>CP073643.1:38700709-40025411 GCA_018223645.1 Jasminum sambac
AAATCATTATCTTAATAATTTGTGTCAAACATACGTCGATACCAAAAGTTTTTCATTGAGATTCACCTCAGAAAGTGGGACTTAAGTAAAAAAAATTCATTTAAAATCATTGGACATAAATCTTGATGCACTTAAGTGTTCACATTTTGCAATCACAAAAATTCATTTAAAATCATTGGACATAAATCTTGATGCACTTAAGCGTTCACATTTTGCGATCACAACTCTCGCACGCAGTGCATTTGACTAAAAACTATTTGTTTGGTGCATCTTTTTTAATTTTTAATTTTTAAATTATATATGGTGTGATAGTTGGTTGGGGATACGTGGAAATGTGTTAAAAATAGACAATATATTAGTGAATAAAACTAGAGAATTTTCTCTTGTTATGTGAGTATTTTTGTTCTCGTTAATTCTTTGGTAGAAATTAATTATTTTTTCTCAAGAGTTCGTCCAAAATTCTTGTGGTGAATATATTGAGATCATAGTTGGTTTACGGCTCCGATTTCTTCGTTGTTGGACAATTCAAATATCTAATTTGACGTCTTTGGATCAGATCTGCAATTAATTGACGCTTCAGCACACCGATTCGAATTTTAGTTGGGTCG
This sequence comes from Jasminum sambac, assembly GCA_018223645.1. Taxonomy (NCBI): domain Eukaryota; kingdom Viridiplantae; phylum Streptophyta; class Magnoliopsida; order Lamiales; family Oleaceae; genus Jasminum; species Jasminum sambac. Next base: position 38,701,318 of record CP073643.1, read on the forward strand.
AATAGTATCATTTATGATATATATATATATATATATGTATATATAGTATTTAGAATCATGTACCCAATAATATTCGATTTAACTAGATGCCAAATATCGGAGACGGATCTAGGATTTGAGATTGGGGGGACTCGTTGTTTGTCATAAAAAAATTTTTAGCCCAAAAAAAGAAAATATAAATTGAAAATAGGAGATTAATTTTTTTCATATCAAAAGAGTAAGATGATACAATTTATCATATTTTCTTTCACTATAGGTTCAGATTCTTCTATTGTAGGTTGAGGTTGTATGGTGTGAAAATATGAGATGTGTCTCATTTTCTTTATAAGTGGACGTGGTCCAACTTCTACCATTTCAACTTTCACAAAAAAAGATCACCAACTAAATACTTTTTGAAACTAAATGTAGAACATTACAATTAGGAGAAGCACGAAAAATACCTCAATTAATTTAAAGAAAAACTAAATCATTGTCATTGTCAATGTCAATATATGTAATCAAGTGAACTAAATCATCGCAGAAAGAAAAAAAAAACCGTATCCAACACTGTATCCAAAATAGAAGATATAATATACATATGAAAAAAAAATTGGACTGCAGTAGGGTAAAGCCCACTGTAGCCAGACACTGCCTCCGTCTCTGCCAAATACTATCTACGTAGTCAACTATCATGCACAACTCATTCGGACTGAATATTTTTAAATTTTACGTATTTCTATAAAACTCTTTTTTTAATTATCAATATTTTTTAATCACGCAGTGATAGTGCTTTGAAAAAATATAAAATGTGATTAAACATCAAATTCAAATTTCGAATTTAAGTGGGGTATAACTGTATAAGCATGTGTTGCATGAAGTTAAAACGTCAAAATACTTTAGATTTAAGAGTGTGCAAAATAAACGGAAAAACGTCAAAACGCTTCAGATTTAAGAGTGTGCAAAATAAATGGCAATATCAAATATCAAATTTAATTGTATTAGCGAGATGGAAACGACCTTCCAGAGTTTTTCGACCACACATTTGGGGGGTGGAGGTGGAACAAATCTCTGCCACCACTTAAATATCAAGAAATTTATTGGGTCAGAGGGAGGAGGCCTCAACATTATATGATGACAAGAACGTCCCTGCAAATAAATACTAAGACGACAAACAAAATAAAGCTAATAATAATAAAATAAAATTAAGAATTAAAAAAACGTGGGTTTCTACTACATCCCTTTTATTTAAGCCGTAATGGTAGACAGGCAAATTAAGTTTTAAAAGGTGCATTAATTTTGAGATGTTTAGGCGAATAATTTCTTTCCTTACACTGGTTTAGCAACAAGAAGTTAGAGCGGTTTAGAACTAGTTATGTACGTGCATAATATAATTATTGGTTTGTCTATGTAATCTCGAGCTATCTTATTGTAAGATATAGTTATTTTGAATGCCGAAAAACCATTAATGTCAATGTATAAGTGCATGTTTATTTTCATAGTTAAAAGAAAATCCTAATTACGAGTCTAATAGTGATTTGAAATCAAGCTCCAGAAATTTTACTTTTGATGATGGAAATTTTATCGGTGAAAATCCTATAATAAAAAGTTAAATTTTAATTATTTCGTCAAAATTGATCAGCCGAAATAGTTTCCAAATAATATATATATATATATATATATATATATATATTGGTAAAAGAAATTTTATTGACAAAGAAAAAGGTTAATTTGGGGCACAAGCAAGCACGAGAAGTCATTGATGAGATCAAAATATGACCTCCGAACTGGATTAGTAAGTAGAATGTTTGTGTGGATGAAGATTATAGTCCAATGTTATTACTCAGATTATGAGTTACTGTAATATTTGAAATTTAATATGCAATAGAACTATTTACATATGTGTCAGCAATGGGTGTCATTAGCGTCCGTCTTGTACGTTTTGACACTTGAGGCCAACTCTAGTCTCTAGAAGTATAAAATCTCGTCCCTTACTACTTCTCTCTCCGCAACTCTAGAAGTATAAAATCTCGTCCCTTACTTTTATTTTCCCCCCCTCTCTCTCTCTAGAAGTATAAAATTTCGTCCCTTACTACTTCTCTGCAACTCTAGAAGTACAAAATCTAGTCCCTTACTTTTTTTTCCCTCTCTCTCTCTAATTTTTGGGTCAATTCTTCTATTTTTGCCTAGTTTAACTTTTCATCCATATTTCTTGTAACGCCCCGAGTTCGAAGAACTCGGAACGCTAGATCTTTCTTTAAAACTAACCATTTTTTTCCTTCTAATATTAAATGCGGAAATAAAATAAATAATTAAAAGCGGAAATTCTTCTGATATAACAACCATCTAAAGTGTTTTAAAAATTATTGAACACCAAACGTCCAAAACATCCAAAACGAGTTACTAAATAGTTCAAGGGTTTGAATACGACATAATCCCATACATCGGGTTACCAAAACAACAACGGAAGTAAAGTCATTTATTTAATAATCCTAAATAGAACTCCCATGCCTCGTCACGCCCCAAACTCCTCAATTTGTAAAGAATGAAAGGCGTGAGTATTTAAAGCAAATCTTTCGATAAGGCTCTGTGAGTTAATCATCTATACAAGTATATAAGGCAAATAGTCATGTAAAAACTGTAATATAATACGAAGGTAACTCAGGGTCAAAAGCACTCTAGGCAGAGGCAAGTAATTTGAAGAAGGCAATTAGGCCAGGATGGCAATTCTCTTACCAGAAGGTAACTCTGGGCAGAAGGCAATTCTTTACAGAAGGTAACTCGAGCGAAGGCAAGTTTAGGCTAGGAAGGTAGCAGTCACATCAATTACATACATTTGCACACTCATATAGTGCTGGATAATTAACAATAATTGCTGCGATAAGTAAAAATGAGTCTTTTGAGCCTACCTGAAGTATCTCTAGAGTTTTTGAGCCTACTAAGCGGTGAAATCAGTCCTCTAGCTGTTAGTATGCCTCGTATAGTAAATAACGAGTTTAATTTATGTTAATATTCTTAAAATATAAGTATCTATAAGTAATATAGAAGTTTGTGGACCAAAATAGAAAGAATATAAAACTTTGGGGGTCAATTTGAAAGAATTTAATAGTTTGAGGACATATTATGCAATAAAAGTGAACTAAAAATATTTTGGGCTCAATTATAGGATTTTTAAAACATGATGGACTAATATGCAATTAAATTTTGGGGGTTAAAGTAAATATGAAAAAGAAATTGAAGGATTTAAAGTGAAATAAAAGTTTAGGGGTCAAATTGCAACAATTGAACTTTAGGGACTTGAAATTAAATAAAATTTGAGGGCTCATTTAAATATAATAAATAAAATGGGGGATTAAATCTGTAAATAATATTTAGGGATTAAATTGTAACAATTAAAAGTTGTGGATTTGTAAATTAAATAAAACATAGGGACTAACTTAAACTAATTAATAAAATAGAGGGACTTGTTTGCAAAATCCGGATTTAAACATGAATGGGCCGGTTCACTCTCTTCTTCACCCGACACACTCTGTCTCTCTCATCTCTCGGCCATGCTCTCTCTCTCGGCTTTCTCTCTTTCTCTTGGTTTCCGGCCGGCGAAGGCGGAGTGAGGTGTGGTGAATCTAGTGGTGGTGTTTGATTGGTATGATATTGAGTTTTGAGGGAGAAATCAAGGCTTGAACACTTAGGTGAAAATTTGGGTATTTTCAAAATTGGTTCGATTCACTAACAATTTTTGAAATTAAACTATACAACAATGTTCTAGGGATGGAGAGGAAGGTGTAGGTGTGATTTTTGTGTATTAAAAGTTGAGTTTTGGACAAAGTTGATGTTTGGGCCGAGCTCGTTCGTGTATGTGTAATGGCGTGTATCTATGTGTATGTATATATGCGTGTGTGTACGTGTGTTGATGATGATGGTGGTGATATGGTGGTGTTGGTGGCTGGTGAAGGCGGTGGCACGGTGGTGGCCGGCAGTGGAGACGGTGGTGGCGTGTATATATGTATATGGTATATGTATGTTTATATCTATCCTACTTACATTAATGACCAAGTAAATACTACAAAAATTTGATTAAGAACTTAAAACAATAAAATAGAAATAAGATAAAATGGGAAAGATCGAGAAATCTTACCACTAGATGATAGTTGGTTTCTTGAATGTGATTGAACAAGATTATTTAGGAGGTACTATTTGGGAAAAGATGGGAGAATAGAGAGGTTAGGTTTTTGAAAAACAACCTTAACTTATATATATAGGGTAAGAGACTATGTTAATTCTAATTGGGCTTTCCTTGTAGCTTAAGAAATATAATTGGGCTACAAATGGGCCTATAATTGAACAAGAAGTTAAAGGTTAGGGATTAAAACGAATGATTTCTAAAGTTTGGTCCTCAAACATAAATTAAAAATAAATAAATATTTTGTAAATTTTTGTTATTTATTTTTATTTTAAATAATTCAATATAATAGTAGATATTATAAAATTTTAACTAGACGAGTGTACGCTATTTAATTCTATAGGTAAAATTATAGCGACACGTTTGAGATTTTCACTTTAATTAAATATTTGATTTAAGAAATTCACGGTCACTACATTTCTATTATTTTGAAAAATATTTTTTCGGCATCCAAGACACTTGAACATCTTTGTTCACAAAAGAGAACCGACTTTCAGTGTCCTAATTGATATTTGAGATTATTTTATAAAGACATTTATTACAAAAATCATGAGTCATCGGTAATATTCCTCTACTAACGTGTGCGTATGGTAATATATCCACAATGACTTATTTGTAAATGATCAAATTTTGATTCTATACAAATATAACCCGATCAAAGTTTGATTTTGCACAAGTCCGTCCTTGTGAGAATATTATCCTACCAAAGCATGGATATGGGAACATCATTGCATAATTGATTATGAAAGTTGAAATTGTTTTCCTCCACAAATAGATTGCTGCATTATATTCTTACTAAATTAATTTTGAGTAAATGAGAAATTAAAATAAATTTCTCATTATATAATTACTATCTAAGGTGTAGTAAAGTCAACTACTTTCCCATACTGCAAGAAGTGGTCAATCAATCGTGTTAACCAGCCTAAAATCCTGATCCACATTGCTGATTATGATATATGATGAATCTTACATCAACAATTCACTGGACTACCTACATAATCTCGAGCCAATTTTATTGCAAGATATGGTTATTTTGAATGCTCAAAAACCGTTAACATCAATGTGGGTTTTTGTCTTAGGGAATATTAAAATTTACTATTACATTGACTGATTAATTACTGCTTGTTGGAACTTTAATCTTCGTTCGTTAATTACTTGTTGGTAAAAACAGGAACAACAATGATATTTGTTGTGACTATTTACTAGTCATTGGCTATGTGCCTTAAAAATAGCATTACTATAGCAAATCAATTACATTATAATCAATTAATGATTGCGAATAGTATTACAGAAATAGTGATTACTAAGTTTGCCTTACTTCGTTTATATCACTAATAATTGAATGGATATATATGTTATTTCAATCTCATTGTCATTTTGACGCATTTTAAGTATATTGGGACATTTCACTTTCTTAGCAAAGTAAAAAGATGTTGACGCATTTTTCACACTTCATTACATTACACTCGTTCCTTATAAATTTGTATAATAGACATGATGTCTTTGTGTCAAAAAGCCATTGAGGGGCACCCAATAAAACAGTTGTAACTCATCCATGCATAGCTAGCTCTACTAGATGGAAAAGTAGATTTGAACACTAATAAAATGCCCAGAATAGTGTTGACACAAAGAATACTTTTGTCATCTTCTGTCTGTGGTGTGACAATTAAGTGGCTATAACCAATTTTCAATCACAATTATTATCATTGCTGTAAAATTTAAAATAAACAATCAATTAATGCCTTATAATTTATGACATTTTTTAAGTACCATTGCTGTCATAGATATTGGGCTGCATTGGATTGGGATAGGTCATTAAATTTCCAGCCAACCCAATGAATATGCTAGCGATATATTGAAGTGAGGTTCTCTTTTTCTTAAATGGCGGCAGTAGGTACATCAAATCGTTGCAACACCTAAGTTCCTGTTTGATGGATATAGCTTACTTATTAAAGAATTACTGTCCCTCTCTCTCTCTCTCTCGCTCTCTTCTTTTCTTCTTTTTTTTTTTTTTTTTTGGGAAAAAATGACCTATATCACGAAAGGATAAAATTTTCATCTCCCATAAAAGTATATAGAAATGAATTATTACGATTGAAGATCACTTATCCCTACCAAACAAGCAAGTTTTACCGAGCAAGCATTAAAAGTACTAGTATACCACTTCTGTAACGATGGTTCCAATCATAGATCAGTTGATGCAAATTTTGAAGAGCATGTGCAAGAGATTGGAGTGGAGAAGGAGAAGAAGGTGACGACTAAATGATGAATGAACATGCGGATATATTGTTTTTTTAATAATTCTAAATGGACATTTTAAATTGCCATTGTTAAGTGACATTCTAATGTATCACTTTTTCATTAGATGATGAATATGTGTCAATGTGATTATTATTTAATGCAACTTTACATTATCCAATAAAAATATGCCATATCAATAATACCAATAAAAATATCAAATTCAAATGTTTATGTAGAATCACTATATATTTTTTTTTTTGAATCCTTTTAGACTAGAAAATCTCTCTCCGATCAGTGATTATAAAAGCATAGATATATTATTATCTCCTTTAATTAAAAGCGGGAAGAGACCACGAAATTGTTAAGGATGGCAAGAAAGGGCGTAGGTGGTGGCTTGGTCGTTGGGCAGTATTTGGATTGGAAATAGATATATATTGTTTGATTACCGATGTTTAATGCAGAGTTGAATATATTGCTCAAATTAAGTTATATGAGAGTGATAGTAGTACGTTTTGACAGGTCACATAGCGTGTGTTTGCAAATTTTTGAAAGCATACTTTTAGAAGTTACGAGGGAGAGAATTAGTAAACGCTGTGAAATTGAATTATGGAGATTTATTAGTATAGGTAGACTGATAAATTTGATTTGTTCGATCAAATTTAAATTTAAAAAAGTAGAAAAACGTAAGAGGAAAAAATATTTTGCAGACACGGTATATACAACCCATAAGAAAACTTGATAAAGATCTACTTTGTACTTATATCTTTAACTCGAGATAGGGACGAGGCTTCTCCGTAAATTTGTACTTTGACCATACCATATTTTAATCATATCATTGTGTTATTTGACTGAATTAGTTTGTAATGTAACTGTTGTGTTTGGCGTTAAAAAATAGTATTAGAACAATTTTGTAATTTGACATTTTAATTCTAACAATTCTTGCAGATATAAATTCGAAAAGACAACATATGGACAACACACAAGCAAAGAGTATAGTTTTTACTATGATGGATTTGTAGAGTACACAGTGCATACTTTGACTGATTCTACAGAATAGAGAACATATAGAGTGATCCATTGTATAGTGACTATAGTCTTATATTGGTTTTGTGGAACATTGATTGATTATAATTTTTTCGAGAGGTTATGTAGTAAGCCCCTCCTATCACACTTGTATCGGTCATTTGAGAGTGATTTTTTTTTTTCCGCTATTTTTTTCCTTAGTATTTTTGTCCCACATTAGCTTTGCTTTAAGTGCTCATTGTAGGGCATAACTGAACAACTGTTAAAACTTCCATTCATAATCGATGATGTCTATTTTTCGCCATACCAAAAACTCAAGCTCCTTACGGTGCCGCAGGGCATATGGAAAGTATTTCTGGACCAATTTTTCTTAAAAATTGGTGTACTTAAAAATCTTCACACCTTATCTCAACTCCTGCATGCCTTAGAGAAAATCTGCAGGGCTCGTTAGGCGCAATTTCTCTGGCAAAACTAGAAAAAAAAAACACGTTTGTGAAATACTGAAATAAATAATAATCACTAATCCTACCGGGCACCACTATAAACCCAAGACCGGCTCTGTAATGATTACAGAAAATAAGTAATGTATACTCCCCCAGTCCTGTAAAGAAAGGATTGTGCCCTTATTTAGGTCTTGTTCTATTTGGTATTAACCAAATCCGCACGCAATTCCGTATACCTCATACTCATTTTCAACCACACACATTTTTACACGGAATACTGCGCGGAACAACTAAACCCCCAATCAAACAAGGCCTTAGTATTAATATGTAGTGTTATTTTATTAATAAAAATACATTATCATCATTTAAAGCAGGGGTATAATTGAAAAAAATAAAGCTAAAAATTATTTTCTAACAATATTAATTATAATTTTCTTAAACATATAGAGTGATCATTTGGATACTCTTATATAGGTTTTGTGGAACATTGATTAATTGTAATTTTGTCGAGAGGTTATGTATTAAGCCCCATTATCATACTTGTATCGTTTCTAATATCAATAAAATTTCTATTTCGGGTTTAAATTTTTAACGAAAATAGTTCCTTGAAAAAAAAACAAAAGGAGAAGTATATATTGATGATTTTCACCTACAACAATTAAAACATGTGTGGAATGTGCACAATGGCAAAGTAACTAGAATTAAATATGTGAACCACCAACCATATGGCACCCAAAACAGTCACTGACAAAGTCAAAGCTCTTAATTGCACATGCACAAGTCTTTCAAAAAATTTCATATTTCCGTAGACAAAAATGTAGACTTGACTATTCATACAAAAATATATATATATATATATATATATATACACACATATATATATATATATATGTTGATCTATGAGGACTGTCTGATTTTCTTATAACTCTTAATTTTAATAATTCATTAATATGGCGTAAATTGTCTAATTAATTAGACAACAAGGCGTCACGATCGAGATCGTAGGTTAATTAATATACACTCGAAGGGAGTGTTTGTGTGTAAAATGAAAATGCAAATTATTCGAGCAAAACACGTAAAAAAACACGTAAAAAAATCTTTACGTGTGATGCATGATAACGCACGTCCCTACATGCATGCAAAATCTAGAATATTATTTATACTAATTTTAATTAGTTTATGCAAACAAGATAAAGTGTAGGTAAATTTCATCCAACATGCACAGAAGCTAGTATATTAAAATGTGTAGACAATAATTAGGATCTAATAAATCTAAAAATTATCATTGCGCTATAAACCTTGAATTTACTACACTCTACCTCATCTTAAATAAAAATTGAGATTCACACTCAAGTCTATAAGAGATTTACATGTGCCATGAGTAGTGCTGTGCAAAAAACCTAAGAACCGATGAACTGAACCGACCAAATCGGGTAGATTCAATTCGATTTTTTTAGCCAACCAGTTCGGTTGTCCGAAAACTTGACTGGTTATAAAAATTATATTAAAAAAAACCTTCATCAAACACCCTTTTTAAGTCTCTCCATTCCTCACCCTTTATCTCGTCCACTCCTCCCACTTGGCACGAGGAACGTGCCCACTTGTTAAAAACAAAACCGTCAACAAGTTTCCCAAGCCGCCCTCAAGCTCTCATTATTTCTCAACAACAAACAAGCTCTTCTCTCTTCCACTCTTGGGTTCGAACAAGAGAAAAGGACAAGGAGAATTTCCCCAAGATCAAACACCATTTTAAAGTCTCTTTTCATTTCTACAACTCAGTCGAACAACAAAGGTGGGTGGCTCAATTTTGTGGTAGGGTATAACTTTGTTTATATCCGAATTGGTTAGTGAAACTCGGATCTCCTCTCTTTCTCTTCATCTCTTGAGTTTTTCTCTTCTTGTTTGAGGTAATAAATCAAGATTAGGTGGTGGAATTAAGTTAAAATTTCATGTGTAAAAAGAGCCTTAGAAATCGTGGCCTATACTTGAGCTTCATGGAAAATTTTTGATGATCATTATATTTTCTCTTATTCTATATTGATAATCTCTACTTAAATAAGTTACTAGTGGAAGAATTTGTTGAGAAATAAATTGGGTTGGTGAAGTGGTGGAGAACCCGTCACCTTCAACCTTTGCATGTCAAGTGTTTCTTTGAAATTTAGCCTTAGTCTCCTAGTATGTGTAGGAAATTATTGCGTTGTCGGAACAATTCTAGCATTTAAAATTTTTAATTGTCAAATCAGATCTGATATAGCGGAAGTGATTTTGTAAAATTTCATATATTTTCACAAATCTTAGAATTGACTATATGAATATAAATCAATGATTAACATGAATTAACATATCTACAAAGAAGGATCTCGGAAACTAACCTTTGGTAGTATTTTGCACACAACCGGATCCAGTAGAAACCACAGGCTTCCAGCACAGTCATCCCAATCGACAGTAGTGTGTGGGCACTCCAAACACAAAAGTAGAATTCCTAACTCTTTCTCTGTATTCTTTTCAACTCATGAAAACGTAAAGTTGGGTTTATTGATTTGGGTAGGAACCTACACTATTAATTGAGATCACCAAAAGGAGAACACAAAATTTTCGCGTAGTCTAAATCTCAGACTAGGAACGAAAATTAGCCGCCTTGCAGTAATACAACATGATTTGTACTACCCGGTGATCTTTATTTATAGTTGTAGGTTTTTTCCTAATCCTATTAGGATCCAACTTCTAAAAGGTATAATTCCAATCCTATTAGCTAGAATTCACCTTAAATAATATCTTCCAGAAATTTCTAAAATTTCCCAGATATTATTTACATTTATAACCACCTCATAATTATGATCAATTATAATTAATTATCTTATGATTAATTATATTTACTTTTTAAGCCCTCGTAGTTACGGAAACCATTTTTCCATCTTCTTCTAGGATTTCTCAATTGCGTTTCAAGTCCATCATAAATTTGGAAGGTGCACCAAGGACCGTGGACCTATAATTAGAAGCTCCAATAGGTCGGAAAAATAATTAAACTCTTTAATTAATTTAACAACTTATTAGTTCCATTATTACTCTACAAAAAATATAGAATTGCAATCTTCTTATTTATAGAACATCTTACTCTATGAATTTGAGTAGTCCATTGATATAATCACTACATATGGATTAATCCTTTATAAACAATTCGTAATTGACCAAGGGATTTTTCGTTTACCTTCTCAATTACTTCTTATCCTTGTTTACTATTAATTCACTAGGGAGTGGTGTTTATTATAAATTAGTTGGGTCCAGCACTTCAGAATCAATAAATGAGGGAATTATCTTTCTGCTTCATGCAGGAATGAATGGATTCCATGTCTGTGAATTATATTCCCAGCCATTTTCTTTTTCAAATACGAATCTAAAATACTAGTATTGTGAATGCTCGATTGCAAACGTAAACTAGCAAATATTTAAGAAGCTCATTGAAGCAAACATGAGTCTATATTCACCTCGAGATTAAGATCTATCCATATATGATCATCTTTATGATTTAATTTGAATTTCACAAGGATAATGGAATTTATTGTGAAATAGAAAATTAAGTCGGTCCAAATCTTATATAATCTCATTATATATAAACACTCCCACATAGATGTCTCCACATCGACGGTCCGGATAAGACGGTCACATTCACAATGTTCATGGGCCGCATTAATGATGCTTTAATTAATCATCCCATACTTTAATTAATTTCATCACGGACTTAATTTAAGTTTATCCATAATTTCAATCCTCTTATATATATACTATGATTACGGTTACATCTAATAAATTAGTAATTTTATTCTATGATATTTATGATAATAAAATCTCATGCAATATACTAATATGTTCGAAAATAAATATCGCATTTATTAATTTCTAAAATAAAGTATAAAAACAATGCTTTGAGGGCACTATCCCCAATGGTATGATGCTCAAATAGTGATTAATTATAATATTAATAATTTGTATATTGTGAAGTGATTTTATAAAATTCCAAAATTGAGTCTTTAATTGATTTTTGCATGTGAAGGTTTCAGGGACTATTTCATCACTTGAAGTTTGAATATAAGAGTAGAAAATAAGCGGATTATGTAAGAAATTTTGAAGTTGAAATTAATTTGGTTGTGAAAAGAGGTAGCAACTGTGTGTTATATTGTGTTGCATAGTTTGATTTCCTTCGCTTTATGCAATCAAAAGTTTAGTTTGGTAAATTTTCGAGTAAAAATTACTTGTTTGTGGAGTTAAATTGGAACTTAGTTTTAATGCTTAGTTATTTTGAGAATATTTGTTCAACTAAGATATAATTGGGAATTTGGGTTGAAAGGGTAAATAAAGTCAAATGACTTGTGTAATCAGTGTAATATGGAGGATAAGGTAAGATTGTAATGTAGCGTATCGAGCTATTATGAGTTAGTTAACCACTATTAGAAATACAGTTTTTTGTGATGAAATTTCTGACGACAAGATAGTCCATCTGGAAATTGCGACGGATGTCTGACAACTAGTCGGCGTTTGACCACCAGTAATTACCGATGGTAGAAAAATGTCGTCAGACATTTCTGACGAGTTACCTATGGCCGTCGGAAATTTCCTATGGAAGATACATGCTGTCGGAAATGTACGACGGTAGATCTAAATCGTTAGTAATTTCCGATGGAGCTAGTTGCTTTAAAAAATTTCTAACGGCTTGTCGTTAGAAACTGCAAAAATATTAGCTGCCAACCTTATTAATTTCTCTACCTTCCAAAACCACTTATCACTTATTTCCCACACCATTGCTCTTTTCTCTCTATGAAAATTTCCCATCCTTCTCCATATTTCAACCTTAAAGTCCTTCATTTTCAATTAAAAAAAATTCAAAAATAAATCCTACGAAAATGGTGTGCTAGCAAATTTGCAGAGGAAAAATAGTATTATTTCAAGGCAAATCAATATCTCTTTTTTCTTTTAGCATTTTTTAAACTACCGTGTACATATAATGTTAGATTTAAATTCAATCATTCATATTATTAGTCCATTGTATACTGTTTGCTTATTTGAAATTTTTTTATTTTTTAAAATTTTTTAAATTTTCGAAATAGATTTTTATATAAAAAATAAAATTTCTAGTATTTTTTAAATGATACATTTAAAGAAAAAAAATGCACTATGTTAACATACAATATATGTAATGTGTTAATATAACAAGGAATTTAATGAATGTATTGAGTCTTTATATAAATTATTGTGTGTTTTAAATGTCTTTACATAAAAAATGAAATTTCTGAATTATGTTTTCAGTAAACCTTTATTTGTAATTATTTCCACAACTTGTATTTATTATTATTTCTAAAGAAATCTTTTTTATAAGTTTTATAGAAAATAAATGAGATGAATATAAATAATTCTTTAAGAGTGTGTTTTCAAATTATTTGTTTATGGGTTTTAATTCTAAACTATGAACAAAAAAAAAAGAAGAAAAAAAAGAAAAAACAAAAGCTCATGTAGTATGGTTTGACATATTAAAATAAATCTATGAAAATATGGTTTAAATATATTTCAATATATTTCTTATCTTTTTTTCTTCTCCACGGTTATCCTAATTTAATGTACTATCTGCTATTGTGTAGTATGTCGTATGATAGGAGTTGGATGTATTCTCGATTCACCAATAGGTTTCTTTCTCAAAGATTTGTTGCCGGGGTCGAGGAGTTTCTAGATTTCGCGTTTTCTCAACATGGTATTATTGATAAAATAAAGTGTCCCTGCATTGACTGCAACAATATTGTATATCTTGAACGGGATGCTGTAAAGTATCATTTGTACAGACGCGGGTTTACGGTTGGGTATACCGCATGGACTGTCCATGGTGAAGAATTGATTGGCAATACATCAAAATTGGGAGAATCATCGTCAGCACAAGATAATACAAACTATAATATCCAAACAATGGAAATGGATGCAATGGGCCCTAGAATGTATAATACATTCTCCGAAAATAATCGATCGGAGCCCGAAGAACACGAACCTAATGCAGAACCATTAGAAGAAGCAGACAGACCGTTGTGGCCAGATTGCATTGAGCATACCAAATTGTCGGCAATGTCACAACTTCTTAAGTGGAAGTCTGAGTACAATTTGCCTGCAGGTTGTTATGATCGCCTAATGTCCATAAGTAAAGACATGTGGTTAATTACGGAGTGGGGTACTGATTAACCTAGGACCTTGCTAGCCTTATTTGAGGTTGCAAGTGGAGAGGTGTAATCTTGCAACAAAATCTCTTCTCAGTCAGTGTCGTATCTTAGATATTGGGGCCGTGAGTCAAAATATAAGAAAAGGCTCCTGATAGGTGCTTTTTTTACACACTTTTAATATGTCTAACAGTCTGGAAACAGAAAAAACGAGCATACCTCTACTCATATTTCATTTGTTTGGCCCATTTAGGTTAATAAGGTGGAACTGGAAAGAAAACAAGGAAAATGAGCGGAAAAAGATAAGCCGGAAGCTTAAAGCTGAAGAAAATGGAAGCAGGGCAGATATACGGTAGTACAATTAAAAATATAGCTGTAAAATATAATTACGGCCTTACACTGAAGTCATACGGCCATAACTTACCCAGCCGAAGTACCAATTTTATACAGAAAGTTTCATACGGCCATAAATTATGAAGTACGACCGTACATTGGGTATTTACGGCTGTAATCAAAGAGATACGACTGTACATGATCAAGCTGAGGAAATTGCAGAAATGATGAAAAATGAAAAATACGGCCGTAATATAGGACTTGCGGCCGTATCGTTAAAAATTACGGCGGTATTTTTATCAAGATCAGAAACTGCGAGTTGGGCTGTCTTTACTGTTTCATTTAAATTCTCCCTTTTTTCTCCTCTAGCGTTGGGGCTTTTTGGGTAGCTTTTGGCTTCTTGTAAGTTAGATATTTAGGGTTTATTATCCATCTTTTTTTCATCTTGTGTTGCTCTCAAAAAAAAAAAAAAAAAGGAAAAAGAGGAAAGCTAGGTCATTTTACTTATTTGCTTGTAATTGATGAAGATGAAGGTGATTTGCTCCAAGTCTATGACTTAAGGGGAGTCTCTCTATCATTTTTCTTGTAATTAATCTTTGAATTTTATATTATAATGAATATTTCCATTTCTATGATTTCTTGACTGTGTCTTATGGGGTAAAGTTTTTAAGTTGAGATTGTTGGTAAAGTTTTATTATATTATTGCTGCTAAGCTAGTTTGAATCATTGAGTTGCTTGTAGTTATGTGTGTATTCCATTGATTTTGTTGCTCTTCACTTATTTGGCCAATAAGTCATGTTGTTTGTGAGTTGAATAAGCTTTAAGAAAAGAATGTTTAACTTAGAACAAATGATTTTTCACTCCAAGATCTTGGTTAGAATAGAGATATACCTCTCACCTTAGATCATCCTTTGAGTATTTTCATCAAGTTTTATACTTTGGATCAATCTTCAATCGACATAGAAATATAGTAGGTTGAATTGATCGAAAATGGATGATTTGACATTCGAGAGAGAAATCACCTATTTAAGGAAAATGGGATCTAACATAAATGACAAGCAACTCATGTGAAAACTAGCCGAGCATGAATTACATAATGATCAAACGAAGCCGATAGTCTCAACTTTATTTCTTCTCTTAAGTTCTTACCGTGTTACGTGCATTTACTTCCTTTGATCGCATACTTTAAAGTTTTTAAGTTTATAATCAAATAATTTCTAGTCTCAAAATGTGTTTATATATATATATATATATATATATATATATAGTATTACGCAACTACTTATTGTAAAATCACTTCAGTCCTTGAGGGAACGATATTTGGACTTTTAAGTAGAAAACTTTGCTACTTGAAGGCCCGTGCGGTTGTTGTGTAATTGGCGTGTATGTATTAATGCCCAACAAGTTTTTGTCGCCATTGCTGGGGACTTAGTGATTATTACATTGTCTAGTTGCCTATTATTCATAGTTGTGTATTTGTCTTCTATCCTTGGCGAAGCAAAATTAATTGTGCATGTTTTGTATAGGTTCCTTCTAGTGCGTGCGAAGATATCGGAATTTAGAACTTGTTGCTTTTGATCTCGAGATTGAATGCATGTTTAGAAGAGGAAGCAGAAGACAAAGAGCAGAAAGAAGAAGGAGAGCAAGGGAAATGGCAGAAGAACATAATCCTCCTGGTGCGTTCCGTGATACACCAAATATTAATTACCTTACTCGGTTTTTAAAAAAAGTTACAAATTAATATAGGAGTGATGAGTAAGGGTCGATCCCATAGAGAACAGTTAGTCAATTTAGTATATTTATGCTAACTAATACGATTGGGGGGTTTTGGCAAATGATGAATAAATATTTAATACAAGGTATAATTACAAATATATGATTTTTACCGATGAGAAAAATTATCTAGTTTTTGGTTCAGTCGAGCCTCCACTTGCATATCCAATTTACTCACAACGTGTTATATTCTCTATTCAAATCTTTAACCCTGAGATAATAAATTACACATCTTTATTATCTCCATTTTCCCTTAAGCGTAACTAATTGAAGGTCAGCTTTTCAATTAGTCCTTAGACATTTGGATAACCTAGAAGTCCGATCTCTTGATTTAATGCAAAAGATAGCATTAAGAATTAGGAAAACATGTTAAACTTAGAGTAACATTTCAGTCAACTCGAAATGTTTAACAATAGGGTTTGTTATTCCCAACGATATGTGATTGCTAGTTGTTACGTATGAATTAAAGAAATCAACAACTACGAATTGAAACTTTAATTCTAACAAGTTGATATTAGAATTTTAACTCAATTGGCCAAATCTAATTAAAGTTCATATTATCAAAAACAAAATAGAAAAACAAACCAATTTGAGTAAGAGTATAAGAACAACGTTACTTGTGAGTTAGTCGAATAGCAAGCTTAGAACAACGACATCCCCTTGAACTAGATCGAGACGCCTAGCCAATCATATTCTCAACTAAAATATACATTTAATATACTTCTGCCGGAATATGAAAGGCTATTTAAGCAATCTCTAAAACTTTATTTACACTTCAACTCTTCACACTTCTACTCAAAATAAGATACAATAGAAAGCTAAACAAAAGATGGATGCTACTAGAATGAAATATAACACTAGGAATCGAGGATGAGAGAGTGTTTTACAAGTTGGAAATGGCTTAATGGCATTGCCCTTTTATAGGCACTAAAGGAATCTTTCAATAATGCACTATGTGAGCTGTTCCTCCATTATTATTCCACTTCCTCATACCTTTTGGCTACCTTAATGTCGATTTTTGTCTTTGGGACCAGAAATAGCTATTGTAGGCCATCAAGTTACCTTTCTTTTGGCAGTGGAATCACAATAATTGGATCTTTGTAGGTCAAGTTATGGCATTTTCACCGAAAGTTGACATTGGACACGTTGGATGTTCATGATGCTATCTTCCAACTCAATTTTCGTCTATTTTGCCATCGATTTTGCCTAAGAGACTAGAAATAATATTTGTAGATAATCAAGTTATCTTTCTTTTGGAGCTAGAATCAGGTCAATCCCATATTTCTAACTTACGTTATGATCCAAACACTAAAAGCTGCCCTGTGAATCTGAGTTCGATTTGCACTTTCCATGCCATGTTTATACATTTAAACTTGTTTCAACTCTTCTTGGTCTTCAAACATGAAAATAAATAAAAACACATAAATACAAACTTATAAAACAATTGTCACACAATAACAAACGTTATTAGAGAGTTATTAAAGTGCTTTTCAAGCACTTATCACCTCCTTCTCTTCCAAATGAGCTTGAGGGCCCGAAAGTCATCAATGAAGATGACATGCTTTTCAGAGACTTTATCAACCCCCCTATGCTGAATCTCGGGCCAAGTGTTATATATCCTCCATTCGGGGTTGCCAATTTCCGAATCCGCCTGGAGGTGATTAACATGTTTTCCAACAAGTTCTCATTTTATGGACGAACAGATGAAAATCCTTACCAACATCTAAGCCGATTCTTGGAGACCGCTAGGAATTTCAAGTATGATGGGGTAAGTGATGAGGCAATAAAGATGAGGTTGCTGGTATATACTTTGAAGGATAATGGGAGAGAATGGTTGGAGAGCTTGCCTTCTAGAAGTATTACATCTTGGCCCGAGTTTGTTCAGAAATTTACCACAAAGTACTTTCCTCCAAGCAAGATTGCGAAGCTTAAGTATGAGATTTCCACGTTTAGGTAAAAAGAGTCTGAATCCTTTCACGTGGCTTGGGAAAGGTATGAGGAAATGCTTCAAAAATGTCCTAATCATGGGTTTAACTTGCCGGCACAAGTGAACTATTTTTACTCAGGTTTACTTCATTCTAATAGGTCAAATGTAGATTCCCCATCCAATGGATCATTGGGTAACAAGATTATGTGACAGCTTATGATCTATTTGAGTTAATGAGTGAACAGAGTGCTAGATGGCTGGACAGAAATGCTTAGAAAAAAGTGATGGAATGTATGAGGTTGAAACCATGAATTTGATATTAGCTAAGATGGAAGCATTAACTAAGACGGTGAATGAGCTATCTTTAGGTAATTCTCAAAGAGTCAATGTGGTGCAATCCCAATCTCCAATGCACTCCATGTACCCATGTGAAATATGTGGAGCTAATCATCAAAGCTCTATATGCCCATTAGTCCAATAAGGAACTTACTCTTCACCTGAACAAGTAGCTTATGCTCAGAACTTCCCATGTCCAGGCTACAATCTGTATGGACCAGCATATAATCTGGGCTATAGGAATCATCCTGACTTCTCGTATGCAAATCAAAATGTGCTTAATCCACAAACTCCAAGACGAGAGAAAAAGCCGGGATGGGATGAAGCCATTGCAAAGCCAATCGATCAACAAATGAAATACCAAGAGAGGAATGATGCAGCAATTAAAAATTTGTCAAATCAAATTGGTCAGTTAGCTAAATCCATTTCTGAGAGGCAACAAAGAGCTTTTCCAAGTGATACAGTTGTGAATCTATGGGTGAATTTCAAAGCCATTTCCACTAGAAGTGGAGTGGAATTACCCGAAATCACCGTGGAAGAATATTTGGAAAAGAGGGAGAAGGCAAAGAAACAAGTCAAAGAATCAGAGGTGAATGATGAAGATCCAAAGGAAGATCAAGCGACTACCTCAACTCCCACTCCTCCACCTCAAGTTGAGGCGTATGTTCCTCTTATCCCTTTCCCTCAAAGGTTTAGGAAGAAGAAATTGGATGCACAATTCGCCAAGTTCCTTGAGGTATTCAAGAAGCTTCACAAAAACATACATTTTGCCGATGCTCTTGCACAAATGCCAAGTTATGCAAGGTTTATGAGAGACATTCTTTCTAACAAGAGAAAGCTTGAGGAGCACGAAAACCGTTATGTTGATGAAGAATGTAGTGCAATACGACAAAAGAAGCTACCCTCGAAAATCAAAGATCCAGGGAGTTTTACTTTACCTTGTACGATTGGTGAATTAAATATAGGTAAAGCTCTTTGTGATTTGGGAGCTAGTGTGAATCTTATTCCTTTGTCTATTTTCAGGCGGCTCAATGTGGGAGAAGGAAAAGCCACTACAGTTTCACTTCAATTGGCCGATCGATCCATTAAATATCCACGTGGTGTGGTCGAGGATGTACTAGTTAAAATGGATAAATTTATCTTCCCTGCCGATTTTATTATTTTTGATATGGACGAAGATGAAGACATTCCCATTATCTTGGGAACACTGAAGTATCCCATCGAAGCCGACTCTTGTTTGAGGATAGATGCTATTGATTATATGGTCTTTCGAGCCTACCCGAAATGGTTTTCTCATGATCCTTTAGAGGCTTGTATTTCTCAATCTATTGTAGAGGATGAAGATAATATTGAAAGGCAAGAAATGATCCAATATTTGGAAGCTTTACCATCATCCCATCCAAGGAAGTCTTTCTTTGAGGAGTTGGGAATGAGTTCTTCTCCTCTACTCCTTCTCTCCAACAACATCCAACTCTAGAGCTCAAACCTCTCCGTCTCATTTGAAGGTACGCTTTCTTAGGAGATGCTTCAACACTCCATGTGGTTATTTCCAATTCATTGAATGAGTTAGAAGAGGGAAAATCGTTTAGAGTTTTGAGAGAACATAAAAAGGCCCTTGCTTGGACAATTTCTGATATTAGAGGCATATCTCCGTTGATTTGAATGCATAAAATTTTGATGGAGGATTATTACAATCCCTCTATTGAACATCAACCCAGACTCAATACAAATATAAAAGAAGTAATGAGAACCGAAGTGCTCAAGTTGCTTGATTTGGGTATTATCTGCCCTATTTCAGGATAGCAGTTGGGTGAGTTCGGTGCTGGTGGTACCGAAAAAGGGAGGAATCATGGTTGTGGAGAATGAGAATAATGAATTGATCCCTACTCGACCAGTGACACGCTGGAGAGTATGTATTGATTATAGGAAGCTTAACAAGGCCACTAGAAAGGATCATTTTCCTCTTCCTTTTTTAGACCAAATGCTAGAACGATTGGCTGGCCATTCTTATTACTGTTTTCTAGATGGGTATTCGGGGTATAATCAAATTGCTATTACTCCCGAGGATCAGGGAAAGACTACTTTCACATGCCCATATAGTACATTTGCCTATAGAAGAATGCCTTTCAGTTTATGCAATGCTCCTACAACATTCCAAAGATGCATGATCGCCATTTTTTGGATATGGTTGGAGAGGTTTATCGAGGTTTTCATGGATGACTTTTCCATCTTCGGTCATTCCTTTGATGATTGCCTATATAATCTAGGAAAGGTTTTGACTCGATGTGAGGATACTAAACTTGTTCTTAACTGGGAAAAGTGTCATTTCATGGTGAAAGCGGGCATTGTGCTTGGTCACCGGATATCTAACAAGGGAATCGAAGTTGACAAGGCGAAGATTCAAATCATTGAGAAGTTACCTCCTCCTAGTTCAATGAAAGGGATTCAAAGTTTTCTTGGCCATGCAGGGTTTTATCAGCGTTTCATTAAGGATTTCTCGAAGATTACAAAACCCTTGTGTTCATTACTTGAGAAAAACACACCTTTTATCTTCTCAAAAGAGTGTTTATTGGCATTCACCACTCTCAAAGAGAAGCTTATCTCGGCTCCGATCATTGTGGCTTCGGATTGGTCGATCTCTTTTGAGTTTATGTGTGACGCAAGTGACTATGCGGTAGGGGCTGTGTTAGGACAATGTAAAGAGAAAGTCCTTCATGTCATCTATTATGCGAGTCGAACTTTGACAGAAGCTCAATTGAATTATGCTAGTGTTTGCATTTGATAAGTTTCGGTCCTATTTGATTGGATCGAAGGTAATAGTGGATAACGATCATTCTGCACTGAAGTATCTCTTAGTCAAGAAGGACGCCAACCCGAGATTGTTGAGATAGATCTTGTTGCTGCAAGAGTTTGATCTTGAGATTAGAGACAAGAAGGGAACAGAAAATGTGGTAGCTGGTCATTTTTAAAGATTGGAACAAGAAGAAGAAATGGGAGGTTCTGAGATTAATGAGCTATTTTCGAATGAGCAATTTCTCTAAATATCTCAACTCCTAGCGGCATCTATAGCACCATGGTATGCCGACTTTATCAATTATTTGGCAAGTGGTGTGATGCCCCCCGATCTTTCTTATGCTCAAAGGAAGAAATTTTTTCATGATCTCAAATTTCTCTATTGGGATGACCCCTTATTGTTTCGGAGATGAGCAAATCAAGTCCTTCGAAGGTGTGTACCGGAGGAAGAGATGGAACCAATGGAACCAATTCTTGATTCATGCCATTTTTCCCAATACGGCGATCACTTTGGTGAATTTAAAATGACATCAAAAGTGTTACAAACTGGTTTCTATTGGCCGACATTATTTCGAGATGCCCATACCTTTGTATCAAAATGCGACAAGTGTCAACGCCATGGGAATATCTCCAATAGGCATGAGATGCCTTTGAATTCCATCTTGGAAGTTGAGTTGTCTGATGTATTGGGGATAGACTTTATGGGACCATTCCCCTCATCTTTCTCAAATCAATACATTCTTGTGGGAGGTAATTTTGTGTCAAAGTGGGTCGAAGCGGTGGCATTACCTACTAATGATGCACGGGTGGTGATTAATTTTCTTAAAAAGAATATTTTTACACGGTTTGGAAGCCCCCCAAGCGATCATTAGTGATGGTGGAAAAAACTTTTGCAATCGCCAATTCGACTCATTGTTGGCAAGGTATGGCGTTACACATAGGGTGGTTACACCCTATCATCCTCAGACAAGTGGCTAGGTAGAAATATCCAACAAGGGAACGAAAAGTATTCTGGAGTTAACAGTTAAGGCCTCAAGGCGAGATTGGTCGAAGAAACTCGATGATGCATTATGAGGCGTATAGACCTGCATTTAAGACTTTGATCGGAATGTCTCCTTATCGGTTGGTCTTTGGGAAAGCATGCCATTTTCCAGTTGAACTTCGACATCGGGCTCTTTGGGCTATTAAAACATTGAATTTCAATGCCATATCCACTAGTGAGAAAAGACTTCTTCAGTTGAATGAGCTTGATGAAATTAGACTTCAAGCTTATGAAAATGGCAAAATCTATAAGGAGAAAACGAAGAAGTGGCATGACAATTGGATTTTGAGAAGGGATTTGAAAGTAAGCGATCAAGTGCTCCTTTATAATTCTCATCTCCGGCCCTTTCCAGGAAAGTTGAGGTCAAGGTGGACAGGACCATACACTATCACTCAAGTTTTCCCTCACGGAGCTATTTAAATATCTAATGAGTGAAAAGAAAGATTCAAAGTAAATGGGCAACGTATAAAGCTATACTTGGGAGGAGAATTCTCCAACGAGAAATCTTCCATCCCCCTCATCAATCCGAAATGATCATACTTTAAAGTCAAGCTAAGATTATAAACAAGTGCTCTTTGGGAGGCACCCCAAATTTCTCTCTTTTATTTACTTATTTTTCGCATTTTCGATTGATCTCGTAGGTATTGACTATATTAACATGAGTTAAGGACTTTTGAGCTTACTTATGTTCAAACTTTATTTTGGTGGTAGTGGAATTAGCATTCAGATTTTGGGGAAATTGTACAGTTGCCATGTTTTTGATTCTTTTGCTCCTTTCTTCATGCTTTAATAAGTTACTCATTAGCCTTAACTTGTAGTGTTTATTGCCTAGCATGAGCATGATATTTATGTTGGTGTTTTTGTTATGATTTTGTGTCCTCTACATGCTTGATGTTTGTTTGATGGGTGGAATTGTAGTGTATTAATATAATCTATTGGATAGCATGCTAGCTTGGCGGAGAACTTTTGAAAAGTTTTTGCAGATGCATTTTTACAGCTGTATAATGTATTAGTACGACCATAATTATATTTTACGACCGTATATATAGCCATACGACCGTGCTATGGAGTCAAGCTTTAGGCCAAAATTTTCAGTAAGTGTTGTACGACTGTACTGGTAAATTTTACGGCCGTACTGGTAAATTTTACTGCCGTAATTTTTGGTTTACGGCCGTATCCACTATACTACGGTCATGTTTTGCCTTTCCCTGACATATGTAAGAATTTTCCGATAAGTATTATAGGCAGTATTATTCAAGTTTATGGCCGTACTTTAATATTTACGGCCGTATTTTTGTGTTCTGGTTTAAGAAACCAAAATCCCCGATTTTAAAAACATTGAAACCCCTAACTTTTTCCTCTTGATTTTTCACTAACTTCCTCCCCAAATCTCCAAATTCTCCTCATCATCATCACTGGTGAGCGTTTGTCGCGGCGCGCCAAAGTTTAATTTTATTTCCTTACTCGGTTTCAAAACTACAAATTAATGTAGAAGTGGTAAGTAAGGGTCGAACCCAAGAGGAACGGTGCTTAATCTAGTTGTCTTTATCAATTAATATAGGAAAGTGGGGGTTTTAAGAATTTTGAACGAAAATCAAATGACAAAAGATAAGATCAAATAAAACAATTGAAATAAATATCTAGTTCTCGGGTTCGGTTGTGTCAACAACTTGTGTTTATCTTTCCCATGCAACGTGTTACTATTCCTTCTTTAATTTATCAACTCTCAATTAACCAAGAAGCTCTGATTAACGAATTCTTCCTTAAGTGTATTAAGTAAAAAGTAAACTCTTTAACTTAACATCTAGCTATTGGATAACCCTAAACAAGCTCTTAGAATTTAATGCAAAGTTAGTATGAAATGAACGAGAAGAATGAGTTGAATTAGATGAATAATTTCACAAGCTCGAATTAATGCATCTAAGATGATTTGTTAATAAATCTGCACGATATTCATTTGCTACTTTGGATTGGAATCTAATGACAATTACGGATCAAAAGTTCCAATCCTAGCAAGTAACTTGAATTTAAAGATTAATTGATTCAATTGGCCAAGGTGAATGCAATAATCAAATAAACTCAAAAAGCGGGTTTACAAGCATAACAAATCAACAAATTGAAGTAGAGGAATAGATAAAGCGTTACTAAAGAGTTAGAAAAGATAACAACATGTTAGTTGAACACAACGTCCCCCTCGAACTAGATAGAAAAGTCTTAACTACTCATAATTGCGGGGTTTCATACTTTTTAGTGAGTGTTCGCCTTGTATCACCACCACTATATGATAGATTATGCAAAATATAGTAAACAAGTAAATAAATACTAAGAAATAAATAGAGAAATAAAAGGGAAAAGAGAACTTAGCGAAGAATTGATCCGCCGGAATATGAAAAGGTAAAATCTTCAAGCTAAAACTAAGAACAAATGAAGAAGAAAATTTTATTGGAGAGAACTACTAGCTAATTCTCTTCTACTAAGTTGTCATTTCCTTCCTTACAAATGCCTCTATTTATAGGCAAAATTTCACAAGAAAACATACTAAAAAATTGTACAACTACTCCATTATGATTCCACTAATTGGTAACCACTAAATCATGATCTTAAAATGCTCCATTATTTGAAATATTGTATCATGGCATAGGTAAGCATTTTGGCTGAATTATGCAATTGGAATTTCCTTTTTTTGATATTGTAATAGAAAGTTATGAATTTTCTACCAAAACATGGCCCAAGAAATCCTCCATTCACATCACTCTCGGTTTTGCCCATGTTTGACCATGATCTGATCCGAATCATTTGACGATATCAACATCAAAGTTGTAGCCCTCTGAGTGTCCTTTCCAACAATATAAAGTACAGGTCAATCCGAAATTGTTAGCAAAAGTTATGGTCAAATTACTGAACTGCGGCAGTAAATTCGAGCTACTGATTTTTTACGCTTTGTCATTTCTCTTCAAATGGCCATAACTTTCACTAGGAAACTCCGATTTGGGATCTGACAAAAATTTGGAAATCCTCTTTTGATATTATTTGATATTGGCACAAGAAAAATTGTAAAAACAACTTTTCATAAAATTGCATCGGAGGCCCTGCATCTTTGAATTTGCTTGCATTTTGGTCCCAAGTTCCGTTTTCGCTCCGTTTTTATCCATTTTGGCTCCTTTTGATTTCTTGTGACTCTAAACACACAATAAAAGGAAAACACATAAAAATAAACATATAATACTAATAAAACACACAAATACGTAAAATAGAAGAGTTATTTAAGTGCTTTTCTAGCACTTATCAAAGTCCCCCACACTTAGACTGTTGTTCGCCCTCGAACAACAACCATATGACACAAACAACACACTGATTTTACATGAGATTAACAACTTTTAACAATGAAATCCAACTACAGATAATGACTTGCTTAATAAATATTCTCCCGAACCATGAAAATTTCACTTCTTCTCAAATACACAATGGCTTGTGAGTGTGTGCAATTGAGGTTATCATCCCATCACTAACTGGAACCAAATGAAAGCTTACGATGATCTATCCAAATCCTGACCCGAAATAGTCAAATATTTCCTTTCATCTCTCGTGATCCTACTCTTATTTTACAATGATTCCCATGGATCCTAAAAATTACTCTATTCACCAAAAATCATCAACTGTTAGCACCGCAAAGAAAAAAAAAGGGCATGGTAGGTGTTTTATCGCAAATATGTCTTCAATTTAAAGAGTGTTTAGATTGAGCATTTCAAACCACTGAGGAAATTTATTTATCTAACTTCACACTTGGGTAGCTATCACATTTCTCGCGATTTTTTTTTTTTGATGAAGAAGAAGAAGAAGAAGAAGAAGAGTTTTGCAATTTTCTTTTCAGCTTTTACCCCACAGGTAGCTTTCACACTAAACCCCTTTCATTGGAGGCAGCTTTCTTCACCCATTCGAGGTGATGGCTTCACACTCTGAGGTAGGTAGCTCTTTCCTATGGTCCCTCTCTTTATTTCGCACATAAAAGTAAAATTCATTCTCAGCATAGGTCAATGCTTTTTCCAAACTTTTTAAACTCTATCAATAAAAGACACATTCACAAAAAACAGATACCATGCGATTATAACTCCACCTTGCTAACAATTGATGTTTCCAGGTTACTTTGAGCAGGACGAATGGATAGAAAAAAAAAGAAAAGAAAAAGTTAGTTTACTATGGTCTAGAAAGTTAGAAAAAAAATCAACATTTTCAACCTTCAATTTGTGTTCCAGAAAATGATAGTAAATTACCTTATAAACGTGCTCAGGTAATTTTAGCCAGCTATGCATAGAGAAGAACAGAACACAACAAATTTTATTTTATTTTATTTTATTTTTTTTTGGGGATCCTGTAGTTTCAGCTAAGTCACGCAAATTAAGCTCAATCATATTCAAAAGTTGCTATCTCATGCAAAATCGTCGACACAAAAAAAAATCACACGCAGGCCACAATATGCCACTCCCCCACACTTAAATTCTACATTGTCCCCAATGTAGAAATATAGAAAGCATGAAAAAGAGAAGAAATAGAAACTCCCCTATGGTAAGCAACGAGTCGTGCCGATTTGGGGATGGTGGTTGCACAATGTAGCACTTCTGAGGAATACTTCGACAATCCAAGAGCAAGAGACCTGCAATCAACATATTTACAGAACAAGAAAAACAACAGCTGAAAATATTTTGGTTTTTTTTTTGTGTGTTTTTGTGTTTTTTTTTTCATTTTTTTTTGTGATGAAAAGAAATTTATATACAAAGCGATTTTGGGAGTTGACAACCCTCTGAACATCTTGCAGTAGTATTCACATCAAATTAATGATATGATTCCATCAAGTCTGATCCGCATGGAAACTATCTGAATCAGCATACTCTCTACAAAACAGTTTGACAACCAACCTTAATGAAAAGGTCCTCCATATCGCCACATGACACATAGGTATGTTTACCATTCAATAAAGAACAACCCCACAAGAACCAACAAATGGGATGACGTTTAGAGCAGAATGTCCAACTCAGACACTTCTCAAATGAATGAGACGTAGTTTTACATCTTCGGATGGGTGCTAGTGATCACGCTCAAAAATTTGCTGCTCAATGGTAAGGCCATCGAGTTTGGTGTCAAGCAAACGTTGTCTTTGTTCCAACAGATTATCAAACTCCTTCACATCTAATGCGATCAGGCCGTTTTCTGATAGACTTTTTCCCTACACCTAATCGGTCCATCTTTGAAGAAAACAACATATTCATGTTGTGAGCGAGTTTGATTTCGAGTACAATGAGGTTCATCCAAAGAGCTTTCCACATTTGAAGCAACATTTGAGGCGTTTAGCACGTCGTTTGCGGCGAGCAGGATGATCTGCCCCAAACACAATGACATTCCAAAGGGAACGCTCATACTTATCAACTAGGTGAACAATGTGCATTTGAAGGTCAGTAGGCAAAGAGAAAGATTTGAATACTTGCAGAAGAGCAACAATACGGGGAGGAGATGCCATTGAGGGAAGAGGAAATTCAATGCACTTGGAGATAGTGCAAAGACTAGAAAGATGAAAGAGAAGAGAAGAATACAGTTCTTTAAGGTCTACTGAAAAAGACCTTTTTTTTAACACAACACACGAAAGAAAAACAAAAATTGAAATAATAAGATTAAAATCATCAAAATTACCAAGTAAAATATACTATCACACTCTTCCATTTTTTCTTTTTTTATTATAAATACTGAATAAGAAAGAACAATAACAAAATTTGAACTATATAATCTACTATTATAAGAAAAAGACATATAAATATAAAAATATCACATACGTCCATAAAAAGAAGAAGAAGGAGAAGAAAGAAATTACCTAATCACTGCTAGAAAGAAGTACTCACAGAGACTGAAGATTGTGGTTGTGGTTTCGAGTGGAGAATGATCTTGATTTATAGTCAAATTGGGCACTGTTTCAACCGACAATCGTGCATGCAGAGTGTGTTGGAAAGAGTACATTGGAGTGGGCATTTGAGAAAACGCGTTTGACGGATTTGTCATTTATCAATAATTAACCTACCCATTATCCGTAATTCTCGCTAATCACCGATTTATGGGCCATCATGTCTCTTCCCAAATAATTGAGTATCGAAATATCGTCCTCCTATAGTAATAAAGCAATATCTTCCTTAATACGTTAGATGAAAAGTAAACAAATTAAAAAAAAATACAAATATTAAAAGAAAAATGCTTGGGTTGTCTCCCAAGAAGCGCCTTTGTTTATGGTCGTTAGCTAGACACAGTTCCCATTTGTCAAGTAGGATTCCTCAAATCCATAGCAGCTCCACATTGTTTTCGATGGCTTCTCCGAGTGTCTTGATTTCTTAACAGTCCTTCTTGAATTCTTCTCCAAATTTTTTTGGTCTCATTTCTTTCCATGGCTTCCTTCTTCGAGATGAGGTAATTGTGCGTTGGCTCAATCTTATGTGTTGTCTTTGACTCTGCAATTCAACTTACAGTTCTTGCACAAAAGGATTAGTTGAATTGATTGCAAAGACAGAACAAGCGTTATTAGGGCGCAATGAACCATCAAAAATATTAAAGTTCGCTTTTTCCTCATCAAATTCCATGGATAGTGTACCCTCATAAACATCAATTTTAGTGCGAGAAGTGTAAAGAAATGGACGTCCCAATATGATAGGTGTAGGGTGAGGTGAATGTTCATCAGCCATATCAAGCACGTAAAAATCAACAAGGAAAACTAAACCATTTATTTTGACTAGCACATCTTCTATCACTCCATCCGGGTATACATTGGTACGATCAGCTAGTTGCACAATTACGTGAGTTTCTTTCGGTTTTCCTAGATTTAGTGAAGCATATAAGGATCTAGGCATGACATTTATGGATGCTCCTAAATCTATAAGTGCTTTGTCAATGTGGTGATTGCCTATGGTGCAAGGGACAGTGAACATACCCGGGTCTTTGCATTTTGGAGGCAACTTCTTTTGGAATACCGCTGAAATGGTCTCTCCCATTTTGATTATTTCATTTCCTTTCAATTTCCTCTTATTAGTGCAAAGATCTTTTAAAAACTTAGCATAGCGTGGGATTTGCTTGATTGCATCTAACAATGGAATGTTGATTTCTATTCTCCTAAATGTGTCCAAAATTTCTTTCTCCTTATCATCTTTGTTGGTTTTCGCTAATCTACTCGGAAAAGGGGAAGGAATTGTTTTAGCATTGATATGATAGTTAGGACTTACTTCCTTTTCAAGTTTTTCTTCTTTGTCTTCATGTGTGGGAACTTCTTTGTGACGGTTTTCGATCTCTTTTCCAATCCTTAAGGTTATGGCACTAACATTCTTTGGATTTACCTCAGGTTGGGATGGTAACTTCCCTCCAGATTGTGCTTTCAATCGATTGATGGCAGTTGCCAATTGACTCATCTGGTTTTCCAAGTTTTGAATGCTTGCCTTGGAATCCTGTTGAAATTTCACAGTGTTAGTTGCTAATGTTTTCACCATATCCTCGAGAGACATACCTGATTGTTGAGGTTTTTGTTAAAATTTCCCTTGGGGTTGAAAATTCCCATGTTGTTGGAATTGGCCTTGAGGCTTGTTAGGGAAGAATCCTGGGGGCTTGTTGTTTCCATAGCTCAGATTGGGGTGGTCTCGCCATCCTGGATTATAGGTGTTTGAGTACGGATTGTATTCTTGTCTTGGGAATGGGAAATTATTTGCTGAGTTCACTTGTTCGTTGTTATCCACTTGTAGAACAGGACAAGCATCTGTAGGATGTCCTAGATTTGTGCATATGCCACATGCTTTGACTTGCGGATTGTTTCCTACAACAATTTATTTGAGAAGATGTGTTAGTTCAGAAAGTTGGCTTTCAATATTGGAATTACTTACCTCGTTAACTCTTCGAATGTTCATCTCCCGGTCTGTACTGAATTGTTGAGTGTTTTCAGCCATGTTTGAAATCAGTGCTTTTGCTTCAGCAGGGGTTTTGTTCATCAATGCGCCTCCACTAGCAGCATCAACCATGTTTCTGTCTGATTGACATAAGCCTTCATAGAAGTATTGCACTAGGAGGTTTTCACTGATTTGGTGATGCGGGCAGCTTGCAATGAGCTTTTTGAAACGCTCCCAATACTCATAAAGAGTTTCTCCATTGTTTTGGCGTACTCCAGAGATATCTTTCCTTATATTTGCGGTCTTTGAAGCTGAGAAGTACTTTTCAAGGAAAAGTTGCTTCATTTGATTCCATGTTGTGACTAAACCCGGTGGTAAAGTGTATAACCAATCTGTGGCGGCATCTTTTAGTGAAAATGGAAAAGCTCTGAGCTTGATTTGCTCTTCAGTGATGCCCGGGGGTTTCATGCTATCGCACACCACATGAAACTCCTTCAAGTGTCGATATGGATCTTCGCCGGATCGTCCATGAAAAGAAGGTAGAAGATGTATCAATCCAGATTTTAGTTCGAAAGTCTTACCTTCTTCTACGGTTGGAAAGGTGATACACAAAGGTTGTTGAGTAACTTCGGGAGTTGCAAGTTGTTTGAGAGTTCTTTCGTTATTGTTTTCTGCCATTTCTCGTTCTGTTTGTTTTGCTTGTCTTATTCGTCTTCGAATGGATTTCTTGATTTCTGGATCGAAACTTTCAAGAATTCGATTAGTAGATCGGGTATTATGCATACAAGTGAAGAAATTTTTTTAAATTAATTAATAAAAGCAACTAAATTCGTTAACCGTTCCCCTCCAACCGCGCCAAAAACTTGGTGAGCGTTTGTCGCGGTGCGCCAAAGTTTAATTTTATTTCCTTACTCGGTTTCAAAACTACAAATTAATGTAGAAGTGGTAAGTAAGGGTCGAACCCAACAGGAACGGTGCTTTATCTAGTTGTCTTTACCAATTAATATAGGAAAGTGGGGGTTTTGAGAATTTTGAATGAAAATCAAATGACAAAAGATAAGATCAAATAAAACAATTGAAATAAATATCTAGTTCTCGGGTTCGGTTGTGTCAACAACTTGTGTTTATCTTTCCCATGCAACGTGTTACTATTCCTTCTTCAATTTATCAACTCTCAATTAACCAAGAAGCTCTGATTAACGAATTCTTCCTTAAGTGTATTAAGTAAAAAGTAAACTCTTTAACTTAACATCTAGCTATTGGATGACCCTAAACAAGCTCTTAGGATTTAATGCAAAGTTAGTATGAAATGAACGAGAAGAATGAGTTGAATTAGATGAATAATTTCACAAGCTCGAATTAATGCATCTAAGATGATTTGTTAATAAATATGCATGATATTCATTTTGCTACTTTGGATTGGAATCTAATGACAATTCACGGATCAAAAGTTCCAATCCTAGCAAGTAACTTGAATTTAAAGATTAATTGATTCAATTGGCCAAGGTGAATGCAATAATCAAATAAACTCAAAAACGGGTTTACAAGCATAACAAATCAACAAATTGAAGTAGAGGAATAGATAAAACGTTACTAAAGAGTTAGAAAAGATAACAATATGTTAGTTGAACACAACGTCCCCCTCGAACTAGATAGAAAAGTCTTAACTACTCATAATTGCGGGGTTTCATACTTTTTAGCGAGTGTTCGCCTTGTATCACCACCACTATATGATAGATTATGCAAA
Source organism: Jasminum sambac (assembly GCA_018223645.1). Lineage (NCBI taxonomy): Eukaryota > Viridiplantae > Streptophyta > Magnoliopsida > Lamiales > Oleaceae > Jasminum > Jasminum sambac. The sequence continues at coordinate 38,733,224 of CP073643.1, forward strand.
ATATAGTAAACAAGTAAATAAATACTAAGAAATAAATAGAGAAATAAAAGGGAAAAGAGAACTTAGCAAAGAATTGATCCGCCGGAATATGAAAAGGTAAAATCTTCAAGCTAAAACTAAGAACAAATGAAGAAGAAAATTTTATTGGAGAGAACTACTAGCTAATTCTCTTCTACTAAGTTGTCATTTCCTTCCTTACAAATGCCTCTATTTATAGGCAAAATTTCACAAGAAAACATACTAAAAAATTGTACAACTACTCCATTATGATTCCACTAATTGGTAACCACCAAATCATGATCTTAAATTGCTCCATTATTTCAAATATTGTATCATGGCATAGGTAAGCATCTTGGCTGAATTATGCAATTGGAATTTCCTTTTTGATATTTTAATAGAAAGTTATGAATTTTCTACCAAAACATGGCCCAAGAAATCCTCCATTCACATCACTCTCGGGTTTGCCCATGTTTTACCATGATATGATCCGAATCATTTGAAGATGTCAACATCAAAGTTGTAGTCCTCTGAGTGTCCTTTCCAACAATATAACGTTCAGGTCAATCCGAGATTTGTAGCAAAAGTTATGGTCAAATTACTGAACTGCGGCAGTAAATTCGAGCTGCTGATTTTTTACGCTTTGTCATTTCTCTTCAAATGGCCATAACTTTCACTAGGAAACTCCGATTTGGGATCCGACAAAAATGTGGAAATCCTATTTTGATATTCTTTGATATTGGCACAAGAAAAATTGTAAAAAAACTTTTCATAAAATTGCATCGGAGGCCCTCCATCTTTGAATTTGCTTGCATTTCGGTCCCAAGTTCCGTTTTCGCTCCGTTTTTATCCATTTTTGCTCCTTTTGATTTCTTGTGACTCTAAACACACAATAAAAGGAAAACACATAAAAATAAACATATAATACTAATAAAACACACAAATACGTAAAATAGAAGAGTTATTTAAGTGCTTTTCTAGCACTTATCAATCACCTATAAACCATCATTTAAGAACTCCAAGCTACTTGTCAAATGCCTCACAAAGGTTGTTGAGCAACATGTCACACTTGACACCCACCTAAAGTGTGATCTAGCCCATTGTGTAGCCGATTTTTCTTCCAAGCATAAATATGCCCCTTTGCGCAACTCCATCAATACCTTCATCTCCTTTTGCCAACTAGTAACATTTGTTGCTCTAGCAGCTCTCCACAAGGCATGCTTCAACACCAACCCCTTGTGATCCTTTTTGAAATTCTTGTACAAATGCCTAACACACGTCCGATGTTCTGCATTTGGATAAACATTTTCCATGGTAGGTACCAGTCCCTTTTGCTTGTCACTCATAAAGGTACATTCCTCATTGCACTCAATTTTCAAATCTTCATGCAATTGAGTCAAGAACCAAACTAATTATCCAGGTTTTCTACATCCACCACGGCATAAGCAATTGGAAACATGCTGTTGTTGCCATCAAATCCTACGGCTGCCAATAGTTCATTGCCAAACTCGCTCTTAAGGAAACATCCATCTATGCCAATTAGCTTCCAACACCCAAATAAAAATCCATCGCCATACGCTGCCAAGCAAATATACACTCTTTTGAATTGCGCTTCTACATCACCTTTTACAAAACAATTACGTCCAGTATTAGTGTTTCTCAACTGCGTACAATAGCTGAATATCAGCTTATATTGCTCTGCAATGGCCCTTCTGATGTTTGACAAAGACTTGTAGTTAGTCTGATAGAGTGTCGACTTTGATATATAATGTTGCACTAGTCTTTCATAGTTTCTTTAAACAACTTTACCTTCACATTGGGATTCTTTTGAAATGCAGACAAATACCTCTTTGACATATATGTCGACGTGTATCTCCTGTTGTTAAACTCCAATGAACATGTGTGCTCATTAGACATAGTTTTAACTTTGAAGTTCTTTTTATCATCCATTACACAAGCATGGATAAAGTAGGGGCAGCATCAGTTGTGCATTTCGCCGTAAATTGAGTCTTGTCATTCCGCACATGCTTTACTTCTATATTGTTTACAATCGAGTAGTTGTCACAAGCTTATCTCAATAGTCTTTTTGATGCAAATGTAAGCCATGTGAAGAGGTAAAGATCAATTAATTCAAAGTGGCCAAGGTAAATATGGCAAGCCCAAAAAAAAAGCAGTACACATAGTAGAATGCATTATTTATGCAAATATATTTGTCATTGATGCATTGTTGAAACATCTTCGTGCAGAAATGCAAACATAAATGTAAGCGCTGCTAATAGCATTCTACTGCTGTTGCTGCTTGTTTAGAAAACAACAACTAATCTGCTACTGAGCTACTAATATATAGATTCAAAATTTTTTTTTCAGTTTATGCTAAAAAATGGGTAGTGCATATCACCTATCTTGAATGTGGGATTTTCCAAGTCTGTAAGTGCATTAAATATATTATTTTCATTTCTATTGTGAGGTGCGACTTCATCGTCACTGTTCAAGCTCTCAAAATCCTTGGAGTCATCACTGTAATAGAACCATCACCACCCCTTTCCCGATTCACATCACTAAAATCAAAGTTCATATTTGAGAGATTGGGTGGTATAGCCGAAGGTTCATTTATCTAGTAATTCAAATCATCCAAGTATTCCTCAACTTCTTACTCACCATTTGATTTATCCCTAGCAGTAGTTTCATTATCTTCCCCATCATTGTCATGCATCTCATCATTTTTTTTTATCCATGTGTAATTCTTCTCCCAATGCATTGTCCGAATTTCTTAGAAAGCTGAGGAAGTAGTTCCTCCGTAAGGTGAGGAAGTGGTTCCTCCGTAGGGTGAGAAAGTAGTTCTCCCCATTCATCAGTAGGTATAGGATCAAAATTTGATGGTCGAGGGACGTAAAATTCATTAGTTTTGGCCCTGGCTTGCCTCATGTGTTGTAGTCTGAGGTGGAGACTCAGGGACGGATGTAGTATATAGTGAGCGGGCACGGTCTCTCGTGCTGGAATCAGCGGAACCCTAAGTTAGTGCTCACTGCCTACCTGCCAAAAATTAAAATTTTCGATTTTTATGCATTATTTGATGGCTTTTTCACCTCTGAAATTCCTGCGCAAAAATGGAGACCCAGCAGAAGACGTATTTAAGAGGAAGAAGATGATAGCCTTTGGGCTTTTAATTAGATAATAGGTTTTTGGGCTTTTAATTGGTTGCTTATTGTGTCTTATACCCAAGTCCAAAGCTATACCTAGTGGCTGGATCAACAATTCAACATGCTTGTTCCAAGATTGCAGCTATCTAAGCTTACAGTTACGAATTGAAGTGTATTTTGTTTTTTTTTCCTTAGTATTTTAGGTTTATTATACTATATTTTTATATTCTATGTCGTTTTATGTTTTGACGCATTTAGTTGATTATTATTACAATTTTAATAGTATTTATTTAAATGTCATCATTTACAAGCAAGAGTCAATTGTCATCGTCAGTCAATGGTCAATAGTCAATGGCCGTTCTAACTGAAGAATTATCCTAGATCCGTCCCTGTGGAGACTCCAATTCAATAGTAGGTTCGCCACCCGTAAAATGCCTATGATTCTTATTGTTGTAATATCGATGTCTCGTCCATTGTTGGTATTCCTTGGATTATCCCTTGACTACCGGTGGTTTATCAATTTCTTCAATGTAAACACAGCTGCACTGGCCATAGCTTAGTAGCCATCTTCGGGATGGTGGTGTTATGTACACATACAACTCCCCACTATAACTCATTTCTTTTATATACTTTGCTATATATTCTACCGATGTAATCTTAACTCGATAAGCTTCTTTTCTTGCTTCAAATTGTGCTAATAGAAATCCTTATCAATCTTCTCACTAATGATCCACATAAATCGCTTTATGTACTCCATATTCAGACTTGTTAAGTCTTCTTCTAGCGCATTGTCCATATACACAACATTACCATGCTCATACACGCATTGTTGGCTTAATGCCAAAACTGTCTCCCATAATTGCAAACAATAGTGAACGCGCAAGCAGTGCCTACAAGTAATTAAAAACTTAAGCTTTATTCATGCTTTCAATGTATATGCATATGATATAGTGTAATCTAGCAATCATTTCCAACAATGGGTCCAACAATGGGCCATTACTTTACAATGAAAGAATGGGCCTTGATTTATATTGAAAATTGAAAGCCCACTATATAACTCGATCAATTTGGTGCCTTTTGGAAATGGCCCCCTTTGTGTACTGTTTCTTTACAGTACAATAAAGGTAACTTTTGAAAAATTATGTTTCATATTTACTCCATACGTGCTCTGCATGCTCACTAATTATAGTAAACTTGAGCGCCCATAAACACCCATAAATGCGTAATTCAAGAAATAAAATAAGAAATTTCTCCAAAGAAGGCTAAGGAACGCAAGCTACATGATATACCAACAAGCAATATTCTCGCCATAAACACCCAAACCCTTACAATCAAATCAAACTTCATAAACCTGAAGTTGAAAAATTACCATAATCCGGTGGTGGATCACTCAGTCGTTGAATTGCTGGTACCATCACCACAAAACACTACAAAGGTTCACCTACTGTGAAAGAAACCCACCAACAAGATGAAGTTTAGTTTTGGCTGACGGAAAACCTTTGCCATTAACGATTTTGAATAAATTAAAGAGCATCAAAAGATGGCCATTACTTACTGATGGTGAAATCGCATGCAATTTTGCCTCCCACACCCACCATGGTTCACCAAGCGTTTGGAATTGTATAGTGATTTATGAAAATCTCTTGCTCTTTGTTATCGCTACACTAGTACACAAAGTGAGGGTTTGTTGTAAAAAATGAAGCAATGTTTGCAAAGTGAGCTTTTGGAAGTATTTGATGATTATTTTAAGCGAGTGACCATTTTGGCCGCATGAAACCAAAGTTTGAAGTCCACGTGCATAGACAGCTCTAATGGACGGAAGATGACAAGAAACCAAAGTTTGAAGTCCACGTGCATAGACAGCTCTAATGGACGGAAACCATCCATTTGGACCAAATCCACACCTTAATTTCAGTTTTGGATGAAATGCGAGACCTTTATTTAATTCGGATAAAAAATGCACTCGTCAACTTTTTTTTGGACTGAATGTGCCAATTTCCCATCAATTAATTTATTTTGGTGATAATAATATATATTGAATGAGGGTATATAAGAAATGTAATATTTTAACTATATTTTTAAAAGGACTGTGGCATATATTTTAGAACGGATGAAAAAGAAAAAATAGATTATATTTTTTGGACGGAAGTAGTATTATTTTTTATTTGTTAATTATAATGTATATTAAATAAAGGTATGTAAGGAAATCAATAGTTAATTAAAGAAATTGGACTATTATTTTGAGATAGATAAAAAAGAATTAATGGACTATCTTTGGGGGGAGGAAGGAGTATATTTTTCATGCTCTTGCTACCCGACTAGTTTGAAAATCATTATTTTAATAATCTATGTCAACCATAAGTCGATACCCAAAGTTTTTCATTGAGATTCACCTCAGAAAGTGGGACTTAAGTAAAAAAAAATTCATTTAAAATCATTGGACATAAATCTTGATGCACTTAAGTGTTCACATTTTGCAAAAAATCATTGGACATAAATCTTTATACACTTAAGCGTTCACATTTTGCGATCACAACTCTCGCACGCAGTGCGTTTGACTAAAAACTATTTGTTTGGTGCATCTTTTTTAATTTTTAATTTTTAATTTTTAAATTATGTATGGTGTGATAGTTGGTTGGGGATACGTGAAAATGTGTTAAAAATAGAAAATATATTATTGAATAAAACTAGAGAATTTTCTCTTGTTTTGTGAGTATTTTTGTTCTCGTTAATTTCTTTGGTAGAAATTAATTATTTTTTCTCAAGAATTCGTCCAAAATTCTTGTGGTGAATATATTGAGATCGTAGTTGGTTTGCGGCTCCGATTTCTTTGTTGTTGGAAAATTTAAATATCTAATTTGACGACTTTGGATCAGATCTGCAATTAATTGACACTTCAGCCACACCGATTCAATTTTAGTTGGGTCGAATAGTATCATTTATGATATATATATATATATATATATATATGTATATATAGTATTTACAATCATGTACCCAATAATATTTGATTTAACTAGATGCCAAATATCGGAGACGGATCTAGGATTTGAGATTGGGGGGACTGTTGTTCGTCATAAAAAAATTTTTAGCCCAGAAAAAGAAAATATAAATCGAAAACAGGAGATTAATTTTTTTCATATCAAAAGAGTAAGATGATACAATTTATCACATTTTCTTTCACTATATGTTCAGATTCTTCTATTGTAGGTTGAGGTTGTATGATGTGAAAATATGAGATGCGTCTCATTTTCTTTATAAGTGGACGTGGTCCAACTTCTACCATTTCAACTTTCACAAAAAAAGATCACCAACTAAATACTTTTTGAAACTAAATGTAGAACATTACAATTAGGAGAAGCACGAAAAATACCTCAATTAATTTAAAGAAAAACTAAATCATTGTCATTGTCAATGTCAATATATGTAATCAAGTGAACTAAATCATTACAGAAAGAAAAAAAAAACCGTATCCAACACTGTATCCAAAAATAGAAGATATAATATACATATGAAAAAAAAATATTGGACTGTCGTAGGCTAAAGCCCACTGTAGCCAGACACTACCTCCGTCTTTGCCAAATACTATCTACGTAGTCAACTATCATGCACAACTCATTCGGACTGAATATTTATAAAATTTACGTATTTCTATAAAACTCTTTTTTTAATTATCAATATTTTTTAATCACGCAGTGATAGTGCTTTGAAAAAATATAAAATGTGATTAAATATCAAATTCAAATTTCGAATTTAAGTGGGGTATAACTGTATAACCATGTGTTGCGTGAAGTTAAAACGTCAAAACCCTTTAGATTTAAGAGTGTGCAAAATAAACGGCAAAACGTCAAAACGCTTCAGACTTAAGAGTTTGCAAAATAAACGGCAAGATCAAATTTCAAATTTAATTGTATTAGCGAGATGGAAACGACCTTCCAGCGTTTTTCGACCACACATTTGGGGGGGTGCAGGTGGAGCAAATCTCTGCCACCACTTAAATATCAAGAAATTTATTGGGTGAGAGGGAGGAGGCCTCAACATTATATGAGGACAAGAACGTCCCTGCAAATAAATACTAAGACGACAAACAAAATAAAGGTAATAATAATAAAATTAAAGAAAGAATTAAAAAAACGTGGGTTTCCACTACATCCCTTTATTTAAGCCGTAATGGTAGCCAGGCAAATTAAGTTTTAAAAGTTGCATTAATTTTGAGATGTTTAGGGGATTAATTTCTTTCCTTACACTGGTTTAGCAACAAGAAGTGAGAGCGGTTAGAACTAGTTAATTAGTTATGTACGTGCATAATATAATTATTGGTTTGTCTATGTAATCTCGAGCTATCTTATTGCAAGATATAGTTATTTTGAATGCCGAAAAACCATTAATGTCAATGTATAAGTGCATGTTTATTTTCATAGTTAAAAGAAAATCCTAATTACAAGTCTAATAGTGATTTGGAATCAAACTCCAGAAATTTTACTTTTAATGATGGAAATTTTATTGACGAAAATCCTATAATAAAAAGTTAAATTTTAATTATTTCGTCAAAATTGATCAGCCGAAATAGTTTCCAAATAATATATATATATATATATATATATATATATATATTGGTAAAAGAAATTTATTGACTAAGAAAAAGGTTAATTTGGGGCACAAGCAAGCACGACAAGTCATTGATGAGATCGAAATATGACCTCCGAACTAGATTAGTAAGTAGAATGTTTGTGTGGATGAAGATTATAGTCCAATGTTATTACTCAGATTATGAGTTACTGTAATATTTGAAATTTAATATGCAATAGAACTATTTACATATGTGTCATGTTTCAAGTGTGTATATATATATATATATATATATATGTAATAATTAGTTTAACTAGTTGATTGATTATGTTTACTCTAATTATCGGTAATGATTAACATAGACTCCAATCGCCTAGAATGCATGTGAAATTTTTAATTTTGTCTATGCTCATGTGCAATGGGTGTCATTAGCGTCCGTCTTGTACGTTTTGACACTTGAGGGCAACTCTAGTCTCTAGAAGTATAAAATCTCGTCCCTTACCACTTCTCTCTCCGCAACTCTAGAAATATAAAATCTCGTCCCTTACTTTTATTTTTTCCCCTCTCTCTCTCTCTCTAGAAGTATAAAATTTCGTCCCTTACTACTTCTCTACAACTCTAGAAGTACAAAATCTAGTCCCTTACTTTTTTTCTCTCTCTCGTCCCTTACTTTTTTTTTCCTCTCTCTCTCTAATTTTTGGGTCAATTCTTCTATTTTTGCCTAGTTTAACTTTTCATCCATATTTCTATTATTTTGAAAAATATTTTTTCGGCATCCAAGACACTTGAACATCTTTGAGTAAATGAGAAATTAAAATAAATTTCTCATTATATAATTACTATCTAAGGTGTCGTAAAGTCAACTACTTTCCCATACTGCAAGAAGTGGTCAATCAATCGTGTTAACCAGCCTAAAATCCTGATCCACATTGCTGATTATGATATATGATGAATCTGACATCAACAATTCACTGGACTACCTACATAATCTCGAGCCAATTTTATTGCAAGATATGGTTATTTTGAATGCTCAAAAACCGTTAACATCAATGTGGGTTTTTGTCTTAGGGAATATTAAAATTTACTATTACATTGACTGATTAATTACTGCTTGTTGGAACTTTAATCTTCGTTCGTTAATTACTTGTTGGTAAAAACAGGAACAACAATGATATTTGTTGTGACTATTTACTAGTCATTGGCTATGTGCCTTAAAAATAGCATTACTATAGCAAATCAATTACATTATAATCAATTAATGATTGTGAATAGTATTACAGAAATAGTGATTACTAAGTTTGCCTTACTTCGTTTATATCACTAATAATTGAATGGATATATATGTTATTTCAAACTCATTGTCATTTTGACGCATTTTAAGTATATTGGGACATTTCACTTTCTTAGCAAAGTAAAAAGATGTTGACGCATTTTTCACACTTCATTACATTACACTCGTTCCTTATAAATTTGTATAATAGACATGATGTCTTTGTGTCAAAAAGCCATTGAGGGGCACCCAATGAAACAGTTGTAACTCATCCATGCATAGCTAGCTCTACTAGATGGAAAAGTAGATTTGAACACTAATAAAATGCCCAGAATAGTGTTGACACAAAGAATACTTTTGTCATCTTCTGTCTGTGGTGTGGCAATTAAGTGGCTATAACTAATTTTCAATCACAATTATTATCATTGCTGTAAAATTTAAAATAAACAATCAATTAATGCCTTATAATTTATGACGCTTTTTAAGTACCATTTGCTGTCATAGATATTGGGATAGGTCATTAAATTTCCAGCCAACCCAATGAATATGCTAGCGATATATTGAAGTGAGGTTCTCTTTTTCTTAAATGGCGGCAGTAGGTACATCAAATCGTTGCAACACCTAAGTGATTATATTGTCTTTTAATAATTGATGGAGATAGCATGTGCAAGAGATTGGAATGGAGAAGGAGAAGAAGGTGAAGACTGAATGATGAATGGATATGCGGATATATTGTTTTTGTAATAATTCTAAATGGACATTTTAAATTGCCATTGTTAAGTGATATTCTAATGTATCACTTTTTCATTAGATGATGAATATGTGTCAATGTGATTATTATTTAATACAACTTTACATTATCCAATAAAAATATGCCATATCAATAATAGCAATAAAAATGTCAAATTCAAATGTTTATGTAGAATCACTACATTTTTTTTTTTGAATCCTTTTAGACTAGAAAATCTCTCTCCGATAAGTGATTATAAGTATACTTTTAGAAGTTATGAGGGAGAGAATTAGTGAACGCTGTGAAATTGAATTATAGAGATTTATTAGTATAGGTAGACTGATAATTTTGATTTGTTTGATCAAATTTAAATTTAAAAAAGTAGAAAAACGTAAGAGGAAAAAATATTTTCCAGACACGGTATATACAACCCATAAGAAAACTTGATAAAGATCTACTTTGTACTTATATCTTTAACTTGAGATAGGGACGAGGCTTCTCCGTAAATTTGTACTTTGACCATACCATATTTTAATCATATCATTGTGTTATTTGACTGAATTAGTTTGTAATGTAACTGTTGTGTTTGGCATTAAAAAATAGTATTAGAACAATTTTGTAATTTGACATTTTAATTCTAACAATTCTTGCAGATATAAATTCGAAAAGACAACATATGGACAGCACACAAGCAAAGAGTAGTTTTTTTTACTATGATGGATTTGTAGAGTACACAGTGCATACTTTGACTGATTCTACAGAATAGAGAACATATAGAGTGATCCATTGTATAGTCTTATATTGGTTTTGTGGAACATTGATTGATTATAATTTTTTCAAGAGGATATGCAGTAAGCCCCTCCTATCACACTTGTATCGGTTTTTCTAATATCAATAAAATTTTTATTTTGAATTTAGATTTTTGCGCCGAAATAGTTCTAAAAAAAAGGATAAATAGTGATGATTTTCACCTACAATTAAACACATGTGATTAAGATGCAGCCAATTTAAGAAAGCATCTTTGTAGTGGCCTTGTTGGCCACAGTGGAAGCCACCGTTCCAATCATGCCAACACTCTCTCTCCATTGCGAAATTTAAGACACTTCGGACATTGAGATTTTATTTTGTCTGCCTGTCCTGCGCTCGAACCTATATTCTGTTTGTTGTCATTTGAGACTGATTTTTTTTTTCGCTATTTTTTTTCCTTAGTATTTTTGTCCCACATTAGCTTTGCTTTTTAAGTGCTCATTGTAGGGCATAATTGGACAACTGTTAAAACTTCCATTCATAATCGATGATGTCTATTTTTCGCCATACCAAAAACTCAAGTTCCTTACAGTCCCGCATGGCATATGGAAAGTATTTCTGGACCAATTTTTCTTAAAAATTGGTGTACTTAAAAATCTTCACACCTTATCTCAACTCCTGCATGCCTTAGAGAAAATCTGCAGGGCTCGTTAGGCGCAATTTCTCTGGCAAAAGTAGAAAAAAAAAAAACACATTTGTGAAATACTGAAATAAATAATAATCACTAATCCTACTGGGCACCACTATAACCCCAAGACCGGCTCCGTAATGATTACAGAAAATAAGTAATGTATACTCCCAGAAGGCGGTCCTCAGAATGAAGCGATCAGCCGACCGCTTCAGCCCGCCATTTGTGCCCATTTTTATTCATTATACCCAGCTTTTGAGACGCTTTTTTTTTTTACCGGCCCAATTTTGAATCTAACCCAAATTTTTAGGCCCAATTTTAAGAATAATAAGAGAACAATTGAAGTATTCAATCCAAATTTTTAGTTCCATTTTTTACTTTTTAGCAATGTGTATTCAAATATTTATGCCAATTTTGAATTAGTAGAGACCGCTTACAATTTACTTTAGAATAAGATATCAGATTAGATTGGGTGGATTTGATCCGCTGCATTTGTGAAATAATTGTTGAAATTTATTTGACAAAAGGACTTGTTTAATTCATTTGATGCAGATTTTTAATCTTTTTTTGGTATTTAGTGTAAAACAATTACGGTGACCGTGAATGTGAATGACGGTTGAAGATGTCGAAACTAATAAAATGAATTGGGAGGAAAGATGAAGAGGAAGGAAAAAGATGAAGCATGTTTGATGCTTCTTTCAAGTTTTAGTTTAATACATGCTGGACTAAAAAAAAAATTTGTAAGGCCGCCTAACCCCAAACCCCTATCTATAGTTGAGGCCCTTTTTCAAGATTTCACTGCCATAATCACAAGTGACCGTCCCCCTCGATACTCCCCACCCCAGAAGAAAGGCTTGTGCCCTTATTTAGTATTAATTTGTAGTGTTATTTTATTAATAAAAATACATTATCATCATTTAAAGCAGGGGTATAATTGAAAAAAATAAAGCTAAAAATTATTTTCTAACAATATTAATTATAATTTTCTTAAACATATAGAGTGATCATTTGGATACTCTTATATAGGTTTTGTGGAACATTGATTAATTGTAATTTTGTCGAGAGGTTATGTATTAAGCCCCCTTATCATACTTGTATCGTTTCTAATATCAATAAAATTTCCATTTTGGGTTTAAATTTTTAACAGAAATAGTTCCTTAAAAAAAAAAACAAAAAGAGAAGTAAATATTGATGATTTTCACCTACAACAATTAAAACATGTCTGGAATGTGCACAATGGCAAAGTAACTAGAATTAAATATGTGAACCACCAACCATATGGCACCCAAAACAGTCACTGACAAAGTCAAAGCTCTTAATTGCGCATGCACAAGTCTTTCAAAAAGTTTCATATTTCCATAGACAAAAATGTAGACTTGACTATTCATACAAAAAGAAAATATATACATATATATATATATATATATATCTAATCTATGAGGACTGTCTGATTTTCTTATAACTCTTAATTTTAATAATTCATTAATATGGCATAAATTGTCTAATTAATTAGACAACATGGCGTCACGATCGAGATCGTAGGTTTATTAATATACACTCGAAGGGAGTGTTTGTGTGTAAAATGAAAATGCAAATTATTCGAGCAAAACACGTAAAAAAATCTTTACGTGTGATGCATGAGAACGCACGTCCCTACATGCATGCAAAGTATAGAATATTATTTATACTAATTTTAATTAGTTTATCCAAACAAGATAAAGTGTAGGTAAATTTCATTCAACATGCACAGAAGCTAGTATATTAAAATGTGTAGACAATAATTAGGATCTAATAAATCTAAAAATTATCATTGCGCTATAAACCTTGAATTTACTACACTCTACCTCATCTTAAATAAAAATTGAGATTCACACTCAAGTCTATAAGAGATTTACATGTGCCATGAGTAGTGCTGGGCAAAAAACCTAAGAATCGATGAACTGAACCGACCAAATCGGGTAGATTCAATTCGATTTTTTTAGCCAACCAATTCGGTTGTCCAAAAACTGACTGGTTATAAAAATTATATTAAAAAAAAACCTTAATCAAACACCCTTTTTAAGTCTCTCCATTCCTCACCCTTTATCTCGTCCACTCCTCCCACTTGGCACGAGGAACGTGCAAAACCACTTGTTAAAAACCCACAAAACCGTCAACAAGTTTCCCAAGCCGCCCTCAAGCTCTCATTATTTCTCAACAACAAAACAAGTTCTTCTCTCTTCCACTCTTGGGTTCGAACAAGAGAAAAGGACAAGGAGAATTTCCCCAAGATCAAACACCATTTTTAAGTCTCTTTCTGTTGGACCAAGAGGTGCTGCCTTGTTTTGTTAGTTGGGCCAGAGTTGGACCTTACCCAGAGTGATTAGCTTGGAGCACAAGTTAATTTTTAGGGTTTTATCATGATAAATAGGCTAGAGTATTGGCTCATTTTTAATACGGATATACAGGGAGTGATATAGAGTTATATACTGTTATTGAACCGTATTATATTTTCTTTCGAGATCTGTGTGCGTTCGAGGAGCGTGAGTTATACAGAGAGTATCGATTGAAGAGAGCGAATCTTGTAATTCCTTGTTACCGGTTCTTTATAGTGGAATCCTTGAGCAACTACCACAATCTGTGGAGCTTAACTCATAGTAGGAGAAATCCGAACTGTGGGGCCGTGGGCCAAAACAAATCTGTGTGTTCATTTAATTTTTGCGTTCTTGTGTTTTTATTCGTTTAAAAGAGTTGTATTCGTCTAAAAACCTAACAATTGGTATTAGAGCAATAGATCCGATTTTTAGAATTTTTTGATTGACTTTATTTTTTGGGTTTTTTCGAGAAAAGAAAATTCAATCGATTCAAAAATCGTATTTTGAGTCCAAAAATTTGTTTGAAAGGTCAAAAATTGTCAGCTGAAGATCTGGAATTATCTTTTTCCTTATTTGAGTCAAAGCCAGCAGTTTTTGGTCTTTTCTCTTGAGTCAACAAAAGGTAGAAAGTCATTTTCGTACAAAAGTCTAAGAGATTTCTTTTTCTTTTTTTGAGTAATATAGTCAAAAATATTCCTTGATTTCCTGCCTTCCTTTTGAGTCCAAAAAGAAACGAGATCTGGTTTTTGAGTAAAAACCTTAAAATTTTCTCTCTCAAAACCCGTTCTTAAAATTGTTCCTTCTTCGAGTCCACATCCAAGCCTCTCTGTGTTCTCGGCCATTCTCGTGTTTGGAGGTTTAGATCTGAGATTGGTTGGGATTTTCGAGTGTATTGGTGACTTTTAGGCTACTAGTGGTCGGAGTTGGGTGTTTGAGAGCGGTGGTTGCTCGGTGGAGATCAAGTGTTGGCCGGTGGAGTTTGAGATCTGGTTGTGAAATTTTGGGGGTTTTTTTTTTAAGACTTGGGGAACCAAGGTTTCGGCCGGCGATTGAAGCTTTCCGGTGGAGCAAGTGTTGATTTGCGACTTCGGGTCGTATTTCTTAGATTTCCGGTGGAGTTTTTGGGTATTTTTTGATTTTTTCGGCGGTGTTTGGTCGGATTTCTTGGTTTGGCAGTGCACACCGGCGATTTTATTGGTTTTCTTCTCCGGTCTGTGACCGTGGTAAATTCTAACCTTTATCTTTCAGTGAGTTACTGATTAAGGTGGTGTTCTTGAGTTATTGTATTCTGCCAGTGGTGTGTAGTCTTGTTTATAGGTTGTTTAGTGTGTTTCTTAACTGCCTATAAGTGTTCTTGACTGATTAACTGGTTAATAGAGTTTTTTGCGTGTTTGCTTGAGTTGGTATCCCATTAGTGCTGTGTATATTGAGGTGGAGTGCTTGCTGCATTTTCAGTAGAGTTGTTGATTTTGTTGCATTCACTTGTGTGATTGTTTAGACAGCATTGATGTGACACTTGTTTTGTGATAAAATTGAGTAGTTCTTTCATTTAGTGACCTTTCTTTTGGAAATTCAGTGCTTGAGAGTTTTTTCAAGATCAGTTGTTGGACTTTGTTTAAGTTTTCAAAAGAGTGAAAGGTCTTAACTGTTTTTTGAAACGTGGTTTCAAACTGAGAATTCCTTTTGCAAGATTTTTAACTAGTGTTTGCATTTTAAAATCAAGATGGCTGCCATTAAAACTGACTTGGGAGTTTTTGATGGTAAGGGTGATTTTAAAATCTGGTCACAAAAGCTGAAAGCACTACTTATGCAGCTTAAATGTCATAGAGCATTAGATAATTCATGGTTAGAAGTCACAACAGCTAAACAAAAGATAGAGGGTGAGGAAGTTGCATGGAGTACCATATTTTTGCATTTGTCTGATGATGTTATTCGTACTATTGGAAACACTACGTCATCTGCATAATTGTATAAAGCACTTGAGTCACATTATGGCATCAAATCTATGCCTAATAAGTGTTTTATGTTGAAGCAATTTTTCTCTTTTAAAATGGATCTTTCTACTGATCTTGATGTGAATTTGTGTAAATTCCAAAAGCTTGCCATTGATTTGACTAATTCTGGTGAGAAAATTTCTGAGGATCAGAAGGCCTTGGTTCTTTTGAATTCAATACCTGAGAAATTCAATGATTTGAAGAATGCTCTTGAATATGGTCGAGATAACTTGACTGTGGATGTTATTGTGAATGCATTGAGAAATAAGCAGTTGGAGTTAAGATCTATTGAGAGTATATATAGTCATGGTGGTGAGGTGATGTATTCTAAAGGTCAAGGTGGAGGTTGGCAATCCAAGGCTGATAAGAGTAATTATTAGCATATGAACCATGGGAATCAGAATGAGAGTCAAAATGGCAAGAAAAATGGGAATGGTAAGTGGAAGGGAAAGGAGACTGGTGAAAAGAAGGTGTATGAGTGCTATGGTTGTGGAGATAAGGGGCATTTCATTAGAGAGTGTCCAAAGAAGAAGAGGGATCTCTTGGACAAGTATAATGGAACTGCAGCCTGTGCATTCGATGGAGGATATGATGAGGGACAGGTTTTGTAAATGGCCTACTGTATCGGGTCATTTACATTTTAAAATTTTCTTTTAAATTCTATTTTAATTTTTTGAGTTGGTAATTGTTTTTTGAGTTTTGGAACATTTATTGACTTGTGGTCTTTGCAGGTACAAGAGCGATGATACATGAGCGTGGTTATGAAGGTTCTTGGATTCCATGGGTGAAAGAGACCAAGGCAGCAAGGTGGAGATTGTTGGGCCAAGAGGTCTTTGCCTTGTTTTGTTAGTTGGGCGAGTTGGACCTTACCCAGAGTGATTGGCTTGGAGCACAAGTTAATTTTTAGGGTTTTATCATTATAAATAGGCTAGAGTATTGGCTCATTTTTAATACGGATATACAGGGAGTGATATAGAGTTATATACTGTTATTGAACCGTATTATATTTTCTTTCGAGATCTGTGTGTGTTCGAGGAGCGTGAGTTATACAGAGAGTATCGATTGAAGAGAGCGAATCTTGTAATTCCTTGTTACCGGTTCTTTATAGTGGAATCCTTGAGCAACTACCACAATCTATGGAGCTTAACGCAGAGTAGGAGAAATCCGAACTGCGGGGCCGTGGGCCAAAACAAATCTGTGTGTTCATTTTATTTTTGCGTTCTTGTGTTTTTATTCGTTTAAAAGAGTTTTATTCGTCTAAAAACCTAACACTTTTCATTTCTACAACTCAGTCGAACAACAAAGGTGGGTGGCTCAATTTTGTGGTAGGGTATAACTTTGTTTATATCCGAATTGGTTAGTGAAACTCGGATCTCCTCTCTTTCTCTTCATCTCTTGAGTTTTTCTCTTCTTGTTTGAGGTAATAAATCAAGATTAGGTGGTGTAATTAAGTTAAAATTTCATGTGTAAAAAGAGCCTTAGAAATCGTGGCCTATACTTGAGCTTCATGGAAAATTTTTGATGATCATTATATTTTCTCTTATTCTATATTGATAATCTCTACTTAAATAAGTTACCAGTGGAAGAATTTGTTGAGAAATAAATTGGGTCGGTGAAGTGGTGGAGAACCCGTGACCTTCAACCTTTGCATGTCAAGTGTTTCTTTGAAATTTAGCCTTAGTCTCCTAGTATGTGTAGGAAATTATTGTGTTGTCGGAACAATTCTAGCATTTAAAATTTTTAATTGTCAAATCAGATCTGATATGACGGAAGTGATTTTGTAAAATTTCACATATTTTCACAAATCTTAGAATTGACTATATGAATATAAATCAACGATTAACATGAATTAACATATCTACAAAGAAGGATCTCGAAAACTAACCTTTGGTAGTATTTTGCACACAACCGGATCCAGTAGAAACCACAGGCTTCGAGCAGAGTCATCCGAATCGACAGTAGTGTGTGGGCACTCCAAACACAAAAGTAGAATTCCTAACTCTTTCTCTGTATTCTTTTCAACTCATGAAAACGTAAAGTTGGGCTTATTGATTTGGGTAGGAACCTACACTATTAATTGAGGTCACCAAAAGGAGAACACAAAAATTTTCGCGTAGTCTAAATCTCAGACTAGGAACGAAAATTAGCCGCCTTGCAGTAATACAGCATGATTTGTACTACCCGGTGATCTTTATTTATAGTTGTAGGTTTTTTCCTAATCCTATTAGGATCCAACTTTTAAAAGGTATAATTCCAATCCTATTAGCTAGAATTCACCTTAAATAATATCTTCTAGAAATTTCTAAAATTTCCCAGATATTATTAACATTTATAACCACCTCATAATTATGATCAATTATAATTAATTATCTTATGATTAATTATATTTACTTTTTAAGCCCTCGTAGTTACGGAAACCATTTTTCCATCTTCTTCTAGGATTTCTCAATTGCGTTTCAAGTCCATCATAAATTTGGAAGGTGCACCAAGGACCGTGGACCTATAATTAGAAGCTCCAATATTTCGGAAAAATAATTAAACTCTTTAATTAATTTAACAACTTATTAATTCCATTATTACTTTACAAAAAATATAGAATTGCACTCTTCTTATTTATAGAATATCTTACTCTATGAATTTGAGTAGTCCATTGATATAATCACTACATATGGATTAATCCTTTATAAACAATTCGTAATTGACCAAGGGATTTTTCGTTTACCTTCTCAATTACTTCTTATCCTTATTTACTATTAATTCACTAGTGAGTGGTGTTTATTATAAATTAGTTGGGCCCAACACTTCAGAATTAATAAATGAGGGAATTATCTTTCTGCTTCATGCAGGAATGAATGGATTCCATGTCTGTGAATTATATTCCCAGCCATTTTCTTTTTCAAATACGAATCTAAAATACTAGTATTGTGAATGCTCGATTGCAAACGTAAACTAGCAAATATTTAAGAAGCGCATTGAAGCAAACATGAGTCTATATTCACCTCAAGATTAAGATCTATCCATATATGATCATCTTTATGATTTAATTTGAATTTCACAAGGATAATGGAATTTATTGTGAAATAGAAAATTAAGTCGGTCCAAATCCTATATAATCTCATTATATATAAACACTCCCACATAGATGTCTCCACATCGACGGTCCGGATAAGACGGTCACATTCACAATGTTCATGGACCGCATTAATGATACTTTAATTAAACATCCCATACTTTAATTAATTGCATCACGGACTTAATTTAAGTTTATCCATAATTTCAATCCTCTTATATATATACTATGATTACGGTTACATCTAATAAATTAGTAATTTTATTCTATGATATTTATGATAATAAAATCTCATGCAATATACTAATATGTTCGAAAATAAATATCGCATTTATTAATTTCTAAAATAAAGTATAAAAACAATGCTTTGAGGGCACTATCCCCAATGGTATGATGCTCAAATAGTGATTAATTATAAGATTAATAATTTGTATATTGTGAAGTGATTTTATAAAAGTCCCAAATTGAGTCTTTAATTGATTTTTGCATGTGAAGGTTTCAGTGACTATTTCATCACTTGAAGTTTGAAAATAAGAGTAGAAAGTAAGCGGATTATGTAATTTTGAAGTTAAAATTAATTTGGTTGTGAAAAGAGGTAGCAACTGTGGGTTATATTGTGTTGCATAGTTTGATTTCCTTCGCTTTATGCAATCAAAAGTTTAGTTTGGTAAATTTTCGAGTAAAAATTACTTATTTGTGGAGTTAAATTGGAACTTAGTTTTAATGCTTAGTTATTTTGAGAATATTTGGTCAACTAAGATATAATTGGAAATTTGGGTTAAAAGGGTAAATAAAGTCAAATGACTTGTGTAATCAGTGTAATATGGAGGATAAGGTAAGATTGTAATGTAGCGTATCGAGCTATTATGAGTTAGTTAACCACTATTAGAAATACAGTTTTTTGTGATGAAATTTCCGACGACAAGATAGTCCATCTGGAAATTGCGACGGATGTCTGACAACTAGTCGGCGTTTGACCACCAGTAATTACTGATGGTAAAAAAATGTCGTCAGACATTTCTGACGACTTACCTATGGCCGTCGGAAATTTCCTATGGAAGATACATGCTGTCGGAAATGTACGACGGTGGATCTAAATCGTCGGTAATTTCCGATGGAGCTAGTTGCTTTAAAAAATTTCTACCGGCTTGTCGTTAGAAACTGCAAAAATATTAGCTGCCAACCTTATTAATTTCTCTACCTTCCAAAACCACTTATCACTTATTTCCCACACCATTGCTCTTTTCTCTCTATGAAAATTTCCCATCCTTCTCCATATTTCAACCTTCAAATCCTTCATTTTCAATTAAAAAAAATTCAACAATAAATCCTACGAAAATGGTGTGCTAGCAAATTTGCAGAGGAAAAATAGTATTATTTCAAGGCAAATCAATATCTCTTTTTTCTTTTAGCATTTTTTAACTACCGTGTACATATAATGTTAGATTTAAATTCAATCATTCATATTATTAGTCCATTGTATACTATTTGCTTATTTGAAATTTTTTTATTGTTTAAATTTTTTTAAATTTTCGAAATAGATTTTTATATAAAAAAGAAAATTTCTAGTATTTTTTAAATGATACATTGAAAGAAAAAAAATGCACTATGTTAACATACAATATATGTAATGTGTTAATATAACAAGGAATTTAATGAATATATTGAGTCTTTATATAAATTATTGTGTGTTTTAAATGTCTTTACATAAAAAACGAAATTTCTGAATTATGTTTTCAAGAACCTTTATTTGTAATTATTTCCACAACTTGTATTTATTATTATTTCCAAAGAAATCTTTTTTATAAGTTTTATAGAAAATAAATGAGATAAATATAAATAATTCTTTAAGAGCGTGTTTTCAAATTATTTGTTTATGGGTTTTAATTCTAAACTATGAAAACAAAAAAAAGAAGAAAAAAAGAAAAAACAAAAGCTCATGTAGTATGGTTTGACATATTAAAATAAATCTATGAAAATATGGTTTAAATATATTTCAATATATTTCTTATCTTTTTTTTTCTCCGTGGTTATCCTAATTTAATGTACTGTCTGCTGTTGTGTAGTATGTCGTATGATAGGAGTTGGATGTATTCTCGATTCACCAATAGGTTTCTTTCTCATGGATTTGTTGCCGGGGTCGAGGAGTTTCTAGATTTCGCGTTTTCTCAACATGGTATTATTGATAAAATAAAGTGTCCCTGCATTGACGACTGCAACAATATTGTATATCTTGAACGGGATGCTGTAAAGTATCATTTGTACAGACGCGGGTTTACGGTTGGGTATACCGCATGGACTGTCCATGGTGAAGAATTGATTGGCAATACATCAAAATTGGGAGAATCATCGTCAGCACAAGATAATACAAACTATAATATCCAAACAATGGAAATGGATGCAATGGGCCCTAGAATGTATAATAAATACATTCTCCAAAAATAATCGATCGGAGCCCGAAGAACACGAACCTAATGCAGAACCATTAGAAGAAGCAGACAGACCGTTGTGGCCAGATTGCATTGAGCATACCAAATTGTCGGCAATGTCACAACTTCTTAAGTGGAAGTTTGAATACAATTTGCCTGCAGGTTGTTATGATCACCTAATGTCCATAATTAAAGACATGTTTCCTGAAGATGACCATTTAGAGGATACCTTCTACAAAAAGAAGAGGATGTTATCTAATCCCGGCCTAGATGTTGTGAAAATTGATGCATGCTTCAACGATTGCATTGTTAGAGAAAGAGGACAGGAGATGAATAGGAATAAACTGTATTATTGTTGTGTATATTACAATGAGTATGCAAAGTATTTATAGAGTACATGGAGTAGGCTACAAGAAAGTAAAACCCTAGACGGCCCAAAGGCCCAAACTATATGTCAATATGATACATAATAATATTAACACTCCCCCTTCAAACTCAAGGAGGTAAATGAGAGACCATCTTGAGTTTGGACAACAAAAATGAAAGCGATGTGGTGGATGGACTTTGGTGAGGAGATCGCCGCTTGCTCATCGATGATATGTGAGCGAGATATATCGATTCTTTTCACGTGTTGACGAGTAAAGTGACAATCAGCCCCAATATGCTTGGTACGCTCGTGAAAGACATCATTTTGAGCTATTTTGGTGGCACTATCATCACACACCAAATGATCATGGAGACGTTTGAGGGCTCCCATATCCGAGAGGAGCCAAGCCAAACAAGTTCCCGAGTGGTGTCGGGAGAGCACGATATTCCTCGCCTCGCACTGGAGCGTGAAGTCAAGGTTTGCTGTGCTCGCCAGATATCAATGAGCTTCCGAGAAAATACAAAACCAAAGGTGGTCGAGCATCTATCGCGGATTACCGGCCCAATCAAGATCCGAAAGTAAGCATGAAGCTCCAATGATGATGAAGATGGGAAGTGAAGTCCATGAAACATAGTCCCTTTGATGTATCAGTATCTAAGAACAACGTGATAATGAGTAGATCGTGTCTTTGCCATGAATCGATCGACAATGTGCACAAAGATATGCAATATCTGGGCGTGACTGTGAGATAAACGAGACTTCCAACAAGTTGTCGATATAACGTAGGATCAACGAGGAGGTTACCATCATAAGGTGTGAGTCTCATTTGTTTCCCGAGGAGTGGAAACGGGTTTTGCAATCGGTAAGACCAAACCTGGTGAGAACATCGGATGCATACTTGGCCTGTGTGAGATAATAACCAGCAGAATCGATAGTACTTCAAGACCCAAGAAGTAATGAAGACGCACTCAAGGTCCTTCATCTCAAAGTGGCGGTCAACAGAGATTCTTTCAATGAAACGATGCCCGTGTCATCATCCCCGTGTAATAATCATATCGCCTACATAGAGAATCAAGAAAATAGAACCACCAGAACTCTTCTTGACAAAGAGGGCGTAATCATGTTCACCGGAAAGGAAACCAAGCGTGTGGATAGTTGAATCAATTTCTCAAACCAGGCACGAGGGGCTTGCTTAAGACCATAGAGGGAACGTCAGAGCCTACATACCTCGAGATGGAGAATGAGAAACACCAGGAGGAGGTTTCATGTATACTTCCTCGTGAGAGATCGCCATTTAGGAAGGCATTTTTCACATCCATCTCAAACATGTCCCATTTTCTAGTTGCCGCAATAGCTATGAGGTCGCGAATGTGTTATCCGAAAGCAATGGAGCAAAGGTTTCTTCATAGTCAATACCATATTCTTGGGTGAAACCTTTAGCCACAAGTCGTGCTTTGTAGCGATCCACCGATCCATCGGATTTTGTTTTGATCTTATAAACCCATTTACAACCAATCGGACTTTCCTCGGAGGAAGATGAACCAATTCCCAAGTCTGGCTCTTTCCAAAGCCTCGCAACTCCTTCATAGCTTGTCGCCATATAGTGGGTTAGAACGAGCCTCTTGATATGAAGATGGCTCATGGTGGGAAAATATAGTAGAGTAAATGTTGATAGTCACGAAGATGATGAGAAAGAGTTCTTACCTGGCCAGACGAGGAGGGATGGTATGATCGCAGGATCTTTGGTCCGAGGCAAAGCGCATCGTAATGGTCCGTAAGTGGTATCTCATGCGAGAAGAAACATAAATGTCTGGATGTGGATGTCTCAAGGGAAGATGTGGCATTGTCATTAGTGGATGGTATGGTGATATCTGTTGATGAAGTAGTTGGAGTGGTTGTAGAAGTGGATGGTATGATGATATCTCGTTGGAGGAAGTGGGTGGAGTGTTTTCTGGATGGTGTGGTGAGGTCCGTGAAGTTGTAGGTAGTGGAGATGAACATGTATCCATGGAGGGACTAGTGAAGAAGGGAATAGAAGAATCGAAGTGACATGAAAATCGAGATAGAGGAAAACATTTTGTGTTCCCAAAAGATGACATGTCTGGGAGACCCAAGACGCTTAGAAATGCAGGATCCCAACATCTATACCCTTTGTGTTCTATTCCATACCCCAAAAACAACACAGGACGGAACGAGGCTCAAGTTTAGAGCGTTCATGTGGCCGAGTAAAACAAAACACGCATATCCAAAACTTTCAAAAGATTATAGTTAGTGAGGTACCATATAACCTTTTCGGGAGGGAGATTGATTTTGAAAAAGTAGGAATAGGATCTTGATTGATAGTATTCCGTGCGTATAATGCTATGGAATACAAAGCAACCAACTTTCTCCGCTTTACGCCAAGAAGGCACCATTTCTCAATATTCGTGTCCTGTGCTTTGGAAAGAGCCCACTTGGGAATTGGTTCATCTTCCTCCAGAAAGTCCGCAGCTGGTTGTAAATGGGTTTATAAGATCAAAACAAAATCCGATGGATCAGTGGATCGCTACAAAGCACGACTTTTGTGGCTAAAGGTTTCACCAAGAATATGGTATTGACTATGAAGAAACCTTTGCTCCAGTTGCTCGGATAACTTCTGTTCCCATCTTCATATCAAGAGGCTCGTTCTAACCCACTATGGCAGCAAGCTATGACTGAAGAGTTGCGGTGCTTTGGAAAGAGCCCAGACTTGGGAATTGGTTCATCTTCCTCCAGGAAAGTCCGCATTGGTTGTAAATGGGTTTATAAGATCAAAACAAAATCCGATGGATCGGTGGATCGCTACAGCACCGACTTGTGGCTAAAGGTTTCACCCAAGAATATGGTATTGACTATGAAGAAACCTTTGCTCCAGCTTGCTCTGATAACTTCGCTCGGCAACTTCATAGCTATTCATTGGGTAAAGAATTCAGAATCAAAATACCAAGAAGTACCGAGATGGCGGATATAGCATCGAAGGACCAGATAAAACCTGCTTTCAAAAGATCAAAGAAGATCATCATTGTTGATAGTTGATGCAGAGCGAGGATTGATTAGTAGCAAAAGAATGGTGATAGATCGGTGTAGAATTGCCCTTAGCGGTGGTTCTTGTAGCAATCAGTATAGTGATTTGGTCCCTTTTGCCACGTTGCTTGCAAAACCCGCTTAGACAAGGAAGCAGGCATGACTAGTCTCGTGGGCGCAAGAGCAAGTAGTGGAAGCTCCGTATTGATGACTTGCCTGGTTTGGCATAATGAGTTGCCGTAAGCGATAGATGCTTGTGATTTCGCATCAAGTCGAAGTTTCTTCAGAGACGAGTTCGGACAACATCGCAGGGTTGGTAGAGGACTACGATGAAGTAGAGAAGCTTCGAATGTGTTCAAAACGATCATTGAGAGCCATGAGAAGTGTGATAATGCTGGGTTATCTCGGGATAGGTTGCAAACCAAGGCGGTTGCTATCGGTGTTTTTCCATGTAGGCTCTGGAAAGGGTCAATCGATCCCATATGGCATGCATTTCGTACAATAAACTCGTCAATGGATTGATCTGGTAGCCGGATTTTGCCGTGAAGTGCGTCCATATAGCCGATATTGATGAGCAAGATCCTTAGTAGTATAGCGGTCTCAAGAAAATCCCACACTTCTTACTCAGACGCCCCCGGCCGATCGATGGAAGGTATCGAGGTATTTCGACACCATGTTATGATGTCCCTATTTTTTGCCGCCCCATTCTTCCTCACGCTTCTCGAACCCTTTTCGCTACTTTCATCTTTCGCTGGAACCGAGCTATAATCGCACTAATCAACGCCGCCAAAGCCTTTTGGCTTTGAGAAAACTAGTCATAGCCTGTGCGCTCAATGCACGAAGTTGTGCCTATTAAGAGTTATG
Source organism: Jasminum sambac (assembly GCA_018223645.1). Taxonomy (NCBI): domain Eukaryota; kingdom Viridiplantae; phylum Streptophyta; class Magnoliopsida; order Lamiales; family Oleaceae; genus Jasminum; species Jasminum sambac. The sequence continues at coordinate 38,758,485 of CP073643.1, forward strand.
GCGATGGGACGCGAAACATCTGATCGATCCATAAGGCCCGACTATAAATGGAGGCAATTTCGAAAATCGAGGTCGAAAAATGCATTCGTAACGGCCAAAACCCCAGAACCGGCCAACCCTTGACGGGAATCGGTCAAATAACGGGTGAACCGGTCAAGTCAAAGTCCGGGCCGGCCCAGGTCAATCAGCCAAAGTCAACGCTGACGTGGGACTGATGACGTGGCGATGGCGACGAATCGGCGGGCGGCGACGTGGAACTCGATGGCGGGCGATGGACGTGGACCGGCGACGGGCGATGACGTGGGCCGATGGCGATGCGATGGCGACGTGGACCGATGGCGACGGGATCGATGACGGTCGATAACGTGGACCTGATGACGTGACTAATGACGTGGGATCGATGACGCGGACTGACGTGGCAGAGGGTGGCGCGTGAGGACGTAATTCGCGAATCAGAAGACTTCAGGCGGCGCGTGAGGGCGCGTGCGGTCTCCGATCGAGTTGAATCCGACGCGGTTGTGATCGTCTCGTTGTGGCGGTCACGGTGGTATAGTCGGATTTATGTTTGAGGGTTTTTTTGGGGAGCGAATCACGGCCAGAAGTTGAACTCGTGTGTGCGACCGGATGTTGGTGGAATTTTTAGATCTGACACGATTTTCGAGCAGTGATGGTGGTAGAGATGATGAGGGAAGGCTTAAAGACGAATTTTAGAATAGTTGGATGGAGGCTCTGATACCATGTTAGAGAAAGAGGACAGGAGATGAATAGGAATAAACTGTATTATTGTTGTGTATATTACAATGAGTATGCAAAGTATTTATAGAGTACATGGAGTAGGCTACAAGAAAGTAAAACCCTAGGTGAGTAAACCCTAGACGGCCCAAAGGCCCAAACTATATGTCAATATGATACATAATAATATTAACATGCATGTTGTACTATAATGAGAGCGAGAACTTGACAGAGTGTAGCACATGTCGTCACCCACGATATAAAGATACAAACTCTAAGTATGGATGCAAGATTGCTCACAAGGTATTACAGTATCTCCCTCTCACTCCTAGACTTCAAAAGTTATATATGTCAAGGCGGACTGCTCAGCATATGACATGGCATGTGAATAATGGATTTACACATGGAGAAATGTCACATCCAGTGCATGGTGAGGCTTGGAAGCACTTCGATAGAACTCATCCTAACTTTTCTCTCCAACCTCGTAATGTACGTCTTGGACTTTGCACAGATGGCTTCAACTCATTTGGTATGACAAGCTCACAATACTTTTGTTGGCCTGTTATAACAACTGTGTACAATCTACCACCTGGGATGTGCATGCAACGAGAGAACATGTTTCTAAGTATGGTCATTCCTGGCCCTAAAAGTCCAAGAAAAAATATCGATGTCTACTTGCGTCCGCTTGTTGATGAATTTAAAATGTTGTGGAATGAAGGTGTTGAAACGTATGACATACACACAAAGAAAAAATTTCAAATGAGAGCTGCATTGCTGTGGACAATTAGTGATTTTCCAGGATTTGGCATGCTGTCTGGTTGGAGTACGCATGGACCATTGTCTTGTCCATATTGTATCGGAAACACAAAATCGTTTATGTTGAAAAATGGACAAAAATGTTCTTTTTTTGATTGCCATCGCCAATTCCTACCACCCAATCATCCATTCAGAAAACAGAATGATAAGTTCTTTAAAGGTAGAATTGAAAAGGATGAGGCACCAACTCCACTAACAGGTGAACAACTCCGTCGTATTGTGGATAGACTTCCAAATGTTATGAGTGATCCAACTATTAAAAGCCAACATACTGAAGGATTCGGTCTTGCCCATAATTGGGTAAAGAGAAGTATTTTCTGGGAGTTGCCTTATTGGTGCAAGAATCTTATAAGGCACAATTTAGATGTTATACATATTGAGAAAAATGTGTTTGAGAATATATTCAACATAGTTATGGATGTGAAAGGCAAAACTAAAGACAATTTCAAGGCAAGAAAGGACTTGGAACACTATTGTCACCGTTCGGAACTCCACATAGTTGAACAAGGAATGAGATTTTATAAGCCTAAGGCTTTTTATAGTTTGACAAAGGATCAAAAAAAGATGGTATACTATTGGATCAAATCATTAAGAATGCCTGATGGTTATGCTTCCAATATTGCACGTTGTGTTAAAGGCGATGATGATTTCTATGGAATGAATAGTCACGACTGTCACATTTTTATGCAAAGATTGATTCCAATAGCATTTAAAGAGCTACTACCGAGACCTATTTGGGATGCATTAACTGAACTCAGTCATTTTTTTCGAGATATGTGTTCTGTTGTTGTGAAGGTCGATGATGTGAAACGATTAGAGGAGAATATCATCATAATAATATGCAAACTTGAGAAAATATTTCCACCAGCATTTTTTGATTCTATGGAGCATCTGTTGATTCATTTACCATACGAAGCTCGAGTAGGAGGTCCTGTGCAGTACCGATGGATGTATCCTTTCGAAAGGTACTTTATATTTGTCATGTTTAATTGATGAAACATATGTCTTTTTCACAACTATTGTTGCATTTGTCAATTTGATAAATCCAAATCTCAGGTATCTAAACCATTTGAAAAGAAAGGTGAAAAATTGTTCATCCATAGAAGGATCTATAGTGGAGGCGTATTTGGTTGAAGAAACCTCAACATTTTGCTCTCTATATTTCGATCACACTATCCAAACAAGATTGAATCATCCCCCAAGAAATGATGATGGATGTTTGGTTGATCCACTAGGACGCTTGTCAATTTTTACAAACCCAGGCCGACCTCTTGGAAAACAAATTGGTAATGTTAGACAACTAAGCGATGATGAATACGAAGTGGCTTCACGATATGTGCTTCGACACTGCGAAGAAGCTGCTCCCTTCTTAGAGTACGCTAAAATTCATTTCTTCATATTAGATCTATATACATATTTTTTCTACAGATAAGTTATATTCTGTTCATACAATACAGGAAGTTTGAAAAACAAATGAGAAAGAACCAGCCTCAGCTGTCTGATGAACAACTATACCATTTCTGTGATGATCAATTTCCTTCATGGTTGCGAGAATATGTAAGCAGAGCTAATATTTCTAATTTTATTTAAGACTTTTACATGAGGCACAGTATTCAATAAATTTGCATATGATTTTAGGTGATGCACACTAACAACGAATTGGATCATCACATTGTACAATTGGGTATGCGGCCATCTCGTATGGTTAAATATTATAATGGCTATTTTGTGAATGGTTTTGAATTTCACACATTGGATTATGGCCGATACAAGAAAACAATGAATAGCGGTGTGTGTGTCTTGGGAAGTTGTTTTAGAGAATGTGATCATGATTATTACGGATTGTTAAACGAAATACTGGAGTTGGAATATTATGGTAGAGATAATAATGTTGTTCTATTTAAGTGGGATTGGTTTGATAATGAACACGGTGTTCGTGTAGATCAGCAGTTCAATCTTGTGGAAGTTAACCATAAAAAGATGGTAGATTCTTTGGATAAATTTGTACTTAGTCAGAAGCTTCAGCAAGTATATTTTACTAATATTCCAACTAAGGGCAGAGATAAAGATTGGTGGGTAGTTGTGAAAACAAAAGCTAGACATCTCACGTGTGCAGAAGGCAACATCTCAGGAGATGAAACATGTGATTTACACGTAGAACTTGCATTCTAAGAGGATCAACCACAAACTAGTTTGCGACGCACCGGTTTATCTTTGGAGTTAGATGCGCAACCATTGGTACAGGTCGATGAAAATCTCAAAGAAACGTACAATGATGAAGACATTGATTCCGACCATGTCATACAACATAGTTTAGAAGAAGACAGAAACAATGATGACCACGATGATGAAGTAGATATTGGCGCGGGAGATGATGATGACATGGTAATTTTCGTAAATATTTAAGAAAAATATGTTATTTTGTTTCGATTTAGTATTAGACGATGATGATATCTTTCTTTCTTGTAGGATTTCTAGCTCCATATCCCAGATATGTGATGGTGTTCACTGTTAATCGTTACTACAGATGGGAAGCATTGCATTTTCGTACCTTTCTTCGATATGTTTTGTACTACAATGAGTGTTGTTCGAATGTTCTATGTGTTCAAATAAAGACCAACGCTGTGTTGTACTATTGGTCTCCATCTATAGATTTTATGTGTTTTATTTTATCTAAATGAAATATATTTTGGATAAAAGAACACAAATTTTATTTTAATAAATTTTAGAAGTAATGGAATATGTATTCATTAAATAATAACTAAATCAATTAACATTTGGAAGTAACAATAATAGTAAAGGTTATTTTCACATTTCGTCTCCATTCTTTGAGAGAAAATAAAATTTTATCTACAAAATTTATTTCACTCAATTTTGATTTTTCTTGAAATTTAATCGATTTGGATTTTTTTGGAACCAATTTTAGTTAACATTTATGTGTTATTGATGGACATATCCGAAAACCTGAAGTGGATATGGATCGGATATGGATTTTAGACGCGTACCCGAACCCGAACCGAATACCCGCAATTATTATTTTTTTAAAAATTAGTTAATTATCATTTTCTATTAAAATCAATTTTAATTTTTAATACACTACTCCACTACTAGATAAATAATAAAAAGCCTTTCAAAGCAAATAAATAATATAAAGAAATGATATTATAAAAATATATATTCATGCTTTTATTTTATAATTTTTCCATCTTTAAACCTTAAAATAATAGTTCTATTTTACAGTTGAAAGAAGAAGAAGAAAAAAAGATAGGAAAGAAACAGAATAGCCAGCAGGAGAGAGCCACTGGAAAGTCAAAGTGCAAAACAAGTTCAATCCCACATCGGTTATTAGAAGCAGCCAAGCACATTCCTTCTCTATATAAATGGATAAGCTATGAAATCACTTTGTTTCCATGCTATTTGCCTAGACTTCTTTAAATTGGTAGTCTTTGGGCTTACTTCTGCATGGGGCCAAAGTAGTGAAAGTTTTTTTAAAACTTAATGCCCACATTAAAAAAAAAAAAAACTTTAAATGACTAGTAAAATTTGAATGGACCATCAACATTGTAATCGATTTTTTGTTCTAAAATTTGCAAGTTGTTTTTAAGCCAAAAAAATTTGCAAGTTGTTTTTAAGCCAAAAAAATAAAAAATAAAAAGAAAAATTTCGGGTAAACGGGTATCCGTTCGGGTTTGAAAGTTGACCCGAATGGATACCCGAACCGAACCGACCCGAGTGATTGGCGGTTCGGTTCGGATATGGATTTAAGTTTGGCATCACGGTTCGGGTTCGGGTATGGTCGACCCGACCTGAACCCGACCCATTGCCATCCCTAACCTCGTTAGATTTGCCCGCTCTGTACTGTTGTGATATGTTCCACACTATATGACCAGAATTACAGAGGTCTTTGAAACCCACTTTCATACACACATAGGCTTTGGGCCGTGTACGGGGGTGCTAAGCCTTTGGGGCTTGCTTTACGTGCGTATGACCAGATATTCGGACAGACCAGACTTTTGAGTGACACACCACATGTATTGAGAGTACTCTATACAAGTGTGTTGTTGCTTGTTGGTACATTTGATGTTATTTTCCAGTAGATTATTTTTGTTACAGAATTCAGTTTTAGAAATCAAAATCCATCTAAAGCGCAGTGATCAATGTTGTTCAGCTAAAACAATTTCAGTTATTAGTATTATCTTAGTGATTTTCGATTATTTATGATATTTATGCATTTGGTTATAAAGAGATTTTATGAAGTTCTTTTAGATGGAAAACTACGTATATTTGTGAACTTCTCCACTCACTGGGTTACAAAACTCACGTATTTTCCCCTAACGTTTCTTATAGGAAGGACCGAGCTTGAGCATTAGTGGATTACCTGTGGAGTTCTGAGCCGACCACCACAGTATTTAGATGATTCATGTTTTAACTTAGCAATCGTCATATTTTGATATACAAGTCAAATATGGTTGAGGTTTTAATTTATTTATTATAATTATTTTTTTAAATCATTGGTTTTAGAATTATTCATCATTTTCTCCATTATAATTCTTTTCCTACAATTTCTGTATATGATGTTAAATATTTTCGGATTGGTTATTTGAATTTATTTACGAAGCCCTTTCATAATTATTATAACATCATCTTAGTACAGAAAAATTATAATTTCATGTCAAGTTCAGTTTGCCTTGGTGGTGGATCTAGTGCCAGGCTGGCCTCCATCGTCCTCTCACCCCGAGTGTCAAGTTATTAGAGATAAATTGGGATGGGCGTGTCAATAACATCCCAACACAATGAATTTAGTAACATAAGTTCTTACAAAGTGAGAGAATAACATCGAAGAAAGGAAACATAAACATCATTCATCTTCTGGAACTACTAGGCTTGTACAAGTGGCATGATTATGACCTGTTTTCTAGCATTTACTACACTTGCGAGGCTTGCGAGGCTCTCCAGCTGATCTTTTTCTATTTTGCGATAGTCGTCCATTTTGTCTTTTCACCAATGGTGGGAGGACATTTTTAGCCATCACATGCTCGGTAATTTTCCACTCATCTTCTTTCGGCAGAGGATACACAAATTCGAAATATGATTGCCTCCAACAAGTAGTACTGTAATATAGACTACAGAAATTGTAATCGTTATCTCCATTAAACATTATCACGACAATGACATGTGCACATGGGAACTTTTCCAAATCACATTTCTTACATCCACATCTACGTGCTTCCAAGTCCACAATGTGACGTTCCAAATTATCACCAACATCATAAATGTCGGGGGAAATCGGCTTCACCTCCAAACCCTCTACCTCATTGTATGTCTTGCACATTTTCTTTTCTCAGGATTGAGTGAGAACGCTGGTACATTTTTCATGTGCGATGTGTCTTTCGTAGAACCACCTCTGTTGTGTTTCCCGTATATAATCAATCAATCCAATTATAGGAAATTCTCACATTTTTAACAAGCTGTTTAGTGATTTGGTATTGTTTGTAGTCATAATATTATATCGTACTCCACTAAAGTGTGCTCTAACCCAATAACAATAATCTTCCTCCAACAAGTAATCACTAATTCCTTCCGCTTTACTAAACAGTGCTATCAAATTCTTCTTAAATTCTGGTATTGCGACATTTCCATCTCCAAGAGTATTACTTTGGGTTTCATGTGCATTCAAACCATCATTGTTGTTATCTATCATATTTTGACTATGATTTTTAATTGCAATTAAATTAGCACCATCCATGGCTTCTAATGGATTGTTCTCTATCACATTTCCTTCGGGATAATATTGAATAACATCAAAATTGTTCCAATCTAGTAATCTTCCACCACCATTATCATCGATTGCGACATTCTCAATTTGCGCAAAGTCTTCATCTCCATTCATATGAAGTTGTTCTTCACCATCAACTCGTGATAAACATGCATCAACATCTAATAATTTCCTATGTTCAACAGTTTTTTCTATGAGTGTAATGCACGAGAAAGTTTCTCTAGAGACTGAAATAAACCACTGCACATTATTGTCATAGTCAATGATGGTCGGTGCTACTAGAGCTTTAGACAATATAGGGATAAGGCATGCCATCTCTATTTCGTATAGCTTTGAATCAACATTTAACACCTCCTTCACTTTATTATATAATTCCACATATAAAATTGTTCTCGAAACAAGAATAGGAGTTGTCTTTCCTTTTTCATTCTCCACATATTTCCATATCCATACACCTTCGACATTCTTCTCGAATTCAACTGGATGACAAATAGATATCCATGCCATCTCCGCATTGTCCATAACTGCTATTAAACAAAACATTCTTGAGAAATACAAATAACAATATTGATGTTGTTCTATAAAACAAATAACGACGTTTATGCCGTTACATTTGCGTTTGAAATTTGACATGTATCACATGGTACAATCGAAACCTATTATTTTACTTTACTTCAACAAGTAGAAATAATAAAAGCAAACTGAAAATAAGCAAAGAACGACTTTAACACACCATAACGACTTCTAACTTGTAAGATTTGACAATCTCATTTTGATTATCTTCATTTCATAGTTTTAACTTACCTTTGTATATATATTTGGGTGGTTTAACCATATGAACACTTCCAAGAGCACATTAAGCATATTACAAAACAATAAATGATACATAATGGCGAAAATCTAGCTACGGAGAAGTAACTATGTTATACTATTATAGACATATGTAAAAATGATATTGAAATTGTTATTTCACTACAATGGCAAAAAATCTACTTAATGAATAAATAATACATAACGTTATTAGACTCGTTATCAGTATAAGTATAACGATATTAAAGTCGTTATTTCAACGCGAAAGGGGATATCTAGCTACGGAGAGGTAACAATGTTATACTTGTTATAGAAATATGTAAAAACAATATTGAAGTTGTTATTTCACCACAATGATAAAAATCCACTTAAGCGATACATAACGATATTAGATTCGTTATAAGAATAACTTTAACGTTATTGAAGTTATTATTTCAACACGAAAGGGGAAACTCTACCTACGGAGAAGTAACGACATTATACTCTTTATAGGTATATGTAAAAACAATATTGAAGTTGGTATTTCCTCACAATGGCAAAAATCCACTTAAATGATACATAACGATATTAGATAGGGTACAAGCATAAGTATAACAATATTGAAGTCATTATTTCAATAGAAAAGGGGAAAATCTAGCTACGGAATGTAATTTGAATTAACTCCCAAATTGATATACAGAGATTTCCTTTGGGACAAATTGTAGAACATTTCAAGTGCAACAATGTTGTAGATTGTGAAACCATTACACTTGTAATTTGTATAACATTTTTACATGCATGTTACGCAACATAAATGGAAACGCTGTCATCTCAGTATATAAATTACTTGAAGCAATAAATTTTAGATAAAAAATATATGTTTTTAAACAAAATAGTTTTAGGCAATGCTGAAAACGATATGTACGTCGTTCTGTAAAAGAAGTAACGGCGTTCATGTCGTTGCATTTGCATTTAACATATATCTAATAGTACTATCAAAACATATTTAAATAAGTAAATAATAAAAGCAATTTGAGAAAAATAAGTAAATAATGATATTAATGCACCATAACGACTTCTAACTTGTTATACCCAAATGAATAACATAAAACCCTAATTAAAGCAAGAAATGATTGTGAAGTTGTAGAAAGAAAATAAAATAGTTAATTATACCATACCTTCTATTCTTCTACAAATGCCCAATATCAATCTTCTTTAATAATTTTATTATTTGGGAGAATGAGAATATAGATTTATCTATATTGTATAAAAAAGGAGAAATTCAATTATGGGAAATAAAGAGAGATGAAAAGAAGACACAAGATGATGTTGAATAGAAATTACTTACCTTGGAGGAGCCAAGAAGTCGATCAGCAGAAGAGAGAAAGCGTAGAAGTCGTACTACCTGATTTTCACGGCATAAATTTTGGAGACAAATCAAGGACAAGATGGTAATTGTATTTATTTTTTATATTTATTTTAATTAATAATTATCTAGACAAAAATTTATAAGATGAGTCTTTTTAAATCAAACTTTTGTTTGACTAACCCTTTTAAATGAAACCGTCTGTTTTTAAATATCAGAAGAATAAAAGGCTCTCAGCCTAATTTTCCCTTCTCCCTTCCAAAGCGAAGCCCGAAATGCCCCCAGTGGTATCAACCAATTTCTTCACCCACGCGCGTAACACCACCTCCATCTCCACGGGCGAACTTTCAGGTAATACCCCCACTCCACATCTTGGTAAAACAAAGCTCAGTCAAGCATTCTTGGTGAAAAACAATTGTATTTGGGGGGTTTTTTCTTAATTTACTCTGCTTAAGTTTTACGATATGCTATACTTGTTTATTCTCGATCCAATTTCAGTTTTCTTGCTTTCCTGAAACAATTGTAATTGTAAAAGAAGGCCTTAATCTATAGTTAAATAATTTTCTTTATTTTCTGTATCGAAGATTAACGGTTAACTTGAAGATCTGGTGTTTTCGTCTTCTGATTAATTAATTACGTTATGTGCAGATGAGGAAGTTTTCCTAGTTCGATGCTTCCCTAACTAGGGCTAGACAGAATAGACTAGACATTGACAATGGCTTCTAGAAGAATTTTGAGCTTGAAACAACTTAATGCTGCATTTATGTGGAGAAGTTATCTCATCAGAGAATCTAGACATGCCCAGAATTTTGGTTTTGGAACTGTGGGTTTGAATTATGCACATAATTCTTGGGGAAATCATGCAAATGCATATAGGCTATTTAGTAATTCGAGTTTGAGTGGTCTATTTTCTTTTGCTGGAACTACTACTAGTCCTATGAAGAATTATCGGTCCTTCTCATTGGAAGCTAACAGTGATTTTCCTGCCCCTGTTGATGATGCAAGTGGTTCTAGTAATGTTTTTGGGGGCGATTGGCATGTAAAACTGTGGCAGTCTACGGTTGACGCTGTGAATAAGGCAAAGGAGGTAACTGGAGAAGCAACACCTTATGTTCAACAGTTACTCGATACCTATCCTTTTCTTCGAGACATTATTGTTCCTGTTAGTGGTACTATGGCCGGGACATTGTTGGCATGGGCAGTATTGCCAAAGGTTTTGAGAAGATTCCATAAATTGTCAACAATACAAGGGGGCCTGGGCCCAGCTGCTTTCTTATGGGGGCCTGTTCCTTATGAGAAAAGCTTATGGGGTGCCCTGGAGGATCCAATACGATATTTGGTCATTTTCATGGCATTCTCTCGGATAGGGGAGATGGTGGCACCTACTTTCATAACCTTAGATATTCTGACGCAAGCTTGGAGGGGTGGTGTTATTGTGTCACTTGTTTGGTTTCTTCATCGGTGGAAAACAAATGTGATTACTAGATCTTTGGCTGTGAAGAGTTTGGAAAGTGTTGACCGTGACAGGCTTTTGACCTTGAATAAAGTATCATCCATTGGTCTCTTTATTGTTGGTTTGATGTCTCTAGCTGAGACATGTGGAGTGGCTGTCCAATCTATTCTCACTGTCGGAGGAGTAGGAGGTGAGTTTTTTTCATGTAAAATTCATTATTGGACAATTATCTACTGCCACTCAAATGTCTTCTGTTTTATTCTTCTTTTTTACTTAATTAAGACCTTAAAACTGTACAAGCATTTGTGAGATCCTGTTTTAGCAATGATTTGGTTCTGACTTTGTATGTTGTTTGTACAGGAGTGGCTACTGCTTTTGCAGCAAGAGATATACTTGGAAATGTTCTCAGTGGGCTAGCTGTTCAACTTTCCCAACCATTTTCAATTGGAGACACCATAAAAGTATGTTTACACTTACTCTCACCTATTTGACAGAATTAACACATTCTCTAATTTAATCTGTGTTCTCACTAAACGTTACCATGCAGTATTTTGTATATAGAATCAAAGCACCACCTTGTAAAATCAGTGTTTTGTTATTTTAGAGAGGCCCCTTTTAATTAATTAAAGGAGTGCTATTTCTAGTTCCATGTCTGAGCACTCTATAGAACTAGTTGTAGGGTGCTTGTTTGCTATATGTGTAGTACCCCTGTGTTAGTACAAGTGGTTCAAACATGCCGGCAGCCTAGCCTTCATTTTGAGCTCTTTTGGTGTCGATTTTTTAAAAGATCATTTTGCCCCCATGTCATTTTCAACTATCCATTTAATTCATTTGACCAACTTTTTGCATTTTTTTTTAAAATCAATTTTTAGACTCTCTACCACAACTTTTGCTAATAGTCATTTTTTCTCAAAATATCATTTCCAATCACTCGTTTCATTGATGTGAAAACATTTTTCATATTTTAAAAAAATTTCTTTATTTTTCAACCACACATTAAAATAAATAAATCTCTCCCAAATGGATGCTTATTACTTCCTAAGGGTAATTTACTCGAAATGTATTTTGAAATTCTGAGGCTGGAAGGATTTTTGATATTTAGACCTCTGCAAAATTAGGGACGGACCCTGGCCAGGAAGAGAAGGGTTTTGTTTTTCAAGTTTTCCAAACAATTGCAAATTTCCCCTCAAGTTTAGCTCACATTTATTGGGATTCAATTTCTTTTAAAATTATTTAATCTTTTGCCATGCTTGGGCAATGAGCCCTTTAAAAATTTATTTTTAAAATTTCACCCTGAAATGAATATTTCTTTGTGCAATTTGTCACTATGGTATAATTCCATCAAATTCTCTATTAGCAAGACACGTGGATCGTATTTGACGAAGATTTTAGCATTACGAACAAGTAAGACTAGTATCTCTTCGTTTAAGAAGTCACATTGAATGTCATTGATTTCCTTTATTTTTGGAGGAAGGAAACAACTTTTTCAAACCTGGGAAGCTTAGATGACCTAACCTTTTGTGTGAAAGCTCAGTCTCTTGATTTGGAGTAGATGTAAAAGAAGTTAGGTGTGTGAGATAGATTCTTGAACCAATAGATTGGCTTTCGAAGCAGTAAAGTCCACCTTTCTTCTTTCCAGCTTCCTGTGCATCTTTCCCAAAAGAAAAATGACTTTGCAACACAATTTTAAGTTTATGAGTGTCTTTTGCAGATTGAAAGAAGATTATAGTATAATTTTGCAACATAGAGAATAGAATCTAATGAAAGAGATTTTGAGATGGAAATAGACACTTTTCTAGCAATATATGATAACGAGCCATCTGTAAGTTTGGCCTTTTGCCTATCCAAACATGGAATATAGGAAACAAACAAATTTGAATGGCTAACCATGTGATTTGCTGCTTCAGAATCAATGACCCAGGAATTACGTGAGAAACCATTGACAGTTAACCAGGGGTGCAAATGCACAAAAGGATGTTACATTGATATGTCAAACTGAGGAAGAAGAACCCCAGGGAGGGGGGGGGGGGGGTTCCTGAATTGACCTAAAGATGTGCTGAATATAGGATGAAATGACGCGAAACACTTCACCAAGTTGCAATGATTTCCTGAAACTTGGTTTCAGCAATTAAAGACAAAACGAAAAAATAAAATAAAATAAACAAGCAGTAGGTAGAAGAACAAAATTGATGACAATTTAGGCCAGGATACAAATTAGTAAGAATGCTTTGATACCATGAAGAATTTTGTAAAATCTTATATGTCATGGATGATTTCTACAAGTTACAACGCCAACTTTTATATGAAAGAAAACCTACTTCAATTTCCTAAAATTTCTTCTCTAATCATGTGAAAAATGTGTCTCCTATAATTATGCTAATCTAAGTCATCTCTACATATGCCCTGTAATGACTCCTGTAATTATGCTAATATGTTAATTACATCTCTATTTTCCGCACACTCATTTTCGATGCCATATTCTCCGAAATATCACTTTTCTTAAAACCGCTCTAACAAACAAGAACAAAGAATTGGATATAAGATTTTAATAAGAAGATAAGTGGATGTAATACTTGTATATTATGTTATAGCGTTGTACAGCAACAACGAGTATGGGTTTAGAATAATGTCGGTTTCCCTCAATGCAGGCTGGATCCGTGGAAGGTCAAGTCGTAGAAATGGGTCTTACAACTACGTCGTTGCTGACAGCAGAAAAATATCCAGTTACTGTTCCAAATTCATTGTTTTCCAGTCAAGTAGGTTCATTTCTCCATTTGGTTTTTCTTATAGTTTTGACTTTCCTTGTTTCTTTTTCATTTCTAATATTAGTATTTTATGATATGTACATGTCCCTGTATTTAGAGCTTACTTGATACAACTTATTCAAATAAAAAAAAAAAAAAATCTCTACCATCATTTTCAACAACTCATTACATTGATTTGACAACTATTTGAATATTTTTTAAACCTTTGTTTTTATTTTTATTATACTTCTCCACCACACATCCAAAAGTCTTTTTTTCTATAATCGCTATCAAACATCGTCTTTAAGTAGCGTTTGGTAACATTTATTTATTATCTCTAAGTGTGCTGGATGATAATAATGAAACTTATTACATATAGTCAATTTACTGAGCAGTATGTGTTTGGGTGTAGATGTATGGATGTTACCATTTTGCTTTGCCATTGTTAGGTTATTGTAAATAAATCGCGGGCTGCCTGTCGTTCCATGGTCACAAGAATTCCTCTGCAAATTGATGACTTGGAAAAGATTCCCAAGTTAACAGAGGATATAAAAACAATGCTCAACTCAAATTCTAATGTGTTTTTGGAAAAGGAGGCACCATATTGTTTCTTGTCACAAATAGAGAGTTCATATGCAGAACTTACCCTTGGATGCAATCTTAAACAAATGGTATGCTTCTTTCTGGTAATAGTCTCAGCATTTCAATTAATTACTTGGTTTTATATTTTCTTGCTTCGTGTTTGTCTATCTTAACGTGGATGCCCTTGAGTAATTGGTGTGGTTACAATAACGATCCATATGTCTATGTCATTCTTTTTGCATATTATGTATTTTGAATAAATTTCATCAGCACACTTGACCTTTTTCTAATGATAACAATGAGAATCACTCTTCTAAGAAATATAGCTAATAGTGCTTTGTTGTGCCTAAAAGTCTCCGATTTTTAATGAGACATATTTTGACAAATTGTTTTCTTCTAACTGATTTCCAACCACATTTCTTTGGTATTCTCATAATTATAAGTTTACCTGTACATTGTCCATTTTTCTATCTAAATGGGAAAATGTGAGTAGAAGATGCTTGTTTGTGGATTTTATGATGGAAGTCTCCGTGGGCAGTGTATTGCTATGCAATTGATTATAGAGAATCGAATTGTCACATATCCATTTGATTTTTGACGAATATTATTGATATAGTCATAGCATTGATGATGCGTCACATTTATGATTGGATTTATAAAATTTTATAACCCAATCGAGCGAGCTGTAAAGTATACTAATACTGCGTATGCATGTATGATTGTAGAACAAGGATGTTGAACAGGATATTATTCTCCAATCCGTTGGTATAATCAAGAAACATGGTGCTAACCTAGGCAGCAGCAGTAGAATTAGCAATGGTGCATGAGGAGGTGGATTTCCAAACTTGTAAGTGGAGTAAGTAATATCATTCTGCTTTGGAACTGTGTGTTTCTTTCTTCCTTAAAAGTAATATTGTGCTCACTACTCACTCACTTTCCTTGTAAATGGAATAGCTGAATGCAGTGCCAGTTTTGTCTCTACTTTTGTAGCCAAAGAATTTTCTACTTTTATTACATACACACACATTACATATATATGAAGTGATTTCATATGGCTTTTTCAATTTTAAGATCAGAAAATGTCCACTCTGGTAGGAAGTGTACAGCCACAGAATCTCCACTACTGATGATATCATTTCGTTTATGCCAAAGCTATTTGCACCTTTGCTCTCTACAGAGTCATATATAAGTGTCCAACAACTCCACAGAAAAAAGTTAACGATATAATAAGTTATGTTGGCTGAAATATCTATTTTAAATGTAGTTGAAAAGTAGAAAAGAAAGGGTTAAAAAATATGATAAATTTGTCGCGTCATTTGATCTGAAAGCATAAGCTCATAGATTGATCTAAATTTGTATCATTTCAG
Organism: Jasminum sambac; assembly: GCA_018223645.1. Classification (NCBI taxonomy): domain Eukaryota; kingdom Viridiplantae; phylum Streptophyta; class Magnoliopsida; order Lamiales; family Oleaceae; genus Jasminum; species Jasminum sambac. The sequence goes on from CP073643.1 coordinate 38,774,110, forward strand.
TATTATCTTGAACAATGAGCAGGTGGGATTTATTTCGACCTATCTGTTTTTGGCCCTATGTTGAACTATGTCATCTAAAACTTGATGTGATAGACTAGTTTATATATCATTTAATTATTATCTTCAACAATTATCATGTTAATAAAATGAATAGTTGAAAATGATATTTAAGAAAATAATTTTCGATAAAAGTTGCGGCAAAAACGTTCCAAAATATTTGTGACACTCAACATTGACCCCTGCCCAATAACTCGAATTCAAAGTACAATGGGGTAATTATGTTCTTAAGAAGTTTATTTCGATTGCGTTTAAATGATGCTTTTAACTCGAAATTTGATTTTGTCGCACGTTGTATTTTGCTTTCAATATTTTATTTTACGCTTTTACTTTACACAATATATGCTTTTACTTTATACAATATACGCTTACACCCATTTAGGTCCGAGATCTGATCTTGCACAACATAGGTTAACACCCCCTTTTTTCACGCCTTATGATTGATGATAATAATAATGGATGGGAAATGATGGTCCGTGACTGAAGTGGGTCGGCATTTGTGGGGGTGGGGCCGTGGGATGAGTGTCACGAGATGGAATATTCATATTCATATGGGAACTTTCAAATACACTAATTGACAAATGGGACCACTATCTTTTTTCACGCACCCAACTCCCCACTCACATGCTCACAGTATTTCTGTAACAGAAGTATTTGGCTTTTCATCCGATCAGTTTACTTTATTCAAAAATCCTTCAGTAGTTCAGTTTTTAATTTGATTATTGTTAATAATTTTGAATAATGTAATTACAATTGAATTTGAATACTGGTAATTTATTTTTAGTTGCAACAATTTAAATTGGACGAAGAATTATTTTTGTATGTGTGGTGGCAGAGTGGTAAAAAATTGTGGAAAATATGAAAAAGTTGTGACAATAATGAAATGAGTCCACGTCGGGACGGATTTGATGTATGGCTGCAATAGGCTGTAACTTATTGCAATCGAAAAAAAAAAAAAAAAAAAAGAGAAAGTGAAAGAAAGGAAGAAAGAAAAATTTCTATATAGTTTAGTAGATCTCTGTACGCATGACAGAGCTAGTATGTTGGATTGAGATTTTTTGTTTTTTTATTTTTTTGGATTCAGAGTTTTTTTTTTTTGTTTTTTTTTTTTAAGTGTGAAAGCTTCCACCGCCATGGAAACGCAGAGAAAGGGCCGTGAAATGAAAAGAAATACCACAAGGAAGAAGCTGCATTTTCTTATTACTCTCAATTTTGTTTTTCCTAGTTAATTCTTATGGGGCTAATAAAATTGGGGAAATAGCTGGGCCAGTGCAACCCATTCCATTCCATTTCAATTTTCAAAATTTCAAAAGTCAACATTTTCAATTTCAATTTTTTTTTACTTTAATTTCATATTTTATTTGCCCAAAATTCTTGTCTAGTTGGCTTTTATATAGACATTTTTTAAATTTTGTGCAAGTTAATATAGTTAATAAAACCAAAAAAAAAAAAAAACTTACTCATTTATAACAAATTCAAAAATTCATATTAAAAAAAGTCTTCCAACTTGTATGAGTATTTAAGCAATGATTTTAGTGATCAATGACGTAAAAAATGAACTTATTATCATTATAATGTTGGCATTAAATATTAAAAGAATAAGAAAAAATGAAAATTTTTAAATTGCAATTCAATAAATTTTATTAAGATGAATGACAGTCCTCCTCGACCTATAATCCTGGCTCCGTCGCTCAGTGCACAGTGAAAACAAAAATGTTTTTTCGAAAGTGTGACAAAGAAGCGCTGGGAATTATCTTGCTCTTTACTTACTGGTCAAATGTGATGATATGAATTAGGCACTAGGCTTCAAATTTGTTGAAAACATGATTGAGTTGAATGGATAAATACAAGAGCATGGTTGATTGGATTTTCAAAAAGTTACTTGATTTAACTTGGTTTTTGAACAAGTAAAAATAGACTTTTGCGCACATCCAAACAGGGCACTTGTGTAGAAAGAAGTTAATAATCCTAAGCAGTGCACACAAGCAGTTTTGCTATTTTGCCAAACCTTGCGTGGAAGAAAGAACAATGTAATCTTCTAACAAAAGACTAACATGGTGCTCACTTTTTCTTGGACTCTGTTTTTAATAACACATATTACCGAATAATCTTACAATCAAATTTATATATTGTGAAACTTAAAATTTGTGAGGCCTTTTATATTTAAAAAAAAAATATTTACTTTTTGGATTTTTGGGGGCCTTAAGCAGTCGCCTAAAAGGGTGATTGAGAGTGTTTTTTAATGGTTTTTAATGGTTTTTAATGTAAAGGAGGAGAGAGAATGAGTGGAGTTGAGTGGTTGAGATTTGTGGATGTGATGAGATGTGTGGATGTGATTGATTTAGAAGAGAGAAAAAAGTTGAAAAAGTGGTGAAAAAGTGTCCCCAATAAGGCTTAAGTCATCCATACCTCAGGCTATCAGTGATTGTTGGTAAAATTTCTTGCTTTTTAACAAAAAGGTAAAAGAGAAAAAGACACATTGTGACAATTACCTAAGAATAGAATTAAAGGAAGCAGCTTATCTTCTATAAATACTAAAGAATGCCTGTGGATAGTTATGTATAACAGAAAACATGAAAATGAAGTGGCTGTGCAGATTTTCAGTAAGTCTAAATCTTTTCCCTAGTCTCATTGTTCTATTTTTACTTCATGTGTTCAAAATTGACACTAGAGATTATCTTTTATTGTGTGTTTCAGTTTGTTGTGGTAATTATTGTTGGAGTGCTAAAAGAAGCAGAATGCAGAAGAATTTCGAACAGCTACGCGTACTCGTACTCCGCGATTAACTGCAGAGCTCACAGTGCATCCATAGAGGAGTTTGGTGGTGTTGGAGATGGAAAGACATTAAACACAAAGGCATTTAAAGACGCAGTGAATCATTTGGGGCAATATGGTACGGACGGAGGAGCTCAACTTTTTGTTCCTGCTGGTAAATGGTTGACTGGTACCTTCAATCTCACCAGTCATTTCACTCTTTTTCTTCACAGAGATGCAGTGCTCTTGGCTTCCCAGGTAACGATGAATGATTACTCACTCAATTTTGAAAACGTAACTAAACAGTACTGATCCAACTCTATGATCATTAAGTGTTTGTTATCTCGAAGTTTAATACACTGACCTATTAAGGGAACCCTGCTGATGATATCCTACGACGAATCAACTAGACCAATTGGTGGCATAAAAATTCGCTCATACCAAACAAACAATTAAACGATCCATAAAGAACACGATTTTTTCATATTTTGTTTTTGTTCGTGAATGTCTTATTTTGTTTATGATTTATGTAATTTTTTGTCAGATGGAAAGTAAATTGATTGTGTTAGCAGTTAATCCATTGGTTCCACCTTAAACATTATAAACCACGTCTAGGTAATTGATTAATATATTTAAATACCGAATTATTGAATGGTCGATTTTTAAGATTATCGTTTCAAAATTGAGTGAGTAATTAATTACATCTTTATATTTCAGTTAGTGTATGTTAAATTTGCTCGCATAGCATTAATTACACGGTAAACGAAATCAGTTATTATTATATTTATACTTATACATTTGATTTTAAAATCTTTAAAAATCGTATGGGAAACAATTCTTCTATAGATTTCTTGTCTCAAGTTCCTCTTGGCTATTCCTTCATTTTTGCATAAAAATTGAAGACAAGGTCTCGTCCTTTTCAAATTTGCGAGTCATCAAATTGTTCTACACTTCTGCTTCATTGCGTTGTTCCAGTTTCCGGTCGTATACGACCTCCATTGGAAAAATCAAGATTAGATCCAAAACTTACATAGCAAGGCGAAGCTCCAGCAATTCGAAAAACATGCCGTTTGCTCAAAGTCAAAGTAGCAATTCGGCCAACAACTTTGATTTTGAGCAAGTGACGTCGTCGGAAAATTTCCCGAATTGTTGGAGCTTTGCCTCGCTGTACTGATTTTGAATCTGATTTTGATTTTCCCAACGGAAGTTGTACGTCACCGGAACGTACCCGGGAGTGCTATAATGACAGAACCCCCGGTGCACTAGAACAAAGCTGGCTACTTCAAGAGTGATTAAAGATAATAAAGTGTTATCAAATCACATGCGATCCAATTAATTTTTGTCTTTCATATATATATTCTATTGAAACTTTAATTAATTAATAATTGTATCACATTGATTACAACATTTCAAGCATGGGCAATATACTTAATTAAATTAGTTTTTGATCAAATAAAATTGTGAAGAGAATGTCTTGTTTATGAGTTGCAATTGACATTATTTATTAATTCGTTTTAGGATATAAGCACCTGGCCTGTGGTTGATCCCCTGCCATCATATGGGCACGGAAGAGACGCCGCTGGTGGAAGATACATCAGTCTCATCTTCGGAACAAATCTAACCGACGTCGTAATCACTGGTTAGTTTAGTTACCACACCATGGTTGTTAATTAATTAATTTAATTAATTAATTAATTAAATTAAATTAGTTAATTAATTATAAAGTCATTGTGTTGTGTTCAATTATTAATTAGGTGACAACGGCACGATTGATGGGCAAGGTGATCTTTGGTGGCAGCAATTTCACAAGAAGAAGCTCAAATACACAAGACCTTATCTTGTTGAGCTCATGCATTCCGACAACATTCAGATATCGAATCTAACGTTCCTCAATTCTCCAACGTGGAATATTCATCCTGTTTACAGCAGGTTGTTTTCTTTTCCTTTTCATTTATAATAATTCTTAATGATAGGGTTTGATTTAGTGCTAGCGCTCGTACTTTGTTATAACACCAGCATGCAAAAATAGGTAAGATTCTAATACTGATTTCTAGAGTCTAATACTAAATTTTAGAATCTAATACTAGAATCTTATCTATTTTGACATACTGATACTATATCAAGAAACTAGTGTTGGTGTGCTATATCATTTTGGTCTTAATGATAATAATAACATCTCTCACTCACTCATTCATTCAGTCACTCACAATTTTATTTTATTTAATAAATATGCAGCAATATTGTTATTCAAGGCATTACAATCCTAGCACCAGTTACATCCCCAAACACAGATGGAATAAACCCGGGTTAGGAATTTTATTTATTATTTGCTTCCACACATAAATAATAATAATAATAATTTTTTCTAAACTACAGACTCTTGCACAAATACAAGAATTGAGGACAGCTACATTGTATCTGGAGACGATTGTATAGCAGTGAAAAGCGGTTGGGATGAATACGGTATAAACTACGGCATGCCCACAAAACAACTGATAATCCGACGGCTGACGTGCATTTCCCCCTACAGCGCTGCAATCGCGTTAGGGAGTGAAATGTCCGGTGGAATCCAAGATGTCAGAGCCCAAGAAATCACAGCCATTAATACGGAGTCAGCGGTCAGGATCAAAACCGGAGTAGGAAGAGGAGGATATGTGAAAGACATTTATGTAAAAGGCATGAACTTGCATACCATGAAAATGGTGTTTTGGATTACCGGAAATTACGGTTCGCATGCTGACAATCACTACGACCCACACGCTTTGCCGGAGATAAAAGGGATCAATTACCGCGACGTGGTGGCTGAGAATGTGTCGATGGTGGCTCGTTTTGCGGGAATCTCCGGGGATCCTTTTACCAATATTTGCATTTCGAATGCCACCATCGGTATGACTAGAAAGGCTAAGAAGTATCCATGGACTTGTGCTGATATCCAAGGGGTTACTAGTGGCGTCACGCCTCCCGCTTGCGACCTCCTACCGGATCAAGGTGTACAAAATGTTGGGATGTGCGATTTTCCGCCGGAGAGTTTGGCAGTTGATGATATAAAGTTACAGAGATGTGAATTTCGGTCTTAATGTATTACATGTAATCTAATCTAGATGTGATGTTCTAAATATATATATAATCTTCCTTTTTACAATAGCTAACTACCCAAGGTGCATTATGTAAATAAAACTCCCCTCCAAATCTCCAACTAGGAAACAAAGTCTTGGAGTACCTGAATTCCAAACTGGTCAAATTGAAAATTTAGTATATACATCCATTTCAAGCTCTACAAATTACATCAAATGAACTTTCTCACTTCTTTTTGTTTTTGTTAATAATTAATTTATATCGAGGACGACAATTGCATGATTACATATTCTAAAATCAAAATTTAATTTATTTGACCAATCCAATATTCATTATTGATTTTTTAAAAAATAGAATAAAAAGGGCATTACAGTAGTTGAACCGACAAGATTCTTACCCTTTTGACATTAAAAAATAAAAAATAAAAGAAGGAGAAGGAGAAGAAGATCCAGGAGGAGAAGTAGAAGTTGAAGGAGAGAAGAAGGAGAAACAGGAGGAGGGGGAGAGGGGGGAGGGAGGGAGGACGGGCTGTGGGGGAGGGAAGAAAGAAGATAGAACAATGGTCACTAGTACAAAAAAAAAAATGAAAATGAAAGAAGTGATCATAAATTGGTCTAATCATCGGAATTAGGACATTGCTATAGCAAGGGATCGATCAAGGCATTTCGACGCTCGATGCGAGCATTTCGATCCTTAATTTGTCCATGACAAGCTAGAAACTCACAAAATTGGGTTGTTTTTGTTGGAAATTGGTTTGAGTAATATAATCGAGATGCGACCAACTTTTAAGTGGATCCCATTATTTGAAACGTGAATATCTTAAGCCGAAATTATTCTACTCCATGAGTAGATAATCATAGTATATTCATATATTACAAATCAATTTCGGGTGAATGCAAAATTAGGGATAAAATATGCCACATTGAATGATTGGAAAAGGGGAATCGGAAAATGGTGGGAAATTGGAAAAAACAATTGTCCCACACAAGAAAACTAGAAGCATGTTGAGTGTTGACCAACTTAAATAGCTCAAGTTTGACACTTGAGTTTGGGCAACAAGAGGTACCAATAGTCTTTAGGTACGAGGAAATTTAGGTGAGGTTGGGTTCGGTTTACATCCCACACAAGCACGTTGCCATCGCCTAGTGGATGGAAGAGCTGGGCAGCCTTGGGCTCGGGTGCGGTGGCTTTGGCCTACTATATGTCTATACCTTTTTTAGTTAAAATTTATTCAAACCTCTACTCCCTCCATGTGTCACTCCAAGTACTGGCGCAAATAGGAGACGCCACCTGGCACGTTTCTACCAAGGAAAGTTGATACGATACGGACCTCGTTAACCTCAAATCGATCTCCCGAAGAATGGTTCCCCATGGCCAACTAGAACCCGGCAAAACGATTGAAGACTGATGAAATCCAGACCCTGACGCAGCGACAACTGGCAAAATCCAGTCACCTCCTATGCTGCAAAGTTGAAAACGCAACAGTTAGTGATTTCGATATCCGATATCCGATTGAGTTTATTCAAGTTGTGTTGGAAACTAACTCAACAAGCTACAAATCTTCCAGAAATAATGATCTCCAAATTCGACTTGTATCTCTGTCTAAATTGCATCCTTTTGAATCAAACGAATCCTTGATCGCCGTTTCGTTTGTAGAATCGAACCAAAATTGCACCAAAGTGATTGTTTTCGATTCTTTCGCACCAAAACAATGCTCCAAAGCTTGAAATTGATTTAGTGGGGAACCTGAATCATATCAAAAGTGGTTGTCCACCTGTTCCCTCCAAATTTAATATGAAGAGATGCTACTGTTCAGCAGCACCCTTTCCAATAGGTGTGACTTTTCTAACACAACTTTTCAAATGCTATAATAGGCCCCGACGCACAATAATGTCATCAACTCGTCCTTCTCTTCTAATATTATACATATTCTACTATCGTTTGCGTATTTTTTTTCCATTTTAGAGAGTTTAGAACACTAGTAGGTTACCTGTTCTCATGATTTGGTGTACTCCTACCACGGGGTCAAAAGGTCGTTGTATCTTGGGAGACGATTGCCGTAAACCCAATCTCTCTGTGTGTGTGTGTGTTCGCGGGTGCGCGCAATTACAAATGTTTGATTACAGACTTGATTATATCTAAACTAAGATTGTCATTTAAGATTCAAATGAGACAATATCAGTAATTGTTTCATATGAGATAAGTCATGACTATCAACAAGAGTTAGTGGAAATCATTTTTGAATGCTGACCTCTATTTGAGATATTTAGTTATAAACATATATACGTTACAATATTGAGGGTTACAAATTATGAGGGGTTAAAGTTCATGATTTGCAACAAAAGATCATGGCAAACCAATTCAACCACAAACATGAAGTCTTTAATTGGTCAATATTAATTCCAATACACTATTTTCAAAGAATAAATAAATAAATAATCCAATACATTATCAACTATTTTATTTTAGTGGTGTTACATATTAAATTTTTTACGCGCTTCGCACTTATTTAATTTGTATTAAAATAGTTTAATGTCAATTATATCTTCATTGCATTGCACAGGTGTACTACTTATTTTTTTTAATTTAATGGTACAAAAAAATAATTTTAATTTTAAGCTTCATGAAATAAAAAAAATGATTAAATATTAAATTTTGCCCGATAAACAGTGGGGAAAAAGAGAGAGAGAGAGAGGAAAGAAAAAAAAAGTGCAATCTCATTATTTATAACGTGCGAAGAGGCCTCTTTTCGAAATCAGACCCAAGCTCCAAACAATACCATTAATTGACCATCGTTCACCTATTATTGCCAGTGGATAAGGCGCAATCTGGCATCACTCATAATGCATACATCACTACCCAACTTTCACAAAACTTCACTTCTTTAAACCACTCTCAAAAAATGCTTCTCTTATCTCCACCTCCATCAACAAATCTCATTACACGACCCAAAACTAATTACAACATCAAAAATGGAGCCAGATTCTCCTCTCATCGACCACTTAAAGTGCATGCAATGGCGAAGGAGGGCAGTGAAAGCAGCACTGGCCCGGTTGAGACGGCGGCCATCATTGGAGGATTGGTCGCCACGCCGGTAATTGGGTGGTCTCTTTACACGCTCAAGACGACGGGGTGCGGCCTGCCGCCCGGCCCCGCAGGGTCGATTGGTGCACTTGAAGGAGTGAGTTATCTTGTGGTGGTGGCAATTGTGAGTTGGTCATTGTATACTAAGTCCAAAACTGGCTCAGGTTTGCCCAATGGTCCATTTGGATTGTTGGGCACTGTTGAAGGGTTGTCATATTTGTCATTGCTTGCCATTTTGGTGGTGTTTGGGTTGCAGTTTGTCCAAGAGGGTTCCATACCTGGTCCACTCCCTAGTGATAAATGCTATGGATGATTTTTCCTCTTTTTTTTCTCATTTTTATTTTATTTGTCTTCGAGGTTTTTGTTTTGGATTATTTGCGTATATGTGCTTGTAATTATTGGAGATTGTTAAAATTATCCTATGATTTGATGAAAATTGTAAGGCCACACTTAAATGAAAATTAGAGTCTCACGTACCGAATATTCGATATTTTTATTCAATAAACATGACTCACTTGTATATAAGAGATAACAATTTAATAAATAATGTGATCAATTATGTGTTAGTGGTCAATATTTATTGATTAAGACTACCATAGAATACTTTATCTATGAGTGTTAGAATCTTTTTCAAACATGAAATACTATCAAGCGCATTGCTTATTTGAAGCCATTGCTATGAGCCCGACGACTACCAATATTCCTTTGTCAATTTTGAATTTACCGTCAATCTTAAAATATGAGTCACAATTAAATATTTCCACCATCAATTGTATGAAATCTAAATGTGACTTGATCAATATTTAACACGTAATGCTACATATATAGAATTAGTTGCGTATTAATATCATTAATTAACATTTGTCCCATTGTTTCACATTTAAATATTTAATCTAGGTTTGAAGGATATAAGGCGATATATAATTTACATATCTTTATATATATATATATATATATATATAAGAAGAAGTTTCTGCATTGTGTTTTCCCGCTAAAACCCCCCCTTTTTTTTGCCTGCTAATCTTCCTTTTTTAGCTATATAAGTGTATTATCTATTAATGGTTAATAATTAATGATATATCCATATTTATCCATGGATATATATGGGAACATGTGTTCACATATATGGATATATTTATAACGATATGTAATATATAGATGTAAATATATGCCATATGTAGTATTTAAATATACGTGTATAATATATATATATATATATATATATATATATCAAAAATGATTATTTTAAATATAGGTGTATAAAAAATATATAATATGATTATTTTTTATATGTGATTTTATATGCCACAGAGATACCATGTCAATTGCATAGGGATAATTTTGGAATGACTATAATGCAGTGAAAGTATAAATATGTTGTTCCTATATTTTGGATAATTTTTTTTTAAAAAAAGTTGGGTCCTCTATTACATGATTTTCTCTAAATTTATTGATTTGTCTTTCAATTAATTAAGTAAAACATGCCTCAATTGGTGATTCTTAAACATGTCTCAAATGATGAATCGCCATCACCATATATCCCCATTTGTATAAAACATTATAAATTATTATATACTTTATTTTATCATCACCTCAATTGATCAAAGAACCCATTTCTTAATTAATTGGAGAAAATAAAAATTATTACTAATATGAAGAATCACTAATTGAAATGTTGAAATACAAAAATACCTGTTAATAAATTTAATAATATATAATATATTAGTTTATAATATAATATTTTATAATTTATAATATTTATAATATCATAAATGTTTTAATATATTAATTATTATTTATAATAATTATTTGTCACAAAGAAAGCAAACCAATTAACTCAACAATGAACGTTGTTTTCAAAGAGGTGTTCCGAAATTTGTAGTCACAATAGTTGCATTGCAATTTGTAAATAATATTTTTTCTAAGTTCAAAATGTCAAAATATTATGCACACTTTATCAATTTTGATTGATTGATTGATTTATTTTTAGTAATTCTACTTGCTATTAAAATTTTTTATGTATGTCGTTCGTGCATCACACGGGTGCAAAAATAGTGCATGTTAATAATCGAAAACTATTACATAAAATTACTTTTATTAGTTGAACTTCTTGTTTGACTTTAGTAATATTAAAATTAATGATAACACTATTTCAACTGATACTATAAATAAATCATCAATGTCTCATAAAAATTGTAATAAAATGTGTATATCTATATTTATATCTATATCCATATCCATATATGAAGAAAAATAGGAAATTTTCATCTTATTTTTTAATTCCTGAAATTATTTTTCTCACCCATTTCCTCAAAATTTTCTTATATATTATATATATGGATTTTTTATTTTTAATATGGCCTAAATATATTATAATAATAACCTAACTAAATTAAATTACTATTTGTACATATTACCATATTCATATGGCCATACGCGTTTAGTCCCCGTCCATATACCTCATGCGCCTTACATTCACTGGCATTCTTTCTTTCCTCATCTCTTCTTCATCGTATCATTCACTCGCTGACATTATCCCTTATCTGTTTACCATTGCGTTTTCTTCTTATTTTTTCTTCATCTCACCCTTTGAATCAAGACCCGGGTTTCCTAAATCATCTACACCTCTAATCACCAACAAATCTTGAACAAATTTGGAATTTTCTCCCTAATTCCTTCAATTACTTCAAACCCCATCTGAATTAATTATGGAATTGTGCCTTAGAGCTCATTCTAGATTATCAAATTATGTTATGATTGTGTGATTATTGTTCACTTACTTCCAAATGCTTTCGCTATAGAATTCTTTCCCTGTTGATCTTCTATTTTTTTATCCAACCTGGGGATTAATTTTTATAAGAATGTTCTTTTCAAGCAAGTATGTTGTTTCTCCCACTTTTCATGATATTTGGCCTATTGGCACACCACTTTAGTAGTAGATTGTTGCGTTAAAATCTCACATTGCAAGCGTACGGGTTATGTAAGTAATAAATTGGACTTTTTAGAGTTCGGGTATCATACCCACGAGAGCCATATTATCCTCAAGTTCAATTTAACTAACTTTAACGCGAACGAGTAAAGTTCAGATTAATTGTTTTCTAAAATTGCAAAAATTAAGTTACTAAATTAAATTGCAAAATTTAAAACTAAAAATTATGAAGTAGACTAGAACATATTAAAAGAGTGATTTTTGTGGTTTAATCAAATATGGGAAAAGCTAGTATTAAGGTTTTCGAATCAACTTAATTAGTTTTCAACCAGATTATCAATTTCGTAACGAAAGTCGATTTTGACGATTAAATTTACAAAATTATTGAATAATCTTTCGCAATTAGAATTCAACCTATCTCTATGGTGTCTTAACTATATCCCTATGCTAACCACAACGCAAAAAAACATTAAAGATCAAGAATTTCACGAAATATTGTACAAAACATAAATGTATTATCATTCTCTATCGAACTTTACGGTTTCCAATAATAGTCTAGCCTATTCACGATTTCTCAAGTGTAAGAATATATCACAAATCAACCTTGGCCACAAGTTGTAAAAGAAAGCATAGTAATATTGAAAACTCAAAATCGAACATTTGTCTTAGCATAAAAATTAACGAAACATCAAATTAACAATTCGGAATTAAACTAAAATCCAAGTTTTATCTCAACCCTAATGCTATAAAAAGATTTAGCCTAATGTTCTATGAATAAAACAACAAAGATTAGAAGAGGAAGCCATAACCGAATGATGCGTGATGAAAAACTTGACTTCAATTACGCCGAGAAATCTTGCAATAAGCTCCACATTTTCTCTTGATGTGATGTATATGTTCTATCTTTTTGTGGTCTTAACCCCTTGATATAGCCATAAGAAGGTCCAAAAAAGATCCCAATTTCGTGTGGAAAAGGTAGCTCAAAAGTTACCAAAATTTGAGTTCTAAACAAACTAGAAAACCTTCCATCGCGCGGGAGGGTGGGTGGTTACGGTTGTAACTTCCTCCCAAGCAAAATCATCTCCTCCCCTGAAGATTGTTGCATCCGTAATCCCCAAGGTTACGGCAGTAACTCTTTTTTTACTGTCCAACTTCCTGTTTTGCTCGTTTTAGTCCCCGGTTTCAAAATTATTGTTTACTTTCATCCTTTCCACCTCTTTTTTATTCTTTTCACTTTGTTTTTCCTTCGTTTTCTTTGTTCTCTATTTTTCTCCTAAAACAAAAACATTTGACTTGACTTAGATATGACAATCACAAGTTTAAAGGCAATACATAAATGTGCAAGACGCACTTATCGAACATCCCCAAGCTAGAACCATTGTCCATCCCCAAACAACTAAACTGCACTATACTCAACTAAATGACGAGTATAAACTCAAACCTACTAAACACCAACAAAAAACACGACTCAAAAGCCAAACTGTGCACTATATGGCTCGGGCAGACGAAATGATAGCTAGAAAACTTCATGTTGGACAATAAAACAATCACAAAAAATTCACTTATCTGCATGCTTCACTGCAGTGCGTGTGCTAGTGATCACGTAACACAGGTGCTTGTTTAATTATCACCAAAAGATTGCTCAATTTAAAACCATGTCTATGTTCCCAAGTGGTAGAAGATTTTACCTCGCTCATGGATCACTCATGATGCTTTTCTCTCAATTCTCGAGGTGTTTCTAACTTATGATTTCTAAAGATACTCAATGCATTTTTCCACACAAGATGTCAAGAAGAGTGACTAAATGTTAAAAGAATTATTCTCATCCATCTCCTAAGTCTGCAGATCTCTCGCCTTTAAGTTTTTTCCCTACACTTCAAAACCCTATCAATCTCAATTCCTGGATTTTTTTAGCTAACTAAATGAAATAAAATGCAATGCAATGCCCAAAACAATCATGCTTTCTTAAGGACTCATGTAGGGAGCTTTTGGTCGATGAATCCCGAGCTCGTTACTCAAGGCACCAGATTTTCAAATACCTCTTAGAACTTAATCACTCGAGTTAATGAGGTAAAATAATGGGGCAGAAAAATTAAAATGCATAGATGACTTTGCTCTAACTCTCTTCGGTTTTAAAGTTTCTTTTTTCAATTGGAAGAATGATAGTATTGGTCAATGCTGGTGCAGACTCTCTAGCAAAAGTTCCTTCAACTTAAGCAAAAGATATTAAAAAGCAATTCCTCCAACATAGAGTCACTAATCTCACCACCTCCAAACTAGGCCATTTGGCCGTTGGATTCCTAAAGCACGGCTAGGGAAGACAACTTGATTGTAAGCATAAGATGTTAATCACAACAATCGTCTGAGAACACAGCATCCATGTGATAAATGAACAAGAATGAGGATTAAATGATAACTATGTGCTCGATAGGTGAGTTATGCATGTATAAGTGATGGATAGGTGCGTTTTTACACACTTTTCGGATGCTCTTAATAGTCTGGAAACAGATAAAATGAGCAAATCTCTATTCTTAATTCGTCAATTTGATTTATGTAGGTTAACGATGTGGAATGGGAAGGAAAATAAGGAAAACGAGCGAAAAAGAACAAGTAAAAAACACAAGGATGAAGAAAATTGAGGCATAGCAATTGTATAGCTGTAAGGATCAGTCTTACGACTGTAACAGAACCCTACAGCCACACGGCCCTACAAATCATTCTTGTGGCCGTAACTCATGAAGCTAAAGTGCTAAATCCATGCAGTTTATTTAATACGGCTATACATTTGTGGAATAGGGCCATACAAGGGATACTTGAGATCATACATTAATAGGTGCAGCCGTAACTAATCAAACTCAAAGAAAGTGAAGAACAGATGCAGATTTTTAAGTACGGGCATACAATGAAGGATTATGGTCGTAAGAGAGGACTTATGGCCGTAACAAGAAAGATTAGGACTTTAACTTTATCAGAACTAGTATGCGAGTTTGGACAGTTTTTACTATTTCATTTATTTCCTCCCTGTTTTATCCTCCACTTTTGGGACTTTTTAGGCAGTTTCAGACTTGATGTAATTTAGATATTTAGGGTTTATTTCCCACTTTTACTTTACTTCTTACTTTTGGTCCTCAAGACAAAAGAAAAATGGAAAAAGCTAGGTTACACTCTACAAGCTTTTGAGTTGATGAAGATGATGGCCATTTGCTTCAAGTTTATGACCTAAAGGGAGTCCCTTTTATCATCGTCTTTGTATCTAATCTTTGGATTTTACATATTAATGAATATTTCTGTTTCCTTGATTTCTTTACTTGCTACTATGGAGTAAAATCTACTAAGTTGGGATTGTTGGTAAGCTTGATCATGTTATTGGTGCTGACCCAGTTTGAATCATTGTGTTACTTCTAGTTGTGTGTGGATTCCATTATTTTTGTTGCTCTTCACTTGTTTGGCCAATAAGTATTATTGTTTGTGGGCTCTGAGGAAAGAATGTTTAATTTAGACCAAATGGTATTCACTCCAAGTTCTTGGTTAGGATAAAGATATATCTCTCACCTTGGATGATCCTTTAAGTATTTTTGCAAACTTTTATGATTTGGTTCAATCTTCAATCGACATAGAGATATAGTAGGTTGAGTTGATCGAAAAGGGGTAATTTGACATTCAAGAGAGGAATCACCTATTTAAATAAAATCGGGTCTAACATATACGACAAGTAACTCATGTGAGAATTAGCCGAGCATTAATTACATAGTGATCAAATGAAACTCAACTTTGTTTCTCATTTCAAGTTATTATCGTAGTTACTTGCTTTGTTTTACTTCATGGCATGATTTAAAAGCTTTCTAGTGTATAATTAAACAATTTCCAGTCTCAAAATGTGTTTGTGTTTAGTATATGTATTATATAGTAATTAGTTGACTAGTGTGAAGTTACTTTAGTCCTTGTGGCCACAATATCCAAACTTTTAGGTCCACTTATTACTTGAACACGGCCCGTGAGCTTACGGTATATTATTGCGTGTTTAAACGCCCAACAGTGATAAAGATAGAACGTTCAACGCTTTGTTCCACATCTAACCATAAGCACAAATCAACACATTATTGTTACGTTCCAAATGCACGTAGAATTACAACAAGTGTACGGGTCATTACAAGTAATAAAGTGGATGAGAAGTCCGATTTATAGATCCCTCGAGGAGTGATCAATTTATACTGCAAAAGCTACACTAGAAAGCATTGTAAATACACACACAATTTCAAAGTTTTTGGTTAAAACAAGAGAAACGTAAAAGAAGGAAAGTAAAGATTTATCACAAATGAAGTTGAAAATAGGAAGAGAATAGTTGGAATTATTGACTTCATTTAATCATTGCTTACTCAATGTCTCTCAAGACCAAAGTAGTTAAGTTACCTACCACAATATGTTAGACCCGATTTTATAAAATTAGTTCGTTACCTCTCTAGAGCGTAAAACCATTCCTTATAAATCAATTCAACATACTATATTTCTATATTGATTAGAAGCAATTTATAGCACTTCGTGAAAATAACTCAAAGGGTTATCTAGGATTAGGGGTATATTTTTATCCCGTACAAAAACCTAAAGTGGATGTTACCCTGTTTAAAATGTATATTTTCTTTCGAAACCTATCTGAATTATTAAACACTAATATTTAATGGCCAAATAAATGAAGAGCAATCAATACCATAACATCCACACACAAAAATAAGAAACTTAACCACAAGAGAGAAGATTGACATTGAGAAACTTGATCAAACTACATCAATAATCCCAACAATGAGTATTTAGCTCATAATAGCAAACTAATCAAAGAGAGTATCAATACGATCCATTACAATAGAGTAAAAATGGAGAAAATACAATAACAACGAAAGAAACTCCTTGAGATTGAAGTGGAGGGGCCCAAATGGTTGGTTATCTTCTTCTCTCCATAATCCTCAATGAAGAACTCTAACTTCCTCTCTATTTTTTCTCTATTTTTTAATCCCCAAAATTGATGAATGAACAAGCCCTAATCTTGCTCTCAAGTTGTAGGAAGACCCATGCCAAAATTACTCCTAAAAACAAGGTTAAATGGGTCAAAATTGGCTCTTCATTTTGGATTAAGAAATTAAATAACTTGAGGTTACGGCCGTAACCTCCAGCCAGCCAAAACAGGCTTGCTGCCTGGGTGAGGGTTATGGTCGTAACCCTTCATGGTTACGGCCATAACCTGGTAGTTGCAGCTGTAACTAAGTCCAAGTGTTTGGCCACATTTCAGACTCAATATGGTGAATTTGCAACTGAGGTCTTTGAATTTTTGAATTTTTGCATTTTGGTCCCCAAGTTTTGAACTTTCTTTCAAAAATGCCCCAATTTAATTGCGTGTGAAGTTCGTCAACTTTCGAAAAGTTACACTTTGGTCCCCAATTTCAAGTTTTCTGCACTTTTAGTCATTTTTCTCTCTATTTTCTTTCTTTCCTTTCCACTTGGTCTTGTCAACTTACAATGATGAATTCTATATATTTGTGAGTAGAAATTGATTGATTTGCTCTACTTCTAGCATGTTTAGAGTATCAAATGGGTGAGCAAAAGCACCCTCGTCAAATACCCCCAAACTTGAACTCTTGATCGTCCCGAACAAGAATATCCACAAGCACATCAACCAATGAAACTCAACTCATCTATACAAGCACCCATACATGCCCAATCCTAAACGCCCAATTGCACTATCAATTCACAAGTTAATATCCAAAAATTGGTGCAAAAGCAATCAAGAAATGCCCAAAACTTGATTGATGGAAGAGGAAAAGCATAGTCACTCCCTAAAGGTACAACACTTAGGAATGGCAAAATAAATAAATAAATAAATTTCCAAGCATTCACCAACCATTCTTCCAACTAGATGGGTATGGGTACTTCCGGGAGATCAGCAATTAAAAAATGTGGTGACTCTCCCAAAACATGAGTGTTCCAATCAAACAAGTTACTACTCAACAATTCAAACCAACTAATGTCTATATCCATGATTTGTATACTTATTGCTATCTCTCATTATTTTTCTTCATTCATGCTCCTTCTTTATTTATTTATTTTTTTTGGGGCTCATATGCAATGTAATGTGATCCAATGTAATGCAATACCCTAAACAATCAAGCTTTCTCAAAAATCCATGTAACGAGCTTTAGGTCGATGACATTCGAGCTCATCACTCAAGGCACCGGGTTTTGAAATATCCTTAAGAACTTATTCACCCAAGTCGATGAGGCAAAAGAGTGGGGCAAAATGAGATGGCTGCACATTATTTCACTCTTTTTTTTTCTTTTTTCTTTTGTTTTTTCACTCACTCACTTTTTGTATACACATGGATTGGACCTGTAACAAAGGTCATTATCTAGTTTCACTTGCCAATCAAAAATACTCCATACAACTTCCACAATATGCATGGAATCACCACATTCTCATCAAGTTTCCTTCACCGATTCACTCCCAAACTTATCACATAAATAGTGAGGCAAAAACCAAGCCATTTCCAAGCACAATGTCATATAGATCATGCCTACACCGCAAAAACAATTTTCAATCAAGCGAAGACACATCCTTTCAAGCGTAAATGGCAATCCCCGGTTATCTACCATGAATTAACAATAATTGGGACTTAAAAATAGGCAAGGCCATTCCATATAAGGAAAGCAAGAATTCATGCAAATGCTGGCAAGACCATTCTCAAACACAAAAGTAGGTATACAAATGCCAGCAATGCCATACCAAGCACTAAAGAAAGAATAAAATCATGCAAATCACCCCCAAACTGGAATTTCACGTTGTTCTCAATGGGATTGAAGAGAAAATACAAATAAAGAAAGGGAAAACGAAACTCCACAAAGTGTGGCTCAATGTGCTTGATGAGATTGGGAATCCATCTCTTTTGAAGTTCAACGTGCAACATCAAGTTGGACCATTGTTTGGGATTATAGAGGCCTACAATTTTCTCCACAAAAGAATGATATTAACAATGGGGAATTAAGCAAAAGTTACCCCGAAACTTATTAGGTACTAAGTATACCAAGTGTGCTTGTGAGCTCAGTAGCAAAAAGATCACCTAGTATGACAAAAATTTCTATATATCAATATGAAGTAATATATATATATATATATATATATATATATATATAGACACACACACACACACACACACAAAGGTAAGGGTAAGAAAATTGGATTGTCTCCCAATAAGCGCTTACTTATAGTCATTAGCTAGGTTCTTGGCAAGATCACTTCGGATTGGTAAGATGAATGGATTATTTCTCTTTCGAAAAATCACTTCCCAAGTATGGCTTCAACTTTTGCCGGTTGACCTTAAATTGTCCCTTAGTCTCATGAAAGATTTCTACCGCTCCATGTGGGAAGATTTGAACAATTGTATATGGTTCCGACCACCTAGAGCATAGTTTCCCCAGGAAGAGTCGGACATGGGAATTGTAGAGAAGAACTTGTTGCCCACATTGAAATCTCACTTCACAATGTGGTTATCATGCCATTTCTTGGTTTGTTCTTTGTAGATCTTAGCATTCTTATAGAATTGAAGATGAAGATTTGTGTAGTACATGTAGATCCCACGAATATATGGATGCTATTAGTTTAACCAAATTCAAATTTAAAAAAGAATGCGTAAAACTATGTAAAAATTTATGAAAATGAGGAGGCCAATAGGCCCCAGGCTAAATAAGCTTTCCAATGCAGTCCCTAGCAACGGCACCAAAAACTTATTGTCAAATTTTAAATAACTCACAAATACATGAATCTATTGAAATATGAATTTAATAAGCAACGAGGTTGAACCTGCCATTGAAATGATCACGTAAAAAATCCTCCCAAAACTTTCGTTGTCAAGTTCTCTTGACTCCCGTTTCCGAATTGAGCTGGTCCCATCATCCCTTGAGTCCCAGCCGACCTCCACTTCTTATTCCAATTCCCCAGCCGCCTTATTCAACTCTTGCATTCTCTCACCAATTGGATTGATTGATGGGTTTTTTAGCCCATTAAGCCAATTGGTCACATTTACATTTTTCACTTTTTCCTTTTTTTTTTTATTTTTGAACCTATTAAACTAGAGAAATAAAATATTAATTAATATTAATACAAAAATGGACTAACAAAATAAAAGGTAATAATAAAATGTGTTGTAAAAATATACTTATCTTCCCCTACACATGGTTTCATCTCATTTGTTAATTATTAACATTTGTCAAAATAAAAATTCCTACACTTGTGAGAAAGATGGTAGAAATATGTCCTTGGAAAAAATTCAAGATATTTCTTTGTCTTGACGGTTATTTGTCTAGACTTATTTTTCTTGTCTAATTTAATATATTTTGAGTATTTAAGTGAGACACGTCCCTAATAAAATTTTCAAATTAATTGGATAAAATTGATAAATTCGATTTTTCATCAATTTACAAATGTATGGATATATTTGAAACCATGCCATCTCACTCTTCCTTATTTCTAATAATTTATTTCAATTGAAGTGATAGCACATCACTATGGTTCATGTGTTTCGGTGGATCTTTACACGCTTGCTCTCAATTTTTCCCACTTTGGTTCAATAGCTAGCTTTGGTTTCGGCTATTTGTAGCTTGCTAAGCTGCTGCATAACTGTAAATAAGATCAACAACAGCTGCTACAACCAAACTATGACATCAAGGGATCGCTCCATGAACCACCAGATTCAGTTCACCCCTAATAATCGACAGTAACCCCGCTACCATAGCAAGCTCTACACTATAAGGCCATTTCACAATGTCAAAGAGAACATCTCTAAAATAGGAAGCTCCTATCAACAATTTGATCACTCTTCAATATCCCCATGTTTTCCATATCTTGTGAACTATTATAATCACAGACCGAATGGAGGCTTTCTTACTCGCCCAAAATTTCATTTATGTATATTCTCACCAAATATCGCACTTCATTT
The DNA here is from genome assembly GCA_018223645.1 of Jasminum sambac. Taxonomy (NCBI): domain Eukaryota; kingdom Viridiplantae; phylum Streptophyta; class Magnoliopsida; order Lamiales; family Oleaceae; genus Jasminum; species Jasminum sambac. The sequence goes on from CP073643.1 coordinate 38,794,986, forward strand.
TCCTTTGTAAAATTCTTCCAAAATCTCATCAAAGTTTACCATGTTTCAACCAGATCTCCTATTTTATGTTACTTAATCTTGTACAGTTGGATTGCATCATGAGACAACGGTATACTAGTAGTTATGATACTTATGATATTAAGATAGTTATTTTTAACTTAAAAGTTTAAATTTAACAAGTAAAGTAAAGTAGCATGGTACTTAACGTTAGGGAATAATTAACTAGAACACTTGTTTAAAAGTTTTGTGACTAAGAATAAGGTCATATAGGTCTCGCTAAAACCCTCATCCTTATCAAATATGAAATCCAATCCTTTCTTTCCTATGCATCTGTCTTCCCTCCCTTCCTCAAATGCTGACTTCGAAACAATTAACCACGTCTCACAAGGAAGCATGAATCTATCATTCTTGGATACATGGTTTAGGATGTTAGTAGAGCTTTCTAGCAATTGGAGTTTGAAGGGGTTTGCCTTTTGGCTTTACTGTGATATTTTTTGTGCTGGTTGGAGGCAACTGGGGTAATAAAGGTGACCGAATCAATAATTACTGGGGATGATTAGTGGCATACGGAATTTGCGTACGATTGAACTTGGATGATGGAGATGTTGATTCCAATACTGACTTTGGCATCGTGGATGAAAGGAAGCGTTGATACTTGCTTGTGATATGTACCTGTATGATAAACAAAGGTAGTGATTTGTCGAAGGTGGCAGGTGGTGGTTTTCTTCACTACTACAAAAAACACTTTAGGAAACCTACTTTAGGAGACAGTTCCAAGCTAAAGCGCTGCATAAAGTCCAATTGTGGCATTTGGGAATTAAGAGGGTGTCAGAAACATACCTTAGGCGACGGTTATTACAACCGCTGTGTAACGCCCTCCCCAATACGACACGTCAAATCATATCATTACGCCGTATTAGAGAGAACATTACGCGTACAAACGGATACCGGTAATCGAGAGACATTTTTAAAACGATGATATGGTTACTTAAACACGACTCAAGCCCGGCCAAAGTCATATGTACAAGATTAGTTCAAAAGTCCCCAAAATATAGAAAGTCCGATACAAATGTTCCAAAAGATATACCATACATTTTTGTTCCCAAAATCTGCGGTTTCCCCTTTCTCCCCGCGCACCGCTTCCCCCTAAGTACGGGAAGAGTCTCCGCCTCTGACGCTCGACTCTAGCGTCTACACACACAAACACAATACGAACATGAGTCATGTGGACTCGAGAGGAGGATAACATATAATATGCTTAACACATTCACCATCGGGCCGTTCTAATCAATGTGTTACCCGGCGCCAACGCATATTCCACATAAGGTCTCGTTTCACATATTAGGGTTGCAAGCCCTATCGAGACTCATTCGGTGGGGACTCTAGAGGTGGCTCCTACGGGCTCAAGAGGTGGCTCCCACTTTTCGTGTAGCACTTTGCCCCGTATAGCACTTAGCTCCCGTATTCGACCGATCACATACTTTACAAGGCGTAACACATTGATACGTAACATTCCATACATAGTCACACACAATGCATGCAAAGGATGTAATGCTATGCTCGTTCATATGTAGGGTTATGCACATACATACATGTGACACTATACCAAAGGGAAATCCCATGACTAGCCCTTAAGATACTCAACAAATTCCAAACCAAACAGACAAGTGAAAATTACGAATCCCTCACATAACCTCTTGGATAATACTAGACAAATGAGATCTTACCCATAAACATACCAAACACATCACTTCCCTACCTCAAGTCAAGGAGATCAAAGGGTGGAGTGGAGAGTGACTTCCTAGCAATATCCTCGACTCTAGTTCGCCCAAACACCTGGTAGCTCCAAGCAAATACCTTCCTCCGTGATGAAATTGGCCTCAAGACCCTAGGATATCTTGTTGGGAGTGATTTCTAGTGTTTGGGAGTGTTAGAGGTCGAAAATGATGAAAATCCCCAAAAAAGGTTTTAAAGCTTATCCACAAATTCGCCGACTTAACATTACGGTAGAACTCAAACTTTTACGTGAACCTACAAAATTACTGGCCAGAACCCATAACACTTACTTAGAACCATATTATACGGCCGTACCAAAACACCATACGCTGATTTCACCTGTAAAAATCTATACATCGTGTCCTTCAAAACTTACTACCGTAAGAACATATGTTACTGGCCAGAACCCATAAATACTGGCCAGATCACCGAGCCGTCCGCCGTAATTTCCTCTCAGAATTTTGGCACATTTCCTCATTTCACCTCTTACGGCCGTAACCCTATACTTACGGCCGTAACCAGATAATTACGGCCGTAAACCTTAAAATTACGGCCGTAAATATCCATCCTGCAGAATTTTATAGGAGTTCCACCACTTGCTCGGGAGGCCGGTTCGACACTTCTTACGGTCCATAACATCACAACAAAGTCACCAATGGTCCAAGCACATATACATCACCTCATGATCATACATAACATCATAAATCACATACAGAAACGGACGGGGCATTACACGCTGCTTATAATACTTTAAGCAGCTGTTACCATAACCGCCGCATAAAGCCAATTATATCTTCCCCCAAACAAGACTCCATTTTCGCGAGCAGCTGCAACCTAACTTCATTCTTTGGCGAATTTGGGGCGAATTTGGGCAAATTTCATCTCCGCCGACTAGTTTGCTCCAATTCATGGCGGAACATGGTTTGGGTATCATTGTCGACCTTTAAACAAGGTATAATGTCATTATCTTCACACCTTCATAGTTTTTTTGCATATTAGGGTTGTAGTTTGTGGATATTGCAAATTCATGTATGGATTGTTGATTTGTATATGTAAATATATACTGTCAAACATAGGCATTGTAATGTATTCGATTTTAGTACTTGATTTTAGTGCAATGTATACCCTCCCGTTTGGAATGGCCTTTTTTCATATTTTAGGGCCTTTATTTTTTGTGCGATCTTTTGTTCCCGATTTTTTTTCTGTTTCTTTCTTTCTTTTTTTTTAATATTTATCTTCCACTCACATAAAAACATTTAGAAGTAAAAAGTCATATGTATAATTACTGTAAATATATTCGAAAAAAAAATGAAAGTAGTAAACCTAAAATTTTTTGTTAATTTTCTGTTATATGATGAATATATTTTTAACCTAAATGTTTTTGTTATATGATGAATATATTTTTTACTTAGTATATGAATGTAAAATTATTAGATTTGGAAACAAAAAATTAGTAGAGGCAAGGAAGCATTTAAAAAAAAGGGGGAGAAAAGGAAAAAAAAAGTTATATGTATGATTACTATAAATATGTGGAAAAATAATGTAAGTAGTAATCCTAAATTTTTTTTAGTATATGATGAATATATTTTTTATTTAGTATATGAATCTAAAATTATTAGATTTGGAAACAAAAAATTAGTAGAGGCAATGAAGCATTTGAAAAAAAAGGGGAAAAGGAATCAAAAGTTATATGTATGATTACCATAAATATATAGCCAAAAAAAAATAATGGAAGTAGTAAACCTAATTTTTTTTAGTATATGATGAATATATTTTTTAACTAGTATATGAGTGTAAAATTATTAGATTTGGAAACAATAAAATAGTAGAGGCAAGGAAGCATTTAAAAAAGAGGAGAAAAGGAATAATAAGTTATATGTATGATTACTATAAATATATGGAAAAATAATGGAAGCAGTAAACCTAAATTTTTTTTAGTATATGATGAATATATTTTTTATTTTGTATGTGAACATAAAATTATTAGATTTGGAAACTAAAAATTAGTAGAGGCAACAAAGCATTTTAAAAAAATGAGAAAAAAGAGAGAGGGGAAGAAACTAAATGGAGAAGAAAAAACATTAAATCTAGATCTTATTACCTTTTTTTTTTTTTTTTTACCTCAACTTCATATAAACTTGAGGTAACCAAGCATAATCATGGATGTAAAGTTTTTATGAGTTCTTAAGATTGATTAAGGTTCCATCTGCATATTCGTCGAACATATCCCGGCTCGTGTCGATGAAAGATCTAAAACTGGCTGGTCTGAAGTCTCACGATTGTCACATGCTGATGCAACACTTACTGCCAGTTGCAATTAGAGGGATTTTGGATGACCCTATCAAGGTGGTGCTGACAAAGCTATGTTTCTTCTTCAACGCAATGCGCAGTAAGGTCATTGATCCCGGCTCTCTAGACCATCTGTAGGCTGATGTCGTGAATAGGTTATGTTTGCTTGAAACGTATTTCCTACAATCTTTTTTTGATGTAATGGTTCATCTGATCGTACACTTGGTACGAGACATCAAAGCTTGTGGTCTAGTGTTTTTAAGGTATATGTATCCATTCGAGAGATACATGAGTATCCTGAAAGGGTACATCAGAAGCCAATATCGACCAGAGGGCAGTATAGTTGAAGGTTATTCCGCTCAAGAGGCAATGGAGTTTTCTAACGGATACCTAGACGTTGTCGAAGCCATCGGCATCCCTATATCTCGACACAAGGGAAGACTTGTAGGTAAGGGGACAATCGGGTTTCGTCCCATCACTCCCGACGTTAATGTTCTAGAGAAAGCACACTTCGTTGTGTTGGAACACCTAGAAATGGTTCTTCCTTATATGGATGATCACATGTCAACTCTACGGCGACTCAACCCCACGAAGGGTGATGTGTGGATTACGAAGGAGCACAACCGAAAGTTTGTGAGATGGTTCAGCGAACGAGTGATGCATGAGATCTCACAGCCATCTAACAACATTTCAGAAATGGTAAAATGGCTAGCCTACGGACCTTCTATAGTTATATCTTCGTATGAAGGCTACGACATAAACGGATATACGTTTTACAAGAAACCTCAAGATGACAAGAGCACGATGCAAAACAGCGGGGTAACATTGATTGCACTATCAAGGGACGGTGGTGCATTGCTGTATTATGGTGTCGTTGAAGAGATTTGGGAACTTGATTGCTGGAGGCTAAAGTTCCCTTTTTCCGATGTAATTGGGTCAACAACAATAAGGGTTTGAAAACGAACGATTTAGGTTTCACACTCCTTGATTTGGGTCGATCGGGTTATGTTGATGAGCCATTTATACTTGCATCAAAAGCGACACAAGTGTTCTACGTTACCGATCAGTCAAACTCAAAGTGGTCTGTTGTCCTTTCAAGCAAGAGGCATATTGTTGGTGTTGGGGATGTGGTCGATGAAGAAGAGTACGATCACTTTGGCGAGACACATCCTTTTTCTATTAGCGTTTGGCCTTCAGCAAGGGATGCCGAGCTCGGGGAAACACAATACGCACAACCAGACCACAGGGATGGATTGTGGATCAATAAGCGACCGTGATTAGAAGTGAGTTACATGAAACACTTTAATATTGTTTCCATTTACCAAGTTTTATGCTACAATAGTTTAATATTGTTATTATTATTGTTTCCATTTTGTTATTTTTTCCAATATCCGTAAGTTGGCCTAGATTTTATTTATGTGGCGATTTGTATGTGCAATGTTTTACATGTTATTGATAGATATGTGTTTATATTTTGTACAGGTGTACCAATTAGATCATGGACTAGAGAAGGGGCCCATTCGACTCGAAAACCAAGAAGACAGAGAATGAGAAGGGCCTATACCGGGAAGAACATTAAGCGGCCACCCCATCCATCGACGGGGCTTCCAGGTATAGAATTTGATATTGCTCAATAATCCGTTGGAGATTACCAGTCGTCCTCTATTGACTACATTAATTTACTGTATTGGCAACATGTGCAGATAACAGCAGATAATTGGAGCACCCCTATGTTGAAAGGCGTAAAGGACATGATCTGGAATGACACAAAGGTAATTACCATCTAATGCATTATGAATAGATAACAAATAGCAAATGACACGTATAAAGTATTGCATACTTCCTTTGAAATTTATTTCAACGTGCAAGAAGTTTTATACATTACGAACGACAACACCAAAGAAGTAGCTTTGAAAGCTGCCAAAAAAGCATGGAGGTCATGGAAATCCAAACTTAATGGGGAGTATGTCAAAAAAGGTGAACTTCCATTTCAGAAGTACAATTTGATTACTCGGGAGGATTGGGAGGAGTTTAAGGGGAAAAGAGAGATAGATGACTTCAAGGTTCGTTAACTACATTGTGTTTATTGATATAAGATCTTTTCCCTTCCTAATTGTTATATGAATTTGTTCGTCATAAATCTGAATACGTGGTTTGGATTATATCCACCTTTAGGAGATAAATGAAAGGGCTTTAGAAAATGCTAAGCAAAATACCTTTCCTGACCACATGGGCAAATCCGGGTACATTGGGAAGTATGCTGAGTAGCGTCAGACATACCCTTTGATGTCTTCCTCATCAATGGATGAGTCTCTCTCGTTTGCCGATAGTTGAAGTCTAAACTGGTTACGAAGGCATCACAAAAAAGTTGTGATGGCGTGTATTACATCCCCAAGAAGTAGACTCAGGAAATTTATACTAATATTGTAAGTGATCTATGTTTTATAAACTATACAGTGTGTTCATAAGTACTATATCCCCGGGTGCTACTATTTGTAACACGCTTATTCATGTTATTGTTGATATAGGTACAAGTGGGGAACCACGTGAAGGAAGGAACATTTGTCCCAGATGCACATCACAATGTGCTAGTGGAGGCAATAGGAAAGCAGGAACATAGTGGCCGGAGTACGAGCAACAGCTAAGAAGTTCGAGAAGCAGCCATGCACGACAACGGGTGTTCCTGGTGAACAGATGCCCAAGTGGCAAGAAGAGGTTACTAAGAAAATTACGAACTAGGTGCAGACGAAGTTTCTCGAGGATGTGCAGACACAACTCAAAGCTATGAGGGTTGATCTAGCTCTTTCTTCTGGTGCCACCGCTCCCGTGATTCCTACGAGAAGCCGTTATCATTTCGTCAAACAGCTAGACTCGTTTGATAAGATTGAGGTACTTAGATTCAAATTCATGTATCTTACATGAATCGTATTTTATTTACTTTGACCACTTTTTTATGTGGTATAATGTTGTAACTATTGCACAAGGGGAGATGAGATGTACCATATCGCTATTGGTTAGCGGCGAGCATCGATATGTGGTGAGAGGAGTTGTCATACGGCCCACATCAATGTCTGGGGCCAACAATGTAGGCATAGCTCCAGCCAATGTTCATGGTGGACTAGATCCTTTCGGTGGAGGCGGAGGCGGAATCGTATGCCTTATTCATGCCAGATCAATTTCAAAGCACACTAGGTAATGGCCATCTAGGGCAAGTTGAGTGGCCTAGAAATTTAGTACATATCGGCAAGATAATGAAGAATACAACTATTAAACGATTATCAATTAACATATTAAATGCAATTAAGTCCTGCGTTGAATGTTTTATTGTAATTAAATTATCATATCACAGGTACAGCTGCCGGAACCTCCCAAGTAGCCTAAACATGGGAAAAGATATTCGTACAGTGCTATAAAGTCTTATAGTCCTTAGTCATCCACTGCGCCCACGCCGATAGAGATATTGGCTACGTTGGTGAATACATTTCCAAAGGAAGAGAACGACTTTTCATTGACCATAAATCGGCGCGTGTTTCTCAATGACAGAGAAACCACATTCATTGAGTTCCGAGACACAGAGCTGTTTCTGGATATGGGGTGGTTGGATATTAGCATACTAAAGTTATTCCAAATGTGAGTTGGTGCGCTATTTACTTTTAATGAGTTTGATATTGTTGTGTTTCTCACGAGCTTGATTGTTCTCGTTAGGTACCTGTAAGAGCACTTTAAGAGGATCTCCGTTGACTCGGTTGGGTTTCTATCACCTTACGACATTGTGGAGATCGTCAATGTTCAACTAGCTACATATACGGAGAACAGCCGATATGCTAGTTTAGTACAACGATAAGAAATACGTGCGGGCCCCGCTATCTCTTAGTGAGATCACTTATACTGTGTCGATTGGCATTTGGAACGAGTATGATTGAGCTAATTACTCTTTTCAAAATAGTACTAGGCAGCACTGGGTACTACTATTTGTCTTCTCGCTTGCAGATCACACTATATACAAGTTAGATTGGCTGGCAGGCCCAATCAATTCCAGAAGGAACAGGGCTGACAATGAGGGGAAGACCGACAATGATCTTAAGTTGGCGATTAGAGTGTAAGTATTTATTGAAATATTTGTTAAAAGAACGCTATCTTTATTTTCATGTCACTAATGCTCATGTTTGCGCACACTAGTTAATAACGTATTCATTGTCGTGTCGTGTACTAGGGTGTTTAATATCTACCGCCAGCGTGTAGGCACCCGGACCAAAAAATCATTCACTTGGGTCGAGATAGAGGTATAATTACTACATTTATTACAAGTTGCCATTTATGTGCACAAATTTGAATCATAGAGTGCTCGTTACTTACTGTATTTAACTTCAAATTACTGCCCATGTCAACCTGGTGGCAACGAATGTGGGTATTACATCATGAAATTCACGCTTGACATTGTCCAATACCATGCACATGCAAGTTCACTAATAGAGGTATATCGATTATAGCAGATCAATTTTTGGTGCTTTCTTTGTTTAGCTAGCCAAGATAATCATTAATATACTGTCAGATCATTTTTGCAGGTCATTTTTGGTTGGATAGAGTACTCACAAGATTAGCTAGATGAGGTTAGAAACCTATAGGCACAATATTTTTTGGATGCTTATGCTATGGATTCGTAAGCTTTTATAATGTATTTGAAAAGTCTAGAGATTTGTTAGTATCAATGTATCAATCTGTTGTGTTTATGAGCTAATTTCACACTTAAGGTATCACTTCTGACTATTTTAAATTTATTTTTTATGGATACTCTATGCTATTAGTAGACCTGGCTACGGTTCCGAAACCGCTGGTTCGCGGTTCCAAAAAAAGAGAATCAAACCGAAACCGTGCATAGCACTGTTCGGTTCCGGTTCTTGAACCAGCGGTTCTGGTTCCGTAACCGCCGGTTCACGGTTTTGATTTATTTTTTATACCACCTTAGGCCTTAATTGTGACCTTCTCCCACCGTAATTTATTAATTTTTTTTGTATGAAGGCAATTTGCAAGAAGAATCCACCTTTCTTGGTCTTTTAGCCCTTTGCTTTTAGTGCCATTTGGACAAGTTTGTTATGAAACATTTTTGCTATGTATGATGGAAAGATGAGAGATTCCATTTTTTTTTCTTCATGGAGCTTGTCCGTCACATGAAAAAAATAAAAAATTGCCAGTTTTGATTTGGAACCGGAACCGAACGGTTCGAATCGGAATCGGAACTTGTCATTTTGGCTTGGGTTTGACCGGTTCCAAACCGCCTGGTTTTGGTTCAGAATTGAAACCATGGCCGGGTCAAGCTATTAGTGTTTGATTATAGTATTGTTGTTACTCGGGATTCTATTAATGCTTGTTTGAAGTATTAGTGCTTGTTTTCGATTTTGTTGTGAGTTTGTTGAATGGATTAGTGCTCGTTTCTTACCATTCACTTGGGTTGCGAAAGTTTTGTTGAATGTTGTAGTGCTATAAGTGGTTGCTTGAAGTATTAGTGCTTGTTTGTATTTTTATTGTAGTGCTCTTAGTCTTTTTTTAAACTTTTATTGTGATTTTGCTGTATAGTCTATCGGATTGAGTCAGTTTTCTTATGATCAGCACAATTTATTTTTCAAGGTAGTCATCATCAATTAGACTCTATTGAGTGGACAACAGGTTTGTATAATAAATTGACGTACGTAATTGCTCGTGAATAGTGAGTTTAGTTGCAAAAATGGAAAAAGAATGACAAAAAAAAAAAAAAACTTTAGGTGGCGATTAAGGAAACCGAAGCCCAAAGAGCCATTTGGTTTTTAAGAAAACCAAAAAATGGCTATAGACGGCGGTTTTTTACTGCCGCTTTAGTCGTTTATGCGGCGGTTATTTCAACCGCTGATTAAACTCTCTTTATGAGGCGGTTAAAACCCGCTTCCTAAAGACACCTGACTTTTTGTAACCTTCTCATACGAGGCGAATGAAAATCGCAGCTTAAAGCCATTTTAACGCGCCGCTACATCCATTTTCTGTACTAGTGCTTTCTGAACATGTAACCTTAATTTGTGACTTCCATCTTTGAATCTGGGTATTTGAGACGTTTAAGTGTTCGAAATTTTGATTTGTGACTTGCTAAATAGAAGGTTTTTCAACTTGAATATCATTAATTAATTTTTATTTTTATTTTTTTAACCAAGACAAAAAATTGATCTGTGAAAAAAAAAAAAAACCCCCCTCAAATCCGTAAAAGGTCACAACTCACACATGATTTACCAAAATAAATTTCGAGGGAATTACCTAAAAACAGGTTTCAAATTCCATTTATTCAAAAATCATATATTTTTGAAGTATTTAAGTGAATCACGTAAAAATGGACCCAAAGTTCCAATTTCCAGGTACGCACGATCGCACGTACGATCATACAGTTGAAATCTGGTTTCAGCCCAAATTTCAACCATGCGATGACATGGTGTAAATCCCATAGGATCACATGGTTTAGTTACAAATTGTGTAATAAATTATAGATGGTGTATAATAAATTACAAAATATTTGTAATAAATTACAGAAAATTTATAACAAATTGCAAAGAGTATATCAAATTACAAAGTGTGTGCAATAGTGTGTAACATTACCAAAAATTTGAATTTCTACTATTAGTTTGTGTAACTTTGTGTAATGTAATCGATTTTCGATGTTTTGAGCATTAAATTCGTATACAGTGTCCATTTTGGATGATAATATATATTTTTCGTGTTTCTCGATGAGCCCTTTCCAATCACCAGCTTCGCTAGTGAAATCTGTGCCATGCGATCGTATGGTGAAATAGTGAAATTGAGATTTTGTAAATAGTTTGAAAAAAACCTTATTTTTGAATTTTGTATTTTGTATTTTCAATCTTTGTATTTGTGTAAATAAATAAATAAATTTCGCTAGCCTGAGAGCCTAATACAGGCTTTTAAGGCTAAAAAAAGACAGGCCCATTAGGACTCTGAAAAGCATCGAGGAGAAGGGAAACGGATGTATAGACAGGCCCATTCGGACTGAAAAGCATCGAGGAGAAGGGAAAGTGGGAAACTGAGAACGGATGAATCGACGGCGCTTCTTCAATAGTTTGACTGTCGTCTACATGTAGTCTCGATCAATAGTAAGGTATGAATATTATGTCAAATATGCTTAATTGTCTCTAATCCGATTAGTTTCGAGATGATCGGTATTATAATCCGATCAATTATCAAAATCTATCGTATTTTTTCTAGTAAGAATGCTTGGATTTTGTATCATATGATTGTCTGCATATAAGGTTTTCTACTTTTTCGTTTGAGTTTTGGTGAAAAGAGACATAGTTTATCAATTTAGTTCAATGTCTGCTTGATTGAAGCGAGGAGGCTTGTGAAACCAACGTATATGTATTTTTATTTGTGAAAAACTCCTTATGGTGGTGATTATCCTCAGGTTATCTAACGAAAAATTTATTTCAGATTGAACTCGAGAGGAACTTTGGCCTTATACCGAAAATAAGCTTTTGTCTATTGGACCAAACAAAAGGATAAAACGGATATGCAGTTCACGTGTTGTCAAAAGTATCAAAGAATCAAAATTTACAGAGTTATCTTAACAGAACAATCATTTTATGGTCGTGTACATATTTTTAACATTAAGTAAAAATTTTAATTCAAAACATACGTTTTACAGGAACACTTTGTATACCTAAACATCCAGTTGGAAATCATAGTTGACCAAATAAGTAACTAAAATGTGAGTCTGGCTTTCTTTATACCTGGTGAACATTTTGTAATCCCTTTTTGATGTCCCGAAATGCACACAAGTCCAATATTCCAAAAGGCTTGATCAGTACCCAGCCAGTGACTGCTTGGCTAAGAACGCAACCCGCCTCTAGGGTGTTAAGGTATATCTTGTCATCCTGATCTGTGATCCCCAACAAACAAGTCTCTCAAATAAATTATAGAAATTAAAATAGATTGACTTATTAGTTAGAATAAATTCTCTTATCAGTGATTGTGGTAGAAAATTGTATTATTTATTGTTGTTTGAAAAAGTGTAGGAGACTCCTGTCTCACACGAGGCCTTGCTCTCCAATCTTATGGCCTGAGTTCCTTCGTTATGAAGCCATATGCTTTGACTTATTATGGTACACACTCAGCATGGACATGGATGCTGAGGTGTGCAAACATAGAGGAATTAATCGACTGTCCTCGTGCTCAGCTTTCCCTTTTTTTTTCATGTAAATATCTTTCCACCTTTAGCACTGTTTCTGAACATGAGATGATGTAAGTGCATCTTCTGTTGGTTCAGTTTTTGGAGTGAGATGAAGGGATGACTTCCCATGTGCATTCAAATTCTTTTTGTTTGATAGATGCGACCCATGAGCTTTTTTGACAGTAACTATTACTCAAAAATCAAAATCTAATTGAATGGTACCCTGTTAGTATTATGAAATATCTTAACTTAGAAATTACTATTGATGTTTTTGGTGTGCTGCGTTATGTGTGATGTGGCTATGATTACCTAGAGGCAAATAATGGGTGCATATTTTGGTGACTCTTGATACTTACTTCAAGACGAGGCGACGAGATAAGATTTATAGAGGCATTTCCTGCAAGATAATACTTACTGCCTACAATCTTTATTATTCAATACAAATTAAAACTCTTGGCATTTCCTATCTCTCTTTTCTATTTCTTTCAATGTTTGAATTTGAGTTGCTTTAAAGTTTGAGTGTTCGGACATAATAGAAAGAAAAATAATTTCAAATGAAATCCTGCATACTCATGAAATTGAATAATGTCATTGTGTGACTGAGTTTTAGGACCATAGCAGCTACCTGCTGATACTAAGTAATAAATATGTGTTTATCCATACATAGATAGTGAAAGAACAGCAGATTGGAAGGAAGATCTTCAACACTTGTTTCGTCTTTCCTGATCATTCTCTAGAATGTATTTTAATCAGCTGCTGTTTGTAATTTGTACTGTTGTTTGCAGTATAAAGTAGGACTCATCCAATTACAAGTCAATGGATCGTGGGAAAACGCCAGCCAAATTCCTTAGTAAGCGAAACAATAAGATGTATATGGACCTTACTGAAATTGTGAGGGAATATGCCCTTCCATTCCTGCCTGCAAAATCTCTTTTCAGGTTTCGAGCTGTTTGTAGAGACTGGAAACTGCAGATATCAACTCCATTCTTTGCCCATAATCAGTCAATTTCTTGTGGTTCAACTTTGGGTTTCTTTAGACAACTACCTGGACAACCACCATCGCTCATCTCAGATGACCCTAGAGCTTGTGGTGTACCAGACCCTGCCCTTAAATTTCTGCCAGAGCCAGTCAGGATGTTGTCAGCATCAAATGGACTAATTTGTTGCCAATCTGAAACTGCGGATAAACCCTACTACATTTGCAATCCAGTTACTGAACAGTGGAAGAAACTCCCAAAACCAAATGCCAATCACGGTATAAATTCTTCAGCTGTGCTTGTATTTGAACCATCCCGGCTTAGCTTTGAGGCCGATTATAAGATTGTTTGTGCCTTTAAATCTGAAGACTTCGACGACGCAACTGAATTTGAAATATACTCCTCCAAAGAAGGATCCTGGAAAATCTCCGGAGAGATGTGTTTTAGCCCGTACTCTGAACCAAAATGTGGGGTCCACGCAAATGGGGTTGTTTACTGGAAAGCGAGGAGTATTCTAGCTTATGATCTGACTAAGGACAGATCATATTTTCTTTCAAGCTATTATCTATCATTTAATAATCCTTTGGGGACAATGGATGGAAAACTTTGCTCAGTTCATGTTAGTGGGGGGCATTCAATAAGCGTTTCAACATTGTCGAATGTGCACACTAACACCATGCAAATGGACAGCCGTGTAAGCATGTGGGACCCTAAACGGAGTGTAATGCTTGACAGTGAAGTGGTGGGTGTTGATGCGTCAGAGTTGACTCCATTTTGTGTTGCTGGCAACAAGGTGTTGGTTCAGAAAGGAGGAAAACTGTATGTTTATGACTTTGGGACAAAGGAAACTAAAGCAATAGAGGGTGTGGCGTTTGATGCTCATATTGTGAAATACACGCCTTATGTGAATAGCCTTGTGTGCCTCTGAAGGACTTCCTCATGTTTTAGCTTTGGAGATGGAGATATCGACTGGCAAATAAATGATAATGTTTAATATTGCTGTGTTGGTTATTGTTTTGAACTTGGATAATTTGGCTAGTACATTGTGGTGGTTATGGTTTCACTCTTCTTTTTCTTGAATGAACTTAATCTCTTGAACGCTATTTATGGAGGATTATTCTGAATTTGAGTTGGTTACTAATTTGGTAGCAATAAGCAATTTGATGCTTGAAAGAGGTTTTCCTCCGTTAATTTGGATTTTAGTTTATACTCGTCTTTTGCTGGTCACTTATATTTATTTTGAAAAAAAAAATGAAATTAAAAGTCATCTACGTTTCCTATTTTATAATATTTTATTTTGTGCGAAAATTTGTAGTACCTGTAGGGGTACATACAGTGCTCCAAGATTGTCAGCACATTTCTCATTGTCTAGGGAGTTTGACAATGATGATACTTTACAACCTTTTGTGCGTTCACTGTTCAGGGTAAGCCTTTTAGACTTTGTTCGACTGCATTGAAAATTTTTGTTAGAATCCATTTTTCACCTTTGGATTATCCACCTCTTTCTTGGATTGGATTTTCCGTGCAAATTTGTTCATTTTGTGCATTAATAAGCTGTACATGAAAAAATTGCCAATTGATAATGACTCAAACTGGCATAAAAAGTGTCCTTTGACAGCGATGTTTAAGCTGACGTAAAAATTGTCCTTTGATAACAATGCTCTAACAGCCCGTAAACAACAAAGAGAATGCGGTCTAAATTTTTAAACTATCAAACTGGAGATGCAATGATATTTTCACTTTGATCCTTGAGGCAAAGTATAAAAGATGGATGCGATTGACAAAGCTTTAACCGAGTTGATTTTACTTACCTTGATTCAGAAGTTTTGAAGAGTATTTATAGAATCAATAGCAAGCGTGCCTTCATCTTTTATATAGGCTTATCCATGCCCAACGGCTAGTCTACGTTCTCAAGCTGACCTGAGGATCTTTGTACCCTGAACAATATTTCCTTCGATAACGATTTTCAAGTTACGCATGTCCACAACGTATGATCAGCCTGTACGTGACAATATATTCGTTGTATGGCACCCATATCCGTGTTGCTGTTACACCTCAGCTAAGACGAATGTATAACAATCAATCATCTTTCAACATGTGTACCATACAAAATTGATAATAAGGGTGTGATAAATTTCTTCATACCTGTTTGGGATTGGAGCAGGTCGTCTTTTCAATTCCAGTAAGAGAGTGAAAATGTCCTCATACCTGTTCTTCAAAGTTGCCTGATGTATTTGTGCAACATTAGCAACTTTGTAGGGAAGCTTTCTCCTCAAAACTCCTCAATGCAACTGTTGAGAGATGCTTCCAGTGTCAAATACATATCCGAAAAGGCTAGATAACGGTGCTTATGGTAAAAACAATACTTTTGAACCACTTTCAAATGTCATGTTAAAATGTATGTTAAATTTCGACTTATAACAGTGAAATTTCAGTTGATAAACAGTGCAACATCTATCTCATACTGGCAAAATCAAGCACCTGACAACCAAACTCGAGTAATATATCATCCAGAACAATGTCATTTCAATTCAGAAGTACAGGAAATTTGGCAAAAACGGATCAATTCCACTTCAAACTTCACTAATGAACACTAAACATCACACAAACCAAGGGACATTAATGTTTCTAACACAAGGATATAGGGCTAATAACAAGATGAACATTTGAAACATTATTAAAAACTTTAAAAAGGATCCCCAACTCTCTAGATCAGATCACCAGTAACTTCATTCCAGGAAGTTAATCTTCAAGGCAAACATGACAGAAATAAAACTCAAGTGAGAATAGGATAGCAGCTACAAAGTACAAATAAACATGCTTGATCTTTTGCTGGGAAGCACAGGCGGTTGCAAGAACATTCAGCACTCTATCTCCCCTACGAGATCAACGCCGGTAATCACGGTCCCTGTCACGTGGTTCGGATGCATCTCGGTCATAATGGTAGCTGTCCTCATCCATTGGATCAAGGTCAGCTTCTTTATAGCGGTCATAAGCCCCCAGGGCTTCTGGATTGTCATATTGTCCTCGACCTTTGTGTTCATACCGGTCATCATAGTGTCCGTGATCATGATCAGCTTCCGGTTTTCCATATACGTAGTCATCTTCTGTTTCAGCGCGATCATAGTTTCGCTCATGTTTAGAATCTGCAAGATCGTAGTCATACTCTCTATCACGAGAACGCCCTTGATCGTGATCATCGACATCTTCATAATCCCGGTCTCCACCCTTGTCTTTCTCGCGATGGCGATCACGTTCGCGACCTCGGTCTCGACCACGATCACGGTCGCGCGTTCGCTCTCGGTCACGGTCTCGGCCGCGGTCACGGTCTCGGTCACGACCACGATCTCTCTCCCTGTCTCGGTCCCTGTCTCTGTCCCTGGTTCTATCACGATCTCTGTGATGCCGGTCGTCTCTATGATCACGATCCCTTGGTTTTTCATGAGAGAGCTCACGGGACCTTTCACGAGATTTCTCTCTGTCCCTTACCCTTTCGCGGGATTTTTCCCTGTCCCTGAAACTTTGTGCATCAGTTTTTGAAGATAAATTTCTTGAGATGCGACCATGCAAGCACGAGTAGAATGATAAAATGCAATATCCTCTATTATTCATTAGAAAGTAATGAAAAAATGAGAAGATTCATGACAAGATTCCATTAGATCTCCTTTAAATTTTGTCATTTTACAGTCAACAAGCCAGACGCGATATAATGAAATCACCCACACTTTTTGGAATTCCATTTCCTCAAACAAGTTTAGCACCTGAGAAAAAATGTATTAACCACAGCTAATACAAGCAAGAACCTTAAGTACCAGTTCTTGCTATCTATTACAAAAAATGAAGTTTCGCGAGAACGTACGACTGAAAAATGATAAGTGTCTCCCAAATGTGGAGATACAGTGTATGAATGACAAGGTGTCTGTGCGTGTCATATGTGTGCATCAAACCACTTTTACACATTTTTCCAATACATTATCCAATTTACCCTGTTTATAACACCCTTGTTTATATATGCATCACCAAACATAGTCTTTGAAGTTTGAAATCAACAGAATTCACCTGTCTCGTTCCTCTCGTATCCTCGGCTCCTCAGACCTAGATGTTCCTCTAGACGGTAATTGCTCTCTGTCAGATTCACAGATAATATGTAAAGATAATATTCAAAAACAGGACATCACAAGAATTTTTCCGATAAAGGCTCTAGCGAGTATAGTGAGAAGTAAGGACTCATTGCAAAATATGATGAATTGCTACTAGCCACCACATTTATCATCTTTCTACTTGAGACAGCAAGCTAAACTTTCATTTTTCACATATTATGAGAAGGATCTGTCACGTGAACTATTCGTAAGGCATTTCTAACTTTACATCAACCTTTTGGGAGTGAGATGATGGCGTCCCTCTTGCCCACAATTGTGTCATGTGAATCTATCACATGCCTTCGTATTAAAACCATCCACCAGCAAATTTTCCAGCCAGAAAAGCGGACAACCATCCAGCTAGTGGGGCAATCTGAAGACAATGACAATTCACTGGAAAATTTTTGTTGCTTATTTCCTCTTTGTTCCGGGTTAAATTTATTGTCACACATTGCTGCCACACTCCCCCATTTATCATGCAAGGTATCACGTCCAAATCAGTCATCGCAAGTGGAAGTTTGTCTAAAGAAAGTCCAAAACAATCCGAAAGAACTCCCTGCAGAATCCTTTTGAAGATTTAGACTAGGCCCTTAGGGTCTACAGTTTGTCCATAATGTTTCTTCCTTTTTACAACGAGAAGGAATCAAGCACGGGAGTCACGATTTTGCTTCCATAACAACTTTAGAGGGAGACCCTTCGACAAATGATCGTGCTTCCTTTAATTCATCTAGAGAGTTCAACATCACACACAAGAGTAGATGCACTTCTTGGCTACAAGATTAAACTCAGATCTCTTTAATGTTTACCCTATGTCATGGACTCTACAATGATTAATATACTGGAAGTCATTGGAATTTTCTATTCTTCAGAACTTTGGGAAAGCAAAGGCTGAGTTAGTATGAATTCAGTTAGTTGAGGAGTTGATATATTGGGCCGTATTGAGGTAATCTGTACTCAAGGAGAAGTAAAATTACCGCTTTGTTGTAAAACGTCATGATAACCTATTGCTTTTACCCAAATTTCAAGGACAGAATCATCTCTCTGAAACTCATTTCTTTCCAATCACAGAACCAGTTTCACAGATTACTAACAGAGCCTACAGCTGGTGCCCAAATCAAGACAAGTTTTTACATCATTACTGCAAAAACCATACAAATGAAGTGGAAACATTATAACATGATAGCTGACACAGAAATATATTTATGAGTGAATGGGAGTAATTTTTAATGATTTTTAATGGATTTTAATGTGAAAGAAGAGAGAGAATGAGTGGAGGTGAGTGGTTGAGATTTGTGGATGTGATGAGATATGTGGATGTGATTGATTTAGGAGAGAAAAAAAGTTGAAAAAAGTGATAAAAAGTGGTAAAAAGTGAGAAAAAGAGGATCCATTCATGCTTTATGTCACAGCACATCTGCTCCCCAAGCAATTCTTTATATGGCTATGCGAACAAAATACATAAACAGAAGCAGCAGAATGTTGAGGAAAATGAATTTGGAAATAGGGGTGGGCTATACATATTGATATGCAAATGCTAGGCTCATATTTCAACTGAATTCTCTAAAGTCACACACTTTCTCCGTGCTCACTGTACATTAAATGGTGGTGTTGCTATTAGAATTGAAGAAACCTGAGATGATAAGAGACATCAGTGATTTCGTAAACAATATGGAAATATATGAACATGTCCCTCTCATTCTGTCTCATATTTTTAACAAGCAAACATTGTTACACTGATAAATCAATCAAAATGAAATTACAGAAATATTTACGTTACTAAAGCCCAAATAGGAAGCAATGACGGTGATTAACTCCTGCATACCTTGGGGTAACATCTTCAACTCCAACCCGGGTTGTTCCCAGCCCACCGCCAAGCCTGCGAGGTCTCCAGTTAGGGACAGTTCTTCCCCGTTCAACATCCACAAGAACCCTTCTGTTATCAATCTTCTTCCCATCAGCTTGTTTGTATGCAGCTGCATGGATACACGGAACAAGTTACACTAAATAGGTCTGGAACAGGGAAACAAAGGGAAAGAAGATGTCCGGAAAAAGAAAACAAAGAGAAGAAGAAACCTTTCATATCACGTGTATGCATAAACTCGATGAAAGCATAGCCTCTAGGCTTATTTGTCTCTTTATCCGTAACCAAACGAACCTGAAACTCATAGGAGAAAGCTAGTAAGATATAATTACAGATGCAGGACCTCCTTGCAGCAAGATAGCACCTTTTTTCATTAATAATTATTATTATTGTTCTTTAATTCATACTAACTACTACTAGAATAATAAAAGCCTATTGGCACGGCAGCCAGGCACCACGCCTAATTAGCCGTGCTCACCTTTCCATCATACAGCTTCCCAGTGGCGAGACGGATCACCATCACAGCTAGAGTTGCAAAAGCTGTGTGCCATTTTATCATTTGCCATATCTACTAATGTCCCCTTACCAGGGAATTTTTTTAGATAATAACAAATTAACTATAAATAATGTGTCAATACCGGGATACCTTCCAAATGGCTGAAACATTTTTGATAGCCTTTAAATCCAAAAGAAGAATTTTAGTAGCAGAGAAGGCAGCACGTACTAAAAGGAAAAGAGAGAGAGAGAGAAAGAGATGCTAATACTCCCATCACATTTTACCAAGTGCAGGAAAAGTTGCCCTCTCCAGGTTGCATGGAATAACAGCCGAAAGGCATATATAGATCTCTGCTCATTGCAATTTACGTTTTCTATGAAGCACCATCTTTTGAACTGGAATGGTTCCATTGGAGAAAATCAATGAACCAAGAGCCAACACGGGAATATTTTTCTTTTTACTCTTACCCAGGATAATACTTACATTTCCAACCCTATTGAGGGGGTAAGTACCTAAAAACTATTAAATACCCATTCCCAAAGAGGATTTCGAGTCCAAGAAATAGAAGTGGTAGGAAAGGAAAAGTAAAACAAACCTAACTGCATTTAGTCTGACCAAATAATACCTGGAAATAATTCCAATCTTGATATGACCATTCAACTCTTATTCAATTGCTGTACATCCTTGACATGCTAAAAATCTCAAGCAATTCGTATGCCATGAATGCCAAGCAACACCAAACATGTAATTTTGAAATATTATTGCTAAAATAATATTTTGCAAACAGTTAAGGATAGATGCATAAGCATAACATGAAGGCATTAACAATTAATGAACATCTAACACCTCGAAAAAAGGACATGGCCTATTATCATGTCATGTTATGCAGAAAAAAGAGTAAACTGTCTGTCTTATATGTTACTAAAATTTAGGAATATTGAAATCATTATAACACAGTTATAGGAAAAATAAACTCAAATGTTAGGCTATCTGTTCTTTTCATTATTTTTCTAATGCAAAAGTGAAGAATAAACAAGGATGAGGATAGGAGACAGCCACCATGAATGTGCAACTCTCACCGAACCAAAAGTCAACATAACCTGAGCCCCTTTCGGGTTGCTCTATAATACCTACCCGCTTGATGGGCCCATAAGCCTCAAACTCCCTTTTGATTCTGCTCTCCGTTGTCTCATAATTCTGCGAACAGAACACATCAAGTCAACCAATGGACGTATGAAACAGCAAATACCCTGCTGTTTGACCACCGTTAATAATAGTCAAATCATATTTTAGCTACAAATTTTGGAGGAGCCACAAGTACCATCCACTTATCAATTACCTACTACCTGATTATAATTTTATAAACACTTTTAAGAGATGCTTTAAGATTTTGACTACAAGGAAAATAATACTCACGAGTCTAGCTACAAACAATGTTTTGTATGGATCACCAGAAATGTTTGGGTCATTGTTTGGGTCATCTGTACAAAATAGCAAGCAATGAGACAATGTCATTACATTGAAAAACAAACAAAGAATAAATAAATAAATCAAGTTTCTTTGATCTTATTTTAGTTTTGGTAACATAGAAATAGAAAGACTCAATCACATTTCTCCAGCTCCTCGGCAGCCTTTTTTGCACCCTCCTCTAGTCGTATCTTGTGTATCCTAGCTCGTCTTTGAGCCTGAGAATACCAAAAGAATATCTATGAGCACATGAACTACAGCATCAAAATAAAGACTGAACGAACCACAGGATGTCACACTTCCTAGAATCTACCACCGCAAAATGCAAGGACATGTATGTCACAACGGGGCTCACCCATACTGACCAGTTATCTAGATCAAGTAAAGAAAAATGATTACCACAATACACAAGACCAATTCTCATCTCCACAATATTATCAGTCACGCAGAAGCTTCATTTTTCCAACAAAAGAGTGAAAGCAATTAAACCTAATGTTGCTGCACCAATATTGCTCAAAGAAATCATATTATGCCAATTAATAATAAGCTTCCAGAGAGTTCAGCAATATAGCGTCCATGGAAAATTATCTATAGAAAATTAAGTCACGAGCTGCTGAATATGAGTCACTATAGACGACGAAGACCTTGAACTTTAATATATACATCTGGACTGCAAAGTGATACTAACGTAAAATTCAATATAAATGATCTTTCTGAGGACAGAAATAGCACAGGATATCAATTCTGCATGTGGAATTTAAAAAAATAAATAATCAAAAAATGGAAGGAAGAAGATAAGGAAGACGAAGTTTTTTACAACTTGTGCAGGCGAATATAACACACAAAGACCTTCATCTTGTATATGTGAAGACATCCATTGGCAAGGACAACCTTCATTAAGGGGACATGTCTTTTAAAACCTTTTTGCAGAGTAAAAGGTATATGAGGTTCACAGTAGATAAAATCTTACGGGAGTCTCAGCTTCCTGAACAGGTGGAGCATATTGTGGATCACCAATTTCTGCGAAGTTACTAACAAATTGGGCCATACCTGTATGAAAACATAAGTCCTGTAAATAAAAGTTCAAGATAAAATATTCCAACCTTGCATCTTCACAGAAAGCTCAAAGCATTAACATACCCATATAGGGGGGGCATTTCCTTTTCTCTGGTGGTGGCTTATATTCCAAAGGTGGCCGGGGCTCAAATAGTTTCAGAAGATTCGGTGTCAATCCAGTAGGATGACTTTGACCAATCTGCATATCCATACAATATAAGGAAACAGCTCTTGAAATAAGGCATGTGAGAGATATGTTTCTATAATATATACATACATAATCTAACCAATCAGAAAGTCAGCTCAACCACATCATTCACATTAAACAAATATTTTCAAATTTTCTTCACATCAGCTAATGATAAACCAAGAACAACCTGAAATTTTGTCGCTCTGAGTAAAAGCGAGAATATATTAACACAAAACAATGTTATTGATTCTACTTTCATCCCGTATCATCTTAATTAAACATGGCTACAGTGAATTTCAGTTACTTGCACAGGAATGAACATTTACTAATAGAGGGCCATATTAATTAGTTATCTGTGGCTCCTATGTCTGCTTGACAAGCAATCATTGGCCCATGGAGTACTCATGTGGCACCACAAATATTATGGGATAGCTATACACGGGATAATATGGAATCTACACTACCACCACTAACAGTATTCATGGAAGCAAAGGATATGAGTGCTCAAATTAAGAAAATGCCTAACTTCGTGAGAATCATTAAATCTTTATCCAAAATCTTCGGATGTCTAGTCCAGAAAACAAATAAGAACAAAAAGCTAAATACGAAATAAAAACCTAATAAACCATTGCGTTCACCCACAGTAAATTTAGCACTTGGCACAAAACATGTTCATATGACCTCTAAACACGTAGCTAAATCGAAACCCAAAAAGCAATCAACACCACCTCTGTCATTTATTCAGTCCCATAGAAGAAACAGAACAGGATTAAAATTCATTTCAAGTTCTCATGGAATAAAAAGCCGAAAATAGATTTATTTTACAGAAGAACAAAGAGGAATTTACGATCCGTACAAGCTTGAGTTGCATAACATTGGTACGATTCTGAGCCTTGGCACGGGCCTGAACGGCGGAGTTTGGGTTGCGCAGTAAGGCATCGTTGTAGTCTCCCATTACTGTAGCTGCCGCCTCGAGACTTCTGAAACGATAGATGATCGGACGGCGAAGATTACGCTCTCACGTGTTTATAGATAAATTTGAGTGTTTCTTAGGGATTTCACAGCAGCGGCGAAGAGCGGCATCGAAATCGATGCTTATGAACTGAAGGGTTTTTGATTTTGAGACCTTTATTGGTTTTTATTTTATGAAGACGAGTAGGATTGATTTGACTCGTTTCTAACTCGCCGACTCACGAGTTTCTGTTTGCAATATTTAGGATACGTTCTTTATAGATTAAGGGTGAGGCTAAATAGACCCGCCTCTTTACTTTACACACCCAATTATTTACATATTCCCACTTTACCCTCGCATGTGCCTTCTTTTCTTTTCGTTCTTTTTTTTTTTTTTAAAGTTCGCCCCCTTGGGGGCGAACAGCAAGAGTGCTGTTCGCCCCTTTGGGCCCTTGGCGGCGAACATGCCAAAAAAATTTTTAAAAAAATTTTATTTTTTGAAGTTCAAATTTTTTTTATATAATTATTATATTTAATATTTACCGGATACAACAATTACATGGATATTAAACAAATTTTAAAATTTATTGTTGTCGTCAAAGTGGTTGTCAAAAACTTAGAAAAATTTCAAAATTACTCGTGAATGATTTAAAAATTTTGAATTTTTTTATGATTATATTTAACACTAATCGGATAAAACCAATTACTATATTGGTTATATCATAAAAAAATTCCAAATTAATCGTCAAAGGGGTTGTAAAAATTTTAAAAATAAATTTCCAAATTATTCATGAAAATGGTTGTAAAAAATTTGAACAAAAAAATCTACGATTTTTTTTAAAAATTTTTTAAAATTTGTTCGCTACGAACACAGTGAACTTTTGCTTGTTCGCTGTGTTCGCAGCGAACACAAAAAACAAAAAATAAAAAATTGAACCGGTGCAATTAATAAGGATTAGGGAGGGTATATTGGACTTTTTCATTTTATTTTTTATTTTTTCTTTTTCTTAATGGGTGCACCCAGCAAAACGCTGGGTGCATTTAGCCGCACCCATAGATTAATTTGGTGTAGATTAAGTTGGTGAGAATGTGTGGTTAAAAATTGGAGATGGAGTATTAAAAAATATAAAGTAATTGTCAAATTAATAAATAAATAGTTGAAAATGATAAGAGAGAAAAAAATAGATCTAATTTGGTGAAATTTAAGTTGTATAGAACATTTATGAGCTTGTTTGTGTGGGCAGCTTCCACAAACTAGTATTTTTACTCGTGTTACATGAGAAGATAATTTTCCAACAAAAAACAATTTTGGTAATTGATTAATTATTATTATAGTAAGAAAAATAGTACTACTAGTTATTTATTTGAATAATGATTAAAGTATTGAACTTGATTAAAAAAATTTAACAGAGTTTCCTTTGTATTTCACATTATGATCTTTAAAAATTAAATAAAATTTAAATTGACAAAAATTAGTATAAAATAAATATTTAAAATTATTTATTATAAAATTTAT
Source organism: Jasminum sambac (assembly GCA_018223645.1). Lineage (NCBI taxonomy): Eukaryota > Viridiplantae > Streptophyta > Magnoliopsida > Lamiales > Oleaceae > Jasminum > Jasminum sambac. The sequence continues at coordinate 38,819,904 of CP073643.1, forward strand.
GGGAATGCCCAATAAATACACTTTTAATAGAAAATTGATCACTAAATCAAAATATCTTATTTTTTTACCATTAACTCATATTTTACATATTAAGACAAAAAAGATTTTGAAAGTCACAAATTTACAACAAATGTCATTACAATTAAAAAAAATTATAAAAAATAAAATAAACAAACTTTCAAATGATACAAGAGATCCTCTATCTTTTAAATTGCACAAAAGGTCCTCTAACTTTTAAAGCTTACTCTTTATTCCTCAACTTTTTAACCACCACCATTCCAACACCGCTACTACCACAAAAACCAAACCATCGCCACTACCCCCACCACCACCATCATCCCGCCACCACCACTTCTTTCGCCACCACCGCCACCGCCACCACCACCCCTACCCCGCCACCACCATTCCTCTACCACTACCACCATTCTACCACCACGAACCGAACCACGGCCACCACCATTCCGACACCCCCACCACCACCATCATCATTCAACCATTCAACCAAAGATTCCACCATTAAGCCGCCGCCACCCCCACCCCAACCCCTACCATTGCACCACAACCACCACCACAACCATTCTACCACCAAGCGCCTCCACCACCACCCCCACCCTATCCCCCAACACCACCATTTTACAACCACCACCACCCCACCGCCATTCCACCACCATTTTGCCGCTACCACCACGCCTCCGCCAACCTCACCACTACCACCACCACTCCACCACTACCATCATCCCTCCGCTATCACCACCAAATAACCCCTCCACCACCACTAATAAAACCGCCGCGCCAACACCACCATCATTCCACCATTCAACCACCACCACAAAGCCGTCCCCACCACCACCCCTACCCCTACCCCCACCACCACCACCATTGCACCACAACCACCACCGCCACCACCACCATTCCACCACCAAGTCGCCACGGCCACCACTACCCCCGCCACCACGACCCTCGACATTGCACCACCCCACCACCACCCTATCGCCACTATCACCCCTCCGCCACTACCACCACCACCATTCCACCATACACTTTCTCTCCAAATTACCACCGCAAGTAATCTCGATCAATTTTCAACTTCTCCCTTCCCTAGTCTCCAACTTTCCCTATCTACACACTTTCTCTCTCCAGATTACAGCTGTAGGTAATGTCGATCAGCATTCAACTTCTCTCTTTCTCTATCTTCAACTTTCTCTCTCTACCCATTTTATCTCCAAATTACTGCCTCAAGTAATCTCAATCAACATTCAACTTCTTTTTAACTTCATCTTCCACTTTCTTTCTCTATGTACATTCTCTTTCCACATTACCGCCCCACATAATCTCGAGCAACATTCAACTCCTACCTTTTCCCGTCTCTGACTTTCTCTCTCTAACACTTTCTCTCTCCAAATTACTGCCCCAAGTAATCTCAATCAACATTCAACTTCTTCATTCCCCCATCTCCGATTTTCTCTCTCCATGCACTTTCTCTCTCTAGATTACCTCCCTAGGTAATGAGATTACCACCACAAGTAATATCGATCAACACTCAACTTTTCCATTATCACATCTTCGACTTTCTCTCTCTAGATTACTACCTTAGGTAATCTCAATCAATATTCAACTTCTCACTTCTCTCGTTGCCAACGTTCTACCTCTACGCACTTTTTCTCTCCTGATTATCGCCCCAGGTGATCTCGATCAACATTCCACTCCTCGTTTCCCCGTCTCTAACTTTCTCTCTCTATGCTATCTCTCTCACTAAATTACCAACACAGGTAATATCAACCTGTCTATACGTAGTCTCTCCTTTCAAGATGGCTAATACCAAGTTATGTTATTTAAAATTGATTCAATTTTCTATATTATAATCATTTAATGCAGTAAATTTTGGTAATCAATTTTCCATTTGATTATAGACCCACACAATCTCGATTACCACCCCATTAATTGATCAAAAATTACGTTATATACATCGGTAATATTTATTATATACCTTAGTGATAATATTATCAATCCCGATAATTATGACCAAAACATTAACAACCACAATTTTAATCACTTTCGCAATTAACTTGAGCACTTTTACCTTTAATTGAGAAAAATAAACAACAAAATTATATCTCTTTTTAGCCATCCCATAAATTAATGGCCAAATAATAGGATTATTAAATGACCTTTAAATTATTTTGAAAATAGTCTATCTATCCATACTACAAAAATAGTCAATCTCTACACACTCTTTTTCTAAATTACCATCTCCAATAGTTTAGATTACCATCCTAGTAATTTCTATTACAACTCCATAGAAGCTCAAAGAACAAAAACAAAAAGAAATCTCATAAAACGAATATTACATACCCCAATAATATTATTACATACCTCGATAATAAATCTCATAAAACGAATATTACCTCTACACACTTTCTCTCTCTAGATCACCACCTCAAGTAATTTCAATCAACATTAAACTTCTCCATTTCCCTATCTCCGACTTTTTCTCTCTACGCACTTTCTTTCTCCAGATTACCGCCCCCAAGTAATCTTGATCAATATTCAACTTTCTCGTTTCCCTTGTCTCTTACTTTCTGTCTCTACGCACTTTCTTTCTCTAAATTACTACCCGCGGTAATTTACACGGACATTCAACTTCTCACTTCCCGCGACTCTCATTTTCTCTATCTACACACTCTCTCTAGATTACCACTCCTTATAATCTCAATTAATATTCAACTTCTCACTTCTTTTAACTCTCACTTTCTCTATCTATGCACTTTCTCTGTCTATATTAATATCTCTAGTAATTTCAATCAATATTCAATTTCCCCATTCCATCGTTTTTGACTTTCTCTCTCCATGCGCTTTCTTTGTCTAGATTACTACCTCGATAATTTCGATTAACATTCAACTTTTTGCTTTTCTCGTCTCTATTATAAAAAAGCATGCCTAATTGTTAAAAAAATATTTAAAGCGTCGGTTCGGAGCTGTTTTGCACTTTATATTCTCTCATCTCTATTATAGAAAAGCATGCCTAATCTCTATTCAACTCCACAATGGTTCAGAAAATAGAAAAGAAAAAAATTAGGCTTAAGAAAAATATTACCTATTCTGGTAATATTATTACCTACCCCGATAGCAATATTACTTACCTAGCTAATTATAACTAGAACACTAAAATGCTACAATTTTAACCTTATCCACAACTACACCTATCCACAATATTTTCTCTACTCCTTCAACCATTCCAATGAATCCAACTACATGTGCTGTCAATGGATTCATTAATTGTTATGACCCAGATTTTTGCTAATTAAACTTTGGCTACTACTTGGTCAAAGCTGCTAATTATGGGTCAAAGTCAAAATTTTAAGGGAATTTAATTTGGTCTATTGAAAGTTTATGGACTTAATTGATTTAATAAGAAGTTCATGGATTAAGGATGCAATATAAGCTTTTAAGGACCAACCTTAAATCAGTCAAATAACCAGAGGGACCTTAGTTGCAAATATATATGTATAAATATAAACAAAGAATCCCTTGGCTTGTTTCTGCCCGAAACTGAGAAAGAAAAGCCAAAGCCAATACGTGAAAGGAAGAGAAAAAGAAAGAAAAAAAGGGAAAAAGAAAAGGGAAAAAGCTTGGGTCTGTCGTGGTTTCGGGTGGTAAGTCTATTTCATCAATTTTTCCCTATTGAGTTCGAGGTAAATTGTGAATCCAATTTTAGGGTTTTACTAATAGACATTGGGGATTCGAAATTTATCATTGATTTAGGTTAATTAGGTGTTATTAAGATGTTATTTGGCCATAATTAATTATTTTGAAGTGGAATTGATGGTAATTGAGTAGTGGGTGATGAAGTGGATTGAAACTCACCTTACCTAGATGCTGAAAATTTAGGAATTTATTTTGGGATTCAATTTGGTGGTTCCAATAGTATAAAATATTGTTAAATCAATGAAAGAAAATGAATAAAGCAACGGAATTGGGAAATTAGAGAATGTTAGAAAAGTTAAAGCTTGGTATTGAATGTGGGTAGGCAATTGGTTGAAAATTTATGTGTATAGGTTGTGATTAGAATACTATTGCTATTTCAGGTGATGACGAGATGATTGGGGAAGCCTACCAACCGAACTAGAAGTAGTTCGTAGTTATGTGAGTGGAAAAACTATATTTTGCAAAGATAGCATGCATTAAATTCCAATGTCCTTCTGCAGATTATTATGATATGTTATTATAAATAAATATTTTAGAAGATCATGGATTTCATTAAGTAGCGTTTTCTTTTTTAAAAGATCAGGTGAATATTCCTTTAAAACCATCATAAAGTATCTTGTTAGATTTACCCACTCTGCACTGTTGTAATGTGTTCCACAATATATGACCAGAATTACAAAGTCTTTCGGACCCACTTTCGTACACACATAGGCTTTGGGTCGTGTACGGGGGTGCTTAGCCTTTTGGGCTTGTTCTGCGGGCGTATGACCAGATATTCAGACAGATTAGATTTTGAGTGACACACCATGTGTATTGAGAGTACTCTACACAAGTGTGTTGTTGCTCATTGGTACTTTTGATATTATTTTTCAGTAGATCATTTTTAGTTACAGAATTCAGTTTTAGAAAGCAAAATCCATTTGAAATGTTATAACTAGTGTTGTTCAGCTAAAACAATTTCAGTTATTAGTATTATCTCGATGATTTTCAATTATTTATGCTATTTGGTTATAAAGGGATTTTATGATGATATTTTAGATAGAAAATTACATATATTTATGAACTTATCCACTCACTGGGTGATGTTATTTAGTTTGTGTTTATTTTATAGTGTTTATAAGTAATTTAGAGTGTTTATTATGTTTAATTTTGTCTATTTTTAGATAAAAGACCAACACGGATGGACGGCAATGGAAAAAAGTGAAAAATGGCAAAAAGGACCAAAAATACCAAAAAAATAGAAAGAGAGGACCAAAGTGGAAGAGAATGGAAGATGGAGGACCTGGACTGCAATCATCATACGGCCGTATCATGCATTACATACGGCCGTAACTCATCGGCTGAAGAGATTTGGCGAAAAGCAACAGAAAGCGTGATACGGGCGTCTGAATCGAGCTATACGGCCGTATGGCTTTCGATACGGCCGTAACACTAAGTCCATACGACCGTAACTATGGAAAGCCAGCATGCAGAAATTCAACAGAAGGCGCGATACGGCCGTATCCTACAAGTCGTACGGCCGTATTATCCATGCGTAGAAATTTCCTTATCTTACTAGAGTTCTATTTTTGGTTGGTTTTGGATACTTATTGGGCAAGAAATCAATACCTATTCTAAGCCTATAAATAGAGGAGAGTAGCCACGAATAAAGGAGTTCTAGGGGGGAGAATTGCAAGGATTAGGAGGAGGAGATTGAAGATCAACGTCGTCTTCTCGATTTTCCTCCTAGATCCGGTGATGAACTTCTTTATTTATTTTGTTCCTTTATTATTTAGTATGAACAACTAATCTTTTAGTTGGGATGAACGATGTAATTTAGATCTATGATTTGATTTCAACTCACAATTTCTTGCGCTTTTTAATATATGTGTGATTTTACTTCTATGTTTAATGCATGAATTACTTAGCCACTAATTCATTGATTTGTGAATTCTAATCAACCGAGAGGCGAGTTAGATATTTAGACCACGTAGTAAAATCCGGTAATTTACATAAGAGCTAGAGATAGACTTTTATAATTGTCGTGATCCCACGTGACAGGTGGACATCTAAGAATTCCTACGCACGTTAATGCATTTAATTAAGGTTTATTCGGACTATACATAGAGATATGGTAATTGACTTAATTAAATAGGATTGATTTGAACTCGAGAGAGGTAAATTAAATTAATTTCGTGAATTCGATCTAACACAACTTTAGTATAGAAATTGAGAGGAGAAATCAAATAGGAAATCTAAAGATAAATCGGGATTCCCAACTTAACTCCCCATTAATTCAACAAACCTTTATAATTTGTGCAATTTATTTTCAAATAATTTATTATCTCTTCGCTAAAATTCCATTTTTTAGTCTTTATATATTTTTAACTGTTTTTGTGATTAGTTTGAACCGTTATCGAATAAACTAGTCCTCGTGGGAACGATAATCCGAACTCCAAAGGTCCACTTTACTACTTTTGTGGCGATATCGTACACTTGCGATTATTTTCACAACAAGTTTTTGGACAAAACTAACGTATTTCCCATAACGTTTCTTTATAGGAAGGGTCGAACTTGAGCATGGTTTCGATTGCCTGTGGAGTTCTGGACCGACCACCATATTAATGAGACAAAATGTGCATATCTTCATTGGGCATTTATTTGATTAAAATATTTTGGAAATAGTTTTATTTTCCCCATCATGGTGGTGGGAGAATCTATTGAATGAATCAGTGTAATTATTTCATTTCTTATGATTCTTTTGGATGGGGGATTAGAATATTTTTAGGTTTCTCAATTCAATTTATTGAGGAAACTCTTTCATAATGTTTATGAAGCCACGTTAGTCTAAAAAGGTTATAGTTTCATGTTAAGTTTCAGTTTGCCTTGGCAGTGGACCCAGTGTCAGGCTGGCATCCATCGTCGGCGCACTCCACGTGTCAAGTTATTAGAGATAATTTGGTGTGGGCGTGTCATTAATACACAACAAAAATTATCAAATTAATAACACCAAAAATTAATGCACAACAAAAGCTATGAAATTAATGCCAAAAGGTAGAATTTAACGGAGCAAGCCACAAACACGAATAGCATAGAGTTTCAGACAGAGCAAGCAATACCATGATTTCTCAGTATTAACAATTCTAAGAAAAATTTCTCAACATGAACAATTCTAAGAAAATTTGTCACTTTAAAAATAGAAAATCAAACATCAAATGGCTAATATTTAAGGGAAACAAAAATCTCGTGGGATCTCATGTACGAGATAATAGCCAACCATTTACGAAGCAGCAGAAAGTATGTTCATTCTACTTGTGAAGAATACAATGGATATTCATCATTTTAATTTGCTCTCTAATTAACAAGCTTTAAATATTCGTCACTTTAATTTTTGAACATAAAGGAAACTCTCCCATTTGCCAAGCAATACTACTAGATCCAAATTAAAATCACTAGAATATCCAACTTCTCAGGACCTGAGCTTGACCGCAACCATCCTCATCGATGAACTAAACCATCGGCGTCCCCTTTTCCCTCACTTTCTGCCGCAATAGGCGGTGAAAAACGATCACCTATGCTGGAAAACCTTTGTCTCTGCTCTGCCCAATTTCAGCCGCACAACTCTGCCAAACTGGAGTAGAGATGGAAGAAATGGGGAGTAGATCTAATTTTTAGTGGTCGATCACTTGATTGAATTCGAAAAGTTTGGTAGAATTACAAGTCTATGATTCAATTTTGCTAGCTTCTTATGATCTTCAGATTTTCTGTTTCTGTCTCACATTACAAGAGAGAGGAGTGAGGGGAAGAGATCGAGAATATATGAAGGAAAGCTAGAGGGATAGAGGGAAAAAATGTCATAAAAATATGCAATTAAGTAATTGGTGTTGTGAACGAGAGAGTTTTTCATTTCAATTCTCGTTATCTAATTCATTACAAATGGCCCCTATGTATAGAAAAATATTGGGGTACATCATGTTACAAATATTGATCCAATATACAATAGTCATTCATACAATAAAACATAATCATTATATACTTTTTCTTTTCTTTTCTCTTTCGGTGGCTTTACCACCTAGTGTTTTACAACACTCCCACTTGAATATCTATTTATACAGCTATCTTTAAACTTGTTTGAAGAAAAACCCAGTGGGAGAAAAACTTCTAAACTGTTTGTAGGAGACTTTGAGTGATCATATACTGCTTCAGGAAAACCTCGTAGGAAAAAACCTAAGCGAAGAGTAAATGGTAAGTTGCTCCCCCTGATGACGATCATTCTTATATAAGTATTCATGTGCTACCTCGTTAAAACCTTGTCAAGAAAACCCAATAGGGAAAAACTTGATCGAAGGAAAAAAAGTACAGCTACTCCATTTGGTTCCGTATCTTGGGGGCTGATACATTCACCTTTGACAGAAGATTTATAGGCCATCATCTGACTCAAGTAAAGTCTTCATTATAAACTGATCCAATAGATTCATTGAGTCAATTTCTTATTATTCATGTGAATATGCCATGAACGTTGCCTCGTTAAAAACCTTGCTAGGAAAACCCAATGGGATAAAACCTTAATCAAGGGAAAAGAGTGCAACGCGTATTTTGTACAAGTATGCTTAAATCAAAATCCTTCAGGTAAGTATCATATTTATCATTGTGTCATAATCAGTGCTTATTTGCAATCGACAATCTTGATTTTACATTCTCACTGTATTGAGATATATATATATATATATATATCTGAATCTTCTCTCGAGATTTTCTATTAGTTGTGATTAGGCTGCCTCATTAAAAACCTTGTTTAGGAAAAACCCTTTGGGATAAAAACCTCAAACAAGGAAAAGAGTACAACGTACAACAATATCATTGCTTTATACTATTACAAGCAATGTTATCCTTTTAATAGTTCTATATTCAATTTTCTTATCAAGCCCGTATATTAATACTTTTAAGAGTGTATATTTCAATATTATTCTTCAATATATCTCAATATCCTTATCATCATCGGTCGTATGTAGCGCTACATTTTCATATTGTGTCGACACTTTTCAATTTTATTTCTTTCCCCAAAATGATATAACTTGTCGAGATATCTCATTATCGATCGTCTTTTAAGATTTCACAATATGCTTAAGTTTATATATTCTTCAAAGTGTATGCCTCCTTTATCAAGATCATCTTCTATCATTTACTTTGATATACATATTTGGGAAACTTTTACTTAAATAATATCAATACTTCCGGCTTGCTAATTTATCAAAGCACATGTAGCTGGTATATGAGCTCGTTATAGTCTTTCGCGCTCCCTTGAATTTCAAATTCATATTTCATATATTATTTCCAACTATTAATACTCCCCCTCATATTAAGAACCAAACTCAATATAATTCAGTATTTAGCCTTAATGGGGGAATTTATTCAGTCTATATTTTGTTCTCGATATTGGCAAATTGATAGGAGGACTTTAAATATTTTGCCAATTGTATCTAAATCGTATGCACATATACAATCATTTACGGCCTTATTCAAATTGTTTTGATATATATTTACTAACTTTATCATTAGATCTAGAACTCATGCTCATATTGTGAGCAAAAAATCTCGTAAATTCCCATTTATGATATACATATGTGACTACCTGGTCGATCCACATCATAATATCTTGTAGTAAACATTGAAGATGAGTGGCCCCATATATCTCATCCCTTGTATATGTGTTCCAGATATATTTGAAATTTATTCCCATCATTGGCTGGCAATCATTTATCGAGAACAATCATTTGAATAATTCTTCCGGTTCTTGATTTCAATAGATTATTTACATCAATCGAACCAGAATCTATATAGTGCTCAACAAGATTTATTACTTTCATCATATCCATAGCTCACCGACAGATCCCATCATCTTTCGATGCCATTATTACCCGCATTACTGTTCAAGCGTTGAATCTTAACCCATACGTTTCATATCATGGTACTGTTCAAACGCGGAATCGTACCTCATAGGGGTTTATAAGTCATCCGGATGCTTATAATATTCACCCTAACAAGGGTCCGAGAATTATAATGGATCATACGCTCTCAAATCTTCGAAAATACTATCCCTCATTACCGATCAAAATGCTAAAGAGAATTTATCGAGGTAGGCTCGAAAGATTGAGGATGCTAATGAATAAGGGCATCCCACAAGATATTAGATAGTTGATTGAAGCACGGGTTCGATTATCTGGTGAGGTTTCAATTCCTTCTAAATACATGCCTGGTATGGGTAAAAGTAGTTTTTCAAAGAAACGGAGAGCAAAAAGGTTAGGAGGATGCTACAAATGTGCTCGGTGGACATGTGACACTCGATGTAAATCTGTGGGGTACTTGTCCAAAAACCAAGAAGATAAAATAGCATTCATTAATGATGGATTGAATAAGGAGTCTTTGGATGATATTCACCAGGCTCTTGAGACACATCCTAGTGGACACGTGCAAGGTGAGCTTATCGCCCTATGGGCCAAATTTAAAGATGAACAAGAACGATATAGTCTCGAAAAACTTACTTTAAAAGATCCTATTTGTAAATTTAGTAGAGAAAATTAGTATTATGATTTTCTCATATCGATACAAAGTAAATCGGTGAAGATCGATGTATTTCGCGTAATTGTAAATATTATTATTATTATTATTTTTTAAATATATATGTATGTGTATATATATATATATATTTCAATCACCGCCATTTCACTGATATTTTTCTACTGTTCTCTTTTTTCATATTGTCAAAAGGTAAATAGTAAAATCACTTATTAGTTTGAAAATTTATCTTTAAATAGAGGGATTCATGTATCTCTCATTCATAAGTTGAAATTTAGTGTAAAGAGAGAGATGGAGATGGAGATGGATATGACGATGGGAATTTTAGAATCATTTCATGCAAGTCAATCTTTACCTCACCCGATCAAAACTGTATGTGTTCTTGGTTGATCTAGACTGGTAGGTGATATCCAATACGTAGATATGGCAACTCAACTTATACGGGAGTTAGGAAAACAAAACATCAATATACTATATGGAGGGACCAATACCAAGCTTTTAAAGAGTCTTACAATGGCCGCACAGTTATGAGGGATAAGAGTGTCAAGTGTAATACCTTTTCATAGAATTGGAGCTAGCAATCGTATTGGATCTAGTACTCTCATGGGTTCAAGTGGACTGATGCTACAGACGCAGTCTATTCACGACTGCATGATATATATGATGAGCAATAGTGATGCCTTTATTGTCCTTCCAGGCGGCTATACCACGCTGGAGGAAATTTTCAATATAGCATCATGGGCATAGTGGAACTTTCATACCAAACCCATAGGTTTGTTGAATATTAACTATTTCTTTGATGGCTTACTAGCATTTCTAGATCCAGGTGTGGAACATAAATTTATTTCTCAATCAGCGAGAAAAATACTTATTTCGCCAAGATGCTGTTTAGCTACTTATAAATATTCAATCATATGTTCAAGAATGTGGAATTTAAACCCGTCGGTCACACTACCATCGGCGTTTAAAGAGGAGTTCGGATCCTTTGGATCTCTCATTATGAACCGGATGCCAGGGGTCGCAGAGTTACGGAGTATTTATACTCTCGAAACGCATCCCTCATTTACGGGTTCAATATGTATTTTCTTTTTGTATTTCTATATATTTTTGAGTGTCTATTGCCACCGTTTAATATTCTCAATATATTCCACTTTTACGTATTTTTGTGCTTCTTCTAAAGCAAAAATAATAATATCATGTTGGCTTTGAAAAAATCTATTGTACCATCAGTATAACATTTGTGACATATACTTCTTCAATATCGTTTTCTTGTCATATTAATACGATCTCATATCATCAATATGATTATTTCATATGATCCCACTATACGATATATTTCCTTCAATTTGTCAATTGGGATCTTATTGAACACTTTACTTTCATCTATTTATTCAATAGTAACTTTTGGTATCTCTTGCTCGATGTCTCCAGTAATATAAAATAAATATGGAGAACAATTTTTCTTTATCAACTGCTTCATTGAGAGTATTTTCCATTGTATCACAATATACTAATCTCATAACGAGATTTTTAACCATGGTATCTTTTTCTTCCATGGGATTCTTTGAGCAAATTTATTCTATTAACACATATAGCGGTAAATCCCGGCATTACGTGCTCAAATCCTTTCTTTAATATCAATATAACATTTTTATTGAATGTATATAAATCGATTACTCTTATTTAGTACCAATCGTGGGGTTTAATCCAACCACATTGGTGCTATATATATTCCAAATGTGTGGTATAACCCACCACATTGAAAATATTCATTCCAATCGTGTGGTATCACCCACCACATTGGAAGTATAAAATACATAAACTTAAATTGTAGAAATAAAATTCTCCCCAATAGGTGGTAAAACCTACCGTATGGGAATTATCGCAATAAATATAAATTTAAATTTCAATACGCGGTATACCCGACCATATGGAAATTACAGTAATAAATGTAAATTTAGATTCCAATAGGTGGTAGAACCTACCATATGGAAATTGTCCATTCCAGTCCGTAGAGGCAAAATTGTTCATTCCAGTCCGCAAAGGTAAAGTTGTCGAAAATGTTCTAGCGATGTTATACTATCGGGAAATCGTCTCCTTTCCACTTCAATTTGTAAATATCAATATGTTCTAGGACTATTTTGTAACTTTTCAAAGTTGGGGTATTGTTTTGTAAATTATGAAAGTTTAATAATAACATATTTCAAAACATGTTATTACCTTATCAATATTGGTGTCAAATCGAAGCTCTCGTTAAATTGAGTATAATGGAGTCGAGAAAAATTAATTTTGATAATGTATGCTCCTTATATCTCAAGAAAATGAATGTTATAGTTTAATGTATTATTATATTATAAAGTAATATATAATATATATATTAAACTCAGCAGCAGCATCCGAAACAAGGAAGTCGGTAATCAAGCGGAAACCATCACTCAATATTCTTTCTTTTAGCAAAAGTTTAATGCCAACTAATTTATTATGAGTCCGAATTTTATGAGTTTATAGCTGTAGATACCTTAGGATTTCATGGTTCTAACGGTACTGATTTTACCTTAATCCTACGTTGGATGCTCCCACAATTGTCAGTCGAACATTGGACTGTCGGTTGTTGCCTAGAAGTAGGAATATGCCTCATCCGCTGTCATCGGGAAGTGAAAGTGCTGCACCACCACCACCATTAGAAGCCCTTCTCTATGGGAAATTCAGATATGGTCTTCAATTTTGGTAATTCCTCCCAGATTTCTTGCAATCGTTGGTCAAAGATCGAAAATTCAGTTTGACTTCGTCTTCTTCCTTGCACATGTAATTTCCGGGTCCAATATCTTCTTCATCTGACCACCTTTTCACCTCAAATCTGGTACTAATATGCTAGTCTCGAAAAACTCTTCAAGATGGTTGTCTTATTTCATGCCGACAACAACTGGTTTAGTCGCAAATCAAAGCTAAAGTCTCGGATTTTGCATTGATTTCGTCATTTCATGAAGGCCGGACTTTCAGCTCGTTTTTCTCCACCCTATGGTGACCTTTTCAAGTCAAATTTGATACTGATAGACCACATCGTCGATAATGTGTTGTGAACGAGAGAGTTTTTCATTTCAATTCTCGTTTTATGATTACGTCATCTCGTTTGGCCGAAAAATGAAGTCGAAGCGGTGGTTGTGAAATGAGTATAGAAATAGAAATGAAGTGCATGATTGCAGCTGGACTGTACGAATTGTTGAGAAATTGCAGCTGGACAAATTGTTGAAAAATAAAGATTTTGCACATCATTTAACTCTACATGCAAAATAATTAAATGGCTAGAGATTCGTGCTGTGAACGAGAGAGTTTTTCATTTCAATTCTCGTTATTTAATTCATTACAAATGACCCCTATTTATAGAAAAATATTGGGGTACATCGTATTACAAATATTGATCCAATATACAATAGTCATTCACACAATAAAACATAATCATTATATACTTTCTCTTTTCTTTTCTCTTTCGGTGGCTTTACCACCTAGTGTTTTACAACAATTGGTAAAATATTTATAAAATATTATAGTTAATGGGCAAAAAAAAAAGGATGGTCAAGAGTTAGTAGGTAAAGATTGGCTTTGAGCTGTATCCATTGGATATTTTCTCTAAAATTTAATGTTCATACATAAATAACACAATTTTTTTTTTTGTACTCAAGATCTTATTAAAGGAATTGTAAGAAAATAAAAAAATGAAAGATGAAGTCAACTACCTTGAATTTTGATGAATTTATATAAACACCATTTTTTTAGTTTATTTGGTTTCATTCTTTATTGCAACTAATCATTTCAAATATGAGTTCATTTGTAACATGTAGGAGTATTCCTATTGTTAGCATGGAAAACCCCAAATTTAGAGTATTTTTCCCTTCTCCCCCGCTTTTTTGCAATCTCAAAAAAATACAAAGAATAAAAACAAATCGTGGTTGATTTGGGATGGAAAAACATAAATGATGTGCAATATTTTCGCACCTTGTTTAGGTTTTTCAACCCTTATTTTCCCATCCCTTCCCCTTTTTCCCCATGACCATTAGAAATGGTCTAACTATATGCCATCAAAAATTGATTTTCCAAGAAAATGTCAACATGTGAAAATGATTGTTGAATTCTAATATCACTAATTATAGGTCAAATTACTACCAATGGAAACTCAAAACAAATATTATAGAAAATACAAAAATATATGAGAATTAAAGGAAAAATATATTTTGAAAAAAGAATGTTAGTGAAAAAATAAATGAAGTTAATCAGGCACTAATGATCAATCAATTCACTCTACAATAACAATAAGATGTAATACACTAATTCTAGAAATGAAAAAACTTATAGGTTGTTGACTTCATGTTATTTTGAAATACGGAAAAAGATAAATTAACATCGGAAACACATTTTTCTTCTTCGTAGTAATCTAATTAATTTTAATTATTTTCCATTTTTAAACTAATTATATTTTTCCCCTTTAGCAATATAATCAATTTTGATTAATTTCATCTAATGAAAGTGTCAATTTTCGTTCAATGAAAATGTGTCCAATTAAATCTTAGAAATATAATTAATTTTAATTAATTATAATATAACTAATTATAATTAATTTTTAGCTAATTATTTATAAAAATAATTGATTATTTCTAAAATTATTAGCTTAATAGCAGCAATTTTAAGAATTTTATGGATCTACTTTTAAAGATAACTTATAATTCAAAAGATGGGTAGTTATATTTGCACCACAATTTTTATTTGATGTCCCACATGATAATTTTTTCTAGGGTATATAAAGTTCACTTTTTATTGCAATTATTATATTTTTAAATATTTTTTAGTTTGAATATTAGTTTTTCTCTTTAATTTTGCAATAAATTTGTCCATAATAATAATAATAATAATTTATGTACTAAAATTTCATCATTTGGACATCAAATGATTTATTGACGTTTGATAATTTTACATAAGTAAATATTAACAAATATAAAAGTCCAAAATTTAATATTAACTTCGACATATGCTGACATAATATTTATGTATATAATGTTTTTATGAACCAAAGATGTTAATTATTAAAATAGAACAAAAAAGTTGAGGGCCTAATTGTAATAAGCGGCAAATTCGAAAACCATTTTGTACAAAAAAATGTGGTGCACTGAATAGAATTTGTAGTGCCAATATAAATTGGCCTTAAAAGACATCTTTCATTTTTAGAGAACCCTTGCCAACCCATAATAATCTAATTAATTAGAATTATTTATTATTTTTTGAATAGAATTATTTCTAAAATCATGTCCAATGAAATCAAATTTGACAAAATTTTCTTTTATATGAATCTAATTGTAAAGATATTTTGGAATTCAAAAGATATATTTCATTTTTTATTTTTTAAAGTAAATCTTGCCAACTCGTAGCAATCTAATAAATTTGAATTTTTTTATTTTTTTTTTAAAAATTAACTATATGTTTCCGCTTTCAGTAATATAATATTTAACTTTGACTAATTTTCATCCAACGAAATCGTATCAATTTTTGTCCAATGAAACCGACTTCAATTAAATATCAGCAATATAAATAATTTTAATTAATTTCAATATAATTAATTTTAATTTTTTTAGTTAGTTCATTGTAAAAAGAATTAATTATTTCGACAATAGTTAGCTTAATAGATGCATATTTAAAAATTATATGATTAAAGATATTTTGTAATTTAAAAAGTATCTTACAATGTAAAATATATTTTGTAATCTAAAATATACCTTTCAATCTTAGGAGAGATCTTATCAACCCGTACACTCTAATTAAATTTAATTATTTTTCATTCTTTTAAATTAATTATATTTTCCTTTTTAATAGTATAGTTAATTTCAATTAATTTTCATCAAATTAACCTGTGTCTAATTAAATCTTGGAAATATAATTAATTTTAATTAATTGTTATATAATTAATTTTTACTAATTTTTATTTTTGATAGTCATATATAAAAAGAATAAATTCTTTTTAAGATGATTAACTTAATAGTCGCAGTTTTAAGAATTGTATGAATTTAAAAATATCTTGTAGTTTAAAGCACTTCCAATTTAAAAGATATGTTTCATTTTTTAGGGGGAAATCTTCCTAGCCGATAACAATCTAATTAATTTTAAATTTTTTTACATTTTAGAAATATAATTATTTTTTGTCCAAATAAATTGTGTCAATTTTCATCCATTGAAATCAAGTCCAATTAAATTTTAACAGTATAATTAATTTTAACCTATCACAATATAATTAATTTTAATTAATTTTCATTTCTAGCTAATTATTTATAAAAATAATTAATTATTTCTAAAATAATTTGCTTAATATCTACAGTTTTAAGAATTTTATTTCAATAATCCAATTTAAAAGATATCTTATAATTTAAAAGATTTTTTCCATTTTTAGAGGATATCTTGTCAACCGTAGGAATCTAATGAATTTTAATCATTTTTTAAAAATTAATTATACTTTCCCCCTTTTGCAAATATAATTAATTTTGGTTAAATTTTATCTATTTAAACCATGTCCAATTAGATATGAACAATGTATTTAATTTTATTCATTGCAATATAAATAATTTTAATTGACCTTCGTTGCAATCTAATTATTTCTAAAAACAATTAATTAGGTCCATAATAATTACTTTAATATTCATAATTTAAAGAATATATATATATACACACAAACACACACACACACATATTATTATTATCATTATTATTATATAAAGAAAAGGAAGGAATTTTCCTCCTATTTTTTTAACTTGTTGGAACACCCGTGCGTTGCATGGGAGCTAATTACATTAATTGGATTTGTCGAATTTGTTGATTACAATTAGTAACATAAAAAGATTTAAGAGAAGAATATACACTTCTTTGAAAAAATTCGGCAAAGCTTTGTTTGTACTTGGGGTAAATCCGACCTATTAATATTGGTACAATTTTGTAATAATCAACACAAACACAAAGATATAAAAATCTCTATAAAAAACACAATTTTACATCAGTATCGAACGATAATAACATTCAAGTACTATCTAGAAAATTACATTGAAAAACAATACACAGCATACTATAACATTCAATTCATAAATACATTGGTATTGAAAGCGCGATGGGCAACTTGTTCTAATCTTTTCACCATGCCTTCCTCATCACGTGATGCATAAGGAATCGATGTGGGACATGTGCACATGATAGCCTACAACAGCAGAGGGGAACACAAATCTCATCAACATTAAAAAGTGCAAAACTATTCTACAGTACTCTAAAGTCAATGAACCATATATCCATCTATACCAGCATAAAAAAAGATGCGATATTTTGTAGCAAAAATAGCAATCCATAGTACTCTAAAGGCAACCAATTCATCTTCAATGGCATAAACAAGAAAAAATTTCATCAATATTCCATTCCCTTAAGATTTTGTAGCGCAAAAGCAAAATATGAGCTACAATACAAATCATAACAGCCCACTTGAATGAATATGTAAATATGAGATATAGCCAAAGGAAACCAATCCGATATCTATTTATATATGATATTTCATGGCTTATAGAAATAGATATAACATAAGAGCCAAATAAAAACTTTGATAAATTCAAACATACCTATATTATTCATACGCATAACACTATAGGTTGCCGAAAACTTCATTATACACGACGTTTGTAGTTGTGTTAGTGTGGCATCTGATAAGTTGTAATTTTAATGTTTTAATTCCCAAAGTTCTAGTGTATTTGTATTATTTTTTACTAGTTTTTGTTTACTTTTTGTATTGGGAATCACAAAGAGGCGAAAAAATGGTAAAAATGACCAAGAGTCAAACATCTCGAAGATGAGGGACCTCTTGGCAATTTCGCAAGAATTTCCATTGTAAATTGCATCTTACATCTCCATTGCCGTATTATCCATTGAGGGGAGACTTCATCATAATGCATGATGAAAGATAAAGTAAAAGAAAAAGAAAAGCTGTCATGATGATTTTTTTTTTAATGACGATGTTTTTCTTAATGATGATGTTGATCAATTTGAACGGTTGTGGAATATATATGGAGAGGGGGCATGCATGCAAGGAGAGGGCTAGGAAGGATATCTTGGCAGAGAGTTTTGAAAGGAGACGAGTGAAGAGAAAAATCAACAGAGAGTTTTGATGAGAAAACGAAGGGAGAAAACATCGAAGGCACAACATCTATCTCAACTCTTTGAAGTCCGGTTATGTATCTCTGTATTTTCTCTACTGTAATTCTCGTATTTAAATTCATGCGTAGCTAAGTTTCTATACTTAGGACGAGTAATGAATGCTCTTTGTGAACCCCAGTATTAAGTTATTGGATTTAATTCTATGTGATTGGCTTGTTGTTAATTTTATGTTGTTGAACTCATAAAGTTATCTTTTTGATCTATTGATAAATTATAAATTGGTTTGTGTCCGATTGGAGATATGAAAACATAAATTAGAATAAACAACACCGAACACTAATTTGGACAAGATTTAGAGATAAAGTTGTGGTTAGTGCGATCTTTAGGTGAAGTTTCGACGTAACCTTTTTGAATTTATTGTGTGAATGCATTCTAAAAGGTTGATATAGAGATAGATAAATTGGCCTAATAGAATAGATTTATTTATCATCGAAAGAGGTAAATAATTGAATTAGTAAATTCGATTGTTAATAATAATAAGATCACTATTGAATCCAATTACGTGTATTAGAGGAATCAAAGTTGGGAAAATTGTGAGTCCCAAGTATTTTAATTCCCCTTGTCGTTTATTTTAATATCATAGATATTTAATTCT
The DNA here is from genome assembly GCA_018223645.1 of Jasminum sambac. Lineage (NCBI taxonomy): Eukaryota > Viridiplantae > Streptophyta > Magnoliopsida > Lamiales > Oleaceae > Jasminum > Jasminum sambac. The sequence continues at coordinate 38,838,985 of CP073643.1, forward strand.
TCTAATTTATATTTTATTTAGTTTATATATTTAGTTTATAAATTGTTATGTTTGTTGAAAAACCAAAACAACCTTCAATTTGTCTTTTAAAATAGAGTATAAAATTGATAATTTTGGTAATTAAATCAAGTCTCTGTGGGATTGATACACTGACGTAATATCCATTTTACTATTTGTTCGACCCCTACACTTGCGGAATTTATTTTGACACATTTTCTGCCGAACAAGTTTTTGATGGGGAGTTAGATTTAATATCAATACCAATCAATTTTTGCTTTAATTTGAATTTTTATTCGCATTTATTTTATTTATTTATTTTGATTAGATTTGCATACGTAGTAGGAAGTTCAGTCCATCAATTCCCCTCGACTCAGAAATCGAACGAACTTTTAGATATAGATTACATGCTATAAGGTTGAAACGATAAATGGCCGACGAAGCAGAGCACCGAATGATTATTGCAGACCGTCCTTTGAGGGGCTATATTATTATCACAATTGGGGATAATTTCACTTGTTTAGTTCCTTCGGCGATTCCCGCAAACAATTTTGAGATCAAACCCGAAACTATTCAATTAATTCAACAAACTGTCCAATTCCATGGCCTGCCTGAGGAAGACCCATATGAATATATCAGAAAATTTTTATAAATTTGTGGCATGTTCAAAATTAATAGAGTGCCACCAGATGCGATAACAATGAAACTTTTTTCATTTTCATTGACAGGAAAAGGAAAAATGTGGTTTTACGCTTTCCCTGCCAACTCCGTTACTAATTGGGACAGTTTATGCCAAAAATTGTTTGGAAAAATTCTTTCCACCGGGTTGATTACCGAAAATTAGGACAGAAATTTCCCCTTTTAGCCAACGCCATGGGGAATCTATTTCTGAAGGATGGGAACGTTTCAACCATCTATTGAGACATTGCCCAAATTAAGAGATACCAAAGTGGCTCATAGTACAAACATTCTATAACGGGTTAGGAAACGAGAACAAAAAGCATGCCGACTCAACAGCGGAGGAACACTTACTGGACAAGACTTTCAATGAAGCATCGTCAATTATGGAAAAAATGGCTGCAAACAGTGGGCCAATCGTATTCAATAGGGATGGCAACGAATCGGGTTCAGTTCGGGTCGACCATACCCATATCCGAACTGGAGTCCTGACCCCATATCCATATCCATATCCGAACCGCGATCATCCGGTTCCGGGTATTCTTTTGGGTTGATTTTCAAACAAGTTCGGGTACCCGTTTACCCGTTTACCCGTATCCCTTTTTTTTGGTGTAAAACCTTGTGAACAAACTAAGGTTGAAGCCTAAAAAATCGTGATTAACCAGTAAATTAAACCATTAATATTTTTTTATTTTTTTGAAAAGAAATTTTGGATATTTGCACATCTGGCCTTCACCACAAGCCTGAGTCTTATCAATTAATGGACCAACAAACTACCAAAACCTATCTAACCATTAAATAGAGTAGAATCGTAGCTTTTACTCTAAAAACTTCCAATGTGGGATATAATTTTTGCACTGTGTTCAATCCTAGTGGCCGTCTTTCACTCTTTCATGCTTATTTCTTTATTTCTTTTTTTTTTTTGCTCCTTTCTAAATTCTAATAATTGTAATAAAATATATAAATACTAAATAATAATATTTTATAAGTATGTTTTTCTATATATTCGATAATTTTAAAAAGTATTTTACTTTGATTATTTTCAATCTCAAATTTGCCAAAAATAATTCTTATTGACTTGTGAATTGAAATGTAATTTTTAATTTTATTCATTTTAAATTTTTTGGAGAAAAAAGAAATATTGGGTATTCGGTTCGGGTTCGGGTTCGGTGCTAATATCCATATCCGAACCATATCCGTCTCGGGTTTTAATATAAATAACCATATCCAACCCGCCGATCCATCAGTTCGGGTTTTTTTACCCGTTCAGTTCGGGTACCCACTGTTTTCGGGTTTCTCGGGTTGTTTTGCAATCCCTATGTTCGGATTGTGCAGTGCCTAAACATGTTGGAGTTCATGGAATAGAAGCTATCACTCTTCTATCTGCTGAAGTTACAGCTTTATCAAAAAAAATTAAAAGTTTGACAGTTCCAACAACTAATATGGTTCAATCATCTGGAGGTTGCAAAATTTGTTGCGCAAGTCACTCCACTACAAAATGCCCTGTCATGCACTCAAATGGGCCCACTGAAGGGCAAGCTGTGCTTGTTGGAAATACTCAAAAGTCACAATTTGGGCCTTATGCTCCCACCTACAATCTAGGGTGGCGACAATATCCAAACATTTCATGGAAAGACAATCAAGCACCGGTGAGACCACCTGGATTCCACCAACCACAGGAAAAGAAGAACTCGGTAGAAGATGTGTTCGCAAAGTACATGGAGGTCAACAGCAATTTTATGCAGAAAACCAAGCATACTCTCAAAAATCAAAATACGACAATAAAAAATTTGGAGGCTCAAATGGGGCAACTAGCATCAGCAGTTGCAAGGCGAACGCCTGGAAAATTGGCAAGTGATACGGAGACAAATCCTAAATAGGTCATCGCCATTACAATAAGAAGTGGCCTACAACTTTCGGAGAGAGAAGTGAAGATAACAGAGTACAACGTGACAAATGAAGCCAATGAAAAAGAAGAAGAAACGAAGGAGACAAGTACTGGTGAGACATCTTCTGAAAAATCCAAATCCGAAAAAGGGATTCCAAAGCGTGTGAAAGCATATGTGCCTCCTATTCCATTCCCTCAAAGGTTGCAAAAGAACAATCTGGATAAACAATTCGGAAATTTCTTGAAATCTTCAAGAAACTGCACATCAGCATTCCTTTTGCAGATGCCTTAGCACAGATGCCTAGCTATGCAAAATTCATGAAGGAAATTCTTCCTAACAAAAGAAAGCTAGAAGAATATGAAACAGTGAATGCTCACTTAGGAGTGTAGCGCTATTCTTAAAAAGAAGCTACCTCTCAAACTAAAAGATCTAGGGAGTTTCAACATTTCCTACACCATTGGGTCCTTCTATTCTGGATTCGCCTTATATGACCTTGGTGCCAGTATCAATCTCATGCCCCTATCTGTATATAGGAAGCTTGGATTGGGAGAATATAGGCCTACCACCGTGACTTTGCAATTGGCAGATCGATCTATAACATATCCTAGAGGAATTATCGAGGATGTGTTGGTCAAGGTCAATCAATTCATTTACCTGGTGGATTTCATCATTTTGGACATGGAAGAAGATAAAGGAATTCCATTGATTTTTGGAAGGCCATTTTTACGAACTGGAAGAGCCTTGATTGATGTCTACGAAGGCACACTGACGCTAAGGATGGATAAAGAGGAGGTAACTTTTAATGTCTTAAAGGCATTAAAACATCCTTCTTCTTCTTCTTCCATAGATGCTTGTTTTCAAATTGATGTCATTGATCAAACGGTGAAAGAAACTTTTGAAGAAGATCTACCTGTGGAGCCTCTTGAAGCTTGTATTGTCCGATCAGAGGATAAACCAATGGAGAATAAACTATGAGTTGAGATGGACCATAACTTGGAAGCATCACCCACCATGACTTACAGAAGAAAATGGGTTTACGAGCCTTTGGGTGAAGCCCCCAAAAAGTTCTTGCCATCTATTGAATCTCCCCAACTCTTGAATTGAAACCTTTACCCATTCATATCAGATACGCATATTTGGGAGATTCCTCAACTTTGCTAGTGATTATCTCTAATCACTTAACAGAGTTAGAGAAACAAAATTGATTCGAGTTTTGAGAGCATACAAGAGTGCACTAGCATGGACAATTGCTAACATAAAAGGGATTAGTCCTTCGATATATATGCACAAAATCTTGCTAGAGGAGGATTCCAAAACATCTATTGAGAATCAAAGAAGGTTGAACCCCACTTTGAAGGAAGTGGTCAGAGTGGAAATTGTCAAACTCCTAGATGCAGGGATCATTTACCCCATATCTGACAGTGCATGGGTGAGCCCTATTCATGTAGTACTAAAGAAATGAGGGATAACTATAGTGAAAAATGAAAACAACGAGCTAATCTCAACAAAACCAGTCACTGGTTAGAGGGTTTGCATTGACTATAGGAAGCTCAACAACGCAACGAGAAAAGATCATTTTCCCCTTCCGTTCATTGATCAGATGCTGGAACGATTGGCAGGGTATTCACATTACTACTTTTTTTATGGATATTCGGGATACAATCAAATCCCCATTGCACCCACTGACCAGGAGAAGGTGACATTTACTTGTCCGTATGACACGTTTGCATAAAGGAGAATGTCATTTGGGTTGTGTAATGCACCTGCAACATTTCAACGATGCATGATGGAAATCTTCTCAGATATGGTGGAGCGGTTTATAGAGGTATTCATGGATGACTTCTCAGTTTTCGGGTCATCTTTTGATGAGTGTCTCCATCATTTGAGTTTAGTGTTACAATGACGTAAAGAGACAAATCCAATACTTAACTAGGAGAAATGCCACTTCATGGTAAATAAAGGGATTGTTTTGGGCCATCGTATATTAGCAGTGGGGATTGAAATTGAGTTGACAAAGCTAAAGTGCAAGTAATTAAGAAACTACCTCCACCCACATCCGTCAAGGGTATTTGTATTTTTGTTGGCCATGCAGATTTCTATAGACGGTTCATCAAGGATTTTTCCGCAATCACGAAACTATTTTGCAAGCTTTTGGAGAAGGATGTGTCTTTCCATTTTTCTGAGGAATGTCTTGTATCCTTTAATACTCTAAAGGACAAGCTAATCTCAGCACCTATAATCATCGCACCGAATTGGAACTTTCCTTTCGAAATTATGTGCGATCCCAGTGATTATGGTATGCGGGTAGCTCTGTGGAAAAGGAAAGACAAAGTTTTCAGAGTGATTTACTATGCAAGCAAGACTCTCAAAACAGGCCAGGTTAACTATGCCACTATGGAAAAGGAGCTACTTGCAGTCGTATATGCTTTTGACAAATTCCGAACATACTTCATTGGGTCAAAACTTGTGGTTTACATAGATTATTTTACTTTAAAATACTTGTTTGGAAATAAAGATGTTAAGCCGAGGCTCATCCGATGGGTATTGCTTCTACAGGAATTCAACATTGAAATTCAGGATAGGAAGGGAATAGAAAATCAAGTGGCAGATCATTTGTCAAGACTTCAGTAGGGTGTGGAGTCCACAGACGGTGAAATCAATGAGAACTTTCCCGACGAGCAATTGTTTCTAGTTGACAAAACTCCTTGGTTCGCCGATTACGTCGACTACTTAGTTGGGGGCATCATTCCACCTGAATTTTCCTATCAACAAAAGAAAAAGTTCTTCCACGACCTTCGTCACTACTATTGGAAAGAACTATTTTTATACAAGAGAGGACCCGATCAGATCATCAGAAGATGTGTGCCTACCAATGAAATGAGAGTCATTTTAGAACGAGTGCATTCATCACCTTATGGTAGACATCTCGGACCCACCAAAACAACTGCCAATGTGCTACAGAGTGGATTCTACTGGCACACCTTATTTAAAGACGCATTTTCACTTGTGAAACATGTGACCGTTGGCAACGCACAGGGAACATTTCTTCAGGACATAAAATGCCTCTGAACAACATTTTGGTGGTCGAAATCTTTGATATTTGGGGCATTGATTTCATGGGACCGTTCCCATTTTCCTACAACAACCACTACATCTTGGTGGCAGTTGATTACGTGTCAAAATGTTTGAAGCTCGTGCTTCACCAACTAACGATGCTAAGGTAGTGTTGGAGTTTGTTAGGAAGAACATTTTCACGAGATTTGAAGCACTTCGTGCTATAATCAATGATAGTGGTACACCTTTCAACAACAGACTTTTCAAGTCTGTTCTGGCTAAATATGGAGTCTACCATCGAATGGCTATTCCTTGTCATCCACAAACAAGTGGACAAGTTAAGATATCGAATAGACAATTGAAGAGGATTCTTGAAACCACCGTTAACTCGTCTCGCACTGATTGGTCAAAGAAATTGGACGATGCACTTTGGGTATACCGCACTACCTTCAAAACACCTATTGGTATGTCTTCGTACCAATTAGGGTTTGGAAAATCTTGTCTTTTACCTATTGAATTGGAACACAAGGCATACTAGGCAGTGAAACAGTTGAACATGGATGTGAAAGTAGCAAGATAAAAAAAGATGCTTGCAATTCAACGAATTGGATGAGTTTCGATTAGGTGCATATGAGAATGCGACAATCTACAAAGAACGTACCAAGAAATGGCATGATCGTCACATCCAACAACAAGAATTCGGGTAGGGGACCAAGTTTTACTCTACAGTTCTCGTTTACAGCTATTCTTAGGAAAGCTAAGATCAAGATGGTCGGGGACATTCACAATCTCACAAGTTGCGCCATATGAAGTTATTGAACTTTCTCACCCCACCAAAGGGACCTTCAAAGTTAATGGTCAACGTCTCAAGCACTATTTTGAAACTGGCTTTTTGAAAGAAAAGTTAGTTCTCGCCATCATAGAGGTAGATTGATCATTATAGTCAGGCTCGTGACTATATAAGTAAGCGCTTTTTTGGAGGCAAGCCAATTTCCTTCATCTTAACCTTTTTAATTTTATGCTTGTTTACTTTCATGTTTGTTTCCGTTTCTTTTATTTTTTATTTTAAATGTTTATATGTTAAAATGTGGCGTTTTTTTTCCTTAAATTGTATTTTATTTCCTCATTTTATTTTTTTTAGCTTAATCATTGTATTTTTTTTAAGTGTAGTTATTTTGATGAAAATGGCAGATCTTCCAATGTTAAAGCTAGGTTGCACAAATGGTCGGATATAGGAAAAAAAATGACAGCCATGGAATAATTGCGTCTATTAGCATTGGTCTATTGCTAATTATTGCCGAATGCAGAGGACCGTTGCAAAACTGGTAAAAAAAAGCAAAAATGGCTAAAGCAGGGACAAAGGTAAATGCGTATCCTCGAGAACCATACCGACCCCTGTTCCCTCGAATACCGCTGACAGCTCATTGCCTTTGTTTGGTTAGTGGTTGGTACAAGTATCTCACCTAGCCTTTAAACTTGATGCAATTCTTCATTTCCCCACACCACGTTAAGAACTGCCTTTGTTTTCTCTCTCCATATCTCATCTTTTACTGTTGTGTTAGGTAAATTTCTTCGTCTTCTCCGATACTTTACCCTTATATGGAAGAGTGTTTGTGTATATATATATCTTCTACTTGTGATTGTTGAGTGTGCAATTCAAATGTTCATACTTCTTTTCTTTTATTTCTTAAATTTCTTCCACTAAACATGGACACTGCAATTTTACATTTGCGAAAATATTACTCATCATTTCCCTTGAATGATTTGAAAAGAATCTACCACTTTAGGATTGAGAGGTTGAGAATGTTAATGCACTATGAGATGCCTGTGGATATTCGTTGGTTAATTGAGGCCAAGGTCAGAATAGGGGGAAGTTCTAGCCATCTACACCAAACATTTATCAGGTTTAGGCAAAAGTAGTTTTGCAAAGAAATATCTTCTCATAACCAATTCTGTGTAGCTCTCTATCAAGGTGTTACAATGGAAACAACAAATTTATTAATACAAGTAGAAACCGAAAACAAAAAAATTGTATGGAAAATTAACAGTACATATCATAAATAAAGAAGTTTTACTGTAACCGCATATTCACATTCATTATTGTCACAACATGTTTACATGCGCACCATTAGTAAACAATTTTTTCAAATAATTTCTTTCTATGTCCCTAAGTATTCGATTTTTTTCATAAATTTGAGCAAAATACCTATTTATTTTGTGTCTATCACGCCCTTCACTTTTACATACAACGTGCAACACACGTTCGACACGCTAGTAAGGACAAGTGTGGCTAATAAAAAAAGGGCAAGGGTATTACTGGAAATTGAAAGATTTCCCACGGTTCACACTTTTTAATATAATAATAAATATATTTAGTTATATATAGTCTATATTATTATTATTATTATTATTATTCTTATAGATGACGACCAAATTGGGGGAATAAATTAATGTAAAATTTATTTTGATTACAGATTGTTAAGTTTGTCTTTGTTGTTTGTTTTTTTATTTTCAATCTACTGTAGTGTTTTTAATTTCGTTTAAGTACATATTTTGTTATAATAAAATACGTTATTATATGTTAAAGTTTTTTTTCAATTATTATATTTAAATTTTTAATTTTTTTCTATTAGATTAAAAATAAATCTATGCCAAAAATGATCTCCTCCCCATGTGGAGATAATAACATCTCCCCATATGGGGATGTGACAGTTTTTTATTAGTTCTAAAATGATTAGGTGATTTCATATGTAAAATTTAAGTGGTCCACATAAGCAATGGAGATATGTTATTCTCCCCATATGGGGAGGAGACCAAGCTCAAATCTATGCTTTGAGGTATAATTCTGCAAAAAATTAGATTAGGAGGCAGCCTAAATGGCTAGATGTCTCTCATTTTGTACTCAATAGCTAGTAGTAAATCCATAATGTTTGTCGTTGTTATCTTAATTGGCTATGTATTTGATTTCTTAATTCTCGGAATGCATTTATCGTGCACCCACTCAAACTAATAAAACATTCTTCGGTCATAAACAAGTAATTTAAGCTCAAGGTAAATAACATGATTTTAAGGATGATATATAATCCACCACTTATCATTTCCAATACTTTTTTCTACATATGGGTCAATAACGGTTTTTTTTTTTTTTTTTTTTTGTAAATCTCGTTCTAAATGATTTCCTTGAACTCACTTTCTCATACCATCCAATAACTGAGCAAACACCCATTTCTTTTGTATCCCTATACAGATAGGGAATCCCGAATAGCACTGCGCATGACCATCATCTATGACTCAAGTAATGCACGATCAGAGACCAAGCTAGGATTTTTCACTGGATCGAGTTGAATTTAGAAATAAGAGTAGGGGGATCAGATTTTTTTTCTATATAAAGTTTAGGACGATTAACTTTTTGTGCACCAATTTATTTCAATAAATTTAATTATGGGTGCAAATAGAAATATGTAAAAACTTGAAGGCAAAATCATTCAATTTAACAAATACTTGGCCTTTTAAAAGTTTTGGATACAATTCTCCTCTAAAAAAGGAAAAGAGAAGAAAAGAAAAGAAAACTTGTTTTAGAAATCTCAATTATACCAAGAAATCACGAATGTAAGGGCGCGGCTAAATGCACCCATAATTTTTATTGAATACACACACCTACAAAATTATTTCAACTTTACCCTTCATCTTCTTCTTTTTTTTTTGGTGGTGTTTGGTCTACACAGACAGAACACCTTCAAGGTTGTTCAGCCCATGTAGGTCCGAAAAAAATAAAAAATTATGGTTGCAATTTCTTACAGCATTTGTTATCGGAATTTGTAGCAGGCTGCTGCCATTTCCGACAATAAATGGTTCCAGAAATGACAGCAAAAGAAGTTCAGGTTGTAACTTTTGCAGTTGCCAACGGCAACTTCTTCTCCATTTGCTTGTTTATTTGTTTGTTTGTTTATTTTATTTTATTTTTTGGTTGAAGGATAAAATGGGAAGACAGTGAGAATGGGGTGTATTCAGTAAAAAAATTGACATATTTGGCATGACCCCGAATGTAAAAACCAAAATTCTTTAATTTATAAAAGTACATTGTAAAAAATGCAGGGCCTTCATTACCCCACTTCCCCTAATTTTGTTAAAGGGGTATTCAGTAGAAAAAAAGTTGGTATATTTAGCGTGACCCCTAATGTAAGAACCAAAATTCTTTAATTTATAAAAGTATATTGGAAAAAATGTAGGGCCTTCGTTACCCCGCCTCCCCGAATTTTTGTTAAAAGTGATAAAAGGTGACAGTAGAACAAGTCTAGACTTGTAGCACAAGATCCACGTGTAAGGAAAAGAATGCAATGAAAAGGCAGAGCGCCCGCTCTTCTCTCTCTGTTTTTGAGAGTTATGCGCTTGTTGCTTCCCCCTTGGTTTTCTCTCTCTTTCCTCTGTCACGCACTCACTCCCAACACGAACATTTCCACCTTCCCCATCCTCATTATTGTTCGATTCTCCCCTTTCTTTCCCCTTCCGAATTCTATCCATCTATTGTGTTTGTGCTTTCCAATCTAATTATAGGTAGATTGGATTTCCTAGCTACATTTTTTCCTAATCCATCCACATTTTTAATCAATGTTTTGATTTATATTTATAATAATGATGGCCATTTCAGGTTCCATGGGTTTCTGTTGATCCTCCATTCTTTCAATACGACAATGACCAACCGGAATTTAGACTCTTCTCTGGTACAACGTTTGCTAATCGATTCATGACGATCGTATTGATTCTGCATTTTCGGACTTAATTTGGCTTTACATTATATGTTGTGTTTCAGGGGGAAGGTGGTGGTAATGTGCCATCTCCACCTTCCGGACAGCCAGGCCAGACCGTTCATGGAGGCAATAAGGTACTTGGCCCATAAAAAGAGATATGACTTCCATGTTTTAAGGCCAAGGCTTGAAATGTTATGCTATAATTGCTCTAGCATGCATGCTGATATTATTAACAACTTGGATTGGATGGCATTACAGAGTCTACCGTGCAATGTTTATATTGTGCTTAAAAAATTCACACAATTTGAATCATATCAACTTGGGCACTCGAAACATTCACTTTTGGCATCAAAATTACCCCAGCAAACATCCTTTCTTATCTGGCTCGAGAATATTGAGAGTTTTAGATGCTTGTGTGATTGAAATCTTAGGAAAATTCACTAAAGTATGGTTGGCCAAATTCCAAGCATGGCGCACGACTAACTAAGAATTGTGATGTTGACTACTGACTCTTATCAGTGGTAAATATCCAGAAAAATTGGTTCACTTGAAATCACGTGAAAGTTTATTAACTGAAAGTATTACAGTGGATGCGGAAAATCCATATAGCGACCTGTAATAGTTTTCTCACATGGCTTGCTTGAATTGAATTGTTCTTGTTTGGCTAAAATAAGTCTAGAATTGCAGAAACGCATTTTCATACAAAGTAGCACTGAAAATTTTTAGGTGCATAAGTCTTGTCTGTACAGAATCATTGAAATTCGTTTCTGGACCTTGCGACAGAAAGTTAACCAAATGATATAATTTACATCGATGTGCAGGTCTATAAGAGCGGCCCTCTGTTTTTGTCATCGAAAGGTTTGTTTTTTACTTCATCGGGTTGTTTATTTTGTGAAATAGGAAAACAAATAGAATATTGTGAAAAAGAATTTCCTTCTTTGTTTTTGTCACATGTTGATATCAAGCTCTAACATGTTCTATAAGCTACTTGATACTTTTCCCTACAGTCATATCATTGACTATTTGTTGACGAATTCTGAAACAAACGAATAATCCTTCCTACTCTTTTGAGATTTTAAGTCGTTGCACTTCTTCAATTTAATTCTTAAATTTGAATGATCTACGTTTCCTTTTCAATGTGTGGGTAGGTATGTTATATTTTCATTTGGAAAAAATAACAATTAATATAGAAGAATTAGAGCATATTGTGAAATAGGAAGAAAATGCTTCTCAACATAAAATAATTTCTCAGAGGAGAAATGAGACAGCACTCGAAAATATATGCGGAAAAGTGGAGCATTGTTCATAAAGAACAAGAAAATTTTGAGTCCCCAATTGGCCAAGTGAGGAAAATAATAGTGATTGTTGTTACCCGTTCTCTTAGTTTATATTCAAGCGAGAAGGGCCTTATTATCAATAGTGGCAGGATCTATTCATATTTACTACCTTAGACACACTTCACCTTGTCTGCAGTATTTATAATATGGGTAATATTGCTATTTATTTGCCACCTGTATTCTAGGATTCGTTTCTTGTGGTGATTTGGAGCGACTAAATGTTCTTGAAACATGATCTACTGATGGTCGCTATAAACATGGAAAGAACTTCCACATGCTATTATTTGTTATTTACCATTTCGATCAAGCTGGATTTCAGTAGTTTGGGTATTATTTAGTCTGTAGCCTCATATTCCCTTCTTGGCAATTTATATGAAATTATGAATCATGAATCTTATTCTTATAACTCTTTTATTGCTCAAGTGTTTTCATAGAATCATCAAACATTTATAGAATCAACATGCCTAGACTTGCGCGAGACGAGGACTCTGTGTGTAATATGATGAGGTCTAGAAATTAGGAAGTAATTGGACAGAGTGGGCCATTTTCTATTTTATCATTAAGAGGCCATGGTATTCCATGTCTTGCTTGTTTCTTTAGAGTTGTGCCCTGTACCACACATATTTTCATGGCCCTTCCTTAATACACTCAAAATATACTCTTGCACATTAGCATTTAAAATAGGTAAATTCATGCTGGATTCTAGTGTTCAACTTGATTAAATTATCTTTCAGCCATCTGGATTCCATTGTGATGTAGACCAACGTCCACAACTCACACAAAGACAATAAAAACAAACTCGGATTGCACTCTTGAAGAAAAGGATTTGTATTTTCCAAGTCAGCAAAAGTCCACAAATGAAAATCCAATGTTTAGCTTGATGGACCAGGCTCACAATACTAAGAGCTAAAAAAAAGAACAAATGAAGAACAAATGTTTCAGAGTAGAAGGAGGGAATATAGTTAAATTTGGGGTGGAAAAGGTAAAAGAAATGCTGGCCCTCTTTATCTTTTCCCACCTACATGGAAAATCTCTCATTGGTATGAAATGGATTTCCCCTTTGCAAGATACTTTATACCTAAATCAGATTGTTTTTGAAGAAGAGAGAGAAGTATGGATGAAATCAAAATGTAAGTGGGTCAAAGAAGGGGATGCTAATTCGAGACTTTTTCACAGCAATTTTAAGTGCCTGAAAGCAAAAAATTTTATATCTAGGATTGAGAAGGAAGATGGATCTTTTTTGGACAAGGAGGCTGATATAGAAGCTGAAATTATTAGATTTTTCTCCAAGTTGTACAAATCAGATGAGAGATTTCTGATTGGCATAGAAGGAATAGATTGGAAAAGTATACTAGATGTTGAAGATAGTAATTAAATAATCTAAATTGGAACCGATCTATCAGTTTAAGCTTTTAGATTAGATGGTTCCATAACTTTAATATGGTATCAGAGCAGGCAGAGGTCCTAAGTTCGATTCTCACCACCACCCATTTAAAAATGAATTGTGCACGTGTTAGGCTTTGTTTGGGAAAAATAAATTCCCGCCTACACGTGAGGGGCGTGTTGAAGATAGTAATTAAATAATCTAAATTGGAACCGATCTATCAACTTAAGCTTTTAGATCAGTTGGTTCCATAACTTTAATACTAGATTATATGGCTCAACATCTCGAGAGGCCTTTCGAGGAGAGTGAGATTAAAAGGGCTGTTTTTGACTGCGATGGAGATAAAGCACCTGGTCTAGACGGATTTACTATGGCTGTGTTTCAAAAGAATTGGAATCTAATTAAGGAAGAGATAATGGAGGTGTTCAATGTTTTCGCAAAAGATGGAATCATACATGGAAGTACTAATGAGACTTACATATGTCTCATTCCAAAAACTCACAACAGCTGCAACGTCAAGGATTTTAGACCAATCAGCCTTGTTGCGAGCCTGTACAAGATTATTGCCAAAGTCCTATCTCTACGCTTAAAAGAAGTTCTTCCAGAAACCATATCAGAAACACAAGGGGCTTTTGTGGAGGGTAGGCAAATTTTAGACACTGTTTTGGTGGCTAATGAGGTGGTTGAAGAAGTTAAGAGTAAGGGGAAAAGTGGGTTGGTATTCAAAATAGACTTTGAGAAGGCTTACGATAATATAGAGTGCGATTTTTTGGATTTTGTCCTGGAGAAGAAAGGCTTTGGGTCTATGCAGACAAAATGGATCAAAGGGTGCATTTCATCAGTATCGTACTCTGTTTTTATCAATGGCAGGCCTAGAGGGAAGTTTAGAGGTTTGAGAGGCCTTAGACAAGGATATCCGCTATCCCCTTTTCTGTTTACAATTGTGGCTGATGTCATGGGAAGAATGGTGGATAAGGCCAGCAGTTCATCTTTGTTTAGAGGCTGTAGCACTGGAAACAATAAGATTGTAGTGAGTCATCTTCAGTTTGCGGACGACACAATTTTCTTCGTAAAGGATGACAACTACCTTGGTGTTTTGATGGACATTTTGCAAACTTTTTCCGCTATATCGGGGCTGAAGATCAATCTTCTAAAGAGTCAGTTGTTAGGATTGGACATTGGTGAAAATGTGTTGGAACAAAATGGAAAGGTAATTGGTGTGAAAATTGGACAGTGGCCAATGAAGTATTTGAGTATGACTTTGGGGAGAAATCCCAGGAAAGTATCATTTTGGGAACCTGTTTTAACCAAATGCGCCAAGCGGCTAGAAAGTTGGAAATGCTCTTTTCTCTCTAGAGGTGGAAGAATGACACTCATCCAATCAGTTCTTTCAGCCCTTCCAACTTATTATCTTTCTCTATTTAGAGCTCCTAAAGTTGTTACAAGATCGGTGGAAAAGATGATGCGCAATTTCCTTTGGGAAGGAGGTGATTTGCCAGGAAAGGAACATCTAGTAGCCTGGGAGACAGTATGCAAATCTAGATTTCAGGTGGTTTAGGCATTGGCAATATTGAACTCAGAAATAAGGCTTTCCTCAAGAGGTGGTTATGGAGATTTCCATTGGAAAGCCATTTATTATGGAACAAAGTCATTAAAAGTCGATATGGTGAGGCCGAGAACTTTTGGGATACCAATAAGGGGGAAAGGATGACATATAGAAGCCCTTGGAAGGCGATTGCATCATTGTATGATGAATTCCTTAATTTGGTTAAGTACAAAGTGGGAAAGGGGGAACGAATCAGATTTTGGGAGGATGCATGGATTGGGGACATTGCCTTCAAAGGCAGGTTTCCATAGTTAACTAACATATCCAATGCAAGGAATAAGAGTATCAAGGAGTTATTGATTAGGGATGCTGGGAATTTGGAATCTGAGCAAGGATGGAACCTTTCTTTTCGAAGAAATGTTTGATCGGGAAATTCCCAGTTGCTTGGAATTATTAAGTTTGATAGAACCTTTCTCCTTGTGTGAGCTGATGGAAGACACTAGAACTCGGACCCAGACAAGAGTGGAATGTTTTCTTGCAAATCAGCATTTGCTACTCTTAATTTAGACAACCAGAAACCAGAGGAACAATGGGCTAAAACATTATGGAAGAGCCTTGCTCCATCTAGAATCAAAGTCTTTGGATGGCTTTTGGCTTTGAGGAAATTGAGTCTACATGAGAATATTCAATATAGGCATCCGTATCAAACATTATCTCCGGGATGGTGCGCATGCTGTAAGAGTAACGGGGAGACAGTATCACATTTATTTCTGGAATGTATTTTCGTCCAGAAATTATGTCCAGATTATTTCATAAATTTGACATCCAATGGTATATGCCTCGATTTTGCAGTATGCTGTTGGCAAGTAAATTAAAGGGGGGAAAGAGGACTTCAAGAGTTCGGACAGTTGCTATCCTTGCAATCTGTTGGGCAGTCTGGTTAAGAGAGAAACAAGAGGATTTTCGAAGATGCAGAAGAAACTGTTGAAAGAATTTGGGAAAAGATAAAGTTTTGGGTTGCAACTTGGATCTTTAACACTAAAGAGTTTGACGGACTATCATTTTTAGAGCTTAGTAGAGAATGGAGAAATTTTTGTACCTAGGTTGATGTGCTTCTATCCTTGCTTTCTCAGAGACTTGTAATGAGAGAGCAATTTTGTAATTTGAGTAACACATTAATAAATTTGTTTCTTTCAAAAAAATTTTTTTTTTCCTCGTTCTTTCTCCTTGCTTTTTTTGCCGAACATTAGAAATGCTCTACACAACAAAAGTTCAAAAATAACACTTGAAAAGACAAAAACACAGTTTTAACATAATAAACGGTCTCAAATGGCCTAATCCTCTATCAGTATGATATAGTGATGAGTCTTGTTTGTCTTGTCGAGACGATTCTAGAAAGGTGTTACTGTAGTTATTCTGTCACTGAATGCAAATTCTATGGCTGTTTGAATCTGTCCACTCCTGAATAGGACTTGCCATTGATCTAGAAAGGCCATCAATTTGTCTTGCATTCCATCACATTGAATGGAGGAACATTCATAAGAAGATTTAGTATCATGTTAGTGTTTATGAAAATAATTTCTGGCCTTATGAATTCTCGAGTTTTTACGTCTATGTGCAGGAATTGGGTGGACATCATGGAAGAAAAGGTGGTTTATTTTGACACGTACCTCGCTGGTCTTCTTTAGAAGTGATCCAGTAAGCTGTCTCATTAAATATTTGAAGAACTCCTTACATCATATTTTCAGCTATTTTGAGGGCATCATTACAAAACTTTCAGCATAGAACAATTGATATTTCTTCCTTTTGTTGGAACTGTTTTTGAAATCATTGCAAGGTCCAACTTTCCTTGACTTGTGTTACATAAATCGTGCAGCCTTGACCAGAATTCACATTAGATTGTTTGGTGGTGAATGTTATCTAATACCCACTATGGTTGAAAACATGCTCAATGAGATCTCCAATGGCTTTTCTTTTTCTTTTTTCTGAAACCTATGCTGCAATTTTGAGCAAGTTGAACACTTTATGCTATATTTTACAAATGTGATTTAGTTAACTCAAAGTTCTAGTTCTAGTAATCAAAATGCATACAGTGAAGACTGAAGTTAAATACTTTTTGTATTTATCGAATTGAACTGATGCAATAGTTCTGCTTATCTTGCTAACCATGAGCCATAGCACACAGTGTTACACATTTTGATGAAACTAACATAATAGTGTGTTCAGGTAAACTTTGGTTAGATTGAATACTAGTAGGGACTACGAGATGTGTGGATAATAATGAGTAGTGGTGTGATATTTGTGGTTGACATTGATGTTTGATTGGGTAGTAGTTAATTTTTGGGTAGAAAGAAGTTAAAATAAACAAAGGCTAAGGCGCTAAGCTTCATGGCTACCCTCATAGTAGTTGAAAATGGTGCCAATTAGTTTAACAATCCAAGTTCATAAATGCTAGTTTACATTCTGAGTTTATACTCCAATACTAATATGAATAAATTTCCCTCCTCCAGCAACAATTAATTTCTTATAAACAAATCCTTGCTGCTATAGTCATGATTTATAACACGTATGCTTCTTTTCATACTACTAATTCATTTTCTGGCTCTTCTTTGTTTTCTTTAACTTTTCTTTTAGAGTGCGATTCCGCAAAAGGGGAGCGAAGTAAATTTAACACTTGGTGGTATTGATCTCAACAGTTCTGGAAGGTTGGGCTTTTTACATTTGTATATTTCATAAGTTTTTGGTTGTGTATAGATTTTAGTTGCTTTCTCACAATTCCTACCACAGTAAATTCTCTAAATGTAAGACTGACTTTACTTTCTAATCCACTTCCAGTGTAGTAGTCAAAGAAGACAAGAAACTCGTGACTGTGCTCTTTCCTGATGGCCGTGACGGAAGAGCATTCACACTCAAGGTGCAATTGCACTGATATTTGTTTGCTAGATTAAGATTGTATTTTTAATGATCATTTTGCTCTTGACTTCACTTAGAGTTTGTTTGGTTGGTTGGTAATTTATTGGGCACGATATTCCGTGGAAAATGTGTGGTTAATATTGTATTGGAGAATGTGTGTGTGGTTGAAAAAAGGAGAGAGAAATTAGTTTTTTCCTTACTAATGAACCGAACAAGCCCTTTATTGTCATTTCTTTTCTTTTTTTTTCTTTTTTTTTTTTGGGTTTGTTTGTTAATTAGAGCTTGTTCGCCACACATTTTCTTAAACATCAATTTCAAACAATCATGATGTGACAACCTTTTTATATACTTCTCCTTACTTTTCAACCATACACTCAAAAATCATTTTCTCCAAATCTCTCCCAAAAATACACTTTGAGCTTATGTGATACAACCTATTTCAAAAATATTTTTCTCCACCATCATTTTCAACCATTCATTACACTGATTTAACAATTTTTTAAAATATTTTCTTTACTTCTCATCCAGTCACAGACACCCAAAAGTCATTTTCTTTTTTACCTATAATCTCTATCAAACAGACCCTTGATTTCATTTTATAATTACCTCTTAGAAATTTATCTTGCTAAAACCAGTAAGCTATGCCCAATTCTTTTGTTGCATAATGATGGCCTTACCGGAGAGAAACTTATATTATTTGACCTTTACTATCAAGTGGAGTTCCTATTTATGGTGGTACACCGGAAGTTTGAAACGAATAAATATGGTGGTATCTGAACACTGGTGTCAATTTTGTTGGCTCTAGCCTCTAGACAATTTGCATTTTTTAGCTTGGATTTGCTCGTATCTTATAGGTGTTATGAAGATTGTTTTCTGATTGTCATGATATATATGGTCCATGCTGAAACAGAGCCATTACCTTTAGGCTTTAGTGGCATCTTTTGAATGTTTAGTAGTATTTGAACCTTCTCCCACGTCACTTTCTCGGTTATATTTTACTTTATAGTTTCCATAATGTCTACAGGTTTACCTTTAACAAAGAAGACAATTTTCACAAATTGATCGATGTTTCAATCTTTGTGAGACATGCATTTGCCTTTCTTGAACATCAGTTGTCTTTGAGCTAAATAGAGCTAAGAGCATGTACATTTCTCATTTCTGAACCATAATATACAACTGACAAATTCACCTTTGTAAAGAAGGATATTGTGCCTAACTCCTCCTAGAAAACCGGCTTACTAGGGGAGGTTTACCCTCACCGAAATAGGGCCTGCCTCTGATACCATGTGAAGAAGGATATTGGGCCTAACTCCTCCTGGAAAACCGCCTTATTAGGGGAGGTTTACCCTCACTTTATGAATTGGTTTTTATACCACCTGATTGCCCGATGTGGGATCTAACAACCTTCAAACTCAAAATTTATTGCAACACACGTCAAAATTGACTCAATTATTTTCCTTGTTATACCCAAATCAAATCAAATCAAATAGAATCTGAAAATACTAATCTCTCTCTCTCTCTCTGGGCTCAAATATAAAGACTCACTATTCTTGCTCATATTTTTTAGCATCTAGTTTGTCTTTCCCATTTGAATCTCTGTCTTCTATTTCAATGGGGATAGTAATTCTTTCTACAGTTTGTGGTATGATGACAAATTGAGAGGCCTGACTCCATGCAATGGGAGCGTCGTAACGTTTCTTAATTGATCTTTAATGTGGAGATGTTGATGTGCATAAAAATTTTAGTATCATAGCCAAAGGATTTGATTGTCTTATTCATACTATTTAACATGTATTAAGACTCTACTTAAGAGATTAAACTGAAAGACACTATAATAATGTATTAAAATTGAATGCAAAGAAAGTTTGGCCAGCACCTCTTAAATGTGTCTACCTCTAACCATCCCTCACGTCACAGGCATGATGAAAGTAAATGAAAAGATAATAAAATAGGCTAAAGCTTTGCTTTTGTGAAATGGGATTGTTAACGTGCTAAAAAATTTGTGGCTAGATGATTGAGTATCTCAGTTAGTTGCTTATTCAAACTATTCAACATATATTAAGAGACACAAGAAATTAATCTGAAAGTCACTATAGAAATCTATTAAATTAAAAGTTTCTGATTTGAGACTTTGGGAAGTTCGCTTGTAATTTGTTTTGACCTCCAGCCCCTCAACCCAATTGAAGTATACAAAAAAGTTAAGAGACAGTTCCAGTTCGTTCATAGTTCAATTTGTGAATCAACATGTTATTTTGTGCTTGAAAATAATGCATTATTGGCATAATTATTGATAAAAAATTTATGTAAGTGCCGTGATGGCGTTGCATGATTAATAGAGTTTCACATGTCAAAGGACAAAAGAATTTCAAGTTCTTAATTCACAATGTTTTCTTTTGATCTATAGTGGACAACAAAAGTGGACTCTATGTATGACTTACATTTTCATGTATAGTCGTATATGATTGTGATCTTGTATCTATTGTTGCACTTTGTTTTTACTTAGATGCATGACATGCATCTATTTTAAAACATTCCATAGAAATCTAGACAAACCGTTGTATTGTTTTGTAATCTTGGTAATAATGTCCTTGAGCATATAAAAAAAAATAATAAATAAATAAATAATGTCCTTGAGCATAGAAAATTGTAAACTAAATTCACTGGAGGTGGTGTAAACATGCTCAACCTAGGTTTTCTTTGGAAGTAATTGTAAGAGGACATAATGGTCTGCATGCATATACCAATGGGAGATTTCTAAAACATAGATGTTATGATGCTTAATTTTGTGAAAGGTATCTAAATAGTTTGAAGAAAACACAAAAAAGCAGCTCGCTTAAACAAATAATTGGAACACATAAAACCGTGAAACTGGTACTTTTGGGTGGATAAAAAAGAAACATGAGTTATTATTGAGGTTTTCAATATAGGTAAAGAAAGGAACTTCGCCTTAGTCGAAATCCTAACCTTCCATTCAGTCACCTGCTTGATAATTTGATCTGTCAGTCATAAAAATCGAGGAGCAGAAAACAGAGTTGCATAATTATGGGCACTGGAGAAAGGAAGATGTTTATTTCAACCTACCTTCGTTCTATACTTCGGCATCCTCATCCTCATTATCATGCTCATTGTCCTGCCAAGATAAAACTAGGCTTTTTTCTATTGTTACGTGTTGAGGTTCCTTTTTTGCTCCATTTTTTTAAAACAATTATTAACACAGGCAGAAACACTGGAGGATTTGCAAGAGTGGAAGGCTTCACTTGAGGAAGCCCTATCAAATGCACCTAGTGCTGCTCTTGGTATGGGGCAAAATGGTATATTAAGGAATGATCAACCCAATGCAACTGATGCTTCCTCAGAACAGGGTAACCTTTTGTTCTAACTTTCTTCCTGTACGAGGTAGCACTATCCTTCTATCACAGCTCTAAAGTTCAAGCATCGAACTTCAAGGATAATTTTGGTTACTTTATGTAATCGAGATGGCCATATTGTGGTTATAGTTACTCTTACAACGACAAAGGGAGACAAGTTTCTCATTTTTCTTTTACTGTTTGTGTTTTAAATCCATATATGTTTCTCAACAAGCTTAAAATTCTTCAATTTAGGAATGTGTTAATGCCAAAATTGTTTTTCATCTAGCTTATGCAAATGCCAGAATCCTTTGTGTAACAGAGATTTTCAATTGAACAATTGAACATCCATTCATTTAAGAGTAGTTGACTTTTAACAGTATACTTCCATTATTTTTCTTTTTTTCACTGTGCATAGTAGTTGAGTATCCTGCTAGCTGTGTTCCAAGTGTAACATTTGGCAATATTCTAGCTATGAAAAGTTAAATATTACGTCATGGGCCTCATGGCTTGAAAAATGGACGCATTTTTTCTTCTTCCATTTTCACCTTTTATTGAGATTATTGGGATTTTGTTATGATTCAACTGCATTACCTGTTCATTTTTATTTGTTCTTTTGGCTTGAAACAAATTCAATCCATCCTTGATCTTATATTGCAGTGAAGGATAAACAACCAGCAAAATCCTTGGTCATTGGCCGGCCAATTTTGCTTGCTTTGGAAGATATAGATGGAACTCCATCCTTCCTGGAGAAAGCTCTTAGGTTCATTGAAGCCCATGGTGAGCTTCAGGTTCTATTTATTTATTGAAAAATATAGCTGGTCGTTATTTAACTTTAATAAATCATCTATAGATGCTTATTTTTAATGTGGTTTTTTTGTACACCCTTCATCTTGTTAAAAGAAATAATTGTTATGAATGGATGTGACCTATCATTACGAAAAAACAATTATAGTTCATTCATATTATGATACTTCATTCTGTTTCGAGAACATAGGTATTCTTTTAAATTTATGAAGGCAATCATTTCTTGCGATCTCCATGTTATCTACTCTGATGAAACTCCAGAGATGATATAGATAGTAAGACAGATGCCCCCAAGACATGCTGATGTCCCCATGTTATTTGCCTAGATGTGATGGAACTTGGTGTAACATTCTTTTAAGATTTCCCATTGCACTTCAATTTATCGTCTATAAACTGTTTATAGACACAATGATTTAACTTTCATTAATTATTCTTACTTTGCCAGGATCAGACATGGATCCCATTGATTTCACAGTTATTGCCTGTGTTTTATTTATCCTGATCATCTAGAGTCATTTTCCAGGTGTCAAAGTAGAGGGAATCTTGCGGCAAGCTGCAGATGTTGATGATGTTGAGTGTCGAATAAGAGATTATGAACAGGGTTGGTCATTTTTAATGCAATGATATGCATGCATGAATGTATTTTCTCTAATTTATAACAAAAATCTTGTCCAATATACTACTATGCTATTTCAATCATTTACATCTTTTGTTATTTGTGTAAATCAGAGTTTCAAATCGTTTGTATTTAAAATAAGGTTCCATCGAAGATCTGTTTGGAAATTCTTTGGTGTGGAAACAGAACATCACAGTGATTAGTCTTTTACATTGCCAATAATTTTGAACTCTACCTCTTTGAATTCTTCCTTGCTCATGTTTTGTATTTTTGATCTCTCTCTCTCTCTCTCTCTCTCTTTCTCTCTCTATGTGTGTGTTTCTCACTCACTCATAGTAATTTGATGGATGGCATGGAAAAAAGATGTAGTGAGAATATAATGTCTATCTTGAACTTTCTCTGCAGCGGATGGACACCTGATGTAGTATATTTAATTTCAGCACAACTTTTTCAACTCCAATTAAAACGCATATAGTAACCTAATATATTTCACATTATTTTCTCCATCTGATTCAGGGAAAACTGATTTTTCTCCAGAGGAGGATCCACATGTGATAGCTGACTGTGTCAAGGTATCTCCTTATATAACAAATTTATATGAAGACTTTATAATTTGATCTTCATGATTATATACACTTGATTACATGCAAGATGTTATTAGGAGTTACCATCATCACCGGTTCCTGCATCTTGTTGCAATGCCCTCCTTGAAGCATGTCGTAAGTTTTTAGCAATATCTTTTTAAATCCCTGACTTTGTTTTCTTTTATCCTCTTTTTTCTTACATACCAAGTGAAATATTGAGTAATTAAAGAAGATCACAAAATGAAAATTGCATTCTTGTAATGACAAAGTATATGCATAATTCTCTTGATGTCATAGTGTATTTTTTGGATTGAGCACTTTCTAATCATTGCCTGCAAGTCAAGGCTTAAATATCCTGTCATTTTGCTCCAATATACAATAATTTCAGCTTTAGCCCGTGGTCTTTTTAACCGCCTTTTTCTTCCATCACAAAAAATTTACTTCGTTAAAGTCAAACTTTAATTTAACCAAATATTCAAAACCATACCCTTTTATATGTATGTGCTTCTATTCAAATTAGGTGCTTGTTTGATGGACCTCTTTCCACATTCACTTTTTTCTATTCATTTTCAACTACACATACTATGAACAAATATTTTTGTTGCGCTCCATGAAGTTTCTTACTCTTTAGCTGCACATTCTCCCTAAAAAGTTACTTTTCATTCAAAAGAAGTCACATACAAGCTCTAATTTAACTTTTTGGAAAATTAAAACTTGAGATGTACTATGGACAAACTTAGAGCTTGTTTGGGTGAGTTTTTTTAAAAGTTATTTTTCTCTACATCCTATTTTGACCATACTTTTCTTTGATTTGGTGTTATTTTCATATTTTCATAACTTCTCTCATTTTTTAACCACACATTAAAAAATCATTTTTGAAAATCAAAACATATACTCGATTGAGTAATAAATTTATGGTCATCATCACTAATATCATAGTAACGCTATGTCATCTTTATATTTTTCTCTGTTATGTATAAAATATGTTCTTTAGTACTCGCCGCAGCAATTATTAAACACGAGTTTTCATGAAGAAGTTTGTTCCAATAGTCGACACTATGGATACACATGCATTTTTTTTTTTTTGCTTAATCAAGTAAAACTACACTAATTAGGGTGCGTTTGATAGCATATAAGATTTTTTCAAGCAAATGTTTTCCTTTTTCAGGCAAACGCTTTCCCACATCATTGATGGATTCACTTTTCCTAGAATTTGAACTAAAATGTGCAATGGGTGCTTGTACCTAGAAAACATTTTCTAGGAAAATATTTTGAATCAAACACAAAACTTGGAAAGCAAATTCCTAGATTCCATATTTTCCATGCAAAATGTTTGCAATCAAGCACACCCTAAATTCGGCATGTTTGGGAGAAGTAAATGTTTGTATACAATATATGCATTGAAAGTGAAGTTCTCAGACACCACTGGACAAATTGCCCTGGGTAGAAAAAGTATTCTTGCCATTACATAAAAATAGGCTTCCTTTTTGTGTGAACCAAAAGAATTCTTCTATTGATTGATAATATTATGTGTATTGTAATCTATAAAGGTTTCTTCACTTCTCATTCATAATTCAAGAGTACAATACATACATATATAGGTAAAAGAAATCTAAGTAAGGAAATACTATACAAGGAAAGTAGATAACCTAAAACCCTAATATATACACATACTATAACACTTCCCCTCAAGTTGGAGCATAAATATTAATCATGCCCAGCTTGTTACACAAGTAATCAACCCGAGTGCCATTGAGCGCTTTTGTGAAGATATCTCCCAATTGTTCTCCACTGTTCACATGTTCTGTAGAGATTATTTTCCTCTGAACCTTTTCACGAATGAAATGACAATCAACCTCTACATGCTTAGTTCGTTCATGAAACACGGCATTATTGATGATGTGAACAGCTGCCTCATTATCACACCATAACTTAGCTGGTGATGGAGCTTCGAGGCCAACCTCAATTAGGAGATGACAAATCCACATGATTTCGCACGTACATTGAGCTACAGCCCTGTATTCTGATTCTGCACTGGATCGAGATACCACGTCTTGTTTCTTACTTTTCCAAGAAACCAGATTTCCCCCAACAAAAACACAATATCCAGTAATGGACCTTCGATCAATTTTGGAGCCTGCCCAATCTGCATCGGCAAAACCCTCAATATGAGTATGTCCACGATTCTTGTATAATATCCCCGGTCCGGGGGCTCCTTCAAATAACACAGGATTTGCTCTAGTGCAGCCCAATGGTGAACAGTTGGAGATGACATGAATTGACTTACAGTACTCACAAAATAAGCAATGTCCGGGCGAGTTACGGTAAGATAGTTCAGTTTCCCAACTAGCCGTCTATACCTCTCGGGATCCTCAAACAGGTCTCCATCTCCTGTCATTTGTAAATTCGGGGTCATCGGAGCACTACATGGCTTGGCGCCCAATTTTCCTGTCTCAGTCAATAAGTCAAGCACATACTTCCTTTGAGATAAGAAAATACTGTTCTTGCTTCTCGTCACCTCAATTCCCAAAAAATACTTCAGAATGCCTAGGTCCTTCGTGTGGAATTGACTGTGGAGAAACGACTTTAAGGATGAGATTCCCGAATCATCATTTCCTGTGATAACAATATCATCCACATAGACAACAAGAACGATGATGCCAGACGTATATCGTTTATAGAAAATTGTATGATCTTTCTGGCTCTTACGCATCCCGAAGGCTTCAAGCGCCTGACTGAATTTGCCAAACCAAGCACGAGGACTCTGTTTCAGGCCATATAGAGACTTCCGAAGACGGCAAACTTTCCCATACTCCCCCTGAGCAACAAACCCAGGTGGTTGCTCCATATACACTCTTCCTGCAGATCTCCATGTAAGAAGGCATTTTTGATGTCTAACTGATACAACGGCCAGGAATAAACAGCTGCCATCGAGAGGAAAAGTCGGACAGACGCCAGTTTAGCGACTGGAGAAAATGTGTCAAAATAATCCACCCCATAAGTTTGAGCATATCTTTTAGCCACAAGACGGGCCTTAAGACGAGCAACCGATCCATCAGAATTACATTTAACAGCAAACACCCACTTACATCCAACTGCCTTTTTTCATGTTGGCAGATCGACTAACGCCCAAGTCCCATTAGCATCAAGAGCATTCATCTCGTCAATCATAGCACGACGCCAGTCAGGATGAGATAAGGCTTCCTTTCAGTTTTGGGAACGGTGATCGAATCAAGAGAAGCAACAAAGGAGCAAGATGATGAAGATAGATGATTGTAAGAGACAAAGGAAGATATAGGATAGGTACACTGACGCTTACCTTTGCGAAGAGCAATGGGAAGATCCTGATCAGCGCTTACGGGATCTGACGGCGTAGAAGAGACTGGTACTGGACATGGATCAGGTAGAGCTCGTCGACGGGAATACACATGCTGAATAGGAGGCTTCGGTGGAGGTGGAGGTAGAGGTGGAGGATGTGACATACAGCTCTCATTAGGAGATGTAGTGGTGACACGATAAGCAAAGACGTCATCATCCTCCCCCTGCCCAGAAGGAGTGGTTGTGGTCGAAAAGTAAGGCATGTGTTCAAGAATAGTGACATCTGTGGAGACAATGTACTTGTTCAAGCTAGGGCAGTTGTAACGCCCCGAATTCGAAGAACTCGGAACGCTAGTTCTTTCTTTAAAACTAACCATTTCTTTCTTTTTTTTATATATAATATAAATAAATGCGGAAAGATAACAAATAGCTAAAATGCGGAAATTTATTTTAATTAATAAAATCAAAAGAGTGTCTCACGATAGTTTCGACACTGTCCTCAAAACATCCGATTAAAGTACTAGTAAATTCAAAACATTCAATAATCATTACTTCAACAGTTAAAAGTGCTCAATTGTCAATGTATTTAAAACGAATTTATTTAAAAGTCCATAAGAGATTCCCACGCCTCGCCATGCCTCCGGCTCCTTAATCTGCAATTTGTTCATTTGATAGAGAAAATCGTGAGTATTTTAAATACTCAGTAGATCCCAGCACCACAATTAATATATATTACAAAATAAATGCACATAATCATCATTTTCATAAAATACGAGCAGTATAAAATACAAGTTCGTTCATCATCCCTCTTAATCGTACGCCATCATAGTGATTAATAGCACGCGTCATTATAATATATTAGGTCAAAGACCTATCGTCATAATGCTATTAAATCACGTCGTAATTAGGCAAAGAGCCTATCGTCATAGTGCCGAGGAAGCACGCGTCAAAAGTAGGCTAAAAGCCTATCATCACATAACATTTACATGCAGCATTTATAATAATATTAATTGCAATTGCGCACATTTAAAAGAAACTTTTTAGAAAAGGGATCTACCTTAACCTTTAGCCGAGTATTGAGCTTACTAACGGTGAGAAATCAGTCCTCTAGCTGTCCGTACGCCTCGTCTAGCCAATAACGAGTTTAATTTATGTTAATATTCTTAAATATTAAGTATCTATAAGTAATATAGAAGTTTGTGGACCAAAATGGAAAGAATATAAAACTTTGGGGGTCAATTTGAAAGAATTTAATAGTTTGAGGACCTATTATGCAATAAAAGTGAACTAAAAATATTTTGGGCTCAATTATAACATTTTTAAAACATGAGGGACTAATATGCAATTAAATTTTGGGGGTTAGATTAAATATGAAAAAGAAATTGAAGGATTAAAAGTGAAATAAAAGTTTAGGGTCAAATTGCAACAATTGAAAGTTAGGGACTTGAAATTAAATAAAATTTGAGGGCTCGTTTAAATAAAATAAATAAAATTAAGGGTTAGAGCTGTAAATAATGTTGAGGGACTAAATTGTAACAATTAAAAGTTGAGGATCTGAAAATTAAATAAATTATAGGGACCAATTTAAACTAAGGATGGAACTTGAGGGACTAAAGTGTAAAATCTGGATTTAAAAACGGGTTGGGCCGGATCTATCTCTTCTATACCCGACTTCCACTCTCTCTCGGCTCTCTCTCGTCTCTCTCGGTCCTCTCTCTATATCTCGCTCTCCGGCAAGTTTTTGGTCGCGAAAATGGTGGCGTAGGTGGAGATGAACATGGTGAATCTAGTGGTGATCTTTGATTGAAAAATGGTTGAGTATTTGGGGAGAAATGAAGGATTGAAACTTAGGTAGAAATTTGGGTATTTTCAAAATTGATTCGATTCGTTGAAAATTTTTGAAATCAAACTATACTACGATGTTCTAGGGACGGAGAGGAAGGTGTAGGTGTGTTTTTTGTGAATTAAGGTCGAGTTTTGGACGAGGTTGTGTTCTTGGCCGAGCTCGTGCGATCGTGTATGTATATATGCGTGTATATATGCGGTTGTGTGTGTGTGTGAGTTGAGATGATGATGAATGTGTTCTAGGTGGTGGAAATGGTGGCGGTCTGGCGGTGGTGGCGCGGTGAAGGTGGTGGCAGGTGGTGGTGCGTGTATATATGTATATATTATTTTGTGTATGTACATTGCTACTTTGTGTGATAAATCAAGTGACAACACAAATAGATGATTAATACTTACAACAATAAAATTTAGAAATTGAAATATGAACAAAGTGGCAAGAAATATTACCTCTTGAAGTTTGATTAGTTGGATAAGAATGGATAGATTGATCTTGAGGTTGACAATGGAGGAGAATGTGGCTAGGGTTTAAGCACACTCAAAAAGTGTATATAAGGGTAAAATTTAGAATAGCATTTGCAAATGGGCCTCTAGACGGGTTTCAAATTGGATTGGACCGTATTGGACTACAAATGGGCCTCTAATTGGATCTAAAACGAATAATTTCTAAAATTTGGTCCTCAAACGTAAATTGAAAATAAATAAATAAATATATATACTATAACTTATTATTTTTGTTTTCATTTTAAATAATTCAATATAATAGTAAATTTTATAAAATTTTAACTAGACGAGCGTACGCAGTTTAACTCTATAGGTGAAGTTGTAGCGACACGTTTGAGATTTTACTCTAATTAAATATTTTAATTTAAGGAAATTCGCGGTCACTACAGCAGTAACAACGGTACCCCTTTTGTAGACGAGAATAGCCCAGAAAAACACATTTTAATGACTTAGGATCTAACTTAGTTACCTGCGGACGGGTATCACGAACAAAGCATGTACTACCAAAGATGCGAGGTTCAATAGGGAACAGGGGCTTTGAAGGGAACATAACATTGTAAGGACTCTTACCATTAAGAAGAGAAGAGGGCATGCGATTAATCAGGAAGCATGCGGATACTGCATGTGCCCAGAATTGTTTCGGGACATTCATGTGAAACAGGAGTGCCCTCGCTGTCTCAAGGAGATGCCTATTTTTCCTTTCGGCAACACCATTCTGTGATGGTGTGTCAACACAAGAGGTTTCATGGAGGATTCCATTCTGACTTATGTAATTTTGAAACACGTGAGATACATACTCTTGAGCATTGTCACTTCGAAGGGTACGAACATTAGCATTAAATTGTGTTTTAATTTTCGCACAAAAGGAAGTAAAATGAGAAAATAATTCAGAACGATTTTTCATTAAATAAAGCCAAGTTGTACGAGAAAAATCATCAATAAATGTAACAAAATATCGAAACCCAGGTTTAGACATGACTGGACACGGACCCCAAACATCAGAATGAACTAATTCAAAAGGAAAACTAGCTCGCTTATTGACTCTAGGAGCTGAAGGTAGACGGTGGTGCTTGGCAAACTGACACGACTCACAATCCAAGGCAGACAAGTGTTGAAACTCTGGAGGTAACTTCTTCAACAAGGGCAGAGAAGGATGCCTAATCGACAATGGACTTCAAATGGGGTAACAACACTGGAACATGCAACAGATTTGGGAGGTTGGGAATCTAGTATATAAAGTCCTCCCGACTCATGTCCTCTACCAATAATCTTCTTCGTCGTAAGATCCTGAAAAAGACAATGATCAAGAAAAAATGAGACACATCAATTAAGAGCACGAGTAAGTTTACTCACGGATACCAAATTAAGGAAGAAACTCGGTAGACTCAAGACCGAAGACAAGTGAATTAATGGAGTTGGGTGAATAGTGCCAGAGCCAAGTACAGAGGATGTAGAACCATCGGCTAAAGTAATAGATGGTCGAGATGCATGTGTTTGGAAAGTAGAAAAGAGATTAGGGTTACCTGTCATATGATCTGTTGCACCAGAATCAATAACCCACTTGTTGGAGGAAGAAAGGAGACATGAATTTGTGTTATCTGACTCAGCAATAGCACCAATGGGACGAGATGAATTCTTCAATGCTTCTTGGTATTGAGTAGACTTAGCAAATTCATCAGCAGAGATTGTAACAGGACGATCAGTTGGGTTGTGAGCATTAGTAGTAGCGACATGTGCTTCCCGAGCTTCACGGGCTTTCTTATTTTGCAACTTCTGACATGTACGCTTAGTATGGCCTGACTCACGACAATAATAACAAATGACACCTCTCGCATCCTTAGTGTTCGAACTTCCTCCTTTGGTGGTGTTCTTGTTGCTGACAAGTACACTAGAGGTCTGTGTAGGTGGGGTTGCAGCTATACTAGTATCTGTACGTAAAACTCTAGTAAACACTTCATGGAGAGAGGAGATTTCAGCACCAGATAGAATCTGGGATTTCACAACGTCAAACTGTGAGCTAAGATCAGCCAAGAAACTCATAACTGCCAATTTCTCGCGTTGCTCCTTCTGCACCTTTACACCAGTACTAAACGGTAACAATTCATTCAGTTCCTCATACGTCTTCTTAAAGCTCATAAAATATGTTTGAAGTGGCTGATCCTGTTGTTCGGCTCGATAGAAGCCCTTGCAAACGTCATAGATACGGGAAATATTTCCCTGCCCTAAGTACAAAAATTCCAAGTACTCCATCAATTCCTTACCATATTCACAGTGATTGATCAAGCTTACCACTTTTGTATTAATGGAATTTCGGATTTGTAGAAATAAACGAGGATCATCTCTTAGACATCAGTAAGGTGATCATCCTTCGATAAACTGCGCAGATAGATTCTAACAGTCTTGCACCAATCAAGATAATTTGAACCAGTCAATTTATCTTCAGTAATCTTAGACATCAGAGGAATAACGTCAGTCACGACCGTACTCTTTGATTCTTCAGCCATCGCAAGTACACCAGTGATAGACTTTAACTAGACGAATGGACAAACTTCAAATATCCAACCGTGGAGGGCACAGGAGTTCTCGAATGAACAGTACCAAACAGGAGCTCTCGGATGAACAGTACCACACAGATTCAAACTCGATCTGAAGCCAAACGAGAGTAGCAATCACAAAACAAAGTGTACACCCATCTAGAGGGCACTTAGGCGACCTCAGTGAAGCAAACCATGGCGGCGGACGCGCTCCCACGCGCCGGCAACAGTGACGGAAACCGAACCCTACTGGTGGCGCGTGTGGCTCATGCGCTAGGGTTCCGGCACCCAAATTTCACCAACCACCCAATCGGCCGTCGGCGGTCTTGATTCCAGCGATGATGAAGCCAAAAACTTGCTCCACCCACTCGATTTGGAACAAGTGCCTTGAACCCTAAGGAACTCGACCCAAATCTGATTCAGTTAGCTAGTACTCGAAGGCCCTACGACCTGGTATGAATTCTATGGCTCTGATACCATGTAATCTATAAAGGTTTCTTCACTTCTCATTCATAATTCAAGAGTACAATACATACATATATAGGTAAAAGAAATCTAAGTAAGGAAATACTATACAAGGAAAGTAGACAACCTAAAACCCTAATATATACACATACTATAACATGTATAATGCATTCATATATATAATGTACAAGAAATCTAAACTAGGAAACTCTATATAAGGTAAGTATGTAACCTAGAAACCCTAAACATATATATACACTATAACACTCCCCCTCAAGCTAGAGCATAAATGTTAATCATGCCCAGCTTGTTACACAAGTAATCAACCCGAGCCCCATTAAGTGCTTTCGTGAAAATATCTCCTAGCTGTTCTCCACTCCTCACGTGTTCTGTAGAGATTATTTTCTTCTGAACCTTCTCACGAATGAAATGACAGTCAACCTCTATATGTTTAGTTCGTTCATGAAATACAACATTATTAGAGATATGAACAGCTGCCTCATTGTCGCACCATAACTTAGCCGGTGACGGTGCTTCGAAATCGATCTCAATTAGGGGATCACGAATCCACATAACTTCACACGTACACTGTGCTATAGCCCTGTATTCTGATTCTGCACTAGATCGAGACACCACATCTTGCTTCTTACTTCTCTAAGAAACCAGATTTCCATCAACAAAAACACAATACCCAGTAGTGGATCTTCGATCAATTTTGGAGCCTGCCCAATCTGTATCGGCAAAAGCCTCAACATGAGTGTGCCCATGATTCTTATACAATATTCCCCGTCCGGGGGCTCCATTCAAATAGCACAAGATTTGTTCTAGTGCAGCCCAATGGTGAACATTTGGAGATGACATGAACTGACTTACAGTACTCACTAAATAGGCAATGTCAGGACGAGTTACGGTAAGGTAGGTCGGTTTCCAACTAGTCTCATGTACCGCTCAGGATCCTTAAACAAGTCTGCATCTCCTGTCATTTGTAGATTCGGGGTCATCGGAGCACTACATGGCTTGGCTCCTAATTTTCCTATCTCAGCCAATAAGTCAAGTACATACTTCCTTTGAGATAAGAAAATACCCTTCTTGCTTCTCATCACCTCAATTCCCAACAAATACTTCAAATTGCCTAAATCCTTCGTGTGAAACTGACTGTGGAGAAAGGATTTCAAGGATGAGATCCCTACATCATCATTTCCCGTGATGACAATATCATCCACATATATGACAAGAAGGATGATACCAGGGAGATTTCTTATAGAAAACCGTGTGATCTTTCTGGCTCTTGTTCATCCTTAAGTCCTCAAGAGCCTGACTAAATTTTCCAAACCACGCACGAGGACTCTGTTTCAAACCATACAGAGACTTCCAAAGACGGCAAATCTTCCCATACTCCCCATGAGCAACAAACCTAGGTGGTTGCTCCATGTACACCTCTTCCTGTAAATCACCATGTAAGAAAGTATTTTTTATATCCAGCTGATATAAAGGCCAGGCATTAGTGGCAGCTATCGAGAGGAAAAGGTGAACCGACGTCAATTTAGCAACCGAAGAAAAGGTGTCAAAATAATCTACACCATAGGTCTGAGCGTATCCTTTGGCCACAAGACGAGCCTTGAGACGAGCAATCGACCCATCAGAATTACATTTGACGGCAAAAACCCACTTACAACCAACTGCCTTCTTCCCAGCTGGCAAATCCACTAACTCCCAAGTACCATTATAGTCAAGGGCATTCATCTCGTTGATCATGGCACTACACCAGTTAGGATGTGACAAGGCTTCCTTTACAGTTGTGGGAATAGTGACCGACTCAAGAGAAGCAACAAAAGAGCAAGAGGATGAAGAGAGATGATTATAAGAAACAAATGAAGAGATAGGATAAGTACACTGACACTTACCTTTGCGAAGAGCAATGGGGAGATCCTGATCCACAGTCACCGGATCGGACGGCGTAGAAGAGACCGGGTCTGGACATGGATCGGCCAGAGCTCGTCGAAGAGAATACACATGGTGAATTGGAGGCTTCGGTGGAGGTGGAGGATGTGACACGCAATTCTCATGAAGAGATGTAGTGATAACACGATAAGCTAATAAGTCATCATCCCCCCTCTAACGGGAAGCAGTGGATGTGTTAGAAAAGTAAGGCGTGTGCTCAAGAACAGTGACATCAACGGAGACAAGGTACTTGTTCAAGCTAGGGCAACAACGCCGATACCTTTTTCGCAAACGGGAATAGCCCAAAAAGACACATTTTAAGGACTTTGGATCTAACTTACTGACTTGTGGACGAGTATCACGAACAAAGCATGTACTACCAAATATACGAGGTTCAATAAGAAATAAGGGTTTTGAAGGGAACAGAGTATGGTACGGACCTTACCATGAAGAAGTGAAGAGGGCATGCGATTAATCAAGAAGCATGCGGTGGATACTGCATCATCCCAAAATTGTTTTGGAACAGACATGTGGAATAGGAGTGCCCTAGCTGTCTCAAGAAGATGCCTATTTTTCCTCTCAGCGACACCATTTTGTGATGGTGTGTCGACACAAAAAGTCTCATGAAGGATACCATTTTGATTCATGTAATTCTGAAATATGTGAGATATATACTCTTGGGCATTGTCACTTCGAAGAATGCGAACGTTAGTGTCAAATTGTGTTTTAATTTCCCCACAAAAGGTAGTAAAATGAAAAAATAATTCAGAACGATGTTTCATTAAATAGAGCCAAGTTGTACGAGAAACATCATCAATAAATGTAACAAAATAGCGAAATCCAGTTTTTGACAGGACTGGACACGGACCCCAAACATCATAATGAACTAATTCAAAAGGAAACCTAGCTCTCTTATTGACTCTATGAGTGGAAGGGAGGCGATGGTGCTTGGCAAACTGGCATGACTTACAATCCAATGTAGACACGTGCTGAAACTCTGGACACAACTTCTTCAACAGAGGTAAGGAGGGATGCCCTAATCGACAATGGACTTCAAATGGGGTTGTGGTACTAGAACATGCAACTGACTTGGGAGCGTGGGGGTCGAGTATATAGAGCCCTCCCGATTCATGTCCTTTACCAATAATCTTCTTCGTCGTGAGATCCTGAAAAAGACAATGATCAGGAAAAAATGAGACACAACAATTAAGAGCACGAGTCAATTTACTCACGGAGACCAAGTTAAAAGAGAAACTTGGTAGGTTCAATACAGAGGATAAGGGGATTAATGGGGTTGGGTGAATTGTGCCAGAACCAAGTACAGACGATGTAGAGCCATTGGCTAAAGTAACAGATGATCGAGATGCGCGTGACTGAAAGGTAGAGAAGAGATCAGGGTTACCTGTCTTATGATCTGTGGCACCAGAATCAATGACCCACTTGGCACCAGAAGATAAAAGACATGAATTTGTGTTACCTGTCTCAGCAATAGCACCAATGGGACGAGATGAATTCTTCAAAGCTTCTTGTTACTGAGTAAATTTAGCAAATTCATCAGCAGAAAGAGTGATAGGACGATCAGATGAGTTGGGAGCATTAGCAGTAGCAACATGTGCTTCCCGAGCTTTACGAGCTTTCTTATTCTGCAACTTCTGACATGTACGCTTAGTATGGCCCGGCTCACGACAATAGTAGCAAATCACACGTCCCGCATCCTTATTGTTGGAGTTTACCCCTTTGGAATTGGTCTTATAACTAACAAGTGCACTAGAGGTCTGTATAGGTGGAACGGCAACCATACCAGTATCAGTATGTAGAACTCTAGTAAACACTTAATGGAGAGAAGCAATTTCAGCGCCAGACAAAATATGGGATTTCACAACATCAATTTGTAGGCTAAGACCAGCCAAGAAGCTCATCACTGCTAGCTGCTCACGTTGCTCCCTTTGCACCTTCACATTAGCACTAAACGGTAACAACTCATTCAACTCCTCGTAAGTCTTCTTAAAACTCATAAAATAGGTTTGAAGTGGCTGATCCTGTTGTTCAGCCCGATAAAAACCCTTGCACACGTCATAAATACGGGAAATATTTCCCTTTCCTGAGTACAAGAATTCCAAGTATTCCATCAATTCTTTAACATACTCACAATGATTAATCAGGCTTACTACTTCTGTATCGATGGAATTCCGAATTTGTAGAAATAAACGAGCATCGTCTCTCAACCATTCTTGATGAGTCTTATCTGTGGGAGGAGGGGGATCATCAGTGAGATGCTCATCTTTCGACAGACTGCGCAAGTAAATTCTGACGGTCTTACACCAATCAAGATAGTTTGACCCAGTCAATTTATGCTCCGTAACCTTAGACATCATAGGAATAACGTCCGTAATAACTGTACTTTTCAAATCTTTAGCCATCTTAATATGCAAATACAATGAAAGACTACAAAGCCAACTTTAGACCAGGAGAAAAGGCTCAAAACTCACCCACCAAGCCACACGAACCCAAATAATAATGCGATATCCAACAAATGGCCACAAAAAAACACAAGTCAGTCGCGAATGAACAGTACTATCATGCTAAAAACTCGATTTGGACCTACACAAAGAGAGTAATCACGAAACAACGAGTGGATTCACCTTCCAAACTGATTGGCGATCTCAACCGTCAAAGCCGCGACACCAGCCGACGAGCCACGCGCTCACGCGCCGCCGCACGCCGAGACCACAAACCTTTCCAGCGGCGCGTGTGGCTCACGCGCAGGTTTTTGGCGACCGAATTTCACCAGTAGCCTAATCGGCCGACGGCGCTTCTGATCGTAGTGGCGGAAGAGCTGAATGAGAGTCCAAACAACTCGAGACCACGAACCCTAGCCGCTGTGCTGCTCCTGTTTTGGCAGACTTTGGCGACTGAAAATTGGTACAAACCCTAAGGCTCTGATACCATGTGAAGAAGGATATTGGGTCTAACTCCTCATAAAAAACCGGCTTACTAGGGAGGTTTACCCTTATCTTATGAATTGGGTTTTATACCACCTGATTGCCCGATGTGGGATCTAACACGCCTCCTCGCACAGCGTGGACCATACCAAACGACTGTGGACAAATCGATATTGGGGGCACCCCACAACGAAATTGGGCCTGGCTCTGATACCATGTGTGCACCAAAAGAATTCTTCTATTGACTATTGATTGATAATATTATGTGTACAATGCATTCATATATATAATGTACAAGAAATCTAAACTATGAAACTCTATATAAGGTAAGTATGTAACCTAGAAACCCTAAACATATATATACACTATAACACTTTTAGCATATATTTGCCACAACTTAAGAA
Organism: Jasminum sambac; assembly: GCA_018223645.1. NCBI lineage: Eukaryota > Viridiplantae > Streptophyta > Magnoliopsida > Lamiales > Oleaceae > Jasminum > Jasminum sambac. The sequence continues at coordinate 38,875,835 of CP073643.1, forward strand.
TTTCTTTTCTTTCCCTTTTTTTTTGGCTTCAATAAACTTGACATTTTTATTTTTGAACAATGTTTTTCTGGCACTTTGAACCACACATTCATGAATCTTTGCCAAACAAAACTTAGTTTCATATGGGTTACGAATTGTAATTAATTTTATTACAAGAAAGTATACTTTTTCTAATATAGCCTTTAAATAACGATAATTCATTTTGAATAAATAACAAGGCACATTATATATGCGCATACTAAATGGCAGAAAAGACTAATCTGAAAAATACAAAAAAGGAAAGTAACTCCATAGTTGGGTGGAATTGTGGAAATAATTTCTAAAACTATTTACGAACATTTACTTGGTCCGTTAATAATTCATGTGTTTGATACTCATATGTAATCTTTATTAGATTCCTATGACAACAAACTTTCTCAAATTTGTATGAGATCCAAACTATTGATTGTGGAATAAAACAAGTGGGCGTTGTTGGTGGGTTTACTAGAGTTGCTTGGGGCTGGGTTTTGGTACCGATTTTTCTTCTGTCACATTGACAATTTGATAGTATTGCAAGGTTCCTTCCTTTATCAGTACTTTTTCTGTAATCATTAAAATTCGAGGGTTTTCCTTTGATGATTAGGAACTGATCGGTCTGTGAGAGTTAATGCTATGCGTTCAGCTATTTGTGAAACATTTCCGGAGCCGAATCGCCGCTTATTACAGAGGTAGTTCAAAATAACTGCTACATTGGCTTATTTCCAGTGTTTGTAACTTTCTGCTTGTTGAATTTATCTAAATCATTTGCTCCCTCTCCCTTTAGCTTATTATTTTTTCAAAAGAACAAAAAACAAGGCAAGACTCGTTTCTCTAGGTTCTGTTTCCGCATAGAGCATGACACTTTACGATGCTTTGGTGAAGCATTTTAAAAAGAGACTGGAGAGTGAAATACCTGGTCTTTGGGCGTTGTATTTTTTGCACTACAAAATATTCCACTAAGTTTTGAGGTTGCAATTTGAAATAACAGACAAAGTTTAAACACAAGCAGAATTTGCTGTCACTGCTTCATTTCTCTCTTCATTAATATAACACTTGGATTGCTATTTGCTGGAAAAAATGTATTTCAGATTTTTAAAAGATGCCTTCTGAAAAGGTTTTATAGACAAACACTTGCTTTGTAGATTAGGTGTTCAATCAATTTTTTGTTTGATCAAGTGCTGCAATTTTGTGTTGTAACTTTACTGCTCAAGGATAATCTATACTTTTTTAATTTCATGGAGATATCTTACAAGACAACAATGGACTGGGTTCGTCTTAAAAGGTCACAATAAGATTGATGATGGGTGACTCACTTGAGCAGATTAATCTTGGAATCATGTGCTAATATTCACATGGGACCATGCTATTATATGTATTGAAGAACAATGTTAAGGCTTGAGCTTTCTTCTAAAAATGCTAACCTTTTAAACAGTATAGGTTAGCTACTTATTCTACAATTTTTGTTATCGGGTTGTCCCTCTATATCAGCGATAACCTGTGGCAGAGTGTTGGGTCGATAATTTCTTTTTGTATCTCTGTGAGTGTTTAATTTTGTTTCGCGTTATTGAGAGACGGATTCTAGACATTTGAAGTGTTCCGTCAAGCTCGTCTGATGTTTGATTTCCATTTCCAAATGTATGCATTTCCCTATTACTCCTTTTATGTTAACGTAAGTTCCAAACTCATAAGCTTAGGTGTGGCCCTCGTCTTTCAATTTTCAATTCTGTGTTTTAAATTCATTTTCAGTTTTCTATTTTCAGGTTAGCAATAAGAAAAAGATATATTTTCCATATATTCAATATTTTAGTGTGTTTCACTTGAAAATTCAAATTGACAAAAATTTTTAGTTTTGTTTACTAAGAGCTTGTTCTTTTGGTTAAAATCTTATATGCACGCAATTCCGTATAACTCCACACTTATTTTCAACCACACACATATTTTTCAATACAATTTTAACAACACATTTTACACGAATTGCGTGCATATCAACTTTATCACCAATCAAACATACCCAAAAATTTTTTCCTTGTTATTGAGAAATGAGATTGGAAAAATATGAAAGTGAACAAGGTTTTAGTGGTTTCAACTGAAAATTGATAATAGTTTGATAACAGCAAAGAGAACGAGCCCTCGGACCTTTTCTCTTGGGCCACATTTTGAAAAGTTGTTAGATTACTATAATGGTGGAAGGTGAACTCCTTTATCTTAATGTCTAAGTCGATGCGTTGGATGGTGTATGTGATACTTATTTTGGAGTTTTAGCTTCTTTGAGTTTTAATGAATGCCTGTGGGTGAATCTATCTCTTGTCCCTCTGCAAAGTACAAGGAAAACTGGGTTTCACAGAAAGGGATGTAATTCAGCTGATACAGGAAGGAATACAAAAAGGGGGCTTAGGGAATTGAAGAACCTGCAAAGTGACATCAACTATGAAAGAACGATATCGACGAGGTCGGCATCAAGGGATAAGGAAATTGAAAAATGAAGATAATCAGCTGGAATGTTAGAGGGTTGGGGGGAAAAGATAAAAGGAAGGTGGTGAAGGACTTATTGTGTAAGGAAAAACCGGATTTGGTAGTATTGCAAGAAACTAAAAAGGAAAAAATTGAAAGGAAGTTGATAGGAAGTGTTTGGAGCATGAGATTCAAAGAGTGGGCTGTTCTTCCAGCAAATGGAAAGTCAGGAGGTATACTTTTGATTTGGGATTCAAGAGCATTTAGGGGTAAAGAAGTAGTAATGGGAAATTTCTCAATTTCGGTGTTCTTACAAGTAGTGGGGGGGAATGAGAAGTGGTGGTTTTTAGGAATCTACGGACCTTGTAGTCCAAAGGAGAGAAGTGACTTGTGGGAAGATTTGGGAGGATTATATGGTCTATGTGGTGGTAAATGGTGTGTGGGAGGGGATTTCAATGTAGTAAGATATCCATCCGAGAAGCTAAATGGAAATAGATCCACAAAAAGTATGAGAAATTTTGACAAATTCATAAGAGACACAGGTTTAAAGGACATAACACTCCTAAACTCGGATTTTACTTGGACAAATATGAGGGAAAGATTGGCGTGTTCAAGGATCGATAGATTCCTCTTTACGGAAGGATGGGAGTTCATGTTTGAGGAAGTTAGACAAGAAGCATTGGTAAGGGTGACATCTGACCATTGCCCCATTGTCCTAGACACAAATAAGTTTAAATGGGGACCCATTCCATTCCGATTTGAGAACATGTGGTTAAGACACAAAGATTTCAAAACAAACTGGAAACAGTGGTGGGAGAAGTGTGAGGTGGAAGGATGGGCAGGCTATAAATTCATGAGCAAATTGAAACAGATGAAGTATGAATTGAAGAAATGGAACATAGAAGAGTTCGGAGATGTGAGGTTGGAGAAGAAAGCAATAGAGACTAGAATTCGGGAAATTGACAAGGAAGAGGTGGAACATAACATAGGGGAAGAGGAAAGACTTGAACGAAGGAAGCTAAGACGACAACTGGAGGAGTTGATCATTAGAGAAGAGATGTCTTGGAATCAGAAAGTAAGAATTAAAGGAGTGAAGGAGTGGGATAGTAACACCAAAATGTTTCATAGAATTGCCAGTGGGAGAAAGATAGACACCTTGATCAATAAGTTAGAGAGTAGAAATGGGATAATGTTACATACAAAGGAGGATATAGAACAGGAAATCATTGATTTTTTTGAGAATTTATTTAGGAAGAAGGAAAGACCAACCTTTGGCATTGATGGTTTAGAATGGGCAAGTATTGATGAGGGTTGTAAGTCTAGATTAGAGGAAACATTTCAGGAAGAAGAGATAAAAAATGCACTCTTTGGTTGTGAGGGAGGCAAAGCACCAGGAGCAGACGGATTTTCTATGGCATCATTGAAAGAAAGCTGGGAAGTAATCAAAGAGGACTTATTAGAAGTGTTCAGGGAGTTCCATGAAAATGGTATTGTCAATGCAAGAGTGAATGAAATGCTTATATGTCTCATCCCAAAAAAACTGAGCTCCATCTCCATAAGAGACTTCCGGCCGATCAGTTTGGTGTCCTCCTTATACAAAATTTTGGCAAAAGTTCTTTCATTGAGACTAAAAGAAGTGCTAAAGAATACAATACATGTTACTCAAAGTGCATTTGTAGAAGGAAGACAAATTTTGGACTTGGTACTGGTGGCAAATGAGATTGTGGAGGAATATAGGATGAAAAAGAAAGAAGGTGTGGTGTTTAAGATTGACTTTGAAAAGGCGTACGATCATGTAAATTGGGAGTTCATGGACTTTGTGCTTCAAAAGAAAGGTTTTGGGGAAAGATGGAGAAAGTGGATATGGGGTTGTCTATAGTCCGCTAACTTTTCTGTTATGATCAATGGCAAACCAAGGGGAAAATTTGGAGCATCAAGAGGATTGAGGCAAGGTGATCCGTTGTCGCCCTTTTTATTTATTCTAGTAGGGGATGTGTTAAGTAGATTGGTCAATAGGGCATGTGACATGAATTTAATGGAGGGTTTCAAGGTTGGGAAGGATAAAGTGAGGGTCTCACACCTACAATTTGCGGACGATAGCATTTTCTTCTTGGAAAACAAAGACGAAAGTTTTGGGAATGTGATGGAAATCCTAGACATATTTTCGAAAACCACGGGATTGAAACTAAATATGGCAAAAAGCACAGTGGTAGGCATTAACATAACGGAGGATAGGATTGACGAGATAGCAAATAGATTGGGATGTGGAAAGGGGACTTGTCCATTGAATTACCTTGGGCTACCCTTGGGTGGAAACCCAAATGCGCTCTCCTTTTGGGAACCAGTCATGGAAAGAATAGCAAAGAGGTTAGACAGTTGGCATAAGGGCTGTCTATCTAGGGGTGGGAGGCTTGTACTACTACAAGCGGTCTTGAGGGACTTTTTTTGGGAAGGTAGAGGTGAGAATCAGAGTGAGCATTTGGTTAAATGGAGCATTGTTACAAAACCAAAACAATATGGCGGATTAAGAACTTGGCAATGTTGGGCAAATGGCTTTGGCGGTTTCCCATGGAACAAGACTCACTTTGGCATACCATAATTCTCAGCCGATATGGTCTCCACTCAAACGGATGGGATGCAAATTTTCATGTTAACTCCACTCACCGGGCACCATGGAAGTCCATTGCAAGAGGTTATGATACTTTCGTGAAAAATACCAAATTTGTAGTGGGTAAGGGGGATAGAATCAGGTTTTGGCTAGACAAATGGATTGGTAATAACAATTTTCAAGTGATGTACCCACGTCTTTTCCGATTGTCATGTAATAAAAACTCGACCATAAACAGTATAGTTTCTTATCTTCCCCCTTCAAACCCGATCTGGAACCTTCATTTCACTAGAAACCTTAACGATAGAGACATCGATGATCTCACCACTTTATTGTATACAATTGAAAACACTAAAATTGACCCAATCATCCCGGACAAAAGAATGTGGTGTGGTCACCCCGCTGGTTCTTTCTCATGTAAGGCCTTCTTCGAAATCCTTTCTCAACCATCTTGCGACTCCTACTTTCCTCAATCCCAATTCATTTGGAAAGGTGTGGTACCTATGAAGGTAAAAGTGTTTGCGTGGCTAGTTTCTCTGGGAAAGGTAAACACTTGTGATTTGTTGCAATTGAAAAGACCTTTCTTATGCATTTCGCCATCTTATTGTGTAATGTGCAAGAAGGAGAATGAGACTATCAATCATATTCTTATCCATTGCGAGTTTGCTAAGAGGATCTGGAACAAAATATTGTATATGTTTGGAGTATCGAGTCCGTTACCATATAGATGGGCAGACTTGATCCTCATGAAATGGTCCTTTGGGGGTAATGGTAAACACAAGGAGGAATTGTGGAAGCTGATAACTATGGCAACAATATGGGTCATTTGGATAGAGAGGAATCGGAGGATTTTCGAGAATTTGGAACGGTCATTGGAAGACATTTGGGACAACATCATCTTTTTCACTAGCCTATGGGCCAAAGCCGCGGGTACACTTAGCGATTTGGAAAGCTACTTGTTTCGACTTGATCCGTATAGCTCCCTTTATGATATTAATTCTAGCAGTTAGGGTCTTTCTGAGTCTTGGCATGTAATCCATTTAGAGACTATTGTTCTGTTTGTGCTGGGTGGAAGGCTCATCCACTTTGTGCGTTGTAATATTTCTTTAGTTTTATCATTAATACAAGTTAAGTTTCTTATCAAAAAAAAAATGAATGCCTGTGGGTTGAAAATTTTCGATTATAAGAACCAACCTTTTCCAACACTAAACATGTGAGGTACTCTCAAGTTCAATGTCACAGGTAAGCATCTTTGAGTGAAACCCATATGATTAATATACGCTAAGATTTTACACTATGACTTACAGTTATATGTATGGCATGCTGTTAAAGTAAAATATAATATTTTAGTATCAAAACATTCTTGGACATGGGCGTAAGTGATGCCATATACTCTATTCCCTTCTTGAATTGACAATTATTAACATTCTGGAATTTTTATTTGTTTGTGTCAGAATTCTCATGATGATGCAAACAATAGCATCTCACAAGGCTGAGAACCGGATGAGCACATCAGCTGTTGCAGCTTGCATGGCTCCTTTACTTCTTCGGCCCCTTCTGGCTGGTGAATGTGAGCTTGAAAGTGTTTTCGACATGGCAGGTGATGGATCTGTTCAGCTCTTGCAGGCAGCTGCTGCAGCTAACCATGCTCAAGCCATTTGTATTACATTACTTGAGGAGTATGATAAGATATTTGGGGTACACTCAGTCAATGGCCTTATTTTCAATGAATTTTTAGTTTTTATTCAATGATGTGGATGCATGAAATACATGGATATCTTAATTACTAAGTTGAGCTACACTAAAAGTTTAAGGTTTGCCTATTATATGATTGACCCTGTGGTTGTTTGGAATACATTCCTTGTTGATTTTCCATTCTTGTCGAAGGTTTATATTCAGAAGACAAAGAAATGAGTGAGGATTAGTCCAAATAGTCTATCCTTTTGGGAACTGGTGGTGGAAAGAATTGGCCGAAGGTTTGGAAGGATGGCACAAAGGATGTTTATCCAGAGGTGGGAGATTAGTAATTCTGCAGTCAGTCCTTGGGAGCATTCCCACATATTTCATGTCAATTTTCGAAATGCCTACGAGTGTGTCGAGGACAATAGAAAAGATAATGAGGGATTTTTTTTGGGAGGGTAAAGGCGAGAACCATGGTGATCATTTTGTCAAATGGGAGGTTGTCACAAAACCAAAGCAACATGGAGGCTCAGGGATTGGTAATTTACACTTGAAGAACATGGCTTTGTTAGGGAAGTGGCTTTGGCGTTTCCCCATTGAATCAGATTCACTTTGGCATTCTATTATTTTGAGTAGATATGGCTTTCATTCAAATGGTTGGGATGCTACTATTGATGTCAATTGCACTCTTAGGGCACCGTGGAAATCCATTACAAAGGTATGAGATAAATTTATAGAATGCACCAAATTGGCAGTTGGGAAGGGTGATAAAACTCAGTTTTGGCTAGACAAGTGGGTGGGCAATCACTCTTTTCAAGAGATGTTTCCTTGCCTATATCGTTTGTCAAACCATCAAAACTCGGTTATTAGTGACATCATTCATTTCTCACCCAATTCTAATCCATTTTTGCAACCTTGAATTTGGCCGAAACCTAAGTGATAGAGATTTTGATGATTTCATTTCCTTGTCGGGCCTATTTGACTCCATTAAAATTGATCCCTTAGCTCCGGACAAAAGAATGCGGAAAGGCCACTCCTCAGGTTACTTTTCGTGCAAATCTTTCCTAAATGCCCTTCATCTACCCCTTTGTGGTCCTAATTTCCCACGATTCAAATTCATTTGGAAGGGTGTGGTTCCATCTAAAGTCAAAGTTTTTGCTTGGTTGGTGATTTTGGGAAAGGTAAATACTTGTGACTTATTACAATTGAGAATGCCTTCTTTATACATATCCCTGTCATATTGTATCATGTGTAAGAAAGAAGGCGAAACCATTGATCACATATTGATGCATTGCGAGTTTGCTAAAGGTATTTGGAGTAGAATTTTCCAGTTATTTGATATTATGGGCACATTACCAAGACGATGGGCAGACGTCATCTTGATTAAATGGACTTTTGGAGGGAATGGGAAGAAAAAAAAAGGAGCTTTGAAACTAATGGTGATGGCAGTAGCTTGGGTGCTTTGGAATGAGAGAAACAAAAGAATTTTTGATGATTTGGAGAGATCCTTCGACGACATTTGGGACAACATCCTATTTTTTTCAGGACTTTGGGCGAGAGCAGTTGGGATTTTTTGTGTTGTGGAAGATTTCTTGTTTCATTTATGCCCATATAGCTCTCTTTGTACTCTAAGTATTGAGTAACAGCTAGGTCTCTTTGCTCATTTTTTGTGGATATCTTATCCACTCTATTGTTATTTTTGTAATTCCTTCTTTGATAATAAATTTTCTGTTTCTTATTAAAAAAAAAGAGCGAGGATTAAAAATACAACATTTGCTAGTTGCAGTTTAATGTGTGAAATTTAAATTGCATATAGCTAAGTTCCAGTTTACGGACTACATAAATACATTTTTTCTTTATAGCAGTGTCATTATAATAGATCCATATGGACATTGTGTACAATAATTCTGTTTTATGTACCAGGAACATATTATTATTCTTCCCAGTTAGCCCATGTCAAAGAATAAGTGGCCACTTTATTATTATTATTATTATTATTATTATTATTATTATTATTATTATTATTATTGTTGTTGTTGTTGTTGTTGTTGTTGTTGTTAGTAGTATACGAGTTCTTGTAGGATGTGGTGAAAAATATTACTTTATATAGCTCATTCTCCTGTTCGTGTCACTTTAGAGATGATTCTATTGCCGTAGCTTTGGTTATTTTCTGAATTTTTGTAGTCAGTGATCTGTAAACATACTTGCAGGAAGGTTCAGCATCCCCTGAACCCTATACAAATTCTGAAGAAACTGGTAGTGAGAGCGAGGAAATTACTGATGACGACGATGACGATAGCGTTGAAGATGATGTTGCAGATGGTTCTGAAGTGGATGTAGACGAGAATTCTGCACATGCATCCAGTGAAACTAGCAGTGAGACTGTTGAGACTGCAGATAGTAAGAAGGTTATATCCTCTCTAGCTTCAGCTTTTTCAGTAAGAGCTTAACATGATTATACCATTTTGTCTCAGGTTTACTATTTTCTGTATATTATGACCGAACATTTCCAAGCATTATGTATTCTGTTGGTCAAGTCTTTGTTGATTTAAGTGCTTGTTTGGGAATGCGTAAATTAAATTTCAAGCAGTGGGTCCCACAGAATGTGGGCAAAAAGTTAGTAATAAGCTGTGGTTATGTGGATAAAAAGTGTGTTCAACCATTTAAAATTATAACTATAGCTTTGCCAAACATGAATTAAGTGTATACTGGAGTTAATTGACTGGCTTTAATGTCAGCTGGTTTCCATTGCACAGTTCTGTTCGGTGCACCTCTTTTCTTTCATCTTGCTCTTGTTTTTATTCCTTGTCTGTTTCTCTGTGAGTGTCCTTTCCTAATTGGATAACAGACTAAACATACAGGTCTCTGGAGGGTCCACACCAGATTCCAGATCTCCTAAAGTAGAAGATGATCCTAAAGAACCTATAATATTGCCATCAAATCCAATTCAGATTTCGCCATCTCAACCTGATAACTCGGACGGGAATGAAGAAGTCTCAAATCAAAGTAATGATGATTCAAAGATTCAAGGAAATGATCCAGTATTAGGAATAGATCCTGCTGAAACATCCATATCGCAGAGGTCCATAAGATCATCAAATGGAGCCAGCCGGAGTGGTCGAAGAGCCACTGTATGGGGACGTACTCCTGTGAGTATATTATGTTTATTTTTTATATTTGGTTCACTAATCACCCCAAGAATGGCATCTATCCTTCTTTTAACTAAAATTTTTGGTGGGCTCTCCTTTGCTCCATTAATTGTAAAATGTGTAAGGACACCATCAATCCCATTCCATTGAATTCTCTTGTTTAGTTTGTGATTTTCACGTTTTATAATTTAGAGATTTTCAGAAAATGACCAATTGATTTGTCTCAGGCAAAGAAGAATCTTTCAATGGAATCTATTGATCTCCCCTCTGACGACGAGTAAGTGATAGATTCATTACTAATCAAAATGTCAATGGTTCTATATTGGCTACTTTCTATCAGGAATAAAGAATTGTATATCTTCACATAAAGACTGTACTTGGCTATTTCATTTTACACATTAAACTGTTTATTTTCCACACTGATTGACTTTTTGTTGTTAGGGCTGAAATTCAGAAGCTTGAGTCTACTAAAGCTGATCTGCAAAATAGGATTGCTAAGGAGGTAAAGGTTATAAATGTTCAATTTCTAGATGATATTACTATTCTTTTTTTCTTCTGATCATGTGATTTTTTTAATATATTTTGATAGGCGAAGGCAAATTCACTTGAAAGATAATTTGGAGATGCGGAAGAATGCCCTACATGATCGCCGTCTAGCTCTTGAGAAAGATGTATGCTAACATGAAGAATCTAATTCTCTCTCTACCAGAATATCTATGTGTTATAATGTCAAGCTCATGTCTTGGTATTTAATATTACCCTGTAGGCCTCAAGCATTGGAGACAAGGTAGATTAGGATTAATTGTAAAATATGGAAACATCAAGATAAACTTCCGGCACTTGTTTGTTTGTTAGAGATTTCTTACTTTATGTTAGAAAGTTGACAAAAGTATCAAATAATATGAAAAGTTGTAACGTCAGTGAAATGAGCTGTTGAAAATAATACTGTAGAAAAATGCCGTTTACAGAAAGCTGGGTCAATCAAGTTTTTATGTAGTGCTGTCATGTCATAAAATTATTTTTCAAGGGATTCCTTTGTTGTTCTTGTATGTATATAATTCAGTAGGCTGGATGTTAAATTATCAGGTAGTTATTTACACATGAATGATTCCCATCTCTTTTTCTTTTTGTTAATTTCATGCAAAACTATTCTAGTTGTAGACTTTTCACGTACTAGTTATAACACTGAGCTAACTACATCTTAGGTGGCAAGACTTCAGGAGCAGTTACGAAAGGAGAGGGAGTTGAGGGCAACACTTGAAGCTGGACTTAAAATATCTGATGTGCCGGTATCTATTCCATCCACTATCGACGAGAAGGTGAGATTGCCTCATTATATTTGGCTTGTTATTTTACAGTATTGCTGTGAATTATAAACTCAAAGGAGGGATACAGACGAAAGCAGAATTGGATGAAATTGTTCGAGTGGAGACAGATGTTTCTTATCTAAAACAGAAGGCTGATGATCTTCAAGAGCAGTTAAATCAACAGCAGGAAGCGAATTCCAAGTTTAATCATGATACAGACAATCAACTTCTACAAAGTCCAAACCGTAAAAAGAAGTTGTAAGCTGCCTTCTTGATTTCATTAATGTTGTTCTTTTTAACCTGTACTGGACCGGTCTCTCTTTCTAAATTTTCGCCTGACTTTCCCTTCTCATTCTCTCACTCAGTGGTTACCAACCCCTCGCAAACTTCGTTCAATTGAAAAGATAGCAGCTAGAAGAATCCTTTTAAGTCAAACACGTTCTCCAATGTGTGTTATTTATCTCAAGATAAAAGCTTCATGTATTCAGTTGAAACTATTTGAAACCTAATATTACCAAAACCGACCTGGAGCTAGTTCAACAGGTAAATTGGAAACTGGTCCAAGAACCAGGTAGGTAAAGGTTAACATTAAAAAGATACAGTAAAAAGATACCGTCTTGTAAACTGCAGAGCTGCCAGTCCCAAGGAAACTATTAAACTGGAGCCAGTGCTCACAGCATCAACCTTTTATAAATCACTCCAGTACTTCTAACAAAATTCTCTATTGCACATTTTTCACTGCATAGACATATACCAATGACATCCCTTTTGTAACCATCGTTTCCCATCAGATCATAAATTTTCAATATGGAATTTGTTAACTCCAACTAAGCCTATGTGTTTGGGATATTTTACTTATATTCCATTTTCCAATGCAGTCACTTTGTGTGATTTGGAAAACTTGATACTTATTAGGATATTAGACCTAATTCCTCTAACAAAACCGGCTTGCTAAGGGGAGGATTATCCTCACCTTATTAATTGGATTTTATGTCTCATAGCCCGATGTGGGACCCTAACGTGCTCCCTCACGCACAGCGTGGACCATGCTAAACAACTGTGGATAAACCAATATTGGGGGCTCCCAACATCACAACTGGGCCTAGCTCTGATCGGGGTTCCATCCCAAAAGGTTAACCTATTAGGAGGAGGAGTCCAATCCCTTACAAACCCATCTTTTATCCTATGTTTAGCCGATGAGGGATTTGTTTGTACCTTCTTTTTTTCCCAACAATCCCCCCTTCAAACGAAGCACCACATCATCTTGGCCCCCCTTTAAACTGACAGTCCATCTTTTTTCGCTCCATCAAAGGCCCAAATCTTCCACCGCGTCTAATCATTGCCTTACGTGGGCACAACCGCCTTAAGAGCCACCCATGGATTTTTTCCGACCATCACGATCAAGGGTCTACCTCCTTCGTTCGGCTGCATCCGAGGATCTCTAATGTGCGCCCTACATGGTTAAGTTTGAGACCCAGCTCTGATACTATATCAGGATATTGGGCCTAACTTCTTCTAACAAAACCAAGCTTGTTAGGGGAGGATTACCTTCACCTTATTAATTGGATATTATATATCTCATAACCCGATGTGGGCCCTAACAATACTCTATCCAAATGACGTTTTGCACAAGTGGATATATATGCTTTTTCTTGATTGTTTAATTTAAAAGTAACATCGATTCCACTTGGGGTGCTAATTCTTGTTTACAATATTGAAAAATTATTTTTATTTTTGACTAATGTTTGATCATTTGACTCTTGATTTTTTTTTTAAATTTCGAGTCGATGCCCTGTCAGTGCATTGGTGACTAGACTGATAGGTGGTTTTAAATTGATTCAGTTGATGGCTTGGTGAGTTTGGTACTTATTTATATATATACATTTCATCCTTCTTAAAAAAAATATATTTGTAGGAAGCATAAAAATATTGATGTTGGGGACATATCCATCTCAAGTACACCTGAGAAATCGGCAAGAAGTAAGGTACGAGTTTTTACAGTAGCACTGCTTTGTTGCTAAATGATAGTTTATTTTCTCATAAAAGTACTGGTAGCATACCATGATTTCTTATAAGCTAAAATTAGTTGCATGTTAGAATTTAGTTGACGAATTAAAATGTGTTTCACTTGGGATATTTTCTCTGGTAATAAAAATTGTTTAGCACATATATTGCACTTTGATAGAAGTATGGTTGTGAATCCAAGATGTGATCTTGATTTGCGTGCTGAATAAGACAAATATGGAAAGGAAATATATTATGTGCAATATTTTATTTCATTTAATTAGTAGTCCCCCCATCCAACTACGATATGTTTACTTTGATTTTCACACAGCGATTGAGAAATTGTAATTGATATTGGGAAAGTAAATTTTGCTCGTATTTTTCCAAATATATCCTAGTATTAAAAGGCCATAGCTTATTTTTATTAATAAAAATACACATTAGATTGGGGTATTAGGACATGAAGACATTGAATGCACATAAAAAAGAAAATACTCTATATTTTTTAACGGATGAATGGAGATAGTGGGGCAGTGAGAGTATTATATTTTGAACTTCTACATACGATATTTGTAGTGCATTATTTAACGTAAAGACATTGTGTCTTATTATTTGCTTGGAAGAGATATTTGGAAAACGATATTCAAATGTTTGGTTAGGAAGTGAAGAAAATAGTTTGGGGAGTCTGAGAACGTGTTATTAAATAAATAAAAGATGTTTTTCAAATTTATTTGGTCGAAAAATGATTATTTGTAAATCTTGACCAAACAAGCTATGTTTTACTGGATAAATGATCCTCCCCTGGGCTCAATAAGGAATGGGTCTGAATTTTCTTGCCATTCTCATCCAATGTGTTTATTACTTTTCAGCCACTTCATTTTCTTTCTCTTGCTTTATTTTTGAATGGATCCAAGCTGAACCTTGAACTAGCAAAAATCTTGAGCTCAAAGATGAGTAAGGTAGCTGAACTTTCTGCTGTAGGCCCTTGAGTATCAAAATTTAACTATAAGCTCAAGACTAAGCATTATTTGAGCTTGACTTGACTTTAGCCATACCTGTACTGTTATATATGTCATTTGAAATAACCAGTGATTAACTTTGATGCTGTAAATTATTATTTTGATGCCATAGTAAAAATAAGGCTTCTCTGCCATTGGGAAATGAGGAAGAAAATTAAAACTTAGAGAGATCAGAGCAGAGAGAATTGAGGCACTTCACTCCTAAGCTGAGGAAAAACTAAAATAAGCCACATATGATTGAATAGGAGGCAATCAACCTTAGCCATTCCCGGGCAAAGATAGGGATCCATTCAGACCAGCTACAGAGCATTGAACCAATCTCGGTAATATTAAAGAATAGAGAGTTAGGATTTGACTAACTAGAGCGGCGAAATAACCTTTAGCCCTTCTTCATGGCCTAAACGTCTTTTCTTTATCAATGATCAGTACGTGGCGACCGTTCAATCTGGAACTGAACCAGTTTGTTAATCTATCTTAAATAACACCGAGCCTCAGTTCTCTTGTGTCATGGCTGAGCCTTGCTGTGTGGTAAGACTTGTGCTTGATAAGAGAAGGAACTTCTTGCGGTGATTTATGATTGGATTGGTGGAAGAGCTTGCTGCCTTCCAAAATTTATTGTATAGGCCTAGTCAAATGAGGTAAATTGACCAAAGGTCTTGAGCATTTTTTAGTGTAAAAGGCCTCTTGTATTTTAGAAAGCCCCAATAGATTCTTGTGGAGTTTAACTATTTGTTATGAGAGTTGAAACAAAGAAGCCTCTACTGAAGTTTTAACCTTTAAAAAAAATGTAATTTTATGATTTTGTTCATAGTTTGAAGATTAGTGATTTTGTAGAATTTTGGGATGATTCAAATGATGAAGTTTCCTGTGAAGTTTAATTAAGAATTTCAACTGAGTGGAGAAGATGATACTAGCGCGTGTTAGCTTGTGTATTTTTCCAAATTTTTATACATTTTTATGCATTCTTTTCAACTCCACTCATTCTCTCTCCTATATCACATCCACATATCTTGTGGGACTTACCTATCCTATATAAATTTCCATCATTTAACTCCACTCATTCCCTTTCCTATATCACATTAAAATATATAAAAATCCATTTTTACACATACACTAACACCCGCTTAATTGCTATGCCGAGTTCTTGTTTTAAAATTCTAATTCCTATCCAAAGTTTTAAATATCAAAATAGACAGTTCATATGTTCTCGCGGTCTCGAGTTCAAGGGCATGTTAGACAAATTTGCAGTGAAACTTGAAAGGCCCTAGCAAAAGTGGCTCAATCACGATGATATTTACACCCATTTTATCTGAGATAAGACATTTCAAAAGCACAACTAGTTGTTGTGGAGCTTGAGCTCGGCTTTATGAAGTGGTTGAACCAACTGAAGTTTGAGAAGAGGATCAAAGCTAGCAGCCTGACTTGCTTTCATCATTAATGTGAAGGTCAATACGAAACATGTTATGCTTGGGCTTAAATGAGTTTGGAACCCAATTTTGGTTCTGCATAGACAAGAGTTGGGTTTCCTTAATGCAATCTGACCACTTCATGACTGAATTTGTTTATATTAGGCTGTCATTTCTATGCTAGGAAGTAGGAACATCAATTGGAAACATTTTTAGACGGTGTATATAACTCAGAAACGTAACTTTTTTCAACCTTGTTTCCCTCTGTGCTCAGCATGATACCTGTTCAGATAAGATAAGTACTGACAAAGACAAGAAGCTAGATTCTCCATCATCTATAACTCCCAACAAGCAAACAGACACTGCAAGAAATTTGAAAATCACATCCTCTGCTGACATGGGCATAAGCAGGGCGGGTTCTAAAAAAACGAGTACAAAGGCTGAGGTAGGTATTTGTATTTTTTCTGTATACTAATAACTGTCTTCTGATAAATCGTATCCCCTTTTTCGTGTTCTGAAGTTTTCACTTTCCCACCAACATGATATGTGTAGACAAAGCTTTCAAACTCCCCATTCATCTGCTGCTGAATTATTTCTGCCATCAACTTTACTCCAGAAGATACATATTTTTTGTTTTATTGACATGGGCATGTTCTGTACTATTATTCTAGCTTCCTACTTAACCACAGGTTTCATTGAAAATTTACTCCATTCACCTGTTGGCATATCAGGTTGCTAATCATCCGACATCTGCACTGGCGAAGCTGACAAATAGACTTCACTTCTTGAAGGAAAAACGTACACAGATTGCAAATGAGCTCCAAAATTTAGACAGAAGCAGAAATTTGAGTCAGTCTATCCATAACTTTGAACATGGTCAAGGATTGGAAGCTCAGTATCCATTTCCGAATGCAGACAATACCGAGGTCCAATCATCTGAAAGATGTCGAGACTATCAAGATAGCCAGTCAATCCAGAAAGATAATAGAACAAGAACCACCGAAGGGCATCCAAATCTAGACAGAGGAAAATCAGAAAGCTTTCCGGCAGTGGACAAAGGGCGTTCTTCTGCAGTTCCTCCAAGAACATACTCCAGATGATCCATGGATATTTCTATTTCAAGTTTCAATATTCTTTCTGCATTATGCAGCGTGACCTAATAGGAGGCATCCATACTCCACCAGCCATGTACAGGTCTCATTAATGGAAGATAAATAGTTTCCAAGTTGTGAATTTAATGAGTGGAGACCAACCTTGTTGCTCATGTATAGCAGTATTTGTATTTTCAAGCACAATATATTTATTTAGCTCAAGGTAGCGAATGATTTTCAAGCTCCAGCTTTACTCATTTGTTGTTGATCTTTATACACTGCAGGGTGTGCAAGCCCGTGCAGTACCTAATAATAAACAGGGGTTTCGAGGAGCACCTAAATCTTGATATTCCACTTTTTCATTTTATTTTACAGAATGGAATATTTAGGGCTTGTTTGATACACATTAAAATTGAATTTTTTGAATTGTGTGTAGACTATATGGTTGAAATTAGAGATGATATATTAAAAAATATAAAGTAATCGTCAAATCAATTTGTGTATGGTTGAAAAAGATGAGAGATAAAATGTTGGTAAAATTTAATGTGTATCAAACAAGGCCTTAGATTCTGGAGTTAATGTGTCTTGTTCTTTCATTCAATTCAATGGATTTTCTTTATTCAAAAGTACCATTAAACGATTTTGTAGGTCATATTATTTTTTATTTTATTTCTTTGAAAGATTTATAGGTTAGGTTTTGTAACACTAAGAACAAAACTAATATGGGGGAATAAATCCAAATTTGGGGTTTTTCCCATGAAATGCAATGCAATATATGAATTTTAGAGCCATAATCCACATTTGAGGTATTATTCTCTAAATGTAGAGAATAGTACCTCCCAACATGGCCCATAAAATTTGTTTTCAACCAATAATAATAATAATAATAATAATAATAATAATAATAATAATAATAATAATAATAATAATAATATAATTCTATATGGACAAGAAAAAGGTTACAATTTCAATTTTTGTGATGAATTTATTTTATATTTTTTTAATAAACTAATTTGCCTAATAATTGATTAAAATTATTTTACTTGTCCCATTAGTTTTCCCCCACAAATATTATTTGAGAATGATTTTTTTCCCCCAGATTTTTCCCTTTAGCTTCTTTCCCCTTTACTTTTTTTTTGCCTTACATTGTTTTGCTCTAATGGGATTTGAATTTGTAGTAGGAAGAAGACGTGGAGATAGGTGTTCGCTAGATTGCATACCACAACTATATAATGTTGCGTTCAAGTAGTAAAGAGTGAGAGGGTTGTCGTACTCTCGAGGATTAAACTAATAGTGTCTAAGTGACCAATTCTATCTTGATTGAAAAGTCAAGTAACATAACAAGATTGGTGGTTTGTAATTAATATCCTAATCAAATAAAACACAACTAATCGATGTTTAAAGAAGTTAAAAACACTTTGAAAAGGAGTTGGAGAAGAGAGTGTTGGGATTCATGATTTCACTTAATTTCACTATATCAATTTCGCAATTTGCACTAACATGAGTTACTTATCTTCAAGTTAGGTCCGATTTTCCAATCTTTACTAGTTACCTCTCTAGAGTGTTAAACTGTTCTAACTAATTGGTTACTCAACAATATTTCTACGCCGATTGGAACCAACTAATGGCATTAACCATTGTGAAAATACTCAAGGGCACACCTAGGGATAGGAATATCTCTATATTCTATAATTATGAGACCTATGGTGTTTGTAGATAATTTTCAAATTGTATAACATCTCTCAATGATCACATAGTTCCCAAACAATCACGTGGTAGCGAAGCAAATGAAAGGCAATATAACTCAACCACAAACACACAAGAGATAAATAACACAAAAAATCGAGTAGAGAAAAATTAAAATTGATTAAGTATAGTTAAGTTACATCAAGAATTCCAACATAAAAGTATTTAGCTTATAATGCAAAATAAATAGAAGTTAGAGTTTGAGACAATCATTGCAAAGTGAAGTAAGAAGACTATTACAAAACCCAAACGAAATTGAACTCCCTTTAGTTGAAATAATGAGATGGTCTTGAATAATCCCCAAAGTTCTTCCACTTTCCTTTTGATTTTTCCCCTTTTCTTCCTTCCACTTCTAGCAAAAATGAAGGCCTTTCCTAAAAATTGAAGAAGATAACCCTAATTTCCTCAAGGTGGGTTTAAGTAGTAGGGGATTTTATGTCTTCAAAATTCCCAAAACAACCTTTAAAATGCAACAAAATGGCCAAAAAACCAAGAAAAAACGAGCTACAGCGTTTTGGGCCGATTCGAGTGACCCGAATCGGCCCAAATCAACCTAGATTTTTTTTTTGAATTAATGAACCATGCGGTCGCATGGTTTTCAACCATGAGGCCACATGGTTCACTTCTGCTTGGCCAAGCAAAACCATGTGGCTGCATGGTATTGAACCATGCGGCCGCATGGTTCAATTCTGCTTGGCCTAGCCAAAAACCATACGGTCGCATGGTACTGAACCATACAGTCGCATGGTTCAGCCCTGCATGGCTGAACCATGAAAATTGCAGCTCAAGTCCCCAAGCTTCCCATCTCTTGCATTTTGGTTCTCAATTTTTGAATTTATTTTCAAAAATACCCAAAATAATTTGCACCCCGCAGTCCTCCAACTTTTAGAATATTTCATTTTGGCCCCTAACTTCAGAATTTTGGACATTTTCTATCATTTTTCTCCTCTTTTGCATCCTTTCCTTCCAAACAAGGTTGCTAGCCTGCAATGATGAAATTTAGATAATTGTGAGTATAAATCCACTCATTTGCTTGACTTTTGAGATATTTTAAGTATCAAATAAGTGTGCAAAAATACACTTATCAATAGGAATTTGTTTCTTGCTGGCGAGAGTGAAGTGGAATATGTAGGAATATTTTCGAAACCAAATCTTCGCCAAATATGTTCGAGAAGGGCAAAAGAAACGAAACTTTTGTTGCATTGAGTTGAAACCCTCCATTAGGCGATTTATTGGGATGCATTTGTCCAATTGCTTTCTTGAACTCATCGGGATAAAAAAAGAGGCAAAAATAATCTGTGATCTTCCTCATCAGATAACTTCGGTCCAATATAGTTAATAATAACCAAAACCTATTAGGAATGTAATTTAAAATATTTAAAGAGTCAAGAAGGAATAGGAGTTTAATTTGAATTAGGATTAGAAAATTACTTACGCAAGGAAAGTGACTCCAATTCCTAATAGGATTTAGGAAATTTTTATGTATAAATTGAGTACGAGCCCCAATTTTAAAGTGTAGAAAAAGGTTGAGTGAGGGGATAAGGCAATAATTTTGTTGTCTTCTCTGCCCAAGTCATTTAAGACATTGGTGACCACGCTGTTAGCTGGAAAAACTACTTTGACTATGAGTGAGGATTCAATTGCTTTTCTAGAGACTACCCACATTAAAAAGCCAGTTGACATTGCACAGGGTGACCAAGTACGTTTGACAATTGGCTAAGATAGACATGGTAAAGGTCAGTCGGCGAGAAAAAATTTCGATAAGAGGAATTGTTCTCAATCGCGTTCTAGAAGAGATGTGGAGTGTTATTATTGCCATAAGAAAGGACCCGTCAGAAGGGACTGTGAGGAATTGAAAAGGCATTTTGAAATGAAGAGAAAAGGTAAAGAAGTTGTAGAAGCTGGTGATTCTGCAAATATTGTGGAAGAAAATTTAATAGATGGAGATGATGTGTTATGTGCTACTGATTATGACAGTCCTACTAGAGGTTGGTTTCTAGACTCTGGATGTTTTTATCATATGCGTCCAAATAGAGATTGGTTTGAAGATTATAAAGCATCTGGTGACCGCTATGTGTTTGCGGGTTGATGATCGAAGCTTGAAGTCAAAGGTTCGGACACGATGAAGGTGGGGCTGTTTGATGGAGTTGTGAGACGGATAAGTGGTGGTCTACATGTTCCAAAATTGAAGAAGAGTTTAATATCTTTGGGAACTCTAGATACACTGGTTTATGAATATGCCTCAAAAGGTGGAGTAATAACTGTGAAGAGAAATTTTGCGCCAATAATGAAAGGTGAAAAGATTGGAAATTTGTACAAGTTGATAGGGCAGACAATTTTAGATGGAGTTTCCAGATTGGAGTCGCACCGAGTGTAGTCTTTTACTATTCCCGAGAGTTTTGAGGCTGGCAAGATGAGTTTTGTGGCTAAAATCAATAAGAATGAAGAGCAAAGTTCAAAGACAAATGTTAAGTTCAATGAGTCTTTGAACACAATTCACTTTTAGGGTTATAGGGTTGATTTTTAATGGTTTTTAAAAGTTTTTAATGTAAAAAATGAGAGAGAATGAATGAAGTTAAATAGTGGAGATTTGTAGATGTGATGTGATATGTGGATATGATTGATTTATAGTAAAGAATGAAAGGGTTAAAAAAGTGGTAAAAAGTTTTAAAATTGGTTCCCTATCATGCTTTTTTTCTCAAACTGATGAGAGGAATGGTGGCACTTACCAGTAAAGGGGTGCGCGTTGGGTAGCGAGATGTGGTCATGTTTTAAATCAAGGTGGAGATTGTTGATTTCAAATATTTAAAGAGTCAAGAACGAATAGGAGTTTAGTTAAATTAGGATTAGAAATTTCTTTTGTCAGGAAATGGACTCCAATTCCAAATAGGATTTGGGGAATTTTCATGTATAAATATGAGTATGAGCCCTAATTGTAAAGTGTGCTAAAATGTTGAGTGAGGGGAGCAATTAAAGAAAGAAAGAAAAAGTGTTGTTATTTTCTCGTCTAATTTTTGTGTGGAGAAATTGAGAGGGCCGGGAAAAATTGTAAGAGAGTTTTTTTTATAAATAAAAGTATTCTTCTCAAGTGGTTGCTTGGCGGTTGGTGAGCCACGTTGATTGTTGGTGCTTTTCTATTTTTCTACGCTTGTGTTTGCTTTTTTGGTGTGCAATTTTTTTTGCGGGGTGGGGATTTTTTATATTTCCCCACAAAGTCTCTTCGTCCTTTGCTTCCAATAATACTCCTCATGCAACAAGAGTTCTCCCAAGGCCTGTTTCTTTCCTTTTAACATGGCAGCGTTTGTTGCATTTCCTATCAAACACATCGAATCAATTCCAACCTTTAGTTGCTCTATCTGATTGGTAAACTTGCAATTCAAATTTCTGCGCCACATTGCCAACGTCCTCGAACTACAGTTTAGTCTTTGTATAATCTCCGTGTTTTGGGCAGGTAATAGAGCGCTTCGCAGCACTTTCTCATAGTCTGGTTCTCGAAGCCAGTAATTCCCAAAATGAAAGCGAAACTAACCCATCATGCACTTGTGAAGTTTGGTATCCAAAAGAACCAACGAATGATCGGAGATACGCGCTATCAGATTATGCAATTTTGCAAGGAAACCATTCCTTAGAAACTAAAGCACGGTCGAGCTTCTTATTGATGGCGATGAAGACATAAATCGCACAAGTTATAGTCAATGAAAGCATCTCGAATTGGGTACAGCAGATAAGATTGATGACATTTCTTTATCTCTTTTATTGAGCATGTCATTGAAGTCTCTAATTATAGATCATGGTGAAATAGAAATATTGCACAAATTTCGAGATTCCTTCCATCTACTTCTCTTGGAGAAACCACATTCTTCGACCTTTATCTAAACCTCAAGGCAAATGTGATTGTTCGACACTCGTCGTTATTTCTCCATGGAACAGCTTGCTCCCCGAAAGTTAAGTGTACTTTTATTTCTTCAATTTTACTTGCTATATAATAAAAGTTTCAGAAAGAAAAAAATGTCGGGCTTGTGAGACTTTGCAATCTCGAGCACTATGCGAGGGTTTATAAGCTCTCTACAATTCCAGCTTAACAAAATCATCATGGTTCCCGGCAGGCCTAGAAACGATCTCTTATGGATAAAAGGTTTTTTGAGAGACGCTTTGACTTTGATTATCCTTAATTACCTTGTTAGGCCTCGTCCATATTTTTTTCCCTCTCCTACGCTTGCCGCCCTCGCTTACTTTAACTCCAGCTAGCCCATCATCTTCATTATCCTCTGTTCCATTAATTATGGCTCAATATATACTTAGGCCTTGTTCTATTTGGTGTTAACCAAATCCGCACGCAATTCCGTATACCTCATACTCATTTTCAACCACACACACATTTCCCAAAATAATATTAACCACACATTTTTACACGAAATACCGCGCGGAACAACTAAACCCCCAATCAAACAAGGCCTTAGTTGCCCATATTAGAATTCCCACCACCAGCTCTTCCTAACCTAGGATATATTCTCAATTATTGATTTCAAACCGTTGAAGTTTCCAAGATTAGTGTAATCACCGGCTATTTGCGTTGGAACATATATATCTAGCATCCAAAGATTTGAGAATTAGCAAATGGCTATCGAAAGTCCTCGGTCCACCTGCTAAAACCATTTTCAAATCCATTTCATGAAACATTGGAATAGGAACAATTTGTGGATTGATATCTCGTTGATGCAAATGCCTCTACCTGGTCACCAAAGACTAGCCATCCATTTTTTTTATAGCTTTGAAGTTTAGGGCTCGATCCTCGATCTACTGACTAGGCAGTGATTGCAATTTGTAAACCAAAGATGTGCTATTATCTTCCTCGACCTGCAGCACCATCTCTTCCCCGACCCATCCTCATTTGACAGAGATAAATAGGTGAAACGAGACTCCACACTAGTTATTCTAAAAGGATCGGAGTATTTTTATCGTTAATAAACCTAGATTACACATTAAACTTATACTAGCTACAATGATCGATGTCCAATCTAATCTCATGATTTGACTATAATATTCCTAAACACTAAATACTCCATCTTCATCTCCAAAGGTCATTCAATATCAAACAACCATTACTGCATTATCTGTTTCTTCTTTGAGAAGGTCGATGATCAAAAACCAAGATAAACTTGTAAAAGTTGCTCTCTTATTCCCGATTAGCCTTTTTCTTACCCATTCCTTACTACAATTTTGACAATCACCAAGTTGGATAGCAAAACTTGCTCACTGTTACTATTATTTTGCTCAATTTTTGGACTTTCACTGTTACAATCCAAATAATACGTATAAAAATACCTCAAGTACTGCACAAGTCGTAATCAAGTAATGAAGTGGATTAAAGAATCCAAGTTGTCGTACCTATGAGGATTGATTATTTATAATTGAATTACTTATTCTAGTATAGAAATAAAAGCATCATGAAGATACACAAAATAGATTAGTGGGTGTTTGCATATAAATTTTAATGTATTTTTATGAGTATAAAGAGATATAGAATGAGTGAAGTTGAATGGTGATGATTTAATAGTACAAGTAGACCATATGAAATATGTGGATGTGATTTATTTGATCAAATTTGAATTTTAAAAAGTATGAGAAAATATAACTTATAATTTATCTGCAAACACACCCTAAAAGATAAAGATAAAGAGGATGAATTTGGATAACAACATAAGATTGGAGTAGATGACGATGAATTTGGATAATTAACTAGTTGGAATTCTTGACTTCACTTAATCATCGCCTAATTACTTCCTCAATAAGCATGAAAAATTACTCATTTTCGATATAATTATTAGGCCCGATTCTCCTAGTTGAACCAATTACCTATCGCTAGCATCAAATTTGCTTTAATTAATTGATTTAACCTACTATATCTATATGTCAATTGGAAACTAACTAATTGTATTAGTCTTTCTTAAAATAGTTCAATGGGTCACCTAGGGTTATGAGCATATCTCTATCTCCGACAAGAACTTTAGGGTGATTGTACATTATATGATCTAAAATGTATATGTTTCTCTTGAAAGCTATACAAATTACTAAATACATATTTGGTGATCAAGCAAATATATGGATAAAAGCTCAACAACAACCACACATGAAATTAGTGAACAAATTCAATACCTTAAACATGTAAATTAATTAAACTAGGTTAAGTTCCAGCAATAATCCCAATATTACACAAATTTAACTCATTGAAGAAAATAAAACACGTAAAAAGTGCTAACGAAAGAAATGATGAAAAACGCAAGAACAAAGATAAGAAATCTCCATTTGAAGTCCCAAGTCTTGATGTATTTGCCAACTTTATCTATCTTCTTCTCAGCTTGATTTCTTCATCTTCTCCAAGAATATATCTCCCAAAATAAATCCTAAAAAGCTAAAGTAAAAACTGGGGAGAAAGAAAAGACACTAAGAAAGCCAGAGATGACGTGTACCCTAGATTTTACTCCATTCCAAGCAAAAATGAGGCAAATGAAACCCTAAGCCTTTGTCTTAAAGAGCTCCACTATAATGACCCAGCATGACATGTGTCCTAAAGTGACCAATTAGGTGATGTGGCGTCATGGAAATGTAGTTTAAGTATTAAACTAGGAATAATTTTAGAAATTAGAAAATTATTAATAAACAATTAAATAGGAAATGCTTTTCGTAAAATAAAAGAAATGGACATAACAACTTGAAGGGAGTATTTGTGAGTGAAAATAAAATACGAAATGGCCAAATAAGGTACGTAAATTATTTATGTGCGCATGCATGTAAAGTTGGCGTCCCATGTATGCATAATTGTCGAAAAGTTCCAAATAATTAAAGTTAATAAGCAACTTTTAATTGATCCGTACAATTTAAATTGATCGAGTTGTAGTCTAAACTTTACTCTACAAGCATTATAATTAAAGAGTGCTACTAGTTAATGTAGGGAAAAGATAAGAATCGTTAACCATCATTATTTGTATTTTTGAGACAAGCAAACCTATTCTTACAGTCAAACTTAATCAAAGACTCGAACAAGTGTCACTAGAAGATCAAATTTCCCACAGATAAGCAACACATGGCCATCCCCTATGATCCCACTTGGCTAATGATCGAAGATATTAGCTCAAAACCACTAGTTGTTTTAAGACAAAACCATCAACTTTAGTTCCTCCTCTATAATATATATAGCCTGTACAACCTTCACCCTTCATTTTACAAGACAAACGAGCTCTAGAGCAATCAAAAGAAAACCTTCAAGTTTCATCTTCCATTTCAAGAATTTTTTCACCCCACAATGAAGACCAAAGGTAGGTAGCTTTGAGATAGTGTGATCAAGGTGGTTTTCTTGAATAGTTTTGAGTTTCTAGCTAGCTTGCTATGTTGATAACATTCTTCTACTCTTCAAACTATCTTAATTCTTGAATTGATATTGATGATTGTGATAAGAAATCCATGAGATCAAGTGTTGATTTTGGTGAAATGACTCCTAGTTTTCTTGTCCTCTATACCCGTGGCTAGGCTCTCATTTTTGGTTGAAGATCTTGATGAATTGTGTTGAATTTATTATATAGAAGGGTGAGGCTAAATGCACCCTGGTAATTTATTATGTACTACACTATGTCCTATAAACATTGAAATGAAACTTGACATATAATGGAACGGTTTACCCTCTTCATAACAAGGGGGTAATCTTTTATAAAATGAAACTATTTTTGTAGGCACTATATATTAACTTTTTTAATTGTAATTCGGATGATTATATCACGTTCAAAACCTTATCTAATTTGATAATATATTATCAAATATTTGTAACCATCATTACATCTTTGAACCCATCATAGCCCTAATCAATAACATATCTTAAGAACACCTAACACTGTCGCATATCACAACTTGATATAGGGCCATTACATCTTAATCTCGCCCCAAAATTGAAAAGGAAAATTTTTTAGGCCTTAAATCGAGAGGAAAAAGGAGAAAGTTGACATATGATGAAAAATAATTGGTTGATGATGACCATAGCCATGGAGAAAAACATGGAACAATGCAAATAATTGGATTCTAAATACAAATTTTCAAAAAAAAAAAAAAAAGGATTCTAAATACGAATATGTATCTCTGGCATACCTGCAAATTCTCTCTCTCGCACTCCTCTCTCTCTATGAGAAATAGAAGTCGACATCGCTTTTGTTTTTATATACTCATTTGATACTCTAAACATATTAAAAGTATAGCAAAATGATTGATTTCTACTCACAAAATGAGTAAAACTCATCTTTGTAGTGAACAAACTCAAGTGAAAAGGAAAGGAAGCAAAAAGAGAGAAAAATGACTAAAATCGTTAAAAACTAGAAGTGGGGCACCAAAGTGAAATTTTTTGAAAGATGAAGGACTTCAAGTGCAATTATTTTGGGATTTTTTTGAAAGAAAGTTCAAAAATTGAGGACTAAATTGTATGATTTTAAAGTTGGAGAGCTTTTTGTGCATTTTCACTAAAGAAAAGTTATTCTTAAAAATATATATATATATATATATATATAAACTGGCTATCTGTAGGCGTTGGATTATGTAATTGTAAAAGCCAATAGACAGGGAATAAGATTAATTCTAAGCTTCGTTAATAGCTTGCAAGCATATGGTAGAAAGACTTAGTATGTTAAGTGGGCATGGAAAGATGGAGATTTTTCAGTTTTGTTTGATGTGTTACTGTGGCTATTCATGATTTGTGCGGGTATGAATTGTATCTTATACAATTGCAGGAATGGATAGAAGAAATGTCATATCTTGTGAAATCATCTCCTACAATTGTAGGAATGGATAGAAGAAATGTCATATTTTGTGAAATCAATCTTTGCTTGATTCATCATTCTTCCTCTTTCCCTTCCGATAGTTTGTTGTATTCTTGATTCGGATATTCTGATGTGCAAAGAATATCGATATTTGTTGAATAATCAATTGGAACACTAGGGATTATGATCGGTCGCATAGACAATCTTCTGAAAATTAAAGTGGATTTAATTGAGAAGAATTTTTGCTGCGACTCCTTTGCACATGTGTTGTTAAACTACTAAAAAGGTTTGTTTTTCTGTAACTTTTTGTTTGTCTGTTGGAATTTGTCTTTGCAATTTTGTTATATGGATAAATATGGTATTGCTATAATTTAAGCGGTACAGTTCCCCCATCTTCTTGCATATATAGAGTTTGAAGGCACAGAGATTTTGCGACAGAGATTTTAGCCAAGCATGATGAGAAGTATATGCCAGCTGAAGTGGCATCTACTATTAAGAAGAATAAGAAGAAGCTAATTGAGGAGAAGAAGAGCGGAGAAAACGCTACAGCGCTGCTTATTAGTTGCAGAATCATAGGTTTACGGTGGTAACTCTTCTTTCAATTCTTAACGTTTTGTGCTGCACATTTACATTAGAATTGAATATAGTGTAAAATTGAAATAGAATGAGCTATGGTGAGGTAATTGATTCATTGAGCCGAATTAGATCATTTCATAGTCCTTGTAATGCGAATTTTGATCGCTGATTTCATTATAATTGATTCCCCAAGAATAGGTGGGGTTTTTGGTGAACTGTTCACTAGTACAGATTATACATTGGACATCGCACATTGGGTGGCGTTTTTTATAAAAACGCTACCTGAAAATGTATCAGTCATATAAGGGTGGCGATTGTGTAAGAAATCCGCCACCCAAACTATTTAAAAAAAAAAGAAAAATTTGAATTCGGGTGGCGGTTGTCACCACAACCGCCACCCTTAATGAAACATGTGAGAAATTGGGTGGCGGTTGTCTTCACAACCGCCACCCAAAATTTTTTTTAAAAAAAAAAATTAATTGAAAACGGGTGGCGGTTGTCATCACAACCGCCACCCTAAAATTTAAAAAAAAAAATTGAAAATAATCGTGTAAATTGGGTGGCGGTTCCTCAAAGAAACCGCCACCCGTTGTAAATAAAAGGTGGCGGTTCATTGAGGAACCGCCACCTTAGAGGTTCATATACAAATCCGGCCAGAAGCGAAGCGAAGAAGAAGAACCAGCTAGAAACACTCAACATTTCTCACCATTTCTCACTCGAAAATCACCCAAACTGCTGCTAATTCTTCCTGAGTTCGGCCACCATTGAAGTAAGGTAGTATTTCTCTATCTATTTGTCCCAATTTCTTTATTTCTAAGTTAGAATTTAAAATTCCAAATTCTAGGTATTTGCTTGGAAATCGGCGCGGATTTAGTCAATTTCTTGGTTTGTTGAAGACAACATTTGAAGAGAGCTTGTCATCTCCTATCAATTGGTGATATTTTTTCATTTTTGAGGTTAGAAAATACCAATCCCAATTTGTAGCTAGATTTTTTTGGTGTAATTGTTGATTTTTCGTTTTTTTGTGCATATTTTAATATATGTATATGCATTGTGATATATATGTGGAATTTGGGGATTATTGTTTGTTAATTGCCATATAGATATATTATGTGTTTTTTCCCCAAATTTTCTTAATATTTGTTTTAATGTATATGTATGTGGGATTTATATATAGTATGGTTGAATTAGATGTATTTATTTAGTTAGATTATTTAGTATTAGTTAAATAAGTGATAAGTAATTTTGGATGAATTAATAGTTAATATAGTTATTAAAATTATTATTTTACGAAATAATAATGGCTAGCTTTAATTTTTTGAAATGATCCTAATTTAGTCTTCTACATAGGGAAACTAATGCATACAATATTTATAAATTATGTTGAATTCTATTTCAATATATAATAAATAAATAAATATTACTTTTAAATAAATATAATTTAGTAAAATGGTAGTTTGGGAATAATATTTCAAGAAAATTAAATAAATTAGTTTGGAAATAAATTTATATAAATATATTTTATTCATGAAATAAATATTATTTTTGGATATGTCCCTAATTTAATCTTCTACATATGATACAATAATGCATGCAATATTTATAAATTATATTGAACTATATATATGTCAATATGTTATAATAAATAAATAAATATTGCTTTTATATAAATATAATTTATTAAAAAATAGTTTGGGAGTAATATGTCAATAAAATAAAGTAGTTTAGAAATAAATATATATAAAAATATTTTATTTATCAAATAAATATTACTTTTTTATATGTCCATAGTTTAATCTCATACATATAATAAACTAATGAATACAATATTTATAAATTATGTTGAACTGTATTTCAATATGTAATAACTATAGGCAATATTAGGTTTACAAATATATATATATATATATATATATTTATTTATTTATTTATATATATATATATATAACTTATTAAAAAAGTATAATAAAAGGAGTATTTAGTATTTCAATTAAATTAACATTAATTTCGTAGTAATATGATCAATTAGCTTGGGAATAAAAGTTTTATATAATATCATTTTAGTACAGCCATTCTAATAGTTTTGTGGTGTAAATACATCAAATTATCGAATTATTTCTATCCTTTCGTTATAACGGATCTTATTGTACTACTCCACACTTTATTTGCATTGAGCTTAGAAAGCCGTTTGAAGATAATCTTGTATGTCATTAACAGTGATCAATTAGACCATAGTTTAAGATGCACAATGTTATTTTTGAATTCTCCCAGTGGAGAGTTTGTCATCGATCTGTGTATGTCAAACTGTGTTAGATTTAATTTTTTGTGTGGACGGTTATGTATTTATGTGAATTTCAGTAGTATCCTCATTCGTTCTCCAGGTGTGGATTACGTTTTACGTGAATTACACACTTAGGAGAACTAAGGGGAGATGCTGCCGAAATTTACAGTAAAATACAATGCCGATTCTACACAAAAAATAACACAGTTTGATATTACGTAGAGATGACGAATGGTTTAGGTCCATACCCTTTAAATTAGATACGGACTTATAAGGCCGATTTAGAACACTTCCATTACTTGCTTCATTACAGAAAAATGTCAAGATCATTATCTTTTATGATATAGCTACAGAGTTTATATTATGGAGTAATAACTTTATAGGTTGTTCGAAATGGATCGGAGTTGGATGTATGAGAATCCTACTTCTTTTGTTACTGCTACTGACATCGCGGATTTCATGACGATGAACTGGTTGAATACTTCTATTGTGGAAGTATTTCAAATGTGAGCCTTCAATTCCAATTTTAGATTACATAACTCTTTCAATATTCGAGTTACCAAATATAGTATCTTCGTATGTTGTTTAATATAGGTACATCTATCGGAGGTGTGAGCAGATTGATGTGTCATTCGGTTTTATAAGTCCATCGCGAATATCGACAGTCATGGTTAGGGCTCAACATCGGGAGACGTCACTCTATATTAACCGGGCACTGCGCCGTTTGAAGGACAGCAAATACATTTTTTCCCCGTATCATCAAGAGTAAGATCACTCATTTGTTGATATATACATCTAATGTTAATTAATTAGTTCGAAAATTATGAATATGTTATTAAAAAACTAACTATCTCGTTTGTTAGTCATCACTGGTTATTACTTGTTATCGAACCATCGGTCAATACAGTATAAGTATTGGATTCGTTAGCTAATCAGGAGAGAAATTTGGAGGTCAAATCGCTCATATGCGTATAAGTGATTATCCAATGACTTTCATTTCATTTATTGGTTTTCGTATGATAAGTTGGAGTTTAGATCACTTAAGTATTAATATTATTCATATAATTTAAATTTTTAGGGCTTTTAGAGGGATATGGAAACAAATGGGTATAAGACAAAGCAGTGTTGAGTGGAAAGATCCTCCGGTATGTATATGCACAAATTTAAACAATAATAATTTTTTTTGTAATTTGGTTCGTCTTTTATTATATTGGAAGATATATGGTTTTCTTTTAAATTTTCTTTTTTTCGTATTACTTATTTTATTTTTTGGCAATGTACAAATTTTAGTGAACGCAACAACCAGGAGGCAATGAGTGTGGTTATTGTGTCATGAAGAATATGCATGACATACTGATAGACTATGCTCAAGGCCATGAACTACAAACGGTATGTTTATTATCATAAAATGTAGATTGTTAATTTAGGCATTCAGTACTTTATTAAAAATGTATATAACTTATTATCTTTTGTTTTACTCACAGATAAATAAAGTTGAAGAGTATTCTCAGAGCGATATCGATATCGTACGAGAACTTTGGGTTCAATTCTTCCGAGAGGTTATGAATTGAAATGATCATTTACATGTTTAATTATACTCATTTTACTTCGATTTTTATAATATTTTCGTGCACGAAATTTCATGTTAACTCTTACACTTGTTGTCATGTAACTATAGCAACGAACTTTATTTAGAGTTTTATGTAAAGTTGTTGTATGTAGAGTTGCATTGTGTAGCGTTTTGTTAGGTAGTGTTAGCTCTAATTTGTTAACTAGTTGGATTTGTGTTCTTTGCGTTGTATATAGTATGAATCAGTGGATGTATTTGAGTTGTATGGATATATTTGGGTGATGAAATGGTTGGATAGCAGGTTCAAAAAACTGTATTAAATTACAGTTTTTTAATTACAACAAAAATTTTGAAAAAATTTATAAGTGGTGGCGGTTGTATTATTACAACCGCCACCTAAATATTTTAAAAAAAAAAAAAACAAATTCGGGTGGCGGTTGTTTTGTTACAACCGCCACCCAAATTTTTTTTTTAAAAAAAGTTTTGATTACGGGTGGCGGTTGTTCAGTTACAACCGCCACTCAAATATTTTAAAAAAAAAAAAATTCGGGTGGCGGTTGTTTCATTACCACCACCACCCGAAATAATAATAATAAAATAAAAAACTACATTGGGTGGCGGTTGTTTTTTTACAACCGCCACCCGAAATAATAATAATTTAAAAAAACATTGGGTGGCAGTGATTTTTAAAAAACAACCGCCACCGGAAAAATAAAGGGTGGCGTTTTTTAACCGACACCCAAAATCATATTTTGGGTGTCGGGGCTTTGGGTGGCGGTCAAAGAACCGCCACCCGAGCCATAAAACAACCGCCACCAAATAATGTTTTGTACTAGTGGTTTTGTGGTTAGCAAATGAATAAATGTCGTATTGATCGAGCAATCGTACTCCCTATAGTTTGACTTTGAATAACTTATATGTAGTATTTGTATTTTTCAACTTTTGGAGATTTATGGAATATTTCATAACAAAATTACTACACAAACTAAGAATCTTGAATAATTACACTTAGTTAAATAGAATTTTTATTTTTATTCTGCCACATTACTTAATTAAATATAATTATATACGTACACTTGATACATGGGACTATTGCGAAAAGTTCTCTCAAATGATGAGAGGGCGGGAGCTATTGAAGTGGCTGTGCATTTATTTTATTGACTATATTCATCAATTAGGAACTTGTGTTTTTTTCCGCATATTTATGTTTATTCACCTTATTTACTTATCACTATTTTCAATGTAGCCCCCCGCCCCCTTTTTTGAATAGATGTAGTTGGAGTTGGGTATCAAGAAATTCTTGATTGTTGCTAGGGATATACATCATGGAAATGGTGAGCTTCATTTCTTTCTTGAGTTAATATAATATGTGAACTTATGGTTTCTCAGTTTTTCAATGCCTGTAACGCCCCGTCCAATTCCACATACGTATACGTCATAAATGACGTCATATCAGAGTGCGCCGTGCACGTAATATAAACATTAGCCACCTTCGGGCCCGTGCACGTCATTCTTTTCGTTTTTCTTCGTTTCGTAACATTATGGAACTAGACGTGCGTCCGTCATTCATATATACACGAAACCCTAAATTCCTTTCTTTCACACATATAACGTAAAGCTAGGGTTTCGGTTTTCATTACGTACCGCAAGATCTTTAATTCCCTTTCCCCATCACGCACCACATCATAGCATCGGGTGATCTTTCGCCAACTCTCCACGCACAACACCTACATTAAACATACAACATACGCACATAATGAGTCATAAAGACTCAGTGGATAATAGATGCAATGCAATGCATGTCACACGTTTACTTTGGGCCCCAATTACAAATCATGTGAATACGTGGCGCCGTTCATTCATTAGCTAGGCCTTTTCTTTACGGGGTGTAGATCCCCCGACTGACCACGCCTTTATGGGGCGTAGGTCCCCCATGTAGCCAGTTTACATTCATATGTAAACACATGATTGGTAATTGTATTCACACACATATGCTCATGGTACGTTTACATAACCATTACCTCTTTGTGCCTTGTTCCTTTCACATCATCATCATTTCATACGTGGCATAAAACAAGGTCTCACACGTGTAGTGAAGCATAAACATTCCGTACATTACATAACACAGCATTACATATTCGTACATTGAACGTTAACACATTACTTCACATGATGCCACGACATTCACACATAGAATACGGCCACAAAGTGTTCACTTTGATTCATATAGGCACACGCCGCATATCTTCGTCACATAATACACGTAACACTTCTTCATATTGACCTACGTAACATACATGAATGCCAAGCTTGTCGCCATCTTTGTTCATTACATATAGCATCCAATAACTAGGTTTCTTCTACTTATGGCCAACTACAGCTTAGACACGGCATAGAGGGTCATACAAGTCACATAAACACATACGTATCATCAACATATCATGTCATAACCAAAGATCAAGGCCAAGAGATCCTAGCATGCTCCCAAGTTCCATAGTCATGATAATCATTCAATTTCTTGTTTAATTCAAGTATAAATCATGCAATTGCATCATAAAGCATGTAAAGCAAGTATTACCCACCATTGATAAAGTACATGGAACCATGGTCAAGCTCTTCTTCCTTCCTCCCCTCTTTTCCTCTTCTTCCTTTTCTTCTTTCCTTCATTTCTTCTTGCAACCAATGATCAAACAGGGATCGCATACATGAGAGATGGAGTTAAAGATGATTACATGAGTTCTTTAGGGTCTTGGAAGGGTTTTGGGCTCATGGGAGTCGAGCTTGGCTGCTTAATCCTCAAGAAATGACCTAGAAGACCTTAAAACCAGTTTCTGCCGACTTAAAATTACGGCCGTAACTTTCACATTTACGGCCGTAACCCCTTCCTTACGGTCGTAACCCCATATCCTTACGGCCGTAACCTGATTCATACGGCCGTATCATACCCTCATACGGCCGTAATAAACTCTCTGTGAATCCCTTGCATTCCATCTTCTTGACTTACGGTCGTAACTCCATAACCTTACGGCCGTAACATGCATCATACGGCCGTACTGAAGACCTCATACGGCCGTACTAAACCCTCGGCATATTTCTTCACTTTTCCACTGTTAGACATTTACGGCCGTAACCTTCAATCCTTACGGTCGTAACCGTACATTTACGGCCGTAACTCTGACATTTACGGCCGTAACCCTCGTTCTGCAGAATTTTCCCATTTTCATCATTTCGAAGGCCGTTTCGGATTCCGGGGCATATCCTACACTTCAAATCATATCGTGAACATATCATATACATATACATCATGCTGAAACGTCATCATGTCATCTCGTATCAAATACGGAGAGACATACGGACTTATATACGAATTCATATACGTTTTAGGGACGAATTCGGGGGGGTCATTACAATGTCAGCCAATAAACTTTTGATAAAGTAATCAAATAAAGGTAGTGATGGTAATGGAGACTTGATCCTTCACAAATGGATTGATTCTTATGTGGTTAAGTTAATTTTTTGAGAAATGGTTTTTGTCAAAGAGATAACAAACAAGCTCCAAGCCCAATTCTCCAGGGGTCATTTAAAGTAATTTTTTCTATTTCCTGGTCTACTATACATCTGCTGAAGGTTCAATGACTCTATTGTTTTTTCGATCATGCAAGACCGTGTTAATAGCAGACAATATATAAGCTCTTACGTTTTCTTTTTCAAAAGATTTGGATTTTTTTTGTTTCACCCCCTGCATGGGTAATGTATGCATGGACGGGAAGAGTTAGTAACATCTTTTGTACTTATCTATCTGTTTTAGATGCATTTTAAATTCAAAGGGTGTCCTATGTAAGAGTTCTTTTCTATTATATATATAGTATATGTTTCCATTTCGATACCTTTCAATTTAATCATATATGCAAAGTAGGCATGGGTAGGGAAAGTTCACGACATCCTTTGTATTTGTTTATTTATTTTAGATCCAAAGGTATCTCGTTTATTTGTTTATTGTAGATTTTCTTATGGGATAAGTTGTCCATTTATTGCCATGTTATGCTTGTGTTTCGGGTGAGGCTATAGTAAGAGTTTATCTTTCTAATTATGATCTTTTGTTGTGTCCTCTTTTTTTTCCTTTTATGTTGTTCGGTTATGTCAATATTGAGCATGATTATAACATGTATTTTTTTATTGCCATTATTGGGTTAGGGTGAGGCTAGAGTAGCAGGTTATGTTTTTGCAAACACAATTATGAATTGTTGGTAACCATGGATATGCCGAAGTTTGGGATTTCAAGGCTCGCTAAATGAAATCTACGTGGGAAATCAACTGTTTTAGTCTATTAGAAACTATTTTAATTAGTTTTGATGGAATTTATATATGGATTTGTCGTTGTCATTGTTTACTGTCACTGGTGAATGGAACATGAGAACCATTATTACCTTTTGTGTTATCATTTTGCCTCCGTTTTTTGCTCTATTTCTTTTTTGTCATATGTTGTCTAAGCTATCATTCATATCACACTAACTTTTCTTGGACTAATGATGGATGAATGTAGTAAGGGAAATGATAAGTTTCTAATTATACTCCACCTATATCTTTAAAATATAAAATATGTCCTAATTTTTATTCATTTAAACAATGATATTATGTGAAGTTTGCTTCTAAAATTTATTTTTCCAATACCGTTCTTAATCCTAATAAAAAACAAAGTGCACTATGTATGTGAAATTGAGAGAATATCTCCAATTTGTGGACTCGAAAAGTAAAAAATTTATTCAATACATGTTATATCAATGGATTAGATCAATCAATTTTTTTTCCATTTTTGTACAGATGGAAAATACAGCTGTAAATTAAAATTAATTAATATTTTTTCTTCAATCGGCTCAAAACAAGGACTTCCATGGTTTGCTTGATGCAAATTGTTCAAAACTCACTTTACTCAATCATTACAACTCATTATATTGGTTAACATCGATTTTTTTTATTTTTTATTTTTTATTATACAAGGACTGGATAGCGGAGAGGAGGAAAACAATGAGAGTTGAATTCAAGACCTTCCATTAGAAATATGAGCATCAACTATTGTGATACAATTTAAACCACGTATTGATTAATAACTTATTAATATTTTTAAAATATTTTTTAAATTTTTCATTCACACATCTAAATTTTTTTGTATTTTTTAAAATTCACTGGTAACAAAAATTTCATCTTGTATTAATAGAAAATAATATAATGGAATTTTGTTACAAATTGAAATTTTTAAAATTAACAGTGGACTGGATCTCTTGACTGCAAAAGTGCTGAATCCTCTGATTAACGATCTGTTGGTGAAAATTGGGGCCACGTAGCTTGATTCCCGAGCGTCAACGGCTTTGTTTGACTTGATTTTGATCTTTGTAAAAGACCGTGCTCTACAAAGTCTTGGATTTGATTTGAATTGGAGAAAATTGTGTTCCCAAAACTTTGTTCCAATATTGAATTTGGTTTTAAATTAGAGAAGACTGTGTTCTCTAATATCCTGCTTTGATCTTGAATTTTGCTTTGAATTAGAGAAGACTGTGTTCTCTAATCCCTGTTGGTTTGATTTGATTTTGATTTGGAAAAGACTTTGTTCTCCAAACCGTTGATTTGAGTTTCAAGAAGATTTTGTTCTTCTTGATCGGGTTTGATTTGAGAGAGTTTGTTCTCCCAAGTTTAGAGGAGCTAGAGAGTTTGTTCCCTCAAGTTTTTAGAGGCTCTCTAAGTGTTTGTACTTAGGGTTTTTTTTTCTTCTCCTTGGCTTCAATTTGATGGGAAGAACTGAACGGATTTTGATCCCTTTTTTTTCATTCCCCATTTGTTCTTGATTTGAAGAATTGAAGAGAATTTTAATTCTCTTCTTCTTCATTTCACCTTTGCAGGGATTTCTCTGCAATTTTTTTCTCCTCTTGACCCTTGCTAGGGGTCTTTTTCTTCTAGAGACTTTGACAATTTTTCGATTGCCAAAGCCATCTATTGGATCCTTTCATCCGAGTTAGGACCCGCTTAAGTGACTAGCACATCTACGAGCAACTCATCAGAAGATGTGTAATCTCCCCATTTTCGCGGAGAGATAGCTTTGATCGATCTGGCTTCAAGCCCCTCACTTGAGGCAGAGCTTACTTGAGGGTTCTCTTGAAATAGATGATTTTCTTGAAGGAGCTTGGCCTTTCTTGGAGAACTAGCTTTCCTGAGGGTAAGGATTTTCTTCTTACTTCTCCTGGAGAATTTTCTCAACGGTGATACCAGTCGAGAACTCCCGGCCTTGGTTTTTACTCTGGTAGCATGGAGGAGTTCGACAAGTGTCTCCTCAATATTGGCAACAGTGTCTTTCACTATTCCACTTGACATCTTAGTGATGTGTTTTGGTTTATAGATTTTTTGTGTAGATCGAAAGATGAGAGGCAAGAGTGTCCCACTGGGCGTGCCAGAAATTTGTGAACAAAAATTTCTCCTTGTATTAATAAAAATAATACAATGGAATTTTGTTACAAATTGGAATTCGAAAATTTAACAATGGACTGGATCTCTTGAATATAAAAAATGCTAACCCTCTGATTAACGATCTATTGGTGAGGATCGGGGTCACGTGGCCTGATTCCTGAACATCAAGGACTTGGTTTGACTTGATTTTGATCTTTATAGAAGACTGTGTTCTACAAAGTCTTGAATTTGATTTTGAATTGGAGAAGACTGTGTTCCCCAAAGCTTTGTTCTAATCTTGAGTTTGATTAACACCATTTTCCATGGAAAATGTCCCATCATGGAAAAAATTTTCTCACTTGGTTGTTTGATTGATAAATTTTCCATGGCAAATATTTTCTAGGTACAATGGTTCAAAGCATGTTTTGGCCATTTTCCATGGAAAAGAAATTCCATCTCCCCCCCAAGAAAAAATTTTCCATGAAAGTGGGAAAATATTTTATTTTCCATCATGTGCAATCAAACACACCCTTAAATAAGAGAAAATTGTGTTCTCTAATATCCTGCTTTGATCTTGAATTTTGCTTTGAATTAGAGAAGACTATGTTCTCTAATCCATTTTTGTTTGATTTGATTTTGATTTGGAAAAGACTTTGTTTTCCAAACCGTTGATTTGAGTTTCAAGAAGATTTTGTTCTTCTTGATCGGGTTTGATTTGAGAGAGTTTGTTCTCTCAGATTTAGAGAATTTCTAAGCTTTTGTACTTAGGTTTTTTCCTCTTCTTCCCCCTTTTCAAATGAACCCAAAGGTTCTATTTATAGAGAGATTTGGATAGGTCTATCACCATCAATCCATTTAATTTGAATTTGAATAATTTGAATAACAAATACTTAATTATCCAAATTAAATATAATATATTCCGATTATATTTAATAAAAGTAGGATGGGCTTTTATTGGGCATTTTCTAATTAAATTTAATTGGGCTTGTGGACATTTGTGATTTAGGATTTAATGGGCCAGTTAATTACTGTCAACCCGATCCATTAATTAAAAGGTCAGTTAATTAAAATCGACCCGGCTCAAAACACTTAAAAAAAATTAGTGTCTACAATCACTATCGAACAAGACCTTAGAATCACTCAAAAGATGTATAGAGTGTTGCTTTATCAAGAAAAACAATGTAATCGAATCAATGTTTATTGATTTTTAGAAACCAAAACGTAATGATTTGTTTTCTTTGTTTTTTACATTTATTTTGAACAATAATTTTTTATCATATAAATTACTTTTTGTGATTCTTTATAGTGGATTTTCCTTTTAGCCCAATTTTGTCCAGAGATACTTTATTTGATCATATTTTATAATTATAATCGATGCAGATAATAAGCAATCGAGATATTATTTTTGATAAAATTTTACTACCTAAATTAATATATCTTTTCAAATACAATTCTAATTTGAACTAAAAACTTAAATTTCGGACGTATATAGTAGAATTAGAAGACTATCACTAACATTGGTGTTTTTCTTAGGAGACCAATCTTCACCCACGAGCAACTGCATGTGGCGGTTTCAAGGGTCACGAATAGGAATGGACTGAAATTCGTGGTTTGCGACAAGAATAGACATCTAGCAAAAACCACTACAAATATTGTCTACAAAGAAGTTTTTAGTAACTTATAATATACACCATCTCAATTCCATCTGACGTGCTCCTATTTCTACGAAGTCTTATATTTGCTAATGAAATTTTTTTTTGGTTTATGGTTATAATTATCTTATATTTGCACTCACTAGGATTTCATACCCCTCGTTTTCTAATAATGATTTTCCTTTTCTTTAGATCGATCGTGTGGGAGGGGGATCGATGATACGCAAACCAATGAAGGTTTTGGAAGAATGGAATAAGTGATGAATGAGCGATGTGAGGGGTAGATGAGTTTGATTGCTTTTTAAATGATTCATCGATCCTTTCAAAAAATGATTTTTTTAATATATTTTATATGTGTGTCGTGAAGAGCAATGCAAATGATTATATTTTGAGTATTGCTGCCCCTGATATGATTGTGGACAGTATATAATTATGCCATATTGACATTTTTGGGACTTATGCTATCTGTATTAATAGGATGAATTTTTACGAAATGTAGGGAAAACTCTATCAAATTTATTAAAGAATTGTATGCATTTTGTTTTTTTAATTAAAAAAGTAACATACTTATTTGATGGACATATCTTCCCGTGTAACGCATGAGTGAAAATACTAATGTGTGTGTGTGTATATATATATATATGTGTGTATATATATATATATATCATCTTTCTAAGGGAGTTTTATTGTTGTTATTGTATTTTCCTCATTATTACGCTATTGTAGTGGATTCTCTCTACTCCCTTTTTGATTATTTTGCTATCATGAGCTAAATACTTTTTGTTGGTATTATTGACACAGTTTGATCAAGATTCTAAATGTTAATCTAGTCTCTTATGGTTAAGGGGTTGTTTGATTGGGTATAAAGTTAATGTGTGCGGTATTCCGTGTAAAAATGTGTGGTTAATATTATTTTGGGAAATGTGTGTGTGGTTGAAAATGAGTATGAGGTGTAAGGAATTGCGTGCGGATAAATGTTTTACCAAATAGAACAAGGCCTAAGTTACTTATTTATGTATGTGGATGTTATGGTATTAATTACTCTTCATTTATTTGGCCATTAAATGTTGGTGTTTTGTGAATTGTATAGGTTTGGAAAGGAGAATATACATTTTAGACTGGGTAATATCCATTCTAGGTTCTTGTAAGGGATAGAAATATACCCCTAAACTCTGGATGACCCTTTGATTGCTTTCTTTTTCATTTCATATTGTTGCTACTACAACTTTCAAATGTGTGTGCGTGATTTACATGCTTTCCTTCCCAAGTTAACTTGTGTGAAATCACATGATCACTCTCTGAGGGATCGATAATCGAACTTCTCGCCCACTTTATTACTTGTGCAACCCGTGCACTTGTGGTATTTTTACATGCATTTGGAACATAACACTCCCCATTTTTAAAAAAATACACCCATTTTGCTAAATACACCTACCCAATTTTTATTTTTTATTTTTATCAAACCCAATTTACTAAATACACCTCCCAAATTATCATTTTACCATTTCAGCCTATAAAAAAAAAAAAAGAAAAAGGAAAAGAAAAGAGAAAGGCAACTTAAAAAAGCTGCCATTTCTAGCAGCAAAAGATGGTTGCCATTTTCGGTAGCAAATGCTATTGAAAATGGTTGCAAAGAAGTTGCCACAGTTGGCAGTTTTTCTTGTTGTCAGTCTGCCATAGTTGGTTCAGCAAAAAAAAAAAAAGAGGGAGAAAGCCAACTCAAAGAAGTTGGTATGGTCAAACAGACACGGGCTGGTTTTACACCAAAAAAAAAAAAAGAAGGAAAGAAAGAAGAGAGAATAGATTGGTAATTTCAATCGAGGGTATTTTTACCAAAAAATTGGAGGGGGTGCATTTAGCCCCACCCTACATAGAACTCTTAATCTTTATGTGATCAAAGACTAGAATGAAGAAAGAAGTTGAGAAATTGAGTTGTTGGAAATTTCCTAATGGACTCGAGACCTAGAGCTCATGCATGGCTAGGGTTATGACTTCATTTGACCTTAATCTTGATCTATGTGGAATAATTGTTGATTTGAAGTCTTAATTCATGATTAGTTTGAATTAATTGGTTAATCTAATGGAAATCCCCAATTTTAAGAGACGAGAAGGTTTTGCATGGACTAAATTTGATCGAGATCTAGCCATAATCAAGTGATGGGCTAGTTAATTAAGATGTTTAAGAGACAATTATGCTAAGAAGTTGAAGTGACAAAAGGATTCCCAAACCTTGGCCTTGTTTTCGAAGTTAATAGGCCTTACATGGCTTAGAAATCTTATAATCTAGGATGATTTATTCTCATAAATGATTTTTAAGGCCTAAGAGATCATATATCAAAGTTGAAGAACCAATACTAGAGTTGTTGATCTTGAGTTTTGTAAAGTACAGTAAATGAGTTATACCCGTCACATATATATATGAAATTGGTTCTCTAACATGTATAGGGTTGTTTAAATGATTGGAAGTTAAGTAATTACAATTGACTACATGATAAATTCTGAAATAGAAAAGAATTACAGCCAAGGTGTGATGGGCACAATGTGATTTGTAATGAATTACAGAGTTGCTGTAATGGGTAGTTTCTTAATAACATGAAATTGTGCTACAATTCTTGTTATTGAAGTTCCATCGTCCATCGACCGGGGAATTATGTGCAACATGATACACGAATATTTGATTGAGATGCTTGAGAATGCACTTTATTTTATTGTTGATTAAATGGATCACATTTCATTCATCATTCTCATTAAGCATTAGAATGATGATAGGTATCCACTTCAAAAAAGTAATCGTAAGTGTATGATATCAAATAAGTAGTAAAGTGGACATCTTCAGTCCGAATTATCGTCCCACGAGAATTGGATTAAGTACCTAAATATATTGAAAATCTATTTTATTTAAAAAATCAATACTTGGTGGCAATTATAAACGAAAATATTAAATAAAATTGACAGCGAAAATATTGAGAATAGCAAAGAAATTTAAAGAAAAACTATATAATGGCAAATATCACGATTCACAATTTTAGCATAATTGTTTCTCTTAGTTCCACAAATTATGATTTCAAATTAATAATGAAATTAATTAACTAGGTTAACAATCGAATTTCACAAATATATTTAATCGCTTTTCTCAATATCAATTAACCCTATTTAATTAGGTCAAACTATTATATCTCTATATGAATTGAATTAGAATAAATCCCTAATTAAACGAATTCAAAAAAAAGGAATCGAATTGGAATCGGTTTCCTACCGATTCCGTGCTGGTTTTGGAATCGATCAACCCAGTTTCGGTCCGAGTTTAACCAATTCGGTTAAGGCTAGTTCCGATTTAAAACCGAAACCGTGGCCAAGTCTACACCCCTTTTCAGGCTCTTCCCATTTTACCCTTCAACCACAAAAAAGAAAAGAAAAGAAAATTGGGGAAGAAGAAGATGCCATGATAGCTTTTTCAAGCTGTCATTTTCGATAGTAATTGCTGCCGGAAATGGCAGCAATTTGTAGTTTGCTGCCGAAACCTATTGGGAAATGGTAGCTCGTTTTATTTTATTTATTTTTAATTGTTGTTTGATATTCGGGTTACACAATTTCGTGATAGGTGTACTCGACAAAATTTGCTGATGCATTTAGAATCACCAAAAAAAAATTCTATCGGCAAATGTAAAGCATAAGAGCATCTCTATTGCATATGAATGTGGGAATGATGTTGAGGGATGATATAGAGGAGATGGATAGAAAAAATGATTATTTTAATAGAAAAGATAATAGAGGGTGTATAGTGAAAAAGAGAGAAAAGTGAAAAAATATGAGAGATGTAGAAATAAATTTAAAAATAATAATAAAATAATAGTGAAGAATGTGAAGGTAAATGTGGAAATGTAGAAGGAGCACGGAAAGTTATGGTGAAAAAATGTGAAAAATACATGTGGGATGTCTACCCCTCTTTTCAATCCACATCCACACTAGATATTTTCCAATAGAGATGCTTAATATTCTAGGTCAATTTTAAGTTACCAGCATTGGAAGATTTTTAGGGGTTGTTTGATTGGGGATAAAAGTTATTTGTGCGGTATTTCGTGTAAAATGTGTGGTTAATATTGTATTGAAAAAATGTGTATGTAGTTGAAAAGTGAAGAAAGAAGAGTGTGGGATAAAAATTATCCTAAATAGAACAAGGCCTTAATCTGCCAACGTGACTTTTCCCACTTTCAACCCCCCAAATGCTTGGGGAGCCCCGGGGGAGGGGGGCAGTCAAATTGCTCTACGCTGGGAGAATAATTTCTCCTAGCTGAGAATGTAACAAGGCCCTAATATTCTGTTTGTATTGTATTCTCAAAGAATGTCCGCAAACCAACAAGCCCTAAAAGCCTGAAATCCCTGTGTCGTAGGCCAGAGCTCAGAATCTTTTCTTCACCCGTCTTTATTGCATCCTCAAGCGA
The DNA here is from genome assembly GCA_018223645.1 of Jasminum sambac. Taxonomy (NCBI): domain Eukaryota; kingdom Viridiplantae; phylum Streptophyta; class Magnoliopsida; order Lamiales; family Oleaceae; genus Jasminum; species Jasminum sambac. The sequence goes on from CP073643.1 coordinate 38,920,068, forward strand.
CACCCCCTGTTAACACACAATCTATGCGCACACCATCGTATATTTTTATACACAGAAGTAATTGTTCTCGTATATATCGCAATATTTTGTTGGTCAGTGACGCAATCGCGATCTTTGATTTGATGATCTGATTAATTGCAACTTTGCACGCTGTGATCAAAGCATACTTCAAATCCTGAAAGTTTAAGTTGAAGTCTATGAGTGTTGAAAATTTTAGAGTTTTCTGGATGCGGGTTAGTATCGTTTATTTCATTATGGGTGCGGCTATGTACACCCCCAAAACTTACTTCTACACCCCTTTACTCCAAAAACCCCTTGACCCATTTGACCTCATCCCAATTACTCTACACACCCCCAATTCCCTCATTACCCTCAACTTTAAAAAAATAAAAATAAAAATCACCCTCTTCATACACGCCTCTTCTTCTTCCTTTTTCTTCTTCTTCTTCATATTGAATGCCCACCATTGTTGATACCAAGCTTCATCTTCTTCTCCTCTTTTTGTTTCTTTTTCTGTCCAAATCTTTACCAAAAAAAAAAAAAAAAAATTGGTGTTCGAAAAAATTTGGGTGTTGGGCCGAAAATGGTGGATCGTGGTTTCATCCACCATTGTTGGTCATGCACAACTTCATCTTCTTCGTCATTACAATTTGGAAAAAAAAAGGTGTTTCGACCCTTATGAGTCGAACACCAAAGTGGTTCGACCATTATGGGTCGAAACACCCAGTGATGTTTGACAGTCGAACATCAGTTAGGTGTTTCGACCCATAATGGTCGAACCACCCTTTGGTGTTTCGGCACAGTGATGGGTCGAAACACCCATTTTTAATTTTTTTTTTTTTTGCGTTTTTCTACTCTTCATTCGACATTCACATTAATGGAGAAGAAAGCGAAAGAAGAATGAAAAGCTTTTTGAAAGCTATTAATGGCGGCCAAAGCTTAAAAAAAAATTCGAGGCTCCGTTCATGTGAATTATTTTTTTTGTCAGTTGGGGACTGTGAGGAGTAGAAAGAATTAAAAAAAAAAAGAGAGAAGAAGGAGAAGGAGAGGGTAAATTGGTAATTGGATGATTGTTTAAAAAAGGGGGTGTGATGAGTGGATTATGGGGGTGCATTTAGCCGCACCCTTTCATTATTGTATAAAGGGTGTGGCTAAATGCACCCACCCCCTTTTCTTTATACACCCACTTTTGATCAAATTTTGACCACTTTCCAATTATATCCCCTCCCTCTATCCTCTCTTCTCTCGGCTCTCTCCTCTCTTCTATCTCTCTCCTCTCTCTCTCTCCTCTCTTCTCTCTCTAGTTTGCTGTGTTTTCACAGCTAACTTAAAAAAAAAAAAATTTTTTTACAAAGTAAATTTTATGGGAAATATTAGATTACGAATAATTTCAACCCCTCCATCACTTTTAGTTTTAGATAGACAGTTATAAAATATGTCTGTAAACAAAAAATTTCTCCTCGTATTAATAAGAAATAATACAATGAAATTTTGTTACAAACTGAATTTGGGAAATTAACAGTGGACTGGATCTCTTGACTGTGACGAATGCTGAATCCTCTGATTAACGATCTGCTGGTGAGTATTGGGGCCACGTGGCTTGATTCCAAACGTCAAAGATTTTATTTGACTTGATTTTAATCTTTGTAGAAGATTGTGTTCTACAAAGTCTTGAATTTGACTTTGAATTGGAGAAGACTGTGTTCTCCAAAACTTTGTTTTGATCTTGGATTTGATTTCGAAATTAGAGAAGACTGTGTTCTCTAATCTCTTGCTTTGCTTTGACTTTTGTTTTGAATTAGAGAAGGCGTGTTCTCTAATCCACTTTACTTTGATTTGATTTCGATTTGGAAAAAGATCATGTTTTCCAAATCGTTGATTTGAGTTTGAGGCTCAAGAAGATTTTGTTCTTCTTGATTGGTTTTGATTTGAGAGAGTTTGTTCTCTCAGATTTTTAGAGAATTTCTAAGTTTTGCACTTAGGGTTCTCTTTCTTCCTTTTTCCTCCTCCCTTTCAACTGAACCCAAGGGTTTTATTTATAGAGAAGTTTGGATAGGGTTATCATCAATAACCCATTTAATTTGAATTCGAATAATAAATCCTTAATTATCCAAATTAAATTAAATAGTTGAATTAAATATAATATTATTCCAATTATATTTAATAAAAGTAGGATGGGCTTTTGTTGGGCATTTTACCAATTGAATTTAATTGGGTTTAGTGGACATTTGTGATTTAGGATTTAATGGGTCAATTAATTATAGTCAACCCGATCCATCAATTTGAGAGGTCAATTAAAATCAATCCGGCCCAAAACACTCAAAAATTTTAGTGTCTACAAATGCCCCCTCAAGATTTATTTATTTATTTTTGTGATAAATAAATAGATAAATCTTGAAATTTTTTTTTAATCTCAAATTTCGCTTGAGATAAAAGATTTTTTCTTTATAAAAATATATTTTTAATCTTGAATTTTGCTCAAGATAAAAGATTTGTGTGTTTTTTTTTTTTTTTAATCTTGAATTTTACTCAAGATAAAATGATTTTTATTTTTATTTTTATTTTTTATAATTTGAATTTTAGCACGAGTCTCGAAGTCGATCACATGGTCAAAGGATAATGACCAACATTTTTAAAGAAATTTCATTGGACCGATAACCAAATACAATTTATCAAGACTTGATATGGTTGGAATTTTTTTGTGTTTAGCCAAATCATTTGAACATTAAATTCTCGGTTTGTTTGTATGTGGGAATTAGACTCTTAAGACTTGAGAAGTCTTGTCCCATTCTACTGCCATTAACGGTGGAAGTTAGAATATATATATCTAGCATATATATTCATACCTTTCTGAGACCGAGCCTCACCTTCGTGTTTTGATCTTGCCTTGAAGAATGCGTGCATGAATTTCTTACTCTTTGTTACGATCTTGAAGGGTATGTTCATTTGCTTGAATTATCGGGTCTTCACAAATGATGGCTTGGCTAATGCTTTGCATTGGACTTCATTAAAGCAGCGTTTAGAATCGAGATCTCGAAACAAACTCGTTTTGTTGTTTTTGTGTTGGAGTCAATCACCCACCATGGAAACTTCGATTTTTGGGTCAATATACTCGAGGTTTTAGTCACGTCTTTAACCAACCCCACAGCCACCTTGGATTTTTGTTATCTTCTTTTTTAATCTTCTGTTTTCCTTCTTGATGAGGTATATATACATACACTAGATGCATATGGCATGAAATAGGATTTTTTCATGTGAGACTCCCATTGGCCTTTAACTTTTCCATGCATGACTCCTTTAAAGAATTTCAACTTACTTCCACGCAAGTAAAAGAATGCAATTGTATTAACATGCTAGTCATTGCCACAGAAGATCTAAGAAAATTTAATATCACTTGGGGATCTTCTTTATTTATTTTTTTTTTCCCTATTTCGTCTAAGAAGTCTTCAAGAACATATTCATAAAAGTGCATCGCCAAAGCAAAGAGAGGTGGTTATTTGATCCAAAGCCGAACTATGTATTCGCTTAAATTGTCTTGTGCTTTCCCAAAGGCAACCGTCAAAGTCAGTACACCATTGATGCTTTGGATGGTCGAACTTTGCGAAAACTCGCTCGATCAATTCACCTCGACTTGTTTCATTCGGATTCTCGAGTCGATGTTTCGGTTTGTTTATTTGTCATTTTTTAGCAATTCACAGGCATGTATTGAATTTATTTTTTTATTCTGGCGACCTTCATGGACTCCGTGCTTTGACTTCCTTATCTTACGGACATCAACTCCATATCGCTCACTGCGGGTTTTGGCGTCTCAAACCACCACGCTCTTGAGTAAGCATTCATTCAATTCATGCTCGTAACTCGTTTTGCGCTTTAGGTTAATTTAACGAGAACCTCCTTTCTTGTTTGGTTTGGCTCCTCTTATCATCAATATTCGTTGAGTTTGATCACATCTTGAACTAACCGTGCCTTGTTGTCTGCTCTTGCATTTCCCTTTGTCGATTAGCACCGTGGACCAACCGATCCATCTTTCGACGCGTCGACGATCAAGCCTTGGGACTTAGAGGACCACGACTTTTCATCTCCATCTTAGCTTATTCAAGAACCTTCTTTTGAATCTTTTCCTTCTACTTCGCTTGTCGCATATGTATATATATTCATGTAATACACATTCATTAATACATATGTGTGTGGATATGGTGTAAGGTGACTCATGTTTTGATATGCACACACGTGTAATAATCCTGGCTTGGTTTTTGCGTGTTGGTGACAACTATTAGACTCCATCTTTAACTCTTTCTTTTTTCCATTTTTCTTCCTTTTTTCGTTTGTCATGTTTTTGGTTTTCTTTTTAATTTTCCTTCTTCTTCACTTTTTTCTAGATATACACACGCATATGCATGCATGCATATATGTATGCATATATGAAAAACAAAAAGGAAGTAAGGCAATTTCTTGAGTAAAATCTGAATCAACACACTAATAGTCCGTGACTTGTCGTAACACTAAAGAAGAAATGGAATGAACCCGAAACATGGCGTCTAGTTTTTTTTTTTAATAAGAAATGCTTATGCCAACTTTTTTTGAAATTTGATTGTGATTGATTTTTTTTTTTGTAGGATTTGAAGTGGACAAGAGATTGAAAGATTTTGATTCCAACCTAACTGTCCAAAAATTTGAGAAGGTCAGGACACTTTAAAGTTTAAAATCCAACGCAAAATAAGGACTAATCCTTTTTAAAGTCCCAAACTTTTTAGAGTAAGGGACTAAGGTTTGGTTCTTTTTCCCCTTTTGTGTGGAGAAACTTTAAAGTGATTCTTCCCTGACTAAGGATTAGCTCTTCAAATGATCCGAAACGTTTAGTGTCAAGGATTAAAGGCTAATTCTTTTACTCTTTTTTCTCTTTTCCTTTTTTTTTTTTGAAATATCGTATTTTGACGACCAAGTACCAATCCTTTTATAGGTTCCAGGCATTGATTGCGGATACCAAGGGTTGGAGTCTTTTTCCAAAAGGAAAATTTTGAGATCCTTTATTTTCCCAAAGACTGGCCCTTTCAAAAGTCAGGAGCGATCGATGTCGAGGACTAAGGACTCAGTTCTTTTATTTTAAAAGGAAAATTTTGAGATCACTTTATTTCCCTAAGGACCAACCCTTTCAAAGGTCCGAGGCAGTTAGTGTCGAGGACCAAGGACTTGGTTTTTTCATTTCATTCTTTTAAAAGGAAAATTTTGAGATTCTTTATTTTCCTAAGGACCAGCCCTTTCAAAAGTTCGAGGCGATCAGTGTCGAGGACTAAGGACTCGGTTCCTTTATTTTAAAAGGAAAATTTTGAGATCTCTTTATTTCCCTAAGGACCAGCCCTTTCAAAAGTTCGAGGCGATCAGTGTCGAGGACTAAGGTCTGGCCTTTTTACTGGAAAATATTCTCCCTTTTTTTCTTTTCTTTATTTTATTTATTATATATATATATTTTTTTTTGGCATTTGGCTAAGGATCATTTCTTTAAGGGCCCTGAGACGTTCAGTGTCGAGGGTTAAGATCTGATCCTTTTTGAAAATTTCATATTTTGATTTTCTCCATTTTTTAGAGTATAAAATCAAAGCCGTTTGATACCTTGTATTTGGAATGTTGACAATTTTTTGTCTTCATAGTAAATTTTTTTAAAAAAATTTACCCGTTCTCTCTTTTTTCTTCTTTTTAGGAATGGCTAAATCAGGCAAGATGTATTGTGAGCCACCGGAAATAAGGGAGACCAAATACCGCAATAAAGTCTACCTCACTTTCATTGGTACTAATGTGAAATATTATGGGTCAAGCACTGGCTTAACTTAGATTCTACATCCGAGCGGTTGACCCACACTCTTCCTTCTCACCGTTCGAGCATTTGGAAGGGTTTGACATGTCTTCTCTTAGCGAAATGCTGAGAGCTCAACCAATGATGCCCCCGAGCATCCAAAGAAGTGTGCCAGGTTTATGCTTCCCTCAACCCATAACCGCATAGCGTGGACTTCATCCCACACGCTAGCATCGCCGAGAGGATAGCTAAAAGGGAAATACGTTGGGGCGGCACATTAGCGAACCGTGTGGAAATTTCTTACCTTTGAAATTTTGGGAATGGTCTTTATGGGTGAATGGCTCCTTTCCCAAAAGGGAAGGCGTGACCTATCACTCGCCGTTGGAGCCGCCTCCAAAGACTACCATCGTCCAAGCTTAAACTCGAGCTCTCTGCGAGCTTGGTGCCGGAAACCAATACCTTCGTGACTGACTAAAAGCGAGATTGGCATTTCCCTTTGGGATATTGCGGAGATCAACGGTCTTTCGTCTTTGGGAGAGTACTATGAGAGGTGATCCCGATCATGTGGAGTTGGTGATTTATTACCAAGGTCTTGTGAGTATCTCTTCATCGTTTTCTCGATGATTGCCGACGAAATCTTCCACCGTAGTGTTACTCACCTTGGTAGGTTGAGTTTTGGTTTCGAGAGGATGGTCGCTTGGAATCCTAGGCAAGCACGATCATTTAAAGACGCTATAAGTCTAAACCCATATCGCAAGAAATATAAAGTGGCCACGAAGCCAATTTTGAGGCCTCTTATCTTGACAAAGCGAGGTTGATCTCTTCCCGAAATCGCGAGCATTGGGATGATATACCCTTTACCTTATCTCGAGAGGAGAGCGATGAGTTAGAGATAGCAGCATACCTTTCCCTCTGGCTATGTCGCTTCATCTTTCCTTCAGGAGATGAGGCCATGAGGCCAAGTACTTTCAAAGTTGCCGCTATGATGGCTGCGGGCTCAACTTATAGTCTCGTCCCTCCTATTTTGGCTAACATTTACAGAGGCTTAACTGCAACTTGCCAAGCCAATTCGGACCTTGGACAACTTACTCATGGATTTCCGGGGCACTTTCTTTACGCCTGGGCCGCTACCTATTTTACTCACGGTGTTTATTCTCTCATTGAGAGGAATTATGATCGTCCGACCATCAAAAGGTATGGTGGACCTCTAAATGCCATCCAAACATGGGAGATGGGAGCGGTCATTTAGAAATTTTATTCGAGCGGATGGACCACTGAAGACTTTTGTTGGGATCGATTCAGCGATCCCCTTTTCATGGGGAGCATAAAGATGATAACTCAAGGTCGAGGGACACATTAGAATTCATGATCGACGTCCGACTTTCTTTCTTATCGTCGTGGATCTTCCCCTCCACTTTTGAGGCCTACAACCCACACAGATTTGCTAGACAACAAGGCTTTGGCGAGGTTGCCGGGTTCCCTGAAATGAGTCTTGGGACTCTGAACACCAACCTTTATCGATCTTGGTTATCTTTGACTCGAGTAAATCTTGGATCCATTTTCATGTTCGAGGCGGGATCATGGCATAAAATATCAAGTCGACAAAGAGTATCAAGAGTGGTGGGATAGCAAAAGTGCTTCCCATTTTATGGAAGCTCCTGTACACATGTTGTCTTCGGTGAGAGTGTAGACTTTTCCATCGTCAATTACGCCCTTGGCGATGAGGTAAACATAGGCCTCGGAAATCGATCGACCCCAACCACGCCTCGAAGAAACTCCCACAAAGAGGAAATTAACTTCTTCCGGCCCTTTTTTGAAGAGCGAAGGTTCACCGTACCACCTTTAGTGCGAACAAGAGGCATCTTGTCGGGTATACCATCCCATTTGGTGTGAGCAAATTTTGTTCTTTTGTTTTTTTCGGTTTGTCTTGATCTCCTTTACTTAACACATTGTGTGCCCTTTTTTCAGATGTTCTGAAAGCCCCGGTGGACCTAAGTGTTTTTGATGATCCTGAAGGTCCTTTGGAGGATGCTAATGGTAATGGTAATTGATGCCTTAAAGGTATCCAAGAACTGACAGTGCCTGATGTTACTTGTGCGACTTCATGGCCAAGTACTATTGGTGGGGATTAGAATGATCTCAATATCGAAGGAGACTCGATGGTGAAGATGAGTCGACTCTGTAGTTTTGGCGACCCTGCTCCTAAGGCGACCTAGAAAAATCCATTGTTCCATGTGGAAAGAAAGTCGTTGTTCCCTCTAACAAGAATACTCGGAAGGCGAGCCCGAGCATATTCTTCTATTTACGGAACTCTACCCCCGGATAATTGGGGACTCTCTCCATGTGAAGTCTGCTCTCCAGAAGCGGCTATCCTGTATGTTCAGGATCTTTAAGAATGCTTTAGTCACTGCTTTTCCAATCTCAGAAAGTGGTGGAATGAGAACGTTTACGCTTTCCGTGCCGTGATCTCTGGTTCTTTCAGTGACCCGAACCTTTTGTGACTAAGATGGAATCCTTCATTGGAAAGGTTGATACTTACCTTTCCGAACGAGACCAGCAGAGGGACCATCTAACGAAGGAGGAGAAGGAAGAACAGCTTACAGTTTTAAAGCATCAACTTCTCTCCAGTAAGGCTGTGTCATCTTCTTTTGAGGAAAAGATCGTGGAGTTGAACAATGAGATAGATAGACTCCGGGACCAACTTCAGACCAGTCAGGAGGAAGTGGCTAAAATTCAAGATTCAATAGCCATACTGGAGCAATTGCCAATCAAGGATACTGACATCGTGGAGTCACTTGACCAGCAACGGAAGACCCTTGAGGGTGAACTTCAACAATTGATCAGTGACATTACATTCTGATGTATTTGCAGACATCATTTCCTTTTTTATTGCTTTATTCATTATCATTTTTTTCATCAATTGTAATGACTTAAAGTCAAATTTTCATTTTTTCCATGTGAATAAAAGGATTAGACCCTTCTCGCTTTCGATCTTGTCTAACATCGTAATCGCCAAACAAAGTAGGAATGATTGGACAATCTCTTTTTTTTATTTCATGGTGAACTTAGATTTATATTTTCCATCCAAGTCGCCTACGTGCCCTTACAAGGGATCAAGCGCGACGTGAGTTCACTACAAAGATTTTGTTTTTGAATTTGTTTTGAGTTTGTTGTGCCGTTCACGCTTTATCCTCTTGCGGGCCAGAGTGGTACAAAGAATTTTATGGAGAATGAAAAGAAATTTGGATTCCTTAAGCATAGAACCGCTTCAAAAATTTTCCGTTGATTGGTCCAATCTGTAATCCATCTTTGTCCACGATTTTGTATGCTCCATTACTGAAAACTTGAGCCACAACATATGGACCATCCCACTTAGGTTGGAACTTGCCCGCAGGCTTCTTTGAAATTATTATTGGGCGGCATACTGCAAGTACTAGATCTCCTTCTTGGAAAGATCTCAGTCGTACCCTTTTATTGAAAGATTTTGCCATTCGGGCTTGGTAGCACTCTAACTGCATTTGCGCCTCCAATCTTTTTTCATCCAGAGCTTCCAATTCTTCCAACCTGAGACGGGCATTGTCTTCAGTAGTCAATCCCTCTTGAATAGCCATTCGAAGGGACGGAATTTGACATTCGAGTGGAAGTACTGCTTCAACACCATAAACCAAGGCATAAGGTGTAGCCTGTGTTGGGGTTCGATATGTAGTGCGATAAGCCCACAGTGCTTCACCAATTCTTTCATGCCAGTCTCTTTTTGACTTGGACACAACTTTTTTCAAGAGATTACATAAAGTCTTGTTAAAGGCCTCTGCCAACCCATTGGCTGGTGCATGGTACATGGAGGAGTTGTACTGCTTGAAGCCGAACTTAGCACACAAATTATTTATGTGGCTATTACAGAAGGGCTTTCCATTATCGGTGATGATATGTCGAGGGACTCCATACCGATAGATGATTTGAACGCGGATGAAATCCGCCACATGTTCTTTCTTCACTTCTCTTAGTGGTACAGCTTCGGCCCACTTAGAGAAATAATCTGTTGCAGCAAGGATATACGAATGTCCAGCTGAAGATTTAGGGGTTATAGGCCCTATGACGTCGAGACCCCATGCGTCGAATGGCCACGAGGCTATCGTTGGATGCAATGGTTCCGGTGGTTGATGGATGAAATTCGCATGGACTTGACAAGCTTCACATTTCCTTGCATAGCCCATAGAATCATGCACCATGGTCGGCCGATAATACCCCATTCTTTTGATTCAAAATGGAGCTTTGGCCCCATCGATGAGCTCCACATATCCCGAATGAGCTTCTTCCAAGACATGCATGGCTTCTTCATTATTTAAACATCGGAGGAAAACTCCATCAAAAGAACGCCTATAGGCGTGTCTTTGTAGAAGATGAAACGTGATGCTCTCCTTGAATATCAGTCCTTCGCTTTGGGTGCGTCGGGTAATTTCGATGTTGAAGGTAGTCAATAATAGGTTGTCTCCAATCCCTTTTTTCTTTATGAGCAACTTCAACGATATTGTTTTCTTCCAAATCCTCGGGTTGTAGTGGTGGAATCACCCATCTTTGAACAACCGATATTGGATGGGTGAAGTCTTCACACGACCTTGCTAACCACAATGACCAGGTTTGCTAAAGCATCGGCTCTTCTGCTTTCATTTCTTGGGACAAACTTGATTTTGATGGAATCAAACCGTCTCAAGAGAGCCGATGCATATTTGTGGTAGGGCAGTAGCTCTACTTTCCGGACTTCATATTCTGACAAAAGTTGATTAATTATCAACATTGAGTCCCCGTAGACGTCAAGCTGTTTAATCCCCATGTCTAGTGCTGTCTCGAGGCCGATAATGAGTGCTTGATATTCTGCCATGTTATTTGAGCAACTTTACATCAAAGAGAATGAATATGGCATAACTTGATCGTGAGGAGTTACAAACACAACCCCTGCCCCCGCACCATACTTTCGAGCAGCACCATCAAAGAACAATCTCCATGAAGGCACAATTTCAGCGTAAAAGACTTCTTCGTCTGGAAGATCTTCTGGAAATTCCCAATCGATGGTATCGGATGATCTGCAAGAAAGTCCGCCATGAGCACTTGTCCTTTGATTGCCTTTAAGTGAGACAAACCTAATGTCGAATCTGCATAAAAGGAGTGCCCATTTTCCTATTCTTAGGAGAGAATAGGTCTTGACATTATGTATTTAAGCGGGTCCACTTTTGAGACCAAATTGATTGTGTGTGATAGCATATAATGCCTCAATTTCTTAGCGGCAAAGATTAGTGCTAAACACATCTTTTCAATTGGGGAATAGTTTAATTCAGCACCTACAAGAGTTCGACTTAGATAGTAAAGTGCGTTTTCTTTTCCTTCGCTCGTTTACTTGTGCAAGGAGCGCACCCAAAGAATTTTTTCCACATAAAGTGTCAATGGTTTCCTTGGAGTCGGCCGTTAACACGGAGGATGAGACAAATATTGTTTTATGCTCTGAAAAGCATTTTTACATGCTTCGTCCCATTGAAACGGCACATCCTTTTTCAATAACCTATTGAAAGGATGACAACGTCCAGCAAGATTGGAGATAAATCTCAGAATGTATGCGAAGCTTTCCTCGCAAACTTTTCAATTCGTGCAAGTCTTTTGGTTCTGGCATATCAATTATGGCTTGAATTTTGGATTGGTCAATCTCAATGCCTCGATGCCGAACAATAAAGCCGAGGAATTTTCCTGAAGTGACCCCGAATGCACATTTGAGTGGATTCATCTTCAGTTGGTAGCGCCGAAGTCTTTCAAAAACTTCTCGCAAATCTGGTAGGTGATTTGGTCTCATTGTGTTTGACAACTAGATCGTCACGTAGCATTCGACCTTCTTATGTATCATGTCACAAAACCTTTTGCATCGTGCGTTGATATGTTGCTCCTGCATTTTTTAGGCCAAATGGCATCACTTTGTAACAAAACACGCCTTTTGGAGTTCGAAATGCAGTAAGCTCTTCATCTTTTGGGTTCATGCGAATTTGATTGTACCCGGAAAATCCATCCATGAAGGACAAGGTCAGAGCGATTGTTGCATCCACCATTAACTCCGTGATTGGTAGTGGGAAGTCATCTTTGGGACAAGCCTTATTTAAATCCTGAAATCGACACGCAGTTCGCGATTGGCCATTTTCTTCCTAACTTGGGGACTATATTAGCGATCCACGTAGGATACTTGACTTCCGTATGAATCCCGCTTCAATTAACTTATTGATTTCAACCTCTATCCGAGGACTAATTCAGACGGAATTTTCTTTGAGGTCGCTTGATTGGGCGAACACCATGCCTTCATCGCAAGATGATGTCTCGCGACTTTGGGATCCAACCAGGCATTTCCTTGTATGACCACGCCAAGACATCTTTATACTCGTGCTTAGCAATTTGAGGTATTCGGACTCCTCTTTTTGACTACGGAGAGCACTAACAAATATTGGTCTTGGATCTTCTTGGTCCCCAAGTCCAATTGTTTGAGTTCGTCCACGCAGCCCGCCCCCATCCTCGAATGTTGGAGGAGCCGCTCGTGTTCGTCGACAGTAGCGAACTTTGAGAATCGGATTCTGGTCCGATCCTTCTTCAAGCGCAATATGATTCATCGAGGCAACCTCTTCATCATCTTTATCTTCTTGAATTGAAGTATTCTTTCCATTTTTGCGTCTTCAGTATCGCTTAAGCTTACGGCTTTGAGTGACAGCTTTAACTCCTAGCCGAGAAAACACATATCGTCTTTGGGAGGACCACCCGAGTGGACACGCCTTGGTCTACCTGAGAAGGTAAGCGGTGCCACCACCTAGCCTTTGAAAAGCGGATGTTTTACTTTGAGGCTCGATTGGAGTGGAAGGTTCAACCTTTAGTCTTTCAAATGCCGAGACCCTTGTATTTTCACTTTGGATTCGGTCAAATCGAGGTCTTTGATTCTTCTTCTTCTGGTCATCGACCTCAAATATCTGAATCATGATCGGATTCAAGAGATTTTTAACTTTGATGACCCGTTTTGGCGGATTGGGGCATATCCCAATCCATACTTCCCATCGAGGCGAAGGCCCTTTGGAGAGAACAGGTCAAGATCTCCCATTTTGCGGGTTCTCCCTTTCCATATCCAAAGCATTTTCCAAAAGCTTTTGGGCTTTCACATTATAATGTCCTCTAAAGATTTGCTTGATTTTTCGGTAGTCTTGGAGCTCGAAGCTTCTTGAGGTGTCGAGATGGAAAGCTTGGCATACTCGAGATGAGTGTTGAAGGATCAGCTTGAACTTTTGAAATGTTCGTGGTAGCGAATTCTTGAAATATTTCGTATTGGAAAAATCAATTCGTCTTTCGATCCATTTACATATACTTGCGACTTAGCAAGAGGTTCCTTTTGAATTGATTTTTCCATTTGTACAATAGAACTATCATCCTTGATCTTGTTGTGCTTAATCTCAAACCCAGATGCGAGATAATCCCGCTAATCGAGAATCGACTCCTTCCATGTAAAACTTTGCATCTGCAAAGTAAGATTCTTCTTTACGGAATGGGTTCGTTTCCGCCACAACGCATTTGACTTCTCCATCCCGGCAATATTTGAAACATTGGTGCCAGGTGGAGGGAACTACCCCCGTTTCGTGCAACCAAACTCGTCCAAGTAGTAGCTCATACGATGTTTTCGCATCAATAACATGAAAGAGCGGCCGAAGATACCACTCTCCCATGCGGATCTTTAAACGGATCATGCCAATGGCTTCTTGACCCTTTTGATTGAACCCTTGTATCATGATCTTACTTTTAGACAAGTCACGTAGGTTAATGCCAATCTTCTTCATTATGTGGATTGGCATAATATTTATGGCTGACCCACAATCAATCATTATACGATTGATCTTACAGTCACGGACATAACCGCTGACATACAATGGCCTATTGTGTAGACGAGAACCAAGTTGTAAGTCATCGTCTGTAAAGGTAATGGTAGCCATGCAATCTTGGTGATTTGTAGACTTGTCGGACATGAAGATCTTGTCTTCATATTCTTCGGGGTCAATTAGTGCTGCAATCAAGGCCATACGGTCATCGAACGGAAGATGCAGGATTTCTGCTAGCCTTGTATTGGAGGGAATGTTGTTAAGGATTGAAACTGTTTTCTCTACCTTTGAGTCACCTTTTGGGGCGCTTGATGATCCACCGTTTCCCTTTACGTTGATCATATGTGTAGCAACACATTCATTTTCCAGGAAACCCCTGGGGAAAAATTCTCCTAGGGTAGCTTGGTTTTGGAGAGAGTCTTGCTGCATGACCTCTATTTTCTTGGACTTCAAGGATTTTTGCCTTGATCTTTGACTTTCTTTTTGATTGCTTTTTGGTGGCTTTCTTTGTGTTGATAAGCGATTTTGAACATCGTGATGTGGAAGTCGTTGAATTTTCAGCGTCTTCTTTGTACAAGGGTCCATGCCCCCTTATCATCGTTTGATATTGTCTTCTTGGCAATTTGAATTTCTCCATATGCCTCCAGCGCTTGTGCTGCTAAAGGGGCGGGAGATGATATTTTACCTGTATTTCTTGACTTTCTATACTTCTTTGTATGCTTCTTTTTCTTGTTAGTGAAGGCAGACCACCCATCGTCGGCCTCGTCCTCAATTTCAAATTCAGACTCCCAAAGATCTAAGTCATCAGTCATGACTTCATAAAAAGAGGGACGATTAGGAGCGCGGGGTCTATCCATCTCAGGGTAGATGTATTCAGTAGTGACTTCTCCATTTACCCAAAATTCCACTAGCCTCGCTCCTTCTGGAAGTTGAGGCCCAAACTCAATTGGGGTTGGTGTTGACTTCCTCACACTATAAGTGAAAGGGAGAGTCGTTATATTTTCAGCAATTGAAATTGGATCAAATGATCCAAATGTGACCATTGAACAATTTGCAGCTTGATTGTCGTCGGTCTCGAATGCGATTTTGTTTTCCTTACCTAGACGGACGATAAGGTCTTTTAAAACAAAACATTTCTCCACCGGATGACTAATGATCCGATGGAATCTGCAGTATTTGGGATTATCAACCTGCCCAACCTCTTCTGGTCTCTTTGGTATGGGCAACTCGATTATCTTTTGTTCAAGAAGTTGGTCAGTGGGACACTTGAGTCCGAGAAAGGATATTCTTTCTCTGCCAATTCCCTCAATGAAGGGAAGTTGCTCTTTTGGGCTTTATTTTTATCAGCTTTATATTCAGGCTTGTATGCTGGCTTGGCATTGGCAGCTTTGCTTGATTTCTGGAATGTGATTTTCGTAGGAGCCGTAGAGATCGTCATGACATCTTTTGATTTGCCCAACTTAACGTCTTTCTTTATGTCTTTCTTTGGCTCCTTTTTATCCCGTGGATCGCTCGGCAAGTAACTTCCGTGCCTTGCAATCTGAACTTCCAGATCATGAGCACGTGTAGCCAACTCTTCAAATGAGTGGGGCATATTTGCTTGAAGATTATAGAGTAATCCCCAATGCATGCCCTGGACGCACATGTCGATTGAGGATGATTCGCTGATTTTCTCCTTGCAACTTAGGACAAGGTTCCTCCAGCGTTCGATATAGTCTACCACCGCTCCTCTTTGCCTTGCTTTGTTACGGCAAGCTCTGGCAAAGCTAACCGTTAAGCGAGTGCTATAAGCGAGTGAGAAACTTCGCGTTCAAGTTGATCCCAATGCAATTGACCCAGTAGGAGATCGGTATACCATTCGAATCTTTGCACCTTTAAGAGAGCGTCTGGTGCTTCACCATCATATCGTTGTAAGTACTGCATTATTGCGTGTCTCAATGAAATGAGCAATATGTTGCTTTGGGTTGCCCTTTCCATCAAAGCACAAAAACTTGGGAGGTTGATAGCCCATGGGCATCCTCGATTAAATCAATCCGTCGACTATAAGGTTTTGCATAGGCGAGGGAGGATTGTGACGAACCACCATCTTGATGCGTATGGTATCGGCAATCATATGTTGAAGTTGGACTGATAAAGAACCAGCAGAGACATGCGCGGCATCACGGAACATATTTTTAGTACCGATTCGATCATGCATGTCGTGCTTTTGCTCATCCTCATGAGTTTGGGACCTTTGCCCCTAGAAGAGCCTTCGCCTTTGTGGCTATCTTCCTTTTCGACTCCTTCATTTCTAATTTGTTCATGAGAGCGACTATTTGGGCGTCCTTTTGTTCCGAGACTTTGACAATTTTTCGATTGCCAAAGCCATCATTGGATCCTTTCATCCAATTAGGACCGCTTGATGACTAGCACATCTTGAGCGACTCATCGGAAGATGTGTAATCTCCCACTTTCGCGGAGAGATAGCTTTGATCGATCGGCTTCAAACCCCTCACTTGGCGAGCTTGATCGAGGATTCTCTGAAAAGAGGATTTTCTTGAAGGAGCTTGGCCTTTCTTGGAGAACTAGCTTTCCTGAGGGTAAGGATTTTCTTCTTTCCTCTCTTGGAGAATTTTCTCAACGGTGATACTAGTCGAGAACTCCCAGCTTTGGTTTTTGCTCTGGTAGCATGGAGGAGTTCAGCAAGTGTCTCCTCAATATTGGCAACAGTGTCTTTCACTATTCCACTTGACATCTTAGTGATGTGTTTTGGTTTTGAGATTTCTTGAGTAGATCGAAAGATGAGAGGCAAGAGGGTCCCACTGGGCGTGCCAGAAATTTGTAAACAAAAAATTTCTCCTCGTATTAATAAGAAATAATACAATGAAATTTTGTTACAAACTGAATTTGGGAAATTAACAAGGTGGATCTCTTGGCTGACGAATCTTGAATCCTCTGATTAACGATCTGCTGGTGAGTATTGGGGCCACGTGGCTTGATTCCAAACGTCAAAGATTTTATTTGACTTGATTTTAATCTTTGTAGAAGATTGTGTTCTACAAAGTCTTGAATTTGACTTTGAATTGGAGAAGACTGTGTTCTCCAAAACTTTGTTTTGATCTTGGATTTGATTTCGAAATTAGAGAAGACTGTGTTCTCTAATCTCTTGCTTTGCTTTTGACTTTTGTTTTGAATTAGAGAAGACTGTGTTCTCTAATCCACTTTACTTTGATTTGATTTCGATTTGGAAAAGACTGTGTTTTCCAAATCGTTGATTTGAGTTTGAGGCTCAAGAAGATTTTGTTCTTCTTGATTGGTTTTGATTTGAGAGAGTTTGTTCTCTCGGATTTTTTAGAGAATTTCTAAGTTTTGCACTTAGGGTTCTCTTTCTTCCTTTTTCCTCCTCCCTTTCAACTGAACCCAAGGGTTTTATTTATAGAGAAGTTTGGATAGGGTTATCATCAATAACCCATTTAATTTGAATTCGAATAATAAATCCTTAATTATCCAAATTAAATTAAATAGTTGAATTAAATATAATATTATTCCAATTATATTTAATAAAAGTAGGATGGGCTTTTGTTGGGCATTTTTACCAATTGAATTTAATTGGGTTTAGTGGACATTTGTGATTTAGGATTTAATGGGTCAATTAATTATAGTCAACCCGATCCATCAATTTGAGAGGTCAATTAAAATCAATCCGGCCCAAAACACTCAAAAATTTTAGTGTCTACAATGTCATCTACCATTATACCAATGATTATGACATACACTATGGTGTTGTAGTATGATCCAAATTTTATTTAATTTTTTGTTGATGGATACAATTTTTTCAAATTTTTTAACCACTTTTACAAGTAATTTCGAAATTTTTTGCAACCAATTTGACGATGATATAATAATTGGCTTTATTATCTAAATACAGTTATTAAAAATCAAAATTTTTACAACTATTTCATCAGGTAATTTCAATTTTTTTTACATTTTTTCAACCACTTTAACAATTAATTTCAAAATTTATTTGATAAGGCGAACTGCCTTAAAGTTGTTCGCCCCAATGGAAATGACAGTGAAAAATAAAAAAAAAAAATTTTATCTATTATTTTTAATTTTGTTTAATAATTATATTAAATTAACCTGATAAAGTTTATCAAATAAATTTTGAAATTAATTGTTAAAGTGGTTGAAAAAATGTAAAAAAAATTGAAATTATTGGTATAATGATAGATGACATATTTTATAACTATATATCTAAAAGTGATGGAGGGTTGAAATTATTGGTAGTAATATTTTGTAAAATTTATTTTGTAAAAAAATTTTTTTTTTTTAAGTTATTTGTGAATACAGAGAGAGAGAGGAGAGAGGAGGAGAGAGGAGAGAGCCGAGAGAAGAGAGGAGAGAGAGGAGAGAGGAGAGAGGGAGGGGGTATAATTGAAAAGTGGTCAGAATTTGGTCAAAGGTGGGTGTATAAAGAAAAGGGGTGGGTGCATTTAGCCACACCCTTCTATAAATGCTTCTCGAAGGAGATCTAGGGTCTATCTACAGAGTGGTGGCTGTAGCTCTGGTGGTTCTGTTTGGACCTGTTGGGTGGTTGGTGGTCCGCCGGAAATGGCGGCACACCGTCACCAGGAAGGAGGAGATCAGGAGACTTCTGGCCTTGGCGTCCAATGAGGCAGCTAGGGCTGAGTTTGAGGCTGCAGCTTTGTACAGCTATGCCTATGGTTCTGGCTCTCCAATCTCTGACCCGGAGGAGGAGACCGCAGTTTCACTGTCCGGATCGTTGTTGGTGCGGCAATCACAGTATCAATGTGAAGTCTGCTTGTCTCCAACGACAACACGCTGCAAACGGTGTAAAGCTGTTCATTACTGGTTGGTTGGAATTTCGCTCAATTCTTTGATCTTCGTTTCAATTACATTTTTTTGTGTGAATGTTTTTTTCTTGCCTCTCACGGTTTGGTTGTGTACGTCCATTTTGTTATTGCACCTTTTATATTATCTTGGATTCTTGGAAATATGGCCTTTTAAGTTAAAGACAATTTTCACAGTAGAGTGTGAAAAATGAAGTTTGATCTAGGACTAGCAGCAATACTATCATCAACAAGTTGCTGCATCAAATTTTATCTCGAAGGCTCTCAATTTGTTGTTGTTTTCGCAATGTGCCTAGAGTAACTCATAGAGAAAAGGGAGACGGAAAATGCTAATAAAGTACCAAAATTGAGACAACTTATATGCTTATTGTTGTGCGTAGATTCACCGATATATCCTCCATCTATGTATGCGCAGCATGCTTTCACATACTAGTTCAAACATGGTCAATCAATGTTTAGGGGTTTAGGGCACGCATAAAAATTACTAGGTACAAGGCCTCAATGACTTGAATGCTATGCACTGGATTGAGGTTCTTAAAATAACTGGAGTCTTGTCTGTGGAGGTAAAGGATTGATCACGTGGAACTATATTTTCTAACTATGTTTTAACCCTCTTCTCCTTTTGGAATTATATATGCTTGTATCCTGCCAAAGAGTGTTGCAATGCGTACCATTAAAATATTGTGAAAAATATAAAAGCTACAAGATTATGCTCATAATAAACTCTACACCATATTTTAAAAAGTTCCCATAAAATTAAAAGTCTGTTTCATAAGGAAATATGAAATATATCAATAAAGTAGCAATTATAATTATAAGCTAGTAAAAAGCCTAAAAAGGTGGACAAGTAAGCCGACATCTGACTTGTTGTAATGCTTCTTTCTCATAGGCATTCGTCTCAATAAGCTTGAGGCATAAACTTTGACAATGGAATTCGAGGGTCGAGGCACTTAATAAAAGCCTCAGCAAGGCATGTCTCAAGATGTAAGCCTAGGATTCTTTCTGAAATAATAGTTGGAATCTTAGAAAAGAAGAGGGAGTTGGATGTGATCATGTGAGTGAAGTTTATATCTTCCCATCTGCAGAAGAAAAGCTATCCATTATCTGTTCTTTTTGTTCTGGTATCTAAACTTCCGTTGATTATTCAAGTATTTCATGTTTGTCAAGAAACAGTCGTTCCCTTTATTTGTCAAGAAAAGCCTCTCCCTTTATTATTCAAATGTTTCATATTTGTCAAGAAAATATTGTATTATCATTCTTCCCCAGTTTCCCCCATGCAGTGAGGATGGAATACATATCTTTCCAGGACCAGGATATTTCTAGATGACATCCATAGCCCCCACCCCACCACCCCAAAAACACACCACATAATAGTTTCTCAGAATCATCTTGTGGAAGCAAGGTCAAACACTTGATGTTACTGACATTTGGGTTTTACTAATTTTATTGAGCGGTTATACGTTTCTTCTTTCTCCTAAAGCAAAGCACATTATACATGGGGATTAAAGCAAATCATCATATGAACACCTTTTAAATTTACATCTTCAGAGTCAATTAATGGTTTATCGCTAAAAGCTAGGTTGCTATAGACCCTATGCCATATGAGTTCATAGTCTACTGGTTGCTAAAAAAGGTTTTTATTTAACGGGGTGATGAGATTTAACCTACTTATGAAAAAAAAGAAAAAGAAAAACCTTCAAGTTTAGTGTTTTATCATATACCCCATCAAATAGTGTCTACCTGAAGCCGACAAGCTGTTGACTTGAGAAGACTCAATGTTTGTTTATCTGCTTTTGTCATCATAGGGATTATGGGCCACTACGTTTGTACAATTTAGGATGCGACAATTTTGTAGCGTATAGGAGAGACATGAGCATGTGATGCCATGATTAATATTCACTTGTTGTCACAGCTGGTAACTAATGATTAGAATATATGTGATGCTAATCTTTTCTTGCTTTTCAAGGATGATAGATGTTGTCCCAATTCACCTTATATTTTAATGTTTCAGCTCTGGAAAATGTCAAATAATCCATTGGCGACAAGGTCACAAGGACGAATGTCGTCCATGTAATATCACTCATCAGAACATTGATGTGGGAGTCCATTCTGGTCTTAAGGAATTTAAGCTCGATGAGGTTGGAAGTAGTGGTAATGTTATCCAGAATCAAGGAAAAAATTTTGCTAAGCCAGTTGATTCATCTTCAGGAGAATATACATTTATAGAACCCAATCCTCGTGACGTGCTCAAGGGGGAAGACTCTACTGAAGTTGAAAATGTTGGTAACGAGAAAGAAGCAGATGTAAATTTGATATCATCAATTCACACTCTTCCTGATGAATGTTCACCACCTATTGTTTTGGGGAAGTTGTCAGTAGCTTCACATGGGAACTCAAATGACTCTTTTAGATGTACTATGAAGACTAGCTCCACTAACGTGGAGGGAAGAAATAGTCTCTTGTTGGAGCAGCCTGTTGTGTCCGATTTTACAAATGATGTTACTATAAGGAAACCAAATCAGTTGAAGTCTGGCTGTATTGATATAGATAATCACAGTGGATCTTCAACCTCATCTGGCTGGACTGTTTCTGGCTCAGAACAGCACTCACTTTCTGAACCCTCTACACCCTCTTCTGGTTTCTGGGAGGGGACATTTGACACAATTATATCCAAGATTGATGAACTTGATGAATACGGTGGTGTTAACATGCTAAAGTCTCGCACTTCTGGATGCTTCACTAGAAGTAATGTTCATCATGTGGAAGGACTCATGTCTGATGCAAATAGATTCATGGCAGCTGACCCTCGTCCCGCTTCATCAGTGCCCGAAAGATCAACAGATGAAGCTCCAATATCAAAAGAAGCAAATCTGAAGGCTATAAGACCTCCATTATTGAGTTTAACGAAGTTAGTTAGTACGGGCGTTCACAATATTCCCACCGAATGTAGTTTAAAGTTAAGAGAAGCTAAATGCTCCTCATCTAGATCTAGTTCTTATTGTGGGGCATCTGGCTCTGAAAATAATGTGACAACTGGAGAGGTTACAAGAGATGGTGGTTTGCAATCATTGACACTTGATATGTTAAATAATAGGATTGATGCCCCAACCAGTAATTCACAGGCTGTGAAACTTAATGAAGTTGATTCTCTGACATCTAAAGTTGCTGGGCTTCAATCTTCTGGCACTAGCAAGCTTACTGTTGCTAGTGTTCCTGTAAAGAATGACAGGACTCGTGGATTTGATGGTTCATCAGAGCATGGTTACCAATTACGGGATGCTGGGATTGAAGCAAATAAATCACGAAGGACTTTGAACCCACCCAGGGATTCTAAGCTGATACGACATAGCCTGATAGGTGCTCAAAGTGGGGTTATGGGAAGATCCAAGGTCTGGTGGATACTGTGCTTGTTACTTTCACCTACAATTCCTACTTATAAATGCACAGGACAATGCTAACCTCTGTCTCTCTTCAGGGACTGTTTCCTTATGACCTCTTTGTGAAGCTTTACAATTGGAATGAGGTTGAATTACGCCCTTGTGGACTGATAAATTGTGGGAACAGGTAAAATGCCACACTTCTATCCTAATTTTGGCATATTAAACTGTTTTATAAAAACCTTCTGTCTTATTTTCAAGTATGGGAGTTGCATAATTCTGTCAATACATGTATGCGCAACACTTCAACCTATAGAAAGTCATAAAGTTGCATAAAATAGTTTACATTTTTAATCAACTAGTTTCACTGTTTTTAGTTTGACAGAATTAATGTCTTACTTAACTGTGGACAAAACGAACTTGCATAGGAAGCCTCTGAACTTGCAGTTTCTGTTTGAGTGTTTTCTTTTCTTATTTTGGGTTGATTGTTTATGAGTAACGACTTGACCCATAGAGTCTTATTTTAGAGTCATTCTTGTTTCGACTTGTCCCTTTTAGTTCTTTATGTAATAGAGTGTTGAGTTGTCCCTAGAGTCTAATATTGTTTCTTGACTCCTTCTCTTGCTTTTGTTTCCTTTGAGTGGATGACTCATCCACTTTTTGATTTGTATCTCTTGAAATTTTTTTAATTTTTTAACTTAATAAAATCTGCAGTTTCCTAAAAAAAAAAAAAAAAAAATTGTTTATGAGTAACGACGGATTTTTTGTTTTTATATACTTTTTTTTTGTTTTTCTTTTATTTCTTTTGTTTGGCTTTTCTTTATTATAAATTTCAAAATAAAATCTGAGAGCTTGTTTACCACAATTTTTCTCAAAAACTCTTTTCAACCCCTGATGTAGTTTTACATTATTCTATTAACTGTTTACACAATTGTCAGTTTCCCACGTTTTCTCAGATACTAATGCATTATTTTGTAAAATCAAATGAATGAGCATCAATTATTCAAACTTTATGTAATTTTATATTATTTTATACTTTTTTTACACGATGTGTCGGTGTCCCACTTTTTTTCCCCTGCCAAATTCACATATGGAAGTGTCTATGTTCCAAACAGAGCTGTGATGAATGCTCCATTGTGCATTTTAAACTATGTTTAGCATGGTCATCGTAGACCAAATTTTGGTACAGTTTCAGTATTTAAATGTGTGCTAAGAGCCAATAAACTATAGTTGCATTCGTGGTTCGATAAAGTGCAGGTTCGGATTTGAATTTTTATACATTTTCATACATTCTCTTTGAAATTTGAATTTGGTCAAACTAATCACATCCACATATCACGTGGGCCCTACACGTATTATACAAATCTCCACCATTCAACTGCACTCATTCTCCCTCCTATTTCACATAAAAATCTATAAAAATTTCAATCCTAACATGGGCAAAGTCTTATTGATGAGATTGGGTAAAGAAGAATTTTGAAACTTCTCTTTCTTTTTGAACTAAGTGCGTTCACGTGTGCATGTAGATTGTGCATCGTCAAATATTTGCTTCATGTTCTTTTTTTATTCTCTAATATTCAGAAATGAAGATGCGATCTCTTGAACAAAAATGCACTTATAGTTGTTCTCTTTATTCAATGCCCTGTGTGATGAAACGTTGTGTTCAACTCTTGATAAATCTTTTGATGTCACGATTGCATGCATTTTTTTCCTTAAATATTGGATCCCACATAAGTTCTCAGTTATTTGAATCTTTCCTGTAGCTGTTATGCAAATGCTGTGCTTCAATGTTTGGCATTCACTCCACCTCTCACAGCTTATTTTCTCCAAGGACTCCATTCAAAAGCATGTAAGTTGCTCCATCTCGCTCCTGTTTTCTCAGTTAATAATTTTTTAGATTCTATCTTCATGTCTACATGGCCTTTTGTTGTAAACTCTAATGCTTTTAAATTGTCCGTTCTTCTATTTTATTTGATTCCCCTACTTTTTTTCTATCTTTATCAGGTGACAAAAAGGAATGGTGCTTCACTTGTGAATTTGAAACTCTTGTCTTGAAGGCCAGGGAAGGCCATTCTCCTCTCGCACCTGTGAGGATAGTATCTCGGTTACAACACATAGGAAGCCATCTGATTAATGGGAGGGAAGAAGATGCTCATGAATTTCTTAGGTAAGCTGGCTTTCACTTTCCTCGCGATTGCTATTGTTTGTTGCTACTTGTTTGATTTATCACTAAGTTTGTCTATATTCTGAATCTAGATATGCCATTGAATCGATGCAATTCATTTGCTTGAAGGAATCTGATAGGAAGGAGCCAAGCGCTTTGGATGAAGAAACAACTCTCCTAGGGCTTACATTTGGGGGTTACCTCCGATCAAAGGTGATTTCGGACAGTTTTTGGGTACTAGAAATCGAGAGCTATATGGCTGACAATATTTGTTGTAGATTTTAACTTGAATGCAAATGTGAGAGTGCAGATTGAATGCATGAGGTGCGGAGGCAAATCTGAGCGGCATGAAAGAATGATGGATCTTACTGTTGAGATAGTAGGAGATATAGGTACTCTGGAAGAGGCCATACAACAATTCACTCAGACAGAGATTTTAGATGGTGAAAATAAGTACCAATGCAGCAGGTGTGTTGGTCCCAAGTTCCTCCCCCGACACACAACCCCAACTCAAAAAAAACAACCAAAAATAATAATAATAATAATTCCAAGTTATATGCATGTCTTTCTGAGTGATGGGTTGGTTTGTCTTTGCTTTCTATTTCTCTGTTTCATTTTTCATTTCTTTTTCTGTTCTCTTTTCTTTTCTTCATGGTTTATCTGCCTGCTTTAGTTGAGTTGCTTCCATTTTCTTTTCTTGATTTGTTAATGTTGTAAAACTGTCGTGACATCAGACATGAATTTTGTACTTAAACTTTGCCCTTTTTAAACCACTACTAATTCCTTCTGGAGTTTGGCATGTGGCTTGTGGTTTGACTTTGAATGGTATCTTTTCACTATGATCATGTGCTTAATGACTCCTACACAATCCATACTGACCTTTTATTACAGTTTGTTATCTATTTGTTTTTTCCGTTATTATTTGTGGATCAAAATTGGAATGGTACCATAATCTAATGGCATGTCATTAATGTCAGTTTGAAGTGATTAGCCATCAGAATTCATTAACTGATTATTCCACAAATCTTTCTCATTTTGCATTTTTTAAATTGTTAAATTTAGCACTTTGACATTACCAAATTTTATTTATTGTTTGTTATAATACTGAATTACTTTTTTGTCACGAATGTCTTAGTAGATTATTAGTTCCATGGACAGTACCTGCTTATTTTCATGTGGTTCTGGATGCTTGTCGGCATCAAATATATTACTATAGGTTTATGGCATTGTATTTGCCTCTTTTTTTGGCTACACGTGTCTGGCTAATGAACAGGCAAAGCGATCTTTTTCTCTGAGACATCTTAGATCCTGCAGTGTTCATTTTTATTGGAATACATTCGTTCGAGTACCTGTAACTCTCAGATAGAGAATAGAATGGAAAGGTTTATTCATTATATTTCACTGTTGTATTGTGACTTTGTGGTGGTGCCTACAATTTTATTCTCTTGATTTCCAAGTTGGTGGTAGTAGGGTGGTTTCTATTTTCGATTTTGATGGTACACATTTAACCAGCATATTCAACCACATCTCGCTTTTGTCAGATGTATGTCGTATGAGAAGGCTAAAAAGAAGTTGAGAGTACTGGAGGCCCCTAATGTCCTCACTATTGGTCTAAAGAGATTTCAGGTTATCATTTAGATCATATGTGTTTTATTAGTTTTCAAGATTCTATGAGTTGCTTACTATTTTTGTGTTACAGGCGGAGAAATTTGGAAAGCTGAATAAGAGAATTAAATATCCTGAAATTCTGAATATGGCCCCATATATGAGTGGAACAAGTGACAAATCCCCAATTTACCAGCTTTATGGAGTAGTAGTGCACTTGGATGTTATGAATGCAACATTCTCTGGTCATTATGTGTGTTACATTAAAAACAATCAGGGCAGGTGGTTTAAAGCTGATGATAGCACTGTAAGCCCTTAACTTCTCCTTCTAAATAAAAGTTTTTGCTTGGTTGGTTTCCTTGGGAAAGGTTAATACCTGCGATTTGTTGCAATTTAGAAGACCCTTTCTATATATTTCCCCATCATATTTTATAATGTGTAGAAAGGCCGATGAAAACATTGATCATCTTTTAATACATTGTGAGTTTGCTAGAAATATTTGGGGAAGAATGTTATGTTTGTTCGGTGAATCGGGGAGCATTACCACGAAGATGGGCTGATTTGACTTTGATTAAGTGGAGATTCGGGGGAAAATGGAAGCAACACAAGGACTTATGGAAATTAATGGTCATGGCATCAGCTTGGGCTCTATGGATAGAGAGGAATAGGAGAATTTTTAACAACCTAGAAAGATCGGTAGATGATACATGGGATAGCATAGTGTTTCTCACTGGATTATGGGCAAGAGCAGCTGGAAAGTAAAATGATTTGGAGAATTTTTTGTTTCGTATAGATCCGTATAGTTTTTTGTTCCCTAATACTTTAAGTGACTAGTAGCTGTATTCACTTAGGTTTTTGCCTCATGAGTGATGTCATTGTTTTGCACGGTGGATGGCTCATCTGCTCTATTTTTTTGTAACTATTTTCTGGAAATATTTTTACCTATAAAATGTGCAGTTTCTTATTAAAAAAAAAAAATTCTCCTTCTAAACGTGTTCTACAATAATTCATCTTCTGCAGTTCAACTTAATCCTTTAAATGATTTGCTTAGATTTTTATTTTTTCCTTTGAGGCACAAACTCATACCTAAGATTTTCTGGAAATTATTTTGCTTTGACAAGATCTCTTTCATAGGCTCGTTTAATCATGGTATCTTGGTTTTGTTATGTATAGTGGAAAGTTTGACTATTGATGTAGAATTTCTAGCACGTTACGAAGAATGTAACTCACCACCCTGAAATAGAACAAGAAACTGCAAGAAAGGAGAAGGGAAAGAGATTATTTGGGTGTGTTCAGTTGGGATTATTTGGTTTCGGGTATCGATCAATTGACCGTGGAAGCTGAGGAAACAGGTCAAAAGCAGCCATAAGTTCTGTGAATCTAGGCAAGACCATGTGATGATTAAATATATATATATTTTTTTTAAAGAATCAAATTACACATTGGAGCCTCCGTGTAGCATGCAAAGTTTGAGAAGATAATGGGATGACTTGGAAATTATTGTTTCTTTTGGGGTAATTATGTAATTTTTGCAGCCAATGACGCGTTGCCCACCTGCCATCTTTTCAGGCAAATTAATTATGTTTGCAGCTTTGGTTGACAATGTGAACTAATAGTTCAACTTTAATGAGATTAAAAAATGCTCTTAGTTTATACGGTTTGGTTGCTGCCAGTATCTTGTTAGCAAGGTCGGTAATTTTAGTCCGATTATAAAGGTGACAATTGAGAAACATTGACTTTGGTTGAGCTTGCAAAAAATCTGTTGACAAAGACCTATATCATATCCATTCACCCATGTAGCCCTAGACCAGAGGGGCAGCAAGTCTGTACATTTGGTTGTTGCTGCAAGTATTTTGATGTCACTGATTGACATCTGTTCAGTGAGGCAGACAGTTGAGTTGCGTGGTCGGGCTTTGGTCGAGTTGTGCAACATTAGACCTCCCAATATAATGTTATTTGGACCTCTCAAAATCAGTTTTCAGGAACATTTTTCAACTTCAGCTTTCTATACAGTGATTTTATTGGCCAAAACGACGGGCTGCTTAAGGAACCAGTCTTATCTTTCTGCCTTCATTCATCAGTTGTTGGAAACCATTCAGTTTGAAATAGTGCAGTAAAGAGCTGGGAGAGTGTTTAAATTTCACTTCCCCATTGTAGGTGGACCATTATGGCCTTTCTCCACTGGGATTAGATAGGATTTATACGTCGTGCTGTCTTCATTCTGAATGTGGACCTCTGAATGTTTTTAGACTTGACATTTATATCTGGTTGTAGGTGCAAGAGGTGAAACTTGATAAAGTTTTGATGAACGACGCCTACATGCTTCTCTATGCAAGGTGAGATATATTCCAGATGAATTCTTGATTTCATCTTTGTTCCTTGATCCTCGTCTCTTTGTTCATGATTTGGATTTCACATAGGTGTTCCCCGCGTGCCCCAAGAATAATCAGGAGTTCAATAGTTGTGCGTGATACAAGAAAAGCGAAGTCGACGACTTGTAAGGCAAGAGCTCACTCAGCAACTCAATGGGATATTCCTATGAGCAAATTGAATGCATCTTCGACATGCTACAGCTGCATGAGTTTCCGGCCGGTTGTGGAAGAAGACAGTGGGAGCGACAAGTCCTCTTTCTTCTCTGAAGTTGGTTCTTACAGTACAGACAGCACTAATATGGAATCAACCAGCACAGATGACAACTTTGATCTAATATTCGGTGACATTGGAATTTGCTCGAATAATAATAGATCATGGAGGAGCTCCACGGATTCTGACACAGCATCTTCATCATCCTCTCAATCTCCGCTGCATTCAAGACATGATTTTGATGGTTATCCTCCGGAGTCATGCGGGTGTGGAGTGGTAGATAGTCATGCGTTTTGGGCATCCGAGGGAAAAAGTTATCTTTTGGATCGTAGACAGTGTAGAAAGTTAGTTGATAGCAATTGTAGTTGTAGTAAGTTAGAGCGAATTTATGATAACACGGAATGTTCTAGTTCAAGAATATCCAGAGAAAATTGAATGAATTCTATTTAGGGGTGGTAGTGTAGGGAATAATGAGTTTTGAGAGGAGTCGTCTTTGTATGTATGTATGTATTGAGCATTGGCATGGAAATGAGGATACCCTCTTCGGGTTACCTACCTTATACTATATATATTGTTATTTTTTTTACTACAATGAAGAGAATCGGGTTAAAAGTCTGTTTCGTGTTACTCTACCCAACTCAAGTCGGAGGTGTTGTTTGGTAAGGCAATCAGACCTTGCTTCAATGACATGGGAGCCACTTTTATCTTTCCCAGCCATACATGAAAGAAACGAATTCAGAGAAATATCAAGAATATGGGATGCAGTATGCTACACAGCTAGGCCTAGGAGTTGGCTAACTAAAAAACAGTCTCCCACCTGTAACAAATAAAAAAATTAGCAGTAAAATTTGTCTTACCATACGATAAGCAAGCCTCAGCAAGCAAACTACAACTGGAAATAAATTACACTAATGAAAGATCAAATCACAACTTGAAATAGGACACATTGATTCATCGACAGAGAGAGCTACAGAAACATCAAATTGAGATCATTACAGACATAGAGCAAAGGGTAGTGATACTCACACCCACATAATTAATCCATACACCCACCTAATTTTAAAATTTTTTAAATTTCCAATTTTACCCTTTATTTAAGGTGGGTGCGCGAGCGAAATTGGATCCTCGG
Source organism: Jasminum sambac (assembly GCA_018223645.1). Taxonomy (NCBI): domain Eukaryota; kingdom Viridiplantae; phylum Streptophyta; class Magnoliopsida; order Lamiales; family Oleaceae; genus Jasminum; species Jasminum sambac. The sequence continues at coordinate 38,949,450 of CP073643.1, forward strand.
CCAAGAGCGGCCGAGGATCAAAACCTCGACCCACGCTGGCGAGGCCCCCATGAGGGACCTCGGCCAAGGCTGGCCGAGCTCCATAGGATGAGGACCTCGGCCAAGCCTTGGCGAGGTCCTCATGGGGCCTCGACCAAGCGTGGCAGTTCCGCTTTGGTCTTGACCGAGGATCCAATTTTTTTTTTTAAAAATTGATTGATAATATAATTAATATTTTTTATATTATTTTTTGATTTGGGGAACGAACATGTGATGTATGAGTTGGACCGAACGGGACGAAACCGTATTTTATAGATTTAGTGTCCGAACTCCGTTTTGGACAAATAATATACCGATTTGAGGTAGCTCGACGCCACGAGTCGAACTCATTGCTTTGCAATTATGTACGATGCATTTTGGCCATCCGAGTGCGTTTAGACAGCGAAATTAGCGTTTTTCTATTTTTCGAATAATTTAATTTTTTTCATTTATTTGTTTTTAATTTTATTTTATCACCATTTCCATATTAAAATAAAATAAAATGAAAAAATAAATTAAAAACAAATAAAATTAAATTATTCGAAAAATTAAAAACAAATAAATGAAAAAAATTAAATTATTCGAAAAATAGAAAAACGCTAATTTCGCTGTCTAAACGCGCTCGGATAGCCAAAATGCATCGCACATCATTGCAAAGCAATGAGTTCGACTCGTGGCGTCGAACTACCCCAAATCGGTATATTATTTATCCAAAACGGAGTTCGGACACTAAATCTATAAAATACGGTTTCGTCCCGTTCGATCCAACTCATACATCACATGTTCGTTCCCCAAATAAAAAATAATATAAAAAAATATTAATTATATTATCAATCAATTTTTTTAAATAAAAAAAAAATTGGATCCTCGGCCGAGGCGGCCGAAGATCCAAAACGGAACTCGCCCACGCTTGGCCGAGGCCCCCATGAGGGACCTCGGCCAAGGCTGGCCGAGCTCCATCCTATGGAGCTCGGCCGGCCTTGGCGAGGTCCTCATGGGGCCTCGGCCGGCGTGGTCGAGGCCTTTTGGATCCTCGGCCGCTCTTGGCCGAGGATCCAATTTCGCTCGCGCACCCACCTTAAATAAATGGAGCTCGGCCAGCCTTGGCCGAGGTCCCTCATGGGGGCCTCGGCCAGGCGTGGCCGAGGGGCCTTTTGGATCCTCGGCCGCTCTTGGCCGAGGATCCAATTTCGCTCGCGCACCCACCTTAAATAAAGGATAAAATTGGAAATTTAAAAAATTTTAAAATTAGGTGGGTGTATGGATTAATTATGTGGGTGTGAGTATCACTACCCTATAGCAAAATCCCCCTCAAAATAGCTAACCTTCCATTTTCACATCCAAGTCAAGTAAATGAGTAATGATCATTCAACTAAAAGTTCTTTCTTGGTCGACCCCTCTTTTTAGCTCCGGTTGAAGGCACCACCGGGGGCGTGGCCGGTGTTGGCGTCGGCATTGGCGGTGGGGGTGGGGGTGGGGGTGGCTTGGGCGGAGCAGCAGTGGCAGTATCATCAACCGCATCGGCAGCCACCTGCTGCGACCCAAACATGGGTGGCATCCAATTGGGAAAGGGACTCTTTTTAGCAGCAGCAGCACCCTCTGCATTATTCCCGAGGACAAACCCCATCGGAAAGAAGCCCCAACAGCAATAATAGGCCTCCCTCCCAGGCACCGTCGGAGGGATCGACACAACTTCGGCCCCAGTAAATGCCCTCTTGCAGTTCTGGCATCTAAAACAACATCCATCATACACTCTCGGATACTCGTACAGATTATAACAGTAGGGACATGCCGTCCAATAAGTTTCCTCCTCCTCCTTACTATTATTCTCGGCGGCGGCGGTGGCAGCAGCATTCACACCTTTTCTGTTGCTCGATCTGCCACCGTGTCCCCTAGAGCTACGTCGCACAGACAATTTCTGGTTAAAATTACCTTCATCCGCCTTCTTTTGTTGTTGACGAAATTGCTGCTGCTGTGTGGGTTGGGCTTGTTTCTTCATGCCCACCAGATCGACCTTCGTGAAAATGGAGAACTCATTGTCGTACGAGGGTTTCTTGGCCGGATCGGACAGAACAGCCCACGCATCAGCAACCAGGCCGAAAGCCGACTCGAAAGCGAGCGGTTCTTGTCCGGGTGGAGGAGGAGGGCCAGTCGCCGGTACTGCTTCTTGATCAGCTCGCCGTCGTCGCTCCGCTGAGGGACTTGGAGAATGGAGTACCAATCGTGTTGGTTGTTAACCCGTTTCTCCGCCGCTAACAGGACATCGGCTACGGCTAAGATCTGTTCTGGCCCTTCCAGGAGCGGCTCCGTTTCCTGGGCTAGGATAGCAAAGTCTTTCGACCCGCTCAGGTCTTTGTTCCGGAGCAGCTTTTCGGCGATTCCGAGGAGGCGTTCGGCTTCCGCTCTGGTGGTGGTGGTGTGATGTTCCATTATCGTGTCTGAATTTGGTCACACCCAGCAACAACAATCGATATATTTTGTTGGGTAATTAATGTTGGTCTGTTATGAATAATAATTGAAGTGTTATGAATAATTGAGAATAATTTGGTGGTTATGAATTATGAGGAATAATTTGGTGGAGGAATAATTTGGTGGAGGAATAATTTGGTAAAAGATGTAATTATTATATGTGAATGACTATTATACCCTTGATGAAATTATGTAATTACGATTGTGCCATTCGAAGTTTTCCTATAAATAGGGCTTCAGTTATTAATGAAATTCATTCCTGAGAATTCCTTAGAATTCATTCTCTCTAAATTCTCTCTATTGTTTCTATACTTTTATAACACATTATCAGCACGAGTCTCTAGCCCTTTGAGTAATATGAAAGAAGTATGCTCTACAGTTGCATCTTATAGATGATCTTCTGTATCAGAAACTGGATTATTACTAATGAATTAATTCATCCTCATCAATCCTAAATAACTCTCTCTTTGCAAATACATCATTGAAAATTCCCTTTTGTTCATATTCTTCTCCCACAATTCCTCATTCTACACAACCTGCTTGGAGATGTCTGAAATTCCAAAATTGGAAGAATGGAGTCCAAAGAATTTTCCGATCACGTAAATGGATTGCAAGTAAATCTCATCCATGGAATAATTAGAGAAAGGGAAAAAGGTAAATCATATGATTTTATAATATAATAATATATTAAACTATAACATTCGTTTTATCGAGATATAAGGAGTATACATTATCAAAATCAAATTTTCTCGACTCCATTATACTCGATTTAACGAGAGCTTCGATTTGACACAAACATTGATAGGGTAATAACTCGTTTTGAAATATGTTATTATCAAACTTTCAAAATTTATAAATCAGTACACCAACTTTTGAAAAAGTTACAAAATAGTCATTGAATATTTTGATATTGATAAATTGAAGTAGAAAGGAGATAATTTTCCAATCGTAAAACATTGATAAAATATTTTTGACAATTTTACCTTTGCTAATTGGAATGGACAATTTTACCCTTAGGGTAAAACCGACCTAATTTTGACGACAGTGAAAAATGGATAGAATATTCATGAAGAAATTCTAAATCCATTGATTATATAAAATGGCTTGAAGTCCATTTGAGTTAAAAGATCGAAATATTAATGTAACTCCGAAGAGTTCAATTACATAATGTACTTATTCTAGAAGGATAAGTGTGCTCTTGTAGAAGTAATGAGTATTTGTTCTAGAAGAACAAATTTGCTCCCGTAAGCGATTCAATATTTAATTCTACGACTTTATTTCTTTGCAATTTAATTCTTGCAATACCTCCTACTTGATGATGGGTTCAAACCGTCACTAAGCGGAAGGTTTTATATATTTACTGCACTTTATATGCTAAGTGATGGGTAATACCTTCTACTAAGCGAGATCCTACTCTGAAGAAGTAGTTAAATATTATGCAATTTAATTCTTGCTATTTAAATTAGTAGATTTATATTTATTGCAATAATTCCCATAAGGTAGATTCGACCACCTATTGGAGGAAATTTAATTTGTTAATTTAAATTTATGCACTTTATAGTTTGAGTATATTTCCAATGTGGTGGGTAATACCACACGATTGGTGTGCATATTTCAATGTGGTGGGTTATACTACACGATTGGTTATAACTAATCCTACTCCGAGGAAGAAGTAGTTGATCAAATATTCTAATCATACTCTCGAAGAAGTAGGCGATGAGAATAAAATTACTTCTTCATATATCTGAATATGAATGGAGAAAATTGAGCAAGTGGTACTTGAAGTTACCATTGGATAAATAGACGAAAGTAAAATCTTTGAATAGATCCCATGTTGATAAATCAAAGATAATATATCGCATGGAAAGCTTATATGAAGTAATCTCATCGATGATATGAAATTGTATTAATATGAGAATAAAATGCTCTTGAAGAAGCAAAATCACTAGATATCATGTATTTGAATAAAGCCAATATGATATTATTATTATTACTCCGAAGAAGTACAAAGCAGTAGAAGTGGAACATATTGAGAATATCAAAAGATGTCATTAAACACTCGAAAATATAAAAATGCAAAAGAATATACATCTTGAATCCATAAATGAGGGATGCGTCTAGAGTATAAATACTCCGTAACTCGCCACCATCAACATTAGGATTCATAATGAAATATTTAAAGGATCCGAATTTCTTTTTAGCTTGACACCAGAGTGTGACCAAGCGGACCTGGGCTTCCACAGATTCTTGAACATATGCATGAAATTTGATGAGTAGTTCATCAACGGTACTAAGCGAAATAAGTATTTTCTCATTGAATGAGAGATAAACTTATTATTTACACACGATCTAGAAAGCGCTAGTAAGCCATCAAAGAAATTATTAATATTCAACAAACCTATTGGTTTGACATGAAAATTCCAACGGCTATATTGAATATTTCCTCCGATTGTGTTGTAGCCGCTGGAAGGACAATGAAAGCATCACTATTATTCATCATATACATCATGCGGTTGTGGATGGATTGCGCATAGCCCCAACCTGTGGACCCATGGTAGAAGCGGCTCCAATTGAGTATTAGATCCAACTAGATGGAAAGGTATTACGCTCAAACTCTTATTCCCCATGATTGTGCGGCCATTATAAGTCTAGCTAAAAGTTTATTGTTGGTTCCTCCGTATAGTATATTGATTTCTTGTCTACCTAACTCTTTTACAAAGTCGGTTTGCCATATCCACATATTGGATATGGCCTACCTAGATCCACCAAGAATACATACGGTTTTAATATGGCGAGGTAAAGTGACTTGTATGAGATGATTCTAAAATCTCCATATCCATCTCTACTCCTATATCTCTTTTTTGCACTATACTTTTAATGTATGAACATGAGAGATATATGAATCCCTCTATTTAAAGAAAAATTTTCAAACCAATAATTGAGTGCACTATTTACTTTTTGACAAATATGAAAGAGAAAAAAAAATCTGAGAAAATTTTTTAAGTGAAAATGACATATATCATCATTGATTGAAAAATAATATATATATACATATATATATATCTTAAAATCGAAAAACAATATTTACAATTACAAGAAATATATTGATCTTTGTTATTACACCGAGCTTTCTTACATAAATATGGGAAAATCATTATGCTAAAATTTTCTACTAAATTTACAAAGCAGGATCTTCTAAAGTAAGTTTTTCAAAGTATGTAGCGTTTGTTGATCTTTGAATTTGGCCCATAAGGCCATTAGCTCACCTTATGCGTGTCCACTAGGATGTGTCTCAAGAGCTGTTGAATATCATCCAAAGGCTCCTTACTCAATCCATCCTTAATGAATGCTATTTTATCTTCTCGATTTACGGACAAGTACCCCTGATTTACATCGAGTGTCACATGTCCACCGAGCACACTTGTAGCATCCTCCTAATCTTTTTGCTCTCCGTTTCTTTGAAAAACTACTTTTACCCATACCAGGCATGTATTTAGAAGGAATTGAAACCTCACCAGATAATCGAACCTTTGCTTCAATCAAGTATCGGATATCTTGTGGGATACCCTTATTCATTAGCATCCTTAATCTTTCCTACATCGATAAATCCTTTTTAGGATTTTGATCGGTAGTGATGGATAGTATTTTCGAAGATTTGAGAGCATATGATCCATTATAATGTATAGGCCCTTGTTAGGATGAATTTTGCAATAATTTTGATGATTTATTTATAGAATAATACAGCGTATGAAATAAGACTCGATTTTAAATAAATAATATGAAGCGTAAGAGCTACGATTTTGAATTAAATAATAGCGGATGTGATGCGTATGAGGTGTAACTCGTGTTTGAAGTAGACAATAATATCACCAAAAGATGATGGAATATGTCGGTGAATGATTTCTATGATAAATCATATTGAGCACTATCTGAGATACTAGTGAAATCGATATAAGAATTTCTTGAACTAGAAGTTCAATAATACTCGTTTGCAAAACCGGATGACCATCCCAGATTTAAATAATTATTGAAATCAATATTTCAAGTGAAAAATTAAAAGAATTCTTCAATGATTGTTCTCGATAAATGATGAAATCATTACTAGCCAATATTGGGAATAAATCCCAAATATATACGGATTAAAGGATGAGAAGTATGGGCCCACTCATCCTCCATGTGGACTACTAGATATTATGATATGGATCCACTAGATAGTCACATGTGTATATGATTCGTAATTTGAAATTTCTGAAATATTTGCTCACATTATGAGCATGATTTCAGATTTAATGATAAAGCTAGTAAATATATATATCCCAATGATTTGAATAAATCACTGAAGGATTTGAGTATCTGCATACAAGTGGGATATTATATGGCAAATTATTTAAAGTCCTCAAATAAATTGCGATATCGAGAATAGAATGCAAAGCGGTCTAAATTCCCATATTAAGAATTTGAATGATGAGAACATATATGATTAAAATCATACCAACTATATGAGTTTTGGTGTTCTAAATTTTCTCGGCATGAGGGGAGTATTAAAGGTTGAAAATAATATGTGAAATGCATCATGTTATATCCTCGAAATTGAAATACGAACTTGAAGTTCAAAGATGCATGAAAGGCTATGAACAATCACATATATCAGTTACGATGCTTTGATAAGTTAGCACGCTAGAAGCGTTGATATTTCCCCAAACATATATATCAAAGCAAATTATAAAAGATGGTCTTAATAACGGAGGCATATGCTCTTGAAGAGTATATAGACATAACTATATTGTGTAATCCTACAAGAGGATTGATAATGAGATATCTCGATAAGTTATGTCGATATGGGGAAAGAAATGAAATTGAAAAGTGTCGACACGATATGAAAATGTAGCGCTACATATGATCAATGATAATGAAAATATTGAGATATATTGAAGATGATAAATGGTGAATGTGAAATCCTTAACTTATGAGATGATGAGATGATGATGACTAATGCTCAAGTTTAAAGATAAGCATGGTGGTCATTATATGTTGCATGCTCATGAAAGTTAAATTACCGATCGTGTGTGTAGTGCGAAAAGGAAATTAAAGGATCGGATGAGCTAAACCCGTGTTTATGAGTACCCTAAAGGGTGAACTAAGCCCCTGGGAATGAAATAACCTATTAAGTGAGTATTAAATGCTAAATGATATATTTTAAATGTTAGTTAGTTATGAAGGTTTACTTATATGTTTACATGTTTTTACAATGAATTTATATGCTTTAAATTGTGTATTTGGAGACATGTGTTCATGGTGAATGTTTTGTAGTTGTGTAAGAAAATTGATGCACTCTAAATGAAGCGAAGAGTATAAAATCAATGTATATGATACTCATACAAATGTATGAAAGATTTTGAAATGCTTACGACATACTTGTATAAAATACGCGTTGCACTCTTTTCCCTTAGTGAGGTTTTATCCCATTGGGTTTTCCTAGCAAGGTTTTTAATGAGGCAACTTTAAAGGCGTATTCACATGAATAATGTACTCTTTTTCCTTCATTAGGGTTTTCCCAGGTTTTCCTAATAAGGTTTTAACGAGGCATATTCATGGTATATTGAACGATAGGAGAAATTGATCAGTGTATCTATTGGATCAAGTTATAATGGAGCTAATGCTTTAGATCCAAACGATGATGATATTGAAATCATTTACGAGTAAAGATATCAGTTCTCAAGATATGAAATCAAAGCGGAGTTGTACTTTTTCCTTCGATCAAGTTTTTTCCCCCTTTGGGTTTTCTTGACAAGGTTTTTAACGAGGCTCGTGAATACTCATATGCCGATAGACATCGAGGGGAGCAATGTTTTGATGAAACGTATATAACCACTCCAAGCTATCCTGCAATCGTTTTGGAAGTTTTTTCCCAGGGTTTTTTCTCCAAGCAGTCAGGAAGACATTTGTATTAATAGTCATTCAAGGGGAGTGTTATGAATAATAATTGAAGTGTTATGAATAATTGAGAATAATTTGGTGGTTATGAATTATGAGGAATAATTTGGTGGAGGAATAATTTGGTGGAGGAATAATTTGGTAAAAGATGTAATTATTATATGTGAATGACTATTATACCCTTGATGAAATTATGTAATTACGATTGTGCCATTCGAAGTTTTCCTATAAATAGGGCTTCAGTTATTAATGAAATTCATTCCTGAGAATTCCTTAGAATTCATTCTCTCTAAATTCTCTCTATTGTTTCTATACTTTTATAACATGGTCAACATTTTAATTGCCTTTCTATTTATGAAAATAGGCTCATTTTCAACATTTCACTGGTTTCTTTAAAGAAACACAAGTTATATCAAATTCGTATTTTAACGCAGCGATATAAACTTTATTAAAACTTTACTGAAACGGGCCTATAATCACATTACTACTATAATTACAACTAGTATCACACGCATGTGATGTACAAAAATAATTAAATTTATGTACGATAAATAATTGATATAAAATTATAAATATAAATATTAAATTACATAATTGATGTAATTTATGCATGAGAGATTGTATAATTATAAACAATTATTGAAATCTATAATATTGTATAATATGGGAGATGTTATAATTGTAAATAATTATTGAAATTTATAATATTGTATATTATAGTTACTACAAAAAATGCAGAGTAAATTCACAATTGTAAATTATAAAAATTCATGTGCATCACATAATTAAGAAGTTTATCAACACCTACAACTTTAGTTCTAATTGTCGTGCATAGCATTGCATAACAATGATCGTGGAGATTAATTAATTGTAAACGAACCATTGGGAATGAATATATAAAAATTCTTTGATTATCAAAACGTGTCATTTTCTTTGGTACATATCAAATTTATACTGAACACATTTTTTCTTTCTGAAATGGATAGTACGCACTCTAAATTTTATGATTTTATGTGTTCTTTTAGTAATTAATTGTAATTACTACTTAATTTTAGTTCTATTGTATAAAAAGTATTATACCTAATTTTATGTAACTTAAATTTATAGTAATATAGACAATTTTCCACATTTACTTAATTCATTTGCTTCATTTCCATTTATGTAAACTGTATGTTGATTATAGAAAGAAAACTTTTTATTTTTAATTTTATATATTTCGAAAAGGGCAAAAGCGTGCAATGTAAAATGTAGTCAGTGAGCATATCACATCAGCCATATTAAAAACGAAAAATATCAATTAATTTTTTTAATTAGAAACCATGTGTCATGTTGACATTACCAATACGATGTTCGCCAAACGTGACACTTCAATTATAATAATCTAAGGATTAATAAATTATTATTTTACTTAAAAATAAATAAATTATTCAACATAAATTCAGTTATAATTTTAACCACTCACTATTTGATTTTTTTAAAAAAAGAAAAAATCAAAGATACCCACTATTTTTGAACATACCAATTCACGTAACCAAGCAAAACTATGAACAGACCAATTCACGTAACCAAGCAAAACTATCAAAAACTACAATTTTATCACAATAAAATGAAATAAAAAATAAAAAATATTTATTATTTAATATTCTGAATTAGAACTTTAAAAAATGAAGTTATATTTAAAGTCTTTTCAAAACAAATTTTTATCATTAAATGTTTGTTTTAAATATTGGTTTATTTTTAATTACATTTTTAATTGCTACTCATTGATGTTGGTTTATTTCCAAAACTAATTTTATAATTTTCTTAAAATATTTAATGTGTGTCACGTTGGCATGTTTGCCTACGTGGCACTTCACAAATTATAATTATAATATAAAGAAAGATAAAGGTCAATGGTATGATAATATAACATTTCAAAATATAAAGATAAAGATTAATAAATTACTCTTTATTTAAAAATAAGTGAATTATTCAGTGCAAATTCAATTATAATTTTAGCACTCACTATTTGATTTAAGAATAATCTACTATTTGAATAATCCAATACACATTACAAATCAAAACTATCTAAAATTATAACATTTTTTGACACGGTGAAAATAAATAAATAAAATACTTATTATTTAATGTTTTTAATTAGAAATTTGAAAAATGAAATTACATTTAATTTTTTCCAAAACTAATTTTTTCCTATTAAATTTTATTTTTCACATTTAATGACAATTTTATGTTTCATTAAAAAATAATTATATTTAAAGAATTTTTCCTATTTAAAACTACCAATTAATGTTGGTTTATTTTCAAAAAATAGAATTTTCTTTTTTTTTTTAACTACAAAACTGATTTTATGCTTTTTTTTATACTAATGAATTTTAAATATTAATGAGTGCCACGTTGACACTGTTGTCAACATGGCACTTCTCTTTTTATAATATAAAGATTACTACTGATAGTAAAGATCGCCTGACGGACGGTGACTAAAAACACATAATACGCGATTAGGGCGTTTGAACCTGAAACCTATAAGAATATAAGTCATTTTTCATTTAATTGATTGATTCTATATTTTGTTCTTATTTAATGTATATTATTATTTTAAAAAATAATATACGTTATTATTAATAAAAATACATTAAATGCATTTAAAAAGTATAGTTAACTTTATTTTTCCAACAATATCAATTATTCCCCACATCCCTTAAAAAAAAAACTCTTTCCATTCTGTGAATATAAGCTTGTTCCTATTTTTACACAAATTAAGAATGTCAATTAATGTATTTGAAAAAGTTTTAATGGCACAATCAAAACTCGACATTTTGATCAAGCGCGCACTAAGGACCTATCTTTCTTTTCTTGGTATTTTCGTCATGAACCTAATATTTTATTACGAGATAAGGACTTTTTAGGTCAAAAAAATAATATTACCCTTTTATTTATATTATTTTCATTAAATTAAATAAAAATATTTACAACCAAGTCTGTAACCTTTCAACAAGTACAAATTAGTCTTTATCTATAACACATTCTCCACCACCACCACCCCGACGTCACCACCACCAACTCTAGCAAAACCCAAAAATAGATCTGGTGGTTTTCAACCCACCAGCTGATTTGACGATCAGACCACCATATCTATTTTTGGGTCTCGTTAGAGTTTCATTGGAGTTAGTGGTGGTGGTGGTGGAAAATGTATTGTAGATGATGACTAATTTATACTTATGGAAAGGTTACATATTTAATTGTAAATATTTATATTTAATTTAATGAAAATAATATAAATAAATGGGTAATATTATCTTTTTGCCCTAAAAAGTTCTTGTCTCATAATAAAACGTTAGGTTGGGAAGAAAATGTCAATAAAAAAAGATAGGTCCTTAGTGTGCATCGGGACAAAACGTTAGGTCCTGATTGTGCTAATAACCATTTAAAAAAAATAAAATTTGCGCTATTTTTTCCCTATAGACTTTTATAATCATTAAATATTGTGAAGAATATAATGACATAAACTATATTAAATATAATCAAGGGCAATGGTTCAGTGGTTGAAACACAACCTGTGCGCGCGTTTGGAAGGTGAAAAATCATTCATTCATTATAGTATAATCGGATTAAAAATTGGCATATTTTATGTCGGTTTTAGTTAAGTAATTTCCAATAAATTACAACTAAATTAAAATGGCATCTTTATGTGGAACTAGTTATTTCACCCGTGTGTTGCACGGGAGACAAATTTTTCAACTAATAATGGTGTTCACAGATGTTAATAGCGTTAATATAAAATCTACAAAAATAATTAAAATAAAGAATGAGTTACAACAATAAACTTAATTAATTTGACTCGAAACAATTCTATAAAAATTTCGACAGAGTTTCTCCTATGTTTCGTACTAATCCATGCATCCTGCAAATATGTGTAAAAAGAAGTCACAAAAATTCATACAACTTAATTTACTATTCTCCATAGAATAATAACTTAATTAGCATTCGTGGTAAAGATTGTAATAATATACTATATTTTGCTCATTGTAAGATTAATCTACCAATGTAAATCCAAAATAAAATATCATTAAATATTATAGGTATCAAAATAACTCTACTACCATTCGCAGAGCTCATAGTTTTTCTTTTAAATTATTTTACATTCTATTATATGCAATTATAAATTTTGGGAGATATTAATTATACATCAGTGTGATGTACGTCATTAACAATTAATATGTAAATAATGATTTTTAAATTTTAATTATGAAATATAATCGATATAGAGATATATTTAAAAATAACAGTGTCGTGAGTATAGTCCGACAAACTCTAACACCCGGTTCCTGCCACGCTGGGAAATACTTATCCTCGTTTTGACCCATCCTCATTTACTTTAGGTCGAGTGACAATGATAAAAGAATTAAAATAGGATGGGAACTTCCATTCCCCGTCCCCGCCTGGCTAAAAAATTCTCATCCCCGACCATGCCCCATCATGATAGTTTAATCGAAGACTTTTATTTCTACTTTTTAATATATGTGTTATTGAAATTTTATTTCTTCGACAAATACCTTCTAAATATACTAAACACTTATATTTACATGTTATGTATAAACTCACTAATTTAACATATTTGATATATTAAATATTGAATGATTCGATATAAAATTTAAATTAATTTGGATAAGATAAATAAATTGAAATATATATGTAATACTTAAAATATACAACCTAATTGATGATACTTAAAAATTAAATAAAATTTCAACAGGATAAATTCAGTATAAAAAAAATAATTCAAAGGAGGTAGGATTCTGAATATTTATTTAGGAGATAGAAACTTAGACAAATATTTAATATAGTCGAAAGCTAATTAAAATATTCTAATTAAGTCGTCTAATTTCAATAATTGATTGAGTCGATAGCCAACTGTTTAGTAAGAATTGTTGGACTTATTCTCTAACGAAAGCGATAGATTGAACCAAAGAATTATTATATAAGGGTGTGTTTGATTGGAATTAGTTTTGCATGCAAATGTCAAATCGTGTAAAATGTTTTACACTTTCGATATTTGATTGCAAGTTGTAAAAAGAAATAGTTTTAGAGGGTACAATCGTTTTAAGCATGATTTCCACCAAAAGCATGAAAACGTTTTCTTAGGAGTAGGTGGTATTTCGTTTACCACACAAATGTTTTCCCGCTTTTCCTTTGCAACCTGTCAATCAAACACACCCTAATTGTTGGTTTGAGTAGTGTCAAAAGAAAAAAATTTAATTACTATTTGAAAACCTATTTTCGGAGCTTGTTACTTTAAAAAAAAAAAGAGCAGATCCTTTGAAATACCCTTAATTATATAGAAAGAAATATTAATGTATTGTCACCAATTGCAACTCAAAAGAACTATTATAGAAAATACAAAAAATATATAAGAATCAAAAGAAAAGTTTGTTTTGAAAAAAGAATGATACTGAAAAACTAAATGAAGTTAATTAGGGAATAATAATCGGTCAACTTACTCTACAATAAAATGTAACACCCAAATTCTAAGAATCCAAAATCTTATAAGTGTTAACTTAACTTTATTTTAAAATACGTAAAAAGATAAATTAATTTCGGAAGCATAGTTTTTCCCCAAAGCAATCCAATTAATTTTAATTATTTTTTATTTTTTAAAATAATTATGTTTCCCCCCTTTAGCAATTTAATTAATTTTGATTAATTTTTATCTAATAAAACTATCTCAATTTTCGTCCACTGAAATTATATCCAATTAAATTTAAGAAATATAATTAATCATAATTAATTGTAATATAATTAATTCTAATAAATATAATTAAATTTAATTAATTGTAATATAATTAGTTTTAATTAATTTTCATTTTTAGCTAATTATCTATGAAAAGAATTAACTACTTCTTAAATAATCATTTTAACAGCTGCACTTTTAAGAATTGTATGAATCTAATTTTATAGAAATCTTATAACTTAAAAGATATATTACAATTTAATTTTTTTTCTCTTTTCAAGGAAAACCCGTAGCAATCTAATCATTTTTTTAAATTAATTGCATTTTCCTTTTTAATAATGTAATTAATTTTTATTAATCTTTGTCCACTAAAATCATGTTGAACTAAATATTAGCAATAGAACTTATTATTTTAATTAATTATAATATAAAAAATTTTAGTTAATTTTTATGTTTAAGCTAATTATTTTTAAAAAAATTAATTATTTCCAAAATAATTTGCTTAATAGCCATAACTTTAAGAATTATATGAATCTAATTTTAAAAATATCTTATAATTGAAAAAATATCTTGAAATTTAAAAGATATCGGTATGTATTGAACCTAATTTTAGATTTTTTTGCACAAATTAAAGATCGTAGTGGTGGAATTTTGTCTCGAACTCAGGCCAACTCCCACTAAGTTTGTTTTTATTTTTGTATAAAACTTTAATGAATCGTTTGAATCTTTGTAAGATTGTTAATTTTAATTAACTTTTGTTTCTTAGCTATTTATTTATAAAAATAATCAATTATTTCTAAAATAAAGTAACAGGTCTGAACTTTTTTTTTCATTTTAGTTAAATGTTGCACCTTTATTTGAATTTTTGTGTAAATATTTAATCAATGGTAATTTTGTATGGCATAAAAATTAAATCTTAGTGAAAATTATTGATTTTAAATAATTTTATTTTTTAAAATACTAAAATTATGAAAAATGACCAGTCAAAAATTCATTCTACTTCTTGGAACTCTGTTATATTGTTCAATACAATAATCTATAAGTTGAAGATTGGGAAGCAAAATAAATAAGTAAATAAATAAATTGAAATTTGCTGATTCAAAATAAAATTGAAATTTATTGCAAATATATAATATTTATCTCTGTTTACTAAATTAAAATTGATAATAACATAAGCTAATGAGGTAAAAAATTAAAGTTATAATTTTCTATTGATATTTGTATGTAAAAGTACTAATATAATGAGATTTATTGTATGTACAAGTTGTTAAAATATAATGAGATTTATTTCATGTATAAGTTGTTTTAGTTTAATTGGTTTTATTCCAAGTTTGATTTATCTTAAGAATAAATGGAATGAAATTTTTTTGTTTAAAAAATTATTTCTGTATAAATTTAGTCTATTTTTTGTAATTATGCGAGAGTTTTGATTTAAGTACCATATTAATATATCTCGTCTTCTTTTTTATTCTGTGTATTATTCAGAAAATTTTTAAAAGAATTGGAGTCCATTTTGTGTAATTACATGAGAATTTGTACCTAAGTACCATATCAATATATAAATTATTATTTTGGTAAATTAAATATTTATTAGGAAAAAAGTATTTAATTTTAAACATAAAATAAAGCTAGCTTTAGTATATATTTGGCGATAAAAAAATTTAAGCATTATTTTTCATTTAATTTATTCTTAAGGTAAATCAAACACCGAATAGATTTAAAAGCTAAAACAATTTATACATGTCGTTATATTTGAATTTTACGCACAAATATCAATTGAGTGTCGTAACAAAAATTATCAATTTTTTAAACCTCATTATGTGAGTAGTCATTAATTTATATTAATATTAATTTAATTATATTTCAATTGGACAGTAATTTATTTATTTGCGGTGTATAAAAATTTATATATTGATAGTATACTTGTTGTAAAGTTATCATTAAGTCGAACAAAATAGAATCATGATTTATTTTTTTCCATTTATTTTATAGGTAGAAAATGAAAAGAGAGAGAGAGAAAAATGATAGCGAAAGTATTTAGATATTATGAGATTGGGTAAAATAAGGTAGAAACAATCAAATAAAATCCATATACATTAATTTTAATATACTATGGAAAAAAAATAAAAGAGAGTTGGATATGGATTATGAAAGAAAAAATAAAAAATAAAAAAAGAATTTATTTTAAATGAGAAAACGGATTTAAGGTAATAAAAAATATAATGAGAAAAAAGTTTTATTTTCTATATATAGATAAAAAATTATATTAGGTAAATTCAAAATGCGGGAAAATTTGATAATACTTTTAGGCTCAAAAAAAAGCTCTTTATATATATATATATATATATATATATATATATTATAGTCGGATGAAACCAAGTGTTAAAAATGATCAATTTATGAAAGTTGTTACTCCAATAGAACAAACACGATTTCAAAACCCCAATCTCTGACTTTCTCTCTACACAACTTTCTCTAAATTATCACCCCTTATAATCTACCCTCAATAATCGATATTACTACCCAAGTAATCTCTATTACAACACCACAATGGTCGGGAAAAAAAAAAGAAAAGAAAAGAAATAAAATCATAAGAACATTACCTATCTGGGTAATGATATTAACTGCCTCAATAACCATGACCAGTGGAAAAGGTTGCTTAAGATTAAATCTCTTGCTGAACCTATGACTATTTGGAGAGTAGGCTATGGATCCATATACTTTTGGCACCACCAATGGATCTATCTGGGAATTTTGAAAGATTTGGCCATTGTTGCAAATCTGCCCCATTTCATTGTCAAAGATGGCAATTGTTGCAAATCTGCATCTAGACATGTCATACAAACTCGACGAGCCGGTTCGACTCGCCTAAGGCTTGTTCGGGCTCGGCTCGAGCGCTTTTACTATACGAGCTCGAGCCGAGCTCACGAGTCGGGCGAGCTCGAGCCGGGCGGCTCGCCAGTAATGGTGTTCGAGCTTGAGCTCGCCTGGAGCTCACTAGCTTTTCCGGCTCGCGAGCCTTTTTGACATGCATATAAGCCATTTCATTGTTAAAGACTTTCATCTTGCTAAGCATTGGGATTTCCCTATACTCTTTCAATTCCTCCCTCCATAAGCTCCAAACTGTATCACAATCCCAATTCTTGAAAAAGAAGATCAAATTTTCTGGACCATAGCTTTAGGTAATTTAATGTTACCTCATGTATTGAGAGCATCAGACAAATATAGCCCCTACAAAAATTATGTCAGTTGCCGTGGAACTCTATTTGTCCACCTAAAATTTCAGTATTTGGGTGGAGATTATGGCATGGATAGATTTTTAGTTAATGTTGAACTTAGAAACTTAGAAGGAGATTTACATACTAACTTAGCCTCGAAAAGTCTTTCTTGTGATGGTGAGGAAACTCTTGATGTTTTCTTAAGGGTAGGGTTGCTAGAGATGTTTGGAACCAATTTTTGCTCGAGTGCAACTTAAAGCCTTCAGTAGTAATTCTACATCTCGGTTCTTCCTCCACTAGTGGTTACAATGTTTGAGAACTTATCAACTTAAGCAGTTGCTCCCTCTCATTATCTTTCAGTTTCTTTAGCTGGAGAAAAACAAGGCCAAATAAAACAATGAATGCATGTTTTCTGACAAGGTTATCTATGCTGTGGCTGGAATGGTGAAGCTTATTGAGCTCTCCCAATAGAAGCGCCATCTCCATTCCTATACATTAGTTGTTGTTGTTTGCAGGAGACCACTAGATAATATTTTCAAGCTTAACACTAGGGCATACTTCTTAGCCCGGCCTAGAGATAGGTCTACTATAGTGAGCCAATTTACAAAAATATTTTAGCCAACTATTGAGTTCGACTATAAATGGACACCATTAATCCTAATAAGGGCCGACTTCTTAGTCCGACCTTGAGATAGGTCCATTATGTTGGAACCAATTTACAAAAATATTTTGGCCAACTATTGAGTTTAGTTAAAAAGGGCCGCTAGGTGGACCCACATCCTAATAAGGGTCGACTTGAATCCAACCTGGAGATATGAAACCAATTTACAAAACTATTTTAGCCAACTATTGAGTTTGGCCACAAACGGCTACTAGGTGGACCCATATCCTAATAAATGTTATCTTCTCAGTCCAGTCTGGAGATAGGTACAATATGATGGAATTTACAAAAATATTTTAGCCAACTATTGAGTTGGGTCACAAAGGAGCATTGCGATGGACCCACCTCCTAATAAGGTCAATTTCTCAATCAAGCCTGGAGATAGGTCTACTACGGTGGATCCAGAATGGAAAGTATCAAACACGAGCTATATACTTGACAAAGAAGTAAAAAAATTAGGAAAAAAAGAAAACATAAAAAGCCTAGATGGGACAATCCTGAGTTGCACAATGTTCATACAAACTATGAAAAATAAATAGAAACTCAGCTCGGCTATATTGGACTAGGCAATGTATCAAACGAGCAAGAATAAAAAACTCAGCCCAAGCAAGCCGAAGTTAAGCAATGTACTTAATATAGGCCAAGTTAAAACAAGGACATATCCTGTAAATAAGCAGAGCAAATTAATCCCCGCAATGGTCCTTGTCAGTTGGTTTCTCCACCTCTGGCACCCCATAGTTTGCCCAGAGCCATTTCGTCTTTGCCTTGAGAAAGCCAATGTCCCACTCAGGTGTTCTTTTACAATGTCGCCAATCACGTTCTCGGCGGCACTGACATAGTTGGCATTCGGCTCATAGGCATATTCATTTGACTCATTGTACTTAGCTATTAGCTGCTTACGGGAAAAGCTAGATGAGCTGGGCTGCCTTTGCTTTAGATTCTTGATATGCTTCATTTTACAAAGCCTTCTTTGCGTCCTTGGGTGCCTTGGTCTTTTCGGAGTATTCCGTGGGTCCACTGGACCCCCCAAAAAGGTTGGCCGATGGGCTTAACTTGGGGCTTATTACTCTGCTGTTGGCAGCCTTTCATTGTCTGTTGTGAAGAATGGACAGACTTGCTCTTGAAGAGGAATTGGCTGTAAGAAAACAAAATTTTCTAAGATAACAGGTTGGCCAACATAAATAGAATAGTAAAACGCTCGACTTATTAGAGGTGGAAGTCGATCCCTGAGGAATCGCTTTGGTTAGGCCAGCTTCAAAGAGGTTTTCTTCGGTGATTAGAGTGGTCCAAGATGGGTTAGTACCCCGAGCTGTTGCAGCACGTACACTCCCGTTCAGATCAAAGATGGCCTCGACGTACTCTGCACAAAGATATATTATAACTATTCAACTAGGAAACAAATACAAAACAGAAAGGACTCAGACTCACCAAAGAAATGATATTTAATAGGGATAGTGACTTCAGTGTTTGGGTCGTCCGGACCCTTAAAACACCAAGTGGCCCAAAACTAGTTCAACTTCCATCCTTTCATCGAATCTGGTAGGCCGTTTATTGTCACCCCGCCCGATGTTGGCTTTATCGAGCAATAATACCAGCCAGAGTCCTGCCCGTCTCTCTTAAAGTTGTAGAGATTGTTGAACTCCTAGATCGATAAGTCCCTCATCCCTTTCTGATGCCAGAGAATAAACATACTGATAAGTGTTTTCCAGGTGTTCGGCATGAGCTAAGTAGGGGAAATCTTCCACTCTTTCAAGAACTCTTTAATCGGCCTAGGGAAAGGAAGTCATAGATTGAACTCAAGCATGGCTTGGTTAATCGTTACATAGCCCATTTGAGGGTTGTCCGCCTCGGCATTCACCTTAAGCGCGATGAATTTTACCCTTAGAAGGGTTCGATATTCGGTGTCCCACTGTTGCAACATGGCATCATTCACCCCAGAGGGATACTCTCAACATTTCCAGATCGGGGCAGACGCTGTGCCGGCCTTGACCTTCTTTACTTTTTTACTTTTTCGCTTTTTCAGAATAACAGGATGAGGTGGTCTACCCAAGCTAACTTGGTCACCAGCACCACCAGCTAGATCCAGCTTAGCTCCTCCGTCAACCATCCGAACGACAGTAATCAATTCTAGTTGTTGTATATCGTCAACGCTGGGCAAGGTTGGCTGATCCTCATTCAGGGAGTCGAGGTGTGTGTTTCCTTTGTCATAATCATAAGCTTCGCGGTCTGTACTAGAGCCCATCTCATCTTCAGAAGGTAAAATGAAAGCAAGTATAGAGGTCTACCTTTATTTTTGATAGCGCCGAACTTGCACACAGTTTGGTAAACGAGTTGACATGCAAGTCGAGAGGAAAATACTTAGAGAAGTAGCGATTTGAAAGTAATTTCCAACAGAATGAAGCCCCATTTATAGAGGCGGTGGTTCCGAATTGTGTAACGGTTGCTCAAAAGATGAAGTGTCGCGACTGCCCCCATAAATGAGCAGCCGTGTGGATAAGAGCATGGGCATATGCCAAACACATCTTAGGGGTTCAGATCGGGAAAGTGTCAGCCCCTCCATTTCTTAGCTCGGCGCAGAGACTTTGGGTGCAATTGTTAGCACTATAATGACCTGGCACCATTAATGGAGTTCATTTATGATGGCCGAGGTGGTGAGGTTTGAAGACAGACAATCTTGATAGCTGACCCGCAACTATAAGATCTTTATAATTGAGTTGTGCCCCAGTTCGACGTATTCCTAAGACGGGCGCTCCCGTGTGCAACCCAGCTGAGGTGCAAACTTATCCGAGGTAGGGCCCGACAGCCTAGGTCAACCCATGTGATGACTGACAGAGATGATGTCAACTACACCCGACAACACATCAATACCATTAATGCAAATACGACAACATTAAATAAACACAAGTTTCTAAGCAATCATTACACCTAGTCTAAGCCTAGTTTGGTAAGGTCATGAAGACCCCTATAAGCTGCCCATGCAAATTTTGTACTATAAATGGGGGTGCTCATCCCTCATTCAAAACAACACACTCAGTAATCAATACTTAGTTGGAGCTCAGCTTAAATACACACTTTCTTTCCTTTTAATTACTACATTACTACATTGCGAATTACTTACTTTCAAGTTGAGTCAAAATAGCCCATACAATTTTTGGCATCAATATATTGTATGATGTAAACTTAAGGCCTTGTTTTAGGGCTTGTTCTTTTCACAACAAATTTATACGCACGCAATTCCGTATAATCTCATACTCATTTTCAACCACACACACATTTTTCAAAATAATATTAACCACACATTTTTATACGGAATACCACGCACATCAACTTTATACCCAATCAAACATACCTTAGACACATTAAATTTCAAAATTTCAAATCTATTTTTTCTCTTATCTTTTTCCACTATCTAAATATTGATTTGATAATTTATTTATACTTTTTAATATATCTCCTTCAAATTTCAACCATCAGTTTTATACCAAATTCGAATAAACAAATGTTAATGTTAATGTGTATAAAACAAGGCCAAAATTGAAAAAAGTGAGGGGGTTGGGGGGGGGGGGGGTCACTGCACGTGATCCACACGTGCGGATACTTGAATTGATTTGAATTCGGACCTGTGTGCTCGAATTCAATCTGTCTGCGCAATTTCAATTTATATATATTTTTGAAAGTAATTTCAAATTATTATTATTATTATTTTTTTGGAAAGAGAAAGTAATTTCAAATTTATATTATAAATTGCATTTCCTGTCTCTTTGTATCGTCTCTCTGAAATCCATCTTTCAAATTTCAAATGCTCGAGGCGCCTTTCGTACTCTTGTTCAATCGCCACAACCGGAAAGTCTCTTGACTCGAAAAAATTTCACCTTCCTCCAATTCAGGTAACATTTCCCCCATTCGATTTATAATGCGTTTTGTATTTGAGCCTTTATATGCCGCGAAGTCTTTTCTTTCCAATTGTTGTTTTTTTCTTTGGTAGATCTATGTATATAGTTGAAATCTGGTTTGGGAAACCCGAATTTCTGGAATTTGTTCGTGCAATTTTTGTTTTTCGATAAAGATGGTTTGTAAATTTTGTTTTCTCCTTTTAAATTGGAGCTAGGGATATTCGGGGATCGGCATTCATTAATTGGATATGGAGTTGGATAACTCAGATACCAAGGACTCGTCACAATGTGTAAGAGTTGCTGTTAATATTAGACCTCTGGTTACGTCCGAGCTTCTCGTAGGATGTACTGATTGCATCTCGGTGTTCCCAGCTGAAAATCAGGTATTCTCTACTAATGGCTTTACAAGGTTTCCTGCAATAAGTTTATGTGTGAGGTTGATGGTTTTGAACTTCGATTTACTTGTTGAACTTTTTTCTGATGATTGCTTTGGTGCTTCTGGATACATTAACAGGTCCAGATTGGATCACACTCTTTCACTTTTGATTACATTTTTGGCAGTGGGGCATATCCATGCTCCCACATATTTGATGAATGTGTTGCCCCACTTGTTGATGCTCTCTTCTATGGCTACAATGGCACGGTGCTTGCCTATGGCCAGGTCATATATACTTAAGTTACTGCACAAAATTTGATTCTGTGCTTTACTATCGTTTCTAGTATTACTTTTATCCTTCAGCTTTAGTTGGGAGTTTAAATTAAGATGCAAAATCATATATCATTCTTGGTTGTTCTGTCTCAGACCGGGTCAGGAAAAACTTATACTATGGGTACAAATTATAATGGAGATCACAATGGTGTCATTCCTAAAGTAATGGATACCATTTTCTTGAAAGTGGAAGCTATGAAAGATACCAGAGTTTTTGATCAGAGTATCTTTTATTGAGGTATCAAATGTGAATTTACAAAAGTCCAGCTTTGTTTTGGTCCTTTTTTCCATATGTAATTTTTTATTGTTTTTTCTTATCTTATGATCGCAGATTTTTAAGGAAGAGGTGTTTGATTTGCTGGATCCAAACATTTCATCTTTGTCCAAAAGTGATTTTCCACCGGTTGCAAAGTCCACTGGTCCTGCAAGGGTTCCCATTCAAATTCGAGAAACAGTGAGTGGAGGGATTACACTTGCTGGGGTAAAGGAGGCAGAGGTCAAGACAAAGGATGAGATGGCATCATATTTACTACAAGGTTCAGTATCTCGTGCCACTGGGAGCACAAATATGAATAATCAGTCAAGGTGGAAAATCTTCTTTTTTTTTTTTTTTTTTTGGGTTGGGGCTTGGGGGGGTGGGGGTGGTTTTCTACTTATCTTAGCTACTTATTTTGATGCACATCATGGACACTCCTACTAGGGTTGTGTCATGTTCATTTCCTCTATCGCCATACATGTTCTGCTGTGTCAACCATTCCATGATGCCTCCCACAAGCTACATTTGGTGTTTTATTTTATTTTTATTTTATTTTAATTTTATATATTCTACTTATTTTTCAAAGGTTTAAGTATACCTTGGGGACATTCCTCGGATAAACGTTTGCAATGTCCTATATCATTAAAAATATTAAAATAAGGTATAATGTATAACAGTGTTTCAAAGAATTTATTTAGGTGTTTGGTTCCTTCATTTTAGAATAAATCACGTATCTCTTTATTTGTGGCCATTGAGTTAGGCTTCTAGCTAAAATTTTGTGTGAAATCAATTTATTTGCGGTTTTTGACACTAAAATAATTATAATATAAGTGGAAGTATTAAACTGTGGTGTCCTCAATTTGTGTCTTTTTGGTTCCAGATTTTTACAGGAAGTGTGAAATTCGAAGTCTACATGTTTTATGATTTTAAAAAAAAAAAAAACAATTTCTCTTTTCCACTTTCTTTGTTCCCTTACAAAACTGTAGTGGTTATGTTTAATGATTAATTCCTTATTAAGAAACTTGATGGAACATGTAATTTAAAGGCGTTCACTCTATTGAAGCACTAAGTTTCATACAAATAAAGAATCTTCTATGCTTATGTTCATAATATATATTTTGATCACTTTCTGTCGGTTCCTGGATTTGTCGAATTTCTTTAATTGAAGTTCCTGGGGGGTTTTGATTCCATCACAACTCATATAAGTACTCTTCTGACAAAGCTTTTTGCTACACTGTTTCAACGTAGTCGTTGGCACGCCATCTTCACAATAACTATGGAGCAAAAGAGAATTGGTCATTCTTTAGTTGGAGATGATGTTGGTGATGATATTTTGACGGCCAAACTACATTTGGTTGACCTTGCGGGATCTGAGCGTGCAAAACGAACAGGTGCAGATGGGACACGCTTGCGCGAAGGTAATTTTATATGTGGTCATCGATTTTTTGATGTTTTGTATTTCTTTCTCTTTACTTTGATTGTTGACTTTGAAAAATTTGAATCAAATTTTTATGTTGTGATTTCATGTGGTTTAGGCATTCATATTAACAAGGGATTGCTTGCTCTCGGGAACGTCATAAGTGCTTTGGGTGATGATAAGAAGCGAAAAGAAGGAGGTCATGTTCCTTATCGAGATAGCAAGTTAACACGTTTATTGCAGGCAAGGAACTAATCTCTACGGGCGCATCCCCCCCCCAAAAGAATCGCTTCCTCCAACACAAAACATATACATGTATGAAGAATCAGTTATGATGCATATGGGAAATTTTTGTCCCAAGATTATGTGTAAGGTTGTACTGTCACATTTACAAGTACAACTATGATGATCCTAGGACATTAATTATGAGTACTAGACAATAGATGAAAAAAAATAAGTGGAGTTATGTGCATAACCTTTTGATGCCATTGTATTATGAACCATTCACTCTGTTTCAAGAAACTAGCAGCTCATTCTTTTTCAATCAGTGGAAAAGCACATGAAGAAGGATGATTATGTTGATCTGAACAAGGTCAAAGAAGGATTCCATGGATCATTAAAAATATCAAGAATAGTGGTTGCTTTAATTTATTAGTAGATGAATATAAGATTATTTTACCTGTGATGTTGTGTTGATAATCATAGACAGTGTAAGATTTCTGAAGTGTAAATTGTTGTCAAATGATTATTATCCTATTATTTCCTCTCGTGTGGTTCTAATTCCAATTATTTTTATTGTGTTCAGTATGCTAAGTATGATTCATAACTTCATTTGTTCAGGATTCCCTTGGAGGAAACAGCAAAACAATTATGATTGGTATGCTCTTTGATTATTCTCTTCCCATTAGTAGACATTTGATTTGAAATCATTATAAACAATTCTAATCTATCGAACGTTGTGATGGTTGACACATCATATTTCTTAATTACCACCTCTCTTTGTTTTTATATACTTCCTTTCATGTTTGTAGCTTGTGTTAGCCCTGCGGATGTGAATGCAGAAGAGACACTAAACACATTGAAATATGCAAATCGTGCCCGTAACATTCAAAACAAAGCAATTGTAAGCTATCTTTCCCAGAACAATCTTTCTCATTTCAAATTACATAACAAAATCTCATAGCTTAGAAGTTTGTTCCAATTAGTAGATCAACTGTGCTTACAAGTTTGTTACACTATTTTGTTTCATTTCTTTCAATTTATAGATCAACCGTGATCCAGTAGCAGCTGAGATGCAAAGGATGCGGAGTCAAATTGAGCAGTTGCAGGCAGAGTTGCTTTGCTTTCGTGGAGATTCGACGTCACCAATTGAAGAAGTTGAGGTATAGATTCTTCACCAAATCTAAGTTTAGTTGGTTTGTGATGGTACCATAAGTTCTTCCTTTTGCTATTAATAATCAGCCCTGAGGTTTTGATTGCGGTATCCATTGTATTTGTGCAAACAATTTAATTGGTGATTTCCTTTTCATCCTTTATTGAAATTTTGTTTGTTGGAATCAACATAGTATCTGTTGATGGTCCTTTATATAATATATGTTATATTAGTTTTTTACACCACATTTCTGGTATGTAGCTGTTGAAGCACAAAATATCTCTACTTGAAGCAAGTAATGACGAGCTAAAGAAAGAACTTCAAGAATGTAGGATGAGTAATGACTATCTAAAGCAGCATAGTTTTGATGCACAGGTTGGTCTTATTTAGGTGGCCATCCGCTTTACTTATTTAAAATAAACATATCATGGGTTAATATACTGCTATTATATGTCATGGACTAATTCAGTTTCAAAATCTATACTAGGTGGAAAGGGATGCACTGCTAATCAAAATTGAATCATTTCACAATGGTAAAAAGCGGGATGAGATTGATTGTAATTCGGAGAAGGTATGATTCTGTGGCTGCTTCAATCCGTCATTGTTCAAATGTAATTTCATTATTTTAGTGAACTGCTGAGATTTTAGCAATTTATTTACTTTCTCTTCCTTCAGGATTTTAATTTGGTGAAAACTTATGTTTCAAAAATTCAAGATCTAGAGGAAGAATTGCATCGTTTGAAAAATTTGAATAGATCAAGATACAAAGATTATGCTCCTGAGTATCTTGGATTGGAAGATGATGGACTTCAGTCCGGGAATTCCTATATTGTAGATTCTGATATAAAAAATGTTGAGACAAATGGTAAGCTACTACCATCTGTTGTATATTTACATTTCTTTCTAGAATGTTTTTCAGGTTTGACATTTGCTCCATATTAATACTGGTTCTTTGTCTCTTTTGTAAAATTTATATCTTGAATCTATAGTTTTTTCTCATGTAGTTATATTAACACGCTTTTTCTTGTGCACTAAAGTTTGCAAGTAATGATTTCACTATTATTACTCTTGTTTAGGGGAGAGTGAAGACGTGGAGAAAGAGCTGGAGCATTCTTCTCTTCAAGAAAGATTGGATTTAGAACTGCAAGAATTGGACAGAAGACTTGAACAGAAAGAGGTAGACTTCTACATATTTGTTGAGTGTAGACTGGTTTTAACAGGGTCTGGTTATAATAAACTAAAGCGTGTTTTGGTTCTCATTGAACTTATGAACTTACAATAATCAGGCTGACGAAGCTTATGCTCCAGAATAAGGTGGTCAATGATTTTTCTAAGCAACTTATCTCAGCCATGTTCATAAATATTTGATATTTTGACCTTAATTTAACGCTTTGATTTGATATTCAGATTATTTATGAAGGAAACCTTAGAACAAAAGTATATGGTTTTTAGCAGTCATAACTTTGTATAACATGCACTTAACATATAAGCAGAAGTTAGTTAAAGAGTATTCGGAATTTGTGAACTCAGTATAACTAATGGAAGCCTTCTAAATTTGACTAACGTTCAATTTTCAATCACCCCAATCACCACTTCCTAATTTGCTTGTCACTATTCCACATCTAAAAGGCTGAGATGAAGCGATTTTCAAGTGTGGACACTTCAGTTCTCAAGCAGCATTATGAGAAGAAAGTTCAAGATTTGGAATTGGAAAAGAGGGGCTTGCAGGTAAATTTTAAAATGATATTTCAGTTTTAGGTATTTCTATTTGACTCTCAAACACCATTGTTTGTTGTAGAAAGAGATTGAAGAACTTAGGCACAATCTTGCAAGTATTTCATCTAACTCCGACGACAGTGCTCAAAAACTAAAGGAAGAGTATCTTCAAAAGCTTAATGTCCTTGAAACCCAGGTGTACATCTTCACACAAACACTCTTCCTTGGTAGAAAATTTCGGTTGTTTATAACTTCATTTCTCTACAGGTAGCTGTGCTAAAGAAGAAACAAGATGCTCAAGCTCAACTTTTGAGACAGAAGCAAAAAAGTGACGAGGCTGCGAAAAGACTGCAAGAGGAGATCCATAGAATTAAGACGCAAAAGGTTCTACACCGTAGTGTTTCAAACTTTTGAGAAAATAAATAGTCTGCTCCTTTGTGCTAATATTCTTTTCTGCATCAAGGTTCAATTGCAACAAAAGATAAAGCAAGAATCTGAGCAATTCAGATTATGGAAAGCATCTCGAGAAAAGGAAGTTCTTCAGGTATTACATATTACACTGTTGCCTTCCCCTGTCTTTCTCTTCCATGTGGAGAGTTAGAGAAACAAAATGAGGACATTTGAAAAACATTATTGGCTATAAGATTTAGCCTAGTGGATCCTTGAGGGCCTAAGCCTTGATAAATGGTACTCAATTGCAAGCTTCGAGGTGTTGCTCAAGGTTTAGAGCTTCTTAGAACAACATTATTAGTTTGTTCACTTGAAATGCTGAGTAACTCTTTCCCTTCAATTTGTTGCTTTGAGTAACTCTTTCTCTTCAATTTGTTTTATGCCTTGCTCTATGGACATTAGCATTTGTTTGCTTGAATTACATGTAGAATGGATGGTTGAAATTTGGAAGACAATGTATTAAAAATATAAATAAATTGTCAAATTAATATTTAGGTGGTGTAAAAGGAAGAGAGAGAAAAAGTAGATTTGAGATTTTGAAATTTAATGTGTATAGAAACAAGGCCTAAGTCTTTAATAACTAGATTATTTCATGATTGATTCAGAAATTTAAGCCATTTGTTCGGTTATTTAGAGCTTGTTTGACAAAAAATTTCTGACAAGCACAATCTCTAACACTTATTTTCAACCACATATTTATTAGAAAATATTATTCTTGACATTTCTCTAAATTGGTTCTCACTTTTTGACCACATTCTCCTAAAGTCAGTATTGCACTCGAAAAAGCGTTGTCAAATAAGCTCTGCATTCCTCATTAGAGTGTAGCCCTGCATCCAAAAGACCTATCAATGTGCTAAGGATTTTCTGAATGCATTCTTCTTTATAGCTGAAAAAGAGGGAAGAAGGAATGAGTATGAAATGCATAAGCTTTGGCCCTCAATCAAAGGCAAAAGATGGTAAGTTGATTCCTAGTAATAATCTCACATCTTTAACTCTATACAATTATGTGTGTCACTTTATGTATATTGGCATTTAGGTTTTACAAAGAAAGACTGAAGAAGCATCAATGGCTACTAAACGCCTCAAAGAGCTGCTAGAATCTCGGAAAGCTTTATGGAAACATTTGGTTTGGCTAAGATATCTTTTTTTTTTTTTTTTTTTTATTGTTCCAGTTTTTCTAATTTATTTTGCATAAATTCAGGTGGTGGAAATAAAAATGGTCCTGGAATTCAGGTATCTCTCTACTTGAAGGGTTTTCTGGCTGTATGACATAGTTTTAACATATATAAAATATGGACCTTAATTGCTTGCTCTAGGGGTATGTTGTACTATATTTTGACAAGAATATTGCTACTTGAATAAATAAGGTCACAAAGAAGTTGACAAGAATATTGCTACTTGAATAAATGACAAACAAGTCGACAAATAAATGATGTGGAAGTATATCTGTTGATTTTGAAAATGACACGATGTGTGAAGAAAGAAGATTGTGAAATATATGCATTTTGTGAACTTGTTTGTTGATAGTTACACGTATACTAGGAGAAGGATTAAAAAGAGCACTAAACCTTTAATTGCGAGTATCTTGTGATATGTGTTGAAGTAGAACGGGTGACACTCAATTTTTATTTGACTCAGGGAACGAACGAAAGAGTTGTATTTTTTATATAATTTGGAACTAATTTACAGTTAACAATTGAATGAAACTTTAGAAACAAGAAGTTTAAGAATTCAGAAGAAAAGAGAGAAAACAAAGAAATTTAGGTTATATATTCAATAATTGCAAGGCACTAATAACATAGACTTGACCTTTGCTTACAAGGATCTAGAAAGTCTTGATTGTTCAAGGAAACGAGTGAGAAACCTAATATGAGTAGAACAATAAGAATTAAAATCTAATCTAATAGAACAATAAACTAGTCCTACAAAGTACACACTAAAATAAAAATCTTATCTTAATTAACTCCTTTTCCATTTTTAATATACAATTTTGCATTAATTTGCTGCCCATTCATTTCGCAACTAATGCATTGTTGTCCATTTGAAGGCACTAATGCAGGCAATTGAGGATGAACTTGAGGTCACTGTACGCGTACATGAAGTGCGATCAGAATATGAGCGACAAAAAGAGGAGTAAGTGCCTAATAATTCATTCAACAGTTTTGGCCATTTCAACTTTTTTGAATTGTCATGGCACATAGAGAAAGTGTTCATCAGTTCTATTTTTGCTACAAATTGTGGATGAAAAACTAACATTCTATCTTAGTTGAGTAACAAAAGGAAACAAATATAGGCTAACTTTTTCGGTTATTAATTTGGAATAATGCAAAACCTGCGTGTGGTCGAAGTATTAGGTTGTGAACTAGAAGCTGCAAGGCAGTTTCTTCTCTACCAAGTAAAATCGCTGGTTTAGGATTTCCAAAGGTTGCACTCTTTCTTAAGCTCACAAGTATTATCCAAGAAACAGGGAAGACTGGAAGAGATATATGAGTCCACTACGAGTCCACAAATGTAATTTACAATGTGTCATTTTTCAGTTCAGTCTGAAACTCTTAGAACTTGTCATATTTATATAATTGAAATTA
Source organism: Jasminum sambac (assembly GCA_018223645.1). Taxonomy (NCBI): domain Eukaryota; kingdom Viridiplantae; phylum Streptophyta; class Magnoliopsida; order Lamiales; family Oleaceae; genus Jasminum; species Jasminum sambac. Next base: position 38,979,876 of record CP073643.1, read on the forward strand.
AAGTACTAATGACAACTTGGCAAGAAGGACAAGAGGTCTAATTTAATGGTTATATCGATGCAGTCAACATAACTGGCAGGGAATATCTACCAAAAAGATAACAAATCTGTCTGTTGTCTCTATTAGAGGATCTGCCGTTATGACTTTCATTTGGCGTGGTGCTAGATGACAGTGAAGCTTTTGAGATGGTGTCACCTCTTTAGCGCCCAATTCTCATCATGAAAATGCATATTTGGTCATTCATTTATGAGGCATTACATCACTAGCTAGGTATCTTATAATGAGTAATGATATAGGGTTCAAGATGTCTGATAAAACTACTACAGTAAGATAATTCAATGTTATTTTTGTTATAGCTCTCGGAGTCCTTTTTAAAAGGAATAACTATTTTTGGCTGAGTTTCAGTAATTAACATTAGAAATTGGCATCTTTTTAAGTAATATAGGAGGACTAGAATGGCTAAAGAGCTTGCAGAATTGAAGGAAGAAGTGCAACTTCAAAAGAAGTACTTGAGGTATGAAAATATATTGCTGAAATATTTTATTGAGGTTCATATGTTTTTCTTCGTTCAGTTTAGTGTCTTACTACTGTATGAATTTACTAATCTGATGGTAGCTATTGCAGTGGAAGCCCACAGACAATGTCTCCTTGTGCTAGAAATTCGAGAATTATTGCTCTTGAAAACATGGTGGCTACTGCATCAAGTACCCTTATTTCGATGTCATCGCAATTATCAGAAGCAGAGGAGCGTGAGCGGGCATTTAATGGTAGAGGAAGGTGGAATCATGTTCATTCCGTTGCCGAAGCAAAAAGTATCATGAACTTCCTTATCAACTTGACGTCGTCCTCCAGGTAGTTGTGTTTCAAGGGTGAAACCTTTCCATAAATGCACTTAAATTGTCCAGGTTTTCATATGTCTGATGATGCCTCCTCTTCAATATCTGATAGATGCCAGCTAAGGGATAGGGAAGTTAACTGCAGAGAGAAGGATAGCGAAATCAGAGATTTGAAAGAAAAGGTCGTCAATTTGGTCAGACAACTGGAAATGAAGAAGGCTGAACTCAGTCATCAGGAGAAGTTAATGGTTAGTGTATTTCCATCTGTGAGCGAGCCTGACATGTATGGAGATATAACTTGAATGGAAATAAGCGATACATTTTTCTTCGAACCTGTTGAAACTTTTGGCATTACTAGTGTTGGTTTGCTAATTACGATGTTTGTTTACCTCATGATTCCCTACTCACAATGCCAGGACTATGTTTCGGAACTGAATATTTTCTTCCATTTTCTTTGAATGTTGTTTCAGAAGTTAGCTTCACAGAGACAATCGAGGGAAATCACTGAAAGTCTTGGACCTCACAATCACTGTGAAGGTCATGTCTATGACTTGCGGCATAAGGTACTTGCGCTTTGCAGATCATTCATGTGGCTACTTTTTACATTTCTCTTGCAATATCATTTTAGACACAAGATATAGTGCATAATTGATGGTTTTCTATTTCCAGGATCTCGGAACTCCATTGTTTTAAATAATGGTGGAGGGTATGAGTTATTAGAAGACATGGATACATCTGATGATGATCTTCAGCCAGAGCATTCTAATGTGTGTAGCGATGATGATGCTGAGTGGGTACTTACCAGAGAGAGAAAAAGGCGCCAAGATAGGAGAAAGAAGTTTAAGATTGATAATCATCTTGAACTGGTTTCAATGTGAAAGGACAAGATTCGGTGAAAGACCAACCCTGCTGCTCATGCAGTAAATATTCTTCATGTAAGACAAATGAGATGTGAATGCCGAGCAGCCGAGAGTTCTTGTGGATCATCATGTAGCTGTGAACCCTCAAAATGCAAGAACATGGGAGAAGCCTTCCGGAAAAGCCTGGTGCAATCAGAATTTGTTGAAGCTTTCAGAAATCTATCAGTGACGACTGAAACTGAGAAAAGCCACGTTCTTGCAGCTGAAGGAGCAAAGTTACTTGAGAGTGCTCTATCCGAAAAGCCTATCGTCACAAATGACGGTGGGGTTGTAAGGAAGCCTTTAGCAGATATTGGGAATAACCTGGTTAGTGTAGCTTACTATTGCTCCATCGGCCTGTTTTACAAAAAAATTATACATTTATTTGATTATATTACTGATTGACCTGTTGATTTGCCATCTCCACTGCATGGTTTTGAAATTTGGCGTCTTTCAGATTAGGTTCAATGTTGTCGTTGAACAAGATATATTAGTTGTGTTATACATAGATTGCTATTTTGGAAGTCTTTCCCACAATTAGCCATCTTACAATGAACTTGCAGGCAAAAATCAGATGCACCAAACCCAGAAAGAGGAAAATTGGCGAAAGTCAGTTATTCAACTTGTCCCTGTTATCCCACCTACTGCTACATCAGAAGCTCAATCCCCCGTAAAATCAGAAAGCAGTGTTAAGGCTGATGTTCCAGTGAATTTACCAAGAGCAATAACGCACTCTGCTTCACAAAAGAACATTCCTTTAAAAGAAAGGAACTTGGATCATCCAAATGAATCTACTGTTGATAAAGACCCAACAAACACTTCGGCAGCACCTGTAAATCCTCATCAACAGACGGACGGTAAAGAAAACCAGGGACAATAAGTTATTTGTTGTTCCTCACTTGAACTGATTTTAGTGCGTCTCTTCTCCCACATGATATTTGTTGGCATTTCTGTTGGGATCTTGAATGAAACAAAGGATCAGGGTTTTTTGATCTTGTAGAGGATTCATCTACATGATCTGTTTATTTGTAAAATGTAATCTCTAGTAGCTATGACAAAGCGTGTAAAACTTCTACGTGTCGGAAATAGTTTCCAAATGACATCTCACAAGTTCTCTATGAGTGTCTAGTTCCGCAATAGAAACATTTGTATCAGGAACAATTGTGCTTCTATGATTAACCAATTTGAGTTATACAGGCAGAGTTTTTCTTTGATGAGATCTGGTGCATGGAGACCTAAATTTGCCATTTTTGCAAATTTTCTTTCTGGTTCTAGATGGTTTGGTCATGAAACTAGTGTATAATCAGGATTTCTTTCCATTGTTATTAGTTGCCTTGCCTGTATAGTCTGTTAGCAAACAAAACAAAATGTATTTTAATACATTTTTTTCAAATTTCAAATTTGGTCAAACAAATCACATCCATATATTTCTCCATTCATTAAATATCTACCATCCAATTCCACTTATTCTTTCACTTTCTACTTCTAAAAATACATTAAAACTCATCTGCTAACACCTTGGAATTTTTAATAAAATTACTTGAGGGTGAATTTCACATTTTCCTTTTCCTATTCTTGAATGAATAACTTAAATCTGTTGAATCTTTCAAAAAAAAAAAAAATTATCGAAAATTTTGATTGACTCTCAAAGTGTTGTCTACAATTTAACAATGGCTAATTACGAACAAGATCCCAACCTTTAGGATATGTGCAAATTAAGGATTTATTTTCAACTTTGGTTGCACAATAATGACTTACTTTATTTTTATTAAGTTAAGTAGAAATATCATCACATTTTGAAAATACAATAAACGAAAACTAATTGTTGGCACCAAATTTATGCTTTTATTAACTTATGGATCAAAATAAACATATCATAAAAGTAAAAGTCTAAATAAAAACTTTTAGAGACAACTAGGATCAATCAACACATATTAAAACGCTTTGTATTCAATTGAATTGTTAGATATTTTTATTTGAATTAAAATGAATGGTAATATTATTATTTTATACTCAAAGGCCCTCCTTATGCAACTAAAGTCGAGAATACATCCTTAAGTGCCAAATCTTTCAAAACATGTTCTTGATTTGCATAGACCCTAAAATTTGGGTCCTTATTGCACCAATTCATTATCCATTGAACAATTAATTAATTCTTGTTTCCACGCTTGAACGAAGTTCACAAAATTTAATATATTTGAAGTTGTTGAATCGTAGTAAGAAGGCTTTTGATCTCGATACTGTGTAGGGTACCATACCCAATAAAATGATCCCGAATTTTGGGGCGGGTTTGGGGTTTCACATATTTTTTAATTTTTTTATCTTTATCGATATGGTACCTCGCAAGGGTATCGTAACCAAGCTCGTAAAGTAAGAATAAAAACTCCTCCGTTTTAATTTTCTTAAAATTTTAAATATGTGTCGGGCCACGTAAATGGGTGCTATCTCATCCACTCATCAAGGGCCACCAAATTGACAAGCTTTACATAAGCAATGCTCGCTTCGCTTAATTAAATGTTCAAATGCATTACTTAATATCTCTCACCTTATTATCATTTGAGTGACTAATTAAACTATTAGGCTTTTCTAAATTAATTAATCAATCCCTAAAATTACTTCTCCAGCTCGTAAACAATTAATTTGATCAAGATCTCTACTCTCCTCGCTAACCGTGAAAATTATTTCAGAGCGGTTACTTGGTTGATTTCTGGTCCCTTTGTAGACTGTATCTGTGCCGTTTGATTGAATGAAATATCATGCCACGCTTGCCTGGTGGAATGAAAAACGAAGAGTGTTGCAGGCTGCGCTCAATTTAGATGAAAATTCATCTCGATCTCTGCTTTTGTTGAGAAGAAGCACAATATATAGTTTGGAGATGAGCATATTGCTTTACTTATTAGCAGTACCACAGATAAAAGATGATGGTGCGCGCTTCTATGTAGAGAGGCAACAGGTAACGATTACGTACAATAATGTTTTAGCTGGAATAGATGATGAACCTTCTGAAATAAAAGCAACTTAGAAAAGGCCTTAATTTGCATTGCTATTCTAATCTCCCGGTGGAAGGTATATCAATCTTTAATTTCATTCAGACTTATGACACAATTGATAAGCAAAGAAAATGGTGAATACTTCTTTTTTAGCTTGTAAAGTAAAAATGAGAAACTGAAATCACAAGCACAAGAACTGAAGTAGAGACATTTTTTTCATGTTGGCAAATCATTACATATATTGTTTTTGTAGTGCTGGGGAGACACATGAAAAAAGCGACGGCTTCTGCTTCTTGAGTTTTACTCCAAACAAGAAGGATCTTAAAGGGATCTTATACCGGTTTCTATTTCGTAAGTTCATTGAAGAGATACCGAGTTGTTGATCGAGTTGTGATAGTGTTGTTTGGATCTCTAGTTGAAGTCTTCTAACGCGTTCAAGACCTGCTTGCACTTGATCTGCAACTTTATTGTTCTCTTGTTTCATGTTTAGAATCTCGCCTTGAAACTTTGCAGCCTCATAATTGCTGAGCTCTGTATTTGCCAATTTTTCTATTTCTTCCGTCAAATTTAACAGAGAGGATAACCTATTTTGTAGGTCATCCTTGAGAACTGCATTATGTTCTAACCACAAAGTAAGCTCTGGTTTGTATCTCCTGCAGTGCCTGTAAATTGGATGTATCTCCGATCATATGCGTTCTTTTCTTTCGCTTTGGCCACCTCGTAGAATCGTCAATCAAGTTTGAAATTTTTGTATTTGGTAAAATGATGTACTAAACCTGAGCCAAAATTCTATGTTTTCCTCAAGAAGATCATCAATGTCCATTCGTGATCTTTTCTTCTAAATCGAGAAATTTTCAGCTAATAATATTGATTTCTTCTCCTCCTCCTTTTTCTTCTTCAACTTGAGAGTGAGACCCGCCTTGTCTTGTTTTCTCCATCAAAATTATTATTGTGTATTTCAGGCCCTCTCATTGTTTGTAATCAAATTTATTTTCACAAGAACATTTAATCTCTTCATCCTTCATGGAATTGGCATTGCTTAACTTTTAATTGCATCAGCTGACTCCAAAAAGGCTAGCCCGCTTCTTCTTCTCTACCTCATTAAGCTTTTTCTTTACTTCCTTGTAATTCCTAAGCATTGTAGTGTATTCTTGTAGTAGAATCTTTTCTCGTCATCTAATTCATTCAAAAACAACGCTTTCCGGTCAGCCTGGTTCTCGACCAAATCATGCATGATAAGCTAAGCACCTTAAACATCGCAAATAGAATGTAATATAATAAATTCTAATCATATTAAACACTTTTACTACCTTCATCCGGGAAGAATATTTTGTGCATCCGCTCATTTTCATCTGCAGCCTTGATTTTCTGATCTTGGGAATCCATTCTACCGCCTTTATCATCTTCACGTTGACATCTTCGCTTTTCTTCACCTCTCAAAGGATGATGGAAATCCATTCTGCTTTTCTTCACCTTCCATCCTTGTTGCATCTTCGCTATCGTGGAATTGTCCCTTATCGCATTAACTCGTTCGCGCCAATTTTTATCGGAAACGGTTTGTTGGTGTGATAATGCTAATTCTAGTTCTCTCTCTGCGTTAGCATTAGCTTCCTGACTTGCTCAACCACTTGAAGAAAAGCCGCAGGTAATTCTCATCTTGATCGGGCCTACTTCTTTCTTGTTTTTTGTTATTTCCAAAGTGACATCGGGCTTCACATTTAGTAATTTCTCATTAACAGGATCATCATGACTCCGCATTCTCTGCCTTGAAAGAAATTAGTTTGTAGGGTGTGTCATTTTTGGTCTTCAACCGTGATTTGAGGAGACTTTGGAACATTGTGCAGCTTCTTGTTCTACCTCGCCTAACCTTGTAATTTGAGGTTACAAAGTGTTTTCTTCTTCTTCTTCTATGTTTTGGAATATGGCTCACGAAGGTTATTTATCTTTGACTTTAGCCTCTTTTTATTTGAAAATGCGACTGAAGACACTAATTTCAGATTTTCTAGGTTTATAACCTTTTTCAACAAAGTCATCGACCATGTCTTCCAACTCATGCATTCAATGAGTTTTGTGCCGGATCATTATTATTAACATCTACTTTCAGTTTTTCTTTGAGAGGAGTAGAATTTGTTGCGGGTTTCTTCACTCTTGATGTGCTCTTGTGTGACCTCTTTGGTGGATTTGACGTTGCTTTTCTTGTAGCTCTGACCGAGTGTGTGGTAAGGTAAGGATCTTTGAGAGTCATATTGCGATCATCAAAGTTCTTGCTTCATCATCCTCACCATTCTTGCTCCAATGCCAAATTCATCTTGTAAGTTGCTCACTTTGGTTTGCATTTCACTTGCTCTCGGTTTTTCAATGTCCCAATACTTTTTACTAAGCGCACTTTCAGAAGAGCTCTTTACAAACTCCTTCTCAGCCTTTGGAGTGCCAAAATTTCCTTGAAGCTTATCCAATTTCGCCTGGGCTTGTGTTTGTTCAATCCGGAACTTGGAGCACTTTGGTTGTTGTTTGACATTAATCTTTTAGGATTCTTCTTTCCCAAGAAGACGACAGCGAAGTTAGCGGTTTAGTTAATTACGGTGGGGAGTGGTGGTGGTAAAGTAAAGGAGGATTGATGATGGCCGAGCTTAGGAAGAAAGTGATCACGAGGGTGGACACATTATCAGAAATCATTATCCATTTCCAAATGAATTTCTTCTCGGGACAAATGGCGACCACGATTCGATTAGCACTTTGCAGCTCTGCGGATAGATGATCGTATCTTTACGCTAATGCCACTGTAGCCTCGAAAAAGAATTCCTTCTCACGAAACTCACAAGCTCTGGCCTCTTTCGGTAAGTACATTTCTGCCCTCTGGCTAAATGTGTCCCCATCCTCTTGAATTATTTTAAGTGTGTACTCAACTTTCTCTTCCATGTCCTGTCTACCAAAATTAAGTAGAAGACAATCATGCTATTGCTATATGTAGGTAGTACTTACTACCAATACCATACCAATGGTAATTGGTAATAAAAATAAAAAGAAGATTTATCCCTAAAAACAATTTTTGTAAATTTTTTTATATATTTTGTGTAAATTGATAATAAAATATCGTCATTGTCATTGCAGGATGTAGTCTTTGTGTAATAATGTTACAATCAATGTTGTAGAGTCGATATGGAACCATATTTCTCTTTGTAGATGTAAGATGTGTTGCATTTCATTAGAAAGGGGGAGAGAGAGAGAGAAAAGAAAAAAAAGAAAAAAGGAACAACATAGAATAGAAAAATCCTGTAGGGAAGGAAAAAGATGGTGAGGAAAAAAAAAAAAAAAAAAAAAAAAAAAAAAAAAAAAAAAAAAAAAAAAAAAAAAAAAAAAAAAAAAAAAAAAAAAAAAAAAAAAAAAAAAAAAAAAAAAAACTCCCACTAAGTTTGTTTTTATTTTTGTATAAAACTTTAATGAATCGTTTGAATCTTTGTAAGATTGTTAATTTTAATTAACTTTTGTTTCTTAGCTATTTATTTATAAAAATAATCAATTATTTCTAAGGAAATAAAAATGTAGTCTGAACTTTTTTTCATTTTTAGTTAAATGTTGCTTACCTTTAACTATTTGAATTTTTGTGTAAATATTTAATCAATGGTAATTTTGTATGGCATGAAAATTAAATCTTAGTGAAAATTATTGATTTTAAATAATTTTTATTTTTAGAAAATACTAAAATTATGAAAAATGACCAGTCAAAAATTCATTCTACTTCTTGGAACTCATTATATTGTTCAATACAATAATCTATAAGTTGAAGATTGGGAAGCATAAATAAATAAGTAAATAAATAAATTGAAATTTCTTTGATTCAAAATAAAATTGAAATTTGTTGCAAATATATAATATTTATCTCTTGTTTACTAAATTAAAATTGATTATACTTTGTAAGCTAATGAGGTAAAAATTAAAGTTATAATTTTTCTATTGATATTTGTATGTAAAAATACTAATATAATGAGATTTATTGTATGTACAAGTTGTTAAAATATAATGAGATTTATTTCATGTATAGTTGTTTTTAGTTTAATTGGTTTTATTCCAAGTTTGATTTATCTTAAGAATAAATGGAATGAGGAATTTTTTTGTTACTAAAAATTATTTTACGTATAAATTTAGTCTGGCCGTTTTTGTAATTATGCAGGGATTTTGATTTAAGTACCATCCATTAATATATCTAAAGTCTTCTTTTTTTGTCACTGTGTATTATTCGAAGAAAAATTTTTAAAAGAATTGGAGTCCATTTTGTGTGTGAGTACATGAGAATTTGTACCTAAGTACCATATCAATATATAAATTATTATTTTTGGTAAATTAAATATTTATTGAGAAAAAAAGTATTTAATTTTAAACATAAAATAAAGCTAGCTTTAGTAATATATTTGAAATAAAATTTAAAAGCATTATTTTTCATTTAATTTATTCTTAAGAGTAAATCAAACACCGAATAGATTTAAAAGCTAAAACAGATTTTATACATGTGGGTTATATTTGAATTAGTTACTGAAATATCAATTAAAGTGTAGCGTAACATAAATTACTCCAATTTTTACAACCTCATTATGTGAGTAGTCATTAATTTATATTAATATTAATTTAATTATATTTGATTGGACATTAATTTATTTATTTGTGGATTGTATAAAAATTTATATATTGGATAAAGTATCTACTTTGTTGTAAAGTTATCATTAGAAAGTCGAACAAAATAGAGAATCATGATTTATTTTTTCCATTTATTTTATAGGTAGAAAATGAAAAGAGTAGTAGAGAAAAATGATAAGCGAAAGTATTTAGATATTATGTAGATTAGGAACAAATAAAGGTAGAAACAATCAAATAAAAATCCATATACATTAATTTAATATACTATGGAAAAAAAAATAAAAAGAGAGTTGGATATGGATTATGAAAGAAAAATAAAAATATAAAAAGAATTTATTTAAATGAGAAAAGCAGTTTAAGGTAATAAAAATATAATGAGGAAAAAGTTTTATTTTCTATATATAGATAAAAATTATATTAGAAGTAAGAATTCAAAATGCTGGAAGAATTTGATAATACTTTTTAGGCTCAAAAAAAGCTCTTTATATATATATATATATATATATATATATTATAGTCGGATGAAACCAAGTGTTAAAAATGATCAATTTATGAAAGTTGTTACTCCAATAGAACAAACAACGATTTCAAAACCCCAATCTCCGACTTTCTCTCTACACAACTTTCTCTAAATTATCTTACCCCCTTATAATCTACCTCAAATAATCGATATTACTACCCAAGTAATCTCTATTACAACACCCACAATGGTCGGGAAAAAAAAGAAAAGAAAAAGAAAGAAAAATAAAATCATAAGAACATTACCTATCCTGGAGTAATGATATTAAGCTGCCTCGATAACCATGACCGGTGGAAAGGTTGGCTTAAGCATTAAATCTCTTGGGTTTGAACCTATGACTATTTGGAGAGTAGGCTATGGATCCATATACTTTGGCACCACCAGATGGATCTATCTGGGAATTTTGAAAGATTTGGCCATTGTTGCAAATCGCCCCATTTAAACATTGTCAAAGATGGCAATTACGTTGCAACACTGCATCTAGACATGTCGCATACAAACTTCGACAATGGCCGATTGCCTGACTCGCCACAAGGCTTGTTAGGAGGGCTCGGCCTCGAGCGCTTTTTACTATACTTGAGCTCTGAGCCGAGGCTCACGAAGTCTGGGCGTAGCTTCGAGCAGGCTGGCTACGCCGATAATGGTGTTCGGAGCTTGACAGGGCTGTCTGGAGCCTCACTAGCTTTTCCAAAAGGCTCATGAGGCCTTTTTGACATGCATATAAGCCATTTCCATTGTTAAAGACTTTCAACATCTTGCACTAAGCATTGGGATTTCCCTATACTCTTTCAATTCCTCCCTCCATAAGCTCCAAAGCTGTATCACAATCCCAATTCTTGAAAAAGAAGATCAAATTTTACGGACCATAGCTTTAGGTAATTTAATGTTACTCTCATGTATGTAAGAGAGCATCAGGACAAATATAGCCCCTACAAAATTATATCAGGTTCTTGATTGGAATCCTACTATTTGTCCACCTAAAATTTACCGGATAGATTTGGGTGGAGATTATGGCATGGATGAGATTTTTGGTTAATGTTGAACTTAGAAACTTAGAAGGAGATTTCACATACTAACCTTAGCCTCGAAAAGTGCTCTTTCTCTCTTGTGATGGTAGAGGAAAACTCTTTGATGTTTTTGCTTAAGTGGTAGGGATTGCTAGAGATGTTTGGAACCAATTTTTGCTCGAGTGCAACTTAAAGCCTTGAGTTAAATGTAATTCTACATCTCGGTTCTTCCTCCACTAATTGGTTACAATGTTTGAGAACTTATCAACTTAGCGTTGCTCCCTCTCATTATCTTTCAGTTTCTTTAGTGAGAAAAACAAGGCCAAATAAAACAATGAATGCATGTTTTTAACAAGGTTATCTATCTTTGTATGGAATGGTGAAAGCTTATTGAGCTCTCCCAATAGAAGCGCCATCTCCATTCCTATACATTAGTTGTTGTTGTTTGCAGGAGACCACTAGATAATATTTTCAAGCTTAACACTAGGGCATACTTCTTAGCAGAGCCTGAGATAGGTCTACTATAGTGAGCCAATTTACAAAAATATTTTAGCCAACTATTGAGTTCGACTATAAATGGACACCATTAATCCTAATAAGGGCCGACTTCTTAGTCCGACTCTTGAGATAGGTCCATTATGTTGGAACCAATTTACAAAAAATATTTTGGCCAACTATTGAGTTTAGTTAAAGGGCGCTAGGTGGACCCACATCCTAATAAGGGTCGACTTGAGATCCAACACCGAGATATGACCAATTTACAAAACTATTTTAGCCAACTATTGAGTTTGGCCTGGCAGCTACTAGGTGGACCCATATCCTAATAAATGTTATCTTCTCGGTCGATCTGGAGATAGGTACAATATGATGGAATTTACAAAAATATTTTAGCCAACTATTGAGTTGGGTCACAAAGGAACATTGCGATGGACCCACCTCCTAATAAGGTCAATTTCTCAATCAAGCCTGGAGATGGGTCTACTACGGTGGATCGAGAATGGAAAGTATCAAACACGAGCTATATACTTGACAAAGAAGTAAAAATTAGGAAAAAAGAAAACATAAAAAGCCTAGATGGGACAATCCTGAGTTGCACAATGTTCATACAAACTATGAAAAATAAATACGAAACTTCACTATATTGGACTAGGCAATGTATCAAGCGAGCAAGAATAAAAACTCAAATTTCAAGCAAGCCGAGTTAAGCAATGTACTTAATATAGGCCAAGTTAAAACAAGGACATATCCTCAGTAAATAAGCGAGCAAATTAATCCCGCTTAATGGTCCTTGTCGGTTGGTTTCTCCCACCTCGGCACCCCATAGTTTGCCCGAGCCATTTCGTCTTTGCCTTGAGAAAGCCAATGTCACTCAGGTGTTCTTTTACAATGTCGCCAATCACGTCCTCGGCGGCGACATAGTTGGCATTCTGGCTCATAGGCATATTCATTTGACTCATTGTACTTAGCTATTAGGCCGCTTCTGGAAAAGCTAGATGAGCTGAAATTTGCCTTTGCTTTAGATTCTTGATATGCTTCATTTTACAAAGCCTTCTTTCGTCCTTGGGTGCCTTGGTCTTTTGAGTATTCAGTGGTCCACCAAGGTGTGGTCGATGGGCTTAACTTGGGAGCTTATTACTCTGTGTTGGCGTACCTTTCATTTATGCCATTGTGAAGAATGGACTGACTTGCTCTTGAAGAGAAATTTGTAAGAAAACAAAATTTTCTAAGATAACGAGGTTGGCCAACATAAATAGAATAGTAAAGCGTCGACTTATTAAAGGTGGAAGTCGATCCACGAGGAATCGCACGGTTGAGCCGACTTCAAAGAGGTTTTCTTGGTGATTAGAGTGGTCCAAGATGGGTTAGTACCAGAAATGCACGTACACTCAGATTCAGGAATCAAAGATGGCCTCGACGTACTCTGCACAAAGATATATTATAACTATTCAACTAGGAAACAAATACAAAGCGAAAGGACTCGGACTCACCAAAGAAATGATATTTAATAGGGATAGTGACTTGGTCGTTTGGGTCGTGGGACCACATAAAACACCAAGTAGCCCAAAACTAGTTCAACTTCCATCCTTTCATGCCGAATCGGTAGGCCGTTTATTGTCACCCCGCCCGATGTTGGCTTTGCCGAGCAATAATACCGGCCAGTCTGCCGTCTCTCTTAAAGTTGTAAGATTGTTGAACTCCTAGATCGATAAGTCCCTCATCCCTTTCGATGCCGGAGAATAAACATCTTGATAAGTGTTTTCCTGGTGTTACATGAGCTAAGTAGGAAATCTTCCACTCTTTCAAGAACTCTTTAATCGGCCTAGGAAAGGAAGTCATAGATTGAACTCAAGCATGGCAGTTAATGCGTTATATAGCCCATTTGAGGGTTGTCGCCTCGGCATTCACCTTAAGCGCGATGAATTTTACCCATAGAAGGGTTCGATATTGATGTCCCCTTTGTTGCAACATGGCATCATTCACCCAGAGGATACTCTCAACATTTCCGGATCAGGCGGGCGTAGTGCGGCCTTGACCTTCTTTACCTTTTTACTTTTCGCTTTTGAATAACGGGGATGAGGTGGTCTACCCAAGCTAACTTGGTCACCGGCACCACCACTAGATCGGCAGCTCCTGATCAACCATCGATCGAGCAGTGAATCAATTCTAGTTGTTGTATACCGCCAAATCTGCGAGGTTGGTGATCCTCATTCGAGTCGAGGTGTGTGTTTCCTTTGTCATAATCATAAGCCGTGGATCGTACTAGAGCCCATCTCATCTTGAAGGTAAAATGAAAGCAAGTATAGAGGTCTACCTTTATTTTTGATAAGCATGCCGAACACCTGCAGTTTGGTAAGCGAGTTGACATGTAAGTCGAGAGGAAAATACTTAGAAAGTAGCGATTTGAAAGTAATTTCCCAGAATGAAGCCCCATTTATAGAGGCGGTGGTTCCGAATTGTGTAACGGTTGCTCAAAGATGAAGTGTCGCGACCGCCCCATAAATGAGCCGGTGTGGATAAGAGCATGGGCATATGCCAAACACATCTTAGGGGTTCAGATCGGAAAGTGTCGGACCTCCATTTCTTAGCTCGTAGAGACTTTGGGTGCAATTGTTAGCACTATAATGACCTGGCACCATTAATGGAGTTCATTTATGATGGCCGAGGTGGTGAGGTTTGAAGACGGACAATCTTGATAGGTGACCATAACTATAAGATCTTTATAATTGAGTTGTGCCTTTGGTTCGGCGTATTCCTAAAGGCAGGCGCTCAGTGTGCAACCAGTGAGGTGCAAACTTATCAGAGGTAGGGCCCGACTGACCTAGGTCAACCCATGTGATGGTAGCCGAGATGATGTCAACTGCCCGACAACACATCAATACCATTAATGCAAATCGACAACATTAAATAAGCACAAGTTTCTGCCACAGCAATCATTACACCTAATTAAGCCTAGTTTGGTAAGGTCATGAAGACCCTATAAGCTGCCCATGCAAATTTTGTACTATAAATGGGGTGCTCATCCCTCATTCAAAACAACACACTCAGTAATCAATACTTAGTTGGAGCTCAGACTTAAATACACACTTTCTTTCCTTTTAATTACTACATTACTACATTATAATTACTTACTTTCAAGTTGAGTCAAAATAGCCCATACAATTTTTGGCATCAATATATTGTATGATGTAAACTTAAGGCCTTGTTTTAGGGCTTGTTCTTTCACAACAAATTTATCTGTGATTAGTATAATCTCATATACTTCATTTTCAACCACACTTTTAATAATATTAACCACATTTTTATCTGAATCTGTGTAGCATCAACTTTATCTAATCAAACATACCTTAGTTACATTAAATTTCAAAATTTCAAATCTATTTTTCTCTTATCTTTTTCATTATCTAAATATTGATTTGATAATTTATTTATCTTTTTAATATATCTCCTTCAAATTTCAACCATCAGTTTATACCAAATTCGAATAAACAAATGTTAATGTTAATGTGTATAAAACAAGGAAAATTGAAAAAGTGAGGGGTTGGGGGGGTCACTGCACGTGATCCACACGTGCAGATACTTGAATTGATTTGAATTCGGACCTGTGTGCTCAATTCAATCTGTCTACACAATTTCAATTTATATATATTTTGAAAGTAATTTCAAATTATTATTATTATTATTTTTTTGGAAAGAGAAAGTAATTTCAAATTTATATTATAAATTGCATTTCCTGTCTCTTTGTATCGTCTCTCTGAAATCCATCTTTCAAATTTCAAATGCTCGAGGCGCCTTTCGTACTCTTGTTCAATCGCCACAACCGGAAAGTCTCTTGACTCGAAAAAATTTCACCTTCCTCCAATTCAGGTAACATTTCCCCCATTCGATTTATAATGCGTTTTGTATTTGAGCCTTTATATGCCGCGAAGTCTTTTCTTTCCAATTGTTGTTTTTTTCTTTGGTAGATCTATGTATATAGTTGAAATCTGGTTTGGGAAACCCGAATTTCTGGAATTTGTTCGTGCAATTTTTGTTTTTCGATAAAGATGGTTTGTAAATTTTGTTTTCTCCTTTTAAATTGGAGCTAGGGATATTCGAGGATCGGCATTCATTAATTGGATATGGAGTTGGATAACTCAGATACCAAGGACTCGTCACAATGTGTAAGAGTTGCTGTTAATATTAGACCTCTGGTTACGTCCGAGCTTCTCGTAGGATGTACTGATTGCATCTCGGTGTTCCCAGCTGAAAATCAGGTATTCTCTACTAATGGCTTTACAAGGTTTCCTGCAATAAGTTTATGTGTGAGGTTGATGGTTTTGAACTTCGATTTACTTGTTGAACTTTTTTCTGATGATTGCTTTGGTGCTTCTGGATACATTAACAGGTCCAGATTGGATCACACTCTTTCACTTTTGATTACATTTTTGGCAGTGGGGCATATCCATGCTCCCACATATTTGATGAATGTGTTGCCCCACTTGTTGATGCTCTCTTCTATGGCTACAATGGTACGCAGGTGCTTGCCTATGGCCAGGTCATATATACTTAAGTTACTGCACAAAATTTGATTCTGTGCTTTACTATCGTTTCTAGTATTACTTTTATCCTTCAGCTTTAGTTGGGAGTTTAAATTAAGATGCAAAATCATATATCATTCTTGGTTGTTCTGTCTCAGACCGGGTCAGGAAAAACTTATACTATGGGTACAAATTATAATGGAGATCACAATGGTGTCATTCCTAAAGTAATGGATACCATTTTCTTGAAAGTGGAAGCTATGAAAGATACCAGAGTTTTTGATCAGAGTATCTTTTATTGAGGTATCAAATGTGAATTTACAAAAGTCCAGCTTTGTTTTGGTCCTTTTTTCCATATGTAATTTTTTATTGTTTTTTCTTATCTTATGATCGCAGATTTTTAAGGAAGAGGTGTTTGATTTGCTGGATCCAAACATTTCATCTTTGTCCAAAAGTGATTTTCCAATCGGTTGCAAAGTCCACTGGTCCTGCAAGGTTCCCATTCAAATTCGAGAAACAGTGAGTGGAGGGATTACACTTGCTGGGGTAAAGGAGGCAGAGGTCAAGACAAAGGATGAGATGGCATCATATTTACTACAAGGTTCAGTATCTCGTGCCACTGGGAGCACAAATATGAATAATCAGTCAAGGTGGAAAATCTTCTTTTTTTTTTTTTTTTTTGGGTTGGGGCTTGGGGGGTGGGGGTGGTTTTCTACTTATCTTAGCTACTTATTTTGATGCACATCATGGACACTCCTACTAGGGTTGTGTCATGTTCATTTCCTCTATCGCCATACATGTTCTGCTGTGTCAACCATTCCATGATGCCTCCCACAAGCTACATTTGGTGTTTTATTTTATTTTTATTTTATTTTAATTTTATATATTCTACTTATTTTCAAAGGTTTAAGTATACCTTGGGGACATTCCTCGGATAAGCGTTTGCAATGTCCTATATCATTAAAAATATTAAAATAAGGTATAATGTATAACAGTGTTTCAAAGAATTTATTTAGGTGTTTGGTTCCTTCATTTTTAGAATAAATCACGTATCTCTTTATTTGTGGCCATTGAGTTGAGGCTTCTAGCTAAAATTTTTGTGTGAAATCAATTTATTTGCGGTTTTGACACTAAAATAATTATAATATAAGTGGATGTATTAAGCTGTGGTGTCCTCAATTTGTGTCTTTTTGGTTCCAGATTTTTACAGGAAGTGTGAAATTCAAAGTCTACATGTTTTATGATTTAAAAAAAAAAAAAACAATTTCTCTTTTCCACTTTCTTTGTTCCCTTACAAAACTGTAGTGGTTATGTTTAATGATTAATTCCTTATTAAGAAACTTGATGGAACATGTAATTTAAAGGCGTTCACTCTATTGAAGCACTAAGTTTCATACAAATAAAGAATCTTCTATGCTTATGTTCATAATATATATTTTGATCACTTTACGTCAGTTCTGGATTTGTCGAATTTCTTTAATTGAAGTTCTGGGGGTTTTGATTCCATCACAACTCATATAAGTACTCTTCGACAAAGCTTTTAGCTACACTGTTTCAACGTAGTCGTTGGCACGCCATCTTCACAATAACTATGGAGCAAAAGAGAATTGGTCATTCTTTAGTTGGAGATGATGTTGGTGATGATATTTTGACGGCCAAACTACATTTGGTTGACCTTGCGGGATCTGAGCGTGCAAAGCGAACAGGTGCGGATGGGACACGCTTGCTTGAAGGTAATTTTATATGTGGTCATCGATTTTTGATGTTTTGTATTTCTTTCTCTTTACTTTGATTGTTGACTTTGAAAAATTTGAATCAAATTTTTATGTTGTGATTTCATGTGGTTTAGGCATTCATATTAACAAGGGATTGCTTGCTCTCGAGGAACGTCATAAGTGCTTTGGGTGATGATAAGAAGCGAAAGAAGGAGGTCATGTTCCTTATCGAGATAGCAAGTTAACACGTTTATTGCAGGCAAGGAACTAATCTCTCTGGTGCATCCCCCAAAGAATCGCTTCCTCCAACACAAAACATATACATGTATGAAGAATCAGTTATGATGCATATGGGAAATTTTTGTCCCAAGATTATGTGTAAGGTTGTACTGTCACATTTACAAGTACAACTATGATGATCCTAGGACATTAATTATGAGTACTAGACAATAGATGAAAAAAAATAAGTGGAGTTATGTGCATAACCTTTTGATGCCATTGTATTATGAACCATTCACTCTGTTTCAAGAAACTGGCAGCTCATTCTTTTTCAATCAGTGGAAAAGCACATGAAGAAGGATGATTATGTTGATCTGAACAAGGTCAAAGAAGGATTCCATGGATCATTAAAAATATCAAGAATAGTGGTTGCTTTAATTTATTAGTAGATGAATATAAGATTATTTTACCTGTGATGTTGTGTTGATAATCATAGACAGTGTAAGATTTCTGAAGTGTAAATTGTTGTCAAATGATTATTATCCTATTATTTCCTCTCGTGTGGTTCTAATTCCAATTATTTTTATTGTGTTCAGTATGCTAAGTATGATTCATAACTTCATTTGTTCAGGATTCCCTTGGAGGAAACAGCAAAACAATTATGATTGGTATGCTCTTTGATTATTCTCTTCCCATTAGTAGACATTTGATTTGAAATCATTATAAACAATTCTAATCTATCGAACGTTGTGATGGTTGACACATCATATTTCTTAATTACCACCTCTCTTTGTTTTTATATACTTCCTTTCATGTTTGTAGCTTGTGTTAGCCCTGCGGATGTGAATGCAGAAGAGACACTAAACACATTGAAATATGCAAATCGTGCCCGTAACATTCAAAACAAAGCAATTGTAAGCTATCTTTCCCAGAACAATCTTTCTCATTTCAAATTACATAACAAAATCTCATAGCTTAGAAGTTTGTTCCAATTAGTAGATCAACTGTGCTTACAAGTTTGTTACACTATTTTGTTTCATTTCTTTCAATTTATAGATCAACCGTGATCCAGTAGCAGCTGAGATGCAAAGGATGCGGAGTCAAATTGAGCAGTTGCAGGCAGAGTTGCTTTGCTTTCGTGGAGATTCGACGTCACCAATTGAAGAAGTTGAGGTATAGATTCTTCACCAAATCTAAGTTTAGTTGGTTTGTGATGGTACCATAAGTTCTTCCTTTTGCTATTAATAATCAGCCCTGAGGTTTTGATTGCGGTATCCATTGTATTTGTGCAAACAATTTAATTGGTGATTTCCTTTTCATCCTTTATTGAAATTTTGTTTGTTGGAATCAACATAGTATCTGTTGATGGTCCTTTTATATAATATATGTTATATTAGTTTTTTACACCACATTTCTGGTATGTAGCTGTTGAAGCACAAAATATCTCTACTTGAAGCAAGTAATGACGAGCTAAAGAAAGAACTTCAAGAATGTAGGATGAGTAATGACTATCTAAAGCAGCATAGTTTTGATGCACAGGTTGGTCTTATTTAGGTGGCCATCCGTTTTACTTATTTAAAATAAACATATCATGGGTTAATATACTGCTATTATATGTCATGGACTAATTCAGTTTCAAAATCTATACTAGGTGGAAAGGGATGCACTGCTAATCAAAATTGAATCATTTCACAATGGTAAAAAGCGGGATGAGATTGATTGTAATTCGGAGAAGGTATGATTCTGTGGCTGCTTCAATCCGTCATTGTTCAAATGTAATTTCATTATTTTAGTGAACTGCTGAGATTTTAGCAATTTATTTACTTTCTCTTCCTTCAGGATTTTAATTTGGTGAAAACTTATGTTTCAAAAATTCAAGATCTAGAGGAAGAATTGCATCGTTTGAAAAATTTGAATAGATCAAGATACAAAGATTATGCTCCTGAGTCTCTTGGATTGGAAGATGATGGACTTCAGTCCGGGAATTCCTATATTGTAGATTCTGATATAAAAAATGTTGAGACAAATGGTAAGCTACTACCATCTGTTGTATATTTACATTTCTTTCTAGAATGTTTTTCAGGTTTGACATTTGCTCCATATTAATACTGGTTCTTTGTCTCTTTTGTAAAATTTATATCTTGAATCTATAGTTTTTTCTCATGTAGTTATATTAACACGCTTTTTCTTGTGCACTAAAGTTTGCAAGTAATGATTTCACTATTATTACTCTTGTTTAGGGAGAGTGAAGGCGTGGAGAAAGAGCTGGAGCATTCTTCTCTTCAAGAAAGATTGGATTTAGAACTGCAAGAATTGGACAGAAGACTTGAACAGAAAGAGGTAGACTTCTACATATTTGTTGAGTGTAGACTGGTTTTAACAGGGTCTGGTTATAATAAACTAAAGCGTGTTTTGGTTCTCATTGAACTTATGAACTTACAATAATCAGGCTGACGAAGCTTATGCTCCAGAATAAGGTGGTCAATGATTTTTCTAAGCAACTTATCTCAGCCATGTTCATAAATATTTGATATTTTGACCTTAATTTAACGCTTTGATTTGATATTCAGATTATTTATGAAGGAAACCTTAGAACAAAAGTATATGGTTTTTAGCAGTCATAACTTTGTATAACATGCACTTAACATATAAGCAGAAGTTAGTTAAAGAGTATTCGGAATTTGTGAACTCAGTATAACTAATGGAAGCCTTCTAAATTTGACTAACGTTCAATTTTCAATCACCCCAATCACCACTTCCTAATTTGCTTGTCACTATTCCACATCTAAAAGGCTGAGATGAAGCGATTTTCAAGTGTGGACACTTCAGTTCTCAAGCAGCATTATGAGAAGAAAGTTCAAGATTTGGAATTGGAAAAGAGGGCTTGCAGGTAAATTTTAAAATGATATTTCAGTTTTAGGTATTTCTATTTGACTCTCAAACACCATTGTTTGTTGTAGAAAGAGATTGAAGAACTTAGGCACAATCTTGCAAGTATTTCATCTAACTCCGGACAGTGCTCAAAAACTAAAGGAAGAGTATCTTCAAAGCTTAATGTCCTTGAAACCCAGGTGTACATCTTCACACAAACACTCTTCCTTGGTAGAAAATTTCGGTTGTTTATAACTTCATTTCTCTACAGGTAGCTGTGCTAAAGAAGAAACAAGATGCTCAAGCTCAACTTTTGAGACAGAAGCAAAAAAGTGACGAGGCTGCGAAAAGACTGCAAGAGGAGATCCATAGAATTAAGACGCAAAAGGTTCTACACCGTAGTGTTTCAAACTTTTGAGAAAATAAATAGTCTGCTCCTTTGTGCTAATATTCTTTTCTGCATCAAGGTTCAATTGCAACAAAAGATAAAGCAAGAATCTGAGCAATTCAGATTATGGAAAGCATCTCGAGAAAAGGAAGTTCTTCAGGTATTACATATTACACTGTTGCCTTCCCCTTGTCTTTCTCTTCCATGTGGAGAGTTAGAGAAACAAAATGAGGACATTTGAAAAACATTATTGGCTATAAGATTTAGCCTAGTGGATCCTTGAGGGCCTAAGCCTTGATAAATGGTACTCAATTGCAAGCTTCGAGGTGTTGCTCAAGGTTTAGAGCTTCTTAGAACAACATTATTAGTTTGTTCACTTGAAATGCTGAGTAACTCTTTCCCTTCAATTTGTTGCTGAGTAACTCTTTCTCTTCAATTTGTTTTATGCCTTGCTCTATGGACATTAGCATTTGTTTGCTTGAATTACATGTAGAATGGATGGTTGAAATTTGGAGACAATGTATTAAAAAATATAAATAAATTGTCAAATTAATATTTAGGTGGTGTAAAAGGAAGAGAGAGAAAAAGTAGATTTGAGATTTTGAAATTTAATGTGTATAGAAACAAGGCCTAAGTCTTTAATAACTAGATTATTTCATGATTGATTCAGAAATTTAAGCCATTTGTTCGGTTATTTAGAGCTTGTTTGACAAAAAATTTCTGACAAGCACAATCTCTAACACTTATTTTCAACCACATATTTATTAGAAAATATTATTCTTGACATTTCTCTAAATTGGTTCTCACTTTTTGACCACATTCTCCTAAAGTCAGTATTGCACTCGAAAAAGCGTTGTCAAATAAGCTCTGCATTCCTCATTAGAGTGTAGCCCTGCATCCAAAAGACCTATCAATGTGCTAAGGATTTTCTGAATGCATTCTTCTTTATAGCTGAAAAAAGAGGGAAGAAGGAATGAGTATGAAATGCATAAGCTTTTGGCCCTCAATCAAAGGCAAAAGATGGTAAGTTGATTCCTAGTAATAATCTCACATCTTTAACTCTATACAATTATGTGTGTCACTTTATGTATATTGGCATTTAGGTTTTACAAAGAAAGACTGAAGAAGCATCAATGGCTACTAAACGTCTCAAAGAGCTGCTAGAATCTCGGAAAGCTTTGCGGGAAACATTTGGTTTGGCTAAGATATCTTTTTTTTTTTTTTTTTTTTTATTGTTCCAGTTTTTCTAATTTATTTTGCATAAATTCAGGTGGTGGAAATAAAAATGGTCCTGGAATTCAGGTATCTCTCTACTTGAAGGGTTTTCTGGCTGTATGACATAGTTTTAACATATATAAAATATGGACCTTAATTGCTTGCTCTAGGGGGTATGTTGTACTATATTTTGACAAGAATATTGCTACTTGAATAAATAAGGTCACAAAGAAGTTGACAAGAATATTGCTACTTGAATAAATGACAAACAAGTC
Source organism: Jasminum sambac (assembly GCA_018223645.1). Classification (NCBI taxonomy): domain Eukaryota; kingdom Viridiplantae; phylum Streptophyta; class Magnoliopsida; order Lamiales; family Oleaceae; genus Jasminum; species Jasminum sambac. The sequence goes on from CP073643.1 coordinate 39,002,461, forward strand.
GACAAATAAATGATGTGGAAGTATATCTGTTGATTTTGAAAATGACACGATGTGTGAAGAAAGAAGATTGTGAAATATATGCATTTTGTGAACTTGTTTGTTGATAGTTACACGTATACTAGGAGAAGGATTAAAAAAGAGCACTAAACCTTTAATTGCGAGTATCTTGTGATATGTGTTGAAGTAGAACGGGTGACACTCAATTTTTATTTGACTCAGGGAACGAACGAAAGAGTTGTATTTTTTATATAATTTGGAACTAATTTACAGTTAACAATTGAATGAAACTTTAGAAACAAGAAGCGAAGAATTCAGAAGAAAAGAGAGAAAACAAAGAAATTTAGGTTATATATTCAATAATTGCAAGGCACTAATAACATAGACTTGACCTTTGCTTACAAGGATCTAGAAAGTCTTGATTGTTCAAGGAAACGAGTGAGAAACCTAATATGAGTAGAACAATAAGAATTAAAATCTAATCTAATAGAACAATAAACTAGTCCTACAAAGTACACACTAAAATAAAAATCTTATCTTAATTAACTCCTTTTCCATTTTTAATATACAATTTTGCATTAATTTGCTGCCCATTCATTTCGCAACTAATGCATTGTTGTCCATTTGAAGGCACTAATGCAGGCAATTGAGGATGAACTTGAGGTCACTGTACGCGTACATGAAGTGCGATCAGAATATGAGCGACAAAAAGAGGAGTAAGTGCCTAATAATTCATTCAACAGTTTTGGCCATTTCAACTTTTTTGAATTGTCATGGCACATAGAGAAAGTGTTCATCAGTTCTATTTTTGCTACAAATTGTGGATGAAAAACTAACATTCTATCTTAGTTGAGTAACAAAGGAAACAAATATAGGCTAACTTTTCGGTTATTAATTTGGAATAATGCAAAACCTGCGTGTGGTCGAAGTATTAGGTTGTGAACTAGAAGCTGCAAGGCAGTTTCTTCTCTACCAAGTAAAATCGCTGGTTTAGGATTTCCAAAGGTTGCACTCTTTCTTAAGCTCACAAGTATTATCCAAGAAACAGGGAAGACTGGAAGAGATATATGAGTCCACTACGAGTCCACAAATGTAATTTACAATGTGTCATTTTTCAGTTCAGTCTGAAACTCTTAGAACTTGTCATATTTATATAATTGAAATTAAAGTACTAATGACAACTTGGCAAGAAGGACAAGAGGTCTAATTTAATGGTTATACGATGCAGTCAACATAACTGGCAGGGAATATCTACCAAAAGATAACAAATCTGTCTGTTGTTCTATTAGAGGATCTGCCGTTATGACTTTCATTTGGCGTGGGTGCTAGATGACAGTGAAGCTTTTGAGATGGTGTCACCTCTTTAGCGTCCAATTCTCATCATGAAAATGCATATTTGGTCATTCATTTATGAGGCATTACATCACTAGCTAGGTATCTTATAATGAGTAATGATATAGGGTTCAAGATGTCTGATAAAACTACTAAAGTAAGATAATTCAATGTTATTTTTGTTATAGCTCTCGGAGTCCTTTTTAAAAGGAATAACTATTTTTTGGCTGAGTTTCAGTAATTAACATTAGAAATTGGCATCTTTTGCGAATATAGGAGGACTAGAATGGCTAAAGAGCTTGCAGAATTGAAGGAAGAAGTGCAACTTCAAAAGAAGTACTTGAGGTATGAAAATATATTGCTGAAATATTTTATTGAGGTTCATATGTTTTTCTTCGTTCAGTTTAGTGTCTTACTACTGTATGAATTTACTAATCTGATGGTAGCTATTGCAGTGGAAGCCCACAGACAATGTCTCCTTGTGCTAGAAATTCGAGAATTATTGCTCTTGAAAACATGGTGGCTACTGCATCAAGTACCCTTATTTCGATGTCATCGCAATTATCAGAAGCAGAGGAGCGTGAGCGGGCATTTAATGGTAGAGGAAGGTGGAATCATGTTCATTCCGTTGCCGAAGCAAAAAGTATCATGAACTTCCTTATCAACTTGACGTCGTCCTCCAGGTAGTTGTGTTTCAAGGGTGAAACCTTTCCATAAATGCACTTAAATTGTCCAGGTTTTCATATGTCTGATGATGCCTCCTCTTCAATATCTGATAGATGCCAGCTAAGGGATAGGGAAGTTAACTGCAGAGAGAAGGATAGCGAAATCAGAGATTTGAAAGAAAAGGTCGTCAATTTGGTCAGACAACTGGAAATGAAGAAGGCTGAACTCAGTCATCAGGAGAAGTTAATGGTTAGTGTATTTCCATCTGTGAGCGAGCCTGACATGTATGGAGATATAACTTGAATGGAAATAAGCGATACATTTTTCTTCGAACCTGTTGAAACTTTTGGCATTACTAGTGTTGGTTTGCTAATTACGATGTTTGTTTACCTCATGATTCCCTACTCACAATGCCAGGACTATGTTTCGGAACTGAATATTTTCTTCCATTTTCTTTGAATGTTGTTTCAGAAGTTAGCTTCACAGAGACAATCGAGGGAAATCACTGAAAGTCTTGGACCTCACAATCACTGTGAAGGTCATGTCTATGACTTGCGGCATAAGGTACTTGCGCTTGCGAGATCATTCATGTGGCTACTTTTTACATTTCTCTTGCAATATCATTTTAGACACAAGATATAGTGCATAATTGATGGTTTTCTATTTCCAGGGATCTCGGAACTCCATTGTTTTAAATAATGGTGGAGGGTATGAGTTATTAGAAGACATGGATACATCTGATGATGATCTTCAGCCAGAGCATTCTAATGTGTGTAGCGATGATGATGCTGAGTGGGTACTTACCAGAGAGAGAAAAAGGCGCCAAGATAGGAGAAAGAAGTTTAAGATTGATAATCATCTTGAACTGGTTTCGAATGTGAAAGGACAAGATTCGGTGAAAGACCAACCCTGCTGCTCATGCAGTAAATATTCTTCATGTAAGACAAATGAGATGTGAATGCCGAGCAGCCGAGAGTTCTTGTGGATCATCATGTAGCTGTGAACCCTCAAAATGCAAGAACATGGGAGAAGCCTTCCGGAAAAGCCTGGTGCAATCAGAATTTGTTGAAGCTTTCAGAAATCTATCAGTGACGACTGAAACTGAGAAAAGCCACGTTCTTGCAGCTGAAGGAGCAAAGTTACTTGAGAGTGCTCTATCCGAAAAGCCTATCGTCACAAATGACGGTGGGGTTGTAAGGAAGCCTTTAGCAGATATTGGGAATAACCTGGTTAGTGTAGCTTACTATTGCTCCATCGGCCTGTTTTACAAAAAAATTATACATTTATTTGATTATATTACTGATTGACCTGTTGATTTGCCATCTCCACTGCATGGTTTTGAAATTTGGCGTCTTTCAGATTAGGTTCAATGTTGTCGTTGAACAAGATATATTAGTTGTGTTATACATAGATTGCTATTTTGGAAGTCTTTCCCCACAATTAGCCATCTTACAATGAACTTGCAGGCAAAATCAGATGCACGGAAACCCAGAAAGAGGAAAAATTGGCGAAAGTCAGTTATTCAACTTGTCCCTGTTATCCCACCTACTGCTACATCAGAAGCTCAATCCCCCGTAAAATCAGAAAGCAGTGTTAAGGCTGATGTTCCAGTGAATTTACCAAGAGCAATAACGCACTCTGCTTCACAAAAGAACATTCCTTTAAAAGAAAGGAACTTGGATCATCCAAATGAATCTACTGTTGATAAAGACCCAACAAACACTTCGGCAGCACCTGTAAATCCTCATCAACAGACGGACGGTAAAGAAAACCAGGGACAATAAGTTATTTGTTGTTCCTCACTTGAACTGATTTTAGTGCGTCTCTTCTCCCACATGATATTTGTTGGCATTTCTGTTGGGATCTTGAATGAAACAAAGGATCAGGGTTTTTTGATCTTGTAGAGGATTCATCTACATGATCTGTTTATTTGTAAAATGTAATCTCTAGTAGCTATGACAAAGCGTGTAAAACTTCTACGTGTCGGAAATAGTTTCCAAATGACATCTCACAAGTTCTCTATGAGTGTCTAGTTCCGCAATAGAAACATTTGTATCAGGAACAATTGTGCTTCTATGATTAACCAATTTGAGTTATACAGGCAGAGTTTTTCTTTGATGAGATCTGGTGCATGGAGACCTAAATTTGCCATTTTTGCAAATTTTCTTTCTGGTTCTAGATGGTTTGGTCATGAAACTAGTGTATAATCAGGATTTCTTTCCATTGTTATTAGTTGCCTTGCCTGTATAGTCTGTTAGCAAACAAAACAAAATGTATTTTAATACATTTTTTTCAAATTTCAAATTTGGTCAAACAAATCACATCCATATATTTCTCCATTCATTAAATATCTACCATCCAATTCCACTTATTCTTTCACTTTCTACTTCTAAAAATACATTAAAACTCATCTGCTAACACCTTGGAATTTTTAATAAAATTACTTGAGGGTGAATTTCACATTTTCCTTTTCCTATTCTTGAATGAACAACTTAAATCTGTTGAATCTTTCAAAAAAAAAAAAAAAAATTTATCGAAAATTTTGATTGACTCTCAGTGTTGTCTACAATTTAACAATGGCTAATTGGCGTAACAAGATCCCAACCTTTAGGATATGTGCAAATTAAGGATTTATTTTCAACTTTGGTTGCACAATAATGACTTACTTTATTTTTATTAAGTTAAGTAGAAATATCATCACATTTTGAAAATACAATAAACGAAAACTAATTGTTGGCACCAAATTTATGCTTTTATTAACTTATGGATCAAAATAAACATATCATAAAAGTAAAAGTCGAAATAAAAACTTTTAGAGACAACTAGGATCAATCAACACATATTAAAACGTTTTGTATTCAATTGAATTGTTAGATATTTTTATTTGAATTAAAATGAATGGTAATATTATTATTTTATACTCAAAGGCCCTCCTTATGCAACTAAAGTCGAGAATACATCCTTAAGTGCCAAATCTTTCAAAACATGTTCTTGATTTGCATAGACCCTAAAATTTGGGTCCTTATTGCACCAATTCATTATCCATTGAACAATTAATTAATTCTTGTTTCCACGCTTGAACGAGTTCACAAAATTTAATATATTTGAAGTTGTTGAATCGTGTAGTAAGAAGGCTTTTGATCTGATACCTGTGTAGGGTACCATACCCAATAAAATGATCCCCAGAATTTTGGGGGCGGGTTTGGGGGTTTCACATATTTTTTTAATTTTTTTATCTTTATCAGATATGGTACCCTGCAAGGGTATCAGAACCAAGCTCGTAGTAAGAATAAAAAACTCCTCCGTTTTAATTTTCTTAAAATTTTAAATATGTCGGCCACAGAAATGGGTGCTATCTCATCCACTCATCAAGGGCCACCAAATTGACAAGCTTTTACATAAGCAATGCTCGCTTCGCTTAATTAAATGTTCAAATGCATTACTTAATATCTCTCACCTTATTATCATTTGAGTGACTAATTAAACTATTAGGCTTTTCTAAATTAATTAATCAATCCCTAAAATTACTTCTCCAGCTCGTAAACAATTAATTTGATCAGCATCTCTACTCTCCTGCTAACCGTGAAAAAATTATTTCAGAGCGGTTACTTGGTTGATTTCTGGTCCCTTTGTAGACTGTATCTGTGCCGTTTGATTGAATGAAATATCATGCCACGCTTGCCTGGTGGAATGAAAAACGAAGAGTGTTGCAGGCTGCGCTCAATTTAGATGAAAATTCATCTCGATCTCTGCTTTTGTTGAGAAGAAGCACAATATATAGTTTGGAGATGAGCATATTGCTTTACTTATTAGCAGTACCACAGATAAAAGATGATGGTGCGCGCTTCTATGTAGAGAGGCAACAGGTAACGATTACGTACAATAATGTTTTAGCTGGAATAGATGATGAACCTTCTGAAATAAAAGCAACTTAGAAAAGGCCTTAATTTGCATTGCTATTCTAATCTCCCGGTGGAAGGGGTATCAATCTTTAATTTCATTCAGACTTATGACACAATTGATAAGCAAAGAAAATGGTGAATACTTCTTTTTTAGCTTGTAAAGTAAAAATGAGAAACTGAAATCACAAGCACAAGAACTGAAGTAGAGACATTTTTTTCATGTTGGCAAATCATTACATATATTGTTTTTGTAGTGCTGGGGAGACACATGAAAAAAGCGACGGCTTCTGCTTCTTGAGTTTTACTCCAAACAAGAAGGATCTTAAAGGGATCTTATACCGGTTTCTATTTCGTAAGTTCATTGAAGAGATACCGAGTTGTTGATCGAGTTGTGATAGTGTTGTTTGGATCTCTAGTTGAAGTCTTCTAACGCGTTCAAGACCTGCTTGCACTTGATCTGCAACTTTATTGTTCTCTTGTTTCATGTTTAGAATCTCGCCTTGAAACTTTGCAGCCTCATAATTGCTGAGCTCTGTATTTGCCAATTTTTCTATTTCTTCCGTCAAATTTAACAGAGAGGATAACCTATTTTGTAGGTCATCCTTGAGAACTGCATTATGTTCTAACCACAAAGTAAGCTCGGTTTGTATCTCCTGCAGGTGCCTGTAAATTGGATGTATCTCCGACTGTGCGTTCTTTTCTTTCAGTTTGGCCACCTCTGCCCGTAAATCGTCAACTGAAGTTTGAAATTTTTGTATTTGGTAAAATGATGTACTAAACCTGAGCCAAAATTCTATGTTTTCCTCAAGAAGATCATCAATGTCCATTCGTATCTTTTCTTCTAAACTGGAGAAATTTTCGTCAATAATATTGATTTCTTCTCCTCCTCCTTTTTCTTCTTCAACTTGAGAGTGAGACCCCGCCTTGTCTTGTTTTCCATCAAAATTATTATTGTGTATTTCAGGCCCTCTCTCATTGTTTGTAATCAAATTTATTTTCGTCAGTAAACATTTAATCTCTTCATCCTTCATGGAATTGGCATTGCTCAGAACTTTTACCTGTACTGCTGACTGAAAAAGGCTAGCCCGCTTCTTCTTCTCTACCTCATTAAGCTTTTTCTTTACTTCCTTGTAATTCCTAAGCATTGTAGTGTATTCTTGTAGTAGAATCTTTTCTCTGTCATCTAATTCATTCAAAAACAACGCTTTCCAGTCTGGCTCGACCAAATCTGCATGATAAGCTAAGCACCTTAAACACTGCAAATAGAACAGAATATAATAAATTCTAATCATATTAAACACTTTTACTACCTTCATCTGGAAGAATATTTTGTGCATCCGTCATTTTCTCATCTGCAGCTTGGATTTTCGGATCTTGGGAATCCATTCTACCGTCTTTTATCATCTTCACGTTGACATCTTCGTTTTCTTCACCTCTCAAAGGATGATGGAAATCCATTCTGTTTTCTTCACCTTCCATCCTTGTTGCATCTTCAGTTATCGTGGAATTGTCCCTTATCGTACTAACTCGTTGCTGTAATTTTTTATCGGAAACGGTTTGTTGGTGTGATAATGCTAATTCTAGTTCTCTCTCTGCGTTAGCATTAGCTTCCCGGACTTGCTCAACCACTTGAAGAAAACTGGGTAGGTAATTCTCATGTTGGTCGGCTCTTTTCTTGTTTTTTGTTATTTCCAAAGTGACATCGGGCTTCACATTTAGTAATTTCTCATTGAGATCATCATGACTGCACTCTGCTTCAGTAAAATTAGTTTGTAGGGTGTCATTTTGGTCTTCAACTGATTTGAGGAGACTTTGAACATTGTGCAGTTCTTGTTCTACTCGTCTAACCTTGTAATTTGAGGTTACAGTGTTTTCTTCTTCTTCTTCTATGTTTTGAATATGGCTCTGAAGGTTATTTATCTTTGACTTTAGCCTCTTTATTTGTGCAGCCTGCGAAGACACTAGATTTTCTAGGTTTATAACCTTTTCAACAAAGTCATCGACCATGTCTTCCAACTCATGCATTCGCGGAGTTTTGTCTGGATCATTATTATTAACATCTACTAGTTTTTCTTTGAGAGAGTAGAATTTGTTGCGGGTTTCTTCAGTCTTGATGTGCTCTTGTGTGACCTCTTTGGTGGATTGACGTTGCTTTTCTTGTAGCCGGACGAGTGTGTGGTGGCAGGACTTGAGAGCTGTTGCGATCATCAAAGTTCTTGCTTCATCATCCTCAATTACTGTTCCAATGCCAAATTCATCTTGTAAGTTGCTCACTTTGGTTTGCATTTCACTTGCTCGGTTTTCAATGTCCCAATACTTTACTAGCGCACTTTCGTAAGAGCTCTTTACAAACTCCTTCTCAGTTTGGAGTGCCAAAATTTCCTTCTGAAGCTTATCAATTTCAGCCAGGGCTTGAGTTTGTTCAATCCTAACTTGGAGCACTTTGGTTGTTGTTTGACATTAATCTTTTAGGATTCTTCTTTCAGGAAGAAGACGACAAAGTTAGCCGGTTTAGTTAATTACGGTGGGGTGGTGGTGGTAAAGTAAAGGAGGATTGATGATCAGCAGGCTTAGGAAGAAAGTGATCACGAGGGTCATTATCGAAATCATTATCCATTTCCAAATGAATTCTCTCGGGACAAATGGCGGCCACAGTTCGATTAGCACTTTGCAGCTCTCTGGATAGATGATCGTATCTTTCTGCTAATGCCCTATAGCCTCGAAAAGAATTTTCGGCCGAAACTCACAAGCTCGCCTCTTTCGGTGGTACATTTACGCCCTCTGGCTAAATGTGTCCCCATCCTCTTGAATTATTTTAAGTGTGTACTCAACTTTCTCTTCCATGTCTGTCACCAAAATTAAGTAGAACAATCATGCTATTGCTATATGTAGGTAGTACTTACTACCAATACCATACCAATGGTAATTGGTAATAAAAATAAAAGAAGATTTATCCCTAAAAACAATTTTTGTAAATTTTTTTATATATTTTGTGTAAATTGATAATAAAATATAAATTAAGTAAGTAAATCGTAGTGATGTCTTTGTGTAATAATGTTACAATCAATGTTGTAGAGTCGATATGGAACCATATTTCTCTTTGTAGATGTAAGATGTGTTGCATTTCATTAGAAAAGGGGGGAGAGAGAGAGAGAAGAAAAAAAAAAGAAAAAAAGGAACAACATAGAATAGAAAAAATCCCAGGTAGGGAAGGAAAAAGATGGTGAGGTGACCTTGTAGATTTTGGTCGAGCCATTTGGACTGTTTAGTCCTGATGTGACTAGCCCACCACCATGAATATGCATTTCTTGCTGCTTTGTGCAACATCTTCCTCAATCTCCTATTTCCTTCCCAGATCTCTGAAAATGCTTCTTTCCTTTTTCCTTCCTATACATGGAGACGATATGTATTCTTTAACTTTTATTTTCACGTGAAAATGATATGTTTTGGATCCGTCAATGCAGGGACCTATCAACTAACCAACTCTCCTCTCTCTCTCTCCCCCTCTCCCTCTCCCTCCCCCCCTTCTCTCACACACGCACACATTGAGTGAGTGAGGCAGTGGGTTTCTTGTCTTTGCCATCCTTGATGGCGTGTCACTTAAAAAAAGCGTCAGTCCCACTTATAATTCTTCCTTCCATATTAACTATTTTTGTAAATGCTCAAGTTTAGGATTTACTTGAATTTTAATGGATATGCCCCCATATTGATTGTTTATTCTTATTGATTATAATAATAAATACGTGCAAATTAAGAATAAAGATAATCAACATTGAAAGTAGTCTACTTTCTAATATTTCTAGATCTTCCACGCAATCATGAAATAACAAGTTAATTCACCAACTAAACTTCAAAAAGGCCTTTTTGGAGCGATTGATTTATTAATGCATGAATTCAAATGGACAACGTTGGAATGAAAGCGGAATAATTAAAGATACGAATATGTACATATGACTAGACTAGTGAGCTAGCTAGCGCAATGGGCAACCATCGACGGCAACTCCTTTGGCGGTTGGACATTTAGCCAATTCACAATGCTCTCCTCCGTACCCCACCAAGATATGCCTATGTTCTCTATTCCAAGGCGTAAGTATAACACAACTCCCATGAATGCCAACCCACCATCCAATCTTCTTGTGACGAATATAATTGTACCTCTGCCACCATTTTTTCTGTCTCAGAAACACAAAGAAATTGAATAATATCGCAACAACAATTCACCGTTGAAGTTCGAGTGAAGCCGGTGGCATTATAGCCGTTGCTCCAAGAAATGCAGGCATGTTAACAAGCTTTATCCATTCTTGACTCGGGAATGCCTTGTGCGGCGACCACACTAGGATTGGGGCTAAAGCACCCCAAACGAGCACCGATTGAGACGCTGTAATTCCCCATGGATCCAAATATACGCTTTGGTCCCACAAACCCCATATCACGGATGCATCGTAGAACACGCGATCCCCTGGACACGTCCACAGACTATTTGGGGGAAGCAAATCGACGTTGCATATGTTTTTTATGCTCGTCAGCAACCACCAAGCCACCCCTGTGTTGACGGTCCCAGCAATAATCGTCCCGACTAGCTGAACTATGAACATTGATCTCGGTGGGACCTTCATGTAATGACCTAGCTTGAAATCACTCAGAAAGGAAATTGCTTGACTCATACTGATATATCCATATGTTTTGAAGCACACATTGGCTATGGGTCTCCCAGGATATATGATGCCAATAAGGTATTCTGTTAACACATTCAGTCCTGGGGTCTGGTTTGTGGTGGCTGTGATTATGCCTATGGGGAGCGTGAAGACGAAGGCAAGGCCGGCCGCAAATAGAAGGCCCCACCATGGAAGTTGAACCTGATCTTTCATGACCGTGCAGAGCACAAGAGACAGAGCCAATGATAGGACGAGAATGGCGTGGAACCACCAACTGGGGATGCCTTTATATTTCCTCATCAGTCTAGTGTGGATGCCGTCCCCCTTTCCTCCTCCTTTGTGAGAAGCTCTAAATCGCTGGTAAATTTCTTTTCCGTTGAACAAGGCAACGTGAGTGATAGTAGCCACGACCGTTGCAAAACTAAGTCCATAGGCGAGAACAAAAAAGATACTGAGGTATATATGTCCTTGCTTCTGGTATGGCCCCAAGTCAATCTCAAATTTGTCATTCACAATAGCAGACACGTTGTATTCCTGTCCCAGGCCATTAAATAAATGTGAGGCCAAGAGGGGATACGTTTTAGCACCGTAAAGGTTGAATCCCCAATAGGCCAGTGGGATGAGTATGTAGACGGTAGTGACATAGCCTACAAGGATGTTAAAGATGGTGAATGGAGGGATGAGAGGACTCCCCAGAAAAGCTACCACCGTAGCCCAGTCAACGGTGAAGGAAGCTATGCTGAGGCCCGAAAGGCCAGACCCAATCTGTTGTGCCATCACCGACTTGGGAAATGCATAGCAGAGAAGGGAAATGCTTGACAAGGTCTGGAAGAGATAGCCGGGGAAGACGTACCAGGAGAAGCTGCACACAAGTGCAATCACAAAGAACTTGGCTCTAGAATTTCTAGAGCTGTCTTTTTCATGGAGGGCCCTGCAATATATATTATTCATTCAATTATTAATTTGTAAATTAATTAAGTGGACTATTATATTAATTATTAATTAATTAATTAATTAATAATAAAAAGGAAAAAGAGGAAGAAGAAGAAGGGGTATTGATATATATATATATATATATATATATATATATATGACCTGAAGAGAGACACCTGAACTAGAGTGCCTGGCCACCACATTGCTGCAGGCTCTATGACATACTTCTTCAAGATGCCAGCCCAGCCATACCCCAATACCTGGGTTGTGATAACGAGAATCCAACTGGCCAAGAAAGAGATTTGCCTATGATACAAGGCCTTGATGATATCAACAATGGAGATGGCATAAGCAGATCCACCACCCCCAGCAGCCCCACAATTGGCAAATATGGAAATAAGAATATCGATCGCATTTTGGAAATGGAGGTATGACTAGAGAAGAATATCGATCGCATTTTAGCATATGGGCATTAATGAAAGTAGGTAACAAAAGCTTAACAATGGAATACAACTTACTTAATTATTGGTCATGGCTTTCATAACCGGTGTTCATTTTCATATATGCTTCTTCATTCGGGGATTATTATAGGCTCCTTTGTTGATTGGATGTGATATCTGCTCAATTGACAACGTTACTTTAGAACTGTTAAGTAACCAAGAGGTCATTGCGGTCAATCAAGGTGAGTAAAAAGAATAACACAAACGTGAATTTTATTTTATTTGTGGGTCACATTGCACATCAAGCGATACATTTACTTGTTTGACCTTTTGGTTGGAGGCCAGATAAACTTGGCGTTCAAGGGAAAAAGATTAAGGATGGTGATTTACAGGTATGGGCTGGGCCGCTTAGCCAAAACAGAATTGTAGCTGCATTATGGAATAGAGGATCTTCAAAAGCTACTATCACTGCATATTGGTCGGATATCGGCTTCAAGTCAACAACAGTCGTCGATGTTCGTGATCTATGGAAGGTACGAGTTATATTTCCTTTCATTTCATATTAGAATTGTTCTAAGATTTGGTCCTAACTTTAATTGCAGCACTCGACCACAAAGTCCGTCAAAGCAAAAATCTCTGCCAGTGTGTTGGCCCACGATTGTGAGATGTATGTTTTGTCTCCAAAATGAAAATGAGATTTTGTGGCACCAACATACATCCGTCGAATAACATATAAACATTGTATCGAGCAATTTGTGAATCTTCTATTGCTTTGTCGCATAAGGACATAAATTAGCCTTGGATTTGTTGTGCGAGGAATACATTTACAAGTTGATGTTTTTGACGTATGTATTGGAGTAATTATATACGTGATACTCACATCCAAATAAGCCTGCGAGAGGTTGTACTTGTACAATTTACTTAACTTTTTTATATGATTTTCTTTTCAATTACACATTAGATCATCATTTTATAGGAAATCTCTATTAAACATCTCTTTAATATTTTTTACAATTAAACATTTAAAAGATCATCTTTCCAAATATCTCTACTAACACACACTACATAATGGCCTAATGGGCGATAGAATGTCTATAAACGTTGGTTAAAGGAGTCATCAACCATATGTGGCAAAAACTTAAGACTTTTCTCCACCATTTTGGCGAGGCAGTTTTGAAGTCGCATTAACTGTAAATTAGTGAAAGATACTCACAAAAAAATTATGAGATTGTGAGAATTGAGAAATTATAGCTCATAATTTTAATAATATACATGGACTCAGGATCAAAGTCACACTTTACAATTTGCAGGCAAACACCATGATAATCAGAGCATTTCAATATATTCAATGGATTGAGAAAACCTAAGTTTAATCTAGGGATATATATATATATATATATATATATATAAGATCTGCCTATTAAAAATAGAAAAATTTATGAAATAGTCAAGATTTTAAATTTAAATTACAAGATAATCAATCCTAAATTATAATTTACATAAATGTCAAGTTTTTCCGAATGGTATAATAATATACCCTCGCAACGACTTCAAGATCGTTATATTCCGCAATGAAATCGTTATCGATAAGTTCATAATGATAATTTACAATGAAATCGTTATCGATAAGTTCATAACGATAATTTACAGAAATATCAAGTTTTTCTGAATGATAAAAATACACTTGTAATGATTTCAAGATCGTTATATTCCGCAACGAAATCATTATCGATAAAAACATAATGATATAAAAGTTGACATTCTTATAAATATTAATTAATGTATGATAAATCAGTAATTAGAATTGGAAAAGTTGATAATTAAGAAAATCTCTCTTAAAAATATTTCTCGCATGTGTTATGTATTAGTTGTATTGAGAATCATCTTGACAGAAGTCAAAGTATTGAGTTGTCATAGAAACTAAGCCAAAAATTTCGTTATCACTGCGTACATCAATAGATAAACAAAAGGAAAATAATAATAATAATCTAATTTCTCATTCTTTAAAAAAAAATTTCGGAGTCCGGACTCGTGTCGATTTATTTAGGACTCGTGTCGATTTATTTATTTTTGTGATGGGGGACATTCACTTATTTTATTGCATCATGCATTAACCGGTTTATTAACTAGGAAGTACAGTGGTTCATCCAACCAGGAGATCGAATATTACATATGAAAGATAGTTCAAATATTTCTTAATCTAGTTTATAAATTTTGTGTTCCAGATATTAGAATAAATAAATATCCAACAAAGTAGAAACACCTCTATCAAGATAACATACTCATTCTGTGTACTATCAATAGGATCAAGTTGTAATTGGTTGATTTTTTATTCAAGAGTAAGGGTTTTGCTGTTCTTATAGAATTAATTCATTCAAATCCCACCCAATAAAATGGAAGAATTATAAATTTCTTATTTTCATTACTCATTGATGAGCGAAGTGCACCATTAGTTATGAGTCACTCATGTAGGTCTATCATTCGAAGTCTTTGTTGTCGATTATGGATATTAGGGATTCATGTATTCATTCCCATTCTCCACCCAATATGAAGAGATCTTATACTCTTCATGTTGATGTGGACCAATAAAAATCTCTTCACGTCAATAGTGGGGAAAATAAGATATATGAGAAGGAGAAAAAGAGTCGTTAGGTAGACCACTAATCCACGTAGACCAATGGACCAAACCAATGATCCACTGTTTACAACTATCTATTGACCCATTTTAATAAACAAGTATGGGATAAACCACTAATCCACGTAGAGAAATGGTGAACTTTTTGTCGCAAGTAAGGGGATGAAACGGTAATTCTAAAAAAGAAAGGAGCAATAACATTCTCGTGATAGAATAAAAAAGATTTTATTACTCTTTTATTTTTCTTTTTTCCTTTTATTCAAAAGTGTTTGATTAGTTTTTGAGTAGAATCCGGTTGCATTATGGACAAATGAGGAAAACCAATTTTGAAAAACACGATCATCCTACCGTTGTAAATACAATCTGTAGGTGTCCAAAAAGGTGGTTGATATATTATATTACTTAGAAATTACCTAACCGATAATAATCAAGTCACTACCAGAAAATCGAGTTTTGCCACAGCACATTACTGTTGTAAAAGAAAGAAATGCCGTGGTAAATACTTTTCACCAAATTGATTTCAACAATTCAGCCACTAAAATAAGATAATATCTCAAAACACCAATACAGAATCATTTATCCATTAGCATTCAAAGTTATGGCGTTTGCCAAAGGTCGCTGTAGTTCCAATTGGAAAACAATGAGATTCATGAATCCATACTAAGAGAAAAAAAAAGATTTGAAATTCTCGGAGAACTGCAAGTTGCGTAACTTGGAAATGTTCTTTAAGCCTTCATGCATGGTCGTGGTCAGTAGGTTGTTGGGAAATTTCAGGTAGTAAAACAAAGATTTTGTAATGACTTCAAGGCACGTATTACACTCTATCTTTTAGGAGATGTTTCTCCCACAACAACGTCAGGATCTATAGAAAATATCTCTCAGGATATAGTGGAGTTCTTCGCTTGATTCAAACAGTGACGTGTTTGATCCAATTGAAGAGAAATTTGGGTTTATTAATCTGATGATGCCAAGTAGAAGTATAAATTTTGTGCGGTATGATTTTCGTATTGATCTTGCAACTGACCGGACTTGATGTATTTCTAAGTGTGGTTGTGATCGCTAGAAAGGGATGCACCTCTTCAATGGATAGAGGTGTCTTTTCGAAGAGACACGACTCTTCAAATAGGTATGTTTATTAATTCAAAAGGTGTGTCTATTAATTTAACAGACACAACTTTTGACATATAAACCTTGATTGGATCCTCTTTTTATCATATTTTATCACATTTTATCACTTTTTTCCACTTTTTTCTCTTTCCTAAATCAATCACATTCACATATCTCATCACATCCATAAATCTCAACCACTCACCTCCACTCATTCTCTCTCTTCTTTCACATTAAAATCCATTAAAAATCATTAAAAGTCACTCCCATTCACCCTTATAACATTTCATCTAACAATAAAAAATACAGTTTACGTTTTGGGGCGTTGCCCTCGACCCTCGACCTAATCATCAAAGCGGCAAATCTTAATCGAGGCGACAAATCAATTGCAAAATCTGTAAATGAAAATAAATTTTAAAAATATCTAGCATAGGTTACCCCTTTTTTCACCATTTTCTAGTAAATTCTTTCGTGACAAGGTTGTTCGAAAGTTTTTGCTGCTTGAATAGTTGTGAAACATTTTTTTCCTTCATTTTCCAAATTGTTGGTCTCCTTTATTTATGATTTACTGAATTAGTTATTGATTGAGAGTTTTTTTTTGGTTTTTCTTGAACAAGGGGAATTTGGGGGTGGAGTGTTGTTCGAACCACGATTGAGATTGATTGATTGAGTGATGTTCATTTGTTGTGTCATCTAAATTATCTCTTCATTTCCAACGAAGGTGTGTCCGATTCATGGTATTACTTAAAAATATCAAATTTGAATATTGCTTGAGAATTAATATTTTTGTAATGATTGAACGAATCATTGGGATAGAAGTGTTATTTATAATTTAAATAAGAGAAATTAAATTATACGTAATCAAAGAATCATTAAATTGCAGACGGATTGGAGCGTAACTAGCTACAACAATCTATTTTCATGTAAAACAGAAGTATGCCTTTTTTGTCACATAAATCTTAATCCTGCATGGGGATGGCAAACGAACCGAGCCGGCTTGAATTTAAAATTGCAATGCAATATAATGTGACGAGCTCACGAGCCGGTCCGCAAACTTTACGAGCCGAACCCGAACTGTCAAATAAGAATGGAATAATTCTAGGTGTGTTCACAAATTTACTACCAAACACTACCACACCCTAATACACAAAATACGAAAAGATCAAAATGCTCCCCTGAATGTGGGGGGCCCATACCCCATTAGTATGTGGTATTTTACCACATAAAAAATGTGTGTACTCCAAGAATGATCCATAAGAATGTTTGACGCCTACCTAAAAATGTGACGAAAGTGTCCATGTATATAAGCCGTATGAAATGTGGAGCTGTAGCATGCAAATTTTGACGAGATGATGGCCAATGGCAACGGTTGTAGTCGATCTTAAGAGTGAGACTGACACCTAATGTTTATAAATTTATTGACGACGAATGAAGAGTCGGTATGTATTAAATGCTTCCACCAACATCTATCTGTATCCATTAATAAGCTCACAAAACAATGGGGAAAAAAGCTGAAGGTAGGTGAAAGCCACCACCTTTGACCAATAAGAAAGAAAAAAAAAAAAAAAAAAAAGAGGAATGGTCAAAAATTGTGAGCCATAAACCCCATCTCCACCGCCTCTCTATTTCTATAAATTGGCAAATGAATTCTCATTCTTTGGATCCCATTCTTGAATTACAAGCCTCATGTAATCCTCTTGTAGTGAGTTACAAAATCCTTTGTAATCTCAACAATTAGAGATAAAGAGAGAGGTTTAGAGAACTAGAGAGAAAACAAGGTGTGAGATTTCTCCTAGTAATTCGTGTTCTTTCCTTTTATCAAGAGAGAGAGTGTTTTCTCCTATTATAAGAGAGAGGTTATCGCCAATCAGACTCTCCTTATTAGAGAGAAGTTGTTGTAATCCTTTTGTCGATAGTGAAATCCTTCTCTACCGCTTTGCCCAGTGGTTTTTACCTGAATTAATTTGGGGTTTTCCAATGTAAAACTGAGTGTTTTCATTTTCTCATTTCTATTTCAATGTAATTGTGTAAAGTTCCACAACCGATCTCTAACAAGTGTGGTATCGAGCTTTGGTTGTGATTTTTCATTAAATTCTTAGTATGTCTGTGGTTGCAAAGCATAGACTCCATCTTCCACATCGAACGATTTTTGAGAAAATCACTAGATCTATAGAGTTAAGTGCTAGATCATCCGTTAGTGGAAAGAGGCATCTATAAAAATGGCGATAAATATGAAATAGAAATTCAATGGGAATAATTCTCATTGTGGAAAATGAGAATAAAAGCGATGAGAAAAGATAATCGCTAAGGCAATTGGAGAAAGGCGGCGATATCACCGATGATAAATGGAGCGAGATGGATGGCAATGCTATTGCTAATCTACATCTAGCGCCTTCTAATGACCAGAGTATTGTCCGCGTGAAGGGAGAAAAGACGGCAAAAGAGATTTGGGGATACTCTCACAAATTGTAATGAGGCCAAATCACTACACAACAAGATCTTCTTGAAGAGGAAGTTATACACCTTCGGATGATGGAGTCAATTCGGGATACCACATCAACACCTGAACACTCTATTTTCACACCACAACAATGGGGCATAATATAGGGAGACGGTGAGCGTCTTGAAATTCTACTTGAGTCTATTCATCTGTATGATCAACTCATCATCAATTTGACCAACAATTTGGAGATACTAGTCTATTGGCACAAGTGCTCTTGAAGAAGAAAGTCGGCGCAAAAATAAAGAAGACAGACTGGGAGCTACAAAGAAGTCAAGCTCTAATGGTGGCGAGAGGTAGATCAACTAACGCGTGGCCCCAAAGTGGGAGTCAAAATCGAGTAGATCAAAGTCGAGAAGTAAGAAAATGTCAAGTGTCATCCTTTGTGGCAAGAAGGGGCACTACAAAAAGGGGTGTTGGCACTCAAGAAGATTGAGGAAGCAGAAAGCGACCTGAGACATTAAATGCTCAGGGGTGTATGCGAATACACTCGGATGAGGGCGAGATATTATCTGTGGCAATGACAGTTGTTGAAGGCGGAAGAAGGTTCACCGCGTGTGGCTTTTTGGATTCAGAGCTACATGGCATATGACCCCTAGGAGAGAATGGTTCCACCAATATGAACCTATCTCGGGAGGATCTGTGTTTATGGGGTAATGATCATGCCTTGAGATTGTCGGGTATTGGTACCATCAAATTGGTGATGTATGATGATATTGTTTCGCACCATCCAGAGGTACGACATGTGAAAGGCACGAAGAAAAATCTATTGTCAGGACAATTAGATAGTATTGGGTGTAAATACCCATGTTGAGATGGGATCATGAAGATTGTTAAAGCGCTTGGTGATGAAAGGTAAAAGATAGCAAAGAATTGCAGATGCTTAAAGTGAGCTAAACACAACAAGAAGGAGAAGCATCAAGCTGCTGACGGTGGTCGGGAGAAGATGCGATGATGTGGCACCAGTGAAACTTGGCCATGTCTGACGAGGTTTGAAAATTCTCTCGAAAAGAAAGCTTCTTCCAAGGCTCAAAAAGGTATCTTTACCATTTTGTGAGCATTGTGTTACTAAGTAAGCAAAGATGATTGAAATTCAGTGGTAGCTTTGCTAGAAGTAAAGCTATACTTGAGTTGGTTCACTCGACGTTTAGGCAAAGCACCAGGTCCCTAGAGAGGTGCTTTAACTTGTATCATTTATTGTGATTACTCCCAGAGATGTTGGGTGTATCCAATTAGAAAGAAGTCGGATGTGTTTGGAAGTTTTCAAAATCTTCAAAGCGGTTGAACTTGAATCGAGAAAAAGATCAAGTGTTTGAGGACAGATAATGGAGGAGAATATATCAAGATGAATTTGATAACTTCAGAAACAAGAAGGTATCAAAAGGCATTTCGGTGGTGGCACACTCCACAACAAAATGGAGTAGCAGAGGCGGATGAACAGAACCTTGTTAGAAAGGACAAGAGCGATGTTGAGAAACCGCAGGTTAGCCAAATCATTTTTGGGTCAAGCCAAGACACGTTGTTATGTGATCAACTCCGGTCACCATCAACCGCAATTGATCTAAAGACTCTATGGATGTGACGGGAAGCCGGTTGATTATTCTCGCTTGCATACGTTTGGAAGTTCTGCGTGTTATGTACAACGCCCAAAGAAACATCGAGTTGATCCGAAATCCAGGAAATGCATTTCTTGGGGTATGCTGAAGCGGTGTTAAGGGGTATCGCTCGTGGGATCCCACTGCCCATAAGGTTATAATCGAGGGCGTATTTGCGAGATAAGGTGCAAAGTGATGATAGCATTTCAAAGGAGAAACCAGAGACTCGTAGTTCAAGTTGAAGATCAACTGAACAAGAAGTTCTAGATTCTTACGAGCGATGCAGCACGGCACGAAGAGCAAGAGCCGAAGTTTGTGACTCCACGTTAGACGGTCAACCGGGAGAGAAGAGGACCAGCTGCACTTCAGTTATATTATGGAGGGTAACATTGCATAATCGTCACTAACAGATATGGGGAGCCATCAACTTTCATGGAGGCTATAAAGAGTCAAGATGTTTCTCTGTGGATGCTGACAATGCAAGAAGAAATGGAAGCTCTTCATAAAAATAAAACTTGGGATCTTGTTCCCTTTGCCACATGGAAGGAAAGCCATCGGAAATAAATGGGTCTACAAGATCAAACGAGATGGAAATGACCAAGTGGGCGATATCGTGCTAGATTGGTGGTGAAAGGATTTGCTCGTAAAGAAGGTATTGATTTAACGAAATATTTTCTCCTCGTTGTTCGACCGACAACAGCCAGTGGTTCCGCGATGTGTTTATTTGATTTGTATTTGGAGCAGTTGGATGTAGCGCATTTCTTCATGGAGAACTTGAAGAAGAAATTTTTATGCTCCAACCGATGGTTTTGAAGAAAAGGAAAAGAGAACTTGGTTTGCAGTTGAACAAATCTGTGACGGTCTCAAACAGCGCCGAGATGTTGGTACAAGAGATTTGATTCCTTCATCACGAGCCTTGGATACAACAGTTGAATGCGCATCCTTGTCTATAACAAGAGATTTGGTGATGGTGATTTCATTATTTTTATCATTGTATGTTGACGACTATGTTAGTAGCTAACAAAGATCGACATGTAATTAAAGGCTCAATTGGCTAGGAGTTTGAAATGAAGGACTTGGGGACCAGCAAACAAGATTCTAGGGATGCAAATTTACCAGAGCGAAATAATAGGAAGATTTGGCTTTCTCGGAATTACTTGAAGAAAATCTTGCGGCGTTTCAATATGCAAGATTGTAAGCCAATCTCTACCCTCTTCCTATTAATTTCAAGTTATCCTCAAGTATGAGTCCTAGCGATGAAGCGGAGAGGATTGAGATGTCTCGGATGCCGTATGCATCGCCGTGCGGTAGTTTAATGTTCGCTATGGTTTGTACAAAGGCCGGACATTGCACAAGCGATGGGAGCGGTTAGCCTGGTACATGGCGAATCCTGGGAGAGGCATTGGAATCTTGTGAAGAGGATCCTGAGATATATCAAGGGCAACCTCGGATGTCTTTGCATTATGTTATGGAGGATCGATTTTATTGTCAAAGGCTATGTTGGATTCGGATTACGCAGTGATCTTGATAAAAGCAATCCACCACAAAGGTTATGTGTTTACTCTTGCTGGAGGAGCAGTGAGTTGGGTTTCAAACCTGCAGCCTATCGTGGCGCTATCGCGACAGAGGCGTAATCACGTGGCAGTTACACAAGCCGGCCAAAGAAAGAGGCAATATGGTTGCAAATGTTATTGGAAGAGCTTGGGCACAAACATGAGAAGATTACTCTATTTTGTGACGATCAGCGCTTTGCATTTGGCAAAGAAATCCGAAGATTTCATTCAAGGAAACACATTCGGGTTCAGATCACTTTGTTAAATGAGAAGGTGGAAGAAGGAAGTGTGGATATTCGAAAATCCATACGAAAGACAATCTAGCGGATATGTTTACAAAACAGTCAGCAATGACAAGTTTGTATTGTGTCGATCCTCTATTGGCCTAGAGACGTGAGCATGAATATGGCAAGGGTAGAAAGAAGGTAAGGATTGGTACAAAGGTGACTTTCAAGTGGGAGAATGAAGGTAGGTGAAAGCCACCACCTCTGACCAATAAGAAAAAAGAAAAAAAAAAAAAGAGGAATGGTCAAGAATTGTGAGCCACCAACCCCATCTCCACCGCCTCTCTATTTCTATAAATTGGCAAATGAATTCTCATTCTTTGGATCCCATTCTTGAATTACAAGCTCATGTAATCCCTTGTAGTGAGTTACAAATCCTTTGTAATCTCAACAATTAGAGATAAAGAGAGAGGTTTAGAGAACTAGAGAGAAAACAAGGTGTGAGATTTCTCCCTAGTAATTCGTGTTCTTTCTTTTATCGAAGAGAGAGTGTTTTCTCCTATTATAGAGAGGAGGTTATCGTCAATTGTACTCTCCTTATATTGAGAGAAGTTGTTGTAATCCTTGTCGATAGTGAAATCCTTCTACCGTTTGCCCGTGGTTTTACCTCTGAATTAATTTGGGGGTTTTCCACGTAAAATCTGGGTGTTTTTCATTTTCTCATTTCTATTTGCTTGTAATTGTGTGCCGGGTTCCACAACCGATCCTAACAACGAACACATTAAGCCCATTCCATTTTTTTTCTTATTTACAAAACCATACTTGCGTCCAAGATAGTGTTATTGGTGGTGGTTGATCCTCAATAACTTTGAGAGAGAGAGAGAGAGAGAGAGAGAGAAGGAGGTAGTCAAATTCACAAGAGCTGCATCGATCTCTGATAAAAATCCCATTCTCACGAGTTTTCAGTTAATAATATATGAGAGGGTATCGGTGTAAGTAAGCGGCAGAGCATATATATTAGCATAATAATAGTAGTAATATTATTTGTGTTGATAGCAGATGAGGAGTTCAGCGGAGAGTGTTATGATGGAGATCGAAGCCAAGCCACAGCAATGGGCTTCCGGTGGAGGTTTGAGCCCTTTGAGCGAGACATCGGAAGGACAAGACCAATACAGAGGTCGTAGGGGATGTGTCGGCGGTGACCTGGAAGGATCGGCGGTGATGGTGACTCTCGACAGCGGCGAGGCATAAAATGTGTTGGAAGGACTAAGCGGTTATGCAGAGCCCTGGAAGCTTCCGGCCCTCATGGGGCCTTCTGGATCTGGCAAATCTACCTTGCTCGACGCTCTCTCCGCTCGACTTGCTGCCAATGCATTCCTTTCGGGGACCATTTTGCTGAATGGTCGAAAGGCCAAGCTTTCTTTTGGGACTGCAGTATGTATAGTATAAACTAATGGAGTGGATTGGATTTGAATTATTGATCAATTTTTAAGTTAAATAATAATACTCCCTCTGTCCCAATTATATAGGGCCCGTTGACTTTTCATACATATTAAGTAAGAATTGCATGGGAAAAGTAAATAATACAAATAATTTTCCATTTTGCCCTCATTAATAAGTTAAAAAATTATTGGAACTAACAAAAGATTTTAAAATTCTCAAATTAAATAGGGGTATTATAGTAAAAAAGTACGAAAGTTCCTATATAATTGGGATATCCCAAAAAGAATAAAGCCCTATATAATTGGGACGGAGGGAGTAATAATAATTCTATTTACGCAGGCTTATGTAACTCAAGATGACAACTTGATCGGCACTCTGACCGTGTGAAACCATTTCATACTCAGCACAACTCCGGCTTCCCGATAGGATGCCGTGGTCGGAGAAGAGGACGTTGGTGGAGAGCACCATCGTGGAAATGGGTCTCCAAGATTGCGCGGACACCGTTATTGGGAATTGGCATCTCCGTGGCATCAGTGGTGGAGAGAAGAGGAGGGTTAGCATTGCGGTCGAGATCCTGATGAGGCCGAGATTGCTCTTTCTTGACGAACCAACCAGCGGACTCGACAGTGCATCTGCCTTCTTCGTCACGCAGACACTGCGGGCTCTGTCCAGAGATGGGCGAACTGTCATAGCCTCTATTCATCAGCCCAGCAGTGAAGTGTTCGAGCTTTTCGACAGATTATACCTGCTTTCTGGGGGCAAAACAGTTTACTTTGGTCAGGCTTCAGAAGCCTATGAGGCAAGCAAACATTATTAACTACTGTACCGTTCAACACAATATATATATATATATATATATATATATATATAATTATTATTATTATTATTATTATTCTGTTTGTTTGTTTGTTGGATTGCGAATCATATGGTGTGTGTTGTGTTGTGTTGGATCGATTGCAGTTCTTCGCACATGCTGGATTTCCTTGTCCTCCTCTCAGGAACCCGTCTGATCATTTCATCATTTCCTTCGCTGTATCAATTCCGATTTCGACAAAGTTAAAGCAACTCTCAAAGGATCCGTGAAACTCAGGGTGGGTAAATTCCCCCGAATTTTTGTAATTTCAATTTAATTAATTAATGCATTAGAATAGAGACTCTTTGTTCAGTTATTATTATGTATTGAAATGCGTGCGAACGAGAACAACACCTATCATTCGCTGAAGAAGATTATTTACCAATTGGAAATAACAAACAGGTCTTATTATTTCTTGTCCCCAAAGTTAATAACTACTGTTAATTTATACAATTGTTGATTCATCCTCATTTTGCATGTATCATGGTTCGTTATATATATGTTCTAATTGCAATCAGTTTGAGTCGAATGATGATCCTCTGGACAAAGTGACCACATCAGAAGCTATCAGAACTCTTATCGACAATTATCGCACTTCTCAGTATTGTTATTCAGCTAACAAAAAGATTGAGGACATGTCAAAAGTTGTGAGTATTTTATCTATCTTCAATCTTCCCTCGTATGACCTTAGCCTTCTTTTTTTTTTGTATTAATTAATTAATTAATTGATTTTTTGTGTTGTACTTTTTACAGAAAGGAACGGTGCTGGATTCAGGGGGAAGCCAGGCTAGCTTCTTTATGCAGGCCTTTACATTAACCAAGCGTTGGTTTGTTAATATGTCGAGGGACTTTGGTTATTACTGGTTGAGGCTTGTTATCTATATGGTAGTCACCATTTGCATTGGAACCATCTACCTAAATGTAGGGACGAGCTACAATTCCATCTTGGTAATATCTGTGTTCGATAGGCCACATCTCCTTTCTTTGTATTTCCTTCATTTCATCTCTCTTACCTTGGGTACGTTCTTATTAGGCAAGGGGTGCGGGGGTGCGTGTGCATCATTTGTTTTCGGTTTTTTGACATTCATGTCTATTGGCGGTTTTCCTTCATTTGTCGAAGATATGAAGGTACGTCAAATTCTAAAGTAGCAATTATTAGCATTTGGCTTGGATAATTATTAATTAATACCTACGATAACACTATTTGCTTCTATCATCAGGTTTTCCAAAGGGAAAGGCTTAACGGACACTACGGTGTGACAGCCTTCGTGATCAGCAATACCTTATCTGCAATGCCATTTCTGATATTAATCACCTTTATTTCTGGTACTATTTGCTACTTCATGGTGCGACTCCACCCGGGATTTATACATTATCTATTCTTCGTATTGTGTCTCTATGCAAGTGTGACGGTTGTTGAGAGCCTGATGATGGCTATAGCCAGCGTAGTACCGAACTTTCTAATGGGTATCATCATAGGGGCAGGAATTCAGGTACCAATACCATGTAGCCCATCTCTGCTTTCCTTGCTTTTTTGGCCTAATAATGGATTTTCGTGTCTTATAATTCACACGGATTCTTGCACAGGGGATATTTATGCTAGTTTCTGGCTACTTCCGCCTTCCCAATGACATCCCAAAGCCGTTCTGGCGTTACCCAATGTCTTACATTAGTTTTCACTTCTGGGCTCTGCAGGTATCCATTTATTTCCTAGTTTGCACCACTGACTTAGGAGTTCTATATTTTGATCTCATATATATATATATATATATATATGTGTGTGTGTGTGTGTGTGTGTACATCTCAGGGGCAATACCAAAATGATCTTAAAGGTTTGATGTTCGATAACCAAACTCCAGATCTTCCCAAAATTTCTGGCGAATACATATTAGAGTATGTTTTCCAGATTGATGTTAACCGGTCCAAATGGATCGACCTCAGTGTCATCCTCTGCATGATCATCATCTACCGTGTAATATTTTTTGTCATGATCAAAGTAAATGAGGACGTTACTCCTTGGATTCGTGGTTACCTAGCAAGGAGAAGGATAAAGCAAAAAAAGGCAAACCAGAATACCACTGTCACCCCTTTCGCTCTTACTCAATCCCCTTCCCTAAGGAGCTATGTTGCAGATCGAGTGCCAGGTACTGCTAGCAGGAGGTAGAAGAGAGATGCAAAACACATGTAATTGTCAATGTTGCACTAGATCGAGCTACTTGTACTAACAAGAGATACGAAACACACGTTATTACTTTTTGGGTGATTCAATATAAAATATAACATCAATTTACCTGTCACTTTTCCCCCTCCTTTTTATTAGTCAACTTGATGTCTCTGATGCTAGCTCTTAGTTGTTTGGGATATAAAATACAAATATTATCATTGTTTACTAGTATTTTTAATGTTAGGGAAAAAAAGCAAAGGAGGAAAAATTTAAAGGCCAAAAATTTTGGGGGGGGGGGGGGGGGGGTGGAGCAATTGTTAAATAATATGTAGGGAAAAATTTAGATATGTTATGAATTATTGATTTGGGACCATCTATTTGTTTGCTTCCTATGAATTATGGATGTGGGTCCCATGTGTTTTTGTTTGATTTTGATATATTTGCCTACAAATGTAGCTGTTCGCTTGTTCATTTCATGTACACAAAGAATACACCGAATAGAAGAAAAGTTTGAGCAACATTTCCCATTCTCTATTTTATAGTATTGATAATTATATTTACCTCTTCTTTTATAACACGTTATCAAAACGAGTCTTTAACCATATGCTCTGTATCAGAAATCGGATTAGACACTTCCCAGTTAGTTAACTGCTTTTTGATAAACTTCAACACAACCATCAATTTCATTCTCTCAAATTTTTGAAGAAACTAAAAGGCTCTTAAAAATGGCAACTGAAAATCAAGATCCTATTCAAATAGCAGCAGATAAGTCCACGTTTTCTTGCACAAAGAAGCACAAAACACAGAGTGGGGACATGGTGGGCCTCCTATATATGATGCTGGCAATAAGCTCTTCGAAGAAGGCCGAACTAAAGAATGGCCAAAATGATCACTTGAAGACAAATGTAAATAGATAATAGATAGATAGATATATATATATATATATATATATATATATTACTTTATAATATAATAATATATTAAACTATAACAGTCGTTTTCCCGAGATATAAGGAGCATATATTATCAAAATCAAATTTTCTTAATTCCATTATACTCGATTTAACGAGAGTTTTGATTTGACACCAATATTGATAAGACAAAAGCTCAATTTAAAATACGTTATTATCAAACTTTCAAAATTTGTAAAACAGTACCTTAACTTTGAAAAATTACAAAATAGTTCAAAGTGGAAAGGAGATGATTTCCCAATCGTATAACATTGATAGAACATTTTTGACAATTTTACCTATACGGGCTGGAATGAACAATTTTATCCTTACGGACTATAAAAGGAAGAATCGACCTAATTTTGACTACGATGAGAAATGGATAAAGTATTCCCGAAGAAATTCTAAATCCATTGATTGTATAAAATGGCTTGAAGTCCATTGAGTTAAAAGATCAAAATATAAATGTCACTCCTGAAGAGTTAGATTACATAATGTACTTGTTCCAGAAGGATAAGTGTGCTATTGTAGAAGCAATGAGTATTTGTTCTAAAAGAATAAATCTGCTCCATGTAAGCAGCTCAATATTTAATTCTCAGCCATGTATTTACTATAATTTAAATACTGCAACACCTCCTACGTGATGATGGGTTCAACCATCACCAATTAGAAGGTTTTATATATTTCTGTAGTTTATATGCTAAGTGATGGGTAACACTTTCTACTAAGGAGATCCTACTCTTGAAGAAGTGGTTAACCATTATGCATTTTAATTCTCGCAATTTAAATTCCGTAAATTTATATTTAGTGCGATAATTTCCATATAGTATGTTCGACTACCTATTGGAGAGAATTTAATTTCTGCAATTTAATTTTATGCACTTTAAAATTTGTGTATATTTCCAATGTGGTGGGTTATACCACACGATTGGTTATAACAAATCCCACTCTAGAAGAAGTAGTTGATCAAACATTCAAATCCTACTTTCGAAGAAGTAGACGATAGAAATAAAATTCATTCTCCACATATATTGAACATTACTGGAGAAAATTGAACAAGTAGTACTAGAAGCTACCATTGGATAAATAGATGAAAGTGAAAAGTTCAATAGATCCCATGTTGATAAGTCAAAGGAAATATATCGCATGGAGAGATCATATAAAGTAATCTCATTGATGAAATGAGATCGTATTGATATGAGAATAAAATGCTCTTGAATAAGCATAATCACTGGATTTCTGTATTTGAATAAAGCCAACATGATATCATTATTATTGCTCCAGAAGAAATACAAAAAATAAAGTCGAAGTGGAACATGTTAATAATATCAAAAGTGGTAATAAACACTCGACGATATAGAAATGCGAAAAGAAAATACATATTAAACCCATAGAGGAGGGATGCGTTTCGACTGTAAAAGTCATTTTCAATGATTAGGTACTTGAGGAGTAAGAGAAATGCTTTCAATTTAGAATGTATCTTTCTGTGTGGATTGAGTATAGTAGCATTATATTTTATCATGATTCTTTGATTATCATAGGACGACAAGGCTGATGTTATCTTGAAGTACATGCCAGATGAAGCCCGGTTGTTGAAGGCATATGGGGAGTTGCCAGAGAGCACAAGGCTCAACGAGGGTATTGCTGGTGGACTTGACGAGGAGGATGATGGCGCTGGTGATGATTACATTGAGTTTGAAGATGAAGACATTGACAAAATCTAGGGACATTGTCGATATCAGAACTTGTGCAATGAGGTCTCTCTTGCCTTTGTAATCCATTTTGATGTTTAAAAGTTTGAATCCAGTAGCAGCGTGATATATATATATATATATATCTTATGCGGAATGTTTTATGTAATGTTATTGAGTCATTTGTTTGGGGTTTTATGTACGGTGACCATCTATGTTACTTGGACGCAAGAATATGGTGTAGTTAACTGGTTAGTTTGCCTTGTTCATCGATCTCCGTATATGTTTAGTGCATGGTTTTTGTGTTTCTAGCGTTGCAGAGCCTGGTGATAGAGATAAGATAGTGAGAACTCAGTTCCAATCATTCTATATTGAACTGTACAAAGAGAACTTGTTGACCATACTTTCATAAAAAGAGACCTGCAAAACATTGCATGCATCTCCAAATAACTTATCCAACACATTTTCATTAATCACTTCTATATCACCTGTTTATCTGACTCGCAAACTCGAGCAATGCGCTCATTTATAAACTACTTGTTACTTACTAGGGATGCTCTTACTGCAACTAGGCAATCGTGCTAGATGGTAAATAATGCTCTTCGAGCTGATCAGTCAATCACCTGCATTTCCAGTTATCTAGTGCTGCATGCTGTAACAAGATTTTCAAGACTATTATATTGAGTACATCATCACATGATTTTGTTAGCTGTGGTTCTCATGTGTGGATAGCCATCATTTAATTCATAGGAGTATGGGGCACTTGCACACAAGGAGCCTAATTAGCAAACATCGCATGATCAAAGTATTGTTTGTCTTGTTCAATAATGTTTAGCAGAAGATGAAAATCCTCGTGCCATCGCCATCAAAATTCAACCTCAAGAGAATAACTCATCCGAGCATACATTACACGGAGCTGCAAACATTATTCAGTAAAACCAAATACTTCTGTCTATCTAATCAAGAAGCAATGTTGAGCATGTCAAAGGTCGAAGTTAGGTTTCGTCCACACCAGCAACAATTTCAAGTACTTCTGCAGCACATACCAAAAAGGACTATCTGCATTGCAAATATAGACCTCGTCACTGAAGTAGACAACTTCAATAATAAAGTAAATTTGATATGATCAACGAGAGTACTGATGAACAAGTTCTTGGCACATCACAAACACGCGCGCACACACACACAAGAGAGTTATAAACCGCAAGGAAATCTACCTTTAGCCCCTACACATAATGGTCATACATATTCACGGGAGGAATGAAATGATCAGTAGTCCAAGAACAACGCTACACACGAGATATCAGTATGGGAAAAAAATCAACATTTAGACAAATACAATATAGAGCTGGAAATCAACCACACTTCTAATGATATTCTAGTGAAGAAACTTCCCAGCTTCTAAGATTTGACACAGAGGAGCAGGAATGCTTTCTGCTCTAGTCCAAGCATGCAAAGTTCAATACATCTCCATGTCTCATTGTTTTTTCAAGAATCTCCGAAAGCTCTTTATTAGCTGCATATTCCTTATTCGGAGAGTCCGCTCTCATCTTGAAAGTCGATGAGGCTCTCTAATCATAATATTAGATTTAAGAGTGTATTTTGACTCTCAGCAACAATAGCAAACCTATGTGCAATATTTCTCTTGCAATTATTTTTTATTCCACAACTTTCTGCTCTCCTCTTTTACTTATTGAAGGAAAAAAAAAATCGAATTGGTGGGAAATTCTGTAAAATAAGGGTATGTTTGATTCACCACAAAGTTGGAGTAAATTTTATTTACTCGATTTGCGTGTAGATTGTGTGGTTGAAAATTGGAGATAGTATATTAAAAAATATAAAGGAATTATGTGTGGTTAAAAAGAAGAGAGAGAAATTGTGTTGAAAATTTATTATGAATCAAACATACCCTAAAGATGCAAAAGAACACTCATAATTGCTTATGGGAAACAGCAAATTATTAGTGTGTTGTTGGACTTGTACAAAATGTCACTCTTTATTATTAAACTAAAATAGATAGCACCTTAAAGAATATCTAAAAGTAAGGAGGGGTGCCTTTTCTCCATCCTTTATTTTGCTTGTCTCATGTGCTATGATGAGTAAAATGCAAATCTGGAGAAGAGCATCGCTAATGGAGCTATGGATTATACTAATATAGGGCCACATGTACAAAAGAGAGGTAGAGAGTGGAAACTTATAGAAAATTAAATAAAAAAACCCCAGCCTACCCTCCAATGAGAAATAATTATATTATCCAATGCACCCTTCTCATGTGGAGGGTGTGCTAGAGAAGCTCCACCATTTTCTTGCTGTATAAGCATTTTAGGATGAGAACACACTCTTTAGTGCAATCCACATACCAATTGGAAATGCTCTTAGCTTCTTCTTATATCGAGTAATTTATCCTTTATTTTTGAAAAGGTATAGAAAGTCATGGCATAATAAATGAAACCGTTAAAGTTATCATGCAGAGAGAGTGGGTTTGGGTTCTTATTTGCAAGAGGTTAAACCAGTCCATATTTAAATTTTAAACTTGGAGAGTTTGTTGGAATTCTTCAAAAGGAAATTTGCTCCCTAAATAAAGAGAACAAGGCTCACATTTACTACTCTAAACAACTATAGTTATATCCCTAAAATTAATGTTTGATATGATAAGTTATATAAGGCTACTAACGCACTACGGCTGATTGGGATAGACTACTAAAGGTATATTGTGCATATGTATATAGTTGGCATGGTTTACACACACTGCAGAGATGAAAATAATGAACTTTGGCTTCAAATCACGGGAAATTTGTTGCTCAATCATGTTTCAGCATTTCACTATGAAGAATAAATGCACAAAGTTAATACTAAATGAGCAAAGAAACGTCGAAAAGAGACACTAACCTCTAATTATCTGAGTTTCTCTTTGCCAGCACTTTTCCTAGCAGCCTCGTTAATCTTCTCCATATAGCCTTCAATTGGTGGCGTCAATGTCGCCATAAACCTGTTCGCTGGAAAAGGAGTCAAATGTGGTACCAAAGCTGCTGCTTTCAAGTCCTCTGGCAATGCCTGAATTGCTTCCTTCTTCAACCTGAGGAGTGTAGACTCTGCTGCCTGTCGTGCTCTGTGCTTCCTCATCAGAATTCTGCTATACTCTTTTGCAAGCCTCTTTCCATCCTCAATAGTTAGCTCATACTTCGAGATTTTATCAGCATCGATAGCACCTAGAGTGATCAAATCCATGCCTGGGGTCCCAATTATAAATGGTGATTCAAAATCTTTTCCTTTCTTCTTCAGTTTCTGAATCTCCTGCTACCGGGATTTGCTTCTGAGTCCCATCTTCTCTCTCTCAGCTTCTCTCGCCTTTTCTTTAGGCTTCAAGAATCTCACTGGTGAAGTTGCACTCAGGCATTTATCAACCATTTCATCGAATTCACTTCTCCTTCTAGGACCTTCTGTTTGAGAAGGTGCTGCTGAGCCCTTTTTTGTAGTGACCCTTGATTTCTTCAATGGCTGGCCAGCTTTAAGTTTTCCCTTCCCCTTTGCCGTGCCACTGACAGAGCATCTTTGTATATATTGATGGGTTAACGACTCCAAGGATGATTGCAAGGGCTTCAATTTGTTGATTTCAGTAATTCGCATCATCTTTTACCAAATACCCAATCCAGAAAACCCTATTCTCTCTCTTCTACACAAAATAGTGCAATATGTTGGTACAATACAAAAAGATAGAACTTGAACCCACACCTAATAAGTTCAAAATAAGTGGAATTTATTTCTTATTAGTTAGTCAGGGTTGGCAATGGGTCGGGTTCGGTTCCGGTCGGTCGTACCCGAACCCGAACCGTGATACCAAACCCAAACCCATAACCGAACCGAACCATGGGTTATTCGGTTCGGTTCAATTCGGGTATCCGTTCGGGTCGACTTTTGTACCCGAACGGGTACCCATTTACCCGTTTTGCCTTTCTTTTTTTTTTTTTTTCAGCCAGCATACTCTGCTTCTTTGTTTGCTTCCACAAAATCACAATGGATGCTAAAACTAAAACCAAAAGGTTCACAACCAAAATCACAATGGATACATTTATTAATCACTCCTTGTCGATAAACATTCACAATCACAAATACTACAAATCACCATGTAAACTAATAAACTATAAAATTGGATCCTAAAACCAAAATCAAAATATTAATAAGTTCACTCCTCGATAGTGAATTCAATCAAATTAATTGAAGATAAAATTAAGATTTTTTAGCTGAAAGTTTGAAGTTTGACTCACAAACACAAGATGGTTCTCGGATGCTCCAGTTCGGTTGCAACGTTGTTAGTCTTCTCTGGACTCCGGCAGTCAAGCGGTGGCAGTGGCGTCGGCTGTCGATAGGCGGCGGCTATTGACAGGATTTAGGGCAGAGACCGACACGCAGGTAATGTTTTGGACGGTGGACGCAGACTCGCAGAGTGTGTGAGCGTGAGAGTGGAGCATTGTCGAGTGTCTCGAGTGTGAGAGTATCGCCTGTATCGGCTTTATGGAATTAGGGCTAAGAGAATTAGAGAATTAGAGAAATGAGGATTGAGTCATTTGAGTGTCAGAGTGTGTAATGTTTTGGGCTTACTGCCTTAGCGAGTTAGCATGAGATGGGAATCGAGAGATAGAGTTTGGCCAATGGGCTTGTTGGGCTTTTGGAGTGATTTTTAAATTTTAACACACTAAATCACTACTAGTCACTAACAGGCAGATTGGCTAATTGGACATTGGTGAAAATTTTAATTTTGATTTTTGAACTGAAAATTAATTTTAAAATTTTGTAGGAAAAAAAATTATCGGGTATTCGGTTCGGGTTCGGGTACGACGCTACTATCCATATTCGAACCATATCCGTCTCGGGTTTTACTATCAAAAACCATATCCGACCCGCCGATCCATCGGTTCGATTTTTTTCGACCCGTTCGGTTCGGGTAACCACGGTTTTCGGGTTTTTCGTGTTATTTTGCCATCCCTATAGTTAGACAATAACAAATTTATTCCTTATATGTCGACAAAAAAAAGTGGAATTTTTAACCCAAATCTGTTAGACAAGAACAAATTTATTTCATAAGTAGAACAAGAAGTGTAAGTATGCACAGAGGCGGGGCCTTTGGCTGGACATTTCATTGATTACAACCAACAGGAAGAAATATTTTGTTCGAAAATCAAATCCCTGTTGCTAAATAAATTTCAGTAATAAGAAGTATGATACTAATTCCTTTCAAAAAAAAAAAAAAAAAGAGTATGATACTAGTTACTATCTACCTTCAAATTTTCCGATGAAAAAAAATTTCGAGTAGAAGTCACTGCAACAATTCATAGATATGTGTTGATGCCGAGTGATGACTACGCCTCCTCCGCAAACATAGACGATGGAAGCTCAGTTTTAAACCACCGCGACGGCCTAATCTGGAGTTGCGAAACACCGCTCCAATTCACACTGGAAATGATTGTTCCCAATTGTAGCCCAATAATGCTTAAAGAAGGCCTGGGTCGTAGTTGGTTGGGCCGGACTTTTGAGAAGGTGGACCTTTATTGGGATTGTAAGGCGTCTTCATGATGGGTCTTTTAACCTTAACCAATTTCCATTGGGGAATCGTCTTGTGATGCAGGGAATGTTCTTCTCACATTTTCATCAAATTAAATTTGCATTTTGTCAATCATTATTCATACATTCATTTAACAAAATTTTTTATATTTTAATATTTTTCTCTAATTTTCAATCACACAGCTTTCACTAAATTTAATTCAGACAAAACAAATGTGCAATACTAAGTTCTTAATATAAATCATCATGCAATCCTCTCGGTGCTATTTTGCTTGCCAACACACACATTAGAATGTGTGAAATATCATTATAAAGGAAAATCTACAAATTGAATCGAGCATTCTAATTTTTCAAGGTCTTACAAGTTTTGATAATACAAAAAATTGTCAAATCTTCTTCTCCTATATCTCCAATAGCAATATTTGAAGTGTTAGCAACATAAAGTTTCCATTTATAATTAACGATTGCCTTCTTTGGATGATTAATGTGAGCAACATATTGTTTTCAGTCTGTATATCCAGTGTCATGTTCTGCATAAATAATAAACTTCTTAAATGGAGGACTATAAGACAAGGGTAGTAAGTGCAAACCATATTTGAAACTTTTTGAAGCCGAAAAATACAGTTAGAAAAATAAGTTACAACGATGAAATCATGTCACATTATGAAGTAGTCAGCTTTACAATTACAAAACATATATCGGTGTTGGAAACAAGTGAAGGCGACTAACTAGTTATTTGGCATTGTAGAAAATGTCGCACAACAGAAATTTGGTATAGATGTAATGATCAAATCTTCTCATGTTTCCTTGTTCTTCTCGTCCTCCAATATTACTTTTTAAAATTTTTATATTTTGCTAACTTGATTATAAGTCGATTTTTTTCATTTTCAATTACATTAAAAATGAAATTCTTTGATCACATACCATAAAAAAGCAATATATTAAGAATTTGTTTTGTCTGAATTAAATTTAGTGAAAGCTGTGTGATTGAAAATTAGAGAAAAATATTAAAATATAAAAAATTTTGTTAAATGAATGTATGAATAATGATTGACAAAATGCAAATTTAATTTGATGAAAATGTGAGTAGAACATTCCCTGCATCACAAGACGATTCCCCAATGGAAATTGGTTAAGGTTAAAAGACCCATCATGAAGACGCCTTACAATCCCAATAAAGGTCCACCTTCTCAAAAGTCCGGCCCAACCAACTACGACCCAGGCCTTATTTAAGCGTTATTGGGCTACAATTGGGAACAATCATTTCCAGTGTGAATTGGAGCGGTGTTTCGCAACTCCAGTTAGGCCGTCGCGGTGGTTTAAAACCGAGCTTCCATCGTCTATGTTTATGAGGAGGCGTAGTCATCACTCGGCATCAACACATATCTATGAATTGTTGCAGTGACTTCTACTCGAAATTTTTTTTCATCGGAAAATTTGAAGGTAGATAGTAACTAGTATCATAGTCTTTTTTTTTTTTTTGAAAGGAATTAGTATCATACTTCTTATTACTGAAATTTATTTAGCAAAGGGGATTTGATTTTCGAACAAAATATTTCTTCCTGTTGGTTGTAATCAATGAAATGTCCAGCCCAAGACCCCACCTCTGTGCATACTTACACTTCTTGTTCTACTTATGAAATAAATTTGTTCTTGTCTAACAGATTTGGGTTCAAAATTCTACTTTTTTTTGTCGACATATAAGGAATAAATTTGTTGTTGTCTAACTAATAAGAAATAAATTTCACTTATCTTGAACTTATTGGGTGTGGGTTCAAGTTCTATCTTTTTGTATTGTACCAACATGTTGCACTATTTTGTGTAGAAGAGAGAGAATAGGGTTTTCTGGATTGGGTATTTGGTAAAAGATGATGCGAATTACTTAAATCAACAAATTGAAGCCCTTGCAATCATCCTTGGAGTCGTTAACCCATCAATATATACAAAGATGCTCTGTCGTGCACGAAAGGGGAAGGAAAACTTAAAGGCGGCCACCATTGAAGAAATCAAGGGTCACTACAAAAGGGCTCAAGAAGACCTTCTAAAATAGAAGGTCCTAGAAGGAGAAGTGAATCCGATGAAATGGTTAATAAATGCCTGAGTGCAACTTCACGTGAGATTCTTGAAGCCTAAAGAAAAGGCGAGAGAAGGGAGAGAGAAGATGGGACTCGAAGCAAATCCCGTGAGCAGGAGATTCAGAATCGAAGAAGAAAGGAAAAGATTTTGAATCACCATTTATAATTGGGACCCAGGCATGGATTTGATCACTCTAGAGTGCTTTGTCGATCTTGATAAAATCTCAAGTATGAGCTAACTATTGAGGATGGAAAGAGGCTTGCAAAAGAGTATAGCAGACTCGATGAGGAAGCACAGAGCACGAGCAACAGAGTCTACATTCCTCAAAGTTGAAGAAGGAAGCAATTCAGGCATTGCCAGAGGACTTGAAAGCAGCAGCCTTTGGTACCACATTTGACTCCTTTTCCAGTAAACAGGTTTATGGCGACATTGACGCCACCAATTGAAGGCTATATGGAGAAGATTAACGAGGTCGCTAGGAAAAGTCTTTGGCAAAGAGAAACTCGAGATAATTAGAGGTTAGTGTCTCTTTTCGACGTTTCTTTGTTCATTTAGTATTAACTTTGTGCATTTATTCTTCATAGTGAAATGCTGAAACATGATTGAGCAACAAATTTCCCCGTGATTTGAAGCCAAAGTTCATTATTTTCATCTCTGCAGTGTGTGTAAACCATGCCAACTATATACATATGCTCAATATACCTTTGGTAGTCTATCCCAATCAGCCGTAGTGCGTTAGTAGCCTTATATAACTTATCATATCAAACATTAATTTTAGGGATATAACTATAGTTGTTTAGAGTAGTAAATGTGAGCCTTGTTCTCTTTATTTAGGGAGCAAATTTCCTTTTGAAGAATTCCAACAAACTCTCCAAGTTTAAAATTTAAATATGGACTGGTTTAACCTCTTGCAAATAAGAACCCAAACCCACTCTCTCTGCATGATAACTTTAACGGTTTCATTTATTATGCCACGACTTTCTATACCTTTTCAAAAATAAAGGATAAATTACTCGATATAAAAAGAAGCTAAGAGCATTTCCAATTGGTATGCGGATTGCACTAAAGATTGTGTTCTCATCCTAAAATGCTTATACAGCAAGAAAATGGTGGAGCTTCTCTAGCACACCCTCCACATGAGAAGGGTGCATTTGATAATATAATTATTTCTCATTGGAGGGTAGGCTGGGGTTTTTTTATTTAATTTTCTGTAAGTTTCCACTCTCTACCTCTCTTTTGTACATGTGGCCCTGTATTAGTATAATCCATAGCTCCATTAGCGATGCTCTTCTCCAGATTTGCATTTTACTCATCATAGCACATGTGACAAGCAAAATAAAGGATGGAGAAAGGGCATCCCTCCTTACTTTTAGATATTATTTAAGGTGCTATCTATTTTAGCTTAATAATAAAGAGTGACATTTTGTACAAGTCCAACAACACACTAATAATTTGCTGTTTCCCATAAGCAATTATGAGTGTTCGTTTGCATCTTTAGGGTATGTTTGATTCATAATAAATTTTCAACACAATTTATCTCTCTTCTTTTTAACCACACATATAATTACTTTATATTTTTTAATACACTATCTCCAATTTTCAACCACACAATCTACACGCAAATCGAGTAAATTTTACTCCAACTTTGTGGCAATCAAACATATCCTTAGTTTACAGAATTTCCCACCAAATCGATTTTTTTTCCTTCAATAAGTAAAAGAGGAGAGCAAAAAGTTGTGGAATAAAAAATAATTGCAAGAGAAATATTGCACATAGGTTTGCTATTGTTGCTGAGAGTCAAAATACACTCTTAAATCTGATATTATGATTAGAGAGCCTGATTGACTTTCAAGATGAGAGGTGACTCTACGAATAAGGAATATGCAGCTAATAAAGAGCTTTCCGAGATTCTCGAAAAAACAATGAGACATGGAGATGTGTTGAACTTTGCATGCTTGGACTAGAGCAGAAAGCATTCCTGCTCCTATGTGTCAAATCTTAGAAGCTGGGAAGTTTCTTCACTAGAATATCCTTAGAAGTGTGGTTGATTTCCAGCTCTATATTGTATTTGTTTAAAAATAGAACTTGAACCCACACCCAATAAGTTCAAAATAAGTGGAATTTATTTCTTATTAGTTAGACAACAACAAATTTATTCCTTATATGTCGACAAAAAAAAGTAGAATTTTGAACCCAAATCTGTTAGACATGAACAAATTTATTTCATAAGTAGAACAAGAAGTGTAAGTATGCACAGAGGCGGGGTCTTGGGCTGGACATTTCATTGATTACAACCAACAGGAAGAAATATTTTGTTCGAAAATCAAATCCCTGTTGCTAAATAAATTTCAGTAATAAGAAGTATGATACTAATTCCTTTCAAAAAAAAAAAAAAAGTGTATGATACTAGTTACTATCAACCTTCAAATTTTCCGATGAAAAAAAATTTCGAGTAGAAGTCACTGCAACAATTCATAGATATGTGTTGATGCCGAGTGATGACTACGCCTCCTCCGCAAACATAGACGATGGAAGCTCAGTTTTAAACCACCGCGACGGCCTAATGAGTTGCGTAAACACCGCCCAATTCATTAATCGGAAATGATTGTTCAATTGTAGCCCAATAACGCTTAAAGAAGGCCTGGGTCGTAGTTGGTTGGGCCGGACTTTTGAGAAGGTGGACCTTTATTTGGATTGTAAGGCATCTTCATGATGGGTCTTTTAACCTTAACCAATTTCCCTTGGGGAATCGTCTTGTGATGCAGGGAATGTTCTACTCATATTTTCATCAAATTAAATTTGAATTTTGTCAATCATTATTCGTACATTCATTTAACAAAATTTTTTTATATTTTAATATTTTTCTCTAATTTTCAATCACACAGCTTTCACTCAACAAATTCTTAATATATTGCTTTTTTTGGTATGTGATCAAAGAATTTCATTTTTAATGTAATTGAAAATGAAAAAAATCGACTTATAATCAAGTTAGGAAAATATAAATATTTTAAAAAAGTAATATTGGAGAACGAGAAGAACAAGGAAACATGAGAAGATTTGATCATTACATCTATACCAAATTTCTGTTGTACGACATTTTCTACAATGCCAAATAACAAGTTAGTCGCCTTCATTTGTTTCCAACACCGATATATGTTTTGTAATTGTAAAGCTGACTACTTCATAATGTGACATGATTTCATCATTGTAACTTATTTTTCTAACTGTATTTTTGGGCTTCAAAAAGTTTCAAATATGGTTTCCACTTACTACCCTTGTCTTACAGTCCTCCATTTAAGAAGTTTATTATTTATGCAGAACATGACACTGGATATACAGACTGAAAACAATATGTTGCTCACATTAATCATCCAAAGAAGGCAATCGCTAATTATAAATGGAAACTTTATGTTGCTAACACTTCAAATATTGCTATTGGAGATATAGGAGAAGAAGGTTTGACAATTTTTTGTATTATCAAAACTTGTAGGACCTTGAAAAATTAGAATGCTCGATTCAATTTGTAGATTTTCCTTTATAATGATATTTCACACATTCCAATTTGTGTGTTGGCAAGCAAAATAGCAGTAAGAAGATTGCATGATGATTTATATTAAGAACTTAGTATTGCACATTTGTTTTGTTTGAATTAAATTTAGTGAAAGCTGTGTAATAATGTTACAATCAATGTTGTAGAGTCGATATGGAACCATATTTCTCTTTGTAGATGTAAGATGTGTTGCATTTCATTAGAAAAGGGGGGAGAGAGAGAGAGAAGGAAAAAAAAAAGAAAAAAAGGAACAACATAGAATAGAAAAAATCCCAGGTAGGGAAGGAAAAAGATGGTGAGGTGACCTTGTAGATTTTGGTCGAGCCATTTGGACTGTTTAGTCCTGATGTGACTAGCCCACCACCATGAATATGCATTTCTTGCTGCTTTGTGCAACATCTTCCTCAATCTCCTATTTCCTTCCCAGATCTCTGAAAATGCTTCTTTCCTTTTTCCTTCCTATACATGGAGACGATATGTATTCTTTAACTTTTATTTTCACGTGAAAATGATATGTTTTGGATCCGTCAATGCAGGGACCTATCAACTAACCAACTCTCCCTCTCTCTCTCTCTCTCCCCCCCTTCTCCCTCTCCCTCCCCCCCTTCTCTCACACACGCACACATTGAGTGAGGCCCGTGGGTTTCTTGTGCTGCCATCCTTGATGACGTGTCACTTAAAAAAACCGTCCAGTCCCACTTATAATTATTCCTTCCATATTAACTATTTTTGTAAATGCTCAAGTTTAGGATTTACTTGAATTTTAATGGATATGCCCCCATATTGATTGTTTATTCTTATTGATTATAATAATAAATACGTGCAAATTAAGAATAAAGATAATCAACATTGAAAGTAGTCTACTTTCTAATATTTCTAGATCTTCCACTTAATCATGAAATAACAAGTTAATTCACCAACCGAACTTCAAAAAGGCCTTTTGGAACGATTGATTTATTAATGCATGAATTCAAATGGACAACGTTGGAATGAAAACGGAATAATTAAAGATATGGAATATGTACATATGACTAGACTAGTGAGCTAGCTAGCGCAATGGGCAACCATCGACGGCAACTCCTTTGGCAGTTGGACATTTAGCCAATTCACAATGCTCTCCTCCCGTACCCCACCAAGATATGCCTATGTTCTCTATTCCAAGGCAGAAGTATAACACAACTCCCATGAATGCCAACCCACCATCCAATGTCAGCGTGAATATAATTGTACCTCCGCCACCATTTTTTCCTGTCATCAAACACAAAGAAATTGAATAATATCTCAACAACAATTCAGCTGTTGAAGTTCAGTGTGGAAGCCGGTGGCATTATAGCCGTCGCTCCAAGAAGTACCGGCATGTTAACAAGCTTTATCCATTGCTGACTCGGGAATGCCTTGTGCAGCAGCCACACTAGGATTGGGGCTAAAGCACTCCCGACAGAGCACCAGTTGAGGGCACTGTAATTCCCCATGGATCCAAATATACGCTTTGGTCCCACCAAACCCCATATCACAGATGCATCGTAGAACACGCGATCCCCTGGACACGTCCACAGACTATTTGGGGGAAGCAAATCGACGTTGCATATGTTTTTTATGCTCGTCAGCAACCACCAAGCCACCCCTGTGTTGACGGTCCCAGCAATAATCGTCCCGACTAGCTGAACTATGAACATTGATCTCGGTGGGACCTTCATGTAATGACCTAGCTTGAAATCACTCAGAAAGGAAATTGCTTGACTCATACTGATATATCCATATGTTTTGAAGCACACATTGGCTATGGGTCTCCCAGGATATATGATGCCAATAAGGTATTCTGTTAACACATTCAGTCCTGGGGTCTGGTCTGTGGTGGGTGTGATTATGCCTATGGGGAGCGTGAAGACGAAGGCAAGGCCGGCCGCAAATAGAAGGCCCCACCATGGAAGTTGAACCTGATCTTTCATGACCGTACAGAGCACAAGAGACAGGGCCAATGACAGGACGAGAATGGCGTGGAACCACCAACTGGAGATGCCTTTATATTTCCTCATCAGTCTAGTGTGGATGTCGTCCCCCTTTCCTCCTCCTTTGTGAGAAGCTCTAAATCGCTGGTAAATTTCTTTTCCGTTGAACAAGGCAACGTGAGTGATAGTAGCCACGACCGTTGCAAAACTAAGTCCATAGGCGAGAACAAAAAAGATACTGAGGTATATATGTCCTTGCTTCTGGTATGCCCCCAAGTCAATCTCAAATTTGTCATTCACAATAGCAGACACGTTGTATTCCTGTCCCGGGCCATTAAATAAATGTGAGGACAAGAGGGGATACGTTTTAGCACCGTAAAGGTTGAATCCCCAATAGGCCAGTGGGATGAGTATGTAGACGGTAGTGACATAGCCTACAAGGATGTTAAAGATGGCGAAGAATGGAGGGATGAGAGGACTCCCCAGAAAAGCTACCACCGTAGCCCAGTCATTCAGTCAACGGTGAAGGAAGCTATGTCGAGGCCCGAAAGGCCAGACCCAATCTGTTGTGCCATCACCGACTTGGGAAATGCATAGCAGAGAAGGGAAATGCTTGACAAGGTCTGGAAGAGATAGCCGGGGAAGACGTACCAGGAGAAGCTGCACACAAGTGCAATCACAAAGAACTTGGCTCTAGAATTTCTAGAGCTGTCTTTTTCATGGAGGGCCCTGCAATATATATTATTCATTCAATTATTAATTTTTAAATTAATTAATTAATTAAGTGGACTATTATATTAATTATTAATTAATTAATAATTAATAATAAAAAATAAAAAGGAAAAAGAGGAGGAAGAAGAAGAAGGCGTAGTGATATATATATATATATATATATATATATATATGACCTGAAGAGAGACACCTGAACTAGAGTGCCTGGCCACCACATTGCTGCAGGCTCGATGGCATACTTCTTCAAGATGCCAGCCCAGCCATACCCCAATACCTGGGTTGTGATAACAAGAATCCAACTGGCCGAGACAGAGATTTGCCGATGACACAAGGCCTTGATGATATCAACAATGGAGATGGCATAAGCAGATCCACTACCCCAGCAAGCCCCACAATTGGCAAATATGGAAATAAGGACGTGCTCTTTCATGTTAAACGGCCCAGGATGAAAACTCCTTGGATCCGATCGCAAACTTTGTGGTGGGAAGCACTTTGGCCATTAGACGTCCCAATGGCAAAGAAGCCACTTGAACCGTTATCATCGTTATCGTAACGGGCTCCGATCGGTAACTGAAGAAAGTGTTCAAAAACGATAGAAGGGCACAAGAGAGCAATCCCAAAGACCACATACGGAACGTCCACACCGGCAGGGATGGATCGTCCCCTGTGGGTACAGTCAGTCGAACTTCCTCTACTAGCAGTCCATCTCCATCTCCATCTTCTTCCTCCTCCTCTCCCATCTTTTCCAGTACTACTACATCTTCTATTTCTAAAGACCTAGCCGCCATATCCCAATTCCACTACTCAATCCACCGCATGCATGTCTCACACACGTATATTTATATGTAAACAACTTTTGCTTAGGGTTTTACAGAATTTTGTTTCTCTCGGGGTCCTTCGATTAAATTAGCATAGATCGTTTCCTTTAGAAATAAGCCTCTTTTTAATTTAAGTATTATTATTATTATCACTAGGAGAGAATTCAGGAATTTGTTTGATTTTTTCTTCTTTTAACCGATAGATACATAGATTCATGGCTTCATGAATATCTGATCCTATCCCAAGACACATTAATATTATTATATTATATATCGTTTAAAATCGGAAAAAAATAGTAAAAATAGGTAAGATTTTTATGGGGTTTAATTTCATGATTGTGATTTTTATAACGTGAAATTTGATTAGTTGTCAAATTAAATTAAATACAAAAATTGAATTAAAAATAACATTTAAGAAATATAGTCAACAAAATTAAGTATATATACCTAAAAATAAATTTATGGCTAATTATATTCACACTAATATACACGACAATTTGCACGAAAATGGCTTCAACTTTGTTTATAAATATAATTATGCCATCAAATTTTTGTAACATTTTTTTATAATTATTATTGTTTAATAATTAACTTACTTTCCATGTGGAGAGATTATTTTATATTTAAATATTATTTTAGCATTCTTTGAAAATAATTAACAAGTAATATTCATTCTTTCTACGTACACATTATAGTTTACATTATTTAAAATTATTATGGATAAACAAACAATTTGATGTCCAAATAAATAAAATTTTAAGATTTAAACTATGTATCTATGCTGATCAAACTTACAAATAGTGAAGCATTAAAAATAATATAATCAAAGAAAAAAAGGATGTAATTA
Organism: Jasminum sambac; assembly: GCA_018223645.1. Taxonomy (NCBI): domain Eukaryota; kingdom Viridiplantae; phylum Streptophyta; class Magnoliopsida; order Lamiales; family Oleaceae; genus Jasminum; species Jasminum sambac. Next base: position 39,046,632 of record CP073643.1, read on the forward strand.
CAAAAAAAGTAAATAATAAGAACCTTTAAGATAATTAGAATGTGGTTATTGATACAATTGGATAGCCGAAATTTATTTGTACTTTACTACCATTAAAATTCTCTATTTATCTGCATTCGTGGTCAAGTATCTGACTCTTGTCCCATATCTCTCACTCAATAGGTCTATGTGTGGTATATATCTAATTCTCTAGTATTCAAAATTATCATGATTTTGAATACTAGCGTACTAGGCCTCTGTACCTTGTGTGTGTTGTTGTATTTTTTCAGGAATTGTGTGTGTTGTATTTTTTCAGGAAAAAAAACATAGAGAATAGCTTAAGTGATATGGGTAGACGTATTGCTGCGTTCGTCGTGTCCAATTTTTAACTTATGTTTCACATCGCTTACTTAATGGGTGTGTTGGGGGGTTGTGGTATATATTTAGTTCCGCGGTATTCAAAATTACTATGATTTACTATGATTTTAGAACTGACATGTTGGATCTCTGTACCTTATGTGTCAATGCGTGTTATTGTATTCTTTAAAAAATAAAATAAAAAATATCTCTATTTGTGGAAGCACTTTGGCCATTAGACGTCCCAATGGCAAAGAAGTCACTTGGACCGTTATCATCGTTATCGTAACGGGCTCCGATCGGTAACTGAAGAAAGTGTTCAAAAACGATAGAAGGGCACAAGAGAGCAATCCCAAAGACCACATAACGAACGTGCACACCCGCAGGGATGGATCGTCCCCTGTCGGTCAGGTCAGTCAAACTTCCTCTACTAGTAGTCCGTCTCCATCTTCTTCCTCCTCCTCGTCTCCCATCTTTTCCGATCCAGTACTACTACATCTTCTATTTCCAAAGACCTAGTCGCCATATTGCAATTCCACTACTCAATCCACCGCATGCATGCCTCACACACGTACGTATATTTATATGTAAACACTTTTGGTTAGGGTTTTACAAAATTTTGTTTCTCTCGAGATCTTTCGATTAATTAGGCCGTTTCCTTTAGAAATAGACCTCTTTTAATTTACTTATTATTATCACTAGGAGAGAATTCAGGAATTTGTTTGAATTTTTCTTCTTTTAACCGATAGATACATAGATTCATGGCTTCATGCATATCTGATCCTATCCCAACACACATTAATATATATCTTTGATTAAAACCGGAAAAGCATAAAGTAAAAATAGGTAAGATTTTTACGGGGTTTAATTTCGTGATTGTGATTTTTATAACGTGAAATTTGATTAGTTGTCAAATCAAATTAAATACAAAAATTAAATTAACAATAACATTATTTAAGAAATATTGTCAAAAAAATTAAGTATATACCAAAAAATAAATTTATGACCAATTATATTCACACTAATATACACCACAATTTAATTACACGAGAAAGACTCCAACTTTGTTTATAACTATAATTATGCCCTCAAATTTTTGTAACATTTTTTTATAATTATTATTGTTTAGGGTTTAGGGTTTAAATATTGTGTTAGCATTTTTTGAAATTAATTAACAAGTAATATTCATGCTTTCTACACATTATAGTTTATATTATTTAAAATTATTATGGATAAATCAGTAATTTGATGTACAAATAAATAAAATTTTAAGATTTAAACTATGTATCTATACTGATCAGATTTGCAAATAGTGAAGCATTAAAAATAATAATGAAATAAAAAACGATGTAATGACAAAAGAAGTAAACATTAAGAACCTTTAAGATAAAGACAATGGGCTATTGATTAAAATTGGATAGCCTAAATTTATTTATAATTTACTACCATTAAAAGTCTCTATTTGTCTGCGTTCATGGTGTCCAGTCTCTAACTCCTGTCCCATATCTCTCACTCAATAGGTCTATGTGTGGTATATATCTAATTCTATGGTACTCAAAATTATCATGGTTTTGAGTATTAGCGTGCTAGGCCTCTGTACCTTGTGTGTGTTGTTGTATTTTTCCAGGAAAAAAAAACCACAGAGAATAGCTTAAGTGATGTGGGTAGACTGTATGCTGCGTTCGTGATGTCCAATCTTTGACTTATATTTCACATCGCTCACTTAATGGGTGTGTTGGGGGATTGGGTGTAACGACCCGCCTTTTCTTACCCACACGAAATACATTTCCTTCTATATATTCAAAAGCGGAAGCATTTATATACAATCAAAAACATATATCAAAAACATATTTTGTTCGTTCACCTAACTAACAACATAATCAAAACAAAACGCGGCCACAGGATGTTTAGGTTTCCCCCTTCTTCCTCACACCCCGCATCACGTTCGGGAGGCTTCTTCACCACCGCCTGCATATAAAATATTAACATACAACATGGTGAGTCACAGGGACTCAGTGGGCAATAGCTGCAAATGCTAATGCATGCCATGTTCATACTTTGGGCCCAGTTATGGATCATGTGCTTACAAGGCGCCGTAACATCATCATATCATTGGTCGTCCCGTAAAGGTTCTTTTACTCTTTGCGGCGCCGTCGTAATGGACGTCCCCCCAGAGGTTCTTTTACTCTTTGGGGCGCCGTGGGCCGTCATCTAAAGGTTCTTTTACGCTTTAAACCGCCCGTAACATCGTACATATTGCAAGCACATAATCTACAACTCATATATGCATGGATCATACTTTCATGTTATGCATACTTCATCCTCTTACCATTTAGCCTCATGTGCTCTTCGTCATGTCATATATCATCTTTCATCTATCATTGCAACATAGCATAACATACATAACATCATCTCACATACTTGAACATAACATAGAATACCCTACTAGCATACCATATCACAACATAGCAAACCCTACCATAACATAACCTATATCTTCACATAACATAGCATAGGCATAGAATCCTTCATATAGCATCACAACATAACACCACTTATAGCACATGAGAACACATATATTCTATTCATCTACTACCTACCTCAAAAGACAAGAAATCAAGCTAAGGAATTGGTTGGATAACTTCCTCTTCTCCATTTCCTTTCTTCTATTGGGCCATCATCCATGGTGCAGCCCATGTCTAGCTAAGGATCCACACGCCTACAGCTATTGTTAGCTAGGATATGGTCTTATTGTATTGTATCTCTTTTATGATTTGTTTCTATCTCCTGTGATTGTGTATGATTTGTTTCTATCTTGTATAGTCTATCTCGTTAGGAATCTGTTGTATCTATGGCTATATATTGTACTCTCAATATGAATGAAAATCAAGCTATTCTCTATACCTCTTCTCCTTTTCTCTATATAGTATCAGAGCCATAGTTGCTCAACAAGCTTCGATCCATCAATGGAATCACCAAATCAATCCTCCACGACAACCCCTTCTCCTCCTCGCACCATCGCCACCACGACATTGCTACCCCTACCACCCTCTACTATTCCCTCTCCACCAATTGTCATCAATTCTCAATCCCAACTGCCACTCAAACTCACATCTTCAAATTTCTCATCCTGGTATGCACAAATCGAGAGCCTTCTCGCTGCATATGATCTCCTTGGCTTCGTCGATGGTTCATTACCATGTCCAGAGGCTCACATTACAGTAGGAAACGCCATTACCCACAACACAAACTACTCCAACTGGGCACGACAGGATAAGCTACTTCTAAATGCGCTAATTAGCAGTCTATCTGCTAACCTTGTTTCTCTCATCTCCACTTCGAGAACTTCACGAGAAGCTTGGCGCACAATTCTCAATACCTATGCTAAGCCTTCTCGGGGAAGGATAATGCATCTCAAAAACTCTCTAGGGAATCTGCAAAAAGGAACTCAATCCATCACTGAGTACATGACGCATGTAAAGAGTATTGTTGATACTCTTAAGGTCATGGGCGAGCAAACTGATTCAGACGAGATTACCCTCCATGTGCTTCGTGGTCTTGGATCTGAATACAAAGATCTGGCAAGTGCAATCAGAGCTCAAGACACGGCTATTGAATTAGAAGAACTCCACGAGAAATTGGTTACACAGGAATATCAGCTCCAGTTAAATAACCCGCCATCTCCTCTACAACCCATCACTGCCCATCCCACCACCCGCTCCCACTCCACCAGCTCCACCAATTATCGCTCCAACAATTACCAACCACCAAATTACTCATCCTCTAACACCCACACCTACGGCTCTAACTCCTCTTATCCGCAACGAAATTCTGGTCAGCAACACAATCACCCTGCTAACCGAACTCCCAAGCCTTACCTCGGCAAGTGCCAGTTATGCCGAGAACAAGGACACTCTGCGCGCACCTGCCCATCTCACAGCTGGACAAAACTTGCTCCCTCTCGACCCACCCCTCAAGCTCATCCCACCACGACCACACAACTACCCTCTTCCGCTGATTGGCTTCTCGATACAGGGGCGTCTCACCATATTACCAATGATCTTGGTAATCTCGCCCTCCATTCCCCATATATCGGCCCAGATGATGTCCAAATTGGTGACGGTACAGGTTTGCCTATTACACACACCGGTCAAGCGACTGTTACTGATTCTCAGTCCTCCTTTACGTTATCTAATGTTCTTTGTGTTCCATCTATATCTCGAAATCTCATCTCTGTTAATCAGTTTTGTCACCAAAATGGAGTTGCTGTCGAGTTTGATCCTCATAAATTTTCTGTCAAAAATTTGCAAGCCAGAGCACCCCTTCTCACCGGAGTTGCTAGAGATGGCGTTTACACAATTCCCTCCCGTTCAGCTGCACCAGTCATTGCCTTTTCCGTCTCCACTGCCAATCTCCAAACATGGCATTCCCGTCTCAGTCATCCGTCCGAGAAAATTTTACGGCATTTAGCTTCCCGCAAGTTGTTATCTTTAGATTCGTATAATTTCAATATTTCCCATTGTTCGTCATGTAGTTGTAGTCAGAGTCACAAACTTCCGTTCCATGAGTCCACTTTAGTCAGTTCCTCATTGTTAGAAATCATTTATTCTGACGTCTGGACGTCTCCTGTTTTGTCACATGATGGTTATAAGTATTGTAGTGATCGCGAATTTCTTAAATCAAATATTTAATTAAAGTGGAAATCTCAAACGCGTCGCTACAATTTTACCTATAGAATTAAATAGCGTACGCTCGTCTAGTGAAAATTTTATAATGTTTACTATTATATTGAATTATTTAAAATAAAAATAAATAATAAAAAATTTATTTATTTATTTATTTTCAATTTACGTTTGAGGACCAAACTTTAGAAATTATTCATTTTAATCCCTAAACTTTAGCTTCTTGTTCAATTATAATTTTATTATATTTTTAAACTCAATTAGAGGCCCATTTGTAGTCCAATTCTATTTCTTAAGCTACAAGAAAAGCCCATTTAGAGTGTAACCTAATTTCTTACCCTATTTACATAAGTTAAGGTTGTTTTTCAAAAACCTAGCCTCACTATTCTCCCCTCTTTCCCAAATAGTATCTCCTAAATCATCCTACTCAATCACATTCAAAACCAACTATCATCTAGAGGTAAGATTTCTTGATGTTTTAATTCATATTTCTAATTATATTTTTGTTATTTTAAGCTTTTTTTTAATCATCTATTTGTGTTTTCATTTGATTTTACACACAATACACGATACATACACGCATACACACCACCGGCCGTCACCACCACCGCCGTTCACCACCTTTCCACCACCTTCACCGGCAACCCCACACCGAGCACCACCATCATCACTACCTCCTCCATTTCACAGTCAACACACGCGCATATACACGCAAATAGATATACACCATACATATACACGAACGAGCTCGGCTCAAACATTGACCACGTCCAAAACTCAACTTTAGTACACAAAAATTATACCTACTCCTTCCTCTACGTCCCTAGAACATCGTAGTATAGTTTGATTTCGAAAATTTTTAAAGGATTGATCGAATTTTGAAAATACCCAATTGTTTCTCTCGAGATATAACCTTCAAATTCGAGCCAAATACTCAATATCTCTTCAATCAAACTCCACCACTAGATTCACCACACTCCCCACCACCTTCGCCAGCCAAGTCGTCGGCGAAACCACCGTCGGAAGTCGAGAGAGAGAGAGAACCGAGGGATGTCGAGCGTGAGAGAGAGAGAGCCGAGGGAGTGAGAGAAGTGTCGGGTGAGGAGGAGAGATCCAAGCCCGATCCATTCTTAACCCGAGTCCAAGCCCAATCCATGTCTTAACCCGATTTTTGCGGCCCAAGTCACTCACTTTCTTTAATTAGTATAAGTTGGTCCTTGAGATTTATTTAATTTGCAATCCCCAACTTTTAATTATTATAATTTAGTCCCTCAACATTATTTACAGATTTAATCCCCAATCTTATTTATTTTATTTAAATGAGCCCTCAAATTTTATTTAATTTCAAGTCCCTAACTTTCAATTGTTGCAATTTGACCCCTAAACTTTTATTTTACTTTTAATCCTTCAATTTCTTTTTCCTATTTAATTTAACCCCCCAAAATTTAATTGCATATTAGTCCCTCATGTTTTAAAAATCTTATAATTGAGTCCAAAATATTTTTAGTTCACTTTTATTGCACAATAGGTCCTCAAACTATTCAATTCTTTCAAATTGACCCCCAAAGTTTTATATTCTTACTATTTTGGTCCACCAAATTTTATATAACTTATAGATACTTTATATTTAAGAATATTAACATAAATTAAACTCATTATTGACTAGACGAGGTGTACGAACAGCTAGAGAACTGATTTCCACCGTTTAGAAAGCTCAAATCTCGAGAGATACTACAGGTAGATCCCCTTTCTAAAAAGTATCTTTTCAAATGTGCGCATTTGCAATTAGTATTGTTATGAATACTGCATATAAATATTATGTGATGATAGGCTTTTTAGCCTACTTATGACGTGCTTCCTCGGCACTATGACGATAGGCTCTTAGCCTAATTACGATGTGTTTTTATAGCATCATGATGATAGGTCTTTGGCCAAATATGTTTTACGACGTGCTATTAAACACTATGATGACGTGCACGATTAAGAGGGATGATGAACGGACTTGTATTTCATACTTGTTCGTATTATATGTTAAATGATGATTATGTGCAGTTAATTTGTAATATATATATTAATTGCTATGCGTTGGATCTACTGAGTATTTTAAATACTCACATTTTCTCTATACAGTGACCAAATTGCAGATTAAGGAGTCGGAGGCTTGGCGAGGCGTGGAAACCTCTTAGGGTTCTTCAAATAAATTAGTTTTATTTCCTTTGACAATTGAACACTTTTAAATTATTGACGTAATAACTTTCAAATGTTTTGAACTTGTTGGTACTTTAATTGGATGTTTTGAGGTGATTGTATTGAAAAGATCGTGAGATGTTCTATCGACTTTGTTAATTTAAAATAATTTCCGCATTTTACTTATTTGTTATTTTTCCGCATTAAATAGTATTATTACTTTTAAAAGAATTCAAGTGTTTTTATAAGAAAGAACTAGCGTTCCGAGTTCTTCGAACTCGGGGCTTTACAAGTATTACGTAATTTTTATTGACCATTATACAAAATACTTATGGCTCTATCCGCTTAAGAAAAAATTTGATGTGCGCAATACTTTAATTTGCTTCCGCTCTTTGGTTGAAAAGTACTTCAATAAACGCATTGTTAGTTTCTACTCCGATAATGGTGGCGAATTTGTTGCACTATCCTCATATTTTTCTGAACATGGCATCACACATTACACCACCCTTCCTCACACCCCCGAACACAATGGTTATGCTGAGCGGCGCCATCGCCATGTCGTTGACACCGGCCTTGCTCTCCTCCATCACGCCCACATTCCTCATTCATTTTGGCCTTATGCTTTCACCACCGCCGCTTATCTAATAAATCGCCAGCCCAAGGTCAACCTTAATCATGCCTCGGCTTACGCAAAACTTTTTGGGACTCCACCAAATTTATCTAAGCTGCGCATTTTCCGTTGTCTATGCTATCCTTGGCTTCGGCCATATGCTTCCCATAAACTAGCGCCTCGTTCGGTTCCTTATATCTTCCTTGGCTATAGTTCATCTCAGAGCGCTTATTATTGCTATGATAGAGTCACCCGGCGTCTCTACACTAATCATCACGTTCAATTCGTTGAGTCTATCTTTCCTTTCTCTACTCCCCCTGCCTGCCAGCGAAGCACCCACTAGCAATCTCTCTCTCCCGTTGTTTCTCTAATTTTCCCCCAATGCCTCGGCTGCACCGTCCCAAGAGGCTTCTCCACTGCCATCTTTGGCCATTCCAGCAGGTTTGGGTGCTCCTTCGCTGCCCCCCTCAGGTAATTCTCTTGCCACACCTCTCCTTACCCCCTCATCACGTTACCCATGTCCCCTCCTCCCCCACACACGTCCCCCTCCTTCTTCCTCTCTTCCCCTATTCCCTAGATCTCTCACCGTCATCTCCAGCCTAACTTCCCCTCCTCACCGCTTCCGCCACCTTTCTGATCTCTACCACCATACCCGTGCCCTCACCCCTCCTCCTATTCAATCTATGGCTGATTCTCCAACCTCCCACAATGTTCAACTTCACTCCATTGTTCCTTCCCCCGCTCCTATTGAACCTTCCTGTGTAACTCAGGCTCTCAAGGGTCCAAATTGGGGTCACGCCATGTCTCTCGAGTTTGATGCCTTACTCCGTAATGGCACCTGGGATCTTGTGCCGTCTAACTCCTCTCATAATTTGGTTGGTTGCAAGTGGGTTTTTCATATTAAACGTCATCCGGATGGCTCTATTGAGAAATATAAGGCCCGCTTGGTCGCCAAGGGATTCACTCAGCGTCCGGATATTGATTATCGTGAAACATTCAGCCCCGTTGTTAAACCCGCGACTGTTCGTCTGGTCCTCAGCATTGCTGTTATGCGCAATTGGCCTATTAGCCAACTTGATGTCAACAATGCCTTTTTACATGGTGTTTTACATGAAGATGTCTTCATGCGTCAGCCCCCGGGTTTCGTCGATAAAGATCGGCCTGATCATGTCTGTCTCTTCGGCGCTCTTTATATGGTCTTAAGCAGGTACCACGAGCTTGGTACTCGGCTCTCAGTACGTTTCTTCTTCAGCTCGGCTTTTCTCGGTCTGGTTCGGATGCCTCTTTGTTTATTTTTCGACACTCCGGTGTCACTATTTTCTTTCTTGTATATGTTGACGACATTGTGGTTATCGGCAGCCATTCTGATGTTATTGCCCGTGTTATCTCTTCTTTGGGTGCTCGGTTCTCTACCAAGGATCTCGGGTCCTTATCTTAGTTTCTTGGTGTTGAGGTTTTGCGCAATGAGCATGGTCTATTTCTTAATCAACGCAAGAATATTGTTGATCTTCTCGCTAGATTTCATATGCTCGACGCAAAGCCTGTCTCCTCTCCTATTGTTGGGACGTCTGTTGTTGCCTCCACTATTGAGTCTCTATCTCAGGCCACTGACTACCGCTCGGCTCTCGGTGCTCTTCAGTATCTTTCCTTTACACGGCCGGACATCTCTTATGCCGTCAACCATTTATCTCAGTACATGCACTCGCCAACTAGTGCCCATTGGGTCTCTGTCAAACGCATTTTTCGCTATCTCCGGGGAACCATTGATCATGGTCTTTTTCTTCGTCGTGATTGTCCTCCTGATTTGCATGCCTTCTCCGACGCCAATTGGGGTGGAGACATTACCAACCGTACTTCCACGGGGGTGTACGTTGTTTTCTATGGTGTTAATCCGACTAGTTGGTCATCTCGTCGCCAGCGTTCTGTTGCACGGTCTTCCACTGAAGCTGAATACTGTGCTGTTGCTGATACCGCTTCCGAACTCACTTGGTTTCGCACGCTCTTACAGGAGCTTGGCGCTATGTGTTCTACAGTCCCCGTAATTTACTGTGATAATATGGGGGCGACATACCTTTGTGCTAATCCTATTTTTCATTCTAGCATGAAGTATGTGGCTTTAGATTATCATTTCGTACGTGAACACGTGCAGCGTGGTCACCTTCACGTCACACCTGCCTCCACGCATGATCAACTTGCTGATGGCCTCACCAAGCCTTTGAGTGGCCCCCGGGTTGCTCTTCTCCTGTCCAAGATCGGTGTCCTACCGGCCTCCATCTTGCGGGGGCGTATTGGGCCATCATCCATGGTGCAGCCCATGTCTAGCTAAGGATCCACACGCCTACAACTATTGTTAGCTAGGATATGGTCTTATTGTATTGTATCTCTTTTATGATTTGTTTATATCTCCTGTGATTGTGTATGATTTGTTTCTATCTTGTATAGTCTATCTCGTTAGGAATCTGTTGTATCTATGGCTATATATTGTACTCTCAATATGAATAAAAATCAAGCTATTCTCTATACCTCTTCTCCTTTTCTCTATATCCTCTTCCTTTCTTGTTGTTGAATCCAAGATGGCAACTAGAAGTGATTAAATGATCTACAAGCCAAAACTCATGTAAAATCCTTGGAATCACATTTGGGAGTGTACTCTAGAGTTTTGGGAAGTTGGGGGTCAAAAATGAGTAGAAATGGCCGAACACACGTGTATAAACCCTATCCAACAGTTTCTGCCAACTTAAAATTACGACCGTACATACCAAATTTACGGCCGTAACTCTTCAAATTACGGCCGTAACTATCCAACTTACGGCCGTAAACCATCGTATACGGCCGTACCCACAATATCATATGGCCGTAATTACCCCTCTTTAAATCACATGTATCTCATCCTTCAAATATTACGGCCGTATCCTCAAGTTGTACGGCCGTAATAAACTCTCTGTAAATTTGGCACACTTTCTCACTTCAGAACTTACGGCCGTAACAACATTCCTTACGGCCGTAACCCTATAATTACGGCTTTAAACCATAAACTTACGGCCGTAACTCTCCAAACTAGAATTTTCCTCTTTTCGTTTCCTTTCTCGTCCGGGATGCCGTTTTGGATTCCAGGGCACATCCTATACATCAACTTATATCGTGAACATATCATATACTCGTATAAACATCATCATAGCATCTCCTATCTCTGGGGACGAATTTGGGCGGGGCGTTACATCGGGGTATATATTTAGTTCCGCGATATTCAAAATTACTATGATTTTAGCACTGACATGCTGGGTCTCTGTACTTTTTGTGTGTTATTGTATTCTTTAAAAATAAAATAAAAAATGTCTCTATTTGTGGATTACCCTCACATCTTCTATAAATTTACAAATCAACCTATAACTATTATTCTTTTCATCATTGCGTAATAAGTTTATCATCATTGTGTAATAAGTTTAATAATTATTTTTATTATTTTTATGCCCTTTATAAATGATGTTAATTAATAATAACATATAATTGAACTCTTTATCTTCTAGATAGTTAGAAATTACGTAATTTTTACACATTTTCAATCAATATTAATTGACAAATCTTTATGTTTAATCTTTAATCTTTAATCTTATTTATAATAATTAATAAATATATTAAAAGTCAAATGCATGAGATGAAAATTATTTTTTGGACCATTAATTTCATTGGCGGAGCCAGTAAGACGTGAGTGAGGGCATGTGCCCTCACTGAAATTTTGAGATTTTTGTTGTTGTTGGGACTTCTAGTACTACATACACGTTAAATGGAACATGCTATTTTAATTTGTATAGCATCTCTCATCCAATAAAAAAATACTTATAGGGTAATAATTTGTTCTGAGTGTTCTTCCACGTTCAGGTTGTCAATAAATTAAGAAAACAAAAGTTGAGATGAGCTTACGGAAACAATATTGAAAATAATTTTATTTGTTTGTCTATATTTGTCACAGAAAACGAGGTCATGTGACCAACAAATTAAATTTTGAGATCGTGTGGCCACATTCACTAGTGGAGAAGGCGTTAGAAAACGGGTGAAAAGGATGAGAAAAATGGGTCTCTTCTCAATATTTTGGGCTTTCTGTTGTTTATTAAATTGAACCATTTTTCCATTTGGGCCTACATAATTCATAACCAAACTCATAATCCATTTGCCTACTGACATGATTGAGTAGTTGACGAAATTAAAAACTTACTATGCATAATTATCTACTAACTAGTTCGGACAATCAGGATAGAGAGAAATCGAATCCAAAAAATTCAAGTTTTGTTCTATTCACTATCAAATTAAATTTATTTCCTCCCACCACTCAAATTTAATATTTTTATAAGTAAATTTTTTATACTATAATGGGCCCCACCTAAAATTTTTTTTACCCTTGCGGGAACTATCATAAGTGATCCATAACTATTAATGTCTGGATCCGACACTGCCTGCACTGAACAAAATTCCTGGCTACGCCACTGATTAATTTTATCCCTATTTAATTCTATTAATTTAGATATTGATGACAAATAAGGCAATTCAATAAATAAGATTCATTGTATTATTTTTTATGCTTAGTTGTTCATTATACATTGCATGTGTCGGATACATTTTTTTCTCCTTTATAATTCATTTACCGTACAAAGTATTTGCTATGTGCATTTATGTATTCAAAAAGTCATGCATCTCGAGAAATACTGCTTCTGAATGCAAATAATGACTTTTATATTATATTGGATATTTTCTTAATAACTCTATAAATTGCTCAAATAATTTTTGAAAACGATCATTCGAATACTTTGGTTGAAGTGATGAGTTACATTTTGGCGATGCAAAATGAATGCTTTGGGATCATGTTCACCACGCTCACATCATGTGAAATTTTTTTATCAAATTGAAGGGGAAAGATTTTCAATTTGTTCAGAGAATGTTAACTTCAAATAAAGAATTGTATTCTTCACTTCTTAATTTAAAATGTAGATATTATTAGTAGCTAGCCATACAACGTAACCCCCAATTTTTTCCGAAGCTTCTTAATAGTAATGAAGGCTCTAGGATCAAGTTCGTGTGCTTAGATCATGTGAAAGTTATTTGTCAAGTGGAAAGGTAAAGCATTTCAACTTGCATAGAGAACGTTTATTCAAGAAGGGTATACCCCATAGTTTGAAACTTTGAATATAATGGATCCGTATACGCTATATATTAGAGGGTATAATCACATAAGGTGGTAAACATTTAATTGACCATTTTATCCTTTTTACATTACACAATTCTAATAATATGATGATATTGTCCCTATCAATATTGTCTTAATTGTGAATATATATACATTTCAATTATCATTGGTCATTGCATACCTTTTCTTTAAACTTTTGGATGAAAACCCACAAGTTCTACGATCAAATTCGTCCCGTGAAGTGTTAGAATTATTTTTCGATAATTAATTATAGGCTTACATCAACTGACTGTGAATCGATTCGCATGGCTTTTCTCACATTGTAGCTCTTAGTTACTTCTTTTATTTTATTTTTGGTTTTTTATTAGTGTGTGGGTTTTTATTATGAATTTTAGTTTATTTATATTGAGTTGATATAATGTATACATTGTCAATTGCAAGCCGCTTGATAGTTGATATGTGCACTTCAATTTTTATCATGATAATTAATTATAGAACGCGAATAAAATTACTTAAAGTGGGTTTCAAAGTTATGTATAAAATGGTTCCATACTTGACACCATAAGAAATTGAACCTTTAGGGGTGGCAAGTCACCCCTATAGCCTCGTCCATATCGCTTCTAAAGGTCTATAGGGACGAGGCTATTGGGGCGACAATCCGGCACTAAAAGTCGTATTTCTAGTAGTGTGATATTCGATAATAATGTATATAATTCTCGACTTGTGATATTAGAAGGTGCAAAAGTATTATGTGTCTGAGCTACTACAAATAATTTCTTTTTACGAGTGTTGTTGGTACAATGAAGGTTCCTAACTTTTCAATTCATTCATAAGTGCAAAATTATATATTGACCATAACACTATTTTCTACTTTACAAAAATCATATATTAAAGATGTCAATAAAAATTACAAATAACGTGCAACACACGTTGTGCAAAACTAGTCTTTAATCTTTAATCTTTAATATATAAAAAGTGGTTTGAGGTGAGAATCATTTTTTGGGCCGTTTTATCTTCACTATATTTAATTAAATACAAAAATACCTCACATAATCATATTTTTAATAATCCTATGGTAATGATTTAATGTTATATAATTTAATTATTGGTCGACATATACGGGCAGTACACTATGTTAGCAAACCTATGAAATATTGAATAAGTTCATGCATTTGCTGAACACGTGATTGCCCACCTCCAAATTAGTTCATTCACCTTATCATGAATTCATATGCATTTTTTCAAGTTTTGTGGACTCAATTTATGAACCAGCTCTTCTTCTCCATCCATATTGCACCTAATCTAATTCCATATAATGGTCAATGAATGCAATTAAAACTTTTGCGCACTCCCAAAAAATTGAGTTAATATCCATTTTAATGAGATCTAAAATTGAAATGGAGCCTTTGGAGAGTTGAGATATCCATCCTAACCAGAAAACAATGATAGTTGTGTTAGTTTTTATTTCTATATATTGGTGTGGCCCAGTATCCCATCAATATTGCGATAATTTCAAATATAGACAATTAATTAATTATGGACCGAAATTACATAATAATAGGCCCATTAGAATCCCATTATATCTGGGATTGTGTGTACGGTTTTGTGATCGGCAAAACCTATATATACTAACCTATTAGGGCGGTGTATCATTCTCATTAAGTTAAACACCATCAGTACGAGAATGAAAAGCACTGGAAGAACCCTGATATCTCACTTAGGTAATACAACGACATCAATGGCTGGAGGTACGTTATTGATCTAATTATTTCCGCGTTGATCTATATACTATTAATTGAATAAGCATGTATAGATCACTCTTATCTATTGAAAAATTCTAACAATTGGTATTAGAGTCCATGTGCCTCTGTCTTGATGTCTAATATGAAAGCAAATCGATTTTCAGTTAATTGATTATATTAATTAATTTGCTGGGAACTATAATCGTGTACACTGCCTATACATATTCGTATGTTTGTCATATTGATACTTGCTATTAAGTTCCAATAACTTAATTAAATTGGTTGGAGATTTTAATATGACTTGCAATTACATTGAATCTGTAAACGTGATAGCCATTTGGAATTGGGTATTCGCAACAGATTTTCATGTATATATACACGCCAATATATGTATATTCTGCATATCATACGAAATTGAGTTGGACATGATTCAAACATTGCCTTTCAGAATTCAGAATATATATATGGCCTTTGTTTTGAAACAATTTCGTGATTGAGTTCTTGAGAAATACTTTAAATTGAAGTCAAATTTTCCAAATTGATATATGTGTGGCTTATATATATGTAATTTGGATGAACGAATTTCCGAGAAGATTTATGTGGTCGGTTGCCGTTGAGTATACATATCATCCCTTGTCATATATGATTAAGATTTCATGTGTTTGTAATTGCTTCATGAAATCGAAAACACAATCCATCAGTTTCGTGAAATTACGTTACCGCTCGCGATTTGCTTTCTTGGAGAAATTAAACGATTTTTGGCCGAGGTTATTGGGTTCGCCAGCATGGGGGCAACACTGCTAATTTAGCAGCACCAAAATTTGCTTGTTTTGAGCAGCCTATTTCAACTAGCAGCGCTGGCGAGGCTGCAGCTGATTTTAGGGGAGGGCTTCCAACGAGAATTTGAAGTGTGTGAGGGGCTATAGTTGCAATTTTAGTGTTTTTAGGATTAATTGCATGGAAGGGACTTGGCATTTAAATGAATAATTAATTTAACCCTTCAAGTTTTGTTCTTCAAATTTAAGCCCATAAAGTTTGAATTTTAGATTTGGTCCATATAGTTTTGGAATCTAAATCTTAATTCCACAAAGTTGTTAATTACTATTTTGGGTGTTTGGGTTTTGGGGTTTTGAATTTTAGCCATTTGAAGTATGGAATTCTTATATTTGGTCTTGAGGATTGAATTCTATTTAGTTGGGCTTTAAAGTTTCAAATTTGTTATTTAAACCCCAAAAATTTCGAATTTTGAGATTTAATCCATATAGTCACGGATTTCAGTCTTAATAGAGTGGTAGAATGTCTTGTGATTCCTATAATTTTTAAATAATTAGAGATTAGCCACAACATCTTTAATTATGAGAAATTATATATTAAGTTTTTGGATCACATATGGAAATAAGACATTCATTGTAATTAATTCTAACTGATATGATAAATTTTATCCCACAGGAACTTTCGTCGTATTGGTATAATTAATTAGGATAGAGTATTGAATTATATTTCTTGCTTACCCACAGGAATCAAGAAAAGGGAAATAGTTCGATGGTTCTATCATAATGTTGTATGAATCCTATTGAATTAAAACTTTAGTCCACAGGCAAGTTTCACATCACTGGATTCTTGTTTGTACATGCTTTGCATTGGTAAAGCATGTTATATGATTATTAGTCTCAAATTTAAGTAACATAAGCATAAATTTTTAACTTCTGTAGTTATATAACATGCGAATTTTTGATATTCCCAGATTGAAATTGAAAAGAGATTCTATAAGGTCTGGTTGTGTAAAATATTCTTCTTCAATTGGTGTTGATTGACATCGATTATACTATAATGAGAGACAAACCTAATATTGAAACAATGAACACTTTGATGATTTGGCTCTTTATGAACATTGTGAGCGATTTGGTTGCTTTAATGTGGTGTTCATAGGAACCATAAAATATGTTGGGATCTAAGGTTCTGTCAATATGCATATTGATATAGAGGCATTACTGAAGGCTATTGACGATTTGTGGCTTCAGATAGAGTACTTGCCAACACCCTAATAATGAGATTTTCACCTTTAATACTCACCTGCGTGAGCACATCATGAGAATGAGAGTCATCGCAGCTCAATTAAAGACTCTTGAGGTGGAAGTGTTTAATTGTTTCCTTGTGCACTACATACTAAATGCTCTTCCACAACAGTTTGTAGCCTTCAAAATCTCTTACAACACAGATATCGAAAAATGGTCAATTAATGTACTAGTGACCATGTGTGTTTAAAAAGATAGAAGGTTGGATGTGGAATTGGATGAGAGTGCACATATTTTGAGTATGGCTAATATGGTTGATGTTATCATAATAAATATTGGATTGATTCTAGTGGTACAATCCATAATTCAAATACTCTGGTGAGTATGCTAAACCTAGTGAAACTAGTGGAAGGTGAGCATTTTATCAAAAATAAGATAAACTCACGTGTGGAGGTTGAGAGGACATGTGTGATTATGTTAGAATTTGGAAAATACATTTTTCTCTCAAAGGTTTAGTTATAAACTTGATTTCAATTTGAAAATTTGTACCTTTGAGATATTTCTTTCATCTTTCAAAAACAAACCTCCAATTTATGTTTGATCTTATTGGAAATGGTACGTTTAATGGTCTTTACCCTATTGGTTTCAACATAGTATTTTCTAAAACTGTTATGTATATTTTCACTGGTAATAAGCATCATATTATGAATAAATACTTCTCAATGCTGTGACATCGGAGATTGAGACATCTCTATAAATGACAACAGGTCAGTAAATGTTGGAGTACATCGTACTTTTGACTTTACTATTTCGGGACCTGTGTGGACTGCATTATAGAAAAGCAGACCAAAGAAAGGGTCACAAGAGGAGTATGGACATCTTACAAATCATACTTACTAATAATTATTGTCCAATTGTGGACGCTAATGGTCCAAAATACTTCATCTCAATTACAGATGATCATTCACGATGTATGTTCTCTATTTGCTTTGTACTGGAGAGAAGCATTAAATGCCATTAAAGATTTACAGGCAAAGGTAGGGAAATAATATACTGAACAAATAAAGATTGTGTGATCATATAGATATGGAGAATATCATGGTAAATACACAGAGGATGGACAACTCCTGGTCCATTAGTAGGCATATCATATGATATGCCTAAAGTTGCAAGGGTTACAGATTTTACTGTCCATCATACGTACTAGGATTGTGGAATCAAGAAATGCAAAATTTCTTGAGAATGATTTCATCAGTGGGAATAATCAATTTCATTCTATGGCTTCCAGAAAAGATTAATCTCCCACGTCAAGCGAAAGATTAACTATTGACAACATTCCTCGAGTTCCAACGAGTGTTGTACAGTCAACCAATATAACTCCACAACTTAGTGACAATGACACTGTCATTGCCGATAATGATTTTGCAAATCTAATTGTTCATAAAGTGTCAGAAATGATTGAACAACTAGTTGGATGACATGTAGGAATATGTTGACCCAAGCTCTGCAAAATAAAGGAGTTTAACAATTTCAGATGACTATTTTGTGTATCTACAAGAAATGGGCTATAACAATGGAGTCACAAATGATGCTGACCTTTTTCACAAACTATGAATTGTAAAGAATCCAGTTTATGATACGATGCTTTCAAGATAGGGAGAAATCCATGGAATTTAGTGGAATTCGGGATCTTGTCAAGTTGCTTGATGGTCTAGATGCCATAGTGCAAATAGGTTTTAAAATCAGTGACTCATTGGGCAACATTGAAAGATACAATGTAAGGACTCGTAGCCAATAGATTTGCTCAAGAGAATGAATCTTTACAAAGAGATTTTATCTCTTATATCCAAGAAAGATTCCACGTGTATCATCTTGGCATTAGTTGCACATCTGACCTTAAGTTGCAACAAATAGATGTTAAAACAATATTTCTCGATAGAGATCAAGAGGAAAAGGTATACATGAAACAACCAGAATGATTTTCCCTTGGTGATGGTGAGCATTTGGTGTGCAAGCTTATGAAATCCATACACCAATTGAAACAATCCTCCCGTTTTTGGTATTTAAAGTTCACGGTATTGTCACCTCATTCGTGTTGGAAATTATTGCGTTGCCGAAACAATTTTAGCATTTAAAATTTCCAATTATCAGATTAGATCTGATATAGCGGAAGCGATTTTGTAAAATTTCATAAATTTTGACAAATCAAAGAACGACCATATGAATATAAATCATGAATTAATCTAAATTAATAGATCGAATGGAAATTAGTAAACTAACCTTTAGAAGTAGCCTTGCACGAATCGGATCTGGCAAAAGCTACTAAATTGGATCTGGTAGAAGCCACAGCCTTCCAGTACAATCCTCTCAATTGATGGCAGTGTGTGGACACTCCAAAAACAGATCTAGAATTCCTAATTCTTTCTCTACGTTGTTTTCAACTCATGAAAACGTAGAGTTGGCTCACTGATTTAGGTGGGATCCTAGGCTATTATTGAGCTTACCTGAACTCAGTATTATGAGAGAAAAATTCTTTAGATTTGTCTTACAGACGAAACAAATTTTCTACAATTGTAGAAGTGTGTCTTGTCTAATAAGAGATCTCCTGTTTATAGTTGTAGGATTTACCTAATCCTATTAGGATCCACCTTCTAGAATCTTTTAAAATGGAGAGTTAAATTCTATTATAACTCAACCTCCACTTAAATAATATATATTAAATATTCTCAATATTTGTAGATATTATTAACTTTTTATAATTATCCCATAATTAGAATAAATATAATTAATATCCCATATTCAATTATATTTACCTTTAAACCATTAATAAATATGGAAACTATTTCCCATATTTTATTAGAATTTATTAAATTTTATTTCAAGCCCGTCATTAATTAGAAAGGAGTACCGGGAACCATGAACCTATAATTAGAAGCTCCAATAAATTGGAAAAATAATTAAACTCTTTAATTAATTTTTCCAACTTATTAATTCCATTATTACTCCACTAAAAATATGGAATTGCACTCTTCTTAATTATAGAATATCTTACCCTATGCCTTTGAGCAATCCATCGATATAATCACTACATATGGATTAATCCTCCATAGACAATTCGTAATTGACCAAGGAATTTTCCGTTTACCATCTCAATTACTTCTTATCCTCATTTACCATTAATTCACTAGTGAGTGGTACTAATTATAAATTAGTTGGGCCCAATACTCAGTTCCAGAATTAATAAATGAGGGAATCGTCTCTCTACTTCCCGCAAGAAGGAATGGATTCCATATCTGTGAATTATATTACCAGCTATTTATTTCAAATGCGAATCTAAAATGTTAGTGTTGTGAATGCTCGATTGCAAATGTAAACCAGGAAATTAAGAAGCACATTGAAACAAATAAGAGTCCATATTCACCTCAGGATTATGATCTATCTATATATGATCATCTTTATGATTTAATTTGAATTTCACAAAGATAACGAAATTTAATGTGAAATATCAAATCAAATCGGTTCAAGTCCTATATAGTCTCATTATATATAAATGCCCCCATCTAGATGTCTCCACATTGATGGTCCGGATAAGATGGTCACATTCACAATGTTCATGGGCCGCATTAGTGATTCTTTAATTAAAGATCCCTTACTTTAATTAACTTCATCAGAGACTTAATTTAAGTTTATTATCCACAATCTTAATCTTCTTGTATATAACGCTTATATACTAAGATTGTGGTTACATCTAATAAATTAGGGATTTTATTCTATGATATTTACGACAATAAAATCGCATGAATATGCTAATATGTTCGAAAATAAATGTCGCATTTATTAATTTCTAAAACAAAGTACAACTACAATGCTTTAAGGGCACCAACCCCAGCAATTCGGATTTGAGGAAAATATCATGGATAATTGTATATACCGGAAGGTTCATCGGAGTAAAGTTTCCTTTTTATTCTATATATGATGTTATTTACTTGCAACTAATTATTAAAGGATTGTTACATGAAGTGAAACAATTTCTCTCTAAAATTTGATATATAGCGATATGGGTGGTGTACCTTATGTCACAACCATAGGATATTTGGAGACAGAAGAAGCCTATATCACTAAGATTTTCGAGAGACTTTTGATGAAAAATTATTCACCTAATGTAGGTTCTATTGTGTGATATGATAAATTTCATTTGAGTCAGAAAAATATACCATATACTTCAATTATTGGGAGCCTCATGTGTGCTCAGAACCTAACATTCATTATTGTTAGAATGTTGGGAAAATATCAGAATTATTCGGATATAACCCATTAAAAAGCTACATAGAAAATTCTCATCTACCTTCATGTGATAAGGAATTATATGCTTATGTATAGACGAACTAATAAGTTGGAAGTCATTGGTTGCTAGTTCAGTTCAGACTCTACTGGCTGTGTTGATCCACAAAGTCGACATTTAGTGGTAGGGTTATATAGTCAAAAAGAAGTGCAAAAACCAACTTTGTGCAACTTCTAGTATTGAGGTTGAGTTCGTCTGTTGTTTTGAGGGTACATCTGATGGTGTATAAGTGAAGAGTTTCATCTTTGGGCCTGGTATTATTGATTTAATTGCTAAGCCATTTGGAATATTTTGTGACAATTCAATTAAAATCTTCATGGCTAAAATATAAATGATGGTCGAAGTCAGCATATCGACACTGAGTGTTTAGCCATAAGGTGGTAACGTGTTAAAAATGAAATAGTAGTTATTGAACACGTGAATATTGAGTTGGTGATTGATGATCCTTGACTAATGACATGTCATTCTTGAAATTTAAGGATCTTGTGGACAGTATGGGACTTGGTCTACTGGTTTGATTTCATTGTATATTACAATGGTAATCTTTGTGAAACTCTATTCAGTTGTGATGTTTCTCATATCACTTTTATACGTATATTGTTGGAGAAATATCAATTGAGTTTGAACCTTGAATAAACGTATATTGTTGGAGAAATATCAATTGAGTTTGGACCTTGAATAAACGTAGAGTTTATTCATTAAGTTACATGGGCATTGATTAAGAGATATAATACTCTATAATACATGGAAGATAATACTTGTCACTAAGAGGACCTGTCGCCATGATTCATGTATTAGTTTCTTAATTTGGCAAATGATGGAATATATGGACCAAGTGGGAGAATGTTCGTTTTTATTTCCATATATTGGTGTGGCCCAATATCCGTCAATATTGCGCTAATTTCGGATATAGACAATTAAGTAATTATGAATTGAAATTACATAATAATAGACCCATTAGAATCCCATTATAGTTGGGAATGTGTGTACGGTTTTGTGATGGGCAAAACCTATATATATACTAACCTATTACGTCCCTGGTGTATCATTCTCATTAAGTTAAACACCATTAGTACGAGAATGAAAAGCACTGGAAGAATCCTGATATCTCGCTTAGGTATTACAACGACATCAATGGCTGGAGGTACGTTATCGATCTAATTATTTTCGCATTGATCTATATGCTATTAATTGAATAAGCATGTATAGATCGCTTTTATTTATCGAAAAATTCTAACAAGTTGAAGGCAGTTAATCTTGAACATTGCTTCCTCATGGACTAGATATACAGACAATTATGGATCAAATATACACCAACATGGGTATATGTCCTCAAGATGAGTAAGCATCTTTTTTATTTATTTTGTTGGGTACTTTTCCTTTTCATCCTACAAGCATATGATTTTATACATCACTTGGTACATTGATTTTTACTTATTTTATGAACAATCTACAGCCTACTTTGGGAAACTCTAACATGAAGAGAGCATATACTTTTCTACGGGAAGCTTAAAAATAATAAAGGCGTTATCTTAACAATTGTAAGTCTACATCATCTCCAATTTACATGTGGGTTAGCCAAACTGATCCAAAAAGTATTCGTGGAGCATGTTTGATAAAACCATTTTCAAAATTACTTTTTGTTAATTAGATAAGTATTCATTCTATAATAGAATTTTTTTTTTCACATTTATTTATTCATAATCCTCTTTACTTTTTGGAAGAAATGCTCAAAGCATGTTTTGAGTACTTGCGCCTTGGACGCATTTTCTCAAATGGTATTGTGTGTCTTTACTCTCTGGTCTAAACCCACTCCCTTTGAGCCATGTGTTCCATTTCTTTTCTGTGGTTGTCTATGGTGTTGGTAGCTTATTCCTTCCGTTTTCTACACCAAAACAGACCTGGTTATGGGTTGGATTTGTTATGTTCTATTACATGAAGGTTTTTTGGGTGAAAAGATTTAAAGACATCGAATAATAGGATTTGTCTTTTCTTCGTCTCCCTATCTTTTTGCTTAATGAGACCAAAGCAAAGTTGAATTGTAAGTTTAACTTTGAAGAAGTACCTAGGAATATAAATTTTATTTTTCTGTCTCTCTCTCTTTCTCCTTTTTCTTTTATTTTTTTATTTTTTTATTTTTTAAATTTAAAAGCCTGATATGGTAGCTGTAATATCAATTTAGTTATAGTAGAAGTATCGATAATAATGGAGTCAATGCAAAAAGAAGGCCAAGAAAGTTTGATTATTTTTTGAGTTTGAATTGAATGAATAATCACTTATTATTTTCTCTTTGTTGTAAAAAAAGGCCAAGGATGTGATAATTTTACCGTGTGAATATTGTAGCTTAATTGGTTTGTGACCGGGGGAATAGTAACAATGAATTTGATTATGTACAAGGGTACAAAAGTTGGGGATAACAATGAAGGGTTTTTTTTTTCTTTTTTTGGGAGCATCATCTAGATTATTATATTTTTAAATTAAACTTAATGACATATTAGTTTTTGGAATGCATAAAAACATATTGACAGTTTGAATAATAATTAATCAATGTAAAGAAATGGCACCGGTGACTTTGCAATTATTATATAGTATTGCCTTTGCAATCATTATTATATAGTAATTGGTTTAGGTGAAGCGATTTGTATTTGCAGGCATGATAGCAAAAAGAGGATGAGAGAGGGGAAAATACTTTTGGAACTCAACATAAGTATCAAAGCTGGAGGTGGAGATATTTAAAATGGGACTGTAATAGTGAGTCATGGAGACAGTAAGGTAGCATTTCCTCATTACCAAATATGCAGTTAATGTTGGAATAATTATAAATAATTATTCAATATGTGGGCCACACATGTGTTTTAAATATCCGTTGGCTATCTTAAGGTTTAGCCAATATTAAAAGTGATCAATAAAGTTTAGTTTGGCTAATTGGGTATTAAAATGATTATGGAATTAATGTGTAGAGACCAGTTGAATTTATATTACTAAATTGATGAGGGGCTAATTTAGGAATATTAAGGAATGATTGTAGCCCTAGCAACTATCTCTATAAAGAGATCATGGTCCCCAATTATGCGTATGTTTTATTTTCTCTGCATCCCCATCAACAGAGAAGAAATCCAAAAAAACTATACATCAATTGGTAAATCATAACCCGTATTTTTTAGATCCCAACCAGATTATGGAATTAGGTAGGCCTCCGCTTTCGTGCTCTTATTTTCTCTTTGAATCAAGATGGATATTCAGTAATTGAGTTTGGATTCAAATTCCAACCAGTGGTATTAGAGAAGATCCATTCTTGATTCACAAGGAATTTTATAAATTTTGAAATTAATTTTAAAATGTTAGAGATTCAGGGGTTTGCTGTTTTTCATGAAATCGGTCTATACGTATGCCACTACATGTGTTTAATGATTTCATGAAATTGGACACACGTATGAAATAAAGTGCTTCGGCCTTCAAATCCTTTATAAACCCTAATTGTTATCCACAATAGTTTTCACCCTCCGTGCGTTGCACGGGAGTAAAGCCGTATAGATTTACGTGAAATCTAAAAAAATTTGTGTAGATTGATTTTTATGGTAAAGAGCAATAGAAAATAATTTTTTTAACAAATGATAATTATGTTTAATCGATAATATCATAACGTAATATAAAATGTAAATATTTGATAGCATATGGTGCTATAAACCTATTTAAATTAAGTTGATTTAGTTGAGATTTTACTTTAAATAAATTATTTATCGTTGTCATGATAATTCCTCGTAAATATTCTAATGGGCATTAGCTATACAATAATTTGATTATTTTAAATTTTTATGTGAAATGTAAATGTGCTTTTTTAGGAGGAGAAAAAAAATATAACAGACGATAAAAACTTTAAAAAATATAAAATTAATTAAAATCCAGATCATAGTTCAAAACCAATTTATTAAAACACGAAAATAAGTGCAAACAAAACTAAAAATTAGTTTATGGTACACTATAGAAAAATCATATTAATTAGAAAAGAAATCATAACAATTTTTAACAGAAAGTTAAATGTAATTCAAAACGGCCAAATAAACAGATATTATAGAAAAGAAAATTCATGTTTTTTCATTTTATGATGTACTCATAATTCACAAAATTCATCTGTGGTTGGTTGTCATTCTAGATTAAATTATAAAAAAATTTTATAATAAAAATCTATTAAATACAAAATATATGATCAATTAAATACGATTGAAATACTAATTACTTTGCTTGAAATGTACGCACTTCAAGTCTATCAGCATTAACCAATAGTCCTGTCTCGTGATCATCATCTATTAGTTGTGGTTCTCTTGTGAATGGATAATATATAATGTATGAAACTTTTTTTTTTTGCGTGAATGGAAAAATAATAATTGAAAAATAATGTATATAAAAAATTCTAATTAAATATTACTCAAACTTTGAATTTGACAAAAGAATAATATAACCTCGATAGACTGATTTCAAACTTATTCGTAAAAATTATTCATCTCAATAGCACGATACTGTGAAAGTGTGTAGTACATTTCTTCATTACTGAAATAAATTGTAATTGAGCAAATGAGAATTTGAAAAAAAAAAAAAAGAACAACTCAACCAACGTAGAAACAAATAAAAACAACATAATATAAACAAAATATATATTATAGAATAAGATAAAATTAGTGAAGAACTAATTAGTTACTCTACTGTATATTAAACAATAAGATAATTTTAGTGAATGACTAATGAGATACACTTCATTTAGAAGATCTATTTGTGACCTTCCATCATTAATAGTAGAATCCATCTGCCCTCCCATTGGTATAAATAAATAAATACATCATGTTATAGGCTTGAATGGTTCACACAAAATAACCATTTTTTTCATTCATATTATATAGTAAATCGCTTAATTATAACAGGGGGCATATCTCATTCGTGGAAGCTTGATCACTTGCCTTTACATATAACAAAATGGAAAGGCATACAACAAAATTGAAATTTTGGAACTCGACATCTTTCATAATGCTTATGTATTCTTTCATCGTGCCAATATATCGTGTTACGAAATTCACACATATAGGAGGGATCTCCTAAATCTGTCTATGATTCACTTAAAAAAAGTATGTATATTTTCTAATCTTACCTAAAAGAACATAGAATCAAAATTATTATGTAATAGTTTCAGTTTAATAAATAAGTCCTCTTTACATATTAGTCAAACATTGTGATTCTTTGTAATTTTTAATTTATATGTAGAATATAATGAATGCTATAAAATTTCTCTACTACGTTTAGAAAATAATTAGGAAATATTGATGTTCCTTTTGGGTTATAGAAAATTAGAAAATGAAGAAAATCTTGTTGTGTTAGGAAATTTTTTTACTCTTAAGCAAAAAATTAAAGATATAATTAAAAATATTTAAAGTACAAATTAAAGACATAATTAAAAATATTTGAAGTAAAAAATTTAAGGATGTGTTTGATTGTGTATTTTTTTCTTGGAAAACTAACTTTTCCGCCTTTTTCCAACTTTTGGTATGTTTGATTGCATTTTTTTTCCAGAAAAATGTTTTTCAACGTTCCTCGAAATCCATTCTTTTTCTTATTTTGATGGAAAACATTTTCTTTGGGGGAGGAGGTTTTTCGTTTCCTCGAAAAACTTGCTTCATTTTTTTAATAGACAATTTGCTTTAACTATAGAGGTAAGGAAAATGATCAAATTTCATGAAAAAACACAAAAATAAGTAATTTATCATAAAAATTAGTAATCCGTTCTAAGCAATCCGCGTGTTGAAATCTGACAATTTAACCATTTGTAATGCTTCTGTTTGAATATAATAACTTCTCAGTATATGTAATTGGTAGTTTATCTAGTACAGTAAATCAACACCAAAAATTGTATTAACTTTATTTGACGTAGCATAGTGGGTTCTTCTATTTGAATTATAATTTTTGTTATTTTAAAACTTACTTATTTTACAGATAAATATGTAATTTATCACTAAAAATAAGTAACGTTTAAAATAGTAAAATTTATATATCAAAACTATATTCATATTAAAGATCTCGGTGAATAGAATAATATGGAACAAAAAAAAATTAAAAAAATTATAATTATTTATCCCTCAAATCGATTTTCCAAAATAAAGTTAATATTCACCCCTATTTTTAGGGTGAATGAAATTGATTTCCATGATTTATGAGACTTGGCAGAAAATAAGTGGTCCAGCAAATTTTTAACTAAAATTTTGTCTTAATAACTGTTTTCCAATTTGCCAACTTTCAATCACGTCTTCTTTATAATATATATAGATATTATTATTGAAGGCGCATTAATTTTATGGGATATAGATTGAGTTCTTGATTTTAGGACCTAAATAATGTTCTGTTATTGTGCTTTTGTAATTGAATTGTGATTGGAACTTGAGGCACATTCTCCAATACCGACATATATGTTTGACCTTCAATATATGCGCACGTTCTTTTATAATTTTTAACAAATTTTTATACATTTTAACACATTCACATCAAAAGTCAAACTAATTATATCCACATATTTTCTGGGATCCACTGTACTACATAAATCTCCACCACTCAATCCCACTTATTCTCTCTCCTATTTCACATCAAAACTCATAAATACTCATAAATACACATACAGTAACGGGTGTATATCTCATTATGGATACGATCACACGTGATTGAATTGATGAATTGTTTTATATTCATTATTGATCCCACCGTGACCTTTGACTTTTATGGTCAATTTTTGCATGCGATAATTTGGCCGTGTTTTGGAATTAGGCTAGTGGGATTGGATTTTGATTCTGGAGTTTACTGCAATTGTTGGTTGTTGTGAATTAATGCAACGATATCCATGATATATTTTGTTATTTCTTAATCAATTCATGCATGTTGCAATATAATGACCAATCAGTAGTCTCGGTTGCACCAATTTGGTCAAATTCGGTTTTGCAGAAAATTAACCTGATATAAGAAATTTTAGATTAATTTAGTTTTAAGTTTAATCAATCAAAATTTAAATAATGGTTGTCTAATATTTTATATAAATTAGTCGACATAAGATGTTGCCAAAGTGATCTCTCTTGGAAGATTAGTTTACTGTAAATATTAGATATTTGTGTGCGTGGCTATTCATGCGGATATTAGTCGGCCCAAAGTAAGGTTGATATTTGGCCGAATTTCACGCATTCTTGCCGTGGTATACGTGTGACAATTATTCGATTTTCATGCTGTTCGCTTAAAAATATGAGTGCAAATGCGAACCGCAAGTGTACGGTGTCAAACAAGTAGTAAAGTGGATTTGAGTCCACGTATCGATCCCACAGGGACTTGTTTTGAGTACCAAAATTTGTCAATTTATCACTTTATTTGATGGATCAAATTAATGGGTGTAATAATACTAAATTTAAATAGAATGCCAGGAGAATAATGCTCTACTAAACCTATTATGCAAGAATTAAAAGAATTTGTAGATTAAATCAAGGTATTTAAAGACTTGGGACTCATTACTTCACCCAATTGATCCCCTTAATCCCACATTCATGGATCCAAAATAATTAACTCGTGTTAACGGTCGAATTTCCTAAATTATATTACTATCTCTCTCGATGATAATTAAATCTATTCAATCGGGCCAATTTACCTATCTCTAAGTAAATTCGTTATCAACCTTCATGAACGCATTCAAACAAGAAATTCTAATCGGTTTCCTCGAAATTCCACCTACGTGACCGCACTAACCACAAGTTTATCTCTAAATCTTATCTAAATTAGTGTTCTATGTTGTCTAAATCTAATTCATGTTCTCCTCTCTCGAATCAAACATAAACCAATAGATAAATTCACCAATTGATCAAAAAGGCAAATAAAATACCCCAACAACATAGAATTAACACACAATCAATTACTAGAAATTTGGATCCATTCACATGGAATTAAAGTTCACAATTGGGATCCATAAATCGTCCCAAGTAATAAGAGTTTAGCTACTCATGGAATTGAAATAAAAATTAAAGACAAGAAATAAAACGAAATACATAACCGGGTTTGAGAGAAATAAAGTTGAAGCCTTCAATCTCTTGAATTCCTCAATTTCTTCTCCAAACTTGTGTTGTAGCTTCCCTCCCCTCTCTAATCTCTCTTAACCTCCTTTTATAGCCCTAAAAAGGTCCCAAGAATCCTCCAATTTCGTGTGTAAGGAGGAGCCCAAAAGTATACCATAATTGGAGTCCTAGTCCAATTAGGAATCACGCGCGCAAAACTGGACAGCCTGGCAGTATTTACTATTTCGGTCATAACTTCTTCATCTGATGTCCGATTGAGGCGATTCAAATTCCTGTGGAAACTAGACGAAAATATCTACAGTTTATTCAGAAATAGCCACGTCCCAATTCCACTTTTATCTTGGTCAAAATTCGTTCCCAATATTTAGCATAATTTCATTATCGTCCTCAAACTTGGAAACTTTCATTATCTTCATACCTCTTCCCTTCTTTTGGCCATCTCCACTCCAATATTGCTCTGCTTTCCTCCATATCTAATTCTTCTCCTAAAATAATAATAAATTGCAAAATTTAGGCACGAAATAAATAGGAGATAAAATTAATTGGAGTTTAACGACCCTAAATAAGTGCGTAAAACGCACTTATCACATGCGAATAATAAGTCAATTCAAAGAGGGGCTTATTATTTGGCGCGACTTATTGTCAATGTTTGATCACTGCAACAAAAATACCACTTGCATTTAATATTACTGTCCAAAGACTTGATATTAATGTTGTGTTCGGTATCTTGTGATGGGTTTGCCATTATTTGAATTTATTGATTATTTATTAAGGATTTTTTTGTGAGAATAAAATTTATTTGGTTATTTTTTGTTCTCTTTTCAGCTAATATATCTGCTAATACTATATCTACCAACTTAAATTCTATTCCCATGCTTAATGGGACCAACATCAAGGGCTGGAAAGAGAACATATTAATTCTTCTTGGCTGCATGGATCTAGACCTTGGATTAAGGATTGAGCAACCCGTTTCTCTTACGGATGAAAGTTCATCTGATGATAAGAGGAACTTTGAGAAGTGGGATCGCTGAAATCGCATGAGTCTAATGATTATTAAGCGCGGCATTTCGGATTATTGATGCAAAGGATTTCCTTGCCGAAATTGAGAAGCGTTTTGCGAAAAACGATAAGCCTGAAACAAGCGCGCTTCTACAAAGCTTGATTTCAATGAAGTATAAAGGTAAAGGAAATATTAGGGAGTCCATCATACAGATGTCTCACATTGCTTCAAAACTCAAGGCATTGAAGCTCGACTTGTCTGATGGCTTGCTCGTGCATCTGGTATTAATATCACTTCCTGCACAATTAAGTCAATTTAAGGCCAGTTATAACTGCCAGAATGAAAAATATACTCTTAATGAGCTCATTTCATATTGCGTGCAAGAGGAAGAAACGTTGACGCAAGATATTACTGAAAGTGCTCATTTAAGTACCTCTAAGGGAAGCACCTCTAAAGCTAATGCCACTAAAGATAATGGCAAGAGAAAGATAAAAGAATATGAAGCTGCTCCTAAGGGTCCAGCACAAAAGAAACAACAAAAGAGCACTGAGAGCTGTTTCTTTTGTGAGAAGTCTGGACACGTGAAGAAAGATTGTGCCAAATATCTGCTTGGAGTGCAAAGAAAGGTACAATCTTTACTTTGGTCTGCTCTGAGGTTAATTTAGCTTCAGTACCTAGAAACACCTAGTGGTTAGATTCCTGTACAACTACTCATATAAGTGTTTCTATGCAAGGGTTGCCTGAGCTCTGAAAGTCAAATGATGGTGAAAGGCACATCTTTGTGGGCGATGGCAAAACGGTAGAAGTCGATGCAATAGGCACATTTCGGTTATTGTTAGGAACTGGTTATTATTTGGATTTGAAAGACATTTTCGTTGTACCATCTTTTAGATGAAATTTGGTTTCTGTTTCTCTGTTGGACAAGTCTGGTTATTGTTGTTCATTTGGAAACAATCAATTCAGTCTTTTATCAAGTTCAAATATTATTGGTACTGGTTCATTGTGTGCTTATAATAAGTTGTATTTGCTTGATACTATTGCATCGTATAATGAAACCTTGCATGTGGAATCACGTGGTACTAAGCGTAAATTAAATAAAGAAAATTTAGCGTCATTATGACACAAACTCTTAGATCATATCTCAAAAGCTTGAATTGAGAGACTTGTGTCTGATGGCATTTTAGATTCTCTTGACTTTATAGACTTGTACGTCTGTGTTGATTGTATTAAGGGAAAACAGACTAAAACTAAGAGATTAGGTGCCAACAGAACTTCGGACATCTTAGAATTGATTCATACGGATATTTGTGGGCCATTTCCTACGGCTTCTTGGAATGGTCAACAATATTTTATATCATTCATAGATGATTATTCACATTACGGGTACCTATATCTCATTCATAAGAAGTCTCAGTCTCTAGACGTGTTCAAGGCTTTTAAATCCTAAGTTGAGAATCAACTTAACAAAAGGATTAAAGTGTTAGATCTGATCGTGGAGGTGAGTACTACAGTAGATATGACAGTTCTGGTGAACAACGTCCATGACCATTTGGCAAATTCCTAGAGAAATGTGGAATCGTCTGACAGTACACCACGCCAGGGTCTCCTAGCATAAGTGGTGTGGCTGAGAGATGAAATAGAACTCTTAAGGATATGCTAAGGAGTATGATTAGTTATTCCACCTTATCAGAATCACTCTGGGGAGAAGCACTAAAGACTGCAGCCTATATTCTTAATAGAGTACCGACTAAAGTAGCTGTTAAAACACCTTATGAGCTTTAGACAGGCAAAAAGCCTAGTTTAAAATATTTTCACATTTGGGAATGTCCGGCTGAGGCGAGCCCTTATAGGCCACACGAAAATAAACTGGACTCCAAAACTGTTAGCAACTACTTTATTGGTTATTCTGAGCGATCTAGGGGCTATAAGTTTTATGATCCCACACTTTGAGACGGAAACTGCAATATTTTTTGAGGATGTTGAGTTTGGGGGGAGAAATAAGGCTAGAGACATTGTCTTTGAGGAGGAGTCGGTTTCGATTCCTACTATCGCTTTTGATAATGCGGAGGATTCTATACCCGTGATTGATCAAGAAGCGAATCAAGAGCCTCAACAAGACAATGTTGAGTTTTCCACGCGTATCCCGTGCTTAAAATGTAAATTTGAAAAATAGAATTTTTTTTATAAATTATTTTCTTGTAATGATTAATTATAATAATAAATAATATAAAATTTAATTAAACAAGCGTATGCTATTAAATTATTTACGTAAAGTCGTAACGACACGTTTTGGAAAAATTTTATTTAATTAAATATTTTTATTTATAAAAATTCATGGTCACTACAATATTGCAATAATAAGATATGAAGGAAAATAATGTGTCGCAATAATTATTGTTTAGTTATTGTGCAATACATTATTTGCAAAATTAGTATTAGTAGTAATTGTAAAAAAACCAATAATAATTATTTGTAATATCACTATTTATAATTAGATTAATTAATTAATTAATATTCTTGCATTTACAAAAAAAAGTATTATTGCTTGAATAATTAAATTATTTCTCGTTTATAAGTTGCACATTTGCAAAAACCTTAAAAAAATACAAAATGTGAAGATGTGAAGGAAAAACATTCAACAAACTATTACCTTAACTTGTTGACACGTGGCATGAATCTACTATAGCCGCTGATATACTAAATGGACAAGAGAAGAAACAGTGAAACGTCGTCCGTAAACTATAGAGGAAAGTTTGGATTCGTAGACAAAATTAACTAACAATATATTTGGTATGATTTCATTAGTACAACAAAAAATAACTAATTTCTTGCCCAAGTAACAATTTTTTAATTAATGACTTCCAAATCACTTCAATTTTATATAACATATAGATGGGTATTAAAGAAAAAAAATAAGGGTAAAGTGGGAAAATGAGTGTTTTGCACATATATGCCCACTTTTATATAAGACTAATTATATTAACACCAAGAATATCGTTAGTACACCACATTATAATTATTTTAAATGTTCTCAATATTTTACTTCTTGTCTTAATTAATTACATCCTTAACTTCTTCTCTTCAAGTATTATTTTTAATCATTAACTAACTGTAAATTTGGTCTGTATAGATAGTTTTTTGTGCAGAAATTTTATTTATTTAAAGGTCAAATTACTCATTTGTCCTTGTTAATTATAAATAATTTAAAATATAATGGACATAAAACATGAACGTTGCTTTTATTTCAAACAACTATGATGCCATATTTGAAGAGAAACTAATATTTATGTATAGAATAAGTTAAATATGAAAAAATAATTACAAAAAATGAGACAAAATTTGAGTGCATAATTGTTGTTAAGGAAAGAGTAGAAGACCTTTTCATGTAATTAAAAAGTGGTTTGCCAATAAAAATTGCCTTGCTTATGTCGCTATTACCCACATATTCAACCAAAACCATATAATAATAATAAAAAGAAAAAATCCACGATTTGGTCCACAAGTAGTGGTGGACATGTAGTGAAACAATAGACGGACGGATTGATTATATATTACTACCTCCATGTTACGACCCGAATTTTCATTTATTTAAATTTCAATTACTACTTGGTCAAAGCCTCTAATTGTGGGTCAAAGTAAAATTATTAAAGGAATTTAATTTGGTCTATTAAAAGTTTACGGATTTAATTAATTTAATGGGAAGTTTGGGGGCTATGGACGCAATTAAGGGTCAAATGACCAACTTAAATATCCTAATTAAAGGATAGGGACCTAGGTTGCAATTATATATATATATATATATATATATATATATGTGAAACTAAAGGCATTCAGCAGCAACGAAAGAAAAACCACAGGTGATTCACGCGTGAGAGCAATGTTAGAAGTATATTAGGTTTAGGTTTCTTTATTATAGTAATATTGTTGTTTCCTTTATTAGGGTTGTCCTATAGGGTTTGTTATCTCTATTTATAGTCGTTTGTATTATGTTTCATTATCAATCGAATATATGAATTCTTAGTTTCTTAACATGGTATCAGAGCAAAATTAGGTCTTGGGATAGTCGATTTTTGCTTCGGTTCTCCGGCGAGCGGCTTTGTGCCGCTCATCCGGCAAAGTCCCTTTAAGTCTCTTTTGTTTGTTTTCCATCCTTCTCTCGTCCGGTCAAAATTTTGTCTCTTTTGCCTTTTTGGAAATCATCTTTTATTCTTTTAGATTTTAGATAGATACCAGATTTGTGAGTTGCTCTCATCCCGTTGCCAGATTGATTATCTTGTATTAGTTTCAAATATATCTTTGCCTCTGTTCGCATAAACAGTACACTCAACTTCCCTTTGAATCGTTTCTAAACTCACCACGGCGAGACGACCATGGAAATAGGCGTGTGAATTGTGATGGCGTTGATAGCAGGGTAACGTCCCAACTTTGGTACAACTTTTATATGGAATTTTGAGTTGTGTGGTGTCTACTGTTGATGAACGTTCGGCAGTTGGAGTTGTCGGCGCTTGGTGGCTATGGTGGAGTTTGTTTCTTCGGCGAAGGTGGTGGCGACGATTGGTTTCGGCTTTAGCGTCTCCGGATTTTGACTCTGGTGTCTGTCTTCTTTTTTTTAGTATGGTGATGGTCGCTGGGTTTTAGTTTGGGAGGTGGTCGATGGTGGTAGCGATTGACGATTCCTGTGGCGGCGATGGTTTTAAGTTTAGGGGTACAGTTTCTGGTGCAGCAATGAAGAAGGTGGTCATGAAATTTAGATTTGTTTTGGAATATTTAATTGTATTTGTCTTAGTTGGCCCCTAAATTTCCAGAAATCCAAATATTGCAAAAGGAGTCCCCAAAGGTTTTAGAGTTGCAGGTTTAGTTTAGGTAAATCTGAATTCGTTCAGTCCATCCTAAATTGGAATTTGGCTCTTTCCCCCCTTTTTCTCAATTGGTCTTCTCTCATTTTCTTCTGTTGTCGTCTCTGCTTTGGAATTGGTTTCTCTTCTCATTTGGTCCAGTGAAATTTGGAATTTGTATTGGATGTGCAGTGAGATCTGCAATTGAAATTTGATTCTCCCCCTTTGATTCGCTCTTCTTCATTTGCTTTTCTTCTGAATTTGATCTATTTTTTACTGGAATCAGTAAATGCTTCTTTCCTATTGATTCTCTCTTTGGTCATTGGAATTTGCAATTGGCATTTGGTTCTCTCTTCCTTATTGATTCTCTTCTCTGTCTTCTAAATTTGATTCGGGCTATTTGGCATTGGAAGTTGATTCTCTCTCCTTTCTTCTCTCTTTGGTCCAATACATCTGGAATTGGAATATGATTTTCTTTGTCTCTCCTCTTAGTTTTGTTTTCGTGAAATATGAACTTTTGCATTTCTGGTTGTTGGGTTCGGCTTTCAACAATCTTGAGTTTGTGGTTTTGACTTCTGCGTGAGGACGCTTGGACTGTTGATTTGCATTATTGTGGACTTTGGTGACGATTGGATTTCTGATTTGATTTGGCTTCCGCGATGACGAAGTGTTGTTGGTCGAGCTCATGGACTTGTCAACGTGTTTGAGCCCTACGTGGAGGGGGAGTGCCGAGTGACTCTAGCCCTGACGAAAGGGGAGTGTAATTTGTGCAAGCATAAGCCAGACTTACAATATTAGTCAAGTTTAAGTTTGGAAGATGGCAAGAAGACTGAAGTTTGCATTGTTTTTCGTATTTTGTAAACTTTTTGGCAAACTCTCGATAGTATCGTGAGTTTGACTGGGGGTGTTAGAAGTATATTAGCTTTAGGTTTCTTTATTATGGTAATATTGTTGTTTCCTTTATTAGGGTTGTCCTATAGGGTTTGTTATCTCTATTTATAGTCGTTTGTATTATGTTTCATTATCAATCGAACATATGAATTCTTAGTTTCTTAACAAGCAAGAAAAAGAGAAAAAGGAGGAAAGGAAAAGGAAAAGGAAAAAAAGAAAGGAGGAAGCTTTGGGTCTGTCGTAATTTCGCGTGGTAAGTGTATTTCTTTAATTTTATCTTATGAAATTCGAGGTAAATTGTGAAATTGATTTTAGGGTTATACCAATAGACATTGGGGATTCGAAATTTATCATTAGTTTGGGTTGATTAGGTGTTATTAAAATGTTATTTGGCCATAATTAATTATTTTGAAGTGAAATTTATGGTAATTGAGTAGTGGGTGATAAAATTGATTGAAACTAACATTACCTAGATGCTGGAAATTTAGAGATTTATTTTGGGATTCAATTGGCTGGTTTCAATTGTATGAAATATGGTAAAATCAATGAAAGAAGTGGAATAAAGCGACAGAATGGGGAAAATAGAGAATGTTAGAAAAGTTAAAACTTGCTATTGAATGTGGGTAGGCAATTGGTTGAAAATTCATGTGTATAGGTTTTGATTACAATACTATTATTATTTCAGGTGGTGACGAGACGATTGGGAAAGCCTACCAACCGAACCAGAAGCAGTTCGTAGTTCTGTGAGTGGGAAAAAAATATATTTTTCATGAAATAGCGCACTTTAAATTTCAATATGTTTTAAAGATTATTTTCATGATATGTTATTGTAAATGAATGTTCAGCAAGTCATGGATTTTATTAGTAGCGTTTCCTTTTCAAAAAGATTATATGAAAATTCTTTTAAAACCATCACAGAGTACCTTGTTAGATTTACCCGCTCTGCACTGATGTGATGTGTTCCACAGTGTATGACCAGAATTACAGAGGTCTTTGGGACCAACTTTCGTACACACAGAGGCTTTGGGCCGTGTACGGGGGTGCTTAGCCTGTGGGGCTTTCTCTGCGCGCGTATGACCAGATATTTAGACAAAACAGACTTTTGAGCGACACACCACGTGTATTGAGAGTACTCTACACAAGTGTGTTGTTGCTCGTTGGTACTTTTGATGTTATTTTTCAAGAATTATTTTTAGTTACAGAATTCCGCTTTAGAAACCAAAATCCGTTTGAAACGGTATAATCAATGTTTGTTCAACTAGAACAATTTAAGTTATTAGTATTACCTCGATGGTTTTCAATTATTTATATTATTTATGCGTTTGGATATAAAGAGATTTTTATAAAGATATTTTAGATGGAAAACTTCATATATTTGTGAACTCATCCACTCACTGGATTACAAAACTCACATATTTTCCTAATATTTTTCTTAATTATCAGGAAGCAGTTGAGCGTGAGCTTGGATCGCCTGTTGACCACCACCACCATTACTTTTCCATTTAGTTAGGAGGTTCATTTATTTATTCATTCATTTATTAACATTTAGTTGAGACTTTGTATTCGTTTGAGAAAAGGTTTTTAAGAGTAGATTTATTTGTTTGTTCATCAGTTATTCATTAATTCTTTATGACATCGTTCTCATTCGAGTTTTGGAAAGTGACACTGATATTGAATTATGGTGGTTGAGATTGTTTTTAAAGGTTTCAATATTATTTGATTTGAAAGGAGAGTTGTGCAATGTTGGGTTGAATGTCTGGAGCTTGCAATAAATCTTTTACATGACGGATATGTTCAAAATACAGAGGAAACTCTGTCAAAATTTCCGCAAAATATTTTTTTTATTATTTAAATTAAGATAAAATCACGCAGTTACAGTTTGCCTTAGCGGTGGATCCGGCATTTAGTTGTCATCCATCGTTGGTGCACGCCACGTGTCAAGTTATTAGAGATAATTTGGTGTGGGGCGTGTCAATTGGCATCAAAGCATGGTCTAGGGTGTAGGATTGCATCACGTGTTCTTCTCCAACTCAATAAAAGCTGCATTGCACATTTCTCATAATTTCATATCATTTTGTAGAGCATTATGGCGATTGGTGGTGCAACAACTCGCAGTCAGGCACCATCTCATGCTCAACACGTTCCTGAAAGAGACGTCAGGCAAGAGGGAATAGTAGATAAGTCTGTTGATCAGTCTCGTGATGGGCCCACACAGGGGAGATATGGCTCGAATAGAAATAAACCTGAAAATAGAGCCCCAAATGCGAATATAACGGCTCAGCTCGCTTTAGCCCTTGCTTCCATTTTACCAAAATGTGAGCAAGAAACAAACATCGAGAAGGCACTTAAATTGGGAGCAAAAGAGTTCGAAGGTACAGATGATCCGGCTGATGCAGATGCCTGGATAAGGAGCACCGAGCATATACTCAGGGTCATGGAATGTCCTCAAGATAAGAAAGTCTTCATTGCTTCATTTCTATTGAAGGGTTCAGTTGCTGATTGGTGGGATTCTTTCGAAGCTAGGCAAGCTGATCCGAATGCTATTACTTGGGAGGCTTTCAAGACAGCTTTTGACGAAGCTTTTTACCCTCAATCATTCCGAAACAGTAAACAGGGTGAATATCTAAAGTTGGTCCAGGGGTCTATGACAGTTGCTCAATATCATAAGAAGCTTATGGAGCTATTGAAATACGCTAGAAATTTGGTACCAGTAGAGAGTGACCAGTGTAGGAGGTTTGAAGAAGGCTACGGGGAGACATTGCATAATCAGTCACAAATCAAGGTCACGGGAACTTCAATGCACTTGTGGAGACAACTATGAGGATTGAAAAGTACATTACTAACGGAAATAGTCGAGGAGAAACTGCGACGCACCAAAACCCCAATAATCAATCAAGCACCCTCATGGACAGTCTAAGAAGAATAGGCAGAGTTTTTGGCCAGGTGTCACTGATACTAACAGCTTCAAGTCTAGGTCACGGAGTTTTGGGCCTAATCAAAGTTCAGGGCAGAGCCAAGCCTCGGGACAGCAACCTAGTGGTGGTCGATTGTATTCTCAGGGTGCTAACTCATGACAGCATGATAGATCTCGTACGGGTACATATCCGCAGTGCTAGACTTGTGGGAGGTTCCATCAAGGAGAATTCCTTAAAGGGGCTGGTGTTTGTTATCATTGTGGGCAAGCGGGACACTTGAGTTCTAATTGCCCAAATTCCCAGCTGGGAAGTGCTTCACACGTCGTATCTTCACAATCGGGTGCTAATAGTATAAAACCACGCCGGAGGGGTCCAACTGCTGGTAATTACAGATCATCGACTGTAGCACACCTAACATTACCAATAGCAGTGGTAGTAAGCAGGGAAGCTAGGATGGACGTCCAAGGACGCAGGGAAAGGTTTTTGCTGTGACTCAGTAGGAGGCCGAGGAGTCGACCGACATTATTATGGATACGTTGTCTATCTTTGGTAGGAATGCTCGTGAGTTGATTGATTCTAGTGCTACCCATTCATTTGTTTCACATGCATTTACTACTTATGCTGACCATATGTTAGAGCCTTTAGATACACTGTTGGTGGTGACAACTCCAGTCGGGGTGTCACTAGTAGCTGACAGTTGATAGAGGGATTGTGTTGTTAAGGTGAACGATCAAGAATTAAAGGCAAACTTAGTTCCTCTTGGAATTTGTGAATTTGATGTTATTCTGGGCATGGACTTTTTAGCTGAGAACCGTGCCACAGTTGACTGCTATCGAAAGAGAGTTGTGTTTGAAAGGCCATGAGAACCTAAAATCATTTTGAATGGGGAACTGGATGTTGGGAAATTACTTAGAAATGGTTGCCAAGCGTATTTAGCCCATGTAATAGATACCCGAACCACTGAATTAAAATTAGAGGATATCTAGGTCGTGCAAGATTTTCCTGATGTATTTCCAGAGGATCTTCCAGGCTTACCACCAGATAGGGAAGTTGAATTTACCATCGATCTAGTTCCAGAGACAGCACCTATTTCACAAGCACCGTATTGAATGGCTCCTAAAGAACTTAAAAAATTAAAAGCTCAGTTGCAAGATTTGGTTGATAAGGGTTTCATCAGGCCTAGCGTATCTCCTTGGGGAGCTCCAATTTTATTTGTGAAAAAGAATGACAGCACTATCAGATTGTGTATCAACTACAGGCAACTGAATAAGGTCACTATTCGCAACAACTGTCCCTTACCCCAGATCGATGACTTGTTTGATCAGCTAAGAGGTTCAACGGTATTCTCGAAGATTGATTTGCGTTCAGGGTACCATCAGCTTAAGATCAGAGAGATGGATATACCGAAGACTGCTTTCAGGTCTCGATATGGCCACTATGAATTCTTGGTCATGCCATTTGGTTTAGCCAATGCTCCAATGGTATTTATGGATCTTATGAATAGAGTTCTCCAACCGTAATCTTGATTGGGAACAATTTTTTCCAAAATTTTCCATTTTTTTCAACTTTTTTTCTCTCTCCTAAATCAATCACATCCACATATCTCATCACATTCACAAATCTCAACTACTCAACTCCACTCATTCTCTCTCATTTTTTACATTAAAAACCTTTAAAAACCATTATAATCTATTCTCAATCACCCTACGTATCTTGACAGATTCGTGATCGTCTTTCTAGATGATATACTAATCTATTCTCGCAGTCATGATGAGCATGCTGAGCACTAGAAGATTATTTTGCAAGTTATGCGAGACAAGCAGTTATATGCCAAGTTCAGTAAGTGCGAATTTTGGCTTAACAAAGTAGTATTCTTGGGTCATGTGATCTCGACAGAAGGCATTTACGTAGACCCTATCAAGACTGAAGCAGTTCTCAAATGTGAACACCCTACTAATGCGACAGAGGTTTGGAGTTTTCTTGAACTCGCAGGTTATTACCGTCGATTTATAGAAGGATTTTCTAGAATAGCTCTTCCATTGACTAGTTTGACTCGTAAAGATGCTAAATTTATATGGACAGAACAATGCGAGAATAGCTTTCTAGAGTTAAAGGATTGATTGTCCTCCGCGCCTATATTAACACTTCCATCTCCAAGTGAAGAATTCGTAATATACAGTGACACTTCACGGCAAGGTTTGGGTTGTGTTTTAATGCAGAACGGGAAGGTTATAGCTTACGCTTCAAGGCAATTGAAGAAACATGAGTTGAATTACCCAACCAACGATTTAGAGTTGGCTGTAGTGGTTGTAGCTCTTAAAATGTGGAGGCACTACCTTTATGGCGAGAAATGCCAGATTTACACTGATCATAAGAATTACCCAACCAACGATTTAGAGTTGGCTGTAGTGGTTTTAGCTCTTAAAATGTGGAGGCACTACCTTTATGGCGAGAAATGCCAGATTTACACTGATCATAAGAGTTTAAAATACATCTTTGATCAGAAAGGGTTGAATTTGAGACAGAGGAGATGGCTCGAGCTAATTAAAGACTACGATTGTAAGATCGACTATCATCCAGGAAAAGCGAATGTGGTGGCAGACGCTTTGAGTAGAAAGACTAGTTCCTCATCACAGGCTAATGCAATGGCGGCTTCGTTGATTGATGAGTTCACGAAGTTGAACACTGAGTTGTCGACAACTCCAACAGTAGGGATACTAGCTAGCTTCCATGTAAGACCTACCTTGATTGCTAAGGTTAAGGAAGCGCAATTTCAAGATTCGTCACTTAAGAAATTGAAGGAGGAGGTTGATCTCGGATTATGAAAAGATTATGCGATAGCAAATGATGGTGCTTTAGTTATGGGAAACAGATTATGTGTGCCTAACGTTGAAGAATTAAAGAGAGAGATTTTAGAGGAAGCGCATAGTTCAGCTTATGCTATGCACTCAGGCAGTACTAAAATGTATCACACTTTGAAAGATTATTACTGGTGGTTGGGCATGAAGAAAGAGATAGCAGAGTTCGTATCAAGATGTTTGGTTTGTCAGAAGGTATAACCAGATCGTAAAAAAAACAGCTGGACTACTGCAGTCCCTGCCTATTCCCGAGTGGAAATGGGAACATATCACTATGGACTTCTTATTTAGCCTTCCTTGTACTCAGCGTGGGAATGATGGAGTCTGGGTGATTGTTGATCGGTTGACAAAGGCTGCCAGATTCCTTCCAATTAAGGAGACTGATCCTTTAAATAAGTTGGCTAAGTTGTATGTGGATGAGATAGTTTATTTATATGGAGTTCCAGTGTTTATCATTTCGAATAGAGATTCCAGGTTCACATCTAAGTTTTGGCCGAAACTACAGGATGCTTTGGGCACTAAACAACACCTCAGTACCGCATTTCACCCGCAAACAGATGGCCAGTCAGAACGAACTAGACAAACTTTGGAAGATATGCTTCGGGCTTACGCCCTTGAATTTAAAGGAAGTTGGGATAATCACTTAGCATTGATGGAGTTCGCCTACAATAACAGCTACCATTCCAACATAGGAATGGCTCCTTTCCAAGCCTTATATGGTAGAAAATGTAGAACTCCAGCTT
Source organism: Jasminum sambac (assembly GCA_018223645.1). Lineage (NCBI taxonomy): Eukaryota > Viridiplantae > Streptophyta > Magnoliopsida > Lamiales > Oleaceae > Jasminum > Jasminum sambac. The sequence goes on from CP073643.1 coordinate 39,089,051, forward strand.
GTTGGAGTGAAGTGGGGGAACGAGAGTTAATGGGGCCTAAGTTGGTTCAACTCACTTCAGAGAATGTAGCGATAATCAGAGAAAGATTGAAAGCAGCTCAAGACAGACAGAAGAGCTATGCAAATAAACGCAGAAAAGATCTTAAATTCGGGGTTGGGGATAGGGTATTTCTGCGCCTATCTCCATGGAAAGGCGTTTTGAGATTTGGTAGACGAGGAAAGTTAAGCCCACGTTATATAGGGCCTTATGAGATAATTGAGGAGATTGGCCCAGTCGCTTATCCCTTAACTCTACCAAGTGAGCTATCTAGGATTCATTTCAAACCCATCTCATATCCTAGAGGCACAACCAGTTGAAGTGAGGGAGAATTTGACATACGATGAGGAACCTGATCGAATACTTGGTAGAAGACAGCAGATCAAAAACAACAAAGTGGTTGCCAATCTAGTTCAAGTGTCGTGGAAGAACCATCCAGCGGAAGAAGCTACTTGGGAGAACGAGGAGCAAATGCGAACTAAGTACCCTCACCTCTTCAGATAGTAGCTGGCCGAATTTCGAGGACGAAATTCTTTTAAGGAGGTAAGGTTGTTACGACCCGAATTTTCGTTTATTTAAATTTCAATTACTGCTTGGTCAAAGCCGCTAATTGTGGGTCAAAGTCAAATTATTAAAGGAATTTAATTTGGTCTATTAAAAGTTTATGGATTTAATTAATTTAATGGGAAGTTTGTGGGATATGGACGCAATTAAGGGTCAAAGGACCAACTTAAATCTCCTAATTAAAGGACAGGGACCTAGGTTGCAATTATATATATATATATATATATATATATATATATATATATACGTGAAACCAAAGGCATTCAGCAGCAACTAAAGAAAAACCATAGGCGATTCACACGTGAGAGGAAGAAAAAGAGAAAAATGAGGAAAGGAAAAGGAAAAGGAAAAAAAAAGGAAGGAGGAAGCTTGGGTCTGTCGTGGTTTCGCGTGGTAAGCGTATTTCTTCAATTTTATCTTATGGAATTCGAGGTAAATTGTGAAATTGATTTTAGGGTTCTACCAATAGACATTATGGATTCAAAATTTATCATTAGTTTGAGTTGATTGGGTGTTATTAAGATGTTATTTGGCCATAATTAATTATTTTGAAGTGGAATTTATGGTAATTGAGTAGTGGGTGACTAAGTGGATTGAAACTAACATTACCTAGATACTAGAAATTTAGAGATTTATTTTGGGATTCAATTGGCTGATTCAACTGGTGTGAAATATGGTAAAATGAATTACAGAGCTGGAATAAAGTGACAGAATTGGGAAAATAGAGAATGTTAGAAAAGTTAAAACTTGCTATTGAATGTGGGTAGGCAATTGGTTGGAAATTCATGTGTATAGGTTTTGATTACAATACTATTATTATTTCAGGTGGTGACGAGACAATTGGGAAAGCCTACCGACCGAACTAGAAGCAGTTCGCAATTCTGTGAGTGGGAAAAAAACTATACTTTTCATGAAATAGCGCACTTTAAATTTCAATATGTTTTAAAGATTATTATCATGATATGTTATTGTAAATGAATATTCAGCAAGTCATGGATTTTATTAGTAGCGTTTTCTTTTCAAAAAGATTATATGAAATTTTTTTTAAAACCATCACAGAGTACCTTGCTAGATTTACCCGCTCCGCACTGCTGTGATGTGTTCCACAGTGTATGACCAGAATTACAGAGGTCTTTTGGGACCCACTTTCGTACACACATAGGCTTTGGGCCGTGTACGGGGGTTCTTAGCCTTCGGGGCTTGCTCTGCGCGCGTATGACCAGATATTCAGACAAAACAGACTTTTGAGCGACACATCACGTGTATTGAGAGTACTCAACACAAGTGTGTTGTTGCTCGTTTGTACTTTTGATATTATTTTTCAGTAAATTATTTTTAGTTACAGAATTCAGTTTTAGAAAGAAAAATCCATTTGAAACGATATAATCAGTGTTTGTTCAGCTAGAACAATTTCAATTGTTAGTATTACCTCGATGGTTTTCAATTATTTATGCTATTTATGCGTTTGGATATAAAGAGAATTTTATAAAGATATTTTAGATGGAAAACTACATATATTTGTAAACTCATCCACTCACTGGGTTACAAAACTCACATATTTTCTTAATATTTTTCTTATCAGGAAGCAGTTGAGCGTGAGCGTAGATCGCCTATTGACCACCACCACCATTACTTTTCCATTTAGTTAGGAGGTTCATTTATTTATTCATTCATTTATTAACATTTAGTTGAGACTTTCCATTCGTTTGAGAAAAGTTTTTTAGGAGTAGATTTATTGGTTTGTTCATTAGTTATTCATTAATTCTTTATGAAATCGTTCTCATTCGAGTTTTGGAAAGTGACACTGATATTGAATTATGGCGGTTGAGATTGTTTTTAAAGGTTTCAATATTCTTTGATTTGAAAGGAGAGTTGTGTAACGTCGGGTTGAATGTCTGGAGCTTGGAATAAATCTCTTACAGGACGGATATGTTCAAAATACTGTTGAAAAGAGATATTGAATAATGAATCTCTAATAATTTCATTGATGTAGAAACTGCCTTCTTATAGGCAATACAGAAGAATACAACTGTAAATAGTTGTACAATCAGCCAGCTACAGTAGGTCAACTCATGTACAAAAAAGGAAACTAACTAATCAATCTTGAAAGAAAGGAAATAACAGATTCAGCTTTCCTAAATGAAATGATACATAATATTTACATATATTATAACACCCCCCCTCAAGCTGGAGCATACAGATTCCACATGCCCAGCTTGCAAACTAGTTCTTCAAGCACTCTTTGGATAGACCTTTAGTTAACACATCAGCAACTTGTTGCTCGCTTGGCACATATACCACACATAGTTCCTTTTCTTCGATCTTTTCTTTGATAAAGTGACGATCCACCTCCACATGTTTAGTCCTATCATGATGGACTCGGATTATGTGCTATGCTTATTGATTTATTGTCACCGTATAGTTTCAAGGGACTGGTTACGTGAAGCTTCAACTCTTCAAGGACACGCTTGACCTCGAGAAGTTCACATACCCTTGAGCAAGGGCCCTAAGTTCACTTATCTGCTCGCTACGGCAACATTTTCTTGCTTTTTACTCCTCCAAGTAACAAGGTTCCCCCATACCTTAGTACAATATCTGGATGTTGATCTCCTATCTTCAACAGAGCCTGCCCAATCTGCATCTGTGAAAGCTTCCACCCCTCTATCCTCATTCTTTTTGAACAATAATCCATTTCCTGGTGTCTTCTTGAGATACCTCAATATTATGTATACTGCTTGCAAGTGTTCTTCCAATGGGTTGTGCATGTATTGGCTACCCAAACTAACAGCAAAAGCAATGGCTGGTCTTGTGTGTCACAAATATATCAATTTTCCCACTAGCCGTTGATACATTCCTTTGTCAATCGGTTTTTCTTTAACCACCCGTTTATACTTCACTCTTGGTTCAACAGGAGTTGCAACAGGCTTACATCCAAGCATACCAGTTTCTTTGAGCAAGTCAATGATATACTTGTGCTGGCAAACTGAAATTCCGTGCTTCGTCCTTGCGAACTCCATGCCTAAAAAATATTTTAGCGTACTGAGATCTTTGACTTCAAATTCCTGAGCTAGTAGACTTTTAAGCCTTGTTAACTCATCAATGTCATCTCCAGTCAAAATCATATCATCAACATAGACAATAAGAATATAAATCTTACCATCTTTTGAGTGTTTGAATAATAATGTATGATCTGACTGACCTTGTTTATATCCGTATCTCTTGATCACATGATTAAACCTCTCAAACCATGCACGCGGAGATTGCTTCAAGCCATAGAGAGACTTCTTCAAGTGGCATACAGTTCCTTTTCCATATTTTCCTTCAAAACCTGGAGGAATTTTCATGTACACTTCTTCCTCTAAATTTCCATTGAGAAACGCATTTTTGATATCCAATTGCTGTAGAGGCCAATCAAGGTTAGCAACTATTGACAATAAAATTCTGACAATGTTCAATTTCGCGACAGGTGCAAATGTCTCTGAGTAATCCACCCCATAGGTTTGAGTGAACCCTTTTGCGACAAGTCTCGCCTTATATCGGTCTATAGTACCATCGGCTTTGTATTTCACCGTGAATATCCACTTACATCCAACTACACGTTTGTCCCTCGGCTGATCAACTATTCTCCATGTTCCATTTTTTTCCAATGCTCCTATTTCCTCATCAACTGCTTTCTTCCATTCAGTATTCAAGAGAGCTTCATCGATGTTCCTTGGAATGGCTATGTCCTCCATTTTGGTTACAAAGGCTTTGAACTTTGGCGTGAGCTTGCTGTAGCATAAATACTTGGATATTGGATGTAATGTACAGCTCCTCACTCCTTTTCTTTTAGCAATAGGTAAATCTGGTTCTACCACACTAGGATCCTTAGGGTTAGAAAAATGTTCAGACAAATCAAGGGTTGGGGATTCATTAACCTTGGAATTTGGCACAGGTTCGGACTCATGAGATATGAGGTCTGTGGTTGGCTGTGCCACTTTATGTTTTTCCCGTCTCCTAGTATAAACCAACAGCTCATTTCTTGCATTTCTTTGTTCTGGTTCTATGTTTCTCATTTCTTGAATGTTTTCTGAGTTAGTAACATCAGTGGGGACAATAGGCTGAACAATTCCAGGTCTGAATGCTTGAATGTTTTTTGAATTAGTGACACCACTGGGCACAATAGGCAGAGCAATTTCAGGGCAAGTTTTCCAAAAGCAATCATCACTCGAATCCATCATTTGAAGCGAAGAATTTGAGTAGAAAGGCTGTGTTTCATTGAAGGTAACATCTAAGGAGACATAAAGTCATTTAGTAAGAGGATTGTAACACTTATAACCTTTTTTTGTGGACGAGTAACCTAGAAATACACATTTATGAGAATGAGAATCGAATTTGGTGCGATGGGGTCCTGAGGCATGAACATATGAGGTACAACCAAATGTCTTAAGTGGAAGATTAGAGATTAGGTGAGTATGAGGATATAGTTTAAGCAGAAGTGACAAAGGGGTTTGATATTGAAGTACCTTGGATGGAAAGCGATTAATGAGATAGGCTGCGGTTAAAATAGCTTCATCCCAGAAGTGCTTGGGCACGAAGGTTGTGAATATAAGGGCTCGGGCAACTTCTAACAAATGCCGATTCTTTCTTTCGGCAATCCCATTTTGTTGGGGTGTGTTTACACAAGAGCTTTTATGAACAATACCATTAGAGTTTAGGTAATCCCCTATTATGGAGTTGAAATACTCAGTACCATTGTTTGTGTGCAAGACTTGGATATTAGCATTGAATTGATTTTTTATCATGGAGTGGAAAGTTTTAAAGGTAGTGGCTGCATCAGATTTTTCTTTAAGGAGGAACACCCAACTTAAACGCGTATGATCGTCGATGAAAGTAATGAACCAACGAGTATTAGTGATATTGGGAACCCTAGAAAGGCCCCATATATCACTATGAATTAAAGTGAAGGGATAGGAGGCTTTGTATGGGCGAGAACGAAAAACAGTACGAGTATGCTTAGCAAATTGACATACCTCACAGTGAAATAAGCTCAAGTTTTTATTACGAAACAAACTAGGAAATAGATACTTTAGATAGGGAAAACTAGGATGGCCTAGCCTATAGTGCCATCGTATAATATCTTCATAATGAGAAACATTACAACCAAAGCCTAAACATTTATTAACTTGAGCTGGAGGTGGGTTGACATCAAGATGGTACAGCCCACTACATTCCCTCGCACTCCCAATCGTCTTCCCCGAGGACATTTCCTGAAAATCACAGCGCAGGGGTAAGAATTTGGCAACACAATTGTGGTCAAGCGTGAGTTTGCTAATGGAAAGTAGATTGCAAGACAAGTTAGGGACATGGAGTACATTTTTTAGAGTCAAAGAAGGGGATAAATAAACTAATCCGTTACTAGCCACGGTAGATAAAGTACCATCTGCAATCCTTATTTTAAGATTAGCTGGACATGGAGTATAGGTATAAAACTGATGTGCTTGACCGGTCATATGGTCTGAGGCACCGGAATCGACAATCCAGGGAGTTTTATGGACTGAGAAAGTAGTGGAGGTACCTGGGTCAGAGGTGTTTTTTCCTTGGGTTGGAACAGAACTGAGGAACTGATGCAACTGAGCAATCTGGTCTGGACTGAAAAGAAAGCTCTCAGCTTTAGCAGCAGTCACTCCACGGCCAGAAGTGTTTTGGCCTTGAGTTGGAACATAACCGAGGAGTTGTGCGATCTGATCTGAATTAAAAGGAAAGTTCTCGGCTTTAGCAACAGTCACTCCACGGCCATCCTGATGATTTCGAGGCGTCCAATTAGCTGGTTTGCCGTGAAGCTTCCAACAGGTCTCTTTCGTGTTGCCACGTTTATTACATTGATCACACCAAGGACGTTCATGGCGTGCACCCCTTGTGTCTCCAGAATTTTCCTGCCGCCTTGTTGCAAAGGCTGAGTGATCAACATCTGGAGTTGCTATAGAACCCATCATGACCCTTTTTCTGCTCTCTTCACGCCTGACCTCAGCAAACGCTTCTCGAATGGATGGTAAAGGAGTTTTGCCTAGAATACGACCACGAACTTCATCCAATTCCCGATTAAGGCCATGAAGGAAGTCAAACAGCCATTCTCGATCACGCATCTTTTGGTAAATGGAGGCATCTTCAGAGCATGTCCATTCGGGGACATAAAACACATCAATCTCTTGCCACAGATTGTACAAAATGCTATAATATTGAGTCACTGTCAGTGCTTCTTGCCTCTGGTCCTTAAGTTTGGATTTGAGTTCGAAAACTTGAGCTAAATTCTCTTAATCAGAAAAAGTCTCCTTCACAGCATCCCATACTTCTTTGGCAGTGGGCAGAAACAAATAGGTCCGACCGATTTCAACCTCCATCGAGTTTATGAGCCATGCGATGATAAGGGAATTTTCAGAATCCCATTTAGCATAAGAAGGGTCTTGAGCATTTGGAACCTTGACCTCACCAGTAAGGTAACCTGGACGGCCTCGTCCACGGAGATACAATGTCACAGAGCGTGACCATTGTAGAAAGTTATGGCCATTCAGTTTATGAATGGCGATTGGAAGGTTAAGGCTGTTCAAAGTTGAAGGAAACGGCATCGGAAGCAGGTTTGGAAGAAGAGATGGTGGAATTATCTTCGCCAGAATTCAGATCTGTAGGAGTTGCCATGGTCGAATATCAATGGCTGAAGAGAGAAAAAAAGAGAGGTCACACGACTAGCTCTGATACCATGTTGAAAAGAGATATTGAATAATGAATCTCTAATAATTTCATTGATGTAGAAACTGCCTTCTTATAGGCAATATACAGAAGAATACAACTGCAAATGGCTGTACAATCAACCAGCTACACTAGGTCACCTCATGTACAAAAAAGGAAACTAACTAATCAATCTTGAAAGAAAGGAAATAACAGATTCAGCTTTCCTAAATGAAATGATACATAATATTTAAATATATTATAACAAATACAGAGGAAACTCTGTCAAAATTTCGGCAAAATATTTTTTTATTATTTAAATTAAGATAAAATCACGCAGTTACAGTTTGCCTTAGCGGTGGATCCGGCATTTAGTTGTCATCCATCGTTGGCGCACGCCACGGGTCAAGTTATTAGAGATAATTTGGTGCGGGGCGTGTCAATTGGTATCGAAGCATGGTCTAGGGTCTAGGATTGCATCACGTGTTCTTCTCCAACTCAATAAAAGCTGCATTGCACATTTCTCATAATTTCATATCATTTTGTAGAGCATTATGGCGCGTGGTGGTGCAACGACTCGTAGTTAGGCACCATCTCATGCTCAACACGTTCCTAAAAGAGACGTTAGGCAAGAGGGAATAGTAGATGAGTCTGTTGATCAGTCTCGTGATGGGCTTACACAGGGAGATATGGCACCGAATAGAAATGAACCTGAAAACAGAGCCCCAAATGCGAATCTAATGGCTCAGCTCACTTTAACCCTTGCTTCCATTTTACCAAAACATGAGCAAGAAACAAACATCGAGAAGGCACTTAAACTGGGAGCAAAAGAGTTCGAAGGCACAGAGGATCCGGCTGATGCAGATGCCTGGATAAGGAGCACCGAGCATATACTCAGGATCATGGAATGTCCTCAAGATAAGAAAGTCTTCATTGCTTTATTTCTATTGAAGGGTTCAGTTGCTGATGGGTGGGATTCTTTCGAAGCGAGGCAAGCTTATCCGAATGCTGTTACTTGGGAGGCTTTCAAGACAGCTTTTGACGAAGCTTTTTACCCTCAATCATTCCGAAACAGTAAATGGAGTGAATTTCTGAAGTTGGTCCAGGGGTCTATGGCAGTTGCTCAATATCATAAGAAGCTTATGGTGCTATTGAAATACACTAGAAATTTGGTACCAGTAGAGAGTGACCAGTGTAGGAGGTTTGAAGAAAGCTACGGGGAGACATTACACAATCAGTCACAAATCAAGGTCACGGGAACTTCAATGCACTTGTGGAGACAACTATGAGGATTGAAAAGTCTATTACTAAGGGAAATAGTCGAGGAGAAACTGCGACGTACCAAAACCCCAATAATCAATCAAGCAACCCTCATGGACAGTCTAAGAAGAATAGGCAGAGTTTTTGGCCAGGTGTCACTAATACTAACAGCTTCAAGTCTAGGCCACGGAGTTTTGGGCCTAATCAAAGTTCAGGGCAGAGCCAAGCCTCAGGACAGCAACCTAGTGGTGGTCGATTGTATTCTCAGGGTCCTAACTCAGGACAGCATGATAGATCTCGTACGGGTACATATCCGCAGTGCCAGACTTGTGGGAGGTTCCATCAAGGAGAATGCCTTAAAGGGGCTAGTGTTTGTTATCACTGTGGGCAAGCAGGACACTTGAGTGCTAATTGCCCAAATTCCCAGATGGGAAATGCTTCACACGTCGCATGTTCACAATCGAGTGCTTATAGTATAAGACCTAGTGGTGTAAAATTTGAAAGTTGAAGGACCTCTTGTGCAATTTGAAAGATAGAGGGAAAGTGAAAATATGGAAAAAGTGAGATAGGGGAAAAAATATCCACAAAACACCTAAAAGGAGTAATTGGTAAATCATTTTTTATAAGTTGTAGTTAGTGATTAAGAAATAAGATGTTTTAATTTAGTGGGTAAAGACTGGCTTTCACCTGTATTTAGTGGGTATTTTTCCTTTTCATTTTCACAAAAATTAAAAAATATCATTAATAGTGTTGGAAAAGTACAATTAAAGATTATTTTCTTAATATGCTATTTTATTTATTAGATGTTTTATTTCAATTAATCTATTTTGGTAATAACAATATACACTAAATAATGGCAAATAGGATAATTAATATTTCAACTGCTTTTTTAAAAGAACGTGGTCTATATTTTAGGACTGTTAAAAAATGAAAAGTCAATTCTATTTTTGGGATAGAGGTAGTAATTGAATGGTAGTCGTGAAGATATGGTACTTTGTTTGAAATGGCCATTTTTGTGGTATAAACCTCAACCCTAACGCAGGGACTATTGGAAATGCTTTTGGTTAGTCAATCAATGAATAAAATGAGTGATTAACGGTGAGTATTTGCTTGAAATACTTAATTTATAAAATAAATAATTTATAGTTGAAAATTTAAAGGGTGATAGCCAACATTTTTTTTTTACACTTTTTTCCATTTTTATCAATTTTTTCTTTTTTTCAAACCAATCACATTCATATATCTTGTGAAACCTACATGTATTATACAAATTTCCACCATTCAACTCCACTCATTCTTTCTTCTCTTTTGCATAAAAATCGATAAAAAAAAACAATTAAAAATCCAATCCAATCACAGGCATGCTAAATGATTTTTAAGATGGCTGAGGAAAGAGGGATTAACTCATTTATAATAGAGGCCAAGGTTAAGGAGCAGCTCCGTCCAAAGCTAAACGAAAAACTGAAAACTACTTTTTTTTCCTCTCTTCTTGGGCATCACTTTTTGAATATGTCCGATACTTTTTCCATGTTCTATACATAGCGGTTTTGTTAGATATAGCATTAATTTTACCAATTAATTTGTTATAAAAGGCATTAATTTGTGCCAGCGAAACGACCATCACAACAAAACGCATGGGCTAAAGCCTTTGAGCCTATAGATTTCATGACGGAAATTCCCTCATTTCAGGATCAAATTAGCACTTCAATTATTATAGCGGAAATTTCCTATTCTTTTTCACATTTTCGATTATTTATTTATTTTTTCTTGTGTTGGAAATTCTTATTTCCTTTTTTAGTTTCGGAGTTGATTTTCATTATTTTAATTCATTTTGGGGTTAAGATTCACTGCAAAAAAAAGAATTTTAGGGGCGGCAGTCGTCCCTATATATAGCCTCGTGCATGTGGAGTAATAGCAGCAACCTACTCGTATTTATAGAGTAATAGCAGCGACATTGCTCCTATTACTCTACAAGCCCGAAGCTATCTGGACGAAAGGGCCATCTCTAAAAATCAAATTTCCTATAGTGATTCTTATTGAGCAAGTAACTCAGTTTCTTGATGGATTTAGGTTTTAAATATTCACTTTCTATATGAAGGTTTTCTCTTCATAGTAAAAACAAGTTTGATATTGTTGAGTTCATTGTCTTTATGACTAAATGTTTCTCTCTTTTTTATTTTATTTTTTATATTTTTGTTTTGAACAGTTATTGAACTTATCAAAGGGTGTGATTAACCTTTTGCGGCGTTCAACATCTGATTGGTTCACATTTCCACATCTTAGCGACATATTGGTTTTAGATATCAATGTTCTTAAGTCATGAAGCTTGGTTGAATGATCTTTCAATCACATACTGCGGTTTTTACTTTCTTGGAGTTCGAATCAATCTTGTGTGGGTATCGTTGGCTTCATTTCGAAACATGGGTTTGCTTCACAAATGAAAAAAATAAATATGAAAAATAGTTTAAAAGTCACAAACTTATTTTAAAAAGTAATAAAAAACAAAAAAAAAGTCACACACAAATTAAAAAAGTTACAAAAAAATAATTAAAAAGTAACAATTAGTTGGAAAAGTCACAAGTGGATTTTAAAAAGTCACAAAAAACCTTTTCAAAAAAAAAGTCACAAAAAACCTTTTCAAAAAAAAAAAGTCACAAAAAAGAAAAAAAATACGAATTGAAAAGTCACAAAACATACTTGAAAAGTGATAAACAGTTTATGAAGTCACGTTAGGAAAGTGATAAAATGGGTTAGAAAAATAACACAAAAATAACAAAATAAAAAAAAAGTCACATGCATATTAAAAAGGTAACAAATATCTATATATAAAAAGAGCATTTTTTGCCCGCCTAAATAATTCATCAAATTTTCCCGTCCATTGAATTTGCCTAATATAATTTTCTATCTATATATAGAATAATTTATATATATATAGAAAATGAGGTTTTTTCTTATAATATTTTTTATTGCCTTAAATCCATTTTCCCATTTAAAATAAACTCTCTTTTTATTTTTTTTCTTTCCTAACCATATCCAACTCTTTTTTTTTGTTTCCTGATATATTAATATTAATTAATCTATATATAAATATAAAAAGAGCCTTTTTTCTCGACTAAATAATTCATCAAATTTTCCCGCCTATTGAATTTTCCTAATGTAATTTTCTATCTATATATAGAATAATTTATATATATAGAAAATGAGGTTTTTTCTTATTATATTTTTTATTGCCTTAAATCCATTTTCCCATTTAAAATAAGCTCTCTTTTTATTTTTTTCTTTCCTAATTATATCCAACTCTCTTTTTTTTGTTTCCTAATATATTAATATTAATTAATAGATATAGATTTTATTTGATTATTTCTACCTTATTTTATCCAATCTCATAATATATAAATACTCTCGCTATCATTTTCTCTCATTTTTTTCATTTCTACCTAAGTAAAAAAAAATCACGATTCTATTTTGTTGGGTTTGATGAGAGCTTTAGAACAAGTATACTATCAATATATAAATGTTTATTTTTTAAAAATTAAATTTTACCGCACATAAATTTCCACCACTACGATCCCAATTTGTATTAAAAAATTGAAAAATTAGGTTGTACCCATTAATTAATTTTAGAAACAATCAATCATTTTTATAAATAATTAGCGAAGAAAGAAAAAATAATTGAAATTCGCAATTTCTCTAAGATTAAATTTTTGTATAATAAAAAATTATAATTCATTAAATTTTTATATAAAAATTAAACTAAATGTGTAACATGAAAATTTAAAGCTTAGCTTGGAACATTTAATTAATTTTAGAAAGAAATCATTGTTTTTAAAAATAATAATTGGCTAATAAATGAAAATTAATTAAAATTAGCAATTTTGCTCAGATTTAATTTTGGTGTGATAAAAAATTAAAATTTATTTAATTTTTACATAAAAATTAAAAGAAATATGTAACATCAATTTTGTTTAATTAATAACTCAATTGTAACATTAATCGATTTTTTAATTAATCGAATCCATAGCGATATCTTTTAAATTCCAAGACATCTCTTCAATTATTAGACATTTTTAAAATTAGATTTATATAATTCTAAAACTTATGGCTATCAAGAAAATTACTTTGGAAATAATTAATTTTTTTAGAAATAATTAGCTTAAACAACAAAATTAACTAAAATTATTTGTACTATAATTATTTGAAATAATAAATTCTATGCCTAATATTTAGTTGGACATGAATTCAATGGACAAAGATTAGCAAAAGTGCCAGATATGTATTTTTTGTTTGGGGGTATTGTCACTTAGGTATTAAGACTTTTTCCGTCAACACTTAAGTCCATTTTTTAATTTATTTGACCACTTAGGTCTTTTCTGGTAAGCAGATGAGAAATTGAATTAAATATTATTTTTCTGTTTGATTTTGATTAAAATATTAATTTCTTGTTTTTTAAATCATTTTACTCTTTTTTTATTTTCTAAATCAATAATTCAGTATTATTATTATTATTATTATTATTATTATTATTATTATTATCATTATTATTATTACAAGACAAATAATCTAAAAAAAGTGTTTCAATTGCAGTTTTAATACAAAATAGAAAAAAATTGCTCAAATTATTCAAAATATTTTGTTTCCCGTTTAGCCCATTGGGATGAAATTCGTCCAACACAATAGCTTTTGTAATCGATAATATCGTGTTGAAATATATCACGGTAAAAAGTATACCAAATACAAAATATTTATCGTGTTAATAGAAACATATCACGGTAAAAAATATACCGAATACAAAAAATTATTAAATAAAATTATCAAAATGCGCACATTTTGATATTAATCAACAGTTAATAATAATTGTAATTATTGTACATATGTTAAATTTTATAAGGAATATATCATCGTGAAAAATATACCAAATGCAAAGCAATAATAAAATGAAATAAAATAAAATTTGGAAAAAACCCTAACCCCTTCCCCTCCACACCCGACCCCCTGCCGAACCCCCACCACATTTCCTGATTACTCGATCAGGCGGCTTTCCCCCCCGAATTTCTAGGCACCATCGAGGTCACCGGTAATTGGAAACCTCGCCAATGCCCAAAAATCCGGGGAGGCGGGAGGGGGGAGGCCCCAGTAGTACCCAAATGGATGGTGAATCCGACCCATGTGTCGTGATTCACAACCCACTCAATTACTCGACCGAGGGGCCTTTCCCCCGATTTTTGGGCCCCGACAACCTCGCCGATGCCTAGAAATCAGAGGGGGAAGACCCTTGGTCGAGTAATCAGGAAATGTGGTAGGAGTGGGGTGGGGGTTGGGTTTTTTCCAATTTTTATTTTATTTTATTTTATTTTATTATTTCTTTACATTTGGTATATTTTTACGATGATATATTCCTTACGAAATTTAACGTAGGTATAGTAATTACAATTATTATTAACTATTGATTAATATCAAAATATGCGCGTATTGATCATTTTATTTGATAATTTTTTGTATTTGGTATATTTTTTACCGTGATATATTTCTATTAATGCGATAAATTTTTTATATTTGATATATTTTTTACCCTGATATATTTCAACTAACATGATATTACCGATTACTTAGAGCTACTATGTTGGATGGATTCCGTCCAAATGTACTAAAGGCGTAACAAAATATTTTGAATCATTTGAGCAATTTTTTTCTATTTTATTTATACTAAAAGCGCAATTGAAACACTTTTTTTAGACTATTTGTGTAATAATAATAATAATAATAATAATAATAATGAATGAATGAATTATTTAATTAGAAAGTTAAAAAAAGAGTAAAATGATTTAAAAAACAAGAAATTAATTTTTAATCAAAAGCAAACAGAAAAATAATATTTTATTCAATTTCTCACCTCTGATCATCGGAAAGCACCTAAGTGGTTAAATAAATTAAAAAATGGACTTAAGTGTTGCCGGAAAAAGTCTTACTACCTAAGTGACAATACCCCAAAAAACGAAAAATACCTATGTGGTACTTTTGCCAAAACTAATCAAAATTCATTACACTGTTAAAAGGGAAAATATAATTAATTTAAAAAACAAAAAAAATCATTAGATTGCTATGGGTTTTCGCTAAAAAAGGAAAAAATATTTTAAATTGCAATATATTTTTTAAAGTACAAGATTACATCAAAGTTAGATTCATACAATTCTGAAAAGTGTGGAAATTAAAATGATTATTAAAGAAATAATTAATTATTTTCATAAATAATTAGTTAAAAATGAAAATTAATAAAAACCAATCATATTACAATTAATGAAAATTAATAATGCTATTACAATTTAATTGGACTTGGTTTCAATGGACGAAAATTGGCATGGTTTTGTTGGATGAAAATTAATTAAAATTAAACATTGCTAAAACAGAAAAATAGTATTCGTTAAAAAATAAATAATAATTTAAATTTATTAGATTTCCATGGTTGACTAGATTTTCCCTAAAGAATGAAAGACATCTTTTGATCTTGCAAGATATCTTTTTAATAATCAAATATTTTTAAGATTAGATTCATATAATTCTTAAAACTAGAGCTAAAAAACTAATTATTGTAGAAATAATAAGTTATTTTTATAAATAATTAGCTAAAAATAAGAATTAATTACAATTAATTATATTTCTTAGATTTAATTGGATATATTTTTAGTGGACGGGAATTGAGATAGTTTTATTATATGAAAATTAATCAAAATTAATTAAATTGCTAAAAGGGGGAACATAATTATTTCAAAAAAATAAAAAAATAATTAAAATGAAAAATAATTAAATTGCAATGGTTAAGAAAAATGTGCTTCCAAAATTATTAATCTTTTTACGTATTTCTTTTAATTCTCATATGTTTTTGAATTTTCTATAATATTTTTTTTTTAGTTATGGTTGGTGACAAAACATTAATATTTATTTTTGTATAATTAAGGGTGTTTCAAAGGATCTATCCATTGTTTCTCAAAGTAACAAGCTCCAAAACTAGGTTTTCAAATCGTAATGATTTTTTTTTTTTTTATTTTGACACTACTCGAACAAACACTTATATAATAATTCTTTGGTTCAATCCATTGCTTTCACTAGGAACTAAGTCCAAGAATTCTTACTAAACACTTGGCTATCGACTCAATCAATTATTAGAATTATATGACTCAATTAGAGTATTTTAACTGGCTTTCGACTATGTTAAATATTTATTTAAATTTCTATCTCCTAAATAAATATTAAGAACCTTACCTACTTTGAATTATATATTTACTTTATATCGAATTTTTCGAGCTAAGATTTTATTTAATTTTTAAGTATCATCAATTAGGTTGTATATTTTAAGTATTAATCATATATATTTCAAATTATTTATCTTATCCAAATTAATTTAAATTTTATACCAAATCATTCAATATTGAATATGCCAAATATGTTAAATTAGTGAGTTTATACCTAATATGTTAATATACATGTTTAGTATATTTAGAAGATATTTATTGAAGAAATAAAATGTCAATGGCACATATATTAAAAAGTATAAATAAAATTTTTCGATTAAACCATCACGATGTGGTGTAGACGGGGATGAGAATTTTCTAGCGGGGTGTGGATGGGAAATGGAAGTTCCCATCCTATTGTAATTCTTATATCATCCTCGCTCGGTCTAAAGTAAATGAAGATGGTCCTGAACGAGGATAAGTGTTTCTCAGCATGGCAGGAATAGGGTGTTAGAGTCTGTCGGACTGTACTCATTACATTATTACTTTTATAATATATCTCTATGTTGATTATGTTTCATAATTAAAATTTAAAAGTCATTATTTATGTATTAATTGTTAATAATGTACATCACACTAATGCATAATTTATATCTTCCGAAATTTATAATTGTATACAATAGAACATAAAATAATTTTAAAGAAAAAACTATGAGCTCCACGATGTAGTAGAATTATTTTAGTATGGTTATTTTGATAACTATAATATTTAATATTATTTTATTTTGGATTTACATTAGTAGATTAATCTTGTAATGAGTAAAATGTGATATACTATTATAATCTCTGCTACAAATTGTCATCTCGTGCAAAGCACGAATACAAATGCTAATTAAGTTACTATTCTATAGAGAATATAAATTAAGTTGTGTGGATTTTCGTGAGTTTTTTCTTACATATTTACAGAATGGATTAATATGAAATACAGGGAAAGTTCTATTGAAATTTTTAGGGTTATTTTCACATTACCCCCTCAAACTATCAGCTTTGTTACAATTCCCACCCCATTCTTTTTTTTCGCCCTCCTACCCCCCCAAATTATGAGAAATTATCGCCACAAGACCCCGATAACGTTTTCCTTCCAATTCTATCCTTAAACCACCCTATTTTGTCTTTTTGTGGTCCTTTTTTGTCTTGTAGTGAAAGGGTAAAATAGTCTTAAATTATCACTAAAAGATTAGGGGGTTCTGAAACTGATAGTTTGGGGTCCTGATGCGAAAATACCAATAATTAACTTTAAATTAATCCTAAATTACTTAAATTAATTTTAATTCGACTGCGCTTTCCAGTGTGTCGATTGCGCGTTTAGTTCAAAATAATAATAATAAAGTAGCTTAAATGGTCAAAAAAATTTGGTGTGTGGTTAGTCCTAATTTTTAATTAAATTTTACCCTTTATTTTTTATGTGGATGCTTATTTCGTCCGTAAATTAATGTTATTAAATTAATTTCATACTAGTTAAATAGTTTTTACAATATATACCCCAAGCAATAAATATATATAAATCAATAAATGTATTTGATATACCTAAATAAAATTTTATTATGAATATATCACTATAAAAAATTTACCGAATATAAAAAATTAATCACAAAAAGTAAAATAAAAAATAAATTAAAAAATAACAAAAAACCCTTACTCGAAAACACCACTGCTGCTATGTCTTTCGAAAATTTTCTTCAGCATTAGATACATGCATATTTTGATTTTAAGCAACAATTAATAATAAATATAATTATTGTGCCTAAATAAAATTTTATTAGGAATATATCACTGTCAAAAATATACCGAACACAAAGAATTAATCACAAAAAGTAAAATAAAAAATAAAAAAATCTTAACCCCACCCCACCCCACCCCAACCCCAACCCCCAAAGACCCGCCACCACCAAGGTGGTGGTGGCGATGGTAATGGTGGCGAAACCACCACCAGCTGGTGGTGGTCTCACCGCTACCACAAACCAGATCCAAGATCTGGTGAGTAGCTGGTGGCTTCAACCACCAGCTATTGCTGGTGGTTGAAACAACCAGCAGATGATGGTGGTCCGCTGAGCAACTGGTCTCGATCACCAGTTCCTGGTGTGGTCGACCACCAGCTATTGCTGGTGGTTGAAGCTACCAGCAACTCACCAGATCTCGGATCTGGTGGTGGTGGTGGTGGCGGCGGCGAAACCACCACCAGTTGGTGGCGGTTTCACCACCATTACCACCACCACTACCACCACTATCCTGGTGGTGGTGGGTCTTTGGGGGTGGGGGTAGGGTGGGGTTAATTTTTTTATTTTTTATTTTCTTTTTTATTTTTCTTTTTGTGATTAATTCTTTGTGTTCGATATATTTTTTACAATAATATATTCCTAATAAAATTTTATTTAGGTACAATAATTATATTTATTATTAACTATTGCTTGAAATCAAAATATGCGTGTATTTAATGCTAGAAAAAAATTTCGAAAGACCATAGCAGCGGTAGTGTTTTCGGGGTAAGGGTTTTTTGTTATTTTTTAATTTATTTTTTATTTGACTTTTTGTGATTAATTCTTTGTGTCCGGTAAATTTTTTATAGTGATATATTCCCAATAAAATTTTGTTTAGGTACATCAAATACATTTATAATTTATATATATTTATTGGTTAGGGTATATATTGTAAAAACTATTTAACCAGTACGAATTAATTTAATAAAATTAATTACAGACGAAATAAGCATCCACATAAAAAATAAAAGGTAAAATTTAATTAAAATTTAGGACCAACCGCACACCAAAATTTTTTACCATTTGAGCTACTTTATTATTATTATTTTGGACTAAAAGCGCATTCAACACAGTGGAAAGCGCAGTCAAATTAAAATTAATTTAAGTAATTTAAGATTAATTTAAAGTTAATTATTGGTATTTTCGCAACAGGACCCCAAACTATCAGTTTCACAGAACCCCCTAATCTTTTAGTTATAATTTAAGACTATTTTACCCTTTCACTGCAAGACAAAAAAGGACCACAAAAAGATAAAATAGGGTGGTTTAACGGTAGAATTGGAAGGAAAACATTATCGGGGTCGTGTAGCGATAATTTCTCATAATTTTTTGGGGGGGGGGGGGGCTAATGTGAAAATAACCCAAATTTTTATGAATTGTATTGAATTAAATTAATTAAGATTATTATTGTAACTCATTCTTTATTTTAATTATTTTTTTACGTTTTAGATTAATATTGTTAACATCTATCAATACCGTTATTAGTTCAAAAAATTTGCCTCCCGTGCAACGCACCGGTGAAACAGTTAGTAATTTTTAAAAAATCACAAAATAAGTATATAGCATAATTTCCCCAAAAAAAAAAAAAAATTGCCTAATATTGTTGATCGTTGGAGAACTTTTTCCCAAAAAAATCACCTACAAGAATATTTTTCTAATCTCAAAAGGTAACTAGGGCATATGGCATAATTTTCCCTTAGCACATACATCATCAAGAGGACCTCAAATGGGTTAGTGCCAATTTAGTGACCCTTTGATCATGACACTGCACCGTAACATTGGAGTCGAGGACGCTATAATTTTCTGTTTCTTTTTTCTTTTCCTTGTTTTTGCTTTTCGTGTGTGTTTTGTTATAAATAATTGGTATTTATGAACATTTTCGGTATTTTAATTGATAAAATAATATTGAGGTTGCTAGAAAAATGATGATTAATTTCTATCATCCCACAATTTTGAATTTAAAATTTTATTTTAAATTTTAAATTAATTAAAATAATTTTTTTCGTTATATTTGAAATTATTTGCATGTTATTTCAAAAATTGATGTTTCAGTAAAAAATGTATATATTTTTCTTATCTTCAAAAAATAAAAATAAAAATAAAAATGGAGTTGGTGTCAATAGAGTAGACTAGAAAATTTGGATTAACGAAGGAACCGACGAAGTCAACTTTTATCAAATGAACTGATTGTCTGATGATCTGATCTGGTTTATTTTATTTCAATGCTTATCTGCAATTTGTTGTCATTAAATCATAATATATAGTGTTTGTATCGTAGGTATTGATTTTTTTATTTGGTCGTATTATCTTAGTGTTTTTTTTGTAATTATTATTCTCTCTTAAATAATCTGTTGCCCCGTAATTGGAGGAAATGAAAAAGTTATTAAATGACTTCCTTATATAAAAATTAAGGGTGTGTTTGATTCCACAAAAGTTTTCCTGGAAAACGAGTTTTCCAGTCATTTTTTCCAACTTCGGGTGTTTGATTGGTTTTTTTTTCCAGGAAAACGTTTTCCAACTTTTCTCGAAATCCGCACTTTTCCTTTTTTTTTCTTTGGGGGGAGGTGGTTTTTGTTTTCCGGAAAAAGTTTTATACTTTTTTTTTTTTTAATAGACAATTTAATTTAACCATAAAGATAAGGAAAATGATCAAATTTCATTAAAAAAAATTCAAAAATAAGGAAAATAACATTATTTTTCAACTTTCAAATTAACCCAATCAAACACCTACAACTATCATTTTCCTGGAAAACTTTTTCCCAGAATTCATTTATCCGGAAAATTTTTTCCTTCTAACTATTTTCCCTATCGATCAAACACACCCTAAATGGAAGTCTTTCATATGAACTAGATTAAATTGTTGGTCATACGTGGATTGAAGTGGTGACTTCTCGCATACTGTACGTGGAAATTAATAAGACCCCCAAAAAATCTTTCAAGTGAATAATCGTGCCAACCGTAAAATGTATATATGTATAGTTCAATGGCTTATTTATTTTTAAATGTCTATTTAAGAGAGAGATTGATAGAGATTATTCTTTGGGGGGGGGGGGGTGGGGAGGATTATTTATCAACACCCTCAAATGAGAGTACATTGTAAATTATGGGGGAGGAATCCCTATCCACTAAGTTGGGCCTAACAGTGAGCGACCTAGCTTGCAGACCTCCAAACACGGAAAAAAAATGGAAATATAAAAAAGGAGAGAGAGAGAGAAATAAATTTAATAATGATAAAATAATTCTGAAAGATATTAGTTTGAATGTGAGCATGTGGACATCATCCGGGAAGTAATGAAAAAAAGTGGGGAAGAAGAGGAAAGTGATTGAAAGATGATTAAAAAAAAAAAAAAGAAAATGAGAGAAGGAGATTTTTAAAAAATGAGATCAATCCAAAATGATTGAGAGAGAGAGAGAGAGATTTTTAAAAAATGAGACCAATCCAAAATGATGTCTCTCTCTCTTTTACGTGATATTTACATATGGTGCTCCTATTCTATGTTAATTTTTTCTACCTAAAACTCATTTGCGATTAAAAATCGAATATCAATATTAACTACATATCACATATTATTATATCACTCATTATTATCCATACATCGTTTAATCCCTACAACTATCTATCTAAAAAGTTAGCTTTCAGATAGAAAAAAATTTATCAGCACACATCTAGTGTTTGTGTGTGTGACATCGGCTTGCAACTTGCTACTGTAACACATTGTCTATACAATTCAACTAAAAAAATTGGATTTTTAAGGGCGATCTGTCGTCCTCCTGCCTATAGAGTATTAGGAGTGATATATTATCATGTTGCCCCTAATGCTCTACAGGCACAAGACAATAGAAATGACAGGCCGCCCTAAAGGTCCAATTTCTTATCGTATTCTATATCTACACAATGTGGTTCAAATATTATCTACCCTTTAAAGTCCCAGATCCACATAAGTATTCAGGTGACACGTAGAAAATAAGTCAACAGTGTACAGACTAAGGGAAAATGCATTTTTTGAGTGGTCAATAATCACCGCTAATGCTCCCCTGACCACTCAGTGGTCAGGGAGCATGCCCACACGCTGATGTGGCACCCCCCCACGGGGCGCCACGTCAGCGATGCAAAAATTTTTTTTTTAAAAAATTTCTTTGAATTTTTTTTAGCATCTACGTTAAGTGAGATGAATAATACATAACAGCCCCCTGATGGCGGGGGGCTCATGTGGGCTCCACATTTTTTTCCCCGAATTTTACCAAATGTGGTCATATACCATGACCACTAGTGGTCATGGGAGCAAAACTGCAATAATCACTATTGAATTTAAATGTTTTGTTGAAATGCTCAGGCAGTGTTCTCTTTATGTTTTAGTTTTGAGTTTTCAAAATATTTTTTATTTTCTATTTTATACTGTTATTTTGTGAAAATTGAAAATGTTTTTAGTTTGTCATTTTAAAAAACTATTTTTAAAAAGAAAAAATAAAAAAAAAACTTGTTTAATTTGAATATTTTTGAAAAAAATAATAAACTTACATAATGAAAATTACATAGAAATCCTAAACTTATCTAAAACCCTCATCTTCAACACCCACCTCACCGCGACCCGGCCACACCATCTTGTAACATGGTGGTTCACGAGAAGGATTAAAATGAATATCGAAGTAAAAGTTCAGAATGATAAGTCACTAGTGTAAACTACAAAATTTGAAAATACATTTTCGATGGAGGCTTTTCTTTTTTGATTGAGGGATGGGGGATGAGAATCGACCCCGGGCGGCACCCGTGGTTTGGCCGGGTTTTGCCACTGCGCCACCTGAGCGATCTCTTTGATGGAGGCTTTTAAAACATGAAACATAACATGTTTCACTATTTTAGAAAAAACAAATTTTTACAAATATTTACATATTTTATTTTATTCTCAATTTGATCAAATCGATCACATCCACATATCTTGTAAAGCCTACATGTGCTTCATAAATCTCCATTATTCAATTTCACTTATTCTCTCTCCTACTTCACTTAAAATAAAAAACAACTAGAATATAGCATTGAGGATGCAGCGTGTTTTTAAAATCCAAAAATTTTATAGTCGACAATGAAATTAAGAATAAATTATTGTTTCGATACCTTCAAAACAATTATTGTTGAGATGGTTCGAGGAAAGAGGGATTAACTCGTGTAGTCGTGTACATCTATAAATGAGGGCAAAGTTAAGAGCAGCACCATCAAAAGTTAAACAGAAAACCCATAACTTCCTTCTTTTCTTCTCATCTTGGGCATCAGTTCTCGAATATATACTTCCTATCTTCCACCATGCTATTCTCTTATATATAACAGAATTAATTCCGCCAAGAATTAGCAGAAGAAGACATGGCGGACGAGGCGGCTGTGGGGTTTCTGCTAGACAACCTAAAGCAGTTACTTCTTTACAATGTTAATCTGATTCTTGACGTGAAGAATGACGTCGAATCTCTGCACGAAGACATGAAATTGCTAAAAGCCTTTCTCAAGGACATGTCTCAAAGGACCAACAATCAGGAAGTCCTAAATCAATTGGTTAGACAAATCAGGGACTTAGTATATGACGCAGAAGATTCTGTGGACCTGTACGTTTCTCAGGCGGCTATGCAACAGGCCCGAGGGACGATGAAGAAAGTTCTCCATATATTCGATCACGGGACAAAGCTTCGAAACATGGCTGTAGATATTAAAAAGGTCAAGGAAAAGGTCAGTGATATATATCAAAACAAGAAGTTCGGGTTTGAGGCGGCCTTGCAAGCTGCGGTTCCCACACCAAAAAAGAGAAAGGTACAACGCCATTACTTACACTCGCTTCTCGGTTTATTGCTTTACTAATTGATTAGCTTAGTTGATTAATGCCCTGCAATTAATTCTTCAGTTGTCCAGGCCTGGCAGGTAGCTTGTCACCAATACCTCTCCTTTTTCCTTTTTCTTTTTTATTTTTTTTTTAATTTTTTAATTTTTTTTAATTTCTTATTTTTTGAATTACCAGAGGAGTATAAGGGAGGAGAACAGAACCCTAAATTTATAGGATGAAAAATTGATCCTGATATTACTAGGGTCTTGACAGCTTGTCACAAATATGTTAAATATGTTTGCTGTAGAAAGCTTGACATAAGCAAAATACATATTTATTGTTCACAAAAATGTCATCTTTAATGGTTAAGCACAGCGACTTTTTGAAGTCATTATTATTATTATTATTATTTAATTTTTTTTGGCCAAAAGAAAATTTGAATTTTCTGTCCGTTGTTACTTATTTTATTTCGTGATATATATGTGTGTGTGTGTATATATATATATATATATATATATATATAGATAAAGTATTACGAAGTGCGTCTGATCCGTCGATTTTGATCCGTTCTATGCATGTGAGACGCTAAGGTACTCATACATAAGCAGATGTGTGACATGTGTCTCCCCTAGTGGTGGGACACAAGTGGGCAACGGATTGGAACTCATGTGTCCGTAGGGGCAGATTTAGAAATTTCGGATTTCCCACTCCTTAAAAGAAGACCCCTATGGTAATTGTGTGTCTTTGTTGTTGGGCGAGTTTCTTTATTTGTCAAAACTAATTTTACTACATGGTGAAAAACTTACGCTAGCGCTCTGCTCCCAACATGGGCACTGTGAGGGCCATTCCCACGCCGACGTAGCGCCACATCATCAACCAAAAAAAGATTTTTTTTATATCTACATTAGGTTAGATGAATAATACATAATTGCCCCCTCATGGTGGGGGAGTTAGTGGGACCCCATGAAATTTTTTTCCCTGACTGTGGATACCATAAAGTACCCACAGTGGGGAACAGAGCGCCACTGGAAAAATTTAATTAGCATCTAGCTAAAAGTATTTAAAAAATGGAAAAAAAAGAATCTATTAAATTGTGATATTTTACATTTGAAAGGTATCATAAAATATTCTAAAATGATAGACATTTTTGTTGATAAAAACAATTAATGATATATAAGGATATATATATATAAAAAAGGCGAAATTTAATGTTTCAACTATATTAACTATGACTTTCTTAATTAATCTGTGTTAAAATAACTATTATATGTTCTTTGTGATACTAAAGGAATATTAAATTTCCATTATGCTTCCAAAAGTGTAGTGTCTGTATCTCTAATTGATGTTTTGATTTTTAATGAGTGTTGAAAGTTGAGTGTTTACATGTCTTACACTCAGTTCTAACCTGACCACGAACAAAAAACATTACATTTAGCATTATATTTTTGGTAAACTTGTTTTGAAGAAGCTTTGACATTAAAAAATAATAATAACAATTAAAAAAAATATCGTTTCCTCTACTTTGCCTGGCTAATTAATTGAACTAAAGCAACATTGTTATATATTATACGTAAATTTGCTAGTGTTATTGTCCGGTGAAGAGTATCCTATTCCTCAATTTCATATAGAGGGCTTGCTGATGTATGTATAGGCTCCTAAATATGAAGATAATGTGGTGGGCTTTAAAGATGAAGCTGAAACAGTAACCAATCTTCTGACAGGAGCAGCAGAGGAACTACAAGTCATATCAATTGTTGGTATGGCGGGTCTCGGTAAGACCACGCTTGCTAGAATGATATATTGTGATCCTAACACTGAGTATGAATTTTGCAATCGTGCATGGGTTTATCTTTCCCAAACGTATAATCGAAAGGAAGTGTTACAGGATATCCTTAGACAGTTTACTAAGTCTAGCAAAGCTGACATGGATGAGGTTGACCTGGAAAATGAACTTAAAAGCTTTTTGGTCAAAGTAAAGTATCTTATTGTCATCGATGATGTGTGGAGCACGGAGGCTTGGGAAGATCTGAAAAATGTTTTCCCTAATAATGGGAAAAAGAGTAGAATTTTGTTAACTACTCGTATAAAGACAGTGGCTATAAAAGCCAACCCCCATGGTGAACCCCATCAATTGCGATTTCTAAGAACTGAAGAAAGTAAGACATTACTCCGAAGAAAGGCACTTGGAGCAGAGGAGTGCCCCGATGAGTTGAGCGATTATGAATTGCTTATAGTGGATAAATGTAAAGGACTACCACTGGCATTAGTGGTCATTGGAGGAATTCTTCTTGGAAAAGGTAAAGACATCAACTCATGGGAAAAAGTTTCTGGAAGTGTGCCGGAATTTCTGAACATGGATGAGAGCAAAAACATCAATGATGTTATAGAATTGAGTTTTAGTAACTTGCCTTATCACTTGAAACCATGTTTTCTTTACTTAGGGACATTTCCAGAAGACTCCCAAATTCCAGTGTGGAAACTCTTCCAAATTCCAGTGTGGAAACTACTTCAGCTTTGGATCGCTGAAGGGTTCATACAGAAAAGTCAAGAGGGAAAAATGAGTTTGGAAGATATTGCTGAAGAATACTTGGACGATTTTATCAGCAGGAATTTAGTAATGGTTGGAGATCGAAAATCAAATGGCAAAGCTAAAACTTGTCAAGTTCATGACATGCTTCATATATTTTGTAAGAAACAAGCTGCAGATGAAGGTTATTTCTTTGAGATTACACAGCATAATCCTTCCAACCCTGACAAAGAAAAACAGCGTTGCCTTTGCATTCATTCCAAAATTTCAAATTATATCTCTTCGAAACCATCCGGTCCACGAGTTAGGTCATTTTTATGTTTTGCCCGTGATGAAATCATCTTAGAAAAGGAAAATTGTTCTTCCATACCAAAGGCATTTAAATTGCTTAGGGTGTTGGATGCTAAACCTATTCGTTTAACTCGTTTTCCCGTTGAACTAACTCTACTCATTCATCTGAGGTACCTGGTTCTCTCTTGCGAATTCAAGATCCTTCCTGAAGCTCTTTCCAGCCTTTGGAACCTACAATCTCTTATTGTTGAGACAACATCACGAACCCTTGAAATCAAAGCAGATGTATGGAAGATGATTCAATTCAAACATTTAAAAACAAATGCATCCACAACTGTTAAAGGTCCTCCCCCTAACTCAAGAAGAAACAAAGACGAATCTTCTTTGAACTTGAGAACACTTTCTACAATATCGCCTGAATGTTGTACCGAAGATGTCTTTGCTGCAGCTCCCAACCTAAGCAAGTTAGGTATCAGGGAAAGTTAGCGAACTGTTGGATGTCAAGGGTAATGGATCTAGTTTGTTTGATAGTCTGGGAAGATTAGAATTCCTTGAAAATTTGAAGCTATGGAATGATGTACATCCTTTACCACCTTCTGAAGGAAAAATACACGGACTTCCACAAAACTACAAATTCCCATCAAACCTAACAAAGCTGACAATAGTAGAAACTCAGCTCGAATGGGAGCACATGTCGATATTGGGAATGTTGGAAAAGCTGAAGATTCTCAAGTTGAAAGATAATGCATTCCAAGGAAGAAAATGGAAGACAAATGAGGGAGGCTTTGGTTCTTTGCTAGTCTTTCACATTGGAAAGACTGATTTAGTTTTTTGGGATGCTTCTGCTACTCATTTTCCACGGCTTAGGTGCCTTCATCTTAATCATTGCAATAAACTTGACGCAGTCCCATTTGATCTCGCAAAGATTCCTAGCTTGGAGATATTGAACCTCAACTGTACAACCCCATCAGCAGCACATTCTACAAAGAAAATAAAGGAGTACAAAAATCAAACTGGAGGTAATGGATTTAAATTATTCATTTATCCTCCAGATCAGGTCAAATGACCTCAATTGGCTCAAGCTCAAAAATTCGACTGAAAAGGTAATGTATATTACTACTGGATTGTGAAACATATTTCTTGTTTCTATGACAAAACCATTTGCTGATATGATAAGGTTTTGGCTTTTGTATTTCGGGCAGCAAAAAGAATGAATGTTTGCTAGTGTGCTAGATGGACATGTGATACAGGTTGTCGATCACTTGGATTTACGTCCAAAAATTCGGATAAGTTTCATTAAGGACGGCCTGATTAAGGAGTCGTTGGATGATGTCCTACAGACTCTTGAGACACATCCTTGTGGAATTGTGCAACATGAACTTCTCAGTTTATGGACTCAATTCAAGAATGAATGATAATGCTACAGTTCTTGGGAATCGACTTTAAAATACCTTGTTTGCTAGTTTTTAAGAAAATTGGATGGGAAGCATATCCTCAACTCTTAGAAGGTATTGCAATCGTTTTTGGATGTAAAACCAGAGGAAGATATGGGCCACAATCACAACCACTTATTTATATTGTTGTTTTTGACTTTTTGTGTGTTTGTTTCAGTCATTAGCTTTATTTGGCAAAGTCGAGTTATTATGACAGCCACTCTCAGCTCAGCAGGATCTTCTAATGCACAATTGAAAACTATTTGCATCTTTGATGGAACCCATATGGGGACACAGTCAGAGCATATTCCTGTAGCAGTTGAATTGGGAAGAAAACTCGGGGATCTTAAAATCAACATTGTCTATGGAGGAGCACTCTGCGGATTGCTAGGATGTGCTATTACAACTGTTCAAGCACGAGGATCCAGAATAGTAGGTGTCACTTTACCTCATTTATCACAAATCTATGAAAGCACAGTCGGTATTACTCATGAGCACACATTACTCATGATAGCATATTCAGATGCATTCATTGCACTTCCTAGAGGTTTAGAAACATTGGAACAAATTTTCAACGTCTTGTCTTGGTCCCGTTGAACTTGCATAATAAACCCATTGGTCTTTTCAACGTGCACAATTATTTTGATGGTTTATTATTAGTATTTCTGGATTTTGCAACTACAACAGTCTAATTTCTCCTGTTTCAATGAACATGCTTTTGGTTTCGTCCTCAATTGAGCAATTATTGGAGAAATTACATGCTTTTGTACCACAACTAGATTCAACACAACCTCTAATCAGCTGGAGACAAATTTCCAAGAAGCGTAAACGAGACCCCAATGAAGTCGATTTAGAGTTGAGATTATAAGTGTGGAATGTTATCATTTGATTTTTTTGGGCAGCAACTTTCACGTGTGATTCTTCTTAGCAACAATCAAGTGATATCTCTCGTTCTCCTTATTGAACATTGAGGACAATGTCCGTTTTAGTTTGGGGTGGAATTTTGTGCTGTTATAAATCAAGTGATAATTTTAATTCTTGTGGACGAGCCCATAATGTTTTAATTCTTGTAATTTTTACCATTTTTTCACCTTTTTGTTTATTTTTTATATTAGGAATCACAAAGAGTTGAAAAATGGTAAAAATGACCAAGAGTCAAACTTCTCGAAGATGGGGGACCTCTTGGCAATTTCCCAAGAATTTCCATTGTAAATGGCATCTAACGTCTCCATTGCCGTATCATCCATTGAGTGGAGACTTCATCATAATGCATGATGAAAGATAATGTAAAAGAAAAAGAAAAGTTGTCATGATGAGGTTTTTTTTTATGATGATGTTGATCAATTTGAACAGTTGTGGAATATATATGGAGAGGGGGCATACATGCAAGGAGAGGGCTGGGAAGGATAACTTGGCAGAGAGTTTTGAAAGGAGACGAGAGTGAAGAGAAAAATCAACAGAGAGTTTTGACGAGAAAATGAAGGGAGAAAACACCGAAGGCACAACATCTATCTCAACTCTTTGAAGTTCGGTTATGTATCTCTGTATTATTTCTATTGTGATTCTCGTATTTAAATTTATGTGTAGTGATGTTTGTATACTTGGGACGAGCAATGAATCCTTTTTGTGAACCTTAGTATTACGTTATTGGATTTAATATTATGCGATTGACTTGTCGTTAATTTTATATTGTTGAACTCATAAATTTATCTTTTTGATCTATTGATAAATTATAAATTGGTTTGTGTCGGATTGGAGATATGAAAACATAAATTAGAATAAACAACATTGAACACTAATTTGGACAAGATTTAGAGCTAAACGTGTGGTTAATGCGATCTTTAGGTGAAGTTTCGACGTAACCTTTTTGAGTTTATTGTGTGAATGCACTCTAAAAGGTTGATACACAGATAGATAAATTGACCTAATAGAATAGATTTATTTATCATCAAAACAGGTAAATAATTGAATTAGTAAATTCTGCTGTTAATAATAAGAAGATCATTATTGAATCCAATTACGTGTATTAAAGGAATCAAAGCTGGTGAAATCGTGAGTCTCAAGTGTTTTAATTCCCCTCGTCGTCTATTTAGATATCGCAAACATTTAATTCTTATAATTTATATTTTATTTAGATTATATATTTAATTTGTAAATTGTTATGTTTGTTGAAAAACCAAAACAACCTTTAATTCGTCATTTCAAATAGAGTAGAAAATTGATAATCTTGGTAATTAAATCAAGTCTTTATGGGATCGATACGCGGACTCAATATCCATTTTACTACTTGTTCGACCCGTACACTTGCGGAATTTATTTTGACACATTTTCTACCGAACAGCATCCGCTGTCGTCACAAATGACAAACTTCAATCCCTTCTTATTCATCACTCTCGAGACAGCGACATATAGTTGACCATGGATGAAGACTGACCTCTTTAAATATGGCCCAACATTGTTCAGCGCCTATCGCTGGCTTTTATTGATGGTCATCGCATAACAAACCATGAGGTTAAATTGCCTCTTCTCAAAAGTGAACGGTAATCATATATCAAATGGGGTAGATTCAATGCAAGAATTAGAAATTCCTTTCCAGTATTTATCCCAGATAGAATCTTTGCATTTATAACATATTTTCCGAGCTGTGTGACTATAAGATGGGCACCATTGCAAAAACCAACCGAGCGATCAATAATACACATCAACATGATCGGGACACCAACCTTCAACTTCAAAACATGACTTCCGCACTCTAGAACATGAGATTCCATTCAAGAACTCTAAGGTGTGAATCTTACAAAGCAAATCATGCCCCGAACTATTAGTCCGAGGTGTGAAATCGGAATTTTAATATGTCCACTACTCTGAATGACTCATGCTAACAATATAATCGTTCACCATTCCAACATCTTCGAGCATAGGAAAGAGTATGACCCTTCCATTCAAGTAAGAATAAGAGCTCTCCACAGCCAAAAAATTGGGATAGGTGCTATCCATTACAGCTTTTACCAGATCAAAAGAAACACGCACCAGAAGATCCCTTGGTATTTCAACGGACTCCTCATCATCATTTGGCTAGCCAATCTCTCGATTCCCAATGCTTAAAATCCATTCTGAAAACTTCCTCAGTTCATTAGTGTGTTCATCTCCATGAAGATTATGAAACCTCATATTTCTCATAAGTCTCAATGCTCTACAGTGGTCCCATACAGAAGATGAGTTGAGAGATGCATTGACGATGTCGGGCCTTGTTCCCTTGGGAATAACGGGAAGTATCTGCCGAAAATCCCCACAAAATACAATAGTTTTGCCATCGAACGATAACCTAGCACCCCTAAGGTTACTGAAACTGGTCAAATCCTGCATCGTAACTTCCCTGTTTGATGTTGCACATTGAATCTTCATCCACATTCAACATGATAGAAAACCATGAACGAGCACTTCTACCCAACGAAAGCAGAAAAGCTACTATCTCTCTTTGAGACCTGATTATAGCCGAAAGAGTCCTCCACAAAAAGGTTTTCCCCATACCACCATGTTCGTACAAAAATAAAACTTCGTCATGATCACCATGAACATCATTCATCACGGTGTCATAAACATATTTCTATTCCTCAGTCAGATTGGATAGCAACCTTGAGTGTTCCTTGGCCAATTAATCCCTATTGTACAATAATTCATCATATATTAGAATTTTTTTGGGGCAGAGAAATACTAACCATTGGGAAAAGGCATATAATTATAGTCTCGAAGGCTTTTCCCCTTGTGGCATAGTAATTTCTCAATCTTAACCAATGCATAATTTTTGACTTGATCATCGGTCACCTATAAATTTGCAATGCACATCCCACAATTAGTTAATGCTTGGAAAATTATAAGCAAACAATCAAAGCACACAAATAACAGGAAAAAAAAACATATCATCGTGAGCAATAATACCTGGGTAAACATATCATCGTGAACAACAATACATGAGTTGTGCAAAGCATTCTGATGCATGTGTTCTATATCTTTTGACAAATATTGGCAACATTTCTCCCACAATGCCTTAGGACTATCGAAGCAGTCAAATACGAGTAAAGTGACAAACAGATTTCCCGACGACAGTTCAGAAGCCCAATGTCGGTGTATTCTTTGTCATCGTCTAAGATACCCCGAGCATAGCACGCTTCCTCGAAATTATTATATACTTTTCCATCAACCGTTTTTATTTCTACATAAGACTTTGGACTGTGTACATGATTTAGCAACATGTGCAGATAGCACCTAGAAGAATTTAGCGAAAAGAATAGGACACGAAAAAAATAAACCGCGACTTCCAAAAATATTAAAAACTGACAAATAATTTATTTGGATAAAATAAATAAATTGAAATATATAAGATTAATAATTAAAATAAACGACTTAATCGATAATCTTTAAAAATTGTATGAAATCTCAAACGACAAAAATCGATATAATATAAATTATTTAAGGTAACTTAGACTCTTGATATTTATTCAGTTGATAGAATCCTAAATTGATATTTAATATAATCGAGAGACAACTAAGAAATTCTAATTGATTCGTATGATTTCAATCATTGATTGAGTCGACGGCCAATTGTCTGTTAAATATGTAATTTACGAAATACGTAATTTAGGAATTTATTTACTTTTCAACTTATTTAATATTTATTCATTAAATATAGACTTGAAATATTTATTTGCTTATCACTAAAATTAGAAAATTAAATAATTTTTCTAGCGTCCATCAATTTAGTTATGATAAGTGCGTTTTACGCACTTATTTAGGGTCGCTAAACTCCAATTAATTTTATCTCCTATCTATTTCGTGCCTAAATTTTACAATTTATTATTATTTTAGGAGAAGAATTAGATATGGAGGAAAGTGGAGCAATATTGGAGTGGAGATGGCCAAAAGAAGGGAAGAAATATGAAGATAATGAAAGTTTCCAAATTTGAGGACGATAATGAAATTATGCTAAAGATTGGGAACGAATTTTGACCTAGATAAAAGTGGAATTATAGGTAAATTGGCCCGATTGAATAGATTTAATTATCATCGAGAGAGATAGTTATATAATTTAGGAAATTCGACCGTTAACACGAGTTAATTATTTTGGATCCATGAATGTGGGATTAAGGGGATCAATTGGGTGAAGTAATGAGTCCCAAGTCTTTAAATACCTTGATTTAATCTACAAATTCTTTTAATTCTTGCATAATAGATTTAGTAGAGCATTATTCTCCTAGCATTCTATTTAAATTTAGTATTATTACACCCATTAATTTGATCCATCAAATAAAGTGATAAATTGACAAATTTTGGTACTCAAAACAAGTCCCTGTGGGATCGATACGTGGACTCAAATCCACTTTACTACTTGTTTGACACCGTACACTTGCGGTTCGCATTTGCACTCATATTTTTAAGCGAACAAGTTTTTGGCGCCGTTGCCGGGGACTTCGTAATTGATATCGATACTAGTCAATTATTACTTTAATTTAATTTTATTTTTATTAGTCATCTAAATTTTACTTATTTTGTGTTGCAGATTTGCATGCTAAACACGAGATCGAACCCATTATTTGAGTTCGTGCCTTTTGATCCTGAGATAGAGCGCACATTTCGACGTACATTAAGAGAAGCAAAAGAAGCTAAGAAAAAGCAACAGGGACAGGAGATGGCTGAAGAAGAAGAACGGCTTGTAGCTAACCCCGCTTGTCCGTTGAGGGAATATGTCACACCGACGATGGGGAATAATCTCACTTGCTTGGTTCCTCCTGCGATTCCTGCTAATAACTACGAAATTAAGCCGGGAACTATTCAGCTTGTCCAACAAACGGTACAATTTCATGGGCTGCAGGACGAGGATCCCCATGAGCACATAAGGCGATTTTTAGAAATCTGCGATATGTTCAAAATTAACGGAGTACCTCAAGAGGCTATTAAAATGAAATTGTTCTCATTTTCTTTGGC
Source organism: Jasminum sambac (assembly GCA_018223645.1). Taxonomy (NCBI): domain Eukaryota; kingdom Viridiplantae; phylum Streptophyta; class Magnoliopsida; order Lamiales; family Oleaceae; genus Jasminum; species Jasminum sambac. The sequence goes on from CP073643.1 coordinate 39,122,696, forward strand.
TGGAAAGGCGAGAACGTGGTTTTATACTCTACCCGCCAATTCAGTTACAAGTTGGGCTAATTTGTGTCAGAAATTCTTTGACAAATTCTTCCCTCCAGGCAGGATGTTAAAAATAAGGCGTGAAATAACCTCATTTTCCCAACACCATGGAGAATCTATATTTGAAGCATGGGAACGATTCAATGACTTGCTGAGACACTGCCCAAATCATGGCATACCCGACTGGCTCATCGTGCAGACCTTTTATAATGGGTTGAGTGATGAGAACAAGAAGCATGCAGACTCTGCTGCAGGAGGCTCACTCATGGATAAAACATATGACGAAGCATCCTCTATTTTCGAGAAGATGGCTGCAAATAGTTATCAGTGGTATTCAGATCATTCGCTGCCAAAGCACGTTGGAATTCATGAAGTTGATGCCGTGACATCAATCGCAGCGCAAGTGGCAGCTCTTTCCCAAGAAATTGGATAATATGACTTTGCCTACAGCTAACATGGCCCAGTCGAGTGCTATATGTGATATTTGTTGTGCTAACCATGTTACTACAGAGTGCCCTGTGGCCCATTCAAACTTACCAATTGATCAGCAGGCATTCTTCGCTGGAAACAATCAAAGGCCACCATATGGGCCGTACGCTCAGACGTACAATTCGGGATGGAGACAACACCCGAACTTCTCTTGGAAAGACAACAATGCAGGAATGAGGCCACCTGGATTTAATCCGCCGCAGGAAAGGAAAAGCTCATTGGAAGAAGTCTTAGCCAAATATATGGAAGCAAACAACAATTTCATGCAAAAGACCGAACACACTCTCCAAAACCAAAATGCTACAATCAAGAATTTGGAGACTCAAGTTGGGCACTTAGCAAATGCAGTAGCAGCACGCCCCCCGGGTACTTTGCCAAGTGATACGGTGACCAACCCAAAGCAAATCAATGCCATCACCACTAGAAGCGGACTTAAATTGCTGGAGATAGAAGTAATAAATAAGGAACTAGCTGCCTCAGATGCAGTTGAGAATGAGAAGGAAGAGCAACAAGAAACCGTCGAATCATCGGACAAAGGGCCAAGGGTGGACAAAAATGAGGAAACAAGGCCACATCCAATCAAGGCTTACGTTCCCCCGATCCCCAATCCTCAGAGGCTGCAGAAGAGTAAATTGGACAAACAGTTTGGGAAATTTCTTGAAGTATTCAAAAAGCTACACATAAACATACCGTTCGCAGATGCCTTAGCTCAAATGCCCAGTTATGCGAAATTTATGAAAGAGATCCTATCCAACAAAGAAAGTCGATTTAACATGAGACGGTGATGCTCACCGAGGAGTGCAGTGCAATTCTACAGAAGAAATTACCTCCTAAATTGAAAGATCCAGGGAGTTTTAATATTCCTTGCACAATAGGCTCATTTTATTCTGGTTTAGCATTATGTGACCTAGGTGCTAGCATTAATCTAATGCCATGGTCTGTGTACAGGAAGCTTGGATTAGGAGAGTGCCGACCAACCACCGTTTCCTTGCAATTGGCTGATAGGTCAATCACTTACCTAAGAGGGATCATAGAAGACGTGTTAGTGAAGGTTGACAAGTTCATTTACCCAGTGGACTTTATTATTTTGGACATGGAGGAAGATAAAGAAATCCCTCTTATATTTGGAAGACCATTTTTGAGAACGGGAAAGGCATTGATCGATGTTTATGAAGGAACGCTTACGCTAAGGGTGGATCAGGATAAAGTGACGTTCAATGTGTTTGACGCTTTAAAACGTCCATCCTTGTCATCTACAGATGCTTGCTTCCAAATCGACATACTTGACCGCACAATTGATGAGGTTTTTGTTGAGACCTTCCCACTAGATCCACTTGAGGCATGCATTGTGGGGTCAGGAAGCTCCCATGTAGAGAACGAAGAGCAGGCGGAGATGGCTCGTCACATGGAAGCCTTACATGCTATGGGTTACAAAAGGAATTGGGTATTCGAGTCATTGGGAGAAGCTCCAAAGAGAATCCTCCCCTCCATTGAGTCTCCGCATACGCTTGAGATGAAACCCCTTCCATCACACCCCAGGTATGCTTATTTAGGAAAATCTTTTACATTGCCTGTGATTATTTCTAATCAATTGACTGAAGTGGAAGAGGAGAGGTTGTTGCGAGTACTGAGGGAACACAGAACTGCTATTGGATGGACAATAGCCGATATTGAAGGGATCAGCCCTTCAATCTGCATGCACAAGATTTTGCTCGAAGAGGGAGGAAAGACTTCTATTGAGAATCAACGCAGACTGAATCCCAATTTGAAAGAGGTCGTCAGGGCCGAGATAGTAAAGCTTCTAGATGCAAGTATCATTTACCTCATCTCAGACAGCCCATGGGTAAGCCCAATCCATGTTGTGCCCAAAAAAGGAGGAATAACAGTGGTGAAGAATGAGGATGATGAATTAATCCCCTCTAGACCAGTCACAGGATGGAGGGTTTGTATCGACTATCGGAAACTCAACACTGCTACAAGGAAAGACCACTTCCCATTACCCTTCATCGATCAAATGGTAGAGCGGCTCGCAGGGTACTCACACTACTGCTTTTTGGATGGATACTCGGGATACAATCAAATCCCCATTGCACCCGCTGATCAAGAGAAGACAACTTTCACCTGCCCATATGGAACATTTGCCTACAGAAGGATGCCGTTCGGTCTATGTAATGCACCGGCCACCTTTCAGCGGTGCATGATGGCAATTTTCTCTGACATGGTGGAGCGGTGTATGGAGGTATTTATGGATGATTTCTCTTTTTTTGGTTCTTCTTTTGATGAATGCCTTGACAATCTATCTCTAGTGTTACAACGGTGTGAAGAAACCAATCTCGTATTGAATTGAGAAAAATGCCATTTTATGGTAAGTGAAGGTATAGTGTTGGGCCACCGTATTTCAGCTTTGGGAATTGAAGTGGACAAAGCTAAGATTCAAGTTATCGAGAAATTTCCCCCTCCCACCTCGGTAAGAGGCATTAGGAGTTTCTTGGGGCATGCAGGCTTTTATAGGAGATTTATTAAGGACTTTTCAGCTATCACAAAGCCATTGTGTAGGTTGCTGGAAAAAGACGTGCCCTTTAATTTTTCAGTGGAGTGTCACAATGCCTTCAACACATTGAAAGAAAAATTGGTCACTGCGCCTGTTATCATTGCACCCGATTGGTCAATACCCTTTGAAATCATGTGTGATGCCAGCGACCATGCAGTAGGAGCAGCACTGGGGCAAAGGAAGGACAAGATATTTAGAGTTATTTACTACGCTAGTAAGACTTTGAACTCAGCTCAAGCTAATTATGCCACCACAGAAAAAGAATTGCTAGCAGTGGTGTTTGCTTTTGATAAATTCCGATCCTACCTGATTGGTTCAAAAGTGATCGTCTTTACTGATCACTCAGCCTTGAGGTATTTGTTCGAGAAAAAGGATGCTAAGCCCAGGTTGATTAGATGGATATTGCTCCTTCAAGAATTTGACATAGAAATTCAGGATAGAAAGGGCACGGAGAACCAAATAGCAGATCATTTGTCCCGACTCGAGCAATCAGATGAGCTTCCTATGGAAGGGGAAGAGATAAATGAGAACTTTCCTGACGAACAGTTGTACAAAGTTCAGGAAATCCCGTGGTTTGCAGACCATGTGAACTATTTAGTTGGGGGCATCCTCCCATCGGAGTTTCGCCTATCAACAGAAGAGAAAGTTTCTCCACGACCTTCGGTACTACTATTGGGAGGAACCATTCCTTTATCGGAGAGGGCCTGATCAAATCATCCGCCGATGTGTACCAGATGATGAGATGAGTGACATCCTAGACCGGCTTCATTCTTCGCCCTACGGCGGACACCTTGGGCCCTCCAAAACAGCAGCGAAAGTACTCCAAAGTGGATTTTATTGGCCTACCTTATTTAAAGATGCACACTCATTTGTGAGGGCCTGTGACCGTTTCCAACGCACGGGAAACATCTCGTCAAGACAAGAAATGCCCCTCAACAACATCCTTGAGGTAGAAATTTTTGATGTTTGGGGTATAGACTTTATGGGACCCTTCACACCCTCTTATAACAATCAGTATATCCTAGTGGCAGTAGATTACGTGTCAAAGTGGATTGAAGCGCGGGCTTCCCCAACTAATGATGCTAAGGTGGTGGTGGAGTTTGTAAAGAAAAACATCTTCACTAGGTTTGGAACGCCAAGAGTTATGATAAGCGATGGAGGCATGCATTTCAATAACAAGCTCTTTAAATCCGTCTTAGCTAAGTATGGAATCCATCATCGTATGGCGACACCTTACCATCCACAAACCAGTGGACAGGTTGAAACTTCGAATAGACAGTTAAAACGGATATTAGAAACAACCGTCAATTCATCCCGAACGGATTGGTCAAAGAAGTTGGATGATGCCCTTTGGGCATATCGTACAGCCTTTAAAACACCCATCGGTATGTCACCATATCAATTGGTGTTTGGAAAGGCGTGTCACTTGCCCGTTGAATTAGAACATAAAGCATATTGGGCAATCAAACTACTCAACATGGACTTGAAGGCCGCCGGAGAGAGAAGATGTCTACAGCTTAACGAACTGGATGAGTTTCGATTAGGTGCATATGAGAGTGCCTCCATTTTTAAGGAGCGTACTAAGAAATGGCATGATCGTCACATCATACGACGGGAGTTCCAAGTGGGCGACCAAGTTTTACTCTACAACTCTCGTTTAAAGCTTTTCCCTGGTAAGCTCAGATCCAGATGGTCGGGGCCATTCACAATCTCTAAAGTAGCTCCATATGGGACTATCGAACTCTCACATCCAACTAAGGGGACGTTCAAAGTGAATGGACAACGCCTCAAGCACTATTTTGAAGCTAATTTTCCGAAAGAGAAGTCGGCTCTGGCCTTACTCGAGCTGTCATGACCATCCAAAGTCAGGCTCGGGACTATAAACAAGCGCTAGGGGGGAGGCAACCCACCCGGTACACTCGTTCCAATTTTATTTCGATTTTTCGCTTTCTTATTTCCCTATTTTTAATAAGTAAATTCTAAAAGAAATTTCCTTTTAATAATAATAATTATTATTATTATTATATACATAATAATTTATTAAAAAAAAAAAAAAAAAAGGGAGAGGTCGCGTGGATCGCGCCTCCGGACGAGGCGCGACGGCGCCCAAGCGTATGCTGCAGTCGCGCCCGCATCGGCGCGACCGCGACCGTCAAGGCTGGAGGTCGCGCTTGTCGCGCCCCATCCGTAGACTGCTAAAAAAAAAAAAAAACTGGTCTTTAACTTCCATTCTCCAGCTTCATTTCCTCTCTTCCTCTATTTCCACTTTCTTCCTTCAACTTCCTCTCTCTTTCCTTAATTTCTCTTCCCACAATTACTAACCATTACCACTTGCATATATTAATAAGGTTATTCCCCAATTATATTTGTCTTCTCCAAGTGTTTCCCCCACAAAACTCAAACACATTCCAAGAGGATCATGACGGACAGGACAAGAGACTTGGCTCGAGCAAAGAAAGGAAAGAGTGTTGCCACGAGCTCCACCACTTCCAAACGGTCTAGGAATGACACTACAACATATGAACCATTCATCTTTGAGGAAGCACAGGACCGCTTTGATATAATCCAAGGACAACGCTTTATTTATGAGCGTATGGTTGATTTGAAAGAAGTAGAGTCTCTCGGAGTCAGTGAAATTATCCAACGGAAGAAGTGGGGTAAGTTGGTTGCTAAACCACACACCGTATACCCTAACGTAGTATATGAGTTCTATGCCAATCTCAATCCAGACATCGAGGAGCCGACAGAAGAGCTTGCATATCATACCTTTGTTCGTGATGTTTGGGTCCCCTTTAGCCCCGCCATTATAGCTGAGTATTACTCTGTCTCTTCCACGCTCGGTATACCAGAACTACCACCAATCGATGCTGAGTGGGATGAGATCATTCAAGATTGCTTCCGAGATGACAGTTCAAAGAGGTGGGCAAAGCATAAAAAAGTGGGACATGGGCAGTTGAGCCTACGGTACAAACTCTTTCACTATATCATATGCCACAACATCGATCCCAGCTCTAACTTGACCGACATCTCGCACATTAAACTGGCAATGCTATACCACTTAGCAAATGGTGGCGATATTGATTTCGGCAAAATCATTTTCGACAAAATCGTGGCGATCGGTAAAGATCCAATCGGGAAGCGTCTCATTTTTCCATCTTTGATCTCCGCTCTTTGCAAAAAAGCTAAGGTCCCGATAATCCCTTCTGAGGGAGACAAGACACGACCACCCACCATTAATCGTGGCACGCTTATGCAATCTAAATCACAAAGTCAGCGGGTCAAGGCCCCATCTATGCCCCCCGAGGAAGAGAATGACCAAGATGACGAAATACCTCCTTTGGCAAATGAGCACCCAGTGGACTCCGACATGAGACTCGCCCTTGACCACATGCAAACACAATTACAACAAGACCGAGCATACAACGAACAACAGTGGCAATGGGTTCGTCATTCTCTACAAGCTCAAGAAGAGGCTCGGGCCCGAGATCATCAGGAGGTTATGAAGATGTTTGAGCAGCTCCTGCGGCATCAAGGGCCATCCGGCCCTTTCAATGGATGATTTGGTAGAGATAGCACGCATTGCTCCCAACTAAACGCCCGGTACTATCTTTCCTTTTTATTCTTTTGATACATTGGGACAATGTATGTGCTAAGTTTGGGGGTGTGACAATATTCGTGGTTGTATGTCGATAGGTCTTTTCGTGAGTCTACTTTTTACAATTTTTACTTATGTGTTTACTTGTGAGTCGTAAATGTTAGTCTTCATAAAAAAAAAAAGTGTCTTGTGTCTGTTTGTCAAGTAGCGTATCACCGATGATTGTTTCTTTTGGGTAAAAATTGAAATAGAGCGACAGTTGGACCTTTACAACATCACTTAATCCTTTTAACTTTTCATGTCACTTAGTGGTGCACGACTGATCTTATAAGAGCACATGGTCATGGCTTGGCTTGAATCTAAGTCTGAATTTGATCTAGATGTCGTATCCCTCACACTGCCTGTAATGCACAACTCGACTAGTAGAAATAGGCAATTTTCCCAAACTAAATTGTAGGGCCAATTAACTAAAAGGCTAAGTTTGGGGGTGGTAAGATTAGTGACTTTATGTTGGGGGAATTGCAATTTGATACCTTGATATCTTTGCTCTAAATTGAAGAATCTTTGGTTGATGAGTTTGCCCCTACACTGACCAATACTATCAGTCTCCCGCAAAAAAAAAAAAAAAAAAAAAAAAAAGAGAAAAAGAAAAGAAAAAAAAGAGAGGAGAAAAATCATTTGCATTCACTGCCCTATTCTCTTGCCTCATTGACTCGAGTGATTAAGTCGAGGGTATTTTACCCGGTGCCTTGAGTGACGAGCTCGGAGTCATCGACCTAAAACTACAAGCTACGGGTCCTTGAGAAAGCATTATTGTTGGGGCAAGTGCATTTGCATTACATTCCGCATTTCACAAACAAAAACACAAAAAAAAAAACAAGACAAAAAAAGAGAAACAAGAAAAAGAAAAAAGAGAAAAAAATCCGGGAAATAAAGATTGATAGGGGTTTGAAGTGTTGGGAAAAAGTTCAAAAGCTAGAGATTTGGAAATTTGGAAGTAAAGATGGATGGACGGATAACGGTAATTCCTTTAACATCCAGTCACTTCTACTTAACATCTTGTGTGGAAAAATACATTTATTTTTAGAACACCACATCGAGTGAAACATCTCGGGGACTTGAGAGAAAAGTATAAAGAGTGAACTCTACGAGTGGGGCGAGAATAATCTTACCACAAGGGGAAATGGGCATGGTTTTGTATTGTGTGGTCTGTGATTAGATTTTGACGTGGACTTGAGTCGAGCCATGGCTAGCAAATACATTACAAAGTCGTGTACATGTTAAGTGAATAGCTTGGTGCATGTTTATTCGGTCCAAGTGGAGCTCTGTAAGTATTTAACTAACCTGAAGCGAATGGTACATTACTTGACTTGTTTGAGTCTTATCTGTGGTTAGTGTTCAGTGCGTGACAGTTTCTTTGTGTTGCTTGAGTTCCTTGTTCGAGGGCGAACAAGAGTTAAGTTTGGGGGTGTTGATAAGTGCGTTTTACGCACTTATTTAGGGTCGTTAAACTCCAATTAATTTTATCTCCTATCTATTTCCTGCCTAAATTTTGCAATTTATTATTATTTTAGGAGAAGAATTAGATATGGAGGAAAGTGGAGCAATATTGGAGTGGAGATGGCCAAAAGAAGGGAAGAAATATGAAAATAATGAAAGTTTCCAAGTTTGAGGACGATAATGAAATTATGCTAAAGATTGGGAACGAATTTTGACCTAGATAAAAGTGGAATTGGGACGTGGCTATTTCTGAATAAATTGTAGATATTTTCGTCTAGTTTTCACATGAATTTGAATTGCCTCAATCGGACATCAGATGAAGAAGTTATGACCGAAATAGTAAATACTGCCAGGCTGTCCAGTTTTGCGCGCGTGATTCCTAATTGGACTAGGACTCCAATTATGGTATACTTTTGGGCTCCTCCTTACACACGAAATTGGAGGATTCTTGGGACCTTTTTAGGGCTATAAAAGGAGGTTAAGAGAGATTGGAGAGGGGAGGGAAGCTACAACACAAGTTTGGAGAAGAAATTGAGGAATTCAAGAGATTGAAGGCTTCAACTTTATTTTCTAAAACCCGGTTATGTATTTCGTTTTATTTCTTATCTTTAGTTTTTATTTCAATTCCATGAGTAGCTAAATTCTTATTACTTGGGACGATTTATGGATCCCAATTGTGAACTTTAATTCTATGTGAATGGATCCAAATTTCTAGTAATTGATTGTGTGTTAATTCTATGTTGTTGGGTTATTTTATTTGTCTTTCTGATCAATTGGTGAATTTATCTATTGGTTTATGTTTGATTCGAGAGAGGAGAACATGAATTAGATTTAGACAACATAGAACACTAATTTAGACAAGATTTAGAGATAAACTTGTGGTTAGTGCGGTCACGTAGGTGGAATTTCGAGGAAACCGATTAGAATTTCTTGTTTGAATGCGTTCATGAAGGTGGATAACGAATTTACTTAGATATAGGTAAATTGGCCCGATTGAATAGATTTAATTATCATCGAGAGAGATAGTTATATAATTTAGGAAATTCGACCGTTAACACGAGTTAATTATTTTGGATCCATGAATGTGGGATTAAGGGGATCAATTGGGTGAAGTAATGAGTCCCAAGTCTTTAAATACCTTGATTTAATCTACAAATTCTTTTAATTCTTGCATAATAGATTTAGTAGAGCATTATTCTCCTAGCATTCTATTTAAATTTAGTATTATTACACCCATTAATTTGATCCATCAAATAAAGTGATAAATTGACAAATTTTGGTACTCAAAACAAGTCCCTGTGGGATCGATACGTGGACTCAAATCCACTTTACTACTTGTTTGACACCGTACACTTGCGGTTCGCATTTGGACTCATATTTTTAAGCAAACAAGTTACTACAAATCAATTAATGTAAGTATGATGTTAATTTAGTTAATAAATTTTCTAGCATCCATCACTAAAATTAGAACATTAAATAAATATTTCACACCGACATACTTGACGAAATCATTGTACTTAGTTCGGGAATAAAGAGAAAATATATTTTCCTCAAGTATGATTTTTGTTCATACTTGACCAAATATTTGTTTTTTTACGAGAAAAATAATATCTTCATTGCAGATCCAACAATACAAAAGAGCTCAAAATGAACGGCATTCAGTCCACAAAATTACAGTCGAACCTGACCGAAAAACAATAAGCGGCGAGGGTGTGGGCAACCATATTTGCCTCACGACATACATGGTTACACAAACCAGCACCCAATCGCACCAAAACAAGCTTAACTTCACAAAGTACATGCAAAAAAGGATGGAGACTATTAAAAGAGCCTAAACTTTGAATAAGTGATGGACAATTCGATTCAACGACGAGAGTGGAGAATCGATGTAGCTCTACAAAACGTAGCCCCTCCAAGTGCGCCAGATCTTCTGCCAATTCAACTGAGGAAGATCCCGCAATAACACGCCAAAAGCATCCAATCACCTCACCTAAATCATTCCGAATTATCGCTCCAACAGCAAAAGAATCCCCATCCAGTCTAATTGCAACGTCGACATTCAACTTGAAACAACCAGTTGCCGGCTTCTTCCACCACCTCTGGTTCTGTTGGCCGACCGACTACTGCCCCAGAGTTGGCTACTGCTGAAGAATGAAGTCCAAAGGTACCGACAACCGTAATATTCGGTGGGCATCGCTTACTGCCATGCACAACTTGGTTTCTTTCGTTCCACAGCATCTATGAAGTCACTATAATCTGCCTTTGTTCCTCCACCGACCTATATGACAGAATATCATGGGAAATATCACATATAGGAGCTCTCCCCACGTATCTACAAACACAACCCCAAAGACCAATTGATTTCCATACCGCACGACCCGTCAGACAAACAAATAGGACATGATGGATTGTTTCTGCACCCCCACACGCCCCACAACCCATAGCCACCTTCACGCCACGGTTCCTCAACTTGTATAGGGTTGGCAAGGCTTCATGATATGCTGTCCACCAGAAAATCTTAACCTTGGAAGGGAGATTTAGAGTCCATATTGTTTTCCAGCATGGGGGATCACTACTACACCCTCCACTATCAATTGGGACGTGATTTAACATAGCCTAGTAGCTACTCTTGACACTATACATACCATTTTTTTCAAAGTGCCAAATACGCTGACCGATATCATGAGTGTTACCAATAGGGAGGGAAGGGATCGCATCTCTATCTAGCAGAAGGAAGAGAGCTGAGACTTTTGCAGAATCCCAACCCCCTGAAGTTGTCAAAAGGTCGGAAAGACACCGAACACTGCTATCAGATTTTGTAAGCGGCCAGAAATAAATAGTCACAGGCAGCCACGGATCACGAAAAGCATCAATAGATTTCCCATCCCCTATCCTCCATTGAGTGCCCATGTCAACAACCTCTTTGCCCCAAATGATACTCTGCCAAAGATAAGACGACCCGTTCCGATAAAGGGCCTCGGCAAAAGGGGTATTGCGGTGATATTTACCGTTGAGTAATCGCGCAACCAACGAATCCGGCTCAAGAAGTAATATCTACTCCTGTTTAGCAACCATAGCTTGGTTGAAAAGCTCCAAATTACGAAACCCAATCCCGCATTTTCCTTTCGGTAAGCACAATCGATTCCAGTCGACCTAATGGATGCGACGTTGAGCCTCATTACCACCCCACCAAAAATTTGACATGTTAGATCAGATGTTATTAAGTGTCGACTGAGGGAGTCGAAACAAGCTCATCTAATATGTGGGGATGGCTTGAATAACCGCCTTGATAACCTCCCGACCGCCGGTAGAGAAGAGTCCATGCTGCCAACCTTGTAACCTTTTCCTCACCCTATCTTGCAATACTGCAAAACTGCCTTTTTTCTTCTGACCCAATAAGATAGGAAAGCCCGAATAGAGTGAATTAAATTTACTATTCCCCACTCCCAAAATGTGATTAAGCCTTGTATGGACTTGTCTTGGGACATTAAAGCTACAACGAATGGCTGATTTACCCAAATTTACTTGTTGCCTAGCCCTGTTCCATAATGCTAAAGAATAGCTAAAAAAGTGGCAGGATCAACCTCATTTGCTAGCAAAAATAAGACCGCATCATCTGCAAAAAATAATTGACTAATGAGTGGTGCATTGCGGGAGCACTGAATAACCATTAACAACTACTCTCGCTCGGCAAGTCGAATCAAGCTCAAAAAAGCCTCCCCCACTAGAAGGAGCAGATAGGGTGATAATGGGCACCCCTGATGCAGCCCCGAGACTTCCGGAAGCTCCCAAACACTTGTCCATTTACTAACACCCAAAAAGATATCGAAGAAATACAATTGAAGATAAGATCACACCATCATCGCGAGAACCCCATCTTCTCCATCATTGCTAAGAGAAAATGCCACTCAACTCAATCGTAAGCCTTACTCATGTCCAACTTTAACCCCAAGAAACCCTTCGAACCATTACACCACGTGGAGAGGGAGTGCATGCACTCAAAAGCCACCATCGTATTGTCTGTAATATGGCGCCCTTCAATAAAAACGCTTTGTGATTCATCGATGAGCGAAGGTAGGGCAACCTTCAGTTGGTTTGCTATCATCTTAGCAATAGGTTTATATAGCACGTTAGTCAAACTAATAGGCCTAAAATCCACAACCTGATTAGTTGCTTTCTTCTTTGGAATCAATGCAAGGTTAGTCTGGTTGATTGGAGCAAGAATTGTACCCTTATTGAGACAGCCCAAGCAAACTTCAACAAGCACATCCCAAGTATCTCCCAATGAGCCTGAAAAAATTGGGCATGAAACCCATCCGAGCAAGGAGCTTTATGAGCACCCAGAGATTTCATAGCCACTACCACCTCCTCATGCGTTAAAGGGGCATCAGTATTTCCAAAATATCCGATGGCAACTGCTAATTGATTCTGTGCGTGCCAACCTGTATAGCTTCCCTTTTTGGTCTACTAGATGTAAAGAGCACTTGAAAATAATCCTCAAAAGCAGCTACAATGGCCTTTGAACCCTGAACAAACTTTCCGGGCACGTCATAAATACCGTAGATGAAGTTTTTCTTTGTCTTATTCAAAGCTTTAACATGGAAAAAGTGGGTATTTCGATCCCTCTCTCGCAACCAAGTGACATGAGATCTTTGTTTCCAATATCTCTTATCACTCCTCAAGACGTAATATCGACGACTCCAAGCTAGTAATCTTGTCATAATGGGCAACAACATTGCTGCCATTATGCAATGCTGCCAAGCGCCGTTTATACTCCACCAGCGTACGTTGCCAATTACAAAAAGTTGCTGAGCTCCATCTCATCAAATCCTCCCCACACTTCCTTAGTACACTGCAGGCAGCCTCAAGAGAGCATAATTCAAACTCCAATCTTTCATAATGTTGTCACTTTCCTTAACAAACTCCATATAGCCCTCTTCGTGCAACCAAAAGGATTCGAAGCAAAGGTCTCGTTAGCCCATACTTCGACAGAAATCCGCCTTTAGGAAAGAGGGATAGGAGAAATGGGTGATCATCACTGCCAAGTATATCAAGATGTTCCACCCGAGCATGACGAAAGGCACTCATACCTTCCATGTCACAGAAAAATCGATCCAATCGAGCCCATACAAAATCCATTCCTTGTCTCTTATTAGTCCACGTACAACGAGGCCCGTAAACGAAATTTCAGACAACTGACAATCTAAAATAACCTTATTAAAATCATGCATTTGTGTCTGAGAGCGGTCCAATCTCCCGTCCTTATCAAATAATGATGCAATTTCATGAAATCACCCCCCACACCCAAGGGAGAGGATCCATAGACGAAAGCCTTCGAAGAAGATCCCAAGAAACCTCCAAAACTCTTTACGTGGATGGCCATAGAAGCCACTTTCTACCATCGCTCATATTCACAACAACATCAATGTGGCCCTTAGAGAAAGATTGCAGAATTACATCAAGATCATCACTCCAAAGGAGCATAAGGCCTCCACTCTTACCAATACAGTCCACTACTACACTACAAGAGAAACCAAGGCGCCTCTTAAAATTCTTTGCTTGCAAACCAAACATACGAGTCTCCGCTAGGAAGACAATAGCCGAGGAGTAACGACGGACATAGTCCCGTAGAGTATGGAATGTGATAGGGCTTCCCAACCCTTGCACATTCCAAAATAGGCAGATCATGGCGTCCGGTGACCCTGCGCCATAGGGTTCGCCAGTTCATCACAAGCTTCCACGTCCAAAGCATTTAGTTTTTGCCGTTTACCACCCCCAGCATCCATCTCATCATCAAAAAGGCCCAAACTGCGCTTAAGATGGGTGAAAACCCATCCCACTTTAGGCGCCGGATCCTCCACAGTAAGCGGCAAAGTCGAGACAACCTGCTCTTCCACAACCACTATCGACTTAGGCTTTTTATTTCCAATTTTTCCCTTCTTCCTTGAGGTAGGTTTAGAAACCTGGCCACCTTTTGCACAAGACTACATATCTTGCACCCCACCGTCTAATGCACGATCGCTAGAGGAACCAACATCATCTGTCATCACATGAATGTCCATAAGCTGACAGTCCAGCAATGTCCATTTACTCAAAGCCACGGGATCCTTGGGCTTTGAGGGAGATGATCCGGTCGAATGGAGTGACGTACCCTCATGGCCCGGAGAGCAAGGTTTGTAGTTGCGTTGGAAGGGAGTGACGTACCCTCCCCAAATAGATGGTTCTTCGCCTTTCTCAACACCCCCGTGCTTCAATACCGCAATCCTCGAAGACATGATCCAACATCCCACAAAAAGTGCAAAAACCAAGAAATTTTTCATACTTAAGATCCAACTGAGTTAGGGAGGTCAATTGCCCTAAGCGCAATTTAACAAAGCATCACAAAGGATGGGTAATATCGAGCTCCACTCTAATATGTAAAAATCATCCCAGATACGAGCCATCTATTGATACATCGATGTCAACAAATATGTCGATATGGTGTCCAATCCTTTGAGCCATATATTGCCGCATGTGAGTCAAGGGCAAATTGTAGATCTGAACCAAAAACGGCACCTCGCCAAACCGTGGCTTATCTCCAGCAACCGTAGCCTGTATAGGAGAGAAAACCAACAAAGACCGATTGAAATTCCATGGCTGAGCGTGAAGAATCCTGGCTCGATCCTCCTTTTCCCCAAATTCCACTAGAAAAACATCGCCCTCAATAAATTTAATTGTCACATTTCCTGTTGGTTTCCATAGATTTTTCATCGTGGCCTTAAAGGCCTCTCGATGATATGGTCATCTTGTCAAAATCTTGCCAACCAATGCACACCTCGCCTCTTTAAGATGAGATCGGATTGTGTCTTCATTGATCTCCAGAATATCGTCCTCACCATTCCTTAGTGATAATGAATTCTATAAATCCTCAATCAGATCCATACTGCTCATAACTCAAAGAATGCTAGAACCTACTAATGTGCATGAAGCCCTAAAATCAACCCTAACGTGGAGCCATTAGGGGTGAGTCGATCTCTCTAGGAGACTAGAGAGAGAAAGTCAATGACCAAATATTTGTTTACTTTCACAAAAAATGAAAATAAAAATAAAATGTTTGTTCCCAATTCTCATAATACTACTCGGAGAGTCCATAAATCAATCCCGTTAAAGAATTATTCAAATATATAAAATAACAAAAATATGAATTTGTTCTTAATGTTTCGTAAATAATTTTATTAAGTGAATAAGAAAAAGTCAACTTTAATAGTACATGAAATTTGATGCTATTTTGCGACTTAGTTTTTCCTTAAAAAAAACTTATTTACGTGTTTATTTTTTTAAAAAGGAAAACCTCCAAATTCAGTGAAATTATTTGTTATGAAAATTGCAAATCAATTTATTAGTAATGATAGAACTAATGACAACAACAATGAAGATGATTCCTTGTTTTCAATTGACTTATAATATTTCATATATCATATATAGTTAACTTTAAAAAACAATTATAATAAAAGAGACAATAAAAGTATTATTGATAAAATGAGTGTTAATTAATATTTTTAAGAATAATGATATATAGAGTGTTATATACTAAAATACATGGGGTGTAATTTGTTAGGTACAAAAAGGGTAATTTCATCTTAATAAGTAATTTTTTTGGTATTTTTTTCCAATTTTTCTTCAACATAAGATGTGTTTTGTTAAGAATTAATGAAATACGATATGTAAAATGTAATTTCTCAAAACATAGTATGTAAATTGTAGACGCGCTAAAAACACACCGAAACATATGGTGTATTTAATAAATTTCTCTTAAATAAAAATACTTCTTTGGCTCTTATTGGTTGTTATGATATAAGATATGATCAAGAGATACTATCTTTTTTGGAACTAAAAGAAAAATATTAGTATTGAAGTAATTTGAACTTTATAATTGATATAGAATCTTACAATAATTAAGTACGATTAATCAAATCATGTGTAAGTAGTATTATTACGTTTTATAATTCTAGGTAAAAAAATGCTGAGTAACTCGACAAAGGCTAATTATTATATTCACACTATAAAATATATTGGGCACACCATAATTTAATTGTATGAAAATATCTTTAACATTATTTATAATAATAATAATATTATGTTCTCAAATTTTTTGTTACATTATTATATTTAGTAATTTTTAGTAGTTAACTTACTTTGTTCATAAATATCAAAATTAATCTTTAAATAAAAATAAATATTCACCATTTATGTCCATTATATTTTATAATATTTAAAATTATGATGGATAAATAAGTAATTTGACATCTAAATTAATTAAATTTTAGAAAATCATAATTGAAGGGAAAAAAGTCACGAATGTAATTAGACTAAGATATAAATATTGGTAATCTTTAAAATAAATAGAATGTAATGTGTCAATAAAAATATATTGTGACAATATAATTGCCCATTGAATTATTTAAAAGTTTTCAAATAAACCACTACAGAAAATAAAATAATTAAATTGTCATATATTAATGTGAAGTTCCAATTGTCAAGTCTTTAATGTTTGTTGAAAATTTAGAATTAATGGTTAATATAAATTAAAAATATAAAAAATTTTAATATTGAAAGTTGTCTAAAATAGGTCAAATATGAAGAACAATAATATCTTGCTAATTACGTAGACTAAAAAAAATAGTATATTAAGGGTAAAAAAAATTATACAAGAAATGGGTTAAAAGTATAATTAACTAATGAAATAATCAACTAAAAAATAAATAAATTATTAATAATTAAACTGCTAAGCTGGGTACAGGTTTTCCAATTCTTCAAGGTCTGGCCCATAATAAATATTAATTTTCCCCTTTAAATATTTAACTATTCAAGGCCCAACGTGTAATGGATTCAGTCCCACTATGAAAAATTATACAATATATAGTTCAGTAGCTATTTAATAAAGAATTTCTTCACTTCCCTTCACCGCAGGAATCCATGCTCCACAATTAAAGAATCCAAACTGCAACTAACTTTTCACATTTACTCTTAATTTTTGTGAATAAAATATAAAATAACTAATTCTAAAAATGTTATTTTTATCTATGTATGTATAGAAATTAACAAAATAATTAATTCTAACCATTTTATAAAATTTTTCACTTATTTTTAAATTTTTAGTAAAATTGGTTCAACCTTAGTTTCATCCGATTCGACCTTTTGACCCTCAACCTATTACCTTTTCCGGTTCGATTTTCTAAACACTAGATTTTTCCAGATTTGTAGTAATCCTAGAATTTAGGAATACATGTATATATATAGATGTCTGAGCAAAAAAAAAAAACAAGAGTGAACTTTTAACTTATAAAAATAAAAATATGGTATCAATTTAAGACTAAATCAATTTAAGGTTGAAACAATAGAGTTGAAATGGAGGCAGAGATTTCAATGCATGAAAATTTGAAAGGTTTAATAAGAAATAATTTAATAATAATTAAATAAAATCCTATTCAATTAAACATAAAAGGAAAAGCAAATATTAAATGATTAAATAAAATTTTATTCGATTAAATAGTTAAGGAAGTTTTGAAAATTTGGAACAAACGGATACGGAAGGTTTCAAAATACATTGAGAAAACTAATTCAAAAGTAGCTAATATAATTAAGATGTTATGAGCGGGAAAAACATATTCAAAAGGGCTGAAAAATGAGCGAAAATATTTCCTCCCAAATCGGTCTCTCTTTATTAATATATAGATATAGATATAGATATAGATTCCACAAATTAGTTTTCCCGCCTAAAACTCTTTTTTTCCTTTCCTAATCCACATCCAACTCCCTTAATAATATTATATTATATTAATATTAATGTACATAGATTTGATTTGATTATCTCTACCCTACTTTATCCCATCTCGTAATATCTAAATACTCTCTCTCTCTTTTCATTTACCGTCTTTCTTTTTCTCATTTCCTAACTATAAATAAATAAAAAAAAATCATGCCTCCATTTTGTTCGTCTCGATGAGAGCTTTAAAATACGTATAGTATCAATATATAAAATTTTATTTTTTAAAAAAATTAAAATTTACTTCAAATATATGAAATTAGTGTCCAACTTAAACATAATCTGATATTAATATATTATTAATGACTAATGACGTAATTAGACAAAATAAATTGATAATTTGTCATGAAACTTAATTGATATGTGTGTGTAAAGTTCAAATATAATGAGATGTATAAGTTGTTTTAGCTTTTAGTTCTATTCCGTATTTGATTTACCTTAAGAGAAAATTAAATAAAAATTAATGCTTAAATTTTTTTTTATCTCACAAATACATATTAAAGATAACTTTTTTTTATTTTTAAAATTGAATAATTTTTTTCCTAATAAATACTTAACTTATAGAAATAATAATTTGTGCATTAATATGGTACTTAAGTAGAAGTTCTCATATAATTACACAAAATAGACTCAAATTCTTTTAAAATTTATATGAAAAATATAAAGAATAAAAAAGAAAATAAGATATATTAATATAGTATTAAAATCTAAAATCTCGTGTAATTACATAAAATATACTCAATTTATATAGAAAGAATTTTTTGATGCATAAATTTTCATTTCATTTATTCTTAAGGTGAATCAAACACAGAATAAAATCAATTAAATAAAAAAAACTTATATATGAAATAAATCTCGCTATATTTTAATAACTTGTACATAAAATAAATCTCATTATATTTGACCTTTTACATACAAACGTCAATAACAAATTCTTGATTTAATTAATTTTTTACCTCATTAACTTATATTATATTATTATTAGTTGTAATTTAGTTAACTGGACAAACTTTATATATTTGCGATAAATTTCAAAAAAATTTGGAGTCGATACATTTCAAATTTTTTTTTTTGCATGTTAAAATCTTCAATTTATATGTTTATTTGTTGAATAATATAAGGGTATTCCAACAATTAGAATGAATTTTTGACTAGTAGTTTTTTCATAATTTTAGTGTTCTAAAAAAATTAGTTAAAATCGAAAATTTTTGCTAAGATTAAAATTTTTTGCAATAGAAAACTACCATTCACTAACACTACTAAATTTGTGGATAGTAGGTACATTTAATAGTGTTCCAAATAATCTGATTAGGGACATAAATCATAGTTAAAGTGCCCCTAAAACAATGAGGGACATATTAGTGAAATGTCCCTATAAATCGTGTCTCTAATAATAATTAGGGACGCTTAGAACACAAAAAAGGTCCCTAATAATATATATGCCACGTAGAATATTAGTCTTATTAGGAACACTTAATTAAATGTCTCAATTAATTTTAAAGAATAGGGACATTTAAATGTGAATCACTTAATTTAAACCAAATTGAACACGTGTTTTAGATTTAAACTAATAGAGACACTTAAGAGATGTCCCTTTAAATTTAAAATAATAGAGACATCTACAAATGTCCCTTCAAATTTAAAATAATAGAGACATTTAAAAATATCCAATTAAATTTGGAATAATGGAGATATTTAAAATTGTCCCTATTCAATTTAAAACAATAGGAACAATTAATATACATTAATCTGCTCCTATTATTATTTTTATTTTAAATACACTAAAAGTAAATTTTACACCAATTATTATGGACATGTGTAAATATGAAACGAAATAAAAGTAAATTTTACAAAATAAAATAAAGAACAATATTAATCTCAAGCATACAAATTCCTTCGAAACTCAATCATCTTTCAAGAATGCATAATCCAACATAATTTCAAATGAAATAGAATGTCACCTATATATAGTAGATAACAATAAACAATAGAAACAATTTCTTAATAGCATTCAACAATCCTAAAAAATGAATAATAACATAAATAATGATGATCTAATCATGTTGATCATTTCTCTTATCCGAATGCATGTATCGTTGCATAAAGTCTGGGTCATTGAGCATCGCTGTGAACTCTCCATTAGGATGGTACCCCGTGTACAAAGGCTGACGGTATGGTTGAGGATAGTAGAATTGGGACGACATCGGATAATGCTAAAGGCGGAGGTGTGAATAAGGCAGATGTTGATGAGAAGATGATGAAGGCGAACGATGATATGGTGGTACTGACTGAGAGGATGATCGGTGTTGGATAGGTGACCGTTGTCGTGTTGGTGACTCCTCTGGTTGAGAATGCAATGAGTGGTGTAATGAAGACGACCTGTTTTCTGATGGAGAGTTGATACGATACGGGCCGCGCCGTCGCGAATCGATCCTCGCGGAATGAACACGATGCCAGAAAAGCCCAAATATCCGGTAGAACGATCGGAAAGCCCGGGAATCCCTCGACCGACGACGTAGCAACAAAGGGTATGTCGAACCCTTCGCCTCAAACGGTGCGCGAATCGAAGAACGAACGGGGTTGAGCGCCACGCGAGTCGATCACACTCACGATAAGCTCGGGGTTGCGTTTAACAAGCCCAAACACGGGGGACGAGGTGGGGAGAAAGCTCGACCCGAACATTGGCTTCAAAGCTCAACATCTTCATTCAAAGCTTCAAAGGTCCCTTTACAAATGAATGTTTAGCCTACATATACATGCCATCTCGAAAATAATAATAAAATAATAAAATATCTAAAAAGTGGACACAAAAATGACTAAGTCGGCCAAAATTACTACCAGTAGGTCCAGCGTTACGGTGTAAATTCGGTTACGGCCGTAAGTCTTAAAAGTACGGCCGTAATAATCTCTCTGCCTCAAAACCGTCCAAACTTGATTCTTGAGTTACGGTTGATGGACAATTCTGGCCAGTAAATCGAGTCTGATCGTATTATGATAAAGTACGGCCGTAATTTGCTCTCTGCATAAATTTGGCCCAAAAGCTGGAAATCGACGTTACGGCCGTAAGGACCAATGGTATGGCCGTAAAAATACTGATACGGCCGTAAGACTTATAATTACGGCCGTAATTTATTTTCTGCTGAAATTTCCCCAGCTTCACTGCCTGGACAACCTTCATTGTTTTGGCTAGAAGTTTCGAACCCGATGTCCAAATGAGGTGATTCAAAGCTCCATGTAATCTAGACTCGACGAGCTTCAATTCTTCAAAAGACTCTGCCTTCAAACTCTTGCTCGTTCCAACGATGTACAGCTTTGAACCCGGCCGAACATCCCAAATTGCGTGAAACCTCTTCATTTCTGCTCCAATTGGCTTGAACTTGATTTCACTTAGCCTAAACAACGCTCCAAGCTTCCTTGTCGCACATGGGGGCATCCAGGATCATATCATCCCCTCCCTCTTCAAGATGATTCGTCTCGAATCAACATAGGCGTACTTAACAAAGTCATTCCGGGGTGATACAATACTTCGGCCTTTTTTTGCTTGAATGACCATTCGATTCCTCCCGGGTCGAATGGGAAAGAATGGTCAACTTCACGAATGAAGCACGGGACCGGCTCGTGGAGTGAAGGGACTTCTTCAAGAAGTGGTTGACGCTCAAACTTCGCAAAGCTTAAGGACAATAAAATTCCTTTCGTTCGGCCGGCATCAACCTGAAAAAGAAAGATAATAAAATTAGGGTGGGGTATGTTAGAGGTGTGAGATACAAGGAATGGATCCTCATACTCAAGCTCGACAGTCTCCTCGACCACCCTTTTCTCAAGTGATATTTCATCTTTCTCCTCTCCTCTTTCAACTCCTACTCCTCCACTCTCCATTTCTTCTTTCTTCCTCGGGTCAATGTCATGGATGTCAACAAGTTCATCCACAACTACAACCTCTAGCTCCTCTACAACTTGCTCCACCGAGCACTCAACTCCTTTCTCCTCCTCAAGATCAATTGGATGTTGGAAATCAACAACCAATTCCAATGACTCCCTTTCCATGGATTCCCTAGTCTCCTTCTCAATTACATTGGCTTTTGAACAATATGGACTAGGAAAATCAACACTCACTTCCGAAGGCTCTTTTGCAACTCCCTTTGGACAATGTTGTTCAAACGGCTCAACAACCACTTTAACACTTGCATTGTCCTTCTTCAATGCAATTGTCACCTTCTTCTCTTCAATTCCTTTCTTTCTCTCATCTCTTCTCACATCGGCCTCATCTTTTAGCTTCATTTGATCTATACCTACTTGCTCCGGAGATAACGGATCAAGTATAATGGATTTCCCGTTCAACTTGAAGCTAAAGCGATTTCTAAAACCGTCATGCAATACCTTCTTATCATGTTGCCACGATCTTCCCAACCAAACGTGGGTAATATGCATAGGTACTACATCACAAAGCAACTCATCCGTATAAGATCCGATCGAGAATGGCACTAGCACTTGCTTGTTAACCTTAACATTTCCCGAATCATTAAGCCATTGCATTTGATATGGATTCGGGTGTTTAATCATATGCAACTCCAACTTCTCAACAAGCATAAGACTAGCTAAATTTCTACAACTTCCCCCATCAATAACAACACTAGTAGGCGTACCTTTCACCAAGCAACGGGTATAGAAAAGATTTTCTCGTTGTGAATTCGACTCATCTTCCTTTGCTTGAGTACCAATGGCTTGCCTCATTATTAGCGCTTTGGGAATTGTTGTAAAACTTTTGTCAACAACCACCAACTCTTCTTTCTCCTTGGTTGAAGACTTCTCTTCTTTCACCATCTCTTTTTCGGGAACCACTTCTTCATTCTCCCGTATCACCTTTGGTTTAGGGCGTTCGGACGAAATAGAATCAACCCCGTGACATTTAGAACATAGCTTGTCTCGAGTTTGACTCGTCACTTCTCCGACTCTTCCTTTGCCCTTATCACTAAGCTCTTGTGATACTTTCAATGGTTCACTTCCAACCTTCCAAGCATTTCTTCTATCATCCTCGAGACCGGACGGTTTAGTTCTATCAAAGCTACTACTCTTCTTGGTTTGGAATAGGTTTGAACTTCTTCTCTTCAGTTGCTTCTCCACCTCCACTGCTTTGCAAACAATTTCCTCAAGATTCGAATAGTCTAGCAATCCAATGAAGTCGGCAATATCTCGGTTCAATCCCGCCAAAAACCTAACCATAATAGCTTCTTCACCTTCCACAATATCGGCTCGAGTCATCAATCTTTCCATTTCTTGGAAGTACTTCTCCACGGTTCGTCCACCTTGAATTAGGTTTTGTACACTTCGATACAAATCCCTATAGAAATGCGATGGGACGAATTTCTTTCTCATCAACTTCTTCAAGCAATCCCAAGTGTCAACTGTTCTTCCAAGTTCCTTCGCCTAGCAAAGGTGGTCTGCTTCCACCAACATAGGGCTTGATCGGTGAACTCCTTGACCAACAATGGGACCTTCTTCGTCTCCCGGATTTTATGAGTTTGGAACATGAGATCCACTTGGCTTTCCCAATCTAGGTAAACATCCGGATTGGCTCTTCCTCGAAATGAAGGTACGTCAATGCCCGCATTCTTCGCATCCCCTTCATACTCACTTTGCCTCTGTTGTTCCCTCTTTCTAACCCGCCGAATCTCTCTATCCTCACTCTCATTCTCATAAGCATCCCCATCACTATTACCTCGAAGACTCACATTCGCATTCAATCGAACAATAGATGATTCAACACTTCCCTTCAAATTTCGACTCAATCGATGCTCCATTGTAATCATAGAAGCGTGAAAGTCTTCCAAAGTCATAGCTTTTGGACGATGTCTATCATTAAAGCTCAACTCCGGCATTGTGTTTCAACTCAAAGAAATAACACAAACTATAAATTACAACTCAGACACAATGACACTACTACAAAACAAACTTAACAACAAAACACACTAATACTCAACAACAAATAACACAATTTAACCAACACCTATAACTTGAAACCCTAACAATGTAACTCAAGACAATAAAATTACAACTCACACTACTAGGATAACAACACAACACAAACAATGAAAACCAAGTGTAGCCAAGAAGCTCGACTAACACACTCGTTCACAACAACATTTGGAGCCATTTGGTTTTTTTTTTTTTTTGTTTCCCAATATTTTCGGCCCTCTTTTCTTTTTTTTCTTTTTTTTTTTAACAACAACAACACAAACAACAATACAACAACAACACAATACTAGAAGATTAGTGGATTCTAAGCACAAATAGCAATTTGCACCAAGAACACCAAGAACACACACTAATCTCTACAATTCTAAAAATCGAAAATCGATAATCTAAACCAATAAAAACAACAACAATAATAAAAGAACTATTAATAAAGGATAGATACCAGATAATTGGATTCTAGCTCTGATACCAGATGATACGATACGGGCCGCGCCGGTCGCGAATCGATCCTCGCGGAATGAACACGATGCCAGAAAAGCCCAAATATCCGGTAGAACGATCGGAAAGCCCGGGAATCCCTCGACCGACGACGTAGCAACAAAGGGTATGTCGAACCCTTCGCCTCAAATGGTGCGCGAATCGAAGAACGAACGGGGTTGAGCACCACGCGAGTCGATCACACTCACGATAAGCTCGGGGTTGTGTTTAACGAGCCCAAACACGGGGGACGAGGTGGGGAGAAAGCTCGACCCGAACATTGGCTTCAAAGCTCAACATCTTCATTCAAAGCTTCAAAGGTCCCTTTACAAATGAATGTTTAGCCTACATATACATGCCATCTCGAAAATAATAAAATATCTAAAAAGTAGACACAAAAATGACTAAGTCGGCCAAAATTACGGCCGTAAGGTCTGGGGTTACGGCCGTAAATTCCGAAGTTACGGCCGTAAGTCTTAAAAGTACGGCCGTAATAATCTCTCTACCTCAAAACCGTCCAAACTTGATTCTTGAGTTACGACCGTATGGACAACGGTTACGGCCGTAAATTTGGAGTACGGCCGTATTATGATCAAGTACGGCCGTAATTTGCTCTCTGCATAAATTTGGCCCAAAAGCTGGAAATCGACGTTACGGCCGTAAGGACCAATGGTACGGCCGTAAAATACTGATACGGCCGTAAGACTTATAATTACGGCCGTAATTTATTTTCTGCTGAAATTTCCCCAGCTTCACTGCCTGGACAACCTTCATTGTTTTGGCTATAACTTTCGAACCCGATGTCCAAATGAGGTGATTTAAAGCTCCATGTAATCTAGACTCGACGAGCTTCAATTCTTCAAAAGACTCTGCCTTCAGACTCTCGCTCGTTCCAACGATGTGCAATTTTGAACCCGGTCGAACATCCCAAATTGCGTGAAACCTCTTCATTTTTGCTCCAATTGGCTTGAACTTGATTTCACTTGGCCTAAACAACGCTCCAAGCTTCCTTGTCGCACATGGGGACATCCAGGATCAGATCAGGAGTTTTCTAACTGTGGATTCAAAGATTGATGCCTTGACGATAAAATGATTTGCCGGAGCTCCTCTATGTCCTTCTGTTGTTTCTCATTAACCTCTTGTTGTTGCGCACACTTACTTTGTAAGACCAAAAAGTCAGACTCCAAAGAAGCATAAACTCGTCCTTTACGTGATTGACGAATTGAAGGTGTAGGTTCAGTCTGATTTACCAATTGCATCATGTCCGGCGTAACAATTTCCCCATAACCACAAACTCTTCCACCAGAATCAACGCCTCTAGCATTAACATATGCTTGCAACCTGAGCTGCGGGGTCTCCTCACCATGGATAGCAACTAATTGTGTTAATTCGTTTGATATCTTTGCCTACAAATTTATATTACATTTTTAAGTATATTCAATGGTTAATAGGAATAGCTCAAATTATTGCCATAGAAAATATCAAACTTACCCCATTTGTGCAGATGCATCATCAATCCAACTTTTGTGTTTACCCTTTCTCTTGTGAATTAGATCAAATCCCTCAATTGGATCAGCAGGGCGCCCATTCTTTTGTTCCTATCCAAATGGAAGATATATAATAATTCAATTCTTCAGTAAGGTTCAACTACTATGAAGACAATAGATTGAAAAATAGTGATTATATCTAGTTTACGACAACATAGCAGCATCACCTAAAGTATTAACCTTTGAGACTTTGAATTCTTTGTATTTTTATTTTGACTAAAGGAAAATTGATATAGTCAACTGTAGGGGACAACATTCTAGCAATTGAGCAGATTTTAATCACTTGATTAAAGAATGCTAGACAAACATTGTGGGTTAGTAGGAGGCAACAAAATATACAGCAAAAGATTACTCGATACAAGCAAGAGTGGATTTATTAGCAAACCAAGTAGCGATGCAAATCTCTAACAATCATAAAAGAAATGATTTTCCAAATTATATGCAACAGAGCATTCATTCCATGCTTAATTTTCCTCTACTCATTTTCTTCCATCTCTATTTGCCTTTTCTCCCCTTTAAATCTCAACATCTTTTTATAACATTGACAACTAAATGCATATAAAGTGTGAAAGCTAACAATGTTTGAGAATTCATAAGTAAAAATAGTAATCTTAAGACTCTCAAGAAAGCAAACTCCAATAACTTTGTTGTAACAAAAGGAAAATTTTCATCACACTCTATAGCTGCACATCATTCTTAAGGACCCCTATATTGTAAAAGAAATGTCATGTACAAGCACAAAATGCTCCGCCTAACAATGGTACCAAAAGATAAGGCAAAGACAATACTTACAAATTCAACTAGGTGTCGTGCGAAGGTCTTTGTCCCACCTGTGTGATTCATCTTAAGCTTCTTACGACTCTCTATATTCTTCTCAACCTTATTCTATGATTCAAAAGAAAGGCAATGCTCAAACACAGTTATCTCATTTGTAAATAGTGAACTAATAGAAAAAATTGCATCCTAGATGTATCAGTTAAATTATTACCTTATTGCTTGGATCGTTGTCCCAGTAATTGACCATTTCTGTCCATTGTTCACTAGGCACACTATCATCTCCACATATAAAACGTGATGGTGAGCCAATATGTGGAGTGTAATACGTCTCTTTCAAGTATCCTTTGTTCTTTCTAACCCTTTCAGATAATCTGTGTAGAAGGGTATGTCGAATTATAGGAATGCGGGGAATGTCCTCTTCACGCCAGTCAATAGTATCCTTGAAAAATAAAATTCGAGTTACACAAGTAAAGTTAAAATTGTAATTAAAAGTTGAAGACTGCACATACAAATATTGCTTTCCACATTTTGTCCAGATCATTGTCTTTGAACATTCGCCAATCCTTGGGAGAAAGAGGGATAAGGTCGTAGTTCCTTGCCAAAAAACCCAAGTACCTCGATAGCTGGGCATCTTTAGGGTCAATGCATGACCCATCCTTTCTAAACTCAATTTTTTCTTTACCTCTTTTTCCCCAATTCGGTTTGTTACGACCACGTCCTTTTCTCTTGGCTTTGCCTACACATAAGGCGCGAAAAACAAAGCATATAGAGCAAATAAATTGTATTAGTAGGAGTTAATTAATAAATAATGCGTGTTAGAAAATGGCTAATAAAACACCTACCATTATTTTCGGAGGTACTATTCCCATGCATATCATCGGAAGAGCTACCATCTTCATATTGAGAATGCTGAGAGCTATTCATCTAAACAAGCATTTTAAAAAGGGACAAGTAAAGTTGTAAAAATAAATAAAACGCCAATCAAAGTTAGTTGCGACTCGTCCATGTTCATGTAATCTAATCATTGCATATTAGATTTTGTGCAAAAGAAAAACTAAGAAGGATAAAAAAATGGAATAGAAAGTTTATAAGTGAAACGAACAACTTGTAAATCAATTCCCAACTCCAAGACCGAACAAGTACACACGCAACATAATGTGCAATATGTATAGAAAGTTGAAGATTGACTTCTCATTTGCATACTTAAATTCTGATCATGGCTAACAAATTTAGACTTCGAATAAATGAAATTGATCAAATCTATTATATAGATCATGCATGACTATCCACTAATCTATTTGTGTTTCTTTTAACTTTTTATTTTTTTAGTTACAATTTAACTTGTACTAAATGAGATAGGCTAAACATAAACATGAAACACATATCTCAAACAACTCCTTATTATCATCACCCAACTTGTGGCATACACCAGTATTCAACTTAAACTATTCAACTCAAAAGACTTAGCTTTTAACGTGGACTTAGTATAACTAATTAAGATATGTTGACCATGTATTTGCCTATCAAAGGAAAAAATGCTATCATTTCAAGGTTCCAAATTGTATGCTTAACTTGTTTCTTCCATACATTTTAAGACAACAAAATGTTCTAACATGTTTGACGGTCCCAAAGTATACCTAACTGATCATCACGCAAACGATTTGGTTCAATAGTTGAAGCAATTGAATATAAATTCAAATAGAAATGAATAAACCTTTAATTAATAGATTATCATACCTTAGTTAAACTTTATGCTAGCACCAGAATTTTTGAAGCGATTTGTTCGATGCTAAGTTGCTGCAAGAAGGAGGGGAAAAGGAAAAAAATATTATATAGTAGATTTTATGCAGAAGCAACAATTCAAATAGGTTGTGTGCATCAAGAATATACTTGCTCATCACACACAAACTAATGAAACGCATACCATTGTTCTCAAAGCCACTTTCTTCATGTGTGTCACTGTCTAATTAAGTATCATCTTCGGATTTCGAATGCCCAAAAGGCCTTATTAGTAATCGAAAAAAAAAGAAAGAAAGAAAAACTAATTGACTTGTGATAATAATACGGAGGGATAATCCGACCCTAAAAAATCCAACCACACATTAAAAATAATAATAATAATAATAATAATAATAATAATAATAATAATAATATTTTAAATTGAGCTATGAACTCTACTACTCTACGTCATTGTTTTCATTGTCATTCTCATCATTCCCATCATCCAAATCACCCTCTTCATGTATGGAATTAGTCGTCGTAGCGATTGGAAAACTTTTATTGACATAGATACCACGAATGTCTGTTCTAATTTGTACTTCTTCATTGTCGAGACTGGGGTCATCAAGGTCTGGCGTGGCATAGTAATCATCAATATCCCCTCCATCATCGTTGTCCATTACATCATAGAAATCTCTTGGCTTTGTTTTTACTGCAACACTCCAACTTGGCTCTTTTGGGTCTGAAATATAGAATACTTGAATGGTCTGTGATGCCAATATAAACTTATCACTATTTTGTGCTACCCGATCGAAATTTACCAAGCTAAAGCCATATCGATCTTTTTTCTTTCCAGAATTGTTTACCCAATCACACTCAAACAAGACAACTTTACAAGCTTCGTCGTCACTTTCTCCAGGAAAATATAAGAAAGCTCATAAATATTCTTCAAAACACCATAGTATTCAACATTGCCAGTAATTGGGTTGCAGTCTCTAACACTTGAGTAACTTGAGGTTTCAGCACTAACAAAAACACCACAGTTTTGATTTTTGTATCTATCGTCCACTGATTTAATTCGAAACCTATAACCATTGATAACATATTTTTTATATTGTTTCACAATCCTCTTTGGACCATTTGCTAACCGAATTAAATCTTCTGATATCGATGAATCGCCAGTTGCATGGAGTTTGTTTACCTAAAGTCAATGTGAATATTTACCACTGTACTCAATAAATTAGAATAAAAAATATGAAATATTAGCATAATAGATATTAAAAGATTAGGGACTTACATGGCTTTTCAACCAAGCAGGAAATTCCTTATTTCTTAAAACCTCTATTTCTCGAATTGTTTTTCGACGATGAATTTGTCTTAACTCTCGAAATCTTTTACTATCAAGGCACAAGTGAAAAACATATTGAAGTTGTATACTAGAGTTAAAATAAATAAATAAATAAATAAAAACTATGCACTTAGCATATAATATAATGATCTTACTCTAAGAAAAGAGTCACTTCAGAGCAGTTGAATAAGACATACGAGTGACATTGCTCCCATACTTTCTTTTCTAGATCAAGCTCCCCACATTTCCCTAGGTGATGTCCAGACTTTGCAAATATCGATAGCCCCCCAACGATGTCACGAGGTAAAGAGATATCGGCATTACGACCACGTCGAGTACGACGAGTCTCAATGTCCTTTAGGTACATTGAACAAAATGACACACACTCTTCTGCAAGATATCCTACTGCAATACTTCCCTCAGGATAACTCTTATTACGCACATATCTTTTCAACGTTTGCAAATACCTTTACAGTAAATGAAATAAACTGATTTAAAAAATAAAAGTGTAGATAATAATTAAAAAAAATAATGAAACATACTTGTACCTTTCAATAGGATACATCCAACGGTATTGAACTGGTCCAGTAATAGCAGCCTCATCGGCTAAATGAATGATTAAATGAACAGATATGGTGAAGAAAGAAGGTGGAAACATTTTCTCCATTTGACATAAGGCTAATACCACCCTCAGTTTCAATTGATTAACCGATGTAACAGATTGCTTTTTGCTACATAGTTGTCTAAAGATTGCAGACAACTCAAGTAATACAAGGGTGACAGCTCTTGGCAAAACTCGTCGAATTGCAAGCGGGAGCAGGTGTTGCATTATTACATGATGGTCGTGACTTTTCAAACCTTGTATCTTTTTTTCCTTAACATCCACACACCGAGCAATATTAGCTGAGTATCCATCAGGAACACGTACTGTTGAAAGAACTTTACAAAACATCATCTTTTCTTCATTAGTCATAGAGAATATTGATGGTGGTAAATAAGTTCGATTTCCTTCACGAATAGGATGTAGTGCTTTTCTTATATTTAGAATTTCCAAATCTGCACGAGCATCAAGTCCATCTTTACCTTTTTTTGAGATATCAAGCAGTGTTCCTAAAATATTTTCACTTACATTTTTTTCTAAATGCATCACATCAATATTATGGCGTATCAAAAGATGTTGCCAATAAGGTAAAGTGAAAAATATGCTTTTCTTTTTCCATGGTCCATTAACCGTTGCTCCTCTTGTGGCACTAGAATTCCTTCGTCTTGTTCGTCCACCAACTTGCTCCGTAATTGGAGTTTTACCAAATGTGAATCTCAAGTCTGAAAGTTCTACTAAACACTCGATTCCAGTCAAAGGTTTGGGTGCTAGATCATTCTCACACTTGCCATTGAACGAGATTGAATCTTTTCGAAACCTATGTGTGATAGGTAAAAACTTTCGATGGCCTAAATACCCTTGTTTTTTACAACTAGGTAATCGCACTGAACATGTTTTGTGATTACAAAACGGACATGCAAGCTTACCTGACGTACTCCATCCAGATAGGTTAGCATACGCAGGCAAGTCATTAATTGTCCACAAAATTGCCGCCCGCATATTGAATGTTTGATTAGAAAACACATCGTACGCGCTAGTGCCGACATCCCACAACACTTTCAACTCATCTATCAAAGGTTGCAAGTATACATCAATGTCATTTCCGGGTTCACGAGGACCAGGAATTAACAAAGACATTAGCAAATAAGGCTGCTTCATACACATCCACGGAGGCAAATTATAAATTGAGAGTATGACTAGCCAAGTACTGTGCTTGCTGCTCATATTTGAAAAAGGATTGAATCCATCACATGCAAGTCCCAAACGTACATTTCGAATTTCGGATACAAAATCAGGGTAAAGAGAATCTAAATGTTTCCAAGCTAGAGAATCAACCGGATGCTTCATAAATCCACCACTGGAAAATCCTTCCGAATGCCATCTCATATGCTCAGCTGTATACTTTGACATATACAACCTTTTCAACCTCGGAGTTAGTGGAAAATACCGAAGCACCTTAGCCGATACCTGCCTGCTAACAGTGCTATTATTGACTTTATATCTTGAAGCACCACAACGACCACATTCATTCATGTGCAATGTCTTTCCAAAATAACATGCAATCATTCGGGCAAGCATCAATCTTTTCATAACTAAGACCCAAATCATCAATAAACCTTTTAGCTTGTGAAGAAGAGTTCGGCATACAATTTCCTTTAGGCAACATATCTTTAAACGCCTCCAAAAACAATGAAAAAGTCGTATTGCTCACATTTCCCAAACATTTTATATGGTAAAGTTTCACAATTGCATCTAATTTTTTATATTTACTCTCAGGGTAGAGCTCCTTATTAGCGTCATCAAGCAACTTGTAAAACCATTCTGACTCAGGAGTTTGGCCTTCAAAAATAGGCGGTTGACTTGATGAACCAACAGCTTGTCCAACCAAGGGTTGTACAAATGTTTCATTAAGGAATTCATGCATATCGCCTGTCGTTCCTTCATTGCCAATATTCGTTTGCATATCATCATGAGTTAAATCCGTACGGGGCTCGCCCTCAGTAGAATGATCGATATAAGATTCTCCGTGATGTGTCCAACGGGCTGTCATATAAATAGGATCCATTCCGTGCCAGATGAGATGACCGTGGACGGTAATTCTATCATATAAATAACGATTGCAACATTTCTTACACGGACATATGATCTTGTTGTTTTTCGCAGATTTAGAAAATGCTTCATTCAAGAATAATTCCAACTTATCTCCGTATTCATCGGATCTACGGTCTAAATTCACCCAACATTTATCCATTCTTATGTCTATCCATGAAACAAAGGGAAAAAGGGAAAAAAATTCAATAAATTCATAGGAATAATCTGTATATAAAAATAAAATTAAAAAAAAAAAAAAACAACTTATCATCTCATGTTCCTAAGTTTTTTTCAATGGAATCTTTTCATGTTTTAGGCTTCACTATATCAATGGATGACCAATTGAAGTAATTCTTCACTATTAACTTTTCATTACATGATGGGGCCATTTGAATACGTGCTACACGCGTATACATATTTTCTTGTTTTCTTACATCGGTGAAGTTACATACAAAATTAGAGCCTACTATGTCATTTCAATTTTAGCAAGTCGTTGCAGATACTATGCTACTGATTGAAACAAAATGTCTATACTAAACAAGTGTCACCACACTTTTTATTTCAAGTTGGTTGGAAAACTTCCAACATATGATTGCTCTTTTATTGTAAGATGCATTTACTTATGGATACCTTGCACTGGACGTCTAATTTAACTACGGTATACCTTAACAAGACTCCTAAACAGTGCAATTCCATAATCCAACAATTTGTAACGATGTTACTCGCAGGGGCGTAGCTAGGATTTAAATATGGGGGGGTAAAGTGCGATAATTTTACTTTCAAAATACAGTAGTTACTAGTTTGGCCCCGTTGATTACCCACGACTTAAGAATTAATCATTTATAATAGTGTTTATATCAAAACTCAATATGTAATCCATCTAAGTTTGTCGAGAACAAATATCAATGTTTATTACCGATGTACAAAAAATAATATTGATACCATATAGGGTTATGAAAATAATATAATAATCTTTTTTATTTGTCGCCAAAACTAATATATAAAAAATAAAGACTCTTGTTCAGAAATAATAGTAAAGAAAACCGATTGAAAATACAGAAGCCCCCATCAATTCCCTATACAATAATTTTTTTTGTTTGATGTTACTCTTCTCGTCAATTGTGGTGACTTAATAGCTAAAGTCATTGAAGACCAAGTAGAAACCAAGCAAAAAATTACTAAAAGAAAATAATCAAATTAATTTTAAAAATGGAATATTCGAAATACAAAATATAATACACAAATAAGTTGAATCCAAAACAATACGATTC
Source organism: Jasminum sambac (assembly GCA_018223645.1). Classification (NCBI taxonomy): domain Eukaryota; kingdom Viridiplantae; phylum Streptophyta; class Magnoliopsida; order Lamiales; family Oleaceae; genus Jasminum; species Jasminum sambac. The sequence goes on from CP073643.1 coordinate 39,156,479, forward strand.
ATAAACTAATTTACCAATATACTCTTACAAGCTCCAAGTTGCAAATTTTAAAAGTTAAAGCAACAAATTCATTGGAATATGGAATTGGATTTTTTGACTAGAAAAGAGAAAAAAGAGTAACCGACAAGTTCAATTGAATTTGTAATTGAGTAGGAAAGGTATATTTTAATTTCATATTACCTAGATTTACATAATTAAAAATAAAATATATAAATGAAAAGAAAAGATAAAACAACTAAAAATAAGCCTATATGTGAAAATATATAAAAGAAGAGATAAGGGGTCAAATATATTTAATTTGAATTGTTAAATTTTTAGGGACGACAAATCTCGTGCATCGCATAGGAAGCGTATCACTACAATGTCATTCCACCTATTCAAATGCACTTCCATCTAATGTTCTTTATATTAGATATAACTTTTACATTATAAGCCTTTTATTATTATAAAAGATCCACTAATCTATTATATATTAGAAAACTATTAGACTCACAAGATATGAAATGACAAACGAAATGACAAATACATAGAGGCCAAAAAGAATTACAAATGCTCACAAACAGGAGGTCGAGGCTGACCCATTTGGAATGCTTGGGGACTCTTCTCAATATCCGAAATGAGTCCCAACACACCCAAAACAAACACGCCCCTAACTACATTTACTAAACAAACAGACGCAGCAGCAAACTTAATCAAACATGCCCCATAATCTTGCTGATGGATGCTTCAAATTTTAATTTTCCTTTTATCTTTTTTTTTTTTCCTTTCCCCAAATGGACTTCAAACTTTACAAAAGATATAGGGGAAAACAAGGGTACCCACTGGCTCCTACGTAGGTCGGTCCCTGAATTTTTTAAGCTAATTTATTTATAGGGGAAAATAAATGAGTGTGATAATGAGAAAAATCATAACAGCAATGTAGACTTTTTGGAGAAGGCCAGAAGTCGTCTATACATTGCGTACGCAAATATTGCCTATAATTTAGGATAAGATAGTCCTGTTATTAAGCTCTTTTTTCCTTATTTATTTATTTATTTTGGAGAAAGTTATTAAGCTCCTATTGATTTTGAGTAACCCCCCTTATCTACGCCTCTGGTTACTCGTTTAGTTATTCGACTAGCTAGCGAATCTCGTATATGCTATTAGATATCGTGGAATGAATATACCCCACAATTTAAGCATATCTAATTCGATCCGACCAGAGTAGGGTTAATTCCAAATAAAGTCTCACAATACCGGGAAGAAGTCAATGCTACGTCGACAAGTATTGAGAAAACTTCTTTCTCAGTAGAAATCCAACAGAATACAAGTCTCATGCGAATGTGGGCAAAAGTTCGTGGACCAACAGATTATGGTAGTGTATAATAACTCAAATGCTTCACATTGTGTTCTATTATATGTCCCAACCATTAATTATTGGTCTATCATATGATAAATGGAATTCTCAAAAATCCATCTACAAAGAATTCTCATTGTATGATATTAAATGCATCTATAGTCCCACCACGCTTCTCTGCGCGGAAAGGTTGAAGGTAAGGAGCGGTGAGGCTATGACGAGAGAGCTGGAAGTAGTCTTTTGTGAGTGTAAAGGTGCCATTATCTTTTAATAAAAAAGATAAACCAAGAATTAGGTCTGTATTCAGGTTCTTTAATGGTCTAACCCATGTACTATCTGCAGGTAAAGAGAAGTCTGGGCTCATACTGCAATGAGTATCGAAGCTGATTTTACTACCAGGAAGTAGTAAAGTTGTATAGGTGTAGGCTTCACCATCCATTTGTTGGGCTTCGATGGCTTCTTTTGCTTGAGTAGTATAGGTTTCAGGTATAAGGTCTTGATTTATTATACAGCTGGTACATCCGGAATCGATTACTGCTATACACGTTAAAACAAAAGTCTTGAGTTTGATCAAACATTTAACCTTAAGTGTGTTAAAATGTTTTGGATTGCACAAGATATGTGCTAAAGTTACTTCAGGGTCTGATTCATATGAAGTTTCTATTTTTGTTTTGTTTTTTGTGTATGCTCGTAATAGGTCTACCTGATTTTGTACAAGTTTTAAGGAATCTTCTACAGTCTCGATTCTTCGTCTCAGGATTCTTATTTCTTGTTTGTCGAACTGATCTAGTTGTACATCTAATACGTCTGGTTCTGTGTATAATTGTTCCTTTTGTAAACAAATTATACAGGCTTCTAGAAAACAAACTGTACAACGAGCACGTTTGGATTTTGAAGGATAATTGGTACAAAGATAACAAGGTTTGTTGTCTGAACCAACTTTTGTGTGCCAATCATGAATACAGTCTTTAATTACTTCAGTATTCATTAAAGTATATTTTGTATTTTGATTGAAAAAGTCTTTTCGTTGAAATTCATTGATGAAGTCTACGTCGTCTTCATTGTCTGAGTCTATTCTGGTTAGTAGATTTGGCGAATCTATAGAAATTATACTATAAATAGATTCGGTGTCTGAAATCTGTTCATCAATTTCAATTAAATCTTCATTCACACATTCGATTAGGGTGCTTTTCATATCGTGAGTATTCTATTTTTTAGGACAGGTTCTAGCTAAATGATCACTGCTGTTGCAAATGTAGCAATTTAGCTTGTTTTTATACGTTCGTTCAGGTTTAAATTTTCTCACATGTTTCTTTTCATTTAAATAGGGTTTTTTCTTGTTTGACTTTCTTAAAAAGTACTTCTTCTTTTGAGGAAATTTCTTAAGTTTCTTTTTTTCTTTCTTAGGTTTTGAAGATCTTTCTTCCTTACCATAGTCTTGAGAGGTAAAGATATCTTGACAAAACTTATAGTCTGCATTTTTCAAATCTCTCTGTATTTGAAGTTCAACGCATTTTTCTTCTAAGCATTGGACAACAAATGCAATTTTATGACCAATTGGCCATTTGTGACTTGGGTTGTCTTTGACTGCTGGCAATTGATTCCATTTTTTAGTTATTTCTTCTCCTAAGGCTCCAGGTAGCTTATGAAAAAGCTTGTTACCAAGTTCTGTGTTGTATGTGTTTCCTGATTTAGAAAGGTGGAAAGTGAATTCTTTCAAGTAATCTTTTACTTCCTTGCCATCACTCCAGTTTTTCAATCCTAACTGTTCTAGGTCTCTAAGGGCCTTTCTCTGGACATTCATCTGGCCTGAATTAGGGTCTGCTCCTGTAGTTAATCTTTGGATACAATTTACAAAATTGTAAGGATTACTACCTAATTCTATAAGGTATTGATATTTGTCTGGGAATTCTAGCTTATAGGCTTCCCACATGGCTTTGACAGTTTCTCCGAGGTATGTTTCTAGGTATCGATACATTTATTCGGCTGTCATGTCTGTGAATGTTCTATAGTAATCTTGTAGAACAAGGATTTTCCATACTTCTACAACACTAGGCCATAGTTGTGGGTCATGTGCGGTAAGATTAAGGATTTTTCCCTTGGTAGTGTCTTGAAACTTAATAGGCTGTTCTAATGGTCTCTTTGATCCTCGAGGTTTGTACTGAAATCCTATTGGAGGTTCTTTATAGTCTATATATGCGGCTCTAGAAGGAAAGGAGGTAAAAGTAACATCTGTAAGTGGTGATACTCGTTCAAATGGCGTTTCCTCAAAGGCTTTCCATGTTCTAGTTTCTTCCATGAGATTCTTTTGGTAACTGAAAACACTTTCAGGTATACTGTCTGTTTCAAGTATACTCTCGCTTTCAGGTTCTAGATCGTCTATTTGTTCTGCAATTCTTATATTAAGAGTTTCATCATAATATAAATATTGATGTTCTGTCAGTTGTTTTTGTAGAAATAACTGGTCTTCAAGTTCTAAGAGTTCTTCGGAAGAGAGGGACATCTGAAGTTCCTTGGGGAACAAGATGGGATCTGTATTTTTATGAAGTTCTATATTTACTAAATTACTTTCAGTTTCTGTTTCAATATCAAATTCTTGATCAGGAACGGAAGTATATTCAGTAAATCGTAAGCTAGTTCTATTCAAACGATCTGTGTATGTGATAGCTTCAGTAGGAGCTACAGTTGTTGTTGAGGTTTGAATGAATTTGCTAATGGGCCAATCTAACCCGGCTAGTTCTTCCGAGGAATATTCTTTTGGTTTTACCATCTTAATTCCTTTACTACTGAGTAATCCTACTACCTTTTTTGTATAAAGTCTGTATTTAATATTGGAATTTTTGGCACATCTTCATAAAATTCCTATGTCTAATAACAAGTTCTTGCCAGTAATCACATCTTCGTAACCTTTAGTCTGTATACCAATCTTTATGTGGTTGACAAAGTCAGAGATTGTTAATAACAATTCAGGGCTACAATAAAATATACCCATATTATTGTTCATATCGACTTCTGTACTTGCTATCATGGCTCTGTTAATATCAGCTATTCTGCTATCAAATATAGTAATCAAAACTTTAGATCCTAAATTTCGTCTCATCAATCCTTTTATTCCTATGGCAATTAATCCAACATGAATGATCTCGAAATTTTGTTTCAGCAAATTACTAGCACTTTGCTTAGTAATTAGGTCTAAAATTTTTGTCTGATCTTTTATACACTGAAAAATCACTTCTTGGTGGTTTTTGTAAAAATTAGTAGCACTTTCAAAACGTCCTTTTTGATATAAAACTTGAGGATTTAAAAGTTGCAATCCTTGAGTTTTAAATCTTTCGTAGTCTTGTTCGGGGTCTACTAGTTCTTCAAGTCTAACTTCAGCTTGTTCTTTTTGAGATCCAAGTATTTTGTCTAAAAAGAGTTGTGGTCTAGACGTACTAACAGAAAGTCTTTTCTCATCACTTGCGGTTCGAGAAGAACCCGAAAATGGAGTTAAATTCATTCTTCTGGTTTGAAATGAATAAATTTTAAAGGTGCAGGAGGTCTACGAGTGATAGTTTCTCGTCCCGAAATCTTTAAAGATAAATTTGAAATCTGAGTTGAAAGTTTATTGATTTCACTTTTATCAAGAGAACTTCCTTCTTCCTGTTTTTGTTGGTGTAGAGTTTTTTGAAAAAGAGACAATTGTGTGACCAAGGTTTCTTTTTCCGAAATATCTATAGACGTCTTTGTCTTTTCTAACAAAGTCTTAAGTTGATCTTTACAATAGTCTAGTTTTTTATCTAGTGTTTCTATTGATTTAATCACTCTATGCAAAGAAAGTTCTAGTCCCAAATGTCTAATCTGTCGCCAAGATTGATTAAAATATCTATAAGTGTATTAGCAGTAGGGTCTGTTGATATAAAACTATGTTTATGATCTTTTTCAAAATTACAACGTAATTTTAAAGTATCTAAAATACTAACAGGTCTTTGAGATTGAATTTTAAATTCTAATCCTAAATAATCGAGTTTTTTAACGTGATCCAGAATGATAAGTACACTAATAACTTAAATTATCGTAACGAGGCTCTGATACCAATGGGATGTGGAGGGGGTACCTGATATATGTGCTGCTGTTGTAGTTGGCGAGGTCTTTGTTCGTAGCTTTTGAATCTTTGCGATTAGCTTGTCTATGTTGTTGATCCTTCGCTTGAAATCTCTGTGGAGTTGGTCATCAATGATGTTGTAATACCTACTCAGTACTCTCCTTTAGCCATTCGATCCGTAGCTGGTTCGTAAATCCCCTAAAACTCTAAAACGTTTTTTTTTTTTTTAACTTTTAATTCCAAATACGTATTTCTACGTATTTACGTAGAGCAAGGTTAGGCTACCACGTTTGAGTTAAAAGTTTTTTCTCAATTACAATCAAAGGTTTTGAAAATAAAAAATTTTTAATTTTCAAAGCTTTGTACGCTGTTTATCATCTGAGATATAGTAACTTGTACCTAACCCATTTTTTACCGTGGTAAAAATACTTACGTCAACTAATATACGGCCCAATCCAAATGCCCTTCCACGGCTCACTCCGGCCTTAATGGGACTTACACTTGGGCCTTTATGACGTAAATACAGGTTTTCACCTATAGATTAAGTAATGTTTTTATACTATACTCAGTATGTAAGAAACAGTGTATGACTATGCTAAAATTTAACATAATTTTTACAAAATAGACATTGAATTTCAAAATGATTTTAATTACAAGAAATGATTCACAGGATATGTGGAATCATAGATACAAAAGAAGAATATACAAAAACTTACAAAAAGAATAGGGGAATTACTTCATAGCTGACGGATGAAACTAAAGGATTTCCCTTTCGGGAATCCCACAAAAGAGCGTAAACTATTTACAATTTGGATTAAGAATTTGGTCTATAAGGAAAGCTGTTTTAGAATTTTGTTCAACACATGAACTCCATTCTATATCTGAAGGTTTACTACCTTTGTTGTTCTTATAAGGACCTGAGTGTTCTTCTGAGCGTTCTTCTGGGTGTGTCTAAGTGTTTGAGTGTGCCTTCCTTTTATAGGCGAAATTCACGAGCTCTGGGGTCTGAATGTTATCGTCTTCTTTCCACGCGTCCATTGTTTGTGGTGAGTGCGCATGAAAGTCAAAAGGTCGTACAGTGCTTGTCGGTACAAATAATTGTGCAAGAAAACAAATGTGCACAGTGTCTGTACAGTGTCTGCATAGTAAAAAGTGTACGAAAAGAGGAATCTTGCTACAGTAATCTGTAAATTTTTCAACTTTGCATTACTGTAGATGAATAGTGTTCTACCGGCTGGCATTTTACACGTTTTCTGACGTCATGCTTGCACCATTCTGATGTCATGGCTGACGTTAGGCTTGTGTCATGCTGATCTCACTACTTACGTAAGTCTGATGTCATGCTTGCGTAGATCTTTTTAGTCCACCGTGTCTAGATTATTTCGCATGACGGAGTCTTCTGAAAAGTTTCCAAGGGATCCCTCATCGGACTGAGGTGTATGTTCTGAATCATTTGCAGTATTGTCTGAATCCGTGGTATTCATAGCAATATCTTGATTTTCTGTGTTAGTTGAATTATTAAGCGTATATCTTGCGTGAATACAAGGAATTTCTTTGCTTTTTTGCGAAGAGTCTGGTACGTTTAGATCTACTTGTGTTGGTATCTGTTGGAGCTTCTCAACAAACTGTTTAAAGGCTAATGATACCTGTTCTTGGATTATACTGGAAAAATCTGAGAGTACTGGTTTTTCTTGTAATCGTTTTAGCTGGGCTAATAGTTCTTTGGGTGAGAGTTCATCGGCATAGGGATCTTGACTATCTTGCCATTGGGTTTTAGAAATGGGCTTTTTACCTTGGGCTTTTGAAAGAGGCTTTTCAGGTGTGATGGGAGCTTTGGGTTTATGGGCTGGTTCATTTATCTGAATTCCTTTAGAAGGTAAATGGGCTTTATCCGGGAATAAAATTTGTCGGGTATATTTAACTAAATAGTCAAATTTACCACTAGGCTGGCCCAGAGTATCCCAGCGTTCTTCTAGTGGGTATCTTTGTTTGGTCTGTTGGGTCGTTCTAGTAGGGAAATCATCAGTTCCCTGAGTCTGATGAGTTTTTGTCAAACTCCCAGCCATATCCGGATTTGAGAAGTCTTTACCAGTTACCGGTTGGGCTGGACTAGCTGTTGAATTCTTGGGATCAACAGTTCCCTTTGTGACATTTCTTGGGGAATGTCCACCCTTCTCCATATTAGTTTGGGCTGGAGGTGTACCCATGTGTGCAAGTTTAAGATCAAACAGTTCTTTTTCAAGTTGGGCGATCTGTTTTCTGAGTGAGTAGTGAGTTTTCTCAAGATGGGCATTTTCTTTCTGAAGTCTTTGGAGAGTGGCTTGGGTTGTATCACAGTGATCACAAAAGATAAGGCGATCTCTAGCAGCAGAAAAGTCTATTGGGTCTTCAACATAATGTCTTAACGAGGGTGAAATGTAGAAATTTGGGCCAAGATTGTGTCTAGCTGCTGAGAGTGCTTCTTGATAATCATTGAAGCCTTTGTAGATGGGGTCATGTGTATCTCTAATGGCTTCAGCCAATTCTAACCAAGTGTGAAAGAAACCCGTTTTCTTTGCTCTGATAACAACATAAAACTTGAATCTTTTTCTGTCTTGATTGAAGTGTTCTGCTAATGCGTTCATACACGCTAGAAAATACCGCTGGTCTATAAGATTATGTGGTTTGAAATAATCTTATAGACCCTTATAGACTAATCGGTTCCACTTGCATATCTACAAATTCTTTCTTCACTATGGTCTGAGTATTTGTGGGGTTTACAAAGCAATATTGCTCCCCATCCTTGTTGGCAACCATCTGTTTCGATAATCAGATAGTCTGTGTCTAAAGGCAAGGCTAGTTCTGGTAACGTTTTTATTAGGTCTTTAACAGTCTGAATTATTTTAATATCCTCTGAATTAAAATATTTCTGTCCTGTTGGGGATGTCTTAGCATATAAGGGTCCAACAATTTTGCCTAAATCTTTTAGGAAAGGTCTAGCATAGTTAACAATGCCTAAAAACTTCTGAAGTTGCTTAAGGTCTTCACACTTATCTGGAAATTCTAAGGCTTTTTGAGCAATATGAGCTTGTAGTTTGATTTTTCCTTCGCCAATTTTTATGTAGCAATTTAGCTTGTTTTTATACGTTCGTTCAGGTTTAAATTTTCTCACATGTTTCTGTTCATTTAAATAGGGTTTTTTCTTGTTTGACTTTCTTAAAAAGTACTTCTTCTTTTGAGGAAATTTCTTAAGTTTCTTCTTTTCTTTCTTGGGTTTTGAAGATCTTTCTTCTTTACCATAGTCTTGAGAGGTAAAGATATCTTGACAAAACTTATAGTCTACATTTTTCAAATCTCTCTGTATTTGAAGTTCAACGCATTTTTCTTCTAAGCATTGGACAACAAATGCAATTTTATGACCAATTGGCCATTTGTGACTTGGGTTGTCTTTGACTGCTGGCAATTGATTCCATTTTTTAGTTATTTCTTCTCCTAAGGCTCCAGGTAGCTTATGAAAAAGCTTGTTACCAAGTTCTGTGTTGTATGTGTTTCCTGATTTAGAAAGGTGGAAAGTGAATTCTTTCAAGTAATCTTTTACTTCCTTGCCATCACTCCAGTTTTTCAATCCTAACTGTTCTAGGTCTCTAAGGGCCTTTCTCTGGACATTCATCTGGCCTGAATTAGGGTCTGCTCCTGTAGTTAATCTTTGGATACAATTTACAAACCAAGACCAAACCAGAATTTGACTATATATATGTACAAAACTCTATGTATCAACCTCATTTTATTGAAACAAGATCAATTAAATTACGTCGCATGCATAATCCATTATCAACATTAATTCTCGAAAATAGAATGTCATGACGATAACCACCTTTCGTGAAGCAAATTGCCTTATGATCACACAATTTGTAGAGTAATTCTTTCCGGTGACTTTAAATCTCCACTAACAACATCATGACATTACATAATCAATGACATTCATGCACTCAATCATATTCATATAGCACTATCGGCATATCAAGAAAACATAATTAATGACTCAATTTTAGTAATGATTAAAATTGCAACCGACAACGACCTTTCATCTCTATGTTCGGTAGAAACTCAACAAATCAATATGTAAATACAATTTTCTGGGAACCTTTATCGAATTTATAAATTTCCACCGCACCGTGTAATATAATCCTTATCATTCTGAACGTTTTTATGAATCAAACAAGCTACCTATGATCGTGGAATAAATTTTACTATCTAAAAAGACTGCTATCACTAACCTGTATAGCGGTGAACTAGGAGTATAATCTGGACTTGCACCGGAGTTAATATGGGCTGCAAAAGTTGTATAATAAAATAAGATTTATAGATATTGAACTAGAGCATTACATCTCATCATGTTTCCTCCAAGTTTTTGATAGAATAGCACTCATAAACTCTAGCAAAGGGTTTTTAATAGGAGCCAAAATATGTTCAATCACTATGTCCTATCAATGTACCCGTAGTTGCAAATACACAACAACATTCAATAAAAGGACCACAAATATGCCCAAATTATTAAGCATAACTAGACCACCAACGACTCGACTGGACCCACATTTTGTACTTCATATTCCTCGTATAGCTATGTTAAGAATAACGAAAAATGATCTCTTCATTTGATAAAAAACTGGCCTGTGGAAAGCCGTTTCATCGGGAGCACATTTATGAAGCTCAAGCTAGCACAATTCTTAACTTTATGTAGAATTTAACTTATGAGCTCCAAACTAACTAGATAAGTTTGTTGGGATCATCAGTTGATAACAAAAGATGACAAGAAAACCAAAATACCCGAGTCTAGTTAATTCCAGTACCTGAACCCAACGCTGTCTCTTCTAATTGGCATTCCAAGGCTGTCACCTGATCGTGGATGAGGGGCTGCAAATTGTAGAAGTTAAATGGAATAAAAAATGCTTACAATGTACAACCACTCAATATGAACTATCTCTATAATGACAATGGCATAGTAATTACTAGTTAGCACAAAGAGCATTATGAACTTTAGGATTTATTACGTGCATAATCTTGTATTTGTATGTACATCGTCAATTGAATGGAAAAGAAATCAATTGATGCAACTAAATTGTGAAAAGTTAATGGCAATAGACAAAACAAAACATCAAACACCTACTCTACATGAAGAATATTCATAAGCAATAAACATATAATAGTTCACCCATACAACCAACATCTTCACCGATGCATTTAGTGTAGGATTCGAAGCAACAAAGACAATAGCAGTTCGATACTCAACCAAAACAGACATATAATGAGCCCTACCAGATTTGACAATAATTTCAAAAGGTTTTGTGCAAAGCACTCACCGGCAACTTCAAAGTAGATGGTGGGATCTTCCAAATCTTCCGTTTCTATCGCACCCACTTTCAATTGACTCTTGGTAATTGAAATTTTAGCCAATTACCGAAACCCTCTTTGTGAAGAAATCGGTTTTCGCTTTCTTTCTTTTTTTTCCTATTTCTTTCCCGCGACAGAGAAGATCGGCCAAGAAAGTCTTCTGTTCAGCTTTTCAATTTGGAGCCAAAAAGGCCTTTTGGGCTTCTAAAATTGTGTAGTTGTACCATTGGTAATATGGGTTGTACATATAAATGTGGACATGTAATGTATTGAATTGTATTAAGAAAAATTGAATTGTGATCAAACTAGTTGTAAGAGAATTTTTTTCTTCTTTTTTTTAAGAAACACAATTCTAAGAGTCTCATAATTACATGATTGAATTTTGCATACAAACACTGCAATATTGTCGTAAATTGGCTTAAATTCATAGAACTGTAGAAATTTACACAATCAATCGCAATAGGTTGAACTTGAGAGTTCAATTTTGTATTATATAACAATAGGTGTCTCTTCTAAAACGATTATGTGAATGATACATATATTCACTATATGCGAAAATTAAAAGTGTTCCATATTCAAGAGAGGTTTTTAATAAGTCGGCGATGGTGATAATATAAGCAGTGATGGAAATAGGCAATGAAAACACACTGTATAAACATATATATTTGAATCCTGCAATGTCAATTTTGTCAATATATTGTAAAGGGAATATGTTGAAAGTTGTGATAGTTGGTTTGCTTAAGTCGTATTTAGAAGGACTAAATTAGTGTATTATAAACATGAACATCTTCTACCACACGTGATATTAAACATGTCATAGAATCGATATGTGTGTAAATTTTATTCAAATAGCGACTAATAGAAAAGATGCGGCGATCTTAAACAAAATGATCTTTAATATTGCTTATACAATCTCTCTTACTTCGTTATTCAGCTCGCGATTGAAATTGTATAAACTATTTTTCTTTTTCTCTTATTAAGAAGAGACACGCGCACAAGAGTACTTGGGATGCCGACACCTCTAATATAAATAATGGTGAGGGGTATTAAGAGCTTTAGAATTAATTTCATGCGAATAGAAATTAATTAAAACAATAGTAGAATTAGGGAAATGATCCAAACCCAACAGAATTAATATCATGCAGAACGCACTAACATGAGACTCCGTAGTTGAAGCATGCGAATAGAATTAATTAAACATAAAGATTGTATAAATTTGCAAAGTGCAGATAAACAACAATCGCATATGAATCAATCCAAACCAAAAAACCCCAAGTCACTGCAAGACAAATTCCTCCCTAGATAAATATATAATACATGGACTCACTAAAATGATTTGATGTCTAATACGTAAGGCCTTTTCTAGTCAAAATTACCGAACACCATGAAGCCACAAGTCAACCAAACTATTCATTTCATGAATAAGCACCAAAGATAACAAAGAATCAATGATAATTTTATTGATCAAAAAAGCAAAATACACCTAACTGGAGGGGGATAATTGTGTCTTGCCTCCCAATGAGATTAAATACATAATGCAACGGATGTTGGTTAAATCTATATTCTAGATAACATGCGAAGAAGTACTACTTCTTGTACAACTAAAATGGAAAGTTTAGAAGAATGTCCAATTGCCTATCTCTGATTCTAATGTGAGGATATTTTGCACCATCAAACTTGATGATCCCTTTGATCTTTTGTGGGAGTTCACCTTGTGCGTAGACTTTATCAATTCTGTGGACAGCGATGAGCAAACCAGTAACCTTCCCTGTTGATCAATCTGTAAATATGGTGAATATGGCAGTTGCAAGAGCAAATAAAATTAGTAATAGCTGCAAGCTTGGACTTGAGTTTCCAAGGACCAACTTTGTGATTACCAAGGAGGTCATAGACAATTGCCGAGTTTGTTTCAAGCTGAATATCAAAAAGTAAATGAAGCCTGCTAAATGAAATAGCATTATAAACAACAGAAATATCAGCAAGTAATATAGGACCAATCCCTTGAGAATGCTACCTAAGGATGAAGCTGTGGAAAAAGTGGTTGTGTTTATGGATTTATACTCCATTAACATGGAAGACTTTGATACCATTGTCGAGATATCAAAATTTAAGGGGTATCCGAATCCGCTAGATGGCATACAGCCTGCAGTAAAAGCTGCATTGACAAGAGCATACAATAAAGGCAGCTCATCACGCGTGATTCGGACTGCAGATCTTATAACACTTCCTGGAGTGAAAAAGGCACCTAAAAACAGGGTCACAGCAATGCTTGAACCTGTCACTGAGCCTGCTCCAGAAGAAAATGGTGAAGGATTTTCTGTAGATGAAGAGGCGAGCCTGTCTGACAATGAAGAACAGGAAGACTCAGCTGATGCAGAGCAGAATCTGCAAACAGATCTAGCAAGTCTTAGTTCAAAAGGAATCCAAGTACAGATGGACTTGAAAAGTCCAGGAAGCTCAAGTGGCAAAAGAGCACCTGCGGGTCGAGCGAAGGGAAGTTCTCCAGCCACTGATAAGAAAGGGGTGGTCGTCGTTCTGGGTCGGGTTCAAGGAAGAAGAAATGAAAATTGTTTATCAGCTCATTTAAATAATAGTAGAAGTAGCAGCATCCTCTTCCCACTTTTTGGGTTGTTTTTGAGATGGTGGAGGATGTGGTGTTAATGGCTGTTCATAGATTCAGGGCTTCACTTTGATTGTGATACATTTTCTGACTAAGTGAGAATGTATGATATGGTTGAAGGTGGTTGCACTTCAAAAAAATTGTGTTAATGTAGGTAGAGAGGAAACCAAGTATTTTTATTGGACCCTTTTAATTGTTTCACACTTCTCAACAGCATATTCTTGCATACACTCTCAAATTAGTAAAAGACAATTCATGTTTTCCATGAGGTATATGTGATTGTCATGTGTGATTTAAATGTGACAACTGGCCCGTATGATACAAATTACCTCTATATCTTTCAGGGATGCATCATTTGCAAGGATTGATGTTTCATCATGTGGTCACAAATCTAAAGAATCACCAGTGGGGAAATCCATCTAGTATAAATCCATCTAGAGAAAATTTCTTACTGCTTGTCTAACAGTTTGGGGAAATCCATCTAGTATAAATCCTGATTCACCTTTAGCTTCTCCTGTCTCGAGCCTCTTTGACAATAAGCTTATAATTATCTCATTAGATACTAAATTCCCTTGGTTGCTGCAGAATTGAACCAAGAAAGATGAATCAACAACATAAAACACCAAGTTTGTACACATAACAAATGGATGCAATTCTAATCACTACATAATATTACATATTTACAGCACACTCACAGAATCAAGCACAATTGCCAAAATTCGCTAGTATAGAAAAAAGAGTTTGTATAATATAGTATGGAACCAAAGACTGTCAATTATCAATAATGTTTTGAGTTCCAAATTTGACATTTCTAACTACAATAGATCTCAAATATACGGAGATCATATCAAGCCCCAACGTGCATCTGCATATCCATTTAGAGAGAGAGAGAGAAAAAAAAAATCTCTTTTATTATGATTTATAATACAAGTTCCTGATCTGAACATAAACGGTGAAACATCTCAATTCCTCATTTGCAATGGTCTAAACTGTAATATTTATACTACAGAGATGCACATATATATAACAAGGTCAAGAGACGACCTACCTGCTTGGAGAGTGGGCTAGAGGAGGAGAGCTCCTGGGGGACGAGATCTCCGGTAGCGATGTGAAGGACGCCGAGGTTAATGCAGCTATTAACTATCTTATAGCAACCTGTCCAATCACTAAGAATGGATGTATAAGACCAAAAAAAAAAATCTATGAACATAATTCTGAGACTCCAACATATATTCATCACTACTTATTCCGGGTGCAATCTCACCTTCCTTCAATAACTACAATCCCACCAAAGAGTAAATGCAACAATTACAATTCATATACGATGAAAATTAGGTTGATACATTTCATCGTGATTTGAAGGTAGTGAGGAACATGAAATAGGTTAGTCGAAGCACTTGAGGATGAGTTGCAGCTGTTGGCTGCCCTATGTCGTGAAATATGCTGGTTGAAAACACACAAGATTTGAATACCTAAGAATCAATCAATGCACCAAAGTTGAGCAAATATATGAGAAAGGGGGGAAAAACAGAATAACCTTTCTGCAAGTTCGACTTTCTAAATCATCTCCAGGACACAATCTTACAAATCAAATCTAATGTTTCAATGTACCAAAGACACTGTACTGCAGGTGTTTTATTCAAACTCATACATTGCTTATTATCAGCAATAACAGAAATTTTACCTACATAATTCCAAGTAGTTTCATAAAGAGCAGTAAAAAAATTAGTTCTCAAACAATGAGGAGAAAATTTCATCTGTTGTCGGCATTTAAAAGTAAAGCTTCTAGATTTCAACAGCTCAAAATGCAGTTTAAAAAGGAAAGAATTACACTCAGCAGCAGACATTATGCTTAATGTACTAATCAAATTCAGTTCCACTAATTCTTCTAGCATAAGGAAAAATATTTATACCACTGCAAAAATGTGTCCATAACCTACTTAATGCGGCATTAAATAGAGACTATAGAATATTTTTCGAAATTCAAAAATCATCAAAAAGGAACTCATTTAGTTTGAAATAAATAGAGAAGAAGGGTATTTACGAACTTGATTGAAGAACTTGGAAGAGGTTCTCTTCAATAAGCCACTTGAACTGAGTCAGAGAAGCGATGAGTGCATACACAGAGCCTAACGAGAAAACTCAGGCGCAAAAATAGATGTAGCAGACCCAAAAGTATACAGCAGTAGCAGACATCTCAGACACTAAACATACACCCCGATCTTGAGAATTTACTCAAAGAGAAACTGGAAATATCTCACCATAAATTCTGGAAGAGGAGGACGACCGGCTGAGAACTCCACCAATAACCACCAAGAAACTCCACCGGAAAACAGCGAAATCACGGGATTCTTGAAATTTGGCTGTCAGCCTTCAACCGATGACATGAATCAAATACTCCACCGCCGGATTCCAACACAAGAAGTCTCCAACACTCCTCCGCCGCCAGAAATTCCCAAGAAGAAGAGAGCCGGAAACAATTCCTCCCTCGAATCAACAATTCCTCCCTAGATTGTTGAGATGCTTTGAGATTTTGGTGGAGAAAGAAGATGGATTTCTCTGTTGGGATTAGGCGCTCTGGTTTCTTGAACTGGAGGTAGAAACGACTCAACGGATCCCTTTAATTTGGGCTTTATTGACCGTACATGAGGTGAGGTAGAAATTGTACGTTTTGGCCAATACGTAACGTTAATTTGGTTTTTTATGGATATTATTAGGGATATAATTTTTAACTCTCAATAATATCAATAATATGAGTTGACAAGTAAGCAAAATAAAAAAAATAGAGACATTTTTATTTGTTTTAATTAATATTAATAGAGGCAAAATAAACTTTTGTCTCTAATTAAATATTAGGAACATTTTTATTTGTCCTACCTAATATTAATAGAGACATAACATATTTTTTACTCTAATTATTTATTAATAGGGACATATGAAATATTTTGTCCCTATTCCAATGTCCCTAATACTCACGAATTTAGTAGTGTAAATTTTTACACAAAAATTAAAAGAAACTTACTTGCAGTTGGTCTGGTTCGAGACAACACACCCATACGACCCACAATTTACCCTAAAAATGTAAAAATTAGGTTGGTCCCATTAATTAATTTTAGAAATAATCAATTATTTTTGCAAATAATTAGCTAAGAAGTGAAAATTAATTAAAATTAACAAGTTAGCTAAGATGTAATTTTTGTATGATAAAAAATTACAATTCATTAAATTTTTACATAAAAATTAAAAAAAAATGCATAACATGAAAATTAAAAACTTAGCTTGAACCCTTTATTTAATTTTAGAAATAATTAATTATTTTTAAAAATAAAATTGTCTAATAAATGAAAATTAATTAAATTAAAAATTTTTCTAAGATTTAATTTTGGGGTGGTAAAAAAATTGCAACTCATTAAATTTTTACACAAAAATTAAACGGAACGTGTAACATCAATTTTTTTTTTAATTCATCGTTCAATTGCAACCTTATAGGGTGATAGAGAATAGATTATAATGGGTTTTAAACGTTTTTAATGTAAAAGAGGAGAGAGAATGAGTAGAGTTGAGTGGTTGAGATTTGTAGATGTGATGAGATATGTGGATGTGATTGATTTAGGAGAGAGAAAAAAGTAGAAAAATGCACTTTTAAAGAAGAGCCAAACAGGGCTTTAATCGATTGTTTAATTACCTGAATCTATGTCTAT
The DNA here is from genome assembly GCA_018223645.1 of Jasminum sambac. Lineage (NCBI taxonomy): Eukaryota > Viridiplantae > Streptophyta > Magnoliopsida > Lamiales > Oleaceae > Jasminum > Jasminum sambac. The sequence continues at coordinate 39,173,590 of CP073643.1, forward strand.
ATTTTTATCTGTATCTTTTAAATTGTAAGATATCTTTTCAAGTATAAGACTTCTTTAAAATTAGATTCATACAATTCTTAAAATTATGGCTACTAAGTTAATTATTTTTAAAATAATTCATTCTTTCAGAAATAATTAGCTTAAATGCAAAAATCAACTAAAATTATTTCTATCATAATTAATTAAAATAATAAATTATATTGCTAATATTTATTTGGACTAATCAAAATTAATTATATTACTAAAATGGGAAAATATAATTAGTTTAAAAACAAAAAATTAAAAAATCATTAAATTGCCACAACTTTCCCCTAAAACAATGAAAGGAATCTTTTAAATTATAATATATCTTTCAAATTATAGAATCTCTTTAAAATTAGATTCTTACATAGTTCTTAAAACTACAAATATTAAGCTGATTATTTCAGAAATAATTAATTTTTTTATAAATAGTTAGCTAAAAATGAAAATTAGTTAAAGCTAATTATATTACGACTAATTAAAATTAATAATATTGTTAATATTTAATTGAACTCGTTTTGATTAGAGGAAAATTGACCCGGTTTCATTAGAAGAAAATTAATCAAAATTAATTATATTTCTAAAACGGAAAACCAGGATTAATTTAAAAAATAAATGATAATTTGAATCAATTAGATTACTATGGTTGACAAGATTTCCCATAAAAAATGTAAGATGTCTTTTCGCTTGCAAGATATCTTTTTAATTATAAGATATATTTAAAATTAGATTCATATAATTTTTAAAATGCGGCTAACAACTAATTATTTTAGAAATAATAATTTTTTTTTATAAATAATTAGCTAAAAACTATAATTAATTAAGAATTGTTTATATTATGATTAATTATATTTCTTAGATTTAAATGGACACATTTTCATTGGACGAAAATTGGCACAATTTTATTGGCGAAAATTAATCAAAATTAATTAAATTGCTAAAAAGTGGAAAATATAATTAATTTTATAATTTTAAAGATATCTTATAACTAAAAAATGTGGTTGCAATTTAAAATTTTCTTTTATTTTTTCGGGGAAATCTTGTCGATCGTAGGAGTTAAATGAATTTTAACTATTTTTTATTTTTAAATTAATCATACTTTTTTCCTTTATCAATATAATTAATTTTAATTAATTTTTTTCATTGAAATATATCGAATTAATCTTCACAATATAATAAATTTTTATTAATTGCAACAGAATCTTCGAATAATAATGATTTTTTTTATTTGGACACTACTCGAACCAACAATTATATAATAATTCTTTGGTGCAATCTGTTGTTCTCGCTAGGGAATAAGTTCAAGAATTCTTAGTTGGTTGACATTAACGATTTATAATATTTCATTGACTATGAATTATGATCCTTCCAGGTGGGTCATTGTTAATTTTTTGCTTTTATCTACTATGATCCTCCCATAGTGGCATTGTTTGTTGTTAATTATGATAAAAATTTATTTTCATGTTTGTTGTCTATATATTCTAAAATAATCTTTTCATATTATTTGACCTAATGATTTTCGATTGTTTTTTTATGGGTTCCAGTTGAAACTTTAGTCCATTAATACATGCATTTGTGATAAATTTCTCCATTCCTTCAACTGATTCGAATTAACCCAAAAATTTCAATTTTGAGATTAAATATTAAATCAGGCCCATGAATCAATCCAGTAGAAACCACAATTTTAAGACGCACCATAATGAATGCGGACAAAATTCTTGATAAAGGCCAACAATTTGTTGAAAGTAACAAGAAATGAACTGCTAATTCTCCAATGTTCCATAAGAAAATCAAATTAGGACTTAAACTTGAATGATATCAAAGTTCTTTATAATGTGATATAAAAGACATTAATACCACAAATAATAAAGATGCTCAAAATAAACTAATTCCTATAGGGAAAACATGGAAATAAGAAAAAGAATCCAACATAGATATGGAATTAAAAAAAAAGAATAAAAATCTCCAAAATTTAGTAAAGTTGTACTATGAAGCTGTATAGAAAGTTTACTTAATTATTAGTCGTAATCTAAGATAATAATAACTTACTAACAATTATGAACGCAAATTTCAGGTAGCATAATATTTAATATAGCAAAGAGATCAAACAACAACGGACCCACGTGAAATGACTAAAAATTATTTGATTAGATGATATGCTTTCCAGTGAAAGAATTGAGATATGGAAGCAATATATGTAATAATCGTTAAATTGATTATGCAGTTCTTATGTGGTGTTTGTATTTCATGATTCATTAGCTATCTTCCAATTAAAATATCCCACATTACATATTTAAGCAATAAAGATTAAATAAGTTGAGAAGCCAATAAATATCAAAATTACGTATTTAATAAATAATTGGCTATCGACTTAATCAATGATTGGAATTATACGACTCAATTAGAATATTTTAATTGGTGTTCAACTATGTTAAATATTTATCTAAATTTCTATCTCCCAAATAAATATTAAGAATCCTAACTACTTTGAATTATTTATTTTATACCGACTTTAGTCAGTTGAGATTGTATTTAATTTTTAATTGTCTATTCTAAGTATTACTCATATATATTTTAAGTTATGTATCTTATCCAAATTAATTTAAATTTGATATTGAATCATTCAATATTTAATGTACTGAACATGTTAAATTATTGAGTTTACAGCCAATATGTTAATATATGTGTTTAGTATGTTTAGAAGTTATTTATTGAAAAAATAAAATGTCATTAACACATATATTAAAAGGTACAAATAACAGTCTCCAATTAAACCATCACGAAGGGACATGGATGGGGATGTGAATTTTCTAATGGGGTGGGGACGACGAATGGAAATTCCCATCCTATTGCAATTCTTATGTAATCATTGCTCGACCTAGATTAAATGAGGATCGCCTAAGGACGGGGATAAGTGTTTCCTAGAGGACAAGAACAAAGTGTTAGGATCTGTCGAACTGTATCCACTATATTGTTATTTTTATAATATATCTCCACATTGATTATATTTCCTATTCAAAATTTTAAAATCATTATTTACATATTAATTGTTAATAATGTGCATCACACTGATGTATAATTAATATCTTCCAAAATTTATAATTGCATATATAATAGAATGTAAAATAATTTTAAAGAAAAAACTATGGGCTCTACGAATGTTATTAGAGTTTTTTTAAATTCGTTGTTTTGATAGATATAACATTTAATATTATTTTATTTTTGACTTACATTAGTAGATTAATCTCACAATGAGCAAAATATGATATATTATCACAATCTTTATTACAAGTTACCATCCCGTGCAACACAGGGGTGCACATGCTAATGAAGTTAATATTCTATGGATAATAATAGTAAATTAAATTATGTGGATTTTGGTGAGTTGTTCCTTGCATATTTGCAGGATGGATTAGTACAAAATATAGCAGAAACTTTGCCAAATTTTTTATAGAATTATTTCGTTAGTTATATTAAGTAAATTGTTGTAACTCATTATGTACTTTATTTTTTAAGGTCTTATGATAATATTACTAATATCTATCAATACTGTTATTAGTTAAAAAATTTGTTCCCCATACAATATATGGGTGAAAGAGCTAGTATAAAAAAGTAAGAAATTTTCAGCCTATTTTTTTAGTTACATTAATGAGTTTTCCCGCCTAATACTAAGGCCCTTTTTGTCTTTGGATTTTTTTATTTTTTATTAATTAATAATCAATCCTTAACAAACAAATTAATTAATCGTTATCTATATAAACTCTTATCCTCACCAAAATAAAAAAAATGTTTACAATCAATAATATATTTTTCCAAATCTCAAATGATTCTAACTTATCCCCTACAAGTTTTGTCTTTTAATTTTTCCTATTTTATTAATTAATAATCAATCCGAACAAATAAATTAATCAATCATTATTTATACTAAATATTAAATATTAAATCTAAATTTCATTTCCCTGCATAAGTATTGATAATTATTATTTTATTATTTTTTAATCGAAATCTAAAGATTTATATCTATCTATAGAATATGAGCTTTTTTTAATAAATAATTTACTACGAAACAAGAATTAATTCTTAAAAAAATAAAAATTATTGAAATTAACAATTTCACTAAGATTAATTATTATGGGATACAAAATTAGCATTCATTAAATTTTTACACAAAGTCAAAAGAAAAGTATAACATTAAAAATTCAATTCGACCCTCGAATTAATTTTTGAAATAATTAATTATTTTTATAAATGATTATTAGTTGAGAAATAAAAATTAATCTAAATTAGCAATTTCACTAAAATTTAATTTTTGTATGATACAAAATTAGAAATCATTAAAATTTTACAAAAAATTAAAAGAAACTTATAACATGATTAGATTGGTCTATTTACTTAAGTTTAGAAATAAATAATTTATCTAAATTAGCAAATTTTTAGGATTTAATTTTTGTGTGATAAAAAATTACAATTCATCAAATTTGTACATAAAAACTAAAAGAAACATGTAACATTAATTATTTTTATTAATCATTCAATTGTTTTCAGTAACTGAATCTATATATATTTCAATATCTTTTAAATTGTAGATATCTTTTACTGAAAATAATTAATTGATATCTTTTAATAAGTGATTGGAGTCTACTTTTTTTAACTTTAGTGTCACACGTTTCTTCTAATTGAGAGAAAAAAGAACTGCAACTTCACTTGACAATGATTAAACTAATTATTTTAGAAACAATTCATTATTGTTAACAAAAAATAATTATTTTTAACAATAATTTTCACAAAATGTAACTTTATTATATATAATTTATTTTATTACAATTAACTAAAATTACTTATATTGTAAAGATTTAATTCGATATGTTTCAATGGACAAAGATTAATCAAAATTCATTACATTAATAAATGGGAAAAGTATAATTAATTTGACAAATAAAAAATAGATAAAATTCATCTAATTCCAATGGCCGGAAAGATTTCCCTGAATAATATTGTAGAAATAATAAGATAAAAATGAAAATTAATTATGTTGCAATTAATTAAAATTTATTATTTTGCTAAAATTTAATTGGATATCATTTCAGTTGGCAAGGATTAATAAGAATCAATTATATTTTTCAAATGAGAAAAGTATAATTAATTTAAAAAATAAAAAAATAGTTAAAATTCATTAGATTGCAACGTTTTGCTAAATTTCTCCTGAAAAATGGAAGACATGTTTTAAATTGGGCGATATCTTTCAAATTAAAAAATATATTTAAAATCAATTCTTGAAATTGTAGATATTAAGCTATTTATTTTTCAATAATTATCTAAAAATAAAAATTGATTAAAATTAACTAAGGTTGTAACGCCCCAAATCTACTTAGATTTAGGCCGCTAAACTTGCCTCTAGATGTCGTGAGCTTACGTAATGCGGAAAGTAAAGATTTTTAAAACAAATGTTTATATTTTCTCAGACCAATAGCTATTGGTAAGCCAATCCTAATGAACACTGTTCTTTTAAGGGGAAAAAAGTAATGATAATAGTAATATTGTAAAATAAAGATATAACCTAGAAATTTAAAAACAATATCTAGTCGTTCGCTAAATTAAATAAAATAAGGAATGCAATTAATTGACTTCTTTGGTTGATTGTCACTATCGCCTGCTCCTTCGCCGCCTCTTAATCTGTAAAATTCGTTAAAAATAGGAAAAACGTGAGTAATGAATTACTCAGTAGGTCCACGGCGCACGTTAGTCAAACTGTAATAATACGGCAGGTACATGCATGTAACTAGACATGTCAAAACGGCTCGCGAGCCGTTTTGGCTCGCGAGCCGGCTCGCGCTCGCCGAGCCAGGCTCGGGCTCGTACAGTGTACGAGCCACGAGCCGAGCCCGAACACGATTTGGCGAGCCGGCTCAGCTCGAGCCCGAGCCGGCTCACGAGCCGGAACTAGCCGGCTCGTATTTTCGCGAGCCGAGCTCGACTCGGCTCGTACAGTGTACGAGCCACGAGCCGAGCCCGAACACGGCTCGGGCGAGCCGAGCCGGCTCGCCGAGCCGTTTTGACAAGCCTACATGTAACTTATGAATTACTTGTGTCCGGCCGAACATTAAACGTGCACGTAACCATTTAACATTCTTGCGCCCGTAGGTTTCATGACATTCATGTGCCCGTAGGCTTCATGACATTCATATGCTCGAAGGCTACATAGCATTATTGAGCTCTAAAGCTCCATTTCATTCATTATTCATAAATATAGCACAGGCAATGCACACTACACGAGCGTTATCATAACAAGTGCGCAGATAGGAAAAATAGAGCTTTAATTTAGGGACCTACCTGATTTTTCTGAGTTTGAGCATAGTTTGGGGGTGGTTTTTAATTCTCTAAATCCTATGCGTCGTCTACAATTAAAGGAAATTATTAAATTAGCGCTAGATGTTCGACTTATAAAATAAATGAGTGGATTTGGTTAATGTTTAAAATATTTTTAGCTTTACTCATTTAAAATAAGTAAAATAGTTAGAATAAAATAAAATAAGAATTATAATTTAAATAGAAATAAGTTAAATAAAATTAGATAATCATTCTCATAAAATAAATAGAGTTAAATTTAATAAAATAAATTGAGCATGATAATAAAACTAGATAAAATAAAATAAATTAGAATATAATAGGATTTGCCACGAACTAAATAATTTTGGATAAGACGATTTAAAATAAGATTTATATTGAAATTTAAATGGAATTACATTAAATTTACTAAAACAAGCATCATTATAAAGTTAAATGGAATTTAACTAAAATAAAATAATTATCATAATATGGGTAAATCGAATTAAACTAAATGAGATGAACTTACCATTGAAATAGAATTAAGTAAAATAATGCGTAATAAAAATTACGACGAAACTAATTAATATGGGATAAAATAAAATAGAGTAGGGGATGCAATCGGCTAATGGAAAATTCTGGCTTTTGGGATTATTTATAAGAGTAAGATATAAAAAAATATAGGGACTAACTTTGCTTAGAGGGGAAACTAGGGGTTTGGACTAGTTCTAAAAGAAGTTACCACTTGGGGACCAACTTATATCTTCCCAAAAGAGTGAGGGACCAACCATGAAAAATCGTAACTAATCTATATATTATATAAAATAAGGTTTAATTGGAAGTTTTGGGCAATCAAAACAGCTTATTATGACAAAGATTTTAAGCACTAGAATTACACTACAATTATTTTCTCACAAGCCATTACAAATTACTTGATAATAATTTTGTTCACTCTAAAAGAGTGAATATCACCTCTTTTGATTTGAGGATAAAAATTAAAAATTTTTAACTTTTTGCTCCATATTATTCTATTCGTTGAGAGCCTTCCAATATGAGATCTATGTTTGATATATAATTTTTACTGATTTAAAAGTTACTTATTTTTAGTGATAAATTACTTATTTAAGATAAAATAAGTAACTTTTAAAATAATAAAAATTATATATCAATACTATACTCATATTAAAACTCTCGATCTAAGAAAATAATATGGAACAAAAAAAATTCAAAATTTTTAATTTTTTTAACCTCAAATCGACTCCACTAAAAAAAAAGATTGATGTTTACTCCTCTTTTAAAAGGCCAACAAATTTGTTCTCTAAAAAGGTTTATTTAATCTCCCAAAGGTGTTTATGTTTTTTTATTATTTTTTAAAATTCTCCTAGCACAAAGAAAATTATACATTTAATTTTTAATTTACATATTTCTAATTATATCTTGCATTTGTGCTTATTAAATAAAGGAAATATTTTTCAAGATATCTTTAATTTTGATTTAGGAGTAGAAAATTTCCTAACATAACAAGATCATATCTTAAATTTTTACTTTAAATATTTTTATTATATCTTTAATTTGTACTTTAAGTATTTTTAGTTATATCTTTAATTTTTTAGTTCAGTAGAAAAATTTCCTAGCTAACAAGAAATTTGTACTTTAAGTATTTTAGTTATATCTTTAATTTTTTAGTTCAGAGTAGAAAAAATTTTAGCTAACAAGATTTTCTTCATTTACTAATTTTCTACCGCCAAAAGGGGCATTAATATTTTGTAATTAGTTTCTAAAAGTAGTAGAGGAATTTCTTAGCAATTAGCATACATTGTATTCTACCTATAAATTAAAGATTACAGAGAATCAAAATAATTTGAAAATATGTAAAAAGACTTACTTATTAAATGAAACTATTACATAATAATTTTGATTTCCATGTTATTTCTTTTTGTAGGATTAGGAACATACGTATTTTTTTTCTAGGTGAATTATATACATATTTAGAGATCCCTCCTATATGCAACAACTTTGTAACACTATATATTGGTACGATAAAAAAATACATAAGCATTATAAAAGATGTTGAGTTCCAAAATTTCCATTATGTTGTATGTACGGGTGATTGAACTTCCACTAATGAGGGATGTCTCATCTTAAGTGATTTACTAGATAACATGAATGAAAGAAGTAATCACTTTGTGCAAACCGTTCGAGCCTATAACATGATGTTTTTATTTTCTATAATATTTCGTTTATTAATACTATTTATTTGGTTGTTCTCAATTACATTAATTTTCTCATGAACATTGTCTTGATTTCTTTTTAAGTTAATATAATTTTATATTAGTGCATCATACAAGAATTTTTAGCTTTGTTTACACTTATTATCGCTTTTAATGAATTGGTTTTGAACAATTATCCTGATTTCAATTTATGTTACATCTCTTATAGTTTTTATCGCTTTATGCATTGTTTTTTCCCCCTAAAAATTACATTTAAATTTTGCATAAAAATTAAAATAATCAAATTATTATATGCCTAATGTCAACTATTAGAATATTTAGAAAGAATGCTTATGTTAAAAGTAACTACTTTATTTAAAGTAAAATCTCAATCAAATCAACTTAATTTAAATAGGTTTATAGCATCATGTAAAATCTCAATCAAATCAACTTAATTTAAATAGGTTTATAGCACTATATACCACAAATGTTTGCCTTTATATAACGTTACAAGTTATCAAATAAGACAATCATATCTATTAAAAAATTTGTTCAAGACTATTATTTACCACTAAAATCAATCTACACAATTTTTTTTTTGGGGATTCACATAAACCTACACATGTATTACTGGCAATGCACGGTGTGAAAACTAGTATTATATAAAGAAGAGGTGATTGGAAGTTAGTAATTGAAAAACGGTTATTTGGACACAATTTTGGTTATTGATTTGTTGTACCAGTTAAAAATTGTCATGTGTCATATTGTCTTTTTTACTTTTTTTTAATTAAAAATAACTAATTTAGCTACACTATCCACTACATGTAGTGGGAAGTTATCATATTCAAATATAATATAAGCTAATTTGTATTGGGAAGTTATCATATTAACATCTCTAATATTAATTTAGGAACTAATTTTATTATTACTATTGTTACTTTCCTCTTTTCTTTTTTATTATCAAGTTTGGAGAGATAATTGGTCTCTCTTTCTTTCTTACCTAAAAAAATCAAGTGGTGTTTGTGAAGAAATTTAGTTTAAGGCGATCATTTATATTTTCATTGGGTTTTAAGTTTCATATTGGTGTTTTTCTAATTTTTTGACTTTCACAATGACATTGTTTATTTGAGATGTGATTAATAAGACCTGCTTTATTGTTTTTCTTATTCTTTATACCTTTAATCTTGATCTTAATTAAATTTTATTGTTCTTATTATTTGTTATAATAACTTATAATTTTTTAGAGAGAATGAAACATATGCAAATGATAGTGCTACAAAATAATTCTTCAAGATCACGTTAACGTTAGTGCTTCAACTTCAATCCATTATATTGGTTTTGAAAACAACTTTTAAATCAATGTGCCTTTTTGTAATAATTATGTAAATATTACTACCAAAATGAAATGAAATATTTTATTTTTACATGATAGTTAATCTTATCAAAATGCGCTTTTCTTATAGTGCCATAATTATCAACAAAAGTCCGTGTTTAAATGGTTGAAATGACGACAACCCATCACTTTAGAATTTGCTATTCACCTTCACTATTTAGTAAAGTTTAGGTAGACTATAAGTGAGGGATGCTGTGAATGAATATAGACAAACTTTATCTATCGATTGTCTTAAATGAAAACTTTTCTACATCATTAAGTTTTTTTAACTTTTTATTTTGAATGATAACTTTTAATCTTAATTAAAGTGCTTTAAAAGGTTGTATTCATTGGCCCAGTAGTATTTTTCCCCTATTTTGTACATTTGATGGAAGATTCACTCATTCAGAAACCTTTGTGGTTATATTGCATATGGAGAATTTCATGTGTTTATAGATAAAAATATTACATGATCGATGGTATTTGAATATCGTGAAATTACTAATGTCAATCTCTTATTATATTATTGACATTTTTATTTGCTAAAATCCAATATGGATAGCTCTTATGTTGCTTTTATTCAATCTATTGGCATTGACATCAAACAAAATATTTTCCTTTTTAGTTTCTTTTTGTCTTTAGATGATAAATTAACTTTTAAAATGATCCATAAAATTATAAATATGTAGACGATATTTGCATATAAAGAATGAAGTAGATATTGATGACTACGCTCAAAAAACAAATAGTCTTTTTCTCGATCCGTGAATTTGTAGAATTCTTGGAGATGGAGATAAAACTTATACGCTTATCTATGTGGATCTAAGAGCTAGAAGGGATAAGTCACGATGTGATTAAATTGCAATATTTTTGGAAGTTTATAAATTCCTTTTGTTTATATAATAAGGATCTTTATATAGAATATGTCTAATTAAGGTTGTGAAAGAATAAACGAGAGTTAATTAAGATGAATACAAATCAATATTGGCAAAAAATTAAGGTTATAATTTAAAGTTGTGGCAAGAAAATTATTTGTTTTATTATTTATTTGACAAGAAAATTGTATCTAAATTTGTGGCATTAAAATTACATCTAACTTATTATATATAAAAATTTTATGTTATGTCATTAACAATTCCCTTTATATAGTGAAAGTGATTAGAGAAAAAGAAAATAAAAATAAGTAGGAAATTAGGCAATAAAAGTGATTGCTCATTTAAGATTTATGTTGGCAATTATTTATTCATTTAAAATGTACCTCAACTTTAAATAAATTTGTAATATGATATATATGCTACAAAATCTTTACTTTTTATGCATCTCATATTACCATCAATTAAGTATAATACCACAAAATTCAATTTAAAAAGTTTTACTCCCGTGCAACGCACGGGGTGAAAACTAGTTGACCCTAAATCAAAATGCAATTGCAGCAACTTCATTCTTCCATTCGTGAGTTCGAGCCAGAGGGGGGAAACGGGAATGGGGCGGTTTTCCAGGGGGAAAACGGGAATGGGGCGGTTTTCCACTGTAGCGGTGAAGTTCGAAGCTCCAAATCGATCCCCAAAATTTAGATTCTTCCTCGAGCTCTTCCTTTGACAGATTGTTGGGGGTTTATGGTCTAGGCTTGAGTGTTTATATGCGTGTGTATATATATATGTGCGTGTGTGCATGAGTATGTATGTATACCCGGATGTTCGTGTGTGATTGCGTGAGTCGTGGGCTGGTGGTGGTGAACGATGGAGGCGGTGATGGTGGTGGTGTTGAAGGAGGTGGTAACTATACAATTCTTGAGCCGAGTTGTCGACTCGGCAATTAGTTTGGATTTCTATAAATTTCTACTGTCTCTCTTTTCCTCCCGATGTACCCATGTTTTGAACAACCCAAAAAGGAAGATTGTGTGCATTGTATTTAGCATAAAATAAAATCAATGAAAGAAACTAGGGAAGAGGACTCACCAGATGATGGAACGACTGAGGCTAGAAAAGGGGCTTGTTTACGTCTCGAGTTGTCGGCTTGGGGTTTCTTTCCTTTTCCCTTTGCACGAGTTGGGGAGAGGTTTGCAGCTGGGGAAATACGACGTGGCTTCCGGATATGTCCACGAGTTTATAAGTGAGGGAAAGGGTAGAGTGAGTCGACTAACAGAATTCCTTGAGCTCCATGGATTTGAGATGGTTAGTTCACGTAGGAGAAGAATTCCTAATGACTCTAGTGGTTTGTATTTACTATGATTTGGTTGACTTGATTCACAAGAGAGAATGTTGGAAATTAAATCCCCAAGTAATACGAAATGATTTATGAGAAGGAGACTAATAAGAATAAAATTGGTTAATAAGATCATGTTATCATTATTAATTTCTTTATGACTAAAGAATATAATATTTAATTTAGTTCATAAATGTGTATATATATATATGTATATATATAATTTTAATTGTAGATGGGTGACGAGATTCTTTTTTTTTTTTTAAAGTTCGGGTCGCTTCAAAGGTGCAAGTATTAAATTTATTTATTATACTGCTAACATTTAATTGGACTCGGTTTCACTGGATGAAAATTTACCAGGTTTCATTGGATGAAAATTAATCAAAATTAATTATATATATATTGTTGAAATAGGAAAAATATAATTAATATAAAAAAATTAATAAAAATTAACTATATTGCAATGGATTGGCAAGATTTACCCAAAAAAATAAAAAATATCATTTAACTTGCAAGATATCTTAAATTACAGGATATCTTTAAAATTAGATTTATACAATTCTTATAACTACGGCTATTAAATTAATTATTTTTGAAAATTAATTCTTTTTCGGAATAAATTGCTAAAATTCAAAATATTAAAATAATTATATTAAAATTAACTAAAATTAATTATGTTGCAAAGATTTAATTGGATAAGATTTCTTCGGACAAATATTAATTAACAAAATAAAAAATAATTAAAATTAAATAGATTGCTACGAGTTGGTAAGATTTCTCCTATAAAATTAAAGATAACTTTTAGATTGTAATATATTTTTTAAATTACAAAATATCTTTAATGAACAATTCTTCAAATTATGGTTATTAAGATTATTATTTAAGAAATAATTAATTTTTATAGATATTATTAGATAAATATTAAAATGTAATTATTTTTAAATTAATTAAAATTAATTATATTGCTAAATTTAATTGGAGATAGTTTTATTTGATGAAAATAGACATAGTTTCAATGGAAGAAATTATGAAAATTAGTTATTATATTGCTAAGAGGGGAAATATATAATTAATTTTTTAAAAAAAGAAATAATGAAAATTAATTAAGCTGCTACGAGTTGATATCATTTCCCTTAAAAAATAAAAGATATATTCAAGATTGGAAGATGTCTTTTAAATTCAAAAATACATTTAAAATTGGATTCATATAAAAGAAAGTTTTGGAAAGTTTGATTTCATTAGACGCTGGTTTCAAAATAGTCATATTAAAAAATTAAATAAAATTGAAATTAATTAGTGTGCTATGGGTTCGTAAGATTTTCTCTAAATATAAAATATATATTTTAAATTAAAAGATATCATTTAATTTATAAAATATATTGATAATTAGATTTATGCAATTTTTAAAACTGTGGCTATTAAAGCTAATTATTTTTGAAATAAAACATTATTTTTATAAATAATTAGCTGAAAATAAAAAATAATTATAATTAATTATATTAGAATTAACTAAAATTAATTATATTTCTAAGATTTAATTTGGTGCATTTTCATTGCACAAAATTTACACGATTTCGATGGACAAAAATTAATCAAAATTAATTAAATTGCTAAAAGGAAAAAATATAATTAATTTAAAAAATAAAAATTCTTAAAATTAATTAGATTTCTATAGGGAAGAAATATGTGTTTCTGAAATTAATTTATCTTTTTCTCTATTATAAAATAAACTAAAGGCAACACCTATAAGTTTTTGAATTTCTAGGATTAGGGTGTTATGTTGTATTGTAGAGTGAGTTGATTGATAATTAGTGCTTTATTGACTTCACTTATTTTTCACTAGCATCCTTTTGTCAAAACATGTTTTTCATTTGATTCTCATATTTGTATTTTCTATAATTATTATTTTTAGTTGTAGTTGGTTTTAATTTGACTAATAATTAGTGATATTAGAGTTGGATAGTTTTTTTCTCGTGTTAGTATTTTTAAAAAAATCAATATTTGATAATGTGTAATTACATGTTACAATTTCAAATATTACAAATCACATCATATTTAAAATAACGATTCACAATAAAGATCGGAAATTAGTCAAACTACAAATATGGTGTTTATATAAATTTATCATAACCAAGCATAGTGGACTTTATTTTTCATTTTTTAAAATTCCTAAGATCTTAAGATTTTCTTTTTTTTAATGTGTTATTTATGTATAAATACCTAAGATTTTATAATAAATAACTTTTAAATTATTTATTTTTTTTATCGATTGTTGTCAGTTTATATTTTATATAAGTTTTAAAAATATATTAATATACCGGGCGAATATATCAAAGTGGTGAGTTTATACTAAACATGTTAATATACATTTTTAGTATATTTAGAAATGTGTATTGGAAAAGTTAGATGTCAACAATATATACACAAGAAGTACTATAAATAATAGTTTACGATTATACGATCATGATTGGGTGTGAATGTAGGTTAGAATTTTCTAGTCGGGTGGGGATGGAGAATGGGGAGTCCCTATTCTATTGTAATTCTTATATGACTATCACTCTATCTTGATTAGATGAGGTTGTGGTGCGGACAAGAATAAGTGTTTCCTAGCATGAGAGAAATTAGATGTTAGCGTCTGTCAAACTGTCCCGCTACATTTTCACTCTATAATATATCTATCTTTATATTGTTAATATTTCACAGTAAAATTTTAAAAATCGTGATTCACATATTTATTGTGAATACTATGCATCTCACGGGTGGATAGTTATATCTCTCGAATTTATAATTGAATGTAATGGAACGTTGAATAATTTTAAATAAAAAACTCTAGGTTTTACAAATGGTAGTAGAGTTTTTGAGCTTGGTTATTTTGATAAACAATAATATTTGATTTAATATTATTTTATTTGGCATTTATATAATCACAACCTCTATCACAAATTATTTCATGTGCAATATAAGGAAAATTCTATCGAAATTTTTATAGAATTCTTTTATTATTTTATATTAATTAAGTTTAGTACTCTAATTGATATTCAATTTATTTTAATGGAGATAATATTATACTATTTACATTTATCAAAACTGCTATTTGTTGGAAACTTAGTCGTCCGTACAACGAACGGTTTAAAAAGCTAGTTGTATGAATCCAATTTTAAATATATCTGATAATTTAAAAGATATGAATATAGATTCAATTAATAAAGTAATAAAATTAATATTAAAATTGAACGATTGATTAAATAAATTGATGTTACACTTTTCTTTTAATTTTTGTACAAAAATTTAATGAATTGTAATTTTTTATCCAACCAAATTTAATCTTACTGAAATTTCTAATTTTAATTAACTTCTGTTTTTTACTTAATTTTATTTTTTTAAAAAATTAATTATTTCTAAAATTATTTAAATGGTCCATCTAATTTTTAAAAATTTCGTGTTACGTATTGCTTTTAATTTTTATGTAAAAATTTAATGAGTTGTAATTTTGTATTATATAATAAATAAATCTTAGCAAAATTGATAATTTTAATTAATTCTCATTGTTAGCTAATAATTTATAAAAATAATTAATTATTTCTAAAATTAATTAATGGTTCCAATCTAGTGTGGATGAAATTTTAATTATTTATCCTTCCGTATAGTGTTCGATTAAAAAATATAATCTTGGTAAACGAAATTGAGAAATATTCGTTGTTATGTTTATCAATCGGGGTTTGATTAAGATGGTAAATTGGAGAATTATTGACATGTAGGAGGGAAAGAGGAATTTGTTCATGCATAGGATCCCTTGATTTCGTTTATCTGATCTATTTAAATTGATTACACACGTTTAATGCTGGCGGAATGATGGAAAATAAATCATTAATTAATAATAATTAAATAAGTAAATAATATTAAATCATTAAATAATAAATAGAGAAAAAATTGTGATGATAACGTATATACATATATATGGATTAGGCTATAATTATACGTGATTAGGCTGTTATTATTGTCTAAGCTAATTAATATGGGAAATAAAATGATTCAATAAATAATTAAAAAAGTCTCCTAGGTAGGAAAACTGAATTAAGCTAATTAAAAAAAAAATGAAACTCTCGTTTAGTTCAAATCAGAATTGTATTTACAAAGATGTAATTTAATTAGTAAAATTTTATCAAAAATAATATCTCCATTGATTATTATCTACATAAAAAAATCAGGGTAGGATAGCATGGATGGAAATTTTAACCTATCATCCCACGCCTTCAAGGGGGTGGGTATCCACTGCAATCGCAAGCCAACAGGGTAGGGATGAGGCCATGTCCTTTTTTATTTGATAATTTTTTTAAAAAAATTAATAATTTTATTATTATTAAGATAAATTTAATTTAATATGAATGAAAAGTAAAAATGATATGGCATTGAATGATCAAGTCATAAAAAATTAATTTTTAAAACTTAAATGTACTGATTTAAAAATAATTAGATATCAACGGCATGCAAAAGTGCAAATTATGCAAAAGTGGGGATGTTTAGCGTAATTAAACATTTTTTTTTAATTTTTGGATGCAACGTATTTAATTCTATCTTTTTCAGTGTAATTTTTCAACACTCCTCATATTATTGAATACTTTTTGCATATTTGTTAATGGGACTTTTTTGGTCAAATGATTATTATATCACAAGTGTTCATTTTACACACTTATGTATGACTCTAAAAGGACAATTTATCATTAGATTGAGCGAATTTCTACTAAATTATATGTATATATTGTGTTTATAGGAAAAATTCTCAATGTGGAAGAGAACAAGGCAAAGGAGGAGCAAAAATGACTAAGAGCATCAAATTTTCTATAGTCAGGGACCAAAACAAAACACGTCAAAAGATGGAGGACATTGGATGCAATTCATTTGGGGCCTTTTTGAAAGAAAAATCCAAAGGTTGAGGACTAAAGTGCACGATTTAAAGGTTAAAGGCTTCTTGTGTAATTTCTCCAAAGAGAAAGTAAAAGAAAGAAAGAGGGAAAAAAAAGTGCAGCCGCACCCCATACCGCCCGCCAATTATGCGGTCACACAGTAAAAATATACAGTTGCAAAGTAGCAAAAACTGGTAGCCACTTTTTTTTCCCCTCTTTTTTCTTGTTTTATCCCCTTTTGCCCAACTTTGATGGGGCTTTTTGGGGACTTTTCTTCCACCAATTGAGGACCTTTAAGAGGGAGTTTTAGGGCTCATTTTGGGGAGTCTTGCTTGGATTAGCTTAGTTAGATTCTAGGTTTTCTCTTCATTTTTCTCTCTTTTCTTTTCTCTTCTTTCTTTCTTTCTTTCTTTCTTCTTTCTTCTTTCTTCTTTCGTTTAGTTTAGTTTTGCTTTTTAGTGTTTGATTTGGGGAAAAATTGCTTTGAGAAGAAGGTGGAGAAATCAAGAGATGATGGTTGAAGGTGAAAGATAGATCAAGATTGAGCACTTCCAAGGGAGTTTCTTGTCTTTGTATCTAGTTTTTTCGATAGTTTCTTCCAATAATGCCTTGTAAGTGTGTGTGTGTGTGTATATATATATATATATATATATATATATGATTTTCTTCACTATAAGCTAAGTTGTGTAATGTTGGGATGATTGTTGGATTTTAACCTAGTTTAGTTAATTTATATGTTTATAGAATTGAAATTGCTACCCCTTTCATGTGCATTTATTATTGAGATTGATTACATTTATTTGCTTGATCACCAAATAAATATTTTGTGACTTGTACAATTGTTCGAGAGAAATTTATGCATTTTAGACCATGTAACAAATGCCCTATATTCTTGTAAGAGATTGAGATATACTTCTAACCCTAAGTGACCCATTGAGCTATTTTAGAAAGACTAATGCAATTAGTTGGTTTCTAATCGACATAGAAATATAATAGTTTGAATCAATTGGCTAGGGCCGGTTTGACACTTAAGAGAGGTAATTGGCTAAATTAAGAGAATCGGGTCTAGCAGAGAAGATGAGTGATATATTGTGTTTAAACGATGAGTTGATTAGGTTTTGGTTAAGTAAAATCATGAATCCCAACTATCTATTTTCATCCCCATTCACTCCCATTTTATGTTGTTATTTTATTTACCTAGTTTAGTTCACTCAAACTCAACCCCGTTTAATTGTGTGTGTTTCATTTTACATTTAACTTCGTGCTAGAATAAGTTACTCGACTATAAATACCAATCAAATCAATCCTTGTGGGTATGACAATCCGGGCTCACAAATTCCACTTTATTATTTAGTGCGACCCGTGTACTTGCGATATTTTTCCATGCCTATTTGGAGCGTAACATTATACTTTTAATAAATTAAATTACATAAAAATATTAATATTTTTTTAGTGGGAATATATTAATCATTTTGAAAACATTTTCAACTTAAATTCATTAAGTTGACCAAATTTATCCATTTATTAAGCTATGGGCCAATATATATATATATACACACACATATATATATATAAGAAAAGATGAAAGTTGAAATTACTTTTCGCCAAAAATATAAAAATCAAAAAATCAAACTAATCTAAGAAGAAATGCCAGCGAATGGCTAAGCTCAGTTAAATGAATCTGTTACTACTTATATCAGGCTCGATGAGCGGTCCACGGAGCTGCGTCCCTACTAGAAGCTGGAAAGTACCCATGTGGCGCACCCACGGAGACTATTTAATTGTGAGACAAATCTCACAAACATGACTAGAATTGAACATAATTTCAGGAAAAGATTGACATGGAGTTCGAAGTGGGCCAATTTAAGGATGTCCCAGATGCCAGTGCCATAGGTCATGGGCGCAAGTTGTGTGGTTGGCTAGGATGGGCTTGTGACTTGGCTTGAGATAGTAAAGACCATTAAAATGATTGCCCAGGCCAATCGTCTTCCTCGAATCCACGTCCTGCACAACACAAAATCCGTAAAAAAATGGCACTGTGTATATTAAAACTCGAGTTAATTTACTGACCGATATTAAATTTACATAAAACTTAGGTAGATGGAGAACTCCATCAAGTGACAAATCCGGTGATAAATGAATAGATCCAACACTTTCAACTGTTGCTTGTCCTCCATTGGGCAAATGAACAAAATCGTGGAGACCTTTAACTTCATTATGAATGGGTGAGAGGTGTGCTACATGGTATGTCGCCTCATTGTCCACTATCCAAAATCATGTCCAATATGCATAGTATTACGATTAGGTGGAGAAGATATACCTGTTGGCACCAATGGCGGATCTAGACATTAACGGTTAGAAGGTCACTTGTGATCGCTCCCTGCACGGGCTAATTATCGTATAATATTAAATTTCAAATTAAGAGCACATATATTTACATAAAAATAAAAATAGAATTAAGCAAATATACTTAACTAATAAACTATAAATTATAAAATTACACACTTTGTAATTTATCAAATATAGATAATTCTAATTCATCAAATTAAAAGTTTAAAACACAATTTAGATTGAGACAATGAGATAATTTACTAAATTGAAACTCAATCGTCTCAATCTTTTTAGAACTTTCTAAAATCTCACCTTTTTTAATATATATTTTTAAAAATTTTTAGGCTAAAAAAAAAATTCTCAAGGGGGTGGGGGGTCACGTACCCCCCGGACCCCCCTCTATATTCGCCGGTGCCTGTTGCATTGGCAAGGGGTTGATCATTACAATTTTTATTACGAAGCAAGGCTATGATCTGGCTTGTATTCCTTTGCGGTAAAGTTGTGCATTCACTACAAGAAATGTGACTTTTAGGGACAACCTGTTGTCCCTATAGCTTCATCACTGCAGATAATTAGGGACAATATAAAGATTATTAGGGGCAACATAATATTATATCGCCCCTAATGATCTACAGGGACGAAGCTATAGGGACGGCAGGTTGTCCCGGAAGGCCCAGTTTTTAGTAGTGATTCAACATATGATTCTTTCTTTATCTCAATATTGTTGGATGATTCTTTCTTCAGCTCAACATTGTTGGTTGCGGCGCTTTTATTTATGGGCTTAACATTCTTCCTATGCCATTTATGTCCCACAGGAAAACAAATCAAGCAGTAGCATCGATTGATAGTGTGACCTTATTGGTCATGAGTATAGCGTTTATGTTAGGATGAAGACCCTTTCGTTTGCACTGATGGGCAAGTGACTTGCATTGCATGTGATGTCGGTGGTATTTCTGGGAAAATTGTCACTTCCATCTGTCATCTGCCTTTCATGTTGAAGTATAAGGCCATGAACTTTCTTTATATCTGGAAGAGGATTCATCATCAAGATGGGTCCACAAACTGGCGCGTACGGCTCATTTAATCCCATCAAAAACTGCATAACTTTTTCCTTTTCTTCTCGAACAGCAAACTTTTTCAACATGTCCTAAGAACACGTGAGTGTTTCTTGATAAGAAGCCAATTCATTCCAGAGACCTTTGAGCTTTGTGTAGTAAGCAGAGATAGATAGGGATACTCGACGACATTCCGTAATTTCTTGTCGAATTTCATAATTCTCGAGTCGTCGTCCTAAGAAAACCTAATATGGAGATCATTCCAAACCGCCATCGTGGTATTGGAAAAGATGACGCTATGGGCTATGTCGGGCTCAATGGAGTGAAGAATTCAAGTTATCACCAAGTCATTGCATCGTTGCCATAAGGGAAATCTTGGGTCGTCGGCTAGTGGAGGCTTACAGACCCATCTATTAACCCAAGTTTGTTCTTGGCACCGATGCTATCGCGCATAGAACAACTCCATTCTCCACAGCTGCGTCCATTTAGTGGTGTGCTAACCAGGGTGAGCCCTGGCGTATCTGATTGGTGTGAAATCAATGGGTCAGGTAATGATGGTTCGAACTCTCCTGTGTTCTTAGAAGTCGTAGTCTTTTTGGTATTGTTGGCCATGGCATGTTCCTCATTGGCCATACGATTGTGTTGGAGTTATGTGCATGACGGATGGTGTTTAAGCCAAAGTCACCAGTAGTGGGCGCTCTCATACCATAAACAAGATGATATATGGAATTTTTGGGTATTGAATGAGTTTGAGAATACAACTATAAATACATTGTAGACCAACTATACATGGTGATTGTTGGAAATAATCTGTAATAAAACGACACACAACAAATAAATAACAGCGATTGTATTTAATCAAAATCAGAAAAGTTACAACAGAGGAAAGAAAAGATTGAGGCTAGCGAAACGCTATGTCCTATAATAGAAATTCGCCCCTACACTCGTGCTTGTAGTTGTATGGACGTCTGCTACCAGGATTCAACAATCTATCGCCAAAAATCTAGCACACAATTTCTGGTCCAGGCGAATTTACTTTGGTATTTTTCTCCGTTGGAAGGGATACTTAAGAATCTGGATATTCTTCCATTAAATAGATGGAAAAGTTGGCGGTTAATCTTCAAGAGTTGTGATTGTTCATATAGAGTTGCGTCTGTTCATTGGGGATGCGTCTGTTCGTCGTTTCAATCTTCAGATTAAAATAACGGGCAAAAAAGAAAGTCCGGGTTTCCATTTAGAATCCCCAAGAGCCCAAGGCCCCAAAGCCCAAGGCCCAGTCTTTGATTTTAAATAACATCCCATAAAGGCAAGGGCACAAGCCCACAATTCAAGCCCACATCTAGTTTATTCAATTTTATTTTATGTTTACAACAACCACTTATAAACCATTAAACTTTCCCCTTCAATTCCTATGTGGGATACACACTAATTCTATTTCTATACAAACTAATAAAATTTCAAAAGAAATTTCAACATTACCCCACATTTGTATAGCAAATAGAATCTGTAAAGTAAAATTCCACAGAGAAAGCAGATTTGATATGCATCAAGATAGGTGTTTTTTGGACTTGAACCTTCTTTAGTGAATATTTTCTCGGAATTACCAGTGAACCAGTATGTATAGGAGACATTGAACTGTTTCACTATGTTCGGCAATTCTAGACAATAAATATCACACATACCAAATCTTAACACCTTTCAATTCATACGGTTGTGTTCATTTCGGTCCTGAACAAATCCTGTGTTCATAGAAGCTTTAGAGAACTTAGCCAATTCATTCTCATAAATGCGACCCCACATTACTTCTATATAGGTGATACTTTCAATAGAGTATCCTGATGTATTCTTAAACTGTGTTAGTATCATTAAGAATTATAACTAATTCATCCTTACCGGCATATAAGCATACAGCTCATATCATAGGAATGAGAAACACCAGTGTATGCTTTTGTTCTTTGAGTTTTACTCGGCTAGTTTTCCTTATTGAACCTCAGGTTTGGAATCCCAAAACGCTGGGTTAAGGTTTCCACCAAATTACTCCTCATTGTATTGGCCTTAAGCCCATTCCCCTCGATAAACATAACACTTTGTTCTTTGGTATACCCTTCGTAAGATGATCAGCAATATTCTCTTTTGATCTTACAAAGTCAATGGAAATTATGCCACTTGAAAGCATATTCTTTATAGTGTTATGTCGACGCCTTATATGTCTCGACTTGCCATTGTAAATATGACTTTTTGCTTTGCCAATCGCCGTCATGCAATCGCAGTGTATGCAAATCGCAGTCACAGGCTTCTGCCATATTGGAATATCCTCGAGAAAATTCTTAAGCCATTCAGCTTCTTCGGCAGCTTTATCCAAAGCTATGAATTCAAATTCCATGGTTGAACGTGATGCACACGTTTGTTTTTGTGATTTCCAAGATACTGCCGCTCCACCAAGTGTAAAGATATATCCACTTGTAGCCTTTTCTATGTCATTTGAAATCCAGTTTGCATCGCTATATCCTTCTAGAACTGGTGGATATTTTGAATAGTGTAATTCATAGTTCAAGGTGTGTTTGAGGTACTTTAAAATCCTTACCAAGGCTCCCCAATGAGCCTTTGAAGGATTGCTCGTGTATCTCGCTAGTCGGTTAACTGAATAGGCAATATCTAGCTTGGTACAGTTTGGAATATACTGTAGTGTCCCAATTACACGTGAGTATTCTAACTGAGATACACTATCCCCAGTATTTTTCTTCAGGTGACATTTAGGATCATACGGAGTATTTGACGGCCTACTGTCATAATGCCCACACTTTCGCAGGGTAGTTTCGATATAATGTGATTGGCTAAGTGCATAGCCATCATCGCTTCTTCGAATTCGAATTCCTAAAATTACTTCTGCCTTTCCCATATCTTTCATTTCGAAGGTCGAATTTAACACCTTCTTTGTTGAGTTTATGACATCCAAGTTTGGTCCTATGATGAGCATATCATCCACATAAAGACAAACTATCACACAAGAACCATTTTTTATTCTCTTGATATAAATGCATTTATCACATTCATTTATTTGAAATCCATGTGATATCATTGTGTGATCAAATTTCTCGTGCCACTGTTTTGGAGCTTGTTTAAGTCCATATAACGATTTCACAAGTTTGCAAACCTTTTCCTCTTGCCCTTTAGCTACAAAGCCTTCAGGCTGGTCCATATAAATTTCTTCGTCTAGCTCACCATTTAAAAACGCTGTCTTTACATCCATTTGGTGTATTTCCAAATTATAGACGGATGCAATAGCAATCAGCATTCGTATAGATGTAATTCGAGTAACTGGTGAGTATGTATCGAAAAAATCTAGTCCTTCTTTTTTACGGTACCCTTTTGCTACTAGACGAGCTTTATACTTATCGATGGTACCATCAGCCCATAATTTTTTCCTAAAAATCCATTTATACCCAATTGGTTTAGAACCAGGTGGGAGGTCTACTAACTCCCACGTGTTGTTTTGCAAAATGGAATCAACCTCACTTTGGATTGCTTCTTTCCAAAAAACAGATTCCGACGAGGTTACCGCCTCTTGGTATGATTGCGGCTCTTCTTCAGCAAGGTAAGTTAGATAGTCAGGTCCAAAGTCTTTTGCGACCCTGATCCTTTTACCTCTTCTAGGTTCTATCTAATTTTCTTCAGTAATTGGTAGAGTTGCATATGAGTCTAGATCATTTATGACAGTGTCAGGACCATGGTCACTTGTCTCGATACCATCATCACCTATCTTTCGTTTATTTCCACTTACTTTATTTTTTAATGGAAATATATGTTCAAACCATTCTGCATCATTTGACTCAATTATAGTGTTTTCTTGGATATCTGAAACTCCTAATTTAAATACTAAAAATCTATATGCCGCACTGTTTCTACCATATCCAATAAACACACAATCAATGGTTTTTGGACCAAGTTTAACCCTTTTTGGTAAAGGAACTTGGACTTTCGCTAAACAACCCCACACTCTCAAAATTCTATATGACGGTGGTCTTTTGTTCCATTTTTCATATGGAGATTTGTCACTTCCTTTTGGTGGAATTCTATTTAATATGTAGTTACTTGTGAGTAAAGCTTCACCCCACAAATTAAGTGACAAACCGGAGCTATTCAACATTGAATTGATCATGTTCTTCAATGTTCGATTTTTAAGTTCAGCTATTCCGTTTTGTTGAGGGGTGTAAGGTGCTGTTGTTTGATGAACAATTCCATTAGCAGCACAGAATTCTGCAAATGCATTAGATTCATATTCCACTCCTCTATCTGATCGCAACTTTTTCACTTTCTTATTTAACTGATTTTCTACTTCAGCTTTATATGTCTTGAACATATTTAATGCTTCATCTTTGCTGTGCAACAGATATACATAACAGTATTTGCTGCAATCATCTATAAACGTGATATAGTAGTTTTTTCCTCCACGACTTGGTGTTGACTTAAAATCTCCCAAGTCTGTATGAATCAATTCGAGCAAGTCATTTGACCGATCAATCACAGATTTATAAGACTTACTCGCAAACTTTGATTCTATACATGTTTCACATTTGTGTGTATTATCCATATTACATTTAGGAAGTAAACTCAGATTTACCATTCTATATAAAGATTTAAAGTAAACATGCCCTAATCTAGCATGCCACATAGATGCTGATTCAAGCATATAAACGGAAGCCTTATTTATATTATTCATATCATTGGCATTTCGTGCATTCAGTTTGAAGAGCCCTTCACACAGGTAGCCCTTTCCTACAAACGTTCCTCCTTTAGTGAGGACGAACTTATCAGTCTCAAATACAAGTTTAAAACCTCTTTTGCTAAGTGCAGGACCAGACACTAGATTTTTAGTGATTGCGGGAACATGAAGTACATCCATGAGAGTTAGTTCTTTCCCTGATGTAAATTTCAGCACCACCTTTCTTTTCCCAGCAACATTAGCAGTGGATGCATTGCCCATAAATAGTTTTTCCTCTCCATTGTTAGGAGTGTAGGATTCAAAAAGTCTTCGATTTCCACATGTGCCTCGTTACACCGGTGTCCATCCACCACTGATTGTTGTCAGTAACCATGTTGATTTCAGAGATAACGCCAACAAATTCTTCTGCATTATGGGCTTGGTTTTTCTTTATGTTGGTTGCATTGTTATCTTTCTTGTAGCGGCCGTCTTGTGCCTTGTGTCCAGGTTTTCCACATACCCAGCAGTCACCCTTGATTTGTTTGAATTTCTTGCCCTTAGCAGCAAGGAAAGGCTTGCTTTTATTCTTGTATCCTTTGTCTTTCTGCGGTTTTGGCCTATGTTTGGATGTTTCTCCAACCTCAACAACATTAGCCTTAGTTTCGAACACTTGAGTGTTCACCCCTTCACTTTTCCGGTGATCTTCTTGCACCCTTAGTTTGAGAATCGGATCTTCTATTGCCATCTCTTTGCTCTTATGTTTGAGATGAATTTTGAAATCATTCCACGATGGAGGTAGCTTTTCTATTACTGCTCCAACAACAAACGGGACAGGTATATCCATGCCTTCTGCAGCAAGTTCATGGACGACAATCTGCAGTTCTTCCACTTGTTTGACAACAGGCCTCGTGTCTAACATCTGGTACTTAAGAAATTTCCCAATGATAAACTTCTTTGACCCAGCGTCTTCGATCTTATACTTGTTTTCCAATGACTTCCAAAGCTCCTTTGCTGTTTTATAAGATCTGTGGACATCATAGAGAGAGTCATCAAGACAATTCAGAATGTAATTTCTGCATAAAAACTCACTATGCTTCCATGCATCTATAGCACTGAGTTTTTCTACAGCATTGTCATCTCCTTCTAAAGTCGGACATTCTTCCTTAACCACATTAGCCAGGTTTAGAGTGGTTAAGTAGAATAGCATTTTTTGTTGCCAACATTTGAAGTCTCCCCCTTTGAATTTGTCTGGTTTCTCAACATGGGGCTTCACTGCATTGACCTCAATGAGGGGTTGTGCCGTGTTACTTGTGGCTGCGTCGTTGATGGGTGTGCCATTACCAGAGTCATTATTTCCATATTGTTCCATGATAACAGTTTTTCTTCAGCCGCACTGAATCGAATTTTCTGTTATAGATTGTTGGAAATAATCTGTAATAAAACGACACACAACAAATAAATAACAGCGATTGTATTTAATCAAAATTAGAAAAGTTACAACAGAGGAAAGAAAAGATTGAGGCTAGCGAAACGCTATGTCCTATAATAGAAATTCGCCCCTACACTCGTGCTCGTAGTTCTATGGACGTCTGCTACCAGGATTCAACAATCTGTCGCCAAAAATCTAGCACACAATTTCTGGTCCAGGCGAATTTACTTTGGTATTTTTCTCCGTTGGAAGGGATACTTAAGAATCTGGATATTCTTCCATTAAATAGATGGAAAAGTTGGCGGTTAATCTTCAAGAGTAGTGATTGTTCATATAGAGTTGCGTCTGTTCATGTAGAGTTGCGTCTGTTCATTGGGGATGCGTTCGTCGTTTCAATCTTCAGATTAAAATAACGGGCAAAAAAGAAAGTCCGGGTTTCCATTTAGAATCCCCAAGAGCCCAAGGCCCCAAAGCCCAAGGCCCAGTCTTTGATTTTAAATAACATCCCATAAAGGCAATGGCACAAGCCCACAATTCAAGCCCACATCTAGTTTATTCAATTTTATTTTATGTTTACAACAACCACTTATAAACCATCAAACTTTCCCCTTCAATTCCTATGTGGGATACACACTAATTCTATTTCTATACAAACTAATAAAATTTCAAAAGAAATTTCAACAGTGATTATATCAATACTATCCTAGGAAAGTAAATCAAGAATGTGTACAAAGAATATGTAAAAAGATACAGAATAAATATAAATCAAGAAACAATATATCCTATGAGTCGTAAACAGGACTTGTGTCGTCCTAATATTTCGTTTACCTCATTGTAAAATTTGGCATTCGTTTTGTTGCAAGTATCAATGAGTCGTAAACCATCTTTCATACCAATGATACGTGTATAATTTGGATCGAAAAAAAAGCAAGAGGGAATAGAGCTATAGTTTGAATATTTTCTGCAATTGCTCTCCTTATTCCAACATGACCAAGTTTTAAATAGACTTACATTGGTCGAAATTGGAATGACAACCAACAAGCCTAGAAACTAGGACTCCTATTGCCACCAAGTTAACGCATTTGCATTAGATATTAAGGGGTTGTTTGATTGGGGATAAAAGTTATCCTCGAGGTATTCCGTGTAAAATGTGCGGTTAATATTGTATTGAAAAATGTGTATGTGGTTGAAAAGAGGAGAGAGAAGAGTGTGGAATAAAATTTATCCTGAATAGAATAAGGCCTAAATGAAATAATAAAATAACCAAATAACTTAGTAGAGTAAATAATAGACTAAACAAGGAAATAATAATCACATAAATCTTCCACTCATATCGGTAGTCTTCCACATCCAAGTAAGCTGGTGCATGCATCCTTCAATGACGGCACATATCATATGTAACTTTTTCCCTTTACAATTATAGAATAAAACTTTTTAAAAAAAAAAGAATACACACAACACACATAAGGTATAGATACCCAGCACACCAGTACTAAAAAGTATCTTAATTTTGAGTACCACAGAACCAGATATATACCACAGATCCCCATTGAGTTAACGATGTGGTACATAAATTAGAGATTGAACACCACAAACGTAGAACACAGACCATCCACATCACAAAATTTTCATTTACATCATTGAATAATTTAGCTTGTAGTTTCTATCCATGTACAAAAGCTTATGTTATTCATCAAATATGAAATATGAAATATTAAAATTGTGAAACATATAATTACCGTAGTAGATTACTCATCTCTTTGTCAATTAAGGTTAGCTTCTAAACAAAGTGTACCATAAATATTTTTCAAGTGCATACAACAACTTTATAGTACATTCATAGACACATGTACAGCTGGATTCGTCTAATCTTCTTTTAAATAATTATGGATCACTTAGATGAAATAAATAATGGAAATTCATATTTCGAACTACACACTGTACCAATTAAAATAAGGAGATTTTGATATAATTTATGAATAATAAGTTTGAGAAAATGGTTCATAAATGATTTTCACCCCACAGCTCTTTTTAATATACTACAGATATATATAGTCGAAACTTTAAGTAGTTGTTTAATTTTCCTAACCTAAGTCATTGTAGCATGAAAAATGTAAAAAATTGCAATTAGATGTGAATTGAAATGTGATAAAAGCAGTCATTTCAAAAGTTTTATCTTTTATAACGTACCATAAGAAAGGAGCAATTGAGACAACAAAGCAAGAAGCTAATTATAGCCATCCATTCAACAAATCTAAGCTTGCAATGGTCTTGAAGAATCGCAGAAAAGGTTGAACTAAATAAAAATGATAAAAATTAAATATAGAAATTGGACCTAGAGAAAATCTATGTGAAACCAGCGCCAAGAGTTCGAGCTTTTTCTAGTATGCAACTCCAACAAGCTAAGGGGCTGTTCTGTTTGTTTTCTATTTTCTATTTTCATTTTCGAAAATGTTTTGGTGTTTTCTGTTTTCAATTTTTGTTTTGAGAAAATTGAAAATGCGTTTGGTTTGTTGTTTTGAAAAATTATTTTTTAGAAGAGAAAATAGAAAACGTGTTTGGTTTATACTTTTTAAAAAATACAAATTGGTATAATAAAAATTACAAAAAAATCCTCAAACTATTCAAAATATTCAAACAAGCCCTCATCCCCAACCCACCCCATCCCCACCCCAACCCACCCCACCTCCTCTCTCTCTTCTTCAACAGCCGGGCGTGGTGGTGTCTGAACCACCAAGTCTTGGCGGTTCGCACCACCCGGGTGGTCACGAACCACTGGCTGGTGGTTCGCGACCACCATTAATGGTGGTTCGACCACCAAATATGGTGGTCGAACCACCATTAATGGTGGTCGCGAACCACCAGCAGGTGGTTCGCGACCACCTGCACAGGTGGTTTCGACCACCTGTTGGTGGTCGAACCACCTATACGGGTGGTTTCGACCACCAACAGGTGGTCGAAACCACCTGTTAATGGTGGTCCAACCACCATTAATGGTGGTCGACCACCATTAATGGTGGTTGGACCACCAGATCTCGTGGCCGGACGTTGCCGGCGGCGGTGGTCGACGGTGGACGGAGGTGGTCGGAGGTGGTTGGCGGTGGTCGGGGATTGAAACGTACGAAAAATAAAATTTGGGACTGAAATATAATAAATGTAAAGTTTAAAATCTAAAAACGCGTTGTCGTTGTTTTCGACATTTAACACTGAAAACGCTGAAAACGTTAAAAAGACATTTTCGTGTTTCCTATACAAATTTTGAAAACGTTTTCGAAAATGGATTTTCGAAAACAATGTACAGAACGCGTTTTCAACATTTTCGAAAACTGAAAACAGAAAACGGGCTGAAAACGGCAAACAGAACAGGCCCTAAAAGTCCTATAAATTTAACTCAAAGGGTAGACATTTGGAAGTTTCAAACATTTATAGATCCTATTAACTAAAGTTGCGGGATTGCAAATTTCCCAGCTCTTGGTGAAAGTAGTGATGGTGCATTGACGATGGTCAAAATATTCGGAATAGACATGCCTCCAGAAATTACAATCTCTGCATGATGAAAAAAGTGAAAAACAATATATGTTAGAGCATGTTTGCCTTTCCTTAAAAGTAAGTTATTATGCTAATGCAAAGTAAGCACAACCATATTGTAGTTGCTTACCTATACCTTCTCGAACAGAGAGATTAGGCCTCATAATGTCCTTTGAATTAATGAGGTATATGTCTCCAAGATAAAGGTGGTTGGTGGGCAAATAAACACAGCAAAGCTCCTCAGCACCCGAGTCTTTACGGAGAATAACAGTCGATGTAATGAAGCCAAATGCATATTCTCCAATACGGGGGTGCCTTACAATGGCCACTTCCTTGAAGGCGTGAGAATTCTCGTCTGTACAAGTGATCATATTGCAATCATTAATAGGTACATGACATTGTAGAAACTAAAAGTGTTCATATATTCGATGATATTTTAAATTGTTGAGACAGTAAATAATGACAAGAAATCCTAATCTTAATTCGACCAATAGAAAAGACAAAACTATGCTAAACTAATAAACCAAATTACTAAAACATGGTCTAACAGAAATAAATACAAATACTTAGTGAGTAAATAAATACAAGTACTTAGTGAGTAGATGGAATTAGATTTTATAACCTGGTGAAATTGCTGCACTAATTTGTTTTGAAGCAGCATAGATATAGCTCATGATGGGCATTTTCTTGATCAGCCATTCTCCCAATCCGAGAAGAGACGTGCCCAACCACGAGGACATGAATACACCAACCAAGAAGATGAAAGTAATCGAGGTTACAAAACCAAGTCCTGTTAAAAATTGCCTTCCAAAGTCAGATAGGTACAACTTTAAAGGTGAGAATTTGACAAGATCAACTGGTATAGATACATGCCGAAAATTCTTATTCCCAGGTGAGTATAGATTGGAGAGAAGAATCCATCAAAGAATTGAATAAACCACCAAGTCGTGTAGAATGTGATGGCTATTGGAAATAAGATGACACTGCAAAAAACACCAAAATCATGTTGTCAAGGATCATGAAAGTATACAAGAAAACAAAATAATTCCAAGAGCACAATTAAACCCAAAAAATGGATAAGTGAATAAAAAGAACATCCCACACCATCCGCTCCGTGTTAAAGGAACAGGGCAAACAAAATTGATGATCTCATGAAAGCATTTATCTAAGTCAAACACAATCCAATGATTTATCATCATTTACTAAGTTATTTGACAGTAAAAAGCTGTCATTGTCATTAGCTTCCCATTTATGAACTTTCCTTTTAAAATTTATCCAATTGATGATTGCATAGCTTAGTAGTCGATTATAATCAATTCTTGTGCTCCGTAATATTTATTCATCAACCTTTTTCGATCTAATGGTTAGTTTACGTTAATTTATTGGCCGTAACAAGCTGGGAACTTAATAGCAATCATCAACAAATAAAAGGGAGAATATTTCTTTGGATGAAAGAAAAATTTCATTTCATTTCATTAACCCTTGTAGAATTATAGTTTAGATGATGATGATGAGCTGATACAGAAGAACATCAGATATGCATATATAGACAGACTAACCATCCCGTCATGAACTTTTTCGAAGCCCAACTACGAATCACTTTGCAAAATGCCTGCAAATTGCACACACTAACTAAGACCCTTTGAACCAATCCTTCAGGACATAAACCAAACATGACCAATGCATCTTCTAAAACTACTAATGAAATTGATAATAGTTTCTACTTTAGTAGAAAAGCATTTATCAACAGTAAATATAATCAATAATAATCACCATGTTGTTGCCAGTAAGGGAAAATTAAAATTGAAATACGCAAACACAACTCTTCATCGAACCCCATCCTTAATCAATAATCACTATGTTGTTCCTCTGTTATGGCTTTATTGCAATTCAACTGGTGACCGTCGTCTATATGTGACTCAACAATGTGAAATTATATCTAGATTTAATCTACGTGCATGCAGATGAGAGGAAAAAGGAAGGAGGAAGTGTGACCTCTTTGCCAGAGTGATGCGAGAGAGCAATGGCGGGAGGAGAATCAGAAGGAGAGGAAGATTTGGAACAGCCATTTTGATCTGAGATCGATAAAGTTCCCATAGGCAATGGTATAAGACATTCTAGATCTCTGTCTTTTTCTCTCGTTGTCATCTCTGTAATCTTTCCTTAATCTCTCTGGCTATGCTCCTGCGGATCAGTGACAATGTGATTATACCACAATTGATTACTTTTCTTTTTTATTTTTTTTTCTCATACATCATTTTATTATTATTATTATTATTATTATTATTATTATTATTATTATTATTATTATTATTATATGTAGTGGAATCCGAATCTAAAGTGTGAGAAAAATCAATTAGAGAAGTGATGATGGAACGATGGGAGAATAGATAACAATATATTATTTGTTGTGACTGTAATAGAGAAAACCTCTTTACAATTAGTGATTATTACTAGTATATCGCTTTCGTAGTTGTAGCTCTGATAGTAGGGTTGATGCAAATTTTGAAGAGCATATACAAGAGATTTGAGAGAGAATGTAAAGAAGGTGAAAAACAGAATGACGAAAGTACAGGCGTATATATTGTTTTTTCTATCCTTATAGGGGAGAAAACCCTCATGCGGTCGGGATTATTAGATTTATTTACACTAGTGCAATAGGATTTGCGATCTAAAAGTCTATCAAATAAAATTCTAATTTATGCAAAGGAATAGAAAAATAACAAAATTATTTATATAAATAGAATAATTATTTTAATGTCAATTAGCACAGAAAAAATTGTGCAGTTTTTTAAAAATTTATGAATATTGTTATAAAATTCTAGAAACAATAGAGAGAATTTAGAGAGAATGAATTCTAAGGAATTCTCAGGAATGAATTTCATTAATAACTGAAGCCCTATTTATAGGAAAACTTCGAATGACACAATCGTAATTACATAATTTCATCAAGGGTATAATAGTCATTCACATATAATAATTACATCTTTTACCAAATTATTCCTCCACCAAATTATTCCTCCACCAAATTATTCCTCATAATTCATAACCACCACATTATTCTCAATTATTCATAACACCTAATAATTATTCTTCAATTATTATTCATAACACTCCCCCTTGAATGACTATTAATACAAATGTCTTACGGGACTGTTTTGGAAAAAACCCGGTGGGAAAAAAACTTTCAAACCGATTGCGAGGATAGCTTGGAGTGGTTATATCTTTGCTTCATCAAAACATTGCTCCCCATAATGTCTATCGGTGGCATATGACTATTCACGTCTTTGCCTCGTTAAAACCTTGTCAAGAAAACCCAGTGGGAAAAACTTGATCGAAGGAAAAAGTGCAATTTGCTCCAGTTTGATTTCATATCTTGAGAAGCGATATCTTTACTTACAGTAAATGATTTCAATATCATCATCGTTTGGATTTAAAGCATTAGCTCCATTATAACTTGATCCAATAGATACACTGTATCAATTTCTCTTATCGTTCTCAATATACCATGAATATGCCTCGTTAAAACCTTATTAGGAAAAACCCAGTGGGAAAAACCCTAATGAAGGAAAAAGAGCACATTATTCATGTGAATACGCCTTTAAAGTTGCCTCATTAAAAACCTTGCTAGGAAAACCCAATGGGATAAAACCTCAGTCAAGGGAAAAAGAGTGCAGCGTATTTTATACAAGTATCTTTGCAAGCATTTCAAAATCTTTCATACATTTGTATGAGTATCATATACATTGGTTTTATACTCTTCGTTCATTTAGAGTGCATCAATTTTCTTACACAACTACAAAACATTCACAATGAACACATGTCTCCAAACACACAATTTAAAGCATATAAATTCATAGTAAAAACATGTAAACATATAAGTAAACCTTCATAACTAACTAACACTTAAAATATATCATTTAACATTTAATACTCACTTAATAGGTTATTTCATTCCCAGGGGCTTAGCTCACCCTTTAGGGTACTCATTAACACGGGCTTAGCTCACCCGATCCTTTAATTTCCTTTTCGGTACTACACACACGATCGGTAATTTAACTTTCATGAGCATGCAACATATAATGACCACCATGCTTATCTTTAAACTTGAGCACTAGTCATCATCATCTCATCATCTCGTAAGTTAAGGATTTCACATTCACCATTTATCATCTTCAATATATCTCAATATTTTCATTATCATTGATCATATGTAGCGCTACATTTTCATATCGTGTTGACACTTTTCAATTTCATTTCTTTCCCCATATCGACATAACTTATCGAGATATCTCATTATCAATCCTCTTGTAGGATTACACAATATAGTTATGTCTATATACTCTTCAAGAGCATATGCCTCCGTTATTAAGACCATCTTTTTATAATTTGCTTTGATATATATGTTTGGGGAAATATCAGCGCTTACAGTGCGCTAACTTATCAAAGCATCGTAGCTGATATATGTGATTGTTCATAGCCTTTCATGCATCTTTGAACTTCAAGTTCGTATTTCAATTTCGAGGATATAACATGATGCATTTATTTTCAACCTTTAATACTCCCCCTCATGCTGAGAAAATTTAGAACACCAAAACTCATACAGTTGGTATGATTTTAATCATATATGTTCTCATCATTCAACCTTAATATGGGAATTTAGACCGTTTGCATTCTATTCTCGATATCGGCAATTTATTTGAGGACTTTAAATAATTTGCCATATAATATCCCACTTGTATGCATACTCAAATCCTTGAGGATTTATTCAAGTATTGGGATATACATTTACTAGTTTTATCATTAAATCTGAAAATCATGCTCATACTAGTGAGCAAATATTTAAATAAATTTCAAATTACGAATCATATACACATGTGACTATCTAGTGGATCCATATCATAATATCTAGTAGTCCACATGGAGGATGAAGTGGGCCCATACTTCTCATCCTATATTCCCGGATATATTTGGGATTTATTCCCAATATTGACTAGTAATGATTTCATCATTTATCGAGAACAATCATTAAAGAATTCTTTTAATTCTTCACTTGAAATATTGATTTCAATAATTATTTAAGCGGGATGGTCAATCCGGTTTTGCAAGCAGTATTATTGAACTTCTAGTTGATAAATTCTTATATCGATTTCACTAGTATCGTATAGTGCTCAACATGATATCATAGAAACAATTCACCGACATATTCCATCATTTTTTGGTGACATTATTGTCTACTCTTTGTTCAAACAGAGCTCTGACTCATATGCATCACATCAGGCTATTATTTAATTCAGAAATCGTAGCTCTTACGCTTCATATTATTTATTTAAAATCGGAGTCTTATTTCATACAGCGTCGTATTATTCTATAAATAAATCATCAAAATTATTGCAAAATTCATCCTAACAAGGGTCTATACATTATAATGGATCATATGCTCTCAAATCTTGAAAATACTATCCATCACTACCGAGTCAAAATCCTAAAAAGGATTTATCGATGTAAATTTGGAAAGATTAAGGATGCTAATGAATAAGGGTATCCCACAAGATATCCGATGCTTGATTGAAGCAAAGGTTCGATTATCTGGTGAGATTTCAATTCCTTCTAAATACATGCTGGTATGGGTAAAAGTAGTTTTCAAAGAAGCGGAGAGCAAAAGATTAGGAGGATGCTACAAGTGTGCTCGGTGGACATGTGACACTCGATGTAAATCGTGGGGTACTTGTCCAGAAATCGAGAAGATAAAATAGCATTCATTAAGGATGGATTGAGTAAGGAGCCTTTGGATGATATTCAACAGGCTCTTGAGACACATCCTAGTGGACACGTACAAGGTGAGCTAATGGCTTTATGGGCCAAATTCAAAGATCAACAAGCAGCGTTCTGTCTTGAAAAACTTACTTTAGAAGATCTGTTTGTAAATTTAGTAGAAAATTTTAGTATAATAATTTTCTCATATTAATATAAGGAAGTTCGATGTAATAACGAAGATCAATGTTTTTCTTGTAATTGTAAATATTGTTTTTCGATTTTAAGATATATATATATGTATATATATTATTTTTCAATCAAACAGATATATGTCATTTTCACTTAAAAAAATTTTTACCTTTTTTTCTCTTTCATATTTGTCAAAAAGTAAATAGTGCACTCAATTATTGGTTTGAAAATTTTTCTTTAAATAGAGGATTCATATATCTCTCATGTTCATACATTAAAAGTATAGTGCAAAAAGAGAGATAGGAGTAGAGATGGATATGGAGATTTTAGAATCATCTCATACAAGTCGACTTTTACCTCGCCATATTAAAAGCCGTATGTATTCTTGGTGGATCTAAAGCTGGTAGGCCATATCCAATATGTGGATATGGCAAACCGATTAATAAAGGTTAGGGAGACAAGAAATCAATATACTATCTGGAGGAACCAACAACAAACTTTTAGCTAGACTTATAATGTTGCACAATCATGGGAATAAGAGTTTGAGTGTAATACCTTTCCATCTAGTTGGATCTAATACTCGGGTGGAGCAGTTCTACCATGGGTCCAGCGGGGTTGGTGCTACAAGCGCAATCCATCCACAAGCTGCATGATGTATATGATGAATAATAGTGATGCTTTCATTGTCCTTCGGCGGCTACAACACCTTTGGAGGAAATATTCAATATAGCCTCGTTGTACAGTGGAATTTTCATGTCAAACCAATAGGTTTGTTGAATATTAATAATTTCTTTGATGGCTTACTAGCGTTTCTAGATCGAGTGTAAATAATAAGTTTATCTCTCATTATTGAGAAAAATACTTATTTTTGCTAGTACTATTGATGAACTACTCATCAAATTTCATGCATATGTTCAAGAATCTGTGGAAGCCCAGTCCGTCGATCACGGACCACGTGTCAAGCGAAAAAGAAATTCGGATCCTTTAAATATTTCATTATGAATCCTAATGTTGATGGTGGCGAGTTACGGAGTATTTATACTCTCGAGGCATCCCTCATTTATGGATTCAAGATGTATATTCTTTTGCATTTCTATATTTTAGTGTTTAATGCCATCTTTTGATATTCTCAATATGTTCCACTTATTTGTTTTGTACTTCTTACGGAGTAATAATAATATCATATTGGCTTTATTCAAATACAATCTAGTGATTATGCTTCTTCAAGAGCATTTTATTCTCATATTAATACAATCTCATATCATCGATGAGATTACTTCATATAATTTCTCCATGCGATATATTTTCTTTGATTTATCAACATGGGATCTATTGAGCATTTTATTTTCATCTATTTATCCAATGGTGACTTCAAGTACCCCTTACTCAATTTTCTCCATTAATATTAGGTATATATGGGGAAGTAATTTTATTCTCATCGTCTACTACTTGAGAGTAGGATTAGAATATTTGATCAACTACTTCTTGGAGGTAGGATTAGTTATAACCAATCGTGTAGTATAACCCACCACATTGAAAATATGCACACCAATCATGTGGTATTACCCACCACATTGAAATATACTCAAACTATAAAGTGCATAAATTTAAATTGAAATTAAATTTCCTCCAATAAGTGGTCGAACCTACCTTATGGGAATTATTGCAATAAATATAAATTTACGGAATTTAAATAGCAAGAATTAAATTGCATAATATTTAACTACTCCTTCAGAGTAGGATGCGCTTAGTAGAAGGTATTACCCATCACTTAGCATATAAAGTGCGAAATATATAAAACCTTCCGTTTAGTGACGGTTGAATCCATCATCAAGTAGGAGGTATTGCAGTAATTAAATTGCAAGTAAATAAAGTGCGAATTAAATATTGAATCGCTTCTCTAGAGCAAATTTGTTCTTCTAGAACAAATACTCATTACTTCTACAAGAGCACACTTATCCTTCTAGAAATAAGTACATTATGTAATTGAACTCTTGAGGAGTTAAAATAATATTCGATCTTTTAACTCAAATGGACTTCAAGCCATTTTATATAATCAATGGATTTAGAATTTCTTCATGAATATTCTATCCATTTTCCTTTGTCGTCAAAATTAGGTCGGTTTTACCCTAAGGGTAAAATTGTCCATTCAATTAAAAGGTAAAATTGTCAAAAATATTTTATCAATGTTTTACGATTGGAAAATTATCTCCTTTCTACTTCAATTTATCAATATCAAAATATTCAAGGACTATTTTGTAACTTTTTCAAAAATTGGTGTACTGATTTGTAAATTTTGAAAGTTTGATAATAACATATTTCAAAACGAGTTATTACCCTATCAATGTTGGTGTCAAATCGAAACTCTCGTTAAATCGAGTATAATGGAGTCGAGAAAATTTGATTTTGATAATGTATGCTCCTTATATCTCGAGAAAGCGAATATTATAGTTTAATATATTATTATATTATAAAGTAATATAATATATATACCTTTCCTTTTTCTTGGCGAAGCAATTGAACATGCACGTATTTCCTCCATTTGCCAATTCTTGAATTGCCCACAACTCTTTGTCTCTGCATAAATGTTTTCTGTGAGTGATTGGGAAGATAGAGAGAGTGAGACGTGAGAAAGTGGGAAAAAGATAAGAAAGAAAAGAAAGATAAGTATTGATTGGAGATGGATTAGGTTATTTATAATAATTCGGTTTCTGATACAGAAGATCATCTATAAGATGCAACTGTAGAGCATACTCCCTACATATTACTCAAATGGCTAGAGACTCGTGCTGATAACGTGTTATAAAATTATAGAAACAATAGAGAGAATTTAGAGAGAATGAATTCTAAGGAATTCTCAGGAATGAATTTCATTAATAACTGAAGCCCTATTTATAGGAAAACTTCGAATGACACAATCGTAATTACATAATTTCATCAAGGGTATAATAGTCATTCACATATAATAATTACATCTTTTACCAAATTATTCCTCCACCAAATTATTTCTCATAATTCATAACCACCACATTATTCTCAATTATTCATAACACCTAATAATTATTCTTCAATTATTATTCATAACAAATATTAGATTAATGTTATAAAAGTATAGAAACAATAGAGAGAATTTAGAGAGAATGAATTCGAAGGAATTCTCAGGAATGAATTTCATTAATAACTGAAGCCCTATTTATAGGAAAACTTCGAATGGCACAATCGTAATTACATAATTTCATCAAGGCTATAATAGTCATTCACATAAATAATTATTCATAACTACCATATTATTCACCAAATTATTCTCCACCAAACAATTATTCATAACACCTAATAATTATTCTTCAATTATTATTCATAACACTCCCCCTTGAATGACTATTAATACAAATGTTTTCTGGACCTGTTTGGAGAAAAACCCAGTGGGAAAAAACTTCCAAACCGATTGCAGGATAGCTTTGAGTGGTTATATACCACTTCATCAAAACATTGCTCCCCCTGATGTCTATCAGCAGCATATGAGTATTCACGTGCTGCCTCGTTAAAACCTTGTCAAGAAAACCCAGTGGGAAAAAACTTGATCGAAGGAAAAAGAGTACAGCTGCTCCGTTTGATTTCATATCTTGAGAACTGATATCTTTACTTCTGGTAAATGATTTCAATATCATCATCGTTTGGATCTAAAGCATTAGCTCCATTATAACTTGATCCAATAGATACACTATATCAATTTCTCCTATCGTTCTCAACATACCATGAATATGCCTCGTTAAAACCTTATTAGGAAAAACCCAGTGGGAAAAACCCTAATGAAGGAAAAAGGGTACATTATTCATGTGAATACGCCTTTAAAGTTGCCTCATTAAAAACTTTGTTAGGAAAACCCAATGGGATAAAACCTCAGTCAAGGGAAAAAGAGTGCAACGCGTATTTTATACAAATATGCTGCAAGTATTTTAAAATCTTTCATACATTTGTATGAGTATCATATATATTAGTTTTATACTCTTTGTTCATTTAGAGTGCATCAATTTTCTTACACAACTACAAAACATTCACCATGAACACATGTCTCCAAACACACAATTTAAAGCATATAAATTCATCGTAAAAACATATAAACATATAAGTAAACCTTCATAACTAACTAACACTTAAAATATATCATTTAACATTTAATACTCACTTAATAGGTTATTTCATTCTCAGGGGCTTAGCTCACCCTTTAGGGTACTCATAAACACGGGTTTAGCTCACCCGATCCTTTAATTTCCTTTTCGGTACTACACACACGATCGGTAATTTAACTTTCATGAGCATGCAGCATATAATGACCACCATGCTTATCTTTAAACTTGAGCACTAGTCATCATCATTTCATCATCTCATAAGTTAAGGATTTCACATTCACCATTTATCATCTTCAATATATCTCAATATTTTCATTATCATTGATCATATGTAGCGCTACATTTTCATATCGTGTCGACACTTTTCAATTTCATTTCTTTCCCCATATCGACATAACTTATCGAGATATCTCATTATCAATCCTCTTGTAGGATTACACAATATAGTTATGTCTATATACTCTTCAAGAGCATATGCCTCCGTTATTAAGACCATCTTTTATAATTTGCTTTGATATATATGTTTGGGGAAATATCAACGCTTCTGGCGCGCTAACTTATCAAAGCATCGTAGCTGATATATGTGATTGTTCATAGCCTTTCATGCATCTTTGAACTTCAAGTTCGTATTTCAATTTCGAGGATATAACATGATGCATTTATTTTCAACCTTTAATACTCCCCCTCATGCTGAGAAAATTTAGAACACCAAAACTCATACAGTTGGTATGATTTTAATCATATATGTTCTCATCATTCAGCCTTAATATGGGAATTTAGACCGTTTGCATTCTATTCTCGATATCGGCAATTTATTTGAGGACTTTAAATAATTTGCCATATAATATCCCACTTGTATGCGCATACTCAAATCCTTCAGGGATTTATTCAAATCATTGGGATATATATATATTTACTAGCTTTATCATTAAATAAAATCATGCTCATACTAGTGAGCAAATATTTAAATAAATTTCAAATTACGAATCATATACACATGTGACTATCTAGTGGATCCATATCATAATATCTAGTAGTCCACATGGAGGATGAGTGGGCCCATACTTCTCATCCTTTATTCCAGGATATATTTGGGATTTATTCCCAAGTATTGGCTAGTAATGATTTCATCATTTATCGAGAACAATCATTGAAGAATTCTTTTAATTCTTCACTTGAAATATTGATTTCAATAATTATTTAAACCAGGGATGGTCATCAGGTTTTGCAAATGAGTATTATTGAACTTCTAGTTCAGTAAATTCTTATATCGATTTCACTAGTATCTGTATAGTGCTCAATATGATTTATCATAGAAATAATTCACCGACATATTCCATCATCTTTTGGTGACATTATTGTCTACCACTATTCAAACAGAGTTCTGACTCATCGCATCACATCGCTCTTGTTCAACTACAGTCTTAGCTCTTACGCTTCATATTATTTATTTAAAATCGGAGTCTTATTTCATACGTCGTATTATTCTATAAATAAATCATCAAAATTATTGCAAAATTCATCCTAACAAGGGTCTATACATTATAATGGATCATATGCTCTCAAATCTTGAAAATACTATCCATCACTACCGAGTCAAAATCCTAAAAAGGATTTATCGATGTAAATTTGGAAAGATTAAGGATGCTAATGAATAAGGGTATCCCACAAGATATCCGATGCTTGATTGAAGCAAAGGTTCGATTATCTGGTGAGGTTTCAATTCCCTCTAAATACATGCCTGGTATGGGTAAAAGTAGTTTTTCAAAGAAACGGAGAGCAAAAATATTAGGAGGATGCTACAAATGTGCTCAGTGGACATGTGACACTCGATGTAAATCATGGGGTACTTGTCCGTAAATCGAGAAGATAAAATAGCATTCATTAAGGATGGATTGAGTAAGGAGCCTTTGGATGATATTCAACGGGCTCTTGAGACACATCCTAGTGGACACGTACAAGGTGTGCTAATGGCCTTATGGGCCAAATTCAAAGATCAACAAACGCGTTACAGTCTTGAAAAATTTACTTTAGAAGATCCTGTTTGTAAATTTAGTAGAAAATTTTAGTATAATAATTTTCTCATATTAATATAAGGAAGCTCGGTGTAATAACGAAGATCAATGTTTTTCTTGTAATTGTAAATATTGTTTTTCGATTTTAAGATATATATATGTGTATATATATATTATTTTTCAATCATCGACAGGTATATGTCATTTCACTAAAATTTTTCTGCCATTTTCTCTTTCATATTTGTCAAAAAGTAAATAGTACAATCAATTATTGGTTTGAAAATTTATCTTTAAATAGAGGGATTCATATATCTATCATTCATTCGTTGAAAGAGAGAGATAGAGGTGGAGATAGAGATGGAGATATCAGAATCATCTCATGTAAGTCAATCTTTACCTCGCCAGGTAAAAACTATATGTGTTCTTGGTGGCTCCAGACTAGTAGGCCATATCCAATATGTGGATATGGCGGACCAACTATAAGAGAGTTAGGAAACAAAATATCAATATACTATATGGAGGGAC
The DNA here is from genome assembly GCA_018223645.1 of Jasminum sambac. Classification (NCBI taxonomy): domain Eukaryota; kingdom Viridiplantae; phylum Streptophyta; class Magnoliopsida; order Lamiales; family Oleaceae; genus Jasminum; species Jasminum sambac. The sequence goes on from CP073643.1 coordinate 39,216,287, forward strand.
TAATAACAAACTATTAAGGAGTCTTACAATGGCCGCACAATCATGGGGATAAGAGTGTCAAGTATAATACCTTTTCATCGAATTGGAAGCGATGTCGAATTGGAGTTAGAAATGTCATTAGTCCAAGCTGGATTGATGCTACAAACACAATCCATCCATATTTGCACGATGTACATGATGAGCAATAGTGATGCTTTTATTGTTCTTCCAGGCGGCTATAACACTGGAGGAAATATTCAATATAGCGTCATTTGCAGTGGAATGTTCATACCAAACCCATAGGTTTGTTGAATATTAATTATTTCTTCGATGGTTTGCTAGCATTTCTAGATCAGCGTAGAACATAAATTTATTTCGTTGAAGAAGAAATATACTTATTTACGCTAATACGATTCTTGATCTACTAATCAAGATTCAATCATATGTTCAAAAATCTATGGAAGTGAAACCCATCGTCACAGATCATCGGTGTCAAGCGAAAAAGAGATCCTTTGGATCTTTCATTATGAACCCGAATGTTCGGGGTGACAGAGTTACGGAGTATTTATACTCTCGAGACGCATCCCTCATTTATGGGTTCAATATATATTTTCTTTTCGTATTTCTATATTTTCGAGTGTTTATTGCCATCTTTGATATTCTCAATATGTTCCACTTCGGCTGTTTTGTACTTCTTCTGGAATAATAATAATAATATCATATTGGCTTTATTCAAATACAGATATCTAGTGATTTTGCTTCTTCAAGAGCATTTTATTCTCATATTAATACAATCTCATATCATCGATGAGATTACTTCATATAAGCTTTCCATGCGATATATTTTCTTTGATTTATCAACATGGGATCTATTCAGCATTTTACTTTCATCTATTTATCCAATGGTAACTTCAAGTACCACTTGCTCAATTTTCTCCATTCATATTCGGTATATATGGAGAAGTAATTTTATTCTCATCGTCTACTTCTTCGAGAGTATGATTAGAATATTTGATCAACTACTTCTTCTGGAGTAGGATTCGTTATAACCAATCGTGTAGTATAACCCACCACATTGGAAATATGCACACCAATCGTGTGGTATTGCACACCACATTGGAAATATATGCGAAATCTAAAGTGCGTAAATTTAAATTGCAGAAATTAAATTTCTTCCAATAGGTGGTCGAACCTACCTTATGGGAATTATTGCAATAAATATAAATTTACGGAATTTAAATAGCAAGAATTAAATTGCATAATATTTAACTACTTCTTTAGGAGTATGATCTGCTTAGTAGAAGGTATTACCCATCACTTAGCATATAAAGTGCAGAAATATATAAAACCTTCCGTTTAGTGATGGTTGAACCCATCATCAAGTAGGAGGTATTGCAGTAATTAAATTGCAGTAAATAAAGTCGAGAATTAAATATTGAACTGCTTCTCACGGAGGCGATTTGTTCTTCTAGAACAAATACTCATTACTTCTACAAGAGCACACTTATCCTTCTAGAATAAGTACATTATGTAATTGAACTCTTGAGTTACATTAATATTTCGATCTTTTAACTCAAATGGATTTCAAGCCATTTTATATAATCAATGGATTTAGAATTTCTTCATGAATATTCTATCCATTTTTCAATCGTCACAAAATTAGGTCGGTTTACCCTAAGGATAAAATTGTCCATTCCAATTCATAAAGGTAAAATTGTCAAAAATATTTTATCAATGTTTCTACGATGAAAATTATCTCCTTTCTACTTCAATTTATCAATATCAAAATATTCAAGGACTATTTTGTAACTTTTTCAAAAGTTAGTGTCTTGATTTGTAAATTTTGAAAGTTTGATAATAACATATTTCAAAGCGAGTTATTACCCTATCAATGTTGGTGTCAAATCGAAGCTCTTGTTAAATCGAGTATAATGGAGTCGAAAATTTGATTTTGATAATGTATGCTCCTTATATCTCGATAAAGCGAATGTTATAGTTTAATATATTATTATATTATAAAATCATATGATTTACCTTTTTCCCTTTCTCTAATTATTCCATGGATGAGATTTACTTGCAATCCATTTACGTGATCGGAAAATTCTTTGGACTCCATTCTTCCAATTTTGGGATTTCAGACATCTCCAAGCAGGTTGTGTAGAATGAGGAATTGTGGGAGAGGAATATGAACAAAAGGGAATTTTCAATGATGTATTTGCAAAGAGAGAGTTATTTAGGATTGATGAAGATGAATTAATTCATTGGTAATAATCCGAGTTTAAATCTGAAGATCATCTATAAGATGCAACTGTAGAGCATAATTCTTTCATATTACTCAAAGGGTTAGAGACTCGTGCTGATAACGTGTTATAAAAGTATAGAAACAATAGAGAGAATTTAGAGAGAATGAATTCGAAGGAATTCTCAGGAATGAATTTCATTAATAACTGAAACCCTATTTATAGGAAAACTTCGAATGACACAATCGTAATTACATAATTTCATCAAGGGTATAATAGTCATTCACATAAATAATTATTCATAACTACCATATTATTCACCAAATTATTCTCCACCAAACAATTATTCTCCACCAAACAATTATTCATAACACCTAATAATTATTCTTCAATTATTATTCATAACAATTAAGACCTTTTTCTAAAGAAAAGTGAAGTTTAAATATATATCAATTTAAAAACCTATAAAGCGTAAAAAATTTAAAAATCTATATTAGTCACAATATTGATTTACCATAATGATACTATAAGTAATTTATATTAACTAGATCTTATATTAAGGGCATTTGACCAATAACTATACCTATAGGGAAAACTTGCCAACTAAATCATATATATCTCTTTTTTTATCATTAATTCATCTTTTACATAATAAGACCAAATAGAATTTAAAAATCACAAATTTACAACAATGCCATTCTAATAAAAAAATCACAAATCTACAACAATGCCACTCTAATAAAATAAATATCCAAATTTACAACAATGACATTCTAATAAAATAAAAATCCAAATTTATAACAATTCCATCTAATTAAATTATAAGGCATGCTACTATAATTAAAGTCCAATTCCAACAATTTATAGATAAGCAATGAAAGTCCAATTACATCAATGCTTGCAAATAAGACTACAAACACTTGAAGAACAACATATACCACAAAATGAAAAGAAAATGAAAATAAAAAATAAAAATAAAAATAATCGACATTTAATACGTGTAAATCAAGGCTCAAGAGTCAATCTTTCCTTTTATTTCAACTAGTATAGATATAAAATGAGGGATTCATTTAAAAGGGTTGGTCAAACAAAAATTTCATTTAAAAAGACCCACATTATAAATTTTTGTCTAGATAGCCATTAGGTAAAATAAATAGAAAAAGAATATATATAATGACCATCTTGTCCTTGTCTTGATTCACATAATTCCCGTCCCAATTTCTCCCTTGAATGAGCATACCAGAATATGCGGCTTCTACGCTTGGTCTCTTCTACTGGTCGGCATATTGGCTCCTCCAAGGTAAGTAATTCCAATCCAACATCATCTTGTGTCTTCTTTTCATCTCTCTTTGTTTCCCGTAATTGAATTTCTCATTTATTATACAATGTAGATGAATATATATTCTCATTCTCCCAAATAACCAAATTCTTGAAGAAGATTGATATTGGGCATTTGAAGAAGAAGAGAAGGTATGGTATAATCAACTATTTCATTTTCTTTCTACATCTTCACAATCATTTCTTACTTTAATTAGGGTTTTATGTTGCTCATTCGGGTATAGCAAGTTAGAAGTCGTTATGGTGCATTAATGTCGCTATTTACTTACCTTTCTCAATATCTTTTTGACATATGCATATAAGAAGTATAATGTCATTACTTCTCCGTAGGTAGACTTTCCCCTTTCGTGTTGAAATAACAAATTTAATATCATTACAGTTATAATTATAACGAGTCGAATATCGTTATGAATCATTTAAGTGGATTTTTTCCCATTGTGGTGAAATGACAACTTCAATATTGTTTTTATATATTTCTATAAGGAGTATAACATTGTTACTTCTCTGTAGCTAGATTTTTCCTTTCGTCTTGAAACAACGACGTTAATTCGTTATATGGAAGCTGATAACGAGTCTAATATCGTTATGTATTATTTATTCATTAAGTAGAATTTTTGCCATTGCGGTGAAATAACAACTTCAATATCCTTTTTCCATATGTCTATAATGAGTATAAAATGGTTACTCCTCCGTAGCTAGATTTTCTCCTTTCGCGTTGAAATGACGAATTCAATATCATTATACCTACACTTATAACTACTCTAATATCGTTATGTATCATGTAAATGGATTTTTCGTCATTGTGGTGTAATAAAAACTTCAATATCGTTTTTACATATCTCCATAACGAGTATAACATCGTTATTTCACCATAGCTAGATTTTTACCTTTCGTGTTGAAATAACAATTTCAATATTGTTTTGTAATACGCTTGATGTGTGCCTGGAATTGTTCATATGGTAAAACCACCAAAATGTATATACGAAGGTAAGTTAACACTATAAAATGAAGATAAAAAAAATGAGGTTGTCAAATCACACAAGTTAGAAGCCGCTATGGTGTGTTAAAGTCGCTCATTGCTTATTTTCAATCTACTTTTATTATTTCTACTTGTTGAAGTAAAGCATAATAATCTGTTTTGATGTTACCATATGATATATTTGAAATGCAAATGTAACGACATAAATGTCGTTATTTGTTTTACAGAACGACGTTAATATTGTTATCTGTATTTCTCAAGAATGTTTTGTTTAATAGCAGTTATGGACAATGCGGACATGGTATGGATATCTATTTGTCATCCAGTTGAATTCGAGAAGAATACCGAAGGTGTATGGATATGGAAATATGTAGGAAATGAAAAAGGAAAGGCAACGCCTATTTTTGTTTCGAGTACAATTTCATATGTTGAACTATATGACAAAGTGAAGGAGGTATTGAATTTTGATTCAAGGCTATACGAAATGCAGATGGCATGCCTTGTCCCTATAGTGTGTAAAGCTCCAGCAGCACCGACCATCATTGACTGTGACAATAATGTGCAATGGTTTATTTCAGTCTCTAGAGAAACTTTTTTGTGCATTACACTCATAGAAAAAACTGTTGAACATCGGGAATTGGTAAATGTTGATGCATGTTTATCACGGGTTGATGGTGAAGAACAACTTCATATGAATGGGGATGAAGACTTTGTGCAAATTGAGAATGTCGTGATCGATGATAATGGTGGTGGGAGGTTACTACATTGGAACAATTTTGATGTTATTCAAGCTATTCCCGAGAGAGATGTGGTAGGGAACAATCCAATAGAAGCCATGGATGGTGCTAACTTGATTGCAACTGAAAATTATAATAAAAAAATATGATAGATGACAACAATGATGGTTTGAATGCACATGAAACCCAAAGTCAAACTCTTGGAGATGGAAATGTCGCAGTCCGTACAAATGAAAGCGGTAATCGGGTTGTAGTTTCAAGCTTTTCTTCGGTCCGTTGTGGTTCATCAGTGAGAATTCCAGAAAGTCTAAATGTGAAAGTTAGACAATTGTTTCCAATGAAGAAGGCTTTGATACAAAAAATGTTATCTATGACTATGGAGTGTCACTTCGAATTTAAAGTCAAGAAGTCAAATAAGAGCATATATAAAGTTGTGTGTATAGAGGATAAATGCACGTGGCGTTTGCGGGCTACAAAGTTTAAAAATTCTGATATCTTTGAAGTTCGAAAATACCAAAGTAATCACACTTGCTCAATGAGTGTGCGCCGCAAAGACCACAAGCATGCGTCATATATAGTTATTGGAAACCACATCGCCCCTAAGTTTCAAGATGCTAATCGACTGTATAAACTGAGAGACATTATTAGTGACATTCGTCGGGAGTTTGGCATCACGATAAGTTATATAAAGGCTTACATGGCGAAATATTATGCTATGGGATTGATCTGTGGGAAACCAAGTGAAAGCTATGCAAAATTGCCATCGTATTCTCATGTTTTGGAGTTACAAAATTCAGGTACAGCGACATTCATTCACACTACTAAAAAAGAACGTTTCAAATATTTTTTTATGGCTTTGGGACCAAGCATACGTGGATTTCTTAACTCGATGCGACGAGTTATTTCTGTGGATGGGACTCATTTGACTTCGAGTCGTAAAGGTACTTTACTTATAGCAACTTGTCAGGATGCAAATTGCTAGATATATCCCATTGCTTGGGCAATAGTTGATTCTAAAAATAATAAGTCTTGGGGTTGGTTCTTCGAAAAGTTGAAGTTAATCACAGGTGATACGGAGGAGCTTACGATAATTTCCAATCGTGCACGATGCATTAAAAATGGATTTCAAAAGGTTTTTGAGTTTGCTCATCAAGGAAACTGTATGTACCACTTGCAAAGGAATCTGAAGACTTGTTTTCCACGTTGTGATCTTGCACATTTGTTCAAGGCAACAGCAGAGGCTTGTATAATACCAGAATTTTAGAACAATTTGGTGGCACTGTTTAATAAAGCCGAAGGAATTAGTGATTACTTGTTGGAAGAAGATTATTGTTATTGGGCTAGAGTACACTTTAGTGGAGTACGATACAATATTATGACTACAAACAATACCGAATCGCTAAACAGCTTGTTAAAAAGTGCGAGAGAATTTCCTATAATTGGATTGATTGATTATATACGGGAAACACAACAGAGGTGGTTCTATGAAAGACACGTCGCAACTGAAAACTGTACTAGCGTTCTCACTCCATCTTAGAAAAGAAAATGTCCAAGACATATAATGAGGCAGAGGGATTGGAGGTGAAGCCGATTTCCCCCGACATTTATGATGTTGGTGATAATTTGGAACGTCACATTATGGACTTGGAAGCACGTAGATGTACATGTAAGAAATTTGATTTGGACAAGTTCCCATGTGCACATGCCATTGCCGTGATAAGGTTTAATGGGGATAACGGTTACAATTTCTGTAGTCTATTTTACAGTACTACTTGTTGGAGGCAATCGTATTCCAAATTTGTGTATCCTCTGCCGAAAGAAGATGAGTGGAAAATTTCTGAGCATGTGCTGGTTAGGAAGGTTCTCCAACCATTGGTGAAAAAACAAAGTGAACGACCATTGCAAAATAGAAAAAGATCAGCTGGAGAGTCTCGCAAGTGTAGTAAACGCCAGAAAACAGGTCATAACCGTGCCACTTGTACAAGGCTAGTAGTTCCAGAAGATGAATGATGTTTAAGTTCCCTTTCTTCGATGTTATTCTCTCACTTTGTAAGAACTTATGCTACTAAATTCCTTGTGTTAGGATGTCATGCTTATGTGTAATAATTTAGGCATCTTTTTAGTTGGAATGGGCTTCCTATTTGTATGCATGTACTACGTAAGTGATATGTGCTGCAACTGCATATATGTCATCATTATCGTACTGGTAGTTGGAACGACTTCTATATCGTTATATCACACTTGTACATTCTGTAATTGCTTCAGGCACTAGAACGATTTCCATGTCGTTATAACGACTTCGATATCGTTATATCACAGTTGTACATTCTGTAATTGTTTCGGGCACAAGAACGATTTCCATGTCGTTATAACGGCTTCTATATCGTTATAGCACATTTGTACACTGTAAATGCTTCAAATGTACATTCTGTAAATGCTAAAGTACTCGAACGATTTCCATGTCATTATAACGACTTCTATATCGTTATAGCACATTTGTACATTTTGTAAATGTTTCAAATGTACATTCTGTAAATGCTAAAGTACTAGAACGATTTTCATGTCGCTATATCGACTTCTATATTGTTATATCACACTTGTACATTCTGTAAATGCGAACTCAACTAGAACGATTTAAATGTCGTTATAACGACTTCGATATCATTATAGAACATTTGTACATTCTGTAAATGTTTAAGTACTAGAACGATTTCCATGTCGTTATAACGACTTCTATATCGTTATAGCACATTTGTACATTCTGTAAATGCTTCAAATGTACATTCTGTAAAGACTTAAGTATTAGAACGATTTTCATGTCGCTATATCGACTTCTATATTGTTGTATCACACGTACATTCTATAAATGTGGTATACAAGAACCACTTTATTATTGGTATTATAATTACAACGCTTTGTTGATTTATATCAAACGATAAACATGTGCCGTTATTTTTTCCCCTTTAACAACTCATTGATTAATATAAATTTATGTGAACGCATAGAGTTAATATAAAATATAACTTTTCTTGACCATATCCCGAAGTAATACTTAATGAGTTGAAATATCTATGAGCAATACATATAATCATTTAAAAATAATCATTTTAAAATGCAAACATTCTTAAATAATCTCATTTTTAAATGATCACATTTTAGCAATAATAAGAGTTGATTGAGTGATAATGCAATAATGACTAGCTATCAATGATTTTTAAATGATTAAAAATGTGATTGTTTTGATATGATTACCAAAATAATTATTTTTTAAATGATCATAGGCTTAAATGATCAAAATGATTAAATGATCATTTCTAAATGTAAAAAAAAGTGAATGTGTCTAATATTTTTGTCAATGTAGTATATCATTTAAGAATGTGATCATTTAAAAATAATTATTTTGGTAATCATATCGTTACAATCACATTTTTATGCATTTTAAAATTATTGATCGCTAGGCGTGATTGCATTATCACTCAGTCAACTCTTGTTATTGCTAAAATGTGATAATTTAAAAATGTGATCATTTAAAAATGAGATCATTTAAGAATGTTTGCATTTTCAAATGATTACCGCACATGTTTATCGTTTGATATAAATCAACAAAGCGTTGTAATTATAATAACAATAATAAAGTGGTTCTTGTATACCGTATCATCGATAACGAAACCGTTTCCAATAAGTATAGCTTCTACGGATGTATATGTATGTTAACGATATTGAAGTCTTTATAACGACATGGAAATCGTTCTAGTGCATGAAGAAATTACAGAAAGTACAAGTGTGATATACTGATATCGAAAACGTTATAACGACATGAATATCGTCCTAGTACTTAAGCATTTACAGTGTACATGTGAAGCATTTACAGAATGTTAAAATGTGCTATAACATATCCAAGTCTTTATAACGATATTTAAATCGTTCTAGTACTTAAGCATTTACAGTGTACATGTGAAGCGTTTACAGAATTAACAAATGTGCTATAACGATATATAAGTCGTTATAACGACATTGAAATCGTTCTAGTACCTGAAGCAATTACAGAAAGTCCAAGTGTGATATAACGATATCGAAGTCGTTATAACGACATTTATAACGTTCTAGTACTTAAGCATTTACAGTACATGTGAAGCATTTACAGAATGTACAAATGTGCTATAACGATATATAAGTCGTTATAACGACATTGAAATCGTTCTAGTACCTGAAGCAATTACAGAAAGTCCAAGTGTGATATAACAATATCGAAGTCGTTATAACGACATGAATATCGTTCTAGTACTTAAGCATTTACAGTGTACATGTGAAGCATTTACAGAATGTACAAATGTGCTATAACGATATATAAGTCGTTATAACGACATTGAAATCGTTCTAGTACCTGAAGCAATTACAGAAAGTCCAAGTGTGATATAACAATATCGAAGTCGTTATAACGACATGAATATCGTTCTAGTACTTAAGCATTTACAGTGTACATGTGAAGCATTTACAGAATGTACAAATATACTATAACGATATATAATTCGTTATAACGACATTGAAATCGTTCTAGTACCTGAAGCAATTACAGAAAGTCCAAGTGTGATATAACGATATCGAAGTTGTTATAACGACATTAATATCGTTCTAGTACTTAAGCATTTACAGTATATGTGAAGCATTTACAGAATGTACAAATATGCTATAACGATATATAAGTCGTTATAACGACATTGAAATCGTTCTAGTACCTGAAGCAATTACAGAAAGTCCAAGTGTGATATAACGATATCGAAGTCGTTATAACGACATTAATATCGTTCTAGTACTTAAGCATTTACAGTGCATGTGAAGTATTTACAGAATGTACAAATGTGCTATAACGATATATAAGTCGTTATAACGACATTGAAATCGTTCTAGTGCCTGAAACAATTACAGAATGTACAAGTGTGATATAACGATATAGAAGTCGTTATAACGACATGAATATCGTTCTAGTACTTAAGCATTTACAGTACATGTGAAGCATTTACAGAATGTAAAAATGTGCTATAACGATATATAAGTCGTTTGGGCGTGTTGTCGCAGTACGCCAAAATTTATTTATTTTTTCCTTACTCGGTTTCAAAACTACAAATTAATGTAGAAGTGGTAAATAAGGGTCGAACCCAAGAGGAACGGTACTTAATTTAGTTGTCTTTATCAATTAATATAGGAAAGTGGGGGTTTTGAGAATTTTGAATGAAAATCAAATGACAAAAGATAAGATCAAATAAAACAATTGAAATAAATATCTAGTTCTCGGGTTCGGTTGTGTCAACCACTTGTGTTTATCTTTCCCATGCAACGTGTTACTATTCCTTCTTCAATTTATCAACTTTCAATTAACCAAGAAGTTCTGATTAACGAATTCTTCCTTAAGTGTATTAAGTAAAAAGTAAACTCTTTAACTTAACATCTAGCTATTGGATAACCCTAAACAAGCTCTTAGGATTTAATGCAAAGCTAGTATGAAATGAACGAGAAGAATGAGTTGAATTAGATGAATAATTTCACAAGCTCGAATTAATGCATCTAAGATGATTTGTTAATAAATATGCACGATATTCATTTGCTACTTTGGGTTGGAATCTAATGACAATTACGGATCAAAAGTTCCAATCCTAGCAAGTAACTTGAATTTAAAGATTAATTGATTAAATTGGCCAAGGTGAATGCAATAATCAAATAAACTCAAAAACGGGTTTACAAGCATAACAAATCAACAAATTGAAGTAGAGGAATAGATAAAATGTTACTAAAGAGTTAGAAAAGATAACAACATGTTAGTTGAACACAACGTCCCCCTCGAACTAGATAGAAAAGTCTTAACTACTCATAATTATGGGTTTCATACTTTTAGCGAGTGTTCGCCTTGTATCACCACCACTATATGATAGAATATGCAAAATATAGTAAACAAGTAAATAAATACTAAGAAATAAATAGAGAAATAAAAGGGAAAAGAGAACTTAGCGAAGAATTGATCCGCCGGAATATGAAAACCTAAAATCTTCAATCTAAAACTAAGAACAAATGAAGAAGAAAATTTTATTGGAGAGAACTACTAGCTAATTCTCTTCTACTAAGTTGTGTATTTCCTCCTTACAAATGCCTCTATTTATAGGCAAAATTTCACAAGAAAACATGATAAAAAATTGTACAACTACTCCATTATGATTCCACTAATTGGTAACCACCAAATCATGATCTTAAATTGCTCCATTAGTTCAAATATTGTATCATGGTATAGGTAAGCATCTTAGCTCAATTGTGCAATTGGAATTTCCTTTTTTTGATATTTTAGTAGAAAGTTATGAATTTTCTACCAAAACATGGCCCAAGAAATCCTCCATTCACATCACTCTCGGTTTTGCCCATTTTTGACCATGCTATGATCCGAATCATTTGCAGAGGTCAACACCAAAGTTGTAGCCCTTTGCGTGCCCTTTCCAACAATATAAAGTTCAGGTCAATCCAAATTTTGTACCAAAATGTATGGTCAAATTACTGAACTGCGGCAGTAAATTCGAGCTGCTGATTTTTTTACGCTTTGTCCTTTCTCTTCAAATAGCCATAACTTTCACTAGGAAACTCCGATTTGGGATCCGACAAAAATGTGGAAATCCTCTTTTGATATTCTTTGATATTGGCACAATAAAAATTGTAAAAACAACTTTTCATAAAATTGCATCGGAGGCCCCCATCTTTGAATTTGCTTGCATTTCGGTCCCAAGTTCCGTTTTCGCTCCGTTTTTATCCATTTTGGCTCCTTTTGATTTCTTGTGACTCTAAACACACAATAAAAGGAAAACACATAACAATAAACATATAATACTAATAAAACACACAAATACGCAAAATAAAAGAGTTATTTAAGTGCTTTTCTAGCACTTATCATCGTTATAACGACATTGAAACCATTCTAGTACCTGAAACAATTATAATAATAACACGGGAATTACAATAACAACACGGGAATTACAATATATCACTAGGAGAACCTTTAAACAAGGGAATTACAATATATCATCCACATAACAACAATCACCAAGTATTCATCCACAAAAATATATAGTATATAGTGACACTACATGTACATCAACGAGGCCAAAACAATTTTTGAAAGGCTAAATGTTACACCCCAATAACTACTTCAACAAACAAGGTATGGTCTATAGGTCAAAGTCCCATGCTAGTAACTCTGCGGCGAGTTTCCTCTTCCAAGTGGGTACGCACTCAATTCAAATTACATGAATATCCAGCTTCGCCAACAGAAATTCTATGTATTTCGAAGCCAATACCCACAGTCGGCCCTACAAATTGATCATAATTTGGTAAGTGAGATCTCCAACGAAAATACCATTGGATAAATATCTAAGTGACTTTACTAATAGACCTTACCCATTGCTTTGCTGAGGAATCTTTTTCACATCCCCAGATTTGAACTCCCTTGCACTGTATTGCTCATCACACATTACATGCATTTTCATGAGTAAAGGGATAAGCTTTTGGAGAGGTTTCGTCTACTCTTGAGTCACTGCCTTGTACACATGACCTTGCAAACTGTCAAACCTAGATATTGTACGCTTCTCCAAGTCAATTTCAAATGTGACCCAATGGTTGTCCACGCAACATGGAAAGTACAAGTACTTGCACTCTTTCTATGGTCTTGACCGCTCCGGTGTTTTTCCATTGACATAGTTCAACAATGCTGATGTGTCAAATGTGGGCTCCTTGGACTTTGGATTCTTTTGTATTTCATCATAAGCCTTTTTCACAAAGTAGCAAAACCACGAATCCATAATGCAACAGTCTTGCCGAAACAGATTTGGGTATTTCAAAGCCCGTACACGAATTTGATATAATGCATCATCCACAATCTACAGGAATCAAGTATTTAGTTAATGAAAACAATCTAATGGACCATAAAGCAACTGAGTTTGTTATACTCACATCATCTCCAAGCCAACCATCAGTGTCCAACAACTGCTTCATCCACTTGCCTTGGACATCATGGTACTGAAATTTTACCATATCCCTGTACACGAAAACCATACAGATATAAATCAGATTCTTTGAAATTAATATTCACATACATGCACATCTATATATATTATGTTCATATATGTTGCTTGTGCAGTTTTCTCCCACTGATCGAGGGCCTCGAGTATCGCAGGATCTACTTCTCGATATGGGTCATATACTCCAACATCACACAACTTTCTCCTCTTTGTCGGGTCTATGTACGGAGACTCCAATAAGGGCACTTTTCTTTTTAAACGATATCCACGCCCTTTTGGTGATTGACAAAAAATAGTTGGATCATGTACCCTATCGCCTGAAGGTTGCAAATGCTACACTCAGTTCAAATTTAATAAATGAACATACAAAGATGCACATAGCATATATGTTTGCATACCGTCACCCAATTCGTCTTCAGCATCCTCAACTATCACGGGAGTCACATGATCAATACAAGTTGGCATTCTTTTTTCCTCATATTGTACACCATCACCTGGAGGTTGAACTAGTTTACACAAACTATCAAACTTAACACAGGTACACTAACTGATTCACAGCACATTGCATTATTTGCATACCATTGTCCGATTTTTTCTCTTTCTCCCCAACCTTAAAAGGAGTCACATCATCAACGGGCATTCTAATCTCCTCATGTTGTATGTCATCCCCTACCGAAAGTAAAATTTATAGTTAAATCAATTCAAACACAAGTCCACAAAAGAAGCACATTATGTTCTCAGTTTGCATACCTTCACGTTTTTCATTCTCATTATCATCGGCTCTCATTGGACTCATGTAAGCAGCATCCATTACTTCATCCCTTTCTTGTACAATGTCACCTAGAGGTTGTGAAAAATAGACTCACTAAGTATTCAAATGAAAGTATATAAGACAATACACATTATAATGGTATGTCATTATATTACCTAATTTGTTTACATTGTCCTCAACTATCACGGGAGACACACAATCAGCTTGGACTCTTTCCTCATGCTGCACATCACCACCTGGAGATTGTAAAAATTAGAGTTAGTTTAATTCAAATTTATCGATAAAAAACACATGTTAATCTGTTTGGACCTTACCGAATGTATGTTTTCTCCATTTGTACACCATAGTCGATGTCACATCATTCTTTGCATGCTCCGTATTTTCATTTCCTTGTTCTCCTCCGACCTTTTTGTCATTGGCTGTCTCTTCATTCTCTTCTAATAGCCCCTCATCTTTAAACTTCTTCATCAGATTATCAAGCCCATCTTCTTCCCTATTTCTCGTCTCCGGTGGAGCCTCCGATACATCATTAGCACTATACGTGGTAGCAGCACGAGCTATTGCCGACGAACGAAATTTTTCCCCTACAGATAACATGTCGATCTTGTACTCTATACGATCAAGTCTCATCACAATTTTTTCCATCCCCCTCTTCACCACATTTCCCACCACATCTCTCACCAAATCTCTTATGTTTTGGTCAACCAGTGGTGATGGATGCTGAGGTACTGTTGGAGCATGTCCGTCAAGAGAATCCGATGGATTAGCATTTGTCTCATGCTCGTCTCCCTCGTGATGTTGGGAGGCAGTGTTATCTTCTTCTTCAGAAAATGGGAATTCTTTCCAATAGGCCATCTGTAGCTCAACTTCATTGGGGAGCAATGTCGATTTGAACTCTAACTGTAGAGATGTTAAGTGTATACAAAAAATTTAATCTTCTACAAAAAAATATAGTACGGACTTTCTACCGACTAAACATAAATATGAAATGCAATATACCTCTTTCGATTCTAGAACCAAGTTAATTTTAGTAGCTGTCATCATCATGTTAATCTCCCAAGCCAACATTCTAGGAATTACATCCATGTGTCTTGTAGCAAATATATTTCCTAGTGTTGGAATAGCTTCAAATGCCCAGACCTACAGTAAAGCAAGTATTATAAATTTATCGAAACATAATTTCATATAATTTCATGTAAAAAGTACAAGTTACTTATTGGGTACATACCATTATAGCAAGAGGAAAACCATGTAGCGAATATTTATATTTTGGACCTTCCACTATGTCAGTCATATCACGTTTGAGTACCTTAAGCGTGCACTCAAATGATAGTTTTCCCCAAGGATATTTATTAAATTTTTCCTCATCCTCCACCAAGTCAAACCACCACAAACTCAATCTGGTCTTGTCTTCTGCGGCTAGCACGACATAAGCCAAAATAAGAATGAGTCCCAACTTGTACCTATCTCCATTGTTGTTACAGTTTTTAAAGACATCGTATACATCTGCCTTCGTTATAGTTTCTCCCTTCGTACTAAAATATGTCTCCATAAGAGGGGATTCTATTCCTAAAGTTTTATGGACGTCTTCAACCCCACCTGCATTTAAGCCCGTGACTAGAACAAATTCTTGGATGCCAAATCTTATAGGTTTATTTCCAACAATAAACCAAGCTTCTTCCTTTTGGTTGTTCTTCGCTGAACGCACTGTCAATTGATGCACAATCTGTGATGCCAATTTAATTTTTTTAATTTTTAGCAGTTGCGAGAAACAATTTTTTCTTAACTTGGCTTTGTGAGTTTTGTCCAATTTCACGTACACTGTTTGCACCATTTTCATATTGCATCGGTTACTGATCGTGACAGCATCGCCTGCATATTCAACATCGGTACCATATCGTCTCTCCATATTACTACAACATACAAACAAATTAGTTATAACAACTACCAAGTAAAGTGGCAAAAATAAAGATAATAAACGATGGATATGATTCAAAGTGTGTAGAATTAAAAGGATTGTTTCTCTTCCATAACAGATACATTGTTAGGGTTGTGTTCGTTTCATTATTGAAATATTGCTCAATGGACATATGACTATTTAGGCTTTTGAAAATAATTTTCTTGAAAAAAAGTAGGATCTTTCATTTAAATGGAAGTCGAAAGTTTCACTTGATATCAAGATTCTGGCCAAACGAATAATCTCTCGAAAAGTTGGAAATAATTTTTCAGAAAATGATCTGGGGTTTTCATTTAGTTAGAAATCAATAGTTTACTTTGAAGCTAAGATTTTGATCAGCATTTTCTTCACAGGCATCAATCATTCTTTTTTTTCAAATATGAGCATTCGAACAAAAGAAAGATATAGGCCAAACTATCAATTTTTTTTTTTTAACCGGCAACTCAAATAAAAATTTGAAATTCTAGACAAAAATGATCCTTTCGTAATAATCCAGATGTTGAAAAGAGTTTTTCCCCTTTTTCCCCATAAGAACTGCTCGTGTATTTTTGAACGAAGTTTTGACTAAAATATGAGTCAAAATCATAGGACTGATTTCTAAAATAAGTAACTGAAATTTCAACTATTTAATACACACTTATTAGTGAACTGGATACTACAAGCTGTATTGATAGATAGTAAAGTTTGAACAAGCTAAGCAAATGAATATGAAAGTATGACATATGGGGGAAAAACCTATGTCCCCAAAATTTTCACTTTCGAAACCCAAAATAGATTTGAACAATGTTTAGAGTTTGCAACAAGGAAAACCCAAAATGGTTCAGATCATTAGAATGCTTGGAGTAAAAGAACATTTTAGAAAACAAGGCCCCATCCCTAACAAAAAAAGAAACGAAATGAAATGAAAAGTGATGGCAATATGCCCATTACATTGTGTTGGGGTGGTGGGTGGAGGTTTATTTGAGGTTGAGGATAAACTTTCTTTTTGTCAAAAGTATTATATGAGTTGGATAGATTTCATCAAAGGGACAGAACTTCCACAAGTATGGAGGGTCTGGAGTTAAATGCGGAGACATAATGGTATTGGGATAAGAATAAGACGTGGACCATACATGAAAATTACTCATGTTCAACCTTGACAATTGATAGAGAAAGCTAAGCATTATCGAGTGTATTTGAACAATTCTGTTGTTCCTTGGAAGGTACAAGAACTCTAAAACATTCAAAGGGTTACTTAATTGATAGTGGTAAATAACTAGCCTACATGCATTTCAAGGTGAAAACCACAAAGTATCTTACTGAACTTCCATGTATGCTAGTTATACAATTCAAACCATTCTCAGCTGTAAGAAGATACTGGTTATTTGTATTAATAATATAACCTATGTATGATCAATTTATTGGTATTTTGAACTACACTATTAACTTTTGATCTACAGATATCTTTTGTAGCGATAAACGTTCCAACAAAAAATTGCAGAACTTTCACTTCCACTCGAGTTTGTTAGTTCCCTTAAATTACAATTTCTAGAGAATTACAATTTTAGCATAAATTACAGTTCTCTTGTAATTACAGTTCTCATAGCCTATAAATGAAGCTTCACTTCCACTTCCACTTCTAGCATAAATTACAATTCTCTTGGACCTTTAACTGAACAATAATCCCCTATACACCATTTCTAGAGAACAAAATCTTGCAAAGTATTATAGAAGAAGATAAACTTTACCTTGAATTGAAGCTTCAACTCATGAAACGCGAGGAAGATGTCGAAGCCAAAATGGGAGGAAGAACTCGAAGAAGAGTAGCATGAGAAACAACTCGAGAAGAAGGCAGTAGCGCGACGAAGAACTCGAGGAAGAAGAACGATGAAATGGGGTAGAATTGTTTTGCCCTAATTTTGACTCTCCCCCTTTTTGATTTCCTTTGTCTCTGATACGTAACCTAACGGGTATGGAAGGGTAAAGAAAGGTAATCGTGGTTTTTGAATTTTTTAAATGGTTTATATTTAATTTTTAATAAGTAATGTTGGTCAAAGGTTATTGGGACAAAAGTCTTGTGGGGCAAGTCTATTTGAGATAATTCCTCATATAAAATAAGGAAATATGTAAATAATTTACCTATAGTCTCATTAAAAAAAATCACCTCGAGTCACTTTCTCGAGTAGCAGAAGAACAGAAGAATGGACCTCTAGTCACCTTCTCAAGTAGCAGAAGAATAGAAAAAGATTGAGGAAGAACAACATTAGTAGTAATCGAACAAAGTATGAAGAATAGAAGAAGTGTTAAGGTTAAAGAAGAATTTACATATGTAAGATGGGAAAGTGAAAGGTCGAACTCTGAAGGCATGAAGCGAAGGCAGCCAGCGCTCTCATTACGTTTTGTGTCGGTCTCTCTAACTTTGCTTTAGAACTTTGGTTCTCTTAATTTGAGGCTTGAGGAATAAGGAATGATGAACGGAGACAGAATTTGTTCTTTGACAATTGGGTTTCGGACCTTTGGGTATTTGGGTTTTAACAGTTAATTTAAAACATTAAATGGGTTGCAGATTTCATGCCATAAAAAATTGAAAAGGCCCAATAATTTAACAAACATATGTGTTAATGTGTAAATTTTTATTAATTTTGATGTGAAATAGGAGAGGAAATGAGAGGAGTTGAATGGTGAGAATTTGTATGGTACATATAGGTCCTACGAGATGTGTGGATGTAATTAGTTTGACTATATTCAAATTTGAAAAAGAAAGTAAAAAAAATGTATAAAAATTTATAAAGAATTATAAGCTAACATCAGTAACATGTAATAGCAGGTAAAAGGTTCGGTTTGGGGTATGGTTTTTAAAAATTGTAACGCCCAGGAATCGTTCATGTGGCGCAGCGGTACCGCGGCTCACGTTCTGGGCCGCGCGCCCGGGTTCGAATCCTACCCTACCCCGAATGTTCAAAAAAAAAATGTAACGACCATGATCTAAATTTTAAAGTTATTAAGTAAAACGTAGTCTTTATGACTTCACCTATTAAATTTAATAATTTACATTTAAACGCTCATCTGATAGAATAAAAATTTAATTTAATAATTTAATCGGGTCAAATTTATTTAAGGACCATTATAATTAGTTCATTGTGCTTTAAGCCCAAATATTGATCTATTAATTTATTTTCCACACACTTCTGGGCCAATGTTACCATTCAAGTCCATTATATTAATAAGTTATTAAAGCTCGACCAATATTTTACTTCTATCCATATCCATATCAATATCCTATAAAAAAACAAAAAACAAAAAAAAGTCTTAACTTTCAAAATTTATTGGAATAAATGCACCCAACACCACAATTACATTCTCAAATTGAATTTTACATTATTCTTAAAAATAATGAAAAACACTATCATTTCCAAGTATTACAATATGATATTTTGAACCGCCGAGTAACTGCTGCGGTCACTGTCACGCCACCACCACTTGCATTATTCGCCTGCAATGTGGTGGTGGTATCAGGGATAGTGAATGAGAATGAGAAAGTATTATAATGTGTTTTATAAAGTATCATAAAAATTATAAAGTGTCAAGTTATAATACTTTAAAAGTATCACATTATGATACTTTGAAAATGTATAAAAAACATTTTTAATGTATAATATAGTGTATTTGTGCATTTAAACCAATTTTATTTTAAATATTTTTTGGGGTTTGTTGAGAGTCCTCCCTCAACCCCACCCTCTTATATTTCTCTTTCTCATATTTCTTAAGGTGGGACTATTCGCCCCAACATTTGCTAAATGCACCTTATTGCTAAATACACACCACCCAAAAATTCAAAAAAAATCCCAAATTATTAAACACAGTCCACCCACTTGCCAAATCTACCCTTACACCTAAAAGAAAAAAAAAATTAAGCCCTACCCAAATTGGCCGATTTATGCGAGGTTGGGCAACACAACTTCTGGGATTGTTCGGCCCTAGTTGGCCTAACAGCCCTAAACCGTTCGGCCGAGATGCTTGATCGACCTTGAACAAGTAATGTCTTGTTCTGCCAACATTGGCCAGACAAAGCTCTTGAAAAGGATGCCCACATTGATGGAAATATGATTTTCTAGGAAAGTGAAGGAAATAAACTATTTACAATTCAATTGAGTAATACATTTTTACCATCTATTGTCATTGTAGAGGTAGTTTTAAACAAAAGATTTGAAAGAGTTGAGGAGTGTTTGGGATGTGTTTAGAAAAGCAGAGAGGAAATGGTATAAGAAGGTGGGATGGGGTGCGGTGCGGTGGAGTGGGGTGGGGTGGGTTGGTTTGTTTTTGTTTTTTGTAGGAAGGGTATATCCATCATTTCAATTGGGGGTATTTTTGTACTAAACTTCATTGCGGTGTGCTTGGTAAACTTTGGGGGGTGAATAGCCTCACCCTATTTCTTAACTCCCCACTCCTCCTAAAACGCATAGACTCTAAATGCTTGTTCTATAGAATTTGTTGATTTCTTTTGATTTGTTCGAAGAATGTGTTAGATATGTGGTTGAAATTAGGGAAAATATATTTAAAAATATAAAATAATTATATAAGTAGTTGAAAATAATGAGAAAGAAAAAATTTAATAAAAGTTAGTGGAAAAAGATATATATAGAAAAAGGGGTACGGCTAAATGCACCCACCAAACTTATTGAGTACATCCATTTTTTCCCAATTTCCAATTATACTGTTGTCACAAAAAAATGTTCACGTTGATGGGAATGCATGTTCGCTCCCAAATAATTGGAAGGAAGAATGATGGATAAAAAATTTTTGCTATCATTTTTTATTCAAATTTTTTACAATTACTCAAAGTTATTTTTTTAATAATTGTATTCAACAGTAATGGATAAAGCCAATTACTATATCATCAATCAAATTTCGAAATTCATTGTCAAAGCAGTTACAAAAAACTTAAAAGAAATTTTAAAATTACTCGTTATAGTGATTGTAAAAAATTGAACAAAAATGATAGCAAAAATTACATTCACAAATGAAAAACCAGATAAAAATTATTTACTTTTGCTTTAATTTTTTTCTTTTTTACTAATGTAACGGTGGAAATGATAGAGTACCATCGATGGTGCCGTAACTACGGCACCATCGATGGTGATTTCGGGGTCAATTCGACTTCCATTTTGAAATCCAAGACCAGATTTGGAATTAGTATGGCGATGGAGAGTTTCAGGAATTTTTCAAATTTTTCCGGCGATAAAAAAAGTTTTGACACTATTTTTGGCCCAAAAATAGTGCCAAAACTTTAATTGGTGGCCACGGGATCGCCGGAAAAAATTCGAGAAATTCCTAGAACTTCCCATCGCCATACTGATTTTAGATTTGATTCTGGATTTCAAAATGGGAGTCTATTCGACTCCGAAAATGCTATTGATGGTGCCGTAACTACTACATCATCGATGGTATGTGATTATCCGGAACACAAAAAGCGAAAACAGCGAACAAGCAAAATATGAAGCTTTTGCTTGTTCGCTTTGTTCAAATACTGAAATTCAAAAAAAAGGAAAAGAGGAGAAGGAGGCGTATTCAATACAAAAATGTTCAAGCACCATCAATAGTTGCATAACTATGGAACCATCATCCTATTTTGAGGGCCCGTCCGACCTCTGTTTTGAAATCCAGGACCAGATCTAGAATCAGTACAACGAAGAAGAGTTCCAGCAATTTTGAAAATTTTCCGGCGACACTTTGACGGCTCGTGGCAACCGATCAAAGTTTTTGTAATAATTTTGGCCTTGGATGATTAGCAAAATTTTGACCGACCGTCACGGGCCGCCATAGTATTGCAAGAAAATTTTTAAAATTGCTGGAGCTCCTCCTCGCCGTACTGATTCCAGATCTGGTCCCAGATTTCAAAACGGAGGTCGAATAGGCCCTCAAAATAGGGTGATGGTTCCATAGTTATGTAACTATTGATGATTTTGGAACATTCTTGGCATTCAATATGGATATATTAATTTTTTTACTTTTTTATTTTTTATTTTTTTTCAAGGGGGTGAACCCAATATTTAGGGGACGTATTTAGCGTACAACAATCCTTATCTACACACGATCTCTCCATCATCTCGAGAAATTTTCTTATGCAATTCATTCACAAATTTCACGGCAACATCACAGCAATCAGCCTTCACCTTCACTGCAGTAAAGCACTCGCAACCATCAACCAGGTAATTGTTAACTACTGGTATTCTTTTTACTGCTGTTATTAGAAAAACTAGATCTATATCAATCCACCATATTACTCCTCTGTCCAGGCTTGAATTTAGAAAATATAAAAAATAAAAAGAAGAAGAATGACGGAGGCTGGGTGAAGTTCGGCCAAAATGGGTCGACTCTAATCTTCGATTTCTTGTGTAATTGGCGATTTACGACCGGAATCGTCAATAGAATGTAGAGGAACCCGAAACATGAGTTTAATTGGCGATTTACGGCCGGAATGATCCCAATTTTGCCGGATTCTTCTTCAAAATATGACCTTCCAGAGTTTCGTGTTCCCTCCCTCTCCTGCTCGACGTGGCTGCCTGGCCCGGAGAAGCGGGGGTGGCGGGGCAGAGGCCGATTTCTCCAATTTCTTCCCTCCGGCTTGTGTGCGCCGGTGTTATACGCTGCTTCAGGATGATAATCCTCAATTTTGACTTTTTCAATTGGGGGTTTTAAGTCATGAGCCCCCATCTTTTGATTTTAATTTAATTATTCAATCCCCGTCTGTGCCTTATTTTAAAGATAGTCCCCAGAATTATTTAATTATTTCAATCGACTCCAAATCAACTTATGGGGTTGCAGTTAAAGTCCTCATGTTGTGATTTAAGTTAAAACGAGTCCCAAAACTGTTTATTTCTTTCAATCAAATCCAAATTGAGTTTTGAAAGTGCCAATTTCAGTCCCTAGGTTTTGGTTGAATTTTAAATTAGTCCTTAACTTATTTAAAACTTCAATTTCTGCCCTCAAATCATTATTTCCTTTTCAATTAGTCCCAATATTATAGATTGATGGATACCCGCTCCCGCTACGTTATGCCAACTTTGGAAAGATAAGAAAAAAGCCATTTTCAAAGGACATTTACCTTAGCACTTTGAGGAATCGTAGTGGATACTAAATTTTCAAATAATTTTATTAGATAACTGCATCTAGACGTTATTTAAGCCTTCAAAGTTTATAAGTTGACTTGTTGATGCGGTATTTGACTTTTTACGGTTATTCGTATGCATAATCTTTGAAATTCCTTTGTGCTTATCTACATTAAACTTTTGGCATGTGATTTTAGCTAAAAGTCCTCGGATTTTAGCTAACGTTGTGGCATGTGCTTATTTCATAAAGTCCTCGGATTTTAGCTAAAATCGAGTAGAATGTCACCTAATTGGCCTCTCATAATCGGAATGACACAGCAACACCTAAGCAGGACTTTTACGCAATCTATTGAGGGCTATACAAGAATTTAACCAGCAGAAGTAACCTATGCCACCCAAGGAGTCGAGATGTGATCTATACATAGTTTCCTTATATGAGAAATACTAGAGCTTTGAATTTAAGTACAAGAATTTCTTGTGTACAATTGTAGTGTATCCTATCAACCATCCAGGATATATTTTCTTATGAGAAAAATCAACCTTCACATCTCCAACTACATTTCCTGAACAGAAATCACTGGATAGTTGCTATTTTTTATGGCTCAATCTTCAATTGTACTTGATTGGAAAGAAGCTGGAATTTGAAGAAAAAATTATATAGTTTCACCTTTGCTCAGTATCATGAGCGCAAAACCTATTTTGCATTTTTCAAACCTAAGATTTCAAAATCTTATCATTTCTTATCGGTAATCGCTCCTATTTCTCTTCGGTATATAACAGAAGTCTTGACTTTATAATACAATTTTTGAGCTTGACATCGGCATATTAATTGAAAATGTAAAGCTTCTACAAGCTCATCTTAAAACTTGCACAGCCAGAAATCGTCGTGCATCAGTGTATTCAAGATTAGATCATGGCCAATACTGAACCCCATAGCTCTGTTCAAATAATTATCAACAAAATTAACTAATAAGGCGCATAATGAGTCATAACCTCATTTAATCATTGAGAAAATCAATTAAATACAATTCAAACTTAAATCAGCATGTCGGGATTTCGGTATTTTGTAAATTTGAATGGGGTGTTGTTATTGCTAGGATTTATCTGTGGCAACTGTTGAAGGAAAAAGAAGATAAGTAAAATGATTCAATGGGAGCAAGTGAAAATGCAAGGGAAAAAAAGGCAATTACCTCTTCCTCTCAACCATACTGCTCCTTTAAAGCTCTCTTTGCATCTTCTTTAGTCACCCTCTCATCATCAAATTTTACTGACGATCAGAAAACAGCGAGGTAAATCTTGCATGTCCTACATGAACTTTTGCAAAATGAATAAACTCTCTCTTGATGTAATAGACTACGCGTAGATAACCAAAAATGAGAAAACTAGTATAGATATTTGTCGCGAAATTTAGGCAAATTCCCTAATTTTACGTTGTAGGATCTTTCCTTTCGAAAAATAAATCGAACAGAAAAATAAGAATAAGAGAAATTCGGACTGTTAAAACTTTCACTATATAATAAATATTATAATTACATAGAATTTCACTCGCCCAACTCCCAAGTATTACATGGAAAAATAAATCGGGTTCACCCACACCTAGCTAGTTTTCTACTCTTTGAATAAAACCTGAAAATTCTGTAAAAACTAAACTCTCAATTTTTTCTCTTAGCTAGACCCATGTTTCTATAAGAGAAAACAAGATTTCTATTTATCAGAAAGAAAAACACATAGATAAGGAAGGTCTTGGCCTACAAGTCATACTTGTAATTTTGGCAAGTTCCTTAAACATAATTTTCTTTCAATAATTTCAATTATTCTATTTTTCCTTTTTTTTGGAATTATTTTTGGTAATATTCTTACAATCTCCACCTTGCAAAAAATAAGCCAAAATTTTCCATCTTCTCCTCTTCCATTTGTACACAACTTGGAAAATTACTGAGTAAGCATTTGACACTTCGACAGTCCCATACTCCACCATATGAGTATAACCACTTAGAATTAATCACCAATTCTAAGAATTTCATCGTCTCAATAAAAACCTGCTGAAATTTATGGTGCAACCCTCTCATTTGATTACCTAGAGAGCTCATCAGCCATTGATATTAAAAACACCACCACACTCCTACAGACCTCGCATCCTGTCAAGCCAATGCCCATATGCAAATGTGTTGACCCGCTAGTAAGAACACATCCTTTGACCATGACAACTAGCAACATGCTAAGAGGATGACCATCTTACTTATAGTACATATCCACCGTCCTTCACCAGGAGAGACGGATTGTCTGACTTTTGGCAGCAGTTAGACAAATCTGCTCCACCTTTTGGGCAATTTCTTTTCACATGACCAGTCTATCCACACTTCCCACAAATTACATTCTTTTTGGAGTTCCCTCTCTTCATTTGTTCTTCAACAAGTAATACATTTTCAGAAATATTGTCTCTCACCTAATCTTCTTTCTTATGAAATTAGCTTACTTGTAACTTCTGAAAAACTTACAGTTTCTTTCCCATACAACAAAATAGTCATTATATGCTCATAGGACGACGAAAGAGACCATATGAGACGTAGTGCTTTATCCCCATCTTCAATTTTAACACCAATAGACTCCAGTTCAGAAACAATGCGATTTAAAATACTGAGATGATCTGAAATATTCGTACCTTCAGTCATTCGCAAAGAATTAAATTGTTCCTTCCGATACAATCAATTTGAAACTCTTTGTATGATATAGTTCTTCAAGCTTCTCCCAGAGTTCCTTTGTTGAAGATATTCTATGAATGGTCGCAAGGACTTTTTTGGCAAGACAAAGACGTATCATACTTGCCGCTTTAAAATCCAACTCTTCTCAATCTTCATCACTCATCCTGGATTTGATAGAATCACCATCATCACCAATAACAACTGATTTTCCAATATCTTTGTTGGAACTAGAGTTTGACTTTCCTTTCAAAGCTTTATGTAGTCCAACCTAAATCATGACATCCTTAACATGTACTTGCCACAGGCCAAAATTCACTCTTCCATCAAATTTCTCTACTCCGTACGTTCTCATATTTTTCTGTACTCCACCTTAACCCTTTGATACCATTTGTTGGGAAATTTATGCAAATTCCCCAATTTGATGCCGCAGGATCTTTTGTTTGGAAAAATAAACCAAATAGAAAAATGAGAATAAGAGAAATTTCGAACTGTCAAAGTTTTCACTATATGATAAATATTAAAATCACATAGAATTTCACCAGCTCAACCCCCAAATATTACAAGGAAAAATAAATTGAGCTCACGCACACCTAACTAGTATTCTACTCTTTGAACGACACCCAAAGAATTATAAGAAAACTCTCTAAACACTAAACTCTCAAATTTTCCTCTGAACTGGACCTATGTCTATAAGAGAAAACAAGATATTTATTTATAAGAAAGAAAAATACATATATAAGGAAGGTCCTGGCCTATAAGCCATACTTGTAATTTTGGCAAGTTCTTTAATATCTAAAACCGCATGCCATATCCATCAATTAATATAGATCAATTATTTGCAAACTTTACTTAAAAAATTATGCTCCTTTTTTCTTCGAAGTGTAGAAAACACATGTAAGAATGTGTGAGGAGAGAGGCGGTGGGAAGGGGAGGTGCAGTGGGGGAGAATAAGTAGAATTATTTCACATACGGCACTAAAAAAAGAGATCTCTTAATCATATGTAATTCACCAACGGTGCTAAAAAAATATTAATAATGCATAATATATGCATAGTTTCGGTCCCATGCAATCTTCATCATATAATAAGAGAGCTAAAAATTAGTTGATCCTGCAGCCATGTCAAGGAGAAAACTAATTCTAGAAGCAGTAGTACATTGCGAATTTGTTACCAAGTTCGACTTAAGAATCTCTAGAAAGCTAAAAAGAGGGAGAGGAAAAGGAAGATGAAATGAACCTATGAACAATCAAATATTTACAAAGACAGTGCTCAGCCGCAAGCTAAATACACAGAGAAGCAAAAACTGGTTATGATGAATAGAACATTAAAATAAAAAAAGGAGACTATTTGTAAACAGTAAAATAACAAAAATTGGTTTTGAAGAATTTCATTTCCCACGGCAATGACCGAGGTTGTGAGCATGCATTTTCGATGTGGGTAGACTTGAAGATAATTACGAATCAACTACTTTCTTTTTTCAACGTTAAAAACATAGAAGATGCTACAACCAAAAACATTATACATTTTTTAATCCTTTCTGAAACCTCTTAACAAATATTACGTTGCCCCAGGACTCGATTACGCAAGTAACTATGATATTGGATCTTGACCTCTTTGAATTTATACTTCTTGTTCCAACCTTTCTGCTTGACAATCCTTGCAGCATAATAAAAGTAACTTAAACAGATTTTGCAAAATATTGGAAACACTTGCTGGATAGCCTACTCAAAATTGACAAAATACAAATACCAATATCCACTAAAGCAAAAAATATTTAACACGCTCACAGCATCTTGTTAGGTACCTTGATCAAAATTTGGGCGACCTTGTCATAGTTGGTCACATAATCATTTTTTCAATCTACTCGCACTTGGAACTACCAAGAAAATCCATTAAAAAATACATGATAACTCAAACAAAAAATAAAAGCTTAACCACACTCATGAGGTTTCAAAAATTTTATTTTTGACATTAAGCACTCATGAAAATCTCGAGTCCGGTTCAATTCTCCTGTGTTTGCACGGTAAAAATAATTAAATCGAAAGGTCCCAAAATTTTGATTAATTGATGACCCAATAATCAAGTAAATAGATATCACAATTTAAATCAGTCGATTAAAAAATATTAGGAACCACTATGAAATCGATAGATTCAAAGATCACACCAAAATATAAAAAAAAAAATTCAAAATTGAGAACGCAAATGCCTTTTCTTTGGGAAAGAAACCTATTTGTGGATATTTGTCCAATGTGAAGATGTCACTTTCCTTTATTTTGTACTCATACCACTTGGATTCATCATCATCAATTGGAGGTTGTTTGATGTATAGCATTCGAATTAAAATGAGAAGTTCCTCTCCACCATAAGAGCCCAGTGAGCTTTGTGCTAATTTGATGCGTCACGTTTCCATAATAGTCAAATTGATCAAAGATTTGTATTGATTTGGGATGAAGCCATGAATTAGAAAATTGGCGCTAATTGGAGGAGATTGATTTACCCAAATATGAGAATTTGCAGAAGATTTGCGTTTGAAAAATGTCCTCGCACAATGCACACGGTAATGGTTGGAAGGATATAGTTCGAAGATTTTGTTGTAGTGAAGGTTGATTTATGAAGATTGATTAAAACCCTGATTGGGAATAATTTTTTCCAAAATTTTCCACTTTTTTCCACTTTTTTATACATTCTTTCTTTACTTTAAATCAATCACATCCACACATCTCGTCACATCCACAAATCTCCACCATTAAATTCCACTCATTCTCTCTCCTCCTTTACATTAAAAAATAACCCCTATCACCCTATAAACAAATTAAAATTAAGGAAACAAGTGGAATGGAAGGATGAAGATAATGATCAGTGAAGATTTACAAATGAAAATTAAGGAAACGCGTGAAAGCCCATTATAAATAAAGGGAAACAAGAGTTTGGCCCGGAAACAAGAGTTTGGCCCAGTAACAAACTTGATGTAGATGGGAAGACTATTCCAAAATTATTTTTTGAATAGGGAGAAAAAACTCTTTTCTCTTCTTGTATATAGATTTTAAAAGGATTAATTGCAGACACCGAAATTTTTTAAGCCAATTAAATTCTTTAAAAATCATTAAATGTCATTTAAAGTCTCAATTGAATACACCCACTCAGTTTCCTCAAAGCTTAACTGAGGCCCAAACCTAACTTTCAACCCAATTTAAAGTTGAAGTCCAATTTAAAAGTCTAACTAGGATGTTTTAGAAGTTACTTGTCCAAGCTGAGATTATGAGTTAACACCTACTCATGCAACGCAATATCACAACCCCACACATGACACAACTCCTCCAAAATCACCGACGAACCTCATGACTACTATGGAATAAGAGAATGATTTTATTGATGCTTGATAATCATACATCTTTACAATGACCAGAATATATACAATTGCTGGTGAACAAGAAAAAGGAAAGAAAATCAGGAAAAAAAGGAAAGAAAAAACAGAATAAAATCCCTGCTAATCTGCCTAATTACTACAACATGATTTCAGGGATTTGTTCTAATTATATACCAAAATATTTTGACTATTTCTACACTCCCCCTCAAGTTGGATCATAAATGTTAATCATATCCAACTTGCCAATGAAATTGTAAAAATTTTGTTGTGGAAGTCCTTTGGTGAAAATATCTGCCGTCTGGTCTTCTATGGGCGCATAAGTTATGCAAACTTGTCCACTTTCAACTTTTTCCTTGATGAAGTGTCTATCCACTTCTACAGGCTTGGTCCTATCTTGCTGAACTGGATTCAGAGAGATGCTAATGGCAGCTTTATTATCACAAAAGAACTTGATTGGATGGTCAAGTTCCACATGCAACTCCTCTAAAAGTTTCCTCAACCAAAGTCCTTCACAAAACCCATGGGTTACTGCTCGAAATTAGGCTCCGGCACTACTTCGAGCCACCACATTTTGTTTCTTACTCCTCCAAGTTACTAAATTTCCCCACACAAATGTACAGTATCCAGCTGTCGACTTCCAATCCTCTATTGATCCAGCCCAGTCTGCATCAGTGAACACTTCTATTCCGCGTCTTTCATCCTTTTTAAAAGAAAGTCCTCTGCCAGGAGAACCCTTAAGATATCTGAGAATTCTATGAACTGCTTCAAGATGAACTTCCTTAGGTGCATGCATATGTTGACTGACGACACTAACTGCGAATGCAATGTCGGGTCTAGTATGTGAAAGATATATCAATTTTCCGACCAATCTTTGATAACTTTCTTTCTCAACTGATTTTTCACAATTCTCCATTTTCTTCCCGACTTCAATAGGAGTGTCACTCAATTTACATCCAAGCATCCCCGTCTCAGTTAGAAGGTCGAGAACATACTTTCGTTGTGAAATGCTAATACCTTTTCTCGACCTAGCAACTTCCATGCCTAGGAAGTAGCGCATTTGGCCAAGGTCTTTTACCTCAAACTCTTTTTTTTGAAAAAGAAACGAATTTATTAATATAAGATAAAGTTACAACAATGCTATCTCAACACAATTCTCTGAGAAAGCAGTGGTACAAATCCTATCAAACTAATTACAAAAATTCTTCCATTCTCTGCTAAGCTCCAAGAATGACAATCCTTCAAATTCTCTAGTGTGAAATATCCATGTTGCTACCCAAAACTTAACCTTATCCCACAACCTTTCGATTGGTTCTTCTACTCCTTCAAAGATTCTCCTATTTCTTTCTAGCCAAACAAATTCAGATTGCAAGAATTGATCGTCCATATTCTTGAAGTCCTCTTTCCTCCTCCCAATTTGCTAGCTAGAAGCATACTACAACATTGAGGCATACACCATTGAATGTCTAGTTAGTGAAATAATACGGACCACGACTTACGGACCATGGTACATTCGGAAATAAGTGAGAAGCGTCTCTCTGTTGCTTTTCTGACAAACACACCAACCCAGGACAAAGTGTTAGATATGGATGTCTATTTTGAATGTTCTCATGTACATTCAATTTCCCCAAAGCCATAAGCCATCCAAAGACTTTAATTCTAGAAGGAGCAAGACTCTTCCACAATGTTTTTGCCCAAATCTTCTCTCGGATTACGGTTGTCGAGAGTTAATGAAGAGAATCTTTGATTTGCACGAGAATAATCCACTCTTATCTGGAATCCAACTTACGCTATCTTGAGCACCTCACACAAAGAGAAGTGTTCTATCGGGCTCAATAATTCCACCACAGTGGGAATCTCCCAATCAAATATATTCCTCCGAAAGCAAAGGTTCCAACCATTTTCAGATTCCGAGATCCCACAGTTTCTATTCAATATTTCCTTGATACACTTGTTTCTAGCATCCGATATGTTGGCTAAATGTGGAAATCTGTCTTTAAAGGCAATGTCTCCAAGCCATCTATCTGCCCAAAACCCGATTCTATCTCCCCGTCCCACTTTGTATTTGACCAGATTCAAGAATTCATCATACAACGAAGCAATCCCATTCCAAGGGCTTCTATAAGTCATCCTCTCCCCTTTTTTGGTATCCCAAAGGTTCTCCGCCTCTCCATACCGACTTTTAACGACTTTGGTCCATAATGCTTGGCTTTCCAAAGGAAATCTCCAAAGCCATTTCATTAGGAAAGCCTTGTTTCTGAGTTCTATGTTGACAATGCCTAAACCACCTTGAAATCTGGATTTGCAGACTGTTTCCCATGCTACTAAGTGTTCCTTTCCTGCAAGTTCACCTCCTTCCCATAGGAAATCACGCATTATCTTTTCCAACAATTTTGTGACAGCTTTGGGAATCTTAAATAACGAAAGATAAAAAGTTGGAAGGGCTGAAAGTACTGACTGTATGAGTGTTAATCTTAAATAACAATTCTGTATGAGTCTTTCACCTCAAACTCGGTTGTTAGAACCTTTGTTAACCTTTCTATTTCATAGAGATTATCTCCAGTGAGTATTATGTCATCGACATACACAATCAGTATTGTCTTTAGACCATTGTCAGTTTGTCGAAAGAACGTAGTGTGATCTGATTGCCCTTGTTTGTATCCCTGACCCTTTATGACCTTTGCAAATCGCTCAAACCATGCTCGTGGTGATTGTTTTAGGCCATAAAGGGATTTCTTAAGTTTCCAAACCTTATTCCCTTCTCCCTTTCGACTGAATCCAGGAGGGATTTTCATAAACACTTCTTCTTCTAATCTGCCATTGAGGAATGCATTCTTTATATCAAGTTGCTGTAGTGGCCAATCTAAATTTGCTGCCAATGATAGGAGAACTCGAACGGTATTGAGCTTTGCCACTGGTGCAAATGTTTTAGTATAGTCAATGCCGTAAGTCTGAGCAAATCCTTTAGCAACGAGGCAAGCCTTGTATCGCTCAACTGATCCATTAGCTTTGTACTTTACAGCAAAAACCTATTTGCAACCGACAACTCTCTTTCCTTTAGGCAAATCTATCACATCCCATGTTCCATTCTTTTCCAAGGCCCACATTTCTTCCATTACAGCGGTTCTTCACTTATGATCACTCAATGCCTCATGAATATCTCTTGGAACTTCTGTTTCATCAAGGTTAGAAGTGAAAGAATGGAATGCATGTGAAAGTTTTTGATAGGATACAAATTTGGAAATAGGATGGAGAGTACATGATCGGGTTGGTTTTCTCTGTGCAATTGGTAAATCATCAACATTGGGTGGCTGAGAATTACCTTTGTCAGATGGAGACTCATGGTTTATTGGAGCTATCACTGGGTCCGACTCATTTGGTGCTTCAGATATGAGATCCCTGTGCTTTGGTTTCGGCCTCCGTAAGTATACACGTATCTCCTTGTTTCCTTCTTTCACAGTATCTGCCCCTGAGTTCAAGTTCTCTTCTATTACTGGCACATTAAGATGGGATGGTATGGTTGTAGGATTGGGGATAGTTGGGGTGATTGGATTGGTTTGTGGAAAGTTAAGATTATAATCAAACGTCCTATCCCAATCTTCACTGAAATTCTCCCCCTGAAGAGTGGATGCTTTAAAGTAAGGTTGTGTCTCAACGAATGTGACATCAAGGCTAACAAACATTTTTCGTGTGGAAGGATCATAGCATCTATAACCCTTTTGAGTAGGGGAGTAACTAATGAA
Source organism: Jasminum sambac (assembly GCA_018223645.1). Taxonomy (NCBI): domain Eukaryota; kingdom Viridiplantae; phylum Streptophyta; class Magnoliopsida; order Lamiales; family Oleaceae; genus Jasminum; species Jasminum sambac. Next base: position 39,249,236 of record CP073643.1, read on the forward strand.
GACACATTTGACAGCTCTAGGATCGAGTTTACCTCGGTTGTTTGGATGAATATGGACGAAATTAGTACATCCAAATACTTTAAGGGAGAGATCGGAGAAAAGACGGGAGTTTGGAAAAGACTGTTTGAGTTTTTCGATAGGGGTGGAACAGGAGAGAACCCGACTTGGCATGCGATTAATAAGATATGCTGAGGTTAATATAGCATCCCTCCAAAAGGATTTGGGCATATTTGTGGTGAACATCAAGGCTCGAGCAACCTCTAAGAGGTGTCTGTTTTTGCGTTCAGCCACCCCATTTTGTTGAGGAGTATAGGCACAAATGCTTTGATGAATGATTCCATGACGCTCGAGATATTTGCCTAAGACGTTGTTGAAATACTCGGTGCCATTATCAGTCCTCAAAATTTGAATTTGTGTTTGGAATTGAGTTTGAATCAGTGTGTGGAAATTGATGAATATATTGTGAACATCTGATTTGTCTTTGAGGAGATAGACCCAACAAATACGAGTGTGATCATCAATGAATGTTACAAACCATTTTGTACTAGTACGATTTGGGATACGAGAGGGTCCCCATAGGTCACTGTGAATAATAGTAAATGGTTTAGAGGGTTTATATTGACTTCTCGGGAAAGAAGTACGGTGGTGTTTTGCTAATTCACAAAATTCACACTGTAAATCAAATGTTTCTTTATTGGAAAAAATAGACGGTAACAACTGTTTTAGATATGGAAAGTTTGTATGTCCCATCCTAAAATGCCATAACATAATTTCGCCATCTTTAGGAATAGAAGCTGAGCTACAATTCACAACCTGATATTGTGTACTCACGTCGGCTTCCTCAAAGTAGTAGAGTCCCTCACATTCTTTAGCACTGCCAATCGTCCTCCCCGATGATAGGTCCTGAAAGACACGAGGATGGCAAGAAATTAGCAGAGCATTTGGAATGTTTTGTTAATTGGCTCACAGATAACAAATTACACAATAGTTTTGGGACGTGAAGAACAGATTCAAGAGTTATGAATTCAGACAGTCTAATATTTCCTTTTCCTGCAACAGGTGAGAGGGTACCATCGGCAATCTTTAACTTTCATATTTCCACTACACGGTGAATATGATGAGAAGAGATGATGAGAGGCAGTCATATGATCAGAGGCCCCTGAATCGATAATCCAAGGGATTTTTACTTTCAATGTAGTATTTAAGGCTGTTAAATAATTACCTCTGTGAGCAAGAGAGCCGGATGAAATGTATGAAGAAGACTGACCAGAATTTTTAAAATTCGCGAACATTGTATAGAGTTGCTCCATTTGTTCGGCATTGAATGCTCCTTGAGGAATAGGACTATCTCCCTTTGGCATCTCAATAGAATTATCCATAGTAGCTTGATACCCATGATTCTTATTATTTTGTCTCTGTTTCCAATCTGCCGGTTTACCGTGAAGTACCCAACATGTATCTTTTGTGTGGCCATTTTTTCGACAGTGATCACACCAAGGACGCCTCTTTTGTTGATTTGGGCTGATATTAGTTTGAGGCCCACGTGAGGTATAGGCTGCTCCACCTTGGCCGTTTGATTCATTGGACTTATTATTTTCACGGCCCATTAAAGCAGACCTATCAAGCCCACGCGACCCATTAAACTCACATGACCCGTCTCCTTTCATCATCACTTTCCTCCTCCGCTCTTCACGACGCACCTCTGCGAAAACTTCATGAGTAGATGGGAGAGGTCGTCGGCCAAGAATACGACCCCGTACATCATCGAGTTCGTGGTTGAGGCCAGCGAGAAACTCAAAGATACGCTCTGATTCGAGTTTCTTTCGATACTGAGCACTGTCCTTAGGGCATTCCCATTCTTCTTCACTGCTGAGATCGAGCTCTTGCCATAACGCCACCATCTCCATGTAATAATCAGTAGCTTCCCTCTCTCCTTGCTTCATCTGCCATAGCCTCGTTTTCAGTTCGAAGATCTGAGAGAAATCCTCTTTGTCGGAATAGGTTTGGTGAACAGCGTCCCAGACATCTTTGGCTGTTGGTAAGAACATATAAGTTTTCCCAATGGAGGGTTTCATGGAGTTTACCAACCATGCCGTTGCCATGGAGTTCTCAGATTGCATCTTCTGCACGGCTGCGGTATTGGTGGGTTGTTTGATTTCTCCAGTGAGGTAACCAAGCCTCCCTTTTCCATCTATTATGAGTTTTACTGATTGGGCCCACTCACGGAAGTTTTTTCCATTGAGTTTTTCAACCGTAAGCTGGAAGGATGAGCTATCGAGTCCTCCAGTGTACATATTTGACATATCCTCTGTTTCGTTCGAGGTTTCCTCTGTCTTGTTATCAGAGGTTCTCGACCCTGAGTTGTTGACTCTCTCAGTCATTGATGAAGATGAGTATTAGAGCCTAGCTCTGATACCATATGGAATAAGAGAATTATTTTATTGATGCTTGATAATCATACATCTTTACAATGACCAGAATATATACAATTGCCGGTGAACAAGAAAAAGGAAAGAAAATCAGGAAAAAAAGAAAGAAAAAACAGAATAAAATCCCTACTAATCTGCCTAATTACTGCAACATGATTTCAGGGATTTGTTCTAATTATATACCAAAATATTTTGACTATTTCTACAACTACTCATGACTAATACCAAAGTCACAACCAGCTGAATCCAAATTCCAATTGCAATGAATCTATCCTTTCCCTTTCAGAAACAAAGGTAGCCAATCAACCTCTATTCTCCATCAAAGCACAACCGGTAATACTCTTGATCCCAACTCCTGCACCACCTACAAAAGTGATCAAAGTTTTATTGATTATATTAAAATTTTTTAATCCAAATTTTCGTCGATTGTAGCCACAGGACTGTAGTAAATTCTAAAAAGTATAATTGATTTCACCGTATTATTATTAATTTGTACACTAATATGTTTTGGGCTAATTTGCTGATTAATTTTCTGGAAATATCTGATACAGTGAGTTACGTGAGGAGAAGAGGGTTAGTTCCCAGAAGAAGCACAACTCTTCTATCCGTTGCTATGAAGGATTACGAGGTAATCAATCACCAAGCATAACCCTTTTCATGATTATTATGTGATACGGAAAACACAATTAGAAAATTAGTGTTTTTTTAATCAATTTAGTTTCGACGTTGTTACTACGTAGATCTTCGATCAAGTTTTTGTTGCATAATCAATTCTTCATTTATCATCCGGTATGTTGGGGACAGAGGGGTTGGGAGCATAGGTTAGGGATAAAACCTCATTAAGAATAAACAGCCAAAGAGAATCGTAGCATGATATTCCAAAAGTAAAGAGGTTTAAGCTCAAATTATCCAGACTAATGATAAGGATTTTTCGTTTTTATTGCTTATTATATGTACTTCGATTTTGGGACAAATAGCATGCTGTATCATGTATGGATGTTGAAATTATTACGTATTGATGTTTAGATCATGCTTGAAATTCAATGGTGATGGAATGTAGGGACATTTTAAACCAATTATGCTTGCAATTTGGCATCATTAAAACATCATGGCATCGCAAAGCTAATAGACATTTCATGATCTTCATGTTATTTCGTAGAGTGTGGGATTGTTATCTATTTAAGTTGTTCATAGGGCGATTATGGATTGCTTATCAATTCTGGAATCTTTGGTCATGTAGTGCAGGTGTACTGTTTTGCTGATCTCTGCATGTGATGTTACGCTATTACCGTTTGTGCAATTTACTTGGGCTATTTGTTAATGATTGTTATGCCATAGTGTGTTATGTACTACAAAATTTTGAAGAAAACAGCAGGGGAGTCTGTATTTAGCAAAGCAACATGAACAAAGATTAATGCTTTTGTAGCTGACGAGGAGTCTTAGAGGATGTTTGCATATAAATTTTAATGTATTTTTATGAAAAGGGAGAGAGAATGGGTATAGTTGAATGGTGGAAATTTAATAGTATAAGTCGATACTACGAAATATATGGGTGTGATTTGTTTGACCAAATTTGAATTTTAAAAAATAGGAGAAAGTATGAATTAACATAACTATGCATACATGCTCTTTGCTCTCAATCTGTTAAAAACTACCATTTCCATATTCATTGGGACCATTTTCTTTTTAAAGTCAATTTTTGATCATTGAGATTGATAAGCAGTGAAACCTCTTCTACTTTTAGGATCATAGACCTTTGGAGTGATACCTTGGTAGTGTTATAAGTTTCTAGTTTCTAGTCCTATATGGTACTAACTTATTGCTCCAATATGGCTTACAAACATATCAAAGCTAAATCAATATGGCTCACATTCTGAGTGCAGAAATAGAATGTGATTTGAATACTTTGATACCTTTATTTTGCTTAAATGTGTTACAACTTGTGAAACTGAAACAGAACAATAAATTGCCACAGCACCTACTGAAAACAAAAATGGTAAACAATAATAGTTTATTCTTGGTTTTATTGCATAGAAATTCCCGAGATACCATTCTCGAATAACAAACTTGTAACAAAGGATGGTTCTAGAATTTTATTATTCTGTGATTGTGATGCCACGTGCTTGTCTGGGTGCTACTTTCTTCCTCCTTGTATAGGTGAACCTGATTCAGGGTCTATCATCTCAACAACTAAACGCTGAATCTAGTCAAAATAAGAATACAACTCTAAGAGGAGGTTCTAAAAGATTATAATCTTACTCCTGCCTCATTGGAATTCTATTAGTATGACCTTCTACTGGTAATGGTCTGCAGGAGCTTTTACTAAACAAAACCATAATATTGGTATATTTTAATGAGAAAGTAGAATTGCATTCCCCATATATTAAAGGAAAATCTGGCCTCGTGGAGCTACTCAAATACCAATTCTATAGGTTTCCAAATTCTGACAACAAAATATTCGCCGAGTTTCCTTCTATTTAGAATGTTTTGCAGCCCGGATTACTGAATCATAACGATCAGAACATGTAGCGACAGAGAAATATACAATAAAGAAAGTTCTTTTGTGATATTAGTGTTGCTACGACTCTCAACTTTATTTAAGGCGTTGGTCACAGGGAAATTCTTAGCTTGCTCGTCTAAATTTTAACTTTTGAAAGTTGGTTTTAAGAATTGAGGCATAGCGTGATGGTTTACAGTTATTTCTAAAAGCATCTCGTCCAAAGTTTGAATTTTTTCCACTTTTATCCCATTCTATTTTATTTTAGTCTACTCTATCTCATTTTAAGTTTTCTCAAACACGACCTTAAATTCTATCGTATGTTAATAATAGAACTTCTTGGCATGCTGTAGAGCTTCTCCAGCCATTTCTTCCACCACCACTTGTCACTCCGCTGTTTTTTTAATTTCCAATTTCCCTCTCTCTTATTTAGATCCAATTAACGTTCATTTTGTTTTCATTTTACACAATTCAGAAAATAACTTACAGTTAAGGATAGGGAAAGCCAAAAAAAAATCTCTCTGGCAAGGATTATCATAGAGGTAACGTTCATGGATTTCTTTCTTCCCTTTCTTGGCTCACACACAATAACAACACCAATTCCTGCACAGTAATGCATTTGCATGAAATCCTAACATAGAATGTATCATTTTCAACCAAAAAATCAGTCCCAAATGTATACAAAACAGGCCCATTTGGTGCACAAAATGACCCCTGAAACTGCGTCGCCTCGACCAGCGGCATGCACGGAAACTGCCTTGCATCAGTCCGTTTTACTACTAAAATAAGCCGCAACGCAACAAAAAGCAGCCCAACCTTTGTCCCTTCCATCTCCGACCAAAAGCCGGTCATTTCTCTTGCTGAAACTCAATGAGCATTGACCGAATCACTGCCGAACCACTATGCGCAAACAACCTATTTTCTGCCAAAACTCACACATGCACTGTACACACAGAGTACACACACACACGAGATATATATGCACCCATTCGAATTAACACGTGTCTTTGATTTGCCCGTTTCGCCCTAATTTGACATCTAATTCCCTCAATTTCCCTTCTAGTTGTCTCCAACTGAAACTTCTTCCGTGTCTCGTGTCCCTCACATTGATTTTGACTAACCCAAAATAGTTAAGAGCATTTATTTTATTTAAGTCAATTAAATTTTTTAATCCCCTCAAACCTAAAAGTTAGTATTTTAAAAACCCAATTATAATTTATTTGCTTTAAAAGCCCAATTGTAACACCAAAATCACTCTTTTGATTATTTTACCAAAGTTTTAAAATTTATTATTTAATTTCATTTGTTTTGAATTTCGTTTCACTTTAAGTGGCCTTTATTTAAAAACATTACTCGTCAAGCCCAATATCAAAATGATTTGATAAATAAATTCCGTATTCTAAAGTAACAAAATTATTATTACTTTAATTATTTTATTGTTAATTATCTTAACTTAATTTATCTTTCCAATTTTTATATTCTTTAATGTTGGAGGAGCGCTAGACAATACTTGAAATCAACTTTGCAACATTAGCTCGACATGAACGATAAAATAAGGTAGACTCATGGTACTGTTTTTTCCCCTTTCTTTTAATTTTTTATTATATATTTTAATGTTATGCACACTCTTAAATTTTTTCCTTGCAATTTAATTTATTATACTCTACATGTTGATTGTAAGCTTAAGTTATGTACATAAGAGACGCACGGCAAAGAAAAGAGAGTTTAAACTCTCTTATGGCTTGTTTACAAAAAAAGTGGGTAGTTGTTATGAAGCTATCCCAAGAATGTTGCACGATATCGATCACCGTTGTGCCCCAAGTTAGATGTTACTTACTTTGCAAGTTCATGTGTTTTGTGATTTAACATAAATGTATGCATGAACACTGAGTTTACTCAATATTTCGTTGAAATACTCAAAATGTTTTAATATTCGTTAAAAATGCTTGAGCTGGGGACACGACGGCATGCAGTGATAGCGACGGAGAAAATTTCAATAGTTCCAGAAAACTTTTATTCAAATTGCTTAAGTAGTACTTTGTTTACTATCAATCATGTTTAAATTAATTATGCATTTGGTTTGGAACTCATGTTTGTGAACTATTTCAATCTACCATTTTAAATTGAAATATTATTTTAATTTTATTTTTAATTTATGCATTTTTTAAAATGAGTATGCTTTCTATTGAAATCGAGCTCTGAAGAATAAAAGTATGTTTTAGTGATGTTTTGGGTTATTACAACTTGGTGCGTTACAGTTTGGTATCAAGGCAAAGTTTGCCTTTTCATTGAAATTTTATTTTTTAACAAGTGTGTGGTAATTTTAAATAAATTCCAATTTTTTTTCTTTAAAAAGTTACTTGGCCGTCACTGCTATCATTTGCTTCGCCGATGCCAAGGTAAAGAAATCATTAAAGAATATTAAGTAAATGTTTGGATGCGAGTTAAAGTAAGTTATGACCATTTTGTATCTAAATTAAAGTTTATATTTTAGGTTCTCCAGAGATATATTATGTTATCGTACCCTAAATGAAAATTTCAGCGTGTTGCTTTCGTGATTGAGCATATATATTTGAATTTTCGAAATGTTTTATATGTGACTAAATGAATGATATTATGTTTTAATCTTCAAAATTTAGCTAAGACGTGATAGAACTCCATTTTATTGGACTTGGTAAGCGGTATACTAGACATGGTAGGAAACAATGATATTTCGAGAAGGGCCCATGAGGCTAGGGCGGCTTATGAGACCGTTGTGGTCGGTGTTAGTTGAGCAATCAGTGAGCATTTGTGGCGTGTGTGTCTGATGTGGTTTACAGCTATCCATTGGGGATACGAGACTGATGAAATGGAAATGGTCTATTAACCATTTAATGGACACCTTTCCATTCCTGCCCAAAGTATCTATGATGCAGTGACATGGACGCAAGCATCCAACACGATTCTTGTCTGACATGCATACACATGATTTTTGGAAAAAGTTGCAACGTCACTTTAATTAATTATTTGTTTATTTATCTAGTTTTTTAAACTTTTTGAGTTGAAGGATATAAAATCCTGTGTACATGTGAGATCTGAAATGAGGATGGTCTTGTAAATAGTGGTAACTTCTGTCTTATTTTGCAATCCAAATTCACTATCGAACTGGAATTATATATATAAAATGTTAATACTCACAACTCTACATAAATGAGACGTTTCTTCTTCTTTAAACAAAAAGGAAAGCTGGCAACTAGGGTTTCTTTCGTATCATGTGTTTTGTTCTATTCATGTTCCTTCCACGTCTCTTTCAGTAGCTGCTAGGGTTTCCCATAGAAAAAAATGTTCTTTAAATCACTATTATCTTTTTCTTGCTGTTGCTACTTTCTTTCAAGGGAATTTGTTCTCTCTCTCTTTGTTTCTTTGCTATTTTGAAACCGTCCGTCATCACTGTTTTGAAGTGCATGACAGTGCCTGACATATTGAAATGGATCGTTACTTCTGACATGCTAAAGGCGTGTCCAATGCATGTCTTTAACATGTTAGGTTGTGTTCGTGTCCGATATGCATGGAAATAGACTCGTTGGCACTGGGAATGCGTCTCTGCATCGGAGGAAAATATGGCTGAGCGAATTTTGTGTAATCTCTTGACTATTACCGTTGGCGGTGAGATTGAGTTTGACCGTTATTGCCAAAAGTTCTTATAGTTGTATGAGACTGTTATTACTCTGGAGGTTATTATGAGCCTCCACTAGAGCGAGTGGGGAGCTCGTAGCTAAACCGAATGAGGTTATTTAGATTGTAGATACCGACTCCAGGCCACAATGGTACATTATTGCTGATGATGGTGAGTAGATGTAGATGTGACATTAGCAGTAGTTGCTGTCCTCTTGGGGCATAGATATTTCCTTTGAATCATTTAGTCTAAGCGCATGTTGCTATTTGAATTTGTGCCCAATGAAGGATTCTTATACGTGCCTTTCATTCTCTTCTTAACCCAGCTATTTTCCTTTTCTTATTATTATTTGGTTGAATTTTAATATTTAAAAATGTGTGCTTTAGCTTTGCAAAGGAAATGGCACAAAACCAAGCTAGCATCAACAGGGACTTGTTCCAAGCAATACAAGAATTCTTGAGGCAGTGCGCAGGGAATGCTCCACCCCAATGACATCAACGGTCCCACTCATTGAACAATTGCTCCGTTATTGTCCGCCTCGCTTTGACAGGGGTAACAACCCACCGGGAGTTTGGGAGTGGATCCATTGACTAGAGAAGATTTTTAAGCACAACACTGTCTCGGAGGATGAGAAGGTTAATTGTGCCATTTTTCTGCTATTTGGTCGGGCTTGTCATTGGTGGGATTCTGCTTGTCGCACTCTGATTGAAGACCAACACTTACTTACGTTGATAGGCATTTCCCGAAGGCTCAATGGGACCAAAAGGAGATGGAGTTTATACAATTGGGCCAAAGGGATATGGACGTTACGGGCTATGAGAACAAGTTTGAGGAGCTATCTTGCTTTGCCCTGCACTTGGTGAACACGGCAGAAGATGGTCGACAATTTGAGAGGGGTCTTCTCCCAGAAATATGTTGTCTTGTAAGCTTTAATGAGATCGCCACCTACAAAGAGGCATTTAAGAAAGCTCAGATTGTGGCATACAAAGAGGCATTTAAGAAAGCTCAGATTGTGGCATACTCTAGAATTAAGTCGGTGCACCAATCGGCGCAGAAAGAGCTGGAGTATTTCTTGCACCCTGTGGGGGACCAAAAGGAGATGGAGTTTATGCAGTTGGTGTAGTGAGATAAGGACGTTATGGACTACAACCAAAAGTTTGAGGAGTTGTCTCGCTATGCCTCGAACTTTGTGAGTACAAAGAAGATGAAGGCCGACGATTTGAAAGGGGCCTTCGCCCATAAATCCGTCAAATTGTAAGCTCTTACGAACTTGCAACCTATCGAGAAGTGGTTAAGAAAGCTCAGATTGTGGAATACTATAGGATTAAGCCTGGGAACCGAGGGGTGCAGAAAGACATGGAGCATTTCCCACAGGCTGCAAGGGACCAAAAGGTGATGGAGTTTATACAGTTGGTGCAGGGGATATAGACATTATGGATTATGAGCAGAAGTTTGAGGAGCTTTCTTGCTATACTCCGCACTTGGTGAGCACACAGGAGATGAAGGCCAGATTGTTTGTGAGGGGTCTTCATCATGAAATTTGTCAAATTGCTAGCTGTTACGGACTCACCACCTATTGAGAGGTGGTTAAGAAAACTCTGATTGTGGCGTACTCTGTGGTTAAGCCGATGTACCAAGGGGTGCAAAAAGAGTTAGGTAAGAGGATAGGGTCGAGTCAGGGTAATAAGAGTGAGGGAAAACATCAGTGCCATCAAAAGAAGCAAAACACGAATACTAGTGGTGGATGAGCAAACACAACTAGAACTCACTGTTCTAATTGCCAAAAGTTTCATCTGAGAGAGTGTCTTCTAAGACAAAATGTTTGTTTTTTATGCGGGCAACCAAGTCACTATGCGCTTGAATGTCATGGGAGGAATGAGGAGAAAGTTAAGAAGGGTAAGGCTAGGCGTTCGCACTAACCCACGATGAGGTCACCTAGGATCCAGATGTAGTTGATTAGTATCTTATCTATCTCTGAAACTCCTATGTTTGTTCTAATTGATTAGGGTGCTACGCATTCATTTTTATGTGTTGCATGCCTACTAGACTTGGATTAGTAGGTGAAAGAACTTATAATAGATTCGAGGATAATATGCCATCAAGTGGAATTATAATAGATACTAATTGCATGTCTAAGGTAGTACACATTGATTTTGATGGTTTGATTTTGGGTGCTGAATAGATACTAATTGCATGTCTAAGGTAGTACACATTGATTTTGATGGTTTGATTTTGGGTGCCGATTTAAATATAATTGAGATGAAAAATTTTGATAAGATTTTGGGGATGGATTGGTTGAGTACTAAGCGTGTGGTTGTTATATTTCATGAGAAAAGGGTTGTATTTCGGAAGAATGGAAATGACGAATTCAAATTTTTTGGCTTGAAGATTAAAGCTCTTTACTGTCTTATCTTATCTCTGCAAGTGGAGATTGATGTTAAGAATCATTGTCGAGGATTTTTTTTGTTAACCTTCAGGCAAAACTGTCTAAAGGGGTGTCCGTCGACCACGTACATGTAGTACTGGGTACCCCAAGGTGTTTACCAAAGACCTATCGGAATTACTGTCTAATAGGCTAGTGGAGTTGCCATCGACCTGGTAATCAGAGCTACACCTGCCTTCGAAACTCCGTACAGGATAGCACCTAAGGAGTTATAGAAGTTAAAGGCATAAAAAAGAACCGTTGGAGAAGGGTATTAGAGAGTGTCTCTCCATGAAGAGTACCTGTGTTGGTTGTGAAAGACATGACTGCAAGCACGTCCATTGATTGTCGAGAACTACACAAGTTGATCAATAATGAGCATCCACTTTACAATTGAGGATTTGTTTGATCAGCTAAAGGATACAATTATTTTCTCTAAGATCGACTATAGGTTGGGATACCATCAGATGAAGATCAAGTCCACTGAAAATTAGGTATACTCAACCAAGGGGAGGTTTATTTTTAGTTCTTTGTTATTTCTTTTATGCAGAGTCTTAAATATTTCTTTGCAATATAGATATAACCGAGAGTATCAGAGGCCCCACCTTTACTAATCCCACGAGGCTTTGGTTTTTCGATCCGGGGACGCCCCGATAACCAAAGAAATTGTTATTAAATCATAGGGAATCGAACATGTGACCATGCGTCTAACCATACAATCGCAAGGACACTCTTACCGCTGCGCCAACCCCTTGGGTTAATCGTTGCAATTTATATTATTCTTGTACATGTGGGCTTCAACGCTAAGCAGTGCTCACTAGATATGCACGACAAAGAAAAGAGAATGTTTGAACTTGCTTACTTGTTCACGACTAAAAAAGAGAGTTTGGACTTGCTTGTGTCTTGTTCACAAAGAAATGAGAGTTTGAACATGGTTATGGCTTGTTCAAAAGGAAAGTGAGCAGTCGTTAAGGGGCTAACCTAAGAATGTTGCATGATGGCCGATCATTGTTGTTCCCAAAGTTAAATGTTACTTTACAAGTTAATGTGTTTATCGTCTTAATATAAATGGCTTTGTATATGCATGCGCAAAATTTACTGAGTATTTCATTGAAATACTCACAAGATGTAAAATTCTTTATAGGTGCTTGAGCGAAGGGCGACAAGCGACAGCCTTGACAAAGAAAATTTTAATAGTTCTACTAGAAAACTTTTATTCAACTTGTTTGACTAGTGTTTCGTTTACTACCAAGACAATATTTAGATTAGTTGTTCATTTTGTTTGGAACTCGTGTGTGTGAACTAGTTCCACTCTATCTTCTTAAATGAAAATATTATTTAAGTTGATTTCTAATTTACATGTTTTCTAAAATGAGCATGCTAGCCTTTCGAAGAATATAAGTATGTTTTAGTGACTCTTTGCTTAATTAGAAATTTGGTCGTTACAGAACAAGAGATTGTAAGACTTGTGTTGAACACTTCCCTTGGTTAGTTAGAAATTTGGACGTTATAGAACAAGAGATTGTAAGACTTGTGTTGGACACTTTCGTTGGTCCACATATTGGTGTCATAATTTGAACAATGTTCTATTGCATATAAATTTGTTTGGATGAAATGATATATTCTAAGCGCAGCAAGCCTCTCTCTACCTTTTGCATGAGATTAATATTTTGATGACGATGAATATGATGCAGATTGAAGAGAAAAAGCAAGCTGCTGCTGATGTGTTGTATCAATATTCAAAATTTGCGATGGCGTGTATTGGTAATCAAGTTCGACCTTGTGACTTAAGGCTGCATTTGATGAAGGAAATATCTGGGCTGCCGACTTCTTTAAAAAGGGAATCATGTCAAGTTGCTGTTGATGTAATGGGAGAATCCTCAAGCTCAGGGACTTCTAGGCTTGACAAATCAGACAGTTTTAGAGCACTCTAATCTAATGAGTGTATTATGTGCGTCGTATTTACATCATCATCCTCATATTTTGATATTTCTCTAAACTTGGTATACTCTTGTTTGATTACGCTATATACTTGTTTTGTCAGTTAATTAATCACATCGTTAGTCTGGACGTCCAACATTGATGTAAGCAAGTAAATGGATGATGTTATATTTTATATAAATCTAAGGAGTCAGCGACCAACCAGCTCTCTTCATTTCTTTTTTATTTATTTTTATTGTTACAAAAAATTGTAGTTGTGTGTATAATTTATGGCTATAGGAGTACAATTGTTATTTACAATAGCTAGGGATAAGAATGATGTTAGGATCGTAGGGGGCATAATAGGTATATAACGACACAGAACACATTTTTTTTTTTGTTTGAGGGAAAGATAGAAGACTTCTAATGTGGGAGAAAAATTCGAGCAGGGAAATTAGAGGGGAAAAAGGTCGAAACCCCTCATTTAGGCTTTTGACGTCCAAAATTGGGGTTTCTTTGTTTTTTGGGTTGGGGGTGGGTGGTGTTCTCGTTTCCCAACTTTATTTGGGAAGAGGAAAAAAACCTCAAATTTGGGGTACCCAATATTGAATACATATGTGATGTGACTGATGTCTGCCTCTATAGCTGTGGTCGTTGTGGATTACTGTTTATAAATGAATATTATTAAGGGCAAATGACTTAGTTTCCTAACTTTTGGAGGCCGTACAGCCTGTACTTTCTTTAAAAAAAAATTTTAGGCTTCTCTAAACATAAAAACTAGGCCAAAATACCATATTGGTATTAAAAAAACCACACTTTTGACGATTTGGTATTTAAAAAAGCGTCAGCAACATATTGATATTAAAAATTCGAGTTTTGCGCACATTGACCTTTTTTTCTCACCGGCGGCGGAATCTATAATAAAATAATAATATTTTTGAATTTTTGATTTTTTAATTATTTTTTCGGGGGGAATCTTTATTAAAATAATAATATTTTCAATTTTGAGTATTTCTTATTCATTTTATGATGTTTAGATCTTATTCTTTTGGGTAGAAATTTTATCCGCACGATATTTCTTCTAAAATGTGTGGTTAATACTATATTGGAAAATGTGTATGATTGAAAATGTGTATATAATTATTCGAAATTACGTGCAAATAAAAATTATCCCAAAAAAATTTTTTTGGACGGAATCCATCCAATTTTACGATTAGTCAAATCAAATCTAAATAAATTTTTATTACGAATAGATCAGTGTAAAATTATACCGAACACAAAATATCAATAAAATTAAAAAAAAAAAGCAGACCTAAGCCACCCCAACCCCCCCTCCAAAATCGTGGTGGTGGTACCACCACCAGATCTGGTGGTGGTTTCACCACCACCACCACCAGTGGCCGGCGCCACTGGCGGTGGTTCAAACCACCGCCACCACCACGATTTGGGGGGTTGTTGGGGGTGGGTTGATCTGCTTTTTTTAATTTTAATTTTATTGATATTTTGTGTTGGTATAATTTACACCGATCTATTCATAATAAAATTTATTTGGGTACAACAAAATAACAAAATTTGATTTGACTAATCGTAAAATTGGATGGATTCCGTCCAAAATTTTGTTTTTGGGATAATTTTTATTTGCACGTAATTTTGAATAATTATATACACATTTTCAGTCACACACATTTTTCAATATAATATTAACCACACATTTTATAAGAAATATCGTGCGGATAAAATTTCTACCGAAAAGAATAAGATCATCTAAACATCATAAAATGAATAAGAAATACTCAAAATTGAAAATATTATTATTTTAATAAAGATTCCCCCGAAAAAATAATTAAAAAATCAAAAAATCAAAAATATTATTATTTTATTACAGATTCCGCCGCCGGTGAAAAAAAAGGCCAATGTGCGCGAAAGTCGAGTTTTTAATACCAATATATCGCCGACGCTTTTTTAAATACCAAATCGTCAAAAGTGTGGTTTTTTTAATACCAATATGGTATTTTGGCCCATAAAACTACCTAAACTACAGTTAATGAATTTTATTCAAACTCAGAATTTCCAGCTCACTTGTCTAATTTGAAAAAACAATTTTAAAATTTCAAAAACGACTACTTAAGTCATCCAAAAAGACCAATCGGTCATTTTGAGTCGTTTCAAATTGATCATGGTCATTTTGGGATTGTTCAAGCACAGTCCTATTCTTGGTTGGGCTTCAGTCGATCAAAAATGGGCCCCTTTATTTATTTATTTATTTTCCTCAAAAATGGCCCCTTTTTCTTTCCGTAAAGCTAATCCAAAGCAACACACGAGATTAAATTACCCACAGTAAGAATTAGTTAAACACATAATAATAAGCCAACAAAAAATATAAAAAGCTCAGTGAGAACGTCAATGCAAATGCAGGGAAGCTGACTAGCTCGCTGGTTTCTCTTTCGTGGAGTTCTCTTTTTGTCCCCCTTTTTATTTTCTACCGACTTACTCAGTTTCTATCTCTTTTGTTTCTTTAGTTTTTTTTTTTTTGAAAGTCCCAGTTTCTTTTCAAGTTAGTCTCCTCTAATTCAATCAAAATAGGTAATCTCTAATTTAAGAAAAATTGGCCTAAAAGAAATAAACAAATCTTCCAAAAAATTGGGGGTAAATTTCTTTTAAATTAAAAAGAGGCCCATACATTTGAATTCAATACTTGATTTTGTTCATTATTTTACTTAAAAATAAGCCTACAAATTGGCATTGAATTTAAATTTGGGCCCTTTTTGTACTGAAAAATAAAATTGAACCTTAGCTATAAGGACTAAAATGGGTCCCTCAAAGGGTCGGGCCTGAGTCGGCCGACTCACACGCCTGAAGCAAGAACCATCCTTGGGATTGTTCAATGACAATTTATAGGAAAAAAACTATTTTCCACAAAAGAAGGGTTCCAATTAAGATCGTTTGAACTTTGAAGTCGTTTTCACAAGAAATAATCTAAAAAAGTAAATTTAACATATATAAACATAAAGTCACATTTCTTTCTTTTTTCAACTTTCACTTCTAATCCACACAACTTTGATGGTGAAAAGCTCTAAAAAAGATTATTCTCTATACAATCTCACTAGAGAGAAATGTGAAAAAGATAAAAGATAAATGAATTATAAGTGTTTTTTAAGACGAAAAATAGTAAAGACCAAGAAGAGAAAAGGAGGAGGAGGACGTGGAGAAGAAGAAGAAATGAGAAGAAAAAGATGAAACGGTGAAAATCTATGAAGAAAGGAAGGGAAAAAGACTTTATATCTAAGAAACTAGCATAAAATTGTATAAGATGTTGAAGAACTAGTCAGGATTAGTTAAAGGCGTGAAAACTTTTCAAACTAAAGAGAGGTCATGAATTTACACCAATTTCCTAGTGGGGGTGAGGGGTGAGAGGCTAAATCAAGGGTATTCTGGTTAGTTCAAATGTAAAATGTTGTTAAGTTTGGACTTTAGTACAGTAACTTTTATTATTATTATTATTATTATTATTATTATTATTATTATTATTATTATTATTATTATTTTGAATGAAAGGAAATTTTTTTTTTGGAATTAGTATTTTCTAGTTAGTGATTTTAGGTATTCTTTCTATTGTTAAACATAAGTGATTGCGAAGTGTTTTTGATAAATAGGTTTATATAAAAGTGATTTGAAGAAATGTATTAGTGTTTCTAAACACGTTTTTTGTAAATGTGTACTAAACCATACATGAATGGTATTACAAAAACTATGTTATCAAATGTATGTTAGTGTAAACCGTTCTAGTTGTACAATATTTTTTTATTTTTCAACTGCAAGTGTACATATATGATACACACAAGGATGATAAATTAGATTTTTTGAATTCGAATATGATATCCACTTGTAGAATCATAAATCACTAAACTTAATCAAAGCTAGAATAAATTTAAAAGTTTTGCTTATTTTCAATTAATGAAAAAATTAAAATTGAAAATTAAATTAAATGAGTAAACAATGTAAGAAAATGACAAAATAAAATAAAATCTATATCTATATATTATAAAGAAAATGAGAGAAATTTCCTCCTTTTTTTAATTAGCGTTTACACCCGTGCGTTGCACAGGAAGTTATGTATAGCTATGAAAAATTTAATTAATAAAATTTCGATGGAGTTTTCCCTATATTTCGAACTAATCAAATCCTGTAAAAACTCACGATAGAATCAACATAGTATAATTTAAATTTCTTCAAAACATCTCAATATCAAAAGTGATTCAAAAACGATGACATCCATTATTATCTAAAACACCAACGCATCTCAAAGAATATAAAATGCCTCAAATTTGAAACAAATTAGTTAATGACTTATACAAGTAATCCACATGAGTGAAAATAAATTGACTACATTTTTATCCATTTAGTAATATAGTTAATACTGGCTAATTTTTGTCCAATGAAACTATGTTAATTTTCATCCGATGAAGTCGCCTCCAATTAAATCTTGAAAATATAATCAATTTTCAGTTTTCGCTAATTATTTCTAAAAGTAATTAAATTTTTTAAAAATAATTAGCTTAATAACCACAGTTTAAATTAAAAAATTTTAAAAATCTAATTTTAAAGATTTTTTTTTTGGTAATTTAAACGATATCTTACAATTTAGAAGATTTCTTCCATTTGTTAGGTGAAATCGTATCAAACCTTAGCAATCTAATTAATTTTAATTATTTTTGTTCTTTTAAATTAATTATATTTTTTCCATTTTAGCAACATAATTAATTTTTATTCATTTTCGTCCGACAAAACCGTGTCTAGTTAAATGTTAAAAACATTATTAATTTTAAATAAGTTTTATTGTCAGGTAATTATTTCGAAAAAATTCATTATTTCAAAAAATAACTAGCTTAATAGACGTAGTTTTAAGCATTGTATGAATCTTATTTTTCATTAAACTTTATTTTGCAATTTAAATGATATCTTACAAATTAAAAAATATCTTTCATTTTTAGGAGAAATCTTGCCAACAACATATCAATCTAATTATTTTAGGTTTTTAAATAATATTATTGTCCCTTTTTAGCAATATATTTAATTTTGATTAATTTTTATTGAATTAAACTGTGTCAATTTTTGTTCAATGAAATCGAGTCCAATTAAATCTCAACAATACTATTTATTTTAATTAATTTCAATGTAATTAATTTTTTAACTAATTACTTTTGAGAAGAAATAATTATTTCTAAAGTAATTAGCTTAGTATCCCTCATTTTAAAAATATGTGAATCTGATTCTAAAGATGTCTTTAATTCAAAAGATATCTTAAATCTAAAAGATTTATTTAATTTTCTGTGAGATATCTTGCTAATTCATAATAATCAAATTAATTTTTATTTTTAAAATTCAAATTAATTATATTTTTCTCATTTTAGCAATATATTTAATCTTGATTAATCGTTGTTTGATGAAACCGTGTTCAATTAAATTTTATCATTATAATTCATTTTAACTAATTACGATATAAATAATTCTCATTTTTTTCTAATTATTTCTTAAAAAAATAATTATTTCCAAGATAATTAGCTTAATAGCCTCAATTATTTGAAAATAAAATTCTTTTAAAATAAAATCTTAAAGTAAACTTCTTTCAAATTATTTAGTACGTATATTAAAAAAATGAGATTATACTTGATTAAATAATTTTAATTTAAAATAAAGTTCTTAAAATAACATTCTTTTAAGTTATTTAATACACACCATTAAAAAATAATTTTTAATTAATTAATTTTAATTTAAAAGGGCTGGAAAAAAATTACTATATATATATATATATATATAATGATGAATTAAACAGTAGAAAAGTCAAAAAAGGAATGGTGCAAATTAATGATAGAAAGAATATCTAGGAAAATGATAAATTAAAAATTAAAAACTAGAAAAGCTAAAAAAAAAAGAAAGGTGCAAAGGCGGGAAAAAAGTCTCTTTTCATATGTATATAGAATATGGAATATATATTTCTAAAGTAATTAGTTTAATATTCATAGTTTTAAAAATGATGTAAATCTGATTCGAAAGATGTCTTTAATTTAAAAGATTTCTTTAATTTGCTGTGAGATACTTGCCAGTTCACAACAATTTGATTAATTTTTATTTTTAAATTTTAAATTAATTATATTTTTCTCATTTTAACAATGTAATTAATCTTGATTAATCATTGTTGATTGAAACCATATTCAATTAAATTTTAGCATTATAATTAATTTTAATTAAGTACAATGTAAATAATTTTCATTTTTTTCTAATTTCTTCTAAAAAAATAATTATTTCCAAAATAATTAGTGTAATAGCCTCAATTAGTTGAAAATAAAATTCTTTTAAAATAAAATTCTTAAAGTAAACTTCTTTTAAATTATTTAGTACCTATATTAAAGAAATGAAATCATTCTTGATTAAATAATTTTAATTTAAAATAAATTTCTTAAAATAACATTCTTTTAACTTATTTAATGCACATCGTTAAAAAATAATTTTTAATTAAATAATTTTAATTAAAAAGGGTGGGCAAAAAAGACTATATATATATATATATATATATATATATATAATGATGAATTAAACAGTAGAAAAGTTAAAGAAGGAATGGTGGAAATTAATGATAGAAAGAATATGTAGGAAAATGATAAATTAAAAATAGAAAAACTAAAAAAGGAAAGGTGTAAAGGGGGGAAAAGTCTCATATATATATATATATATATATATATAGAGAGAGAGAGAGAGATAAAGATATATAGATTTCTAAAGTAATTAGTTTAATATTCATAGTTATAAAAATGATGCAAATCTGATTCTAAAGTTATCTTTAATTTGCTATGAGATATCGTGCCAGCTCGCAGCAATCTACGTAATTTTTATTTTTAATGTTTAAATTAATTATATTTTTCTCATTTTAGTAATATAATTAATCTTGATTAATCATTGTTTAATGAAACCATGTTCAATTAAATTTTAGCATTGTAATTAATTTTAATTAATTACAATGTAAATAATTTTATTTTTTTTCTAATTACTTCTAAAAAATAATTATTTCCAAAATAATTAGCTTAATAGTCTCAATTATTTGAAAATAAAATTGTTTTAAAATAAAATTCTTAAAGCAAATCTCCTATAAATTATTTAGTACGTATATTAAAAAAATGAAACCATTCTTGATTAAATAATTTTGATTTAAAAGAAAGTTCTTAAAATAACATTCTTTTGACTTATTTAATACATATCGTTAAAAAAATAATTTTTAATTAAATAATTTTAATTTAATAGGGCGTAACAAAGACTCTATATATATATATATATATATATATATATAGTGATGAATTAAACAGTAGAAAAGTTAAAAAAGGAATGGTGTAAAATTAATGATAGAAAGAATATATAGGAAAATAATAAATTGAAAAATAGAAAAGCTAAAAAAGGAAAGGTGCAAAGGTGGGAAAAAGTATATATATATATATATATAGATTCCAAAAAGTAGTTTTCCCGCCAATTTTCTCAATCTTTTTTAATTTTTTAAAATTCATATAACACCCTATAATAACTTAATTATAGCTTTTAATCACCTAATTATTAACATTAGTATATCACCAAACGTATTTTTCCCTGAAATTTCTTACCCTCACTACGTTCAGTCATTGGCCACAAGACTCACACAGCTTCTTCTTTTGTATTCTCAACAAATTTCCATTCCTATCTTGCACAAATCCACAATTCACGCCAGTCTCCACATCTTCATAATCATCTCGCACCAATTTTCTTTCTATCCTTATCCAATTCCTTCAAAGTTTAATAAATTTCTTTTGATCTGCGCCTATCTTTACTTAATTATGAATTATATTTGCTTACATATACTTTTTACTCGGTTTTCATCAAGAGTAATCGACCGTATTCAATTCTTGGAGAATCCCAAGACTAAATCTTCCATGTATGGTGGTGGTGCAGCAAAATCCAACCCAGATTTGCAATTCTTATGCCGCTCGCGTGATTGCTCTACTCCTTATATCCATCCAAGAGTTTGACCCTATCTTCTTCAACTTTGGGGCAAGATTCTGACAAGTTGTTATCGGAGGTTCAAGCGAAACTGCCAATTTTTTCTATTTTATATTTTTTAAAATTTGATTTTTATATATGGTGATTTTGTTTTTGGCCCAACACCTTTATATACACAATTCTGTTATGGTACAAACTAGCTCAATAATCACCCACAGCAACTCAATAACAATCGTACAAAATTGAAGCAAAAGAGATAAAAATAATTGATATTAATATGGGTATTAGGCCAAAGGCTGATTACAACTAATAATAAGAAAATGGGGGTCGAGGAGAATTGGCAGAAAGGTGGGTTAGGGGAGAAGACGATCTGTCGATCAATCTGAAACAATACGCAATTCCCTTCTCTTGTCTCTTCTGGGACTAAATGGCAATGATGACAAAAAGAAAGGTTGGGCCAGTAGAGAGATAATTTGGGCTGCAATTATTACTTAAGCCCAAGTTGGATAGGCCTATCTCCATCTCATAACATCCTTCCCCCTTAAAACGAACATTGTCCCTAAGGTTCATCCGGTTTATCTTTGTCATGCCAAGCTCTCCATTGAGTGATCGTCCCTATTGTTTTCCTTGCATAAGTTACTCTACTACCAATATAGCATTCCTAGAGATGCCATACCCGATCGGTCACACCTGAACTATTTCGAAACATTGAGCTGATTGGGAAATTTTGACTCTTCGAAGCCAATTCTAGAAATCTATTCTTCCATTGCCGAGGTAGTCCTTAGGAGAAGAGCAAGGCATAGATTCTCCGAACTTCACTCCAATGTTAAACCCCCACCTATGCTGATCAACATGAAGCTTCATTCTAGTTTTAGTTTGAGCTAAGTTCTCTCTCAAGAATCTTTCAATGTCTGTTTTTTGCACGAATAGACACCTAGTCATTCTGCTCTTAAACCATTGCAATCTTTCCTTGTTGACTAATTCATCTTCATTGGTCACTTTAAACTTGGCAAAAGTGGTGCTTTGCACTTTGTATTGCAACTCTGTCACTAATTCTTCTATTGATATAATTTGGAACTCCAGGCTACCGGATTCCACAAGCAGCTACAATTCTTTGCCTCAAAGTTGAATGTGACAATCTCTTTCTCAAAATCAAACACGATGGCATTGAATTGATTTAACCAATCAACCCCAAGAACCATATCACTTTGTCCCAATTTCGACACTCTTAATCAAAATTGGAATTCCAAATTCTGCATCGACCAAGTGAGAGGTTTGCAAATAGTCCCATTGTGAGGTTCCTTGTCCCCAACCACTTTGCATCTCTCAATAGTAGGTTGTACATGCCACTTTGGCTGTCGAGCCAAACTCTCATCAATGAAACTATAAGCGCTTTCATTATCAATGAGGATAGAAATCTCTTTTCTCTTGATTTGTCCACTTAATCGAATAGTTTCAGGCCTTAGTTCTCCTATTCGAGCATCTATCAACCTTTCCAAATCCTCATTATCCTTTTTTCCTTGTTCTCTATCATATTTCTCTTCTTTTCCTCATATTCGAAAATAAATTCTCTTGGCATTTTGAGTGAGCCTGGGGAATTATTTTCCAGAGCATTTGGTGTTGGTGGAGTCTCCAGTTTGGGAGTAGGAGTGAAGTGCTTAGGCCATTGAGCTAGGTCAGCCGATAGAGTAATAGATTTTTGTAGGATTGGGGAATTGTTTTGTGTAGTATTTTGTGTCAGTAATGGTGGGTTCGAGTTGGAAGTAAGGTCTTTAGGGATTTGAGATTTAATTGTGGTTAGAATGACAGCTTTTTGAAGAGCAGCCAATTCAGGGGCTATGGTAAGAGTTTTGGGATTCAACAGCTTAACCACGGTCTTGATCTCAGTTTTAAGGCCATCGATAAAAGTCGAGAGAAAGTATGATTCAGATAAATGGGGTAGACTTATAATGGCTTTGGTTTTGAGGTTTTTAAACATCTCTATATACTCAGCTATTGATCCCTGTTGCTTGATTTTAAGCAATTCCTCAGTCAACATCTCAATTCCC
Organism: Jasminum sambac; assembly: GCA_018223645.1. Lineage (NCBI taxonomy): Eukaryota > Viridiplantae > Streptophyta > Magnoliopsida > Lamiales > Oleaceae > Jasminum > Jasminum sambac. The sequence goes on from CP073643.1 coordinate 39,272,226, forward strand.
TCATCGTTCACTAGTGCCCCTTTATCCTCAAGACCCTCAGCCATTTTCTTCAACATAGCCATCAACAATTCATGACTCATATCCCGTTTCCTCCTCCAATCCTCACCCAACAAATCCATTCAAAAATCTCAGAAAAAGTTACCAAAATACAGTAAATTCCCACAATTAGATCCCAACTTCAATAACAATAAACAAATAGTAACTTTTCACAATCAAATTCCAACGTCAATGCAAGTCTATCGGAGTATGAATCCCTAGCTTAGATATAATATTGAAGGATCTGGTAATCGCAGAATTGAAGAAATCCAAAAGCTGATATACGAAGAAGTAGAAAATCACATTTGCAGACTAGATTGAGACGCTTACCTGCCCAAGGATCGTAGCTGCTCTGATGCCATTTGTTATGGTACAAAATAGCTCAAAAATCACCCACAGCAAATCAATAATAATCGCACAAAATTGAAGCAAAAGAGATAAAAAATAATTGATATTAATATGGGTATTAGCCGAAAGGATGATTACAACTGATAATAAGGAAAGGGAGGTCGAGGAGAGTTGGCGAAAGGCAGGGTTAGGGGAGAAGACGATCTCTCGATCAATTTGAAACAATTCGCAATTCCTTTCTCTTCTCTCTTCTAGGACTAAATAGCAATGACAGCAAAAGGAAAGGTTCGCCAGTAAAGAGATAATTTTGGCTACAATTATTACTTAAGCCCAAGTCGGATAGGCCCATCTCCATCTCATAAGAGATTCTTTTCAATTAATGGATAATCAAACAAGGTGTTTTTATTATTTGCAATATGAAGCTTGAATTTTGCATTGTCTGTTTGTTCATCATTCTGTTTTGTAGTTTCGAACCAGAAATTCTTGCACGCAGCTAAAATACCCTCAATTCAGGCCATCGCTATCTCGATGTTAGGTATTATGTTGATTCTCTTTCGTTTTAATGGAAAAATTAGGTAATTTTGTATTGAAATGTCAATTTTATCAATATGTAATACGAAATACGATTTATTATTTATTGTTCTTAGCCAATTTTGAAAAATATGATTCTCTATTGAGCTATAAAGAGATCTAATTGATTCAGCGAAAATGCATATTAATTGTCGTGTGAAGTTTGTAAGGTTACAATAAGCTAAAGGATTTTAATAAATTTTCTATTTGAATGATCAGGTATGTGACTTTTGAGTACTTTGGCTAAATGGTTCTTTGGCAAAGGCTGGACAAGTTGCTGGTATAAAGACTAAAGAAAAGTGGAATTTAGAATTTAGTATTATCGAATCGATTGCAAAGGTTCCGTTTTCTAGCACACTTTTGTTGAGTTATTGTAAAGGTTACAATGATAGTAAAAGATAGGAAGTAAGAAAAAGTGAGAGTGCTTTTGAAGATAAACTACAGGTTTCAATTGTATTGCATTTGTGAAAATGTGGTTGGATCAAATCCGCTTCCATCTATAAATTTATTGACCAAGATCAAAAAACAAAGTTAAGAGTTTATTTTGTTAGTTATGGTATGTACAAGGCCCAATAGTTGGACCGGGTTAAGTTATCTTAGGGCTTATGAAATCCCAAACCCAATAGATTTATTTGGAACCTATAAATAACCTACCATTGTCCCATAACTCATTAACTGATTGTCTCTTAATTCTCTTTACATATTTAGCTAGTACTACGACTTAGAGAAGGTTCCCCACTACAAAGGTGTTCGTAATTCAAGAAAGGTATTGGCATGTGGATCGCCATTGGAGGCCGAATGAGTGTACGGCTGTGGAGACGGAAGCATAAACGAGAGATTCGTCGTGGAATTCCCTTCTACATTGGTAATCTCTAATCACAAATCTCATGTAAGAAACGAGTAGATCCGGTTTTGAGTTGCCTATTTTTGTATTCCACTGTGTATGATTTTATTGGGCAATTCCTAAAAGTGGTATCAGAGCCAACTCGATTTCTTGTTGAGATTTGTTAGATTATTTATTGTTCAATTAACAATAGTTGTTATTATATGAATTTGATTTAGGTAATTAATTAATATTATTTATGAAATAATATTTTTAAAGAATTCATATTGGATTACTTTTAGTATATGAATTTGATTCATGAATTGGATTTATTATTATGAATATGATTCATGCTCCTTCAATCCAATTGGAATTGGGTGGCAAAGTGATGAACCAACAACAAAACAGAAAAAAGGAAACAATGCTGTTAGTAGCTATGTGTAACGCTGTTGAGCGTCGGCAGCAGTTGACGCCACTTGCTCCGGTGACTAGCGCCGTCCTCCTCGGTGCTGGAGATTGTTGGGAGGTGGCAATCCATGAACTATACGAGACCAAGGGGAAGTTGGAGATGGGACTTGTGTGCAATTTCAAAAATTGCATATCAAGTCCCTGTCATTTTTAAAATCATTTAAAAGGATCCAAGTTCAAGAGTTTTGAATATTTGCGGTTAAACCCCTAAATTCATTAAATTAGGTAAATCACTGTTTAGAAAGTTATTTTGTAAACCCCCTACTCATGATAAAGTTAAATTATTGATGAGATTAATCATATGACTTTATGGAATTGATTAGTTAATGTGATTAACTAATAAAATTTTAAAATAGTCAACAAAATAAGGAATTATTTTGTGTGTTCCCTCGCATTAATAAAATTTATTAATATACAGTTGATTGGTTAATATGATTGACTAATTAATTTTAAAGTAATCCACAAAATAAAGAGTTATTTTATGAGTCCCTCTTATTAATAAAATTAATTGATTAATTAGATTAATCGTAAATTTTATGAAATTATTAGTTAGTATGATTAACTAATTAAACTGTAATATTGTTGACAAAATAAAGAGTTATTTTCCAGATCCCCTCCTTATGATAAAATTAAATAATTAATTAGATTAATTATAGAATTTTATTGATAGTTATTAATTAGTTAATATGATTAACTAATTAATATTTGTTTTGGTTCGTTTCTTTATTTGCCTAAAAAGTGTAGACAAATTATATTATTACCCAAATCTAGAAATTGATATATTTATTAATATTGGATATTGTGGATGATTATGGACCATACCAATGTGATTGAATGAATATATGGTTTTATTCCTTATTTTATGTTGGGGGCCTGCGTGCCTATCAATTTTTAATTTAATTTCGGACCTGCGAGTCCATATAATATGGCACATGTATCAATTAGTATAGGATACAGGTTGGAGCAGAAGATGGAGATCATTGGTGTTAACCAACGAAGGACGAAGACATTGTCCCTTAGGAATTGACCAACTAGTTTTCCTCCTGGCTCTGGAAAATTGGGTAGAAATATGTCCATAATCATCCACCTAGTTTTATTGTGCTTAATGATTGCATGGTTGATGTTGATTGTTATGCATTATATTATTGATGAGACTGATCCCCTTAAAAATGATATTAAATTCACGATTAAACGTTAATCAATACTTTCCAATGTTATGGTGAAAATTGGATTTCCACAATCGTAGTCAGCTTGTTGACTAATCAAGGCTGCTCGATTGTAGGAAATGTTCTTCACTATGAGACATTTGATGTCTCTGAACATTGGGCCGAATTTAACTAAAATTTATTTCTTGTTGAGTAACTCAAGGAAATAAACTTTAGAGGCATAACAAGTTAATACATAAGATGTACAAGATAAATAGTTATCTGCTTGATGATCTAGGAGCCAAATGGAGATGTGATTGATAGGTGTATCTACCCGAATGACAATTAGGGCTTGTTGAGTAACTCAAGGTTCTAATTGAACAAACGGGGTCCTGAGCCACTGATAAAAGTTGAATAAAAGTTGAAAATTGTTTTCTATCAATGTTGGGGATCATTGATTCAGTGGGAGTATAGTTAATTTAATAAAAATCCATATTATATTAACTTTATTGCATTTATTAATTGTTAGTCTATTATCATTTCTGTTAATTATATTATGAGTAATGTTTTGAGTTTGATAAGCATAGTTGATGCTGACAACTCACCGGATCTACTTGATTACTGTACTCAAATATGAAAAGTGAATTGATTGTCAGCACACTCACTGGACTCTCTCACACTAACGTCACAAATATGAGATTTTTTCTCACCTATAAGTTAAAATATGTCATGAACAGTTATTCGAAAAATCCCGGCCAAAATAGTCTTGCTAAGACAATGTCGACTTACAAAGATCATGTGATGATCATAATGCAGTATGTATGATACTTACAGTTATAAATTGTAAATGTCGAATGTGGGTATGAATATTTATATTGTTTTTGATCACTTCAAATAGTTGATTCATGTACTCAACAATATAAAATTTGAAATAATATTTGGAGGCTTGATGGACAACAAGTCAAATGTTGACTTCGTTCAATCTTCATTGCCTAATAGCTTATCGCAATTTGTTGTGAATTAAGATGTGAATAAGATTCACAATGCCTACTAATCTGTTTGGTATGCCAAAACTGTTATACCTATCGCCAATGTGATAAGTTCGATCTCGATGCTCCTAACGAGACTTAGAAGAAGTCCCAAAGGAACTTTGAGAAAAATTTAAAAGATCAAACTAATAGTTGAAGCATATAAAGACATATCCAAAACCAATAACACTTTGTAGAGACAAAGAAGATTGGCATAGAATTGTGAGGCAGGCATAATCATTTGAAGAGAAGAATCTTGAGAAGATTTTTCTTCAAGTCACAGGTTATTAAAACCCGTATTGTCTTGTAGGTATTAGATATCGGATGAAGATCCCATATTTAAATATGATTGAGATTTAAATAGAAAAGTTCACTGCAAAGCAAGATAATAGGGCCTATAGTAGGAAATGAGGTAAATGTTACTTCATTCAAGGCCTATTATTTTCCTTACCCTTTTGTTTTGTTTTATAATGAATATTATGATTATGTTCTTGTGAAGAACATTATTTCTATTCATGTTAGGACATGGATAGTTGATTCATTAAGATTAAGAACAATGGTTGTTCGCAACCATATAATAGAATCAATTGTAGAAGTAAGATCAGTAATATCGGTTTTCTAGAAGGTCTATTATTTGAATAGAAAAATAAAAGAGGTATAAAGATAATTATATCCTATTCTGATATAAAAAACATATTAACCCTAATTCACATTGATGTATTGGGAAAATATGTACGACAGTCAGATAATGGCCTTTCTAACATCATCGAGCTCAAGGATGACTATATACTAGATATAGTATCTTATACTTGATAAACTTCAAGCATGAAAATTTTTGAAATGTTCAAAAGAGTCCAAGCCCGAGAGGAAAGCTAATTGACGAATATTCTCAAGTTACGATATAATCGAAGTGGAGAATATTTAGGATATAATTAAAAGAATGAGATTCTTGTTCAGTGAATTTGGGGGCATACACCACCAATTCGATGGTATATGATAAGAAAAATTTTTCATATTAATATGATGCAATTTAATCATTATGCCTAACAGTTCATTCTAAAATTGTTTTGGGGATGTGCAACAGAGACTGTAAAAAACACACTAAATAGTGTTCGATCTAAATCGGTAAATAAAACTTGAAAATGGTTTTGAGTAATAATGATTAGATGAAGCATGAGAGAAATCTCATGATAGATACCCAAAAGGAAATATTGTTGGGTATCACTATTCTCACTTTTAAGATTAGAGTCGTCTTGTCGAAGTGTGATCTGATCTTGGAGAAATTTTTTCCCCTAAAAGGATAGTGGGAGTAGAATACATCTTGAAAGAGTTCAAGAAATGACAAAAGAGATTAGCCGACAAGATGAACTAGTTTCTAAACTTCATTTGATGAGGTGCAAACTAGTAAAGAAGAAAAGTTCTTAATAGCACACTGGTTCCATGTAAATCGTGTTAGGATTCGTCCATAGTAAAATGTGACTTTATGGCCATTAATATGGTATTGCTAGTCAAGGATGACAAGCCTGTGGTTTATAAAAGGTAAAAGTCAAGGAATTGACTTAAAAGGTATAGATTGATACGCTAGAATTCAAAGTAAGCTCCATGTACTAAAATCAAAGTGTGGATTCTGGTTATAAAATGGGTTAGACCTATATTTTGTAAATTAGCTTACAGACAATCGGTTGACATGGATTGTAACGCTCACATTACAAGACAAGATTGATAGAGGATGTTGCAATCGGAGACAAATGTTGGCCTCAAGAGCAAAATTTCTATTTATAATCTTGTCTTTGTTAATTTGAATTCTAATTACCATAGGTGCTCGTGTTTGACAAATGGATTTCAAAACTTGATCTTGATCACGTTGTATCTAATGCAACATAAAAGTTTTGAATCCATAAGATCAAATTAAGTATGTGGACATACCCAAGAGGAGCTAAAAGCTTCATTTTGATGAGACAAATAAATAGTTTGATTTTTTTTTCATAAATGAGTGTGAATAGTGTGTGCAAGAAGTTAGTGAGAGTATAATCACGTTTCTATTATAGTATGAGGATATGTTTCCTTAGAAAATGACATCTCCAGTGAAAGTTCAAGGTTTTCTTCATTAAGGATTCAGAAAGGGGTTGCATGTAATTTTGGGATAAAGATCTATACAGTTAGATCTAGAAAAGTGCTTAGCTTATCTGAATCCAAGTACATAGATGAAATCTTTAGAAGATTTTTCATAATAGAGTTCTAGAGAGAATTATATCCTATAAGGATGGGTCTGCATTCTCAAAAGGTATTGAAGAACACCGGTTGAGAAAAACCACATAGATACTATGTACTAGACCAAATGTTTCACATATTTTGGAGGGGAAAGAAAGTTTCCAAGAAAATAATGTGGGAAACATTAAATAGTGGTCAAGGAACATTATTAGATACTTGAGAAGCTCTAAATATGTGCTATTGTGGAGAAAGTGAATTGACAATTCAAAGATTTGCAAGGGTCAGTTTCTCGTCTTGAAAGACTATAGACTAATCCCAATCCGAAAAAACTGTTACTCATAAAAGTAGTATGATCAACTGGAAAAGTTCCAGATGAATACAACTACTAAAGCCCAATACACAGTTACTTTGAAAGCAGTAAGAGAAGCGGCTTAGATCATTAAGTTCTTAATTGAACTTGAATGTTTTCCTAGCATTGTTGATCCAATATAGATTGTGATAACAATGGAGTCATTGTACAAGTGAAGGAAACCAAGTCTCATCAACGATCTAAGTTCATATTAAGGTAGTATATCTCATTAGAAGAGATAATACAACAAAATGATAAAAGGATAAAACGAATCCAAAAGATCCTCCGATATAGTGGATGTCATAGCATACTCGTGATGGTTATGATGAAGCTATATGTATTAGATACAATAGCATTTGGATTTGTTTGTATAAAATTTTGGTGTTGCAATCTATGCTGGACATTGATGTGCGTAAACACCTAATTGATAGATGCACTTGAATGGCAGATCTATTATTTTGCATATTTACATTGTTTTATCATAATGACTAAAATAATAGAGTTTGTAGAATAACTATGGATAAACTTTTTAATCACAAGGTGTTGTGATAGTGAGATAAAAGTTTTTAGCACTTATTCTTAAATTGTCCCTGGTCGTAGCAATGACAAAACTCGGATATTGTTATTGTGGATAGACTGGCATGTGTCGCATCTATTTCTTAAGAAGAAAGTAACTGATCTCACAAGTTAGAATGTGGAGACATTCGGATGGACAGGTGGATGCTTCATTAGTGGAACAAGTATCTGAATGACCTGCCTAGAGATACTACATGGATAGTTATCCTTGCGTCAGTGGTTGATTTCTAATGCGCAGTATGGAATTGGTCCTTTGACTTTAGAATACCATAAAACCTTATGTAAGGATGGCTTTTCTTTGGCGGACAATGAAGAATACTCTAACGATGGGTTGACTAGAAATGCCGTAGGGGTATAGTGAGAGATGCATGAAGGTTGTGAGTATTCAATAAAGGATTCATCACTCCTGGATAACCGGAGATTATAACGTCCATTTCGCCCAATCAAATTGATATACAATCCTTGGCCGAGGTGGGATTGTGAGATTGAAAAGAGTTTTCAATTACAATCATTGATTTAATCAACGTTGAGTTGAGAGCGAACAACATGGTTGGTTGAATGAGATTGACGTGAATCCATATCTTTGAACCGATTGGGTTATATTGATGAAGGGATTATAGTTCCACAGTAATCGCACATGTAAATGTTTCGTCATTACCATATGACTTATCCCGTCACATGGATTGCTATGACACATTGCTAGATGTCAATTATGGACGGTGACATGGGTCAATCGATCTGGGTGAATCGATGATAAACTGAAATAGGGATTTCACTTTATCCTATCCTGATAAGATTAGAATAGCGACGTCATGACGTTTTCCATCGTAAGTGGGAGGCTGATGGGTCACACACAAAGTCAAGTACTCGTATTTTTAATTGGACCTTGTCCAAGTGGGAGAATGTTAGTTATGGTGTGTACAAGGCCCAATAGTTGGACCGGGTTAAGTTATCTTAGGGTTTAAGAAATCCCAAACCCAATAGATTTATTTGCAACCTATCAATAACTCACAATTGTCCCATAACTCATTAACTGATTGTCTCTTAATTCTCTCTACATACTTAGCTAGTACTAGGACTTAGAGAAGGTTTCCCACTATGAAGGTGTTCGTAATTCAAGAAAGGTATTGGCGGGTGGATCGCCATTGAAGGCCGGACGAGTAGACGACTATGGAGACGGAAGAATAAACGAGATATTTGCCATGGAATCTGCTTCTACATCGGTAATCTCTAATCACAGATCTCATCTAAGAAACTAGTATATTCGATTTCGAGTTGCCTATTTTTGTATTCCGATGTGCATGATTTTATTGGACAATTCCTAACATATTCTACATCTACTGGTATGACTATGGAAATTTTCTTAGCCACAAATGATAAACCATGTTATTTTCTAATTTAGAAAGCACAAAGTGTGCATTTCTTAAGCAATCAACCTGTTATTTCTCCCTCTTTTTTTACATGAATTTCGAGTCCTACTTCCTGATCATTCGAGTTCTACTTCCCGATCACTGCCAAACATCAATATTTTCATCCATCACTTGCTTTGTATAGTACTGCACCTGCTTTCCAAAACCATAGTGTTTATCTATCATCTGGAAGCAGATTTTTCTTTTGTCCTTCATTTTGACTGTTTGGTTCCTTTATCTACATTCTATTTTATTTCTTTATATCATTGGTATGATGTTTAACATCGTTGGATTTTCGGTTCCAAAAGCAGCTGGTGCAATTCTTTATATTTTTCTGGTGAGTCAACACCAGATATTAGGAATTCGTTTCATAGTTTTAGTTCCTTAAAATTGCTTCTGAAAATTATTTTGTTCATTTTAGTATGAAGACACTTTTCTATGTAAAATTTTAACGACATAGTAATCTTCTATTACAAGAATTCATTGAATATGGTCGATAGCCTTGTGTACATCCTCCAAGCTACTAGAATTCATAATTTTATTATATTTTCTTTTTCTCCTTTATTTTTTTTTAGTAAATTTTGTATTTGGAATGATCAGGTATGTGACTTTTGGAGTACTCTAGTTGAATGGTTCTTTGGGTAAAATGGTAAAGGGTGGACAAGTTGTTGGAATTATCGAATTTGAATGCAAAGGTTCGTTTTCTAGCACACTTTTGTTGAGTTATTGTAAAGGTTACTATGACTAAAATAAAAGAAAAAAGAAAAGTGGTGGAGCTTTTGAGGATAAACAACAGGTTTCAATTTTATTACATTTGTGAAAACATAGCTGGATTAAAAACTTAGACTTAGACTTAGACTTAGAGTTATTGTATCAAAACACTTAGACTTTCATTAGTTTTTTATTTACAAACATTAAAGTATGACCTTTTGGGTGTAAGGATATCTGGTATTAGCTCATTTCCAAGCCATTCTCATCATGTCAATGATTTGCAAATTTATTTATTTATTTTTGCTCTTTTCTTAAATCTGAAAAAGGATCTATCCTTTTGTAGACTGCAAGAGGTTAAATCATTTAGAGAAGGGATTATGAAAGTTAGAATGTCTAATTGCGATATGCACAATTAGTTACCATGAGAGATGGAGAACATGGAACATTGAGAATTATTCTGGAAGATTGTAATGGTTAAAAAGAACCGCAAGTAGGGGGAGACTGTATATAGCTCCGTGGAGATATTCATTTTCCATGTTCTCTACTTAAATAAAATTTTCTTATTTTTCACCTTCTCATATTGGTTTACCAGCTGTGTGACTAACTTGGGCCTCCTCGGTTTCAGCCCAAGTTTATGTAGTGATCCAAAAACAACAACAAGCTTGATAACTTGGTGCCTACAGTCCATCCCAATTACAACTAAGGCCCATCAGCATATTAGTGGCCATTTTAAACCGTTAGATTGTTCAGATGATCTTGGCCGTTGACTTGGAGATATATATGCGTGTTGTTTCCTCTTTTAGGGTTAGCCGATTCTTCTTTTGTAGATGCAGCCGATGGTTTTCTCAGACTTGTATGTTTAGGGCAATTTCTTAGTGATTCACCTATATGCATGGAGAGAAAACCAGTGAGTAGCCAGTGCTAGTGCCAAATACGAGTGGATTCGAGTAGTAGCTTAGTGCTTGCGATTATTGTGCTGTAATCAGTTGTATATGGTCTGTATTTGGATTGGATTTGTATGGTTTTTGCTCATGGTGAATGGAATAGAGGCGGATCTACATTGGTAGAGCCTCAGAGAGAGACGTAGTCGAATCCTTTGTGGGTTACGGCGAACTTCCTACCTTAGTGGCTATTTCGGTGTTTCCTTTACCTTTCTCCTGTTTATTTTTCATCAGTATTACTTCGTGTGTTTTGTTCTTGCAATCGAAATAGGAACTCTAAAATTTATTGAAAACCTTAAATTCTAAAATCAGTTTAAATCTTGTTCGAACACACTATGCACCATAACTTGTTGTATCAGAGCTTTATGTTGAGGTGTTATGGAGTTTTCGAAGGATTTTTGTTCAAGGATTTGTTGCTGTAATTTGTCATCGAGACTTGTTTTTCTGCCAGTGGATAGTCTATTACTTGTTATCTTTGTGATTCAAGTTGTTCTGAGTTGTCTATTGAACTTTACTGTTGTTTTCACAACACACACAAGCACTTCGTATGTGTACTGAATTGGCATTTCTATTCTGTTTTAGGTGTGGGCTGTTATACCCTTGTCTCAGGTCTTAGAAACTGGTGGAATCTGGTGGGTCATAGCTCACTAATGCATTAGAGAGCATATTGTGTGTTCTGTGACTCTTATTGCTTTGTGTTGATTGCCTGTCATGACTTCTGCTAGTTTTCATCTCGACTGCTTTGATGGGAAATGGGACTTTCCCATCTGGCAGAAGAAGATGAAGAGTCTTTTGATTCAATAGAAAGCTGCAAAGGCCATTGATAAGACCTTTGCAGATGGTTCAACTGACGAACAGATTAAAGATATGGATGAGCTAGCCTACTCCTCCATTATCTTACACATGTCTAATGCTATAATCAGGCAGGTTGGAACTCAAACAGACATTGAGGCTTTGTGGAAAAAGTTAGAGGAACCTTTTCTACAAAAGTCTCTTCCCAACAAACTATATCTACTAGAAAAATTTTTTAGTTTTAAAATTGACCCCAGTAAGGATCTGGATGTGATTCTTGATGCTTTCAACAAGCTGTTACAAGATATTAAGCTTACGGGTGATAAGTCCATAGATCAATATTCTCCTGTTGTTTTACTGAATGCTATACCTGATACATATAGAGATATTAAGTCAGCCATTAAGTATGGTAGGGATGAGTTGACCCTAGATGTTGTTGTCAATGCATTGAAAAGTAAAGATCATGAGCTCAAGTCAAGAGAGGACCCCAAATCTAGTGGGAAAGCCTTAATGACTAGGGGCAGATCACAGTATAGAGGTCAACACCACTCAAACCAGAATCACAATAACCAGCACCATAATCAGAGTCATAGTAAAGACCCTAAGAAGAAGGGTAAGGGTAAGTATAGAGCCAAGTCTAAGTCTAGGGATAAGAGAGTATGTTATAATTGTGGTCAACCTGATCATTTCATCAAAGACTGCAACAAACCTAAAAATTTTCAGAAAAAATAAGACCTGAGCAATCAAGCTTCAGGTTCTAATATGAGTCAAGAAGAGGTGTTTGTTGAAGTTTAGGTGAATGAGTCACAACCTTCAGTGCATCATTTAGGCATTAGAGATAGTAAATGGTTGTTAGATTCAGGCTGCACATTTCATATGACCCCAAATAGGCATTGGTTTGCATCCTACACCCCAGTGACAAATGGGTAGATTATATCTGCCAATAAGGTCACAAGAAAGGTTGCTGGAATGGGAGACATAAATCTGAAATTTGATTTTGGCTATACTAAAACCCTTAGGAATGTTAGGCATGTCCCTGATCTTGGTAGTAGCCTCATTTCTGTTGCTGCATTAGAAGATGAGGGTTATTGTGGTAGATTTGGTGATGGTTTGATGAGAGTCTATAAGGGTTCATTGCTTGCATTTAAGGGATCCAAAAGGGATGTATTATATTTTGTTAGTGCTAATATAGTCCATTCTGATTCTTCTCATACAGCCAAATTGGATCCTACATCTCTTTGGCATAGAAGGTTAGCACATATAGGCAGTAAAGGTCTAGAAATTCTGTCTAGAAAGGGTGCACTAGGGTCAGATAAGATAACTGACCTTCCTTTTTGTGAGAGCTGTGTGATGGGTAAACAGCATGGGGTGCAGTTTCCCCATAGTGTTCATAGATCTAGTGCAAAACTGGAGTATGTTCACTCAGATTTGTGGAGACCCTCAAGTGTGGCAACACATGGGAGAAATAGATATTTTCTATCTATAATTGATGAATTTTCAAGAAAACTTTGGTATTTCCTTTGAAAAAGAAAACGGAAACTTTTGAAAAATTTAAGTCTTGGAAAACTTGTATTGAAAAGCAAACTGGATTTAAGCTTAAGTGTTTAAGAACAGATAATGGGCTTGAGTTTTGCAATTCTGAATTTGACAACTTTTGCAAATCAAATGGTATTAAAAGGCACAAAACTGTACCCTATACCCCTCAGCAAAATGGGGTTGCTGAGAGGATGAATATGACTTTATTAGATAGGGTCAGGTGTATGTTATCTGATTATGGTATTCCCAAGCCTTTCTGGGGAAAGGCATTGAATACTGCTGCATACGTAGTAAATAGGACACCATCTGTTGCATTAATGGTCAAATTCCAGAGGAATTATGGACTGGAAGACCAGTCAGCTATGCACATTTAAGAGTTTTTGGTTGTTCTGCATATGCACATCAAAAGGAGGATAAGTTGAGTCCTAGGTCCATCAAGTGTGTGTTTCTAGGCTATCCAGAGGGTGTTAAGGGGTATAGGCTATGGGCTAGAGCTCCAGGTGGAGTTAGGCTTATCACTAGTAGGGATGTGATATTTAGAGATGAGGAAATGCCCTGTTTGACTACAGTTGACATTTCTCCTAATGCTGAACCTAGTCCCAGACCTTTAGTAACTCCTATGCCTCTAGGTGACGCAGAGGTTACTCCTGCAGGGAACCCAAACCCTGTCAATGATCAAGAGTTTGATCAAAATGGTTATCAAGCCCAAGATCAACAGGCTGATTTTGATGAGAGTAATGAAGAGGATACAGAGATTGATGAGAATGAAGAGACAGATCACTATGTATTAGTTAGAGATAGGACTAGAAGAGATAGGAGAGTTCCATCTAGATTCAATGACTATCAAATGTCTGTTTTTGCTGCTCAATCTTTCGATGATGTGTCTGATAATGAACCTAAGTCTTTTGAGGAAGCTTTGGCTTCAAAACATGCTGAAAATTGGTGGACTGCTATGCACGAGGAGATGTCCTCACTACTTAAAGAAGGAACTAAAACTAAACCCATTAGATTCAAAGCTAGACTTGTTACTAGGGGATTTACATAGAAAGAAGGGGTTGATTATTCTGAAATTTTCTCACCTGTTGTGAAATATGCCACTCTAAGAGTTATGTTTGCATTAGTTGCTCATTTTAACTTAGAAATGCATCAAATGGATGTTAAAACGGCTTTTTTACATGGTGATTTGGATGAGAAAATTTATATGAATCAACCCACTGGTTTTATTGATAAAAAACTACCCGATCATGTGTGTCTCCTTAAAAAATCTTTATATGGGTTAAAACAGTCCCCTAGGCAGTGGAACAAGAGATTTGATTCCTACATGTTATCTCTTAAATTTACTAGAAGCAATTTTGATCATTGTTTATACTTCAAGAAAACTAGAGATGGTATGCTTTATTTGCTCATCTATGTTGATGATATGCTTATAATTGGACCAAGTTTGAATCTTGTTGTTGAAGTTAAGAAAGCTTTGTCTGCTGAATTCGATATGAAAGACCTTGGTGAAGCTATTAAGATTCTAGGTATGAGCATAGTGAGAGATAGGAATAGACACAGTTTGTTCTTAAATCAGTCTGCTTATATCTCTAAAGTATTAAAGAAATTTGCTATGTATTGATTGTAAAGGTGTCAATGTTCCTCTTGCAAAACATTTCATACTTAGTAAAGATGATTGCCTTGTGACTGATGAAGATAAATAGAAAATGATTAATGTGCCATATTCAAATGCTATTGGCCTGATTTAGCTTACCCTGTTAGCATGCTTAGTAGATACATGTCTAATCCTGGACACTTGCATTGGACTGCACTAAAATGGCTGCTTAGATATCTTAAATCCACTGCGCATGTTGGTCTTCATTTTAGACATTGTTCTGAAGGTTTTAAGCTAAAGGGCTTTGTGGATTCCAATTATGCAAATGATAGAGATAAGAGGAAGTCTACTGCCTCCTATGTGTTTACTCTTTGTGACTCTTGCATAACTTGGAAAGCTCAATTACAATCCATAGTTGCTCTCTCTGCTACTGAATCTGAATATGTAGCTATTGCTGAAGCTGTTAAAGAGTCCCATTGGCTTAAAAGACTATTATCTGAACTGATTTTTCTTGAAAATGATGTGATCTTATTCTGCGATAGTATGTCTGCTATTCAGCTTGGTAAAAATCCTGTTCATCATGAAAAAACCAAGCATATAGATGTTAAGTATCACTTTATTAGAGATGTTATACCAAAAGGTGAGATAATTCTTTGCAAGATTGCTTCTCAATACAATCCAGCTGATATGGGGACTAAAGTGCTTCCTTTGAGTAAGTTCAAGACCTGTTTGAGTTTGTTGAACATTGATGCAGGTTAATTCTTACATTATGAATTCAGTAGACTTAAGTTCTCTGTGTTCCTTCCTTCTTTTTTTCTTCACATTCTTAGTGTTAATGTAACTTAGGTGTTTATGCTTACTTCCATTATCTTAAAATCCAAAAAGAGTTACTGATGTTCTGCTTTGTGCAGGTTGGAGGCTACGACACCAATGTCCACTCCATTCACCCCAGTCCTGTTTGCTGTTTCTAGCTCAAGGTGGAGATATGTGACTAACTTGGGCCTCCTCGGTTTTAGCCCAAGTTTATGTAGTGATCCAAAAACAACAACAAGCTTGATAACTTGGTGCCTATAGTCCAGCCCAATTACAACTGAGGCCCATCAACATATTAGTGGCCATTTTAAACCGTTGGATTGTTCAGCTGATCTTGGCCGTTGACTTGGAGATATATATGCGTGTTGTTTCCTCTTTTAGGGTTAGCCGATTCTTCTTTTGTAGATGCAGTCGATGGTATTCTCAGACTTGTATGTTTAGGGTAATTTCTTAGTGATTCACCTATATACATGGAGAGAAAACCAGTGAGTAGCTCGTGTTAGTGCCAAATATGAGTGGGTTCAAGTAGTAGCTTAGTGCTTGCGATTATTGTGCTATAATCGGTTGTATATGGTCTGTATTTGGATTGGATTTGTATGGTTTTTGCTCATGGTGAATGGAATGAAGGCAGATCTACATTGGTAGAGCCTCCGACGGAGACGTAGTCCAATCCTTTGTGGGTTATGGTGAACTTCCTGCCTTAGTGGCTATTTCAGTGTTTCCTTCACCTTTTCCTATTTATTTTTCATCAGTATTACTTCGTGTGTTTCGTTCTTGCAACCGAAACAAGAACTCTAAAATTTATTGGAAACCCTAAATTCTAAAATCAGTTTAAATCTTGTTCGAACACTCTATGCACCCTAACAAGCTGCATATGGGAAGTGCCATTGAAAGGGTGACAATAATAAACCATCCACAAAATGGACATGAAGAGCATGTAGAACAATTGAGGCTCTATTTGTAGACAATAGATGCCATTACTCCATGGTGTTAAGATAATACTTTGTTTCGCTTATTATTTTATCTTTAACGATTAATAAAGATGTGTGCCTATATCTACATATATAAATGAGAATTATTGTATATGGTCAACTCTATATTAGTAAACAATCATGGGATTTGATTGAAATACAATACATTATTCTTGAAGCTTCTAAAAGTCTGGTTTACTTGTGCTAATTGAGTGGCATTCTTGATTTTAGAGGTGTTTCCTATTATTTCTTTTCAAATTAAATCAGCTCAAGTAAAAGAAACTCAATTAATAACATTTTTATGATGATTGCAATTTAATTTTTGGCATTGAACTTTTCTTTTGACACCTAATCCTTTGCGTTAGAGAGCTTATTTATTGCTAATGCTATTGAGGTGCAAGTGATGTGATGTTAAAGGGCAGTATTAGTTTTGAAAGAATACAGATTGTAAATTCTTTAATCATTAGTTATAGAGGTGAAGGTGACGTGATGTATTTCGTGAAATGGTTTTGACCTGAGTTGTAAGTTGTGGTCATATATTGTTGCAGGCTATTTTGTTTTATTTATTTATTTTTGTATGTGTGTGTTGGGTAAAAAACATGTACTCATTTTGAAAATTGGAGAATATCATGTTTGGATAAGGAGATTGTCTTAAACAAGCTGTTTTGGAGAAGGTTCAAGCACTCTGTCCAATTGATCTCATAAGCGGATGAGGTCTTGCAAAAACTGTTGAAAAGGAGACAAAAGAGGAAGACATCAATTGAAAGAGAGTGGAACTTGAATTGTGAATCGAACGACTTGCCTTGGAGGCGAATGCTTGGCAATGACGGGCAAAATACAATTAAAACATAATGAATAACCTCAAGTTTGATCTCTTGTAGGTGTATGGGGGTTGGCAACTTAAGTGGCTTACTCCGCGTATAATTTCTATTGGGTAGTATTTGGCTTTGGCCTGTCATAAAATATGCTTTTGAAAAATTTAAACTACAATGTAATATTGCTGGTGTTAAGTATGGGTCTGCTGTATTGGTTGATTTATACAAAAGTTTGTCTTTAGCGTATTATTATGTATTGAAATATTTTTGATAAAGAAAGTAAGTACAAACTATAGACAACCGTAGACTTAATTTTTCATAAATTTTGTAAAAAACTTAGACATAAATGTTTTAGAAAAAATTATGTGTATATATATACACACACACATATATAAATATATATATTTCTTTGCTTGTAATAGAATTATTTACAAAATGTGTTTAGTACTCTAATTTTTATTTGTTGAATTAATACTCTATTTCTTACTTGAATATGAACATTTTTACTCACTGTTTATTATTTTATCTAATTTATTAGATATTCCGAGAAAATTTTCATCACATCTTACAAAATCGTGAATTATATGAATGTTAGTTAAATTTTTATGACTTATCCGAGTCATTTTATTTTATCATTTTTTATATTTATAATCAATGTAGGCAAGATCTCAGATCATACTCATGAAGCCTTTTCCTAGCTTGGCTGAAGCCTACAATCTAGTACTGAGAGAGGGAACTAGAGGAACTATCTTCATCAGCAGCAAAATTTTGTGGATCTCTCATCAGCCATGGCAGTTAAGAAGGGGAAAAACAGATGTTACTTGTTCCTACTGTGGAAAAAGAGGTCACACGAAGGAGAAGTGCTATAGGATGATTGGATTCCACCAGACTTCAAGTTCACTAAAGGGAAAAATGCAAGTATAAACTCTGTGATTGAAGAACAAAAAGAGTCCCCTTTTTCACATTTAGTTTCAAGTCTCTCTCAGCTTGCTCTGTCTCACCAACAAGTCCATAAGTTACTTACTCTCTTGGATGCTCCATCTGGATCAGCTTCCACCACCACAAACTCCACTCCAAAACAACCCACTGTAAATGCTGTAGGTATACCTTTTCATCCCTCAGCATTAGCCACATGTCTTGCCTCTCATTCACTTTCTACTGATGCCTGGATCTTTGACACTGGAACCACTAACCATATACCTTGCTCACTCAAATATATCACATCCTATACCACACTCAC
This sequence comes from Jasminum sambac, assembly GCA_018223645.1. Lineage (NCBI taxonomy): Eukaryota > Viridiplantae > Streptophyta > Magnoliopsida > Lamiales > Oleaceae > Jasminum > Jasminum sambac. The sequence goes on from CP073643.1 coordinate 39,290,599, forward strand.
TCATTCATATGTGTTGCTGCCCACTGGAAATAAAGTAGAAGCTACAGACATTGGCACAGTAGTGCTAAACTCTACCCTGATTTTGCAAAATGTCTTACTGGTCCCATCATTCAATTTCAATCTCATATCAGTCAGTCAGCTAACCAATTCTAAGGACATTTCTCTAATCTTCTCTACACACTCTTGTGTAATTCAGGTCCTTTCTTCATGGACTACGATTGGACTTGCTAAAGTCTCAAATGGGCTATTCTACCTTCAAGATATAGCGTCAACCAAACCAGTCAAGGCTAGTGCCAATGTCTGTACCAACACTACCGATGCCACTATTTGGCACCATAGATTAGGCCATGTGTCCCTTACTAAATTTCCTTTCTTTTCTAAACATTCTTTTAGTGATATCTACTATGCATGTCCTAAAGCTAAACAAAGGCGTGCTTCTTTTCCTTTACATATTCAAAATACTACTTCTACGCTTGAATTTGTTCATATAGATATATGGGGACCTTATTCTGAACCAGATTTATGTGGAAACCATTATTTTCTTAGCACTGTGGATGATTATACTCATTGTACTAGGGTTTATTTGATGTTTCATAAATCACCAGTTTCTCAGTTATTACCCCAGTTTTACCATCACATTCTTACTTAGTTTAATGTGAAGATCAAGATCATCATGACCGATAATGGGAAGGAATTCCTACAGCCCATCTTTTACTCTCTACATGGAATCATCCATCAAACATCCTGTGCCTATACACCTCAACAAAACGGCGTAGTGGAACGAAAACACCAACATTTACTCAATATAGCCAGAGCCTTTCTTTTTCATGCTAAACTCCCACTCAAATTCTGGGGAGATGCCATTCTTACTACTACTTTTCTCATTAACAGAACTCCCACCAAGAAGTTACAAAACAAAACACCCTATGAAGTACTATTCCACAAAGCGCCCTCTTATACCAACCTTAGGTCCTTTGGTTGTCTTTGCTTTGCAGCCACACCATACCCCACAAAAAGAAGTTTGATCCTAGATCAAAACCCTGTCTATTCCTGGAATATCCTATTGGGTTTAAAGGTTATAAACTCTTTGATCTTCAAACTCACTCTATTTTCATCTCCAGGGATGTTATATTTCATGAAACTGTTTTTCCTTATGCTGCTGCTTCACAGCATTCTACCACTACTATAAACGTCCCTACCCCCACATATTCTCTTTCACAACCACAACCAACTCCTTCTCCTCCCAGTTTTAGAACAAACAACCCCTCATTCTCACAGTCCACTCTTCCTTCTTCTCCTCATATTCATAAGCCTCACACTTCATCACCAAACAGTGATTCATCAACAATATCCCTTGTCCCTGAGCTTTCTCCTCCTCAGCATCCTCCACTCAGACGCACCATATAACTATACATCCTCCCACAGACTTGCAAGACTATCATGTTACTTTTCCTTCCTCCTCAGCTCACTCTTGCACTTCACACCCACTACACAAAGTTCTTGACTACTCTCACTTATCCCCCATTACCATCACTATGTCAATGCCATTTCCTTTGAACCACTTGAACCTACCACCTTTCATCAAGCTGTCCAGTATGCACATTGGAGAAAAGCTATGAATTTTGAACTTGCAGCTTTGGCTGAGAATTAGACCTGGGAGATTGTTCCTTTGCCACCACATCACTCTCCAATAGGTTGTAAATGGGTCTATAAGAACAAGTTCAAGGCTAATGGGAAGTTGGACAGATATAAGGCTCGTTTGGTCGCCAAAGGTTATACTCAAAGGAAGGGGTTTGACTATCAAGAGACTTTTAGTCCTGTAGCAAAACACACTACTGTCAAAATCTTCTTGGCCTTAGCTGCCATTCACAATTGGCATCTCTCCTAGTTGGACGTCAACAATGCTTTCCTTAATGGAGATTTGCCCGGAGATATGTATATGGAGTTGCCTCCGGGTTATCAGTTTCAGGGGGAGACTCCAAGTGACTCTGCTAACCCTTCAACTGGAAGAAAACTAGTTTGTAAATTGAGAAAATCTCTTCATGGTCTAAAGCGGGCTTCTAGACAATGGAATATCAAATTTAAAGAATGCATATTGAAGGAAGGCTTTGTATAGTCAAGGGCAGATTATTCCTTGTTTGTTAAAGGAAGTTGATAAGTGCTCGAAAAGCACTTAAATAACTCTTCTATTTTATATATTTGTGTATTTTATTAGTGTTATATGTTCCGTTTTATGTGTTTTTCCTCTATTGTGGTGTTTAGGGTCACAAAGAATCAAAAGGAGTCAAAATGGATGAAAATCGAATGAAAACGGAAACTCGGGACCAAAATGCAAGCGAATCAAAGATGGAGGGCCTCCGATGCAATTTTATGAAAAGTTGTTTTTGCAATTTTTCTTGTGCCAATATCAAAGAATATCAAAAGAGGATTTCCACATTTTTTCGGATCCCAAATCGGAGTTTCCTAGTGAAAGTTATGGCCATTTGAAGAGAAAGGACAAAGCGTAAAAAATCAGCAGCTCGAATTTACTGCCGTAGTTCAGTAATTTGACCATACCTTTTGCTACAAAATTCGAATTGACCTTCACGTTTTATTGTTGGAAAGGACACTCAGAGGGCTACAACTTTGATGTTGACCTCTTCAAATGATTCGGATCATATCATGGTCAAAAATGGGCAAAACCCGAGAGTGATGTGAATGGAGGATTTCTTGGGCCATGTTTTGGTAGAAAATTTATAACTTTCTATTAAAATATCAAAAAAAGGAAATTCCAATTGCACAATTCAGCCAAGATGCTTACCTATACCATGATACAATATTTGAACTAATGGAGCAATTTAAGATCATGATTTGGTGGTTACCAATTAGTAGAATCATAATGGAGTAGTTGTACAATTTTTTATTATATTTTCTTGTGAAATTTTGCCTATAAATAGAGGCATTTGTAAGGAAGGAAATGCACAACTTAGTGGAAGAGAATTAGTTAGTAGTTCTCTCCAACTTTCTCTTCAATAAAATTCTCTTCTTCATTTGTTCTTAGTTTTAGCTTGAAAGATCTTAGTTTTTCATATTCCGGCGGAAGAAATAAAGGCTTCAGTAGATCAACGATACTTCGGCTGTGAATATGATTAGCGGATCATTTCTTCGATAAGTTTCTCTTTTCCATTTTATTTCTCTATTTATTTCTTAGCATTTATTTACTTGTTTTTTATATTTTGCGTATAATCTATCATATAGTGGTGGTGATACAAATGGAACACTCACTAAAACATATGAAACCCCGCAAATATGAGTAGTTAGACTTTTCTATCTAGTTCGAGGGGGACGTTGTGTTCAACTAACATGTGGTTATCTTTTCTAACTCTTTAGTAACGTTTTATCTATTCCTCTACTTCAATTTATTGATTTGTTATGCTTGTAAACCCATTTTTGAGTTTATTTGATTATTTCATTCACTTTGGCCAATTGAATCAATCAATCTTTAAATTCAAGTTACTTGCTAGGATTGGAACTTTTGATCCGTAATTATTACTAGATTCCAATCCAAAGTAGCAAATGAATATCGTGCATATTTATTAACAAATCAACTTAGATGTATTAGTTCGAGTTTGTGAAATTGTTCATCTAATTCAACTCATTCTTCTTGTTCATTTCACACTAGCTTTGCATTAAATCCTAAGAATTTGTTTAGGGTTATCCAATAGCTAGATGTTAAGTTAAAGAACTCACTTTAATTTGATACACTTAAGGAAGAATTCGTTAATCAGAGCTTCTTGGTTAATTGAGAGTTGATAAATTGAAGAAGGAATAGTAACACGTTGCATGGGAAAGATAAATATAAGTTGTTGACACAACCGAACCCGAGAACTAGATATTTTGTACAATTGTTTTATTTCAATCTTTTATTTTGACGTTCGATTTTCTATTTTTATTCAAATATCACAAAACCCCCCTTTTTCTATATTAATTGATAAAATCAACTAGATTAAGCACCGTTCCTCTTGGGTTCGACCCTCACTTACCACTTCTACATTAATTTGTAGTTTTGAAACCGAGTAAGGAAATAAAATAAATTTTAGCGTACTGCGACAACACGCCCAGAAGTGTAGATGATTTTGTTGCTCTTCTACTCTATGTAGATGATATCATCATAGATGGAACTAAGGAGATTGCCATAGATCACCTAAAGCAAAGACTCTATACCTACTTTAAAATGAAAGACTTGGGTGGCTTAAGATTCTTTTTGGGACTAGAGATAGCTAGATCAGCAGCTGGATTTACTTGTGCCAAAGGAAATTTGCACTTGAGCTACTAGATGAATACACTCAACTGGGGGCTAAACCTTGTAAAACCCCAATGGAAATGAATCATGGGTTGGTCCACTAAGATGGAGACACATTGCAGGAGGTCACTTTTTACAGACAGCTGGTTGGTAAGCTCTTGTATCTGAGTATAACAACACTAGATATAAGCTACTCTATTGGAGTACTCTCTCAGTTCATGGATAAGCCTAATCAAAGGCACTTACAAGCTACTTTTAGAGTGTTGAAATATATTAAGGATGCACCAGGACAAGGAATCCTTTTCTCTTCCAAATTAGAATTGAAACTCAGAGCCTATGCTAATAGTGATTGGGCAGGGTGTCAAGAAATGAGGAAATCCATTACAGGGTTTTGTGTATTCCTTGATCAGTTGGAAGTCGAAAAAGCAATCAACTGTCTCAAGAAGCTCTACAGAAGCCGAGTATAGGGTAATGGCTAGTACAGTGGCCGAAGTTACCTGGATAAACTATGTGTAAGTGATCTGAAGATAAAATGCTTGGGACGTGCTGTGTAACGCCCCGAATTCGAAGAACTCGAAACGTTGGTTCTTTTTCTAAAACTATTTATTTATTTATTTTATATATATAATATTAAATGCGAAATATAACAAATATAAAAAAAATACGGAAGTTTATATAAAAATATCATTAAGATGCGGAAATTCGGTTTAAATAGCAACCATATAGAGTATCTTATAATTATTTGATCTCTAATCATTCAAAATGTCTAACTTAAGATGCTAAGTAGTTCAAAAGGTTTGAAACGACATAATCCAATACAACAGTTTACTCGAATAACAACGGCAAAGACATATCTTATTTAATAAGCTTAGATAGAGCTCCCACGACTCGCCACGCCTCCGGACTCCTCAATCTGTAAGAAGAATGAAAGGCGTGAGTATTTAAATAACACTCAGTAGGCTCTGCGCAAGTTAATCATCTATACAAATATATAAAGCAAATAGTTATGTAACCTCTGTAATATAATACCCGAAGGTAACTCTGGGCCCGAAGGCAGCTCTAGGCCCGAAGGCAAGTCTTTTACCCGAAGGTAACTCTGGGCCCGAAGGCAAGTCTATTACATACTAAAGGCACTCATATAGTATAGATTATTAACTATAATTGCGCGATAAATAAAAGTGAGTCTTTTGAGCCTACCTGAAGTATCTCTCGAGTTTTGAGCCTACTAAGCGGTGAAAATCAGTCCTCTAGCTGTTCGTACGCCTCGTCTAGTCAATAACGAGTTTATTTTATGTTAATACTCTTAAATATAAAGTATCTATAAGTAATATAGAAGTTTGTGGACCAAACTAGTAAGAATATAAAACTTTGGGGGTCAATTTGAAAGAATTTAATAGTTTGAGGACCTAAAATGCAATAAAATTGAAGTAAAAATATTTTAAACTCAATTATAAGATTTTTAAAACATGAAGGACTAATATGCAATTAAAGTTTGGGGGTTAGTTAATTAGGAATAAGAAATTGAAAGATTAAAAGTGAACTAAAAGTTTAGGGGTCAAATTGTAACAATTAAAAGTGTAGGATTTGAAATTTAAATAAACTATAGGGACCAACTTAAACTATTTAAATAAATTGAGGGACTTGTCTCACAAATTTCGGATTGGTCCGGACCTCTCTTCTTCTTAACCCGACAACTCTCTCGGCCTCTCGCTCTCTCTCTCCTCACGACTCTCACTCTCTCGGCTTCTCTCTCTTTCTCGACTCGCCGGCGATTTCTCCGGCGAAAGTGGCGACGAAGGTGAATTTGAAGGTGGTGAAGCTAGTGGTGAAGTCTATTGAAAGAGTTATTGAGTATAGAGGGAGAAATCGTTGGTTAAAGGTTGATGGAGAAATTTGGGTATTTTCAAAATTCGATCAAAACTCTAATTGTTTTCGAAATTAAACTACACTACGATGTTCTAAAGAGGTAGAGGAAGGTGTAGGTATGATTTTTGCGTTGTGAAGTGGAGTTTTGGGCGTAGATGTTGTTTGGGCCGAGCTTGATGCGCATTGTGTATATGTATTGTATATGTATACGCGCGTGTGTGTGTGTTCTGGTTGTTTTCTGTGTGTTTGTATGGAGATGATGGTGTTACTGATGGTGGGTGACGGCGATGCCAGTGGTGGTCGAGGTGGTGGTGCGGCGATGAGGTGTCGGCCGATGTATGTATGTGTATTGTGTATGTATTTTTTCTATTTGTGTGTAAAAATCAAGTGGATAATACAAGAAGATGATTAAAAACTCGTGTGTGATTTAAAACTTGGAACAACCAAATAAAAATAGAGATTTAACTAAAAATATCAAGAAATCTTACCACTTGGAAACTAGTTTGATTTGTTGAATGAGAGGAAAATGAACTTGAAGATATAAATTGTGGAAAGAGGGGAGAGTAGTGAGGCTAGGGTTTTTAAAATAAACCTTAAACTATATAAATAGGGTAAAACTAGGTTACTCCTCCAAATGGGCTTTCTTATAGTATAAGAGATAAAATTGGACCTTAAATGGGTCTATAATTGGATTTAAGGTAGGTATTAGATCGTTATTAAATAAAAACTAAACTTTAGGGACTAAAACGAATACTTTCTAAAGTTTGGTCCTCAACTGTAAATTTTGAAAATAAATAAATCTATATATATATATAAAAACAGCCCTTTTTCCCTCCAAAACACATTCCTAATTTTTCCTACCTATTGAATTTGCCTAATATAAACTTCTATCTATATATAGAATAATTTATATATATAGAAAATGAGGCTTTTTTCTTATTATATTTTTTATTGTCGTAAATCCGTTTTCCCGCTTAAAATAAACTATTTTTTTTTCTTTCCTAATCCATATCCAACTCTCTTTTATTTTTTCCCCTAATATATTAATATTAATGTATAGATATTTTATTTAATTATTTCTACCCTACTTTACCCCATCTCATAATATCTAAATATTCTCTCTATCATTTCCCCTCTTTTTTCTTAGTATAAAACATAATAATTTGTGACTCTATTTTGCTCGATTTGATGAGAGCTTTAAAACAATTATACTATCAATATATAAATTTTTATTTTTTAAAAAAATTAAAATTTACCCCAAATATATAAATTAGTACCCAACTTAAATATAAATTGTTATTAATATAGATTAATGATTACTGATGTAATAAGAATAAAAAATTTTGATAATTTGTTACGACACTTAATTGATGTTTGTGCGTAAAATTCAAATATAATAAGATATTTCATTATTTTGAACTTTAACATCCAAAATTTAATAACAAATAACAATTTTAATTTGTTACCTCATTAGCTTCTGTTATTATTAGTTGTAATTTAGTTTATTGGGAAAAGTATTATATATTTTTCTTTCAAATATTACAAATTTCAATTTTTTTTCTATTTTTTCTATCAAATCTTCAATTAATATATATTTATGTGTCGAATAATATAAGGGTGTTCCGAGAATTGAAATGAATTTTTAACTGATTGTTTTTTCATAATTTTGGTATTTAAAAAATGAAATTATTTAAAATTAACAGTTTTTACTAAGATTTAATTTTTATGCAATAAAAAATTACCATTGATTAAATTTTTGCATAAAAATTCAAATAAAGGCTTAACATTAAAATTAAAAAATAAGATCAAAAATTATTAATTATTTTTTTAAATAATTAACTAAGAAACAAAAAATAATTAAAATTAGATTCAATTTTTTTACACTACAAAATTACGATTCATTAAATTTTTACACAAAAATTAAAAAAAAAAAACTTACCAGCAGCTGGCTCAAGTTTGAGACAAAATTCACTACTATGATCCCCAATGGGTATTAAAAAATTTAAAAATTAGGTTGGACCCAATAATTAATTTTAGAAACAATCAATTATTTTTATAAATAATAAGCTAAAGAATAAAAGTTAATTAAAATTAGCGATTTCTATAAAATTTAATTTTTTGTGCGATCAAAAATTACAATTTATTAAATTTTTACATAAAAATTAAAATAAAAATGTAAAATGAAAATTAAAAACTTAGCTTGGACCATTTATTAATTTTATAAAGAATTTATTATTTTTAAAAATAATAATTAGCTAATGAATGAAAATTAATTAAAATTAGTGATTTCACTAAAATTTAATTTTGATGGGATAAAAAATTACAATTTATTTAATTTTTAAATAAAATATTAAAATAAATGTATAAGATCAATCTATTGAATATATATTTATATCTTTTAAATTCCAAGATATCTTTTCAATTGTAAGATATTTTTTAAATTGGATTCATATAATTCTTAAAATTATGGCTATCAAGCCAATTATTTTTGAACTAATTATTTCTTAGAAATAATTAAATTAAATACAAATATTAACTATGATTATTTAAACTATTATTAATTAAAACAATAAATTCTACTGCCAATATTTAGCTAGACATGGGTTTAGTGGGTAAAAATTGATAAAAATTAATTCCATTGTTAAAAGGAAAAATATAATTAATTTAAAAAATGTAAGAAATAATTAAATTGCTAGGGGTTTTCCCTAAAAAATGAAAAAAAACCTTTAAATTGTAATATATCTTTTAAATTACAAGATTTCTTCAAACTTAAATTCATATAATTCTTAAAAGTGATGATATTAAAATAGTTATTTTATAAATAATTAATTCCTTTCATAAATAATTAGCTAAAAATAATAATTAGTTAAAACAAATTCTATTACAATTAATTAAAATTAATACTATTACAATTAATTAAAATTAATACTACTGTTAAGATTTAATTGGACTTGTTTTAGTAGGCGAATATTGACATGGTTTCGTTGGATGAAAATTAATAAAATTAATTATATTTCCAAAACAGAAAAATGACATTAATTAAAAAATAAATAACGATTAAAATTAATTAGACTACCATTGTAGACTAGATTTTTCCTAATTTTCCTAAAATAGAAACATAACTTTATTTAAAAAAATGAAAAATAATTAAAATTAATTACATTGCTACATAAAAGAAAAATATGCTTACGAAATTAATTTATCTTTTTATGTATTTTAACATAAAGTTAAGTTAGCAGTTATAAGATTTTTTATTCTTAGAATTGGGGTATTACATCTTATTGTAAAGTAAGTCGGCTGATATTAAAATGATTATCACAGAAATAATGAATTCTTTTCATAAATAATTAGCTAAAAATAAAAATTAATTAAAAACAATTATACTACGATTAATTAAAATTAATAATATTGTTACAATTTAATTGGATTTGGTTTCAATTGGCAAAAATTGGCACAATTTCATTGGAAAAAAATTAATCAAAATTAATTATATTGCTAAAATAGAAATATAACATTAATGAAAAGATAAATAATAATTATAATTAGTTACATTTCCATGATTGGCTAGATTTTTCCTAAAAAATGAAAGACATCTTTTTACATGCAAGTTATCTTTTTAATTGTAAAATATCTTTAAAATTATATTCATACAATTCTTAAAATTGCGGTTAAAATACTAATTATTTAGAAATAATAAATTATTTCTATAAAGAATTAGCTAAAAACAAGATTTTATTAGAATTAATTATACTACAATTAATTAAAATTAATTATATTTCTCAGATTTTATTGAATATATTTTCATTGGATAAAAATTGAGATAGTTTTATTAGAAGAAATTTAATCAAAATTAATTAAATTGCTAAAAATAGGGAAACATAATTATTTCAAAAAATGAAAAATAATTAAAATTAATTAGATTTTTACCGGAAAGAAAAATGTGCTTACGAAATTAATTTACCTTTTTATGCATTTTAAAATAAAGTTAAGTTAATGCCTATAAGATTTTGGATTCTTACAATTGGGGTATTATATCTTATTGTAAAGTAATTCGAGTGATTATTAGTTCCTAATTAACTTTATTTACTTTTTCAGTATCATTTTTTTTTGAAAATATTCTTTTTTTATTCTCATATGTTTTTGTATTTTCTATGATATTTCTTTTGAGTCACAATTGACGACAAAATACTAATATTTTTTTTTGTATAATTACGGGTGTTTCAAAGGATCTGCTCCATTTTTTTATTTTTTTTAAGTAACAAGCTCCAAAAATAGGTATTCAAATAGTAATGATTTTTTATTTTTATACTACTTGAACCAACAATTATATAATAATTTTTGGTTCAATATGTAGCTTTCGCTGGGGAATAAATAAATCTAATAATTCTTATTTAATAATTGGCTATCGCCTCAATCAATTATTGAAATTATAAGACTCAATTAGAATATTTTAATTGGTTTTCAACTATATTAAATATTTATCTAAATTTCTGTCTCCTAAATAAATATTAAGAATCCTATTTACTTTAATTATTTATTTTATACTGAATTTTCCCTATTGATGTTTTATTTTATTTTTAAGTATAATCAGTTAGATTGTATATTTTAAGTATTAATCACACATATTTTAATTTATTTGTCTTATCCAAATTAATTTAAATGTTATATCAAATCATTCAATATTTAATATGTCGAATATGTTAAATTAGTAAGTTTATACCTAATATGTTAATATATGTGTTTAATATATTTAGAATGTATTTATTAAAGAAATAAAATGTCGAAACAAAAGTTTTGGATTAAACTATCACGATGGCGCATTGACACGGATGAAAATTTTCTAGCGGAGCAGGGACGGGGACGGGGCATGGAAGTTTGTAATTCTTATATCATCTGCATTCAGCCCAGAGTAAATGAGAATGGGTCGGAACGAAAATAAGTGTTTCCCAACGTGGCAAGAATAGTTTAGGGTATGTCGGACTGTACTGACTACATTATTGTTTCTATAATATATCTTTATACTGATTATATTTCATAATTAAAATTTAAAAATCATTATTTACATATTAATTATTAATAACATACATCATAGTGATGTATAATAATTAATATCTTTCAAATTTTATAATTGCATATAATAAAATGTAAAATAATTTTAAAGAAAAAATTATGAGCTCTACGAATGTTAGTAGAGTTATTTTAGTATGGTTATTTTAATAACTATAACATTTAATGTCATTTTATTTTGGGTTTACATAAATAGATTAATCTTATAATGAGCAAAATGTAATCTATTATGATAATTGCTGCCACGAATTATCATCCCATGCAAAGCACGAGCGTAAATGCTAATTAAATTACTATTCTATGGATAATAGTAAATTAAGTTGTGTGGATTTTCGTGAGTTGCTTCTTGCATATTTGTACGATGGATTAGTATGAAATATAGGGGAAATTCTATCGAAATTTTTATAGAATTGTTTCAAGTTAAATTCTTTAAATTTATTGTTGTAACTCATTCTTTATTTTAATTATTTTTTTAGATTTTATGTTAATATTATTAACATCTATCAATAACGTTATTAGTTGAAAATTTTATGCCCCGTGCAACGCACGGGTGAAACAGCTAGTTTTTTATAAATAATTAAATATAACAATAAATAGTGTGAATTCTGACTAGACGAGCGTACGATATTTAAATTTTTTATAAGTAAGATCGTAGCAACACGTTCGAAATTTTATTTAATTAAATATATTTTATTTAAGAAGAAATTGTGGTCACTACATGCTGAGTTGCACTGTGACAACCGTTTGGCGTTATACATATCAAGAAATCCAATATTCCATGAAAGAACTAAACACATAGAAGTGGATTGCCATTTGGTAAGAGAAAAGGTGATGGAAGGGGCTGCAGAGTTGCATCACATAGACACAAAGGAGCGGCCAGCTGACATTTTTACCAAGGCACTTGGATCAAAACAGTTTTACAAGCTTCTTTACAAGATGAACATAAACAACATTTATGTTCACCTTGAGGGGGAGTGTCAATACAACTTATAAAGAAGAAAACGAGCTGGCTTCTAGAAGTATCATTAGCAAGTAGTTAAGTTGGGGTAACCATATTTGCAAGTAGTTTAGCTAGTTAGTTTGGTGATTAGTACATATACAGTTGTATCATGTTTGTTAATTTAATTTCGATCAATTCAATTCTTCAGAATCTCCTTTTTCCTCTCTCTAAACTCAATCAACAAATTCAGGCCACCGCTATCTCAATGTCAGGTATTGTGCTGATTCTCTTTCGTTTTAATGGAAAAATTAGGTAATTTTGTATTGAAATGTCAATTTTATCAATATGTAACACGCAATACGATTTATTATTTATTGTTCTTAGCTAATTTTGACAAATATGATTCTCGATTGAGTTATAAGAGATTTAATTGATTCAGCGAAAATGCTTATTAATTATCGTGTGAAGTCTGTAAGGTTCTAATAAGCCAACGAATTTTAATAAATTTTCTATTCGAATGATCAGGTATGTTACTCTTGGAGTACTTTGGCTAAATGGTTCTTTGGGTAAAGTGGCGAAGGCTGGACAAGTTGTTGGTACAAAGACTAAAGAGATGTGGAATTTAGAATTTAGTATTATCGAATTTGATTGCAAATGTTCATTTTCTAGTACACTTTTGTTGAGTTATGTAAAGGTTACAATGATAGTAAAAGATAGGAAGTAAGAAAAGTGAGAGTGTTTTTGAAGATAAACTACAGGTTTCAATTTTATTTCATTTGTGAAAATGTGGCTGGATCAAATCCGCTTCCATCTATAAATATATTGACCAAGATAAAAAAAAAAAGTTAAGAGTTTATTCTACATCTACTAGTATGACTAGGGAAATTTTCTTAACCACAAATGATAAACCATGTTGTTTTCTGATTTAGAAAGCACAAAGTGTGCATTTCTTAAGCAATCAGCCTGTTATTTCTCCCTCTTTTCTTTTTAATGACTTTCGAGTTCTACTTCCAGATCATTCGAGTTCTACTTTCCAAAAGCATAGTGTTTATCTATTATCTGAGAGCAGTTTTTGCTTTTGTCCTTCGTTTTGACTGTTTGGTTCCTTTATCTGCATTCTAGTTTATTTCTTTATATCATTGGTATTATGTTTAACATCGTTGAATTTTCAGTTCCAAAAGCAGCATGTGCGATTCTTTATATTTTTTTGGTGAGTCAACGAAAGATATTAGGAATTCATTTCATAATTTTAGTCCTTAAAATTGCTTCTGAAAATTTTTTTGTTCATTTCAGTATGAAGATACTATTCTATGTAAAATTTTAGCGACATAGCAGTCTACTATTACAAGAATTCATTGAATATGGTCGATAGCCTTGTGTACGTCCTCCAAACTTGCATCGCTACTAGATAGGAGTAGGGTGACAATAAAATTTTCCTATTTCTCACCTTCTCATATTGGTTTACCAGCTACATATGGGAAGTGCCATTGAAAGGGTGACAATAATAAACCATCCACAAAATGGACATGAAGAGCATGTAGAACAATTGAGGCTCTATTTGTAGACAATAGATGCCATTACTCCATGGTGTTAAGATAATACTTTGTTTCGCTTATTATTTTATCTTTAACGATTAATAAAGATGTGTGCCTATATCTACATATATAAATGAGAATTATTGTATATGGTCAACTCTATATTAGTAAACAATCATGGGATTTGATTGAAATACAATACATTATTCTTGAAGCTTCTAAAAGTCTGGTTTACTTGTGCTAATTGAGTGGCATTCTTGATTTTAGAGGTGTTTCCTATTATTTCTTTTCAAATTAAATCAGCTCAAGTAAAAGAAACTCAATTAATAACATTTTTATGATGATTGCAATTTAATTTTTGGCATTGAACTTTTCTTTTGACACCTAATCCTTTGCGTTAGAGAGCTTATTTATTGCTGATGGTATTGAGGTGTAAGTGATTTGATGTTAAAGGGCAATATTAGTTTTGATAGAATACAGATTGTAAATTCTTTAATCATTAGTTATAGAAGTGAAAGTGACGTGATGTATTTCGTGAAATGGTTTTGACCTGAGTTGTAAGTTGTGGTCATATGTTGTTGCGGGCTATTTTGTTTTATTTATTTATTTTTGTATGTGTGTGTGGGTAAAAAACATGTACTCATTTTGAAAAATGGAGAATATCATGTTTGGATAAGGGGACTGTCTTAAACAAGCTGTTTTGGAGAAGGTTAAAGCACTCCGTCCAATTGATCTCATAAGTGGATGAGGTCTTGCAAAAACTATTGAAAAGGAGACAAAAGGGGAAGACGTCAATTGAAAGGGAGTGGAACTTGAATTGTGAATCGAACAACTTGCCTTGGAGGCGAATGCTTGGCAATGACGGGCAAAATACAATTAAAACATAATGAATAACCTCAAGTTTGATCTCTAGTAGGTGTATGCGGGTTGGCAACTTAAGTGGCTTACTCCGCGTCTAATTTCTATTGGGTAGTATTTGGCTTTGGCCTGTCATAAAATATGCTTTTGAAAAATTTAAACTGCAATGTAATATTGCTGGTGTTAAGTATGGGTTTGCTGCATTGGTTGATTTATACAAAAGTTTGTCTTTAACTTATTATTATGTATTGAAATATTTTTGATAAATAAAGTAAGTATAAACTATAGACAACCGTAGACGCACATAAATTTTTCATAAATTTTGTGCCAAAATTAGACATAATGTTTTTCGAAAAAATTAAGTATATATGTATATATATATATATAATTCTTTGTTTGTGATAGAATCATTTACAAAATATGTTTAGTATTTTATTTTTTATTTGTTGAATTAGTATTCTATTTCTTACTTGAATATGTACATTGTTTTACTCAATGTTAATAATTTTACCTAATTTATTAGATATTCCGAGAAAATTTTCATCATATCTTACAAAATCATGAATTATATGAACGTTAGTTAAATTTTTGTGACTTATCCGAGTTATTTTATTTTATGATTTTTTATATTTATAATCAATGTAGGTAATAACCAAGTAAGATTTTATTTTTGACAAAGTTTTACTAATCAAGTTCTATCTTTTAAAAAAAAAGTTATATCTTTTTAAATACAGTTTTGAATTGGACTAAAAGCTTAATATATATTTTTACAAAAAAAAAAGCTTAAGACATATAATAGAATTAGAACAGTTATATAAATATTAAGATTCTATCTCTTAGACTAGTTATCTAATTCTAACATATTGGCGCCCTAAGTTGGCAACACGTTGGCATTTGATCTTTTGCGCTATCTCTTTCATTATTTAATTTATATTTAATTTTCTTTCTAGTAAGTAATTTATTTTAACTAAGCATAAGTTTATTGATTTGCTATATTTATTAACTATGATGATAATGACTAGCCATAATTTGTATTTAATTAAGTTTTTTTTTTCTGAGTATGATTAGACTATGAAAGCAAAGAATGTGTCTCTCAATGTAATATTTGACATGAAAGTTAAACTAAGTATCCTCCTTTACATTATTATTATTAGTACTAGTGCGTTATTATTATTATTATTATTATTATTATTATTATTATTATTATTATTATTATTATTATTATTATTATTAATTATAATAGTTTGAATCTAGTGGGGTGCAAGATATTTTCTTGCTCACATTAGTGCTTGTTCAGTAGAGATTATTGAAGAAATTACTGGTTTTTGCAGTAAATGAATGAGTGTTAAACTTGTTAGTTGCTTGATTAAATTTGCTTTAACGAGTATTCTATTCATTTTATTGTGTCTTTATTATTATACTTTTCAAAGTTATTAAAACTACTATCTGTTGCACATATTTAAAATAAACATAAATTGATGAGTTTCTAAAAAAAATATTAATATACCGAATATGTTAAATTGGTGCATTTATACTGAATATGTTAATATACGTGTTTAGCAAGTTTCGAATACGTTTACTGAAAAATTAGATATCATTAATACTTATTTAAAAAGTACAAATAAAAGTCTCCAATTAAATGATCACAATGAGGCATGGGTGGGGATAAGAATTTCCTAACGGGATAGGGATGGGGAATGGAAGTGTCCCCGTCCTCTTGCAAATCTTATATCATCCTCAGTTGGTCTCGAATAAATGAGGATGGGGTACAGACAAGGATAAAGTATTTTCCAACAGGACAAGAATTAGATGTTAGGGTCTTGTCGAATAGTACTCGCTACATTGTCATTTCTAAAATATATCTATATATTGATCATTTTTCGCAGTCAAATTTTAAAAATGATTATCCACATATTCATTGTTAATACTGTCTATCTCATGAGTGTATAATTAATATATCCCAAAATTTATAATTGTATTAAATAGAATGTAGAATAATTTTAAATAAAAAAAAACATAGGCTCTACGAAAGTTACTATCGTTTTTTAATATGGTTATTTTGATAACTATAATATTTAATGTTCTTTTGTTTTGTGATTTATAGTTAAATGCATTCATTGTTTCTTTGAAAATATGGAGTCGTTTGTATTATTCGCCTTGTGTTGGTGCTATTAATGATAATTTTATGGTATTATTTTTGAATTGTCTTTATTATTGAGGTTTTCATGCTACTAACATTTATCAAAATTGCTATTTGTTGAAAAATTAGCCTCATGCCCATCGCACGGGTGAAACAGCTAGTAACAATGAGTAAGGGCACTAAGCTGTTGAATCCATTTTTATATCAATTAGCAACTTCACCCGTGCATTACACGGGGTTATATGTATGATAAATATATAAATCCTATTAATACTAAGAGTATAGCATTAACATTTAAAATAGTAATAAAATCAAGATATCACAAATCCCTAACAAAGTACAAAAATTCTTAGAGTCTCTCTTGTATTTTGGAAGAATCTATCCTATAACTAGTCAATTCCCGACGCAACACAATCAAAATAAACGTAAAAAAATTATTGTTTAACGTCTCATTGTCAAGAAAATTTTGATCCTAATGCAATCCATAATTATACAACGGAACACCGGAAAGCAACCAAGAGCAATTCAAAATTTCACCACAACCATAGTCTTTCCGTAGTACAACCTTGCAATTAAGAGTGTTAGATACGATACAACATTAACATAGAATAAACACAGTCACCATAGAATTGGGTTTTGTAAATGGAAAGAGTTCCCATACCTTGAATCAAACACGATCATTGCTCACCATAAGCATAGCAATTCACCCCTTCTATTCTTCGTTTTCACATGTTTTTGCATAGGGGTGATATCTGCAACAAATCTGTTGTTTTTACTAATGTTAAGAGTATAGCATTAGTAGTATTATAATAAAATATGAAAAAAAAATACTTCATAGAGCACTGAACTTCTCATGGTTTTAGTAACGAAAAACATCTTATAAAAATTTTGATAGAATTCGCTTTTATGTTGAACATATTCGGGAGATATTAACTATACACCCGTGCGATCCATGATATTGACAATGAATATGTGAGTAATGATTTTTAAAATTTTATTGTGAGATATAATCAAGATACTAATGTATTATAAAAATAGTAATGTAGTGGGTACAGTTCGACAGACTCCAATACCTCGTTCCCGCTCTGCTCGAACATACTTATGCTCATCCTCGCTAAATCCTCAATTAAATCAGGTCGAATGAGAATGATATAAGAATTGCAATAGGATGGAGACTCACATTCCCCATCCCACTCTGCTAGAAAAATCTCATCCCTATCCACGCTGCATCGTGGTTGTTTAATCGGAGAATTTTATTTGCATCTTCTTAATATGTATTAAGAACATCTAATTTTTTTTTCAATAAATATATTCTAGACATACTAACAAGTATATTAACATGTTTGATATAAAATTACTGATTTAACATATTTACTTAAATTTATCAATTTATATGTTTATTTTTAATATGTATCAATGACACCTAATTTTTTCAACCAACACCTTCGAAACATACTAAACACGTATATTAGTATTTCTGGTGTAAATTCGTCAATTCGATACATTCGGTATATTAACATTTTTTAAACTTATTAATTTAGATGTTTATTTTAAATAATTCAAATTATATAGGATTATTAATGTGGTTGATAAAAAAAATCTCATAGATTTTATATTATTTTGAACAAATATTAAAAAATTTTATATCAAATTAAAATTAATTTGGGCAAGATAAATAAATTGAAATATATACGATTAATAATTAAAATAGACAATCGGTACAAAATAAATAATTTAAAGTAACTAGAATTCTTAATATTTATTTAGGATATAGAGTCCTAAATAAATATTTAACATGGCGGAGAGTCAATTCGCAAAATTCTGATTGAGTTGAATGATTCCAATAGCTGATTGAGTCACCAATTGTTAATTACATAAATAATTTAAAAAATATGTAATTTAAATATTTATTTACCTGTAACCTTATCTAATCTTTATTGATTAAATATTTAATTTAGACATTTATCTGCTTATCACTAAAATTAGACCTTTATGTTAATAAAAGATCAAATAAAAAAGGATAAATATGAAAATCAAAACATTTCCCAAGGTGTATACATTTAATATAGGTTAGATTTAGATTAAATAATAGAATAGAATTGAGGTAATTGATAAAAATACAAACCAAATAATGATACGAGGGAATACTATCGTAGTGTAAATTGATAAATTAAATGTTAGGTCAGTCATAACACATAAAGTTAGATTCTACATTTGTAGAATAACTACAACAAACAATTCATTGGTTAGATTGGAATAATTTTTAATAAAACCTTAAGTTTCTAAACTATGTCAATTTTTTTTCTTTATTTTTTTAAAAGAAAAGATATAAAAAGAAGAATAGAAAAGGATTTGGTAAGTAAATTAATTGTTAAACTTTAGCGAATTGATTAAGTAATATTAATAATAATATACAAAAATAAAATTAATTAAATGTTAAGTAATTACAGATATTACTAAGAAATCAAAGTAAATTAGTAATATTGCTTGAGCAAATGGGCAACATAAACTTCTAGAAAAACCACTAAGAATAAATATTGTGGTGAGCGACATCTATCATATATATAGGAAACTAATAAATCAAATATTAGATGAGTCAAAAAAATCAAGTACAGCCATTAAAAAAAAAACTCACTTCTCGTATCACATTCCATTTTTGTTAAAATTTTAAGTTTGCGGAATGACCGTCATGATATGTTGCAAAATAAAATTAATAAAAAGATTTGCAAAATAATATAACATCTAAAATTACAATGAAAAATTTATTAGTTAGGTTCCGATAATTTTTAATAAAATATTAAGCTCCTAAACTATGGGAAAGCTAAAAGAAAAAGAAAAATAAGAAGGATTTAGTAGGTTAAAAGTCAAAGTTTAATGAATTAATTAAAAAATATTAATAATAATAAATAAAAAATAATTACATATTAAGAAAATAGAGGTATGAACATGCAATTAATAAATAAAATATGCCAAACAAATAGCAATTTTGATAGATGAACAAAACAAAAAAAAAAAAAAACAAAATATTGGTCATAGCACTAACTTAATTAATTTGAGTAATGAAAAAAATTGCCAGGGCCGCAATTTAGGAGGGAAACTCGGAATTGGCCAAAGTAATGCTTTTAATATATATAAATATTATTTACTCCGATGATCAAATTGAAGATAGCATTTATTAGAATATCGATGTTCTAAAACTTGTTGAGTAATCTCTATCAAGTAGGGCATAACCTTTATGCGTATTTCCGTGTTAACGAATATATGAATCCATTAATAAATTCATGAATACTAAGAGTATCTCTAATGCGATACTGTATACGGTGTACATGTGGCATGAGAGAGAAAGACATATAAAAATTAATACATCAATTTTCTCTTTCTTATTTTCTACATTTTTCTCTACTTTGGTAACTTTTTCTTGACATTGTCTAGAGCAATGTTTAGGTGTAGAAAGTGTCAAGTCCAATATGAAGAAAAAATTATCAAAAATAGAGAAAAATATAAAAAACAAAAGAGATAAAATTGATGTATTAATTTTTATATGTCTACCTGTCTTATGCCACGTATGCACTATGTATATTGTTGCATTAGAGATGCTCTAAGAGATTACATAAAACATAGCAATATGTCCCTATTGGGCCCTATTATTATCAATATACTTCTCGTCTATTTCCGATTTCTCTTTACTAAAAATAAACCACGACCATCGTACACGAACTGTGCACACAACAGTAGAAAATCAATATTGGTAACTCAAATAATGAATAATATGATAATTTTTATGCCAATTCAACAATCTAAATTTTATTGTAATCTTAGTATTCAAAAAATGATAAGCCTACATACGGAGAGAGAGAGAGAGAGAGAGAGAGAGACACTGTGGTTTCCTCCTTTTCAATTCTCCAATCGCATGAACTTTGTCCAAGGAACTTCACTCTTAACACCTTAAATCCTCCTTTTGTGTCCTGAGACACGTCCATCTAATGTTTAGAAATTGTGTTGTAATTGGCAAGATAATTGGTTTCCTATTTCAAATATTCTCTCTCCCAAATATACCCACCGATGCCGAAATAAACCAAGAGATTGCATGGTTTTCGCCCAAGCCAATTGGTTGGGGGTAATTTATTTCCCTTTATTTATTTATTATGTATTATTTTATTTATTTATTTATTTATTTTTGGTGTTATGTACAGAGCGATTTTGCGATCGCTTCACTTGGAGTGCTCAAGTGATCGCTTGTCTAAACTTCAAGTAATCTCTATTTTGGTCCGTCTAGTTAAATAGTAGGTTAAGTGACTTCTAGTTACTTTCAATTTCAATTTAGTCCTTTACGTTGTTTTTCTTGAATTTTACCTTTTTTTCATGCATATATATTTAGCTTTCGTTCCTTGTAATTGAGTTACCAATGATTCAATTTGTTCTAATTTTGCCCCAGTGTAGCTCCAATTGCCCCGGTTATGGTTCACAACTAAAAATAAAGAAAAATCAACTAAATTAAATACCAACTCAACAAATAACGAGTATGAATTTAATTATTTTTCACCAACACATTCTTAACCTTAAATTATTTTTCACCTTTTTCATATGATCTTTCTTTAATTTTGAATTGTTTAAAGAATTTCTTTCCTTCAAATAAATTTTTTTGTCATTTGTCAAAGCTCTAAAATCAAGTATGACTAATTCAAATTCAAATTCAAACAACAACAACAACAACAACAGGCTTTTCCCAAACGTGTTGGATACCAACTAGGGAAAAATATATTACAGAAAATGATCTTCGAAAAAGTTACCTTTCACCTTTGGCAATCATATTACAAGAATCCAATGCTAATAGTAATACACTAACACTCACGAATCATAGTGTGAAATATACGTAACAATGGAAAATAAAAGGCGCCCACTAGTTAAGGGTTTTGTTTTGAAAAGTATAACAGTAAAACTAAATTTTTAGCTTTTACGAGTCTACATGACGGTAAGCATATATTGTGCAAAGTAAAAACATATAAAGTAGTAAAACTAAATTTTGGGCTTAATCATCAGTTAAGCGACCCAAATTAAGTTTATTAGAACATAAATTTAAAAAATAAAGAAAACAATAGTAAGTGTATCCCAAAATTTAGTTTATTAGAACATAAATTTAAAAAATAAAGAAAACAATAGTAAGTGTATCTCAAGTTGATTGTAAAATGGACATTTGGATTACCTTGGAACATAATTTGGACTTCAGGGGCACCGTTGTGCAAGTTGAATGCCGTTGAACATGTACACGAGCCTCAATCGTCGGCCACATGTTGGCAACCTAAATTGCCAATATATTTAAAATTGAAATTGTTAAGATTTGAAATAAATTGCTCGGCATGGATTTTTCAAAAGTTTTATATCTAATAAAATCATTTTCTCTACGTATATTTTACCCAGGTGCGTGGCATCTTTTCCTACACGTGACTCTAAAACTGGGGAAAAAAAGGTAAAAACCATGGCACACGAGAAAGAAAAATGCACTAAATCAAATATTGGTAGAAAAGTTACTTGTATTACTTCTACATCTATGTACTAAAAGCCTCTAAAATGAGATAACAATAGTATTGACATTCCACTTCACAATATTCTGATAAGTGACATCTCACACGAATGTAATTTCGAATGTTATCCAATCAGAATTTCAAGAGCCTGTATTTACTTTTACAATTTCTTTTTCAACATAATTTCAAGCACTCATTTCTCTTATTTTATAACTTTCTTCTTTATTAATTACAGCAAGACTTTTCTTTATTTTTCAATTTCTTGCTCAAAAATCTATGCTATGTGTGATTGAAAAATGAAAAATATTTTTTTAAAATGAAAAAATTATGACGTCACTAATATGAGTGATTACAAACGATATTGGAGAAAGGTGATTTTGAAAAATCAAGCTGAAACAAGCTCTTAGACAATCATTATGAAATTTTCTATGCCTATGAAGAATTAAGAAAATAAGAAAAGTGTATTGGTTTGTCGAATATTTTTCCTTACAACTGTAGTGAATTAAGAATAGGAATTGTTTTGAAAGGGATGTCAAATGGATGTTAAAGAGCGAAAGTACTCGTTTCAATCCAAACATTCTCGTGGTCAAATGAAAAATAATGGAGCTAATTATACCAATACCGAAAGTGCTTGACTTGAAGCTAATGTAATGTTTGATAATGATTTAATGGCATTTGTTAAAATATGTATTTAAGAATATTCAAAATGATGTAATTATGAAATGTTATCGCCATATGAAATGACATATAAAGTATTTACTCCCTCCGTCCCACAAAGATAGTCTCACTTTGATTTTCACACAGTTTAAGAAAAATATAATTAATATCATTGGAAAAGTAAAGTTGTGTTGCATTTTTTCAAATATGCCCCTACATTTAATAATGTTAATACATCTTCATTAATAACAATGCATATTTAATAAGGGTATAATAGGAAAAATTAAAAAATTAAATATACATAATTAGAAACGGGACTATATTTTGGGACGGATTAAAATGGAAAATGGGACTATCTTTGCGGGACGGAGGAAGTATTTCTTTTTTCATGGCTTCAATAAATGTCTTGCTCTTTCATTGGTTGGGGAAAGGTGTGGCGTATCAAAGAGGTCCATCGAGCATGTCCATAAATCATAATGTGAGCTTTTGGTGTTGGTTAAGATAAAATTCAGATAACCGTATTCTAAGAAATGTTTATTAATTTTTTTATTTTCAAGCAATTCTCTTTCTTCGTTTTCTTCATACATTGTTAAAAATAGTGTAACAAGCGGTGGGGGGGTGGGGAGTATAACTGTCTAAGAGTATATGGTTAGTAATATGTATTTAAATTGTTTCTATTTCTGTACAATTTCACAAATCACTTTTTCTTATTTCTCGTTTTTTAAAGACTGTCTCTGAAAAAACACAAAAAGAAGCATATAATCAACCATACTCGTAACCACATTTTGCGTTCTTTATGATGGGTTAAGAAGGATCATGCAATGTTGGAGCCTTTTAATGAGCTACTCACAAGTTGGGTATTGAATCCTTGTTTCAACAAAAGCAAGTAATGTTCTCATCATTAAGAACAGAATCCAACAACACAAACAATTATTGTGCAGCTATAATCTAAATTATTCAAAAGCAAAGCCACACCCGCTGAACCAAAATCAAAGCGAACACAAAAGCTACTTTTACAAATTTTCTCATTTAATTTGACAAATTATTAACAAAATCTAAAAGCAGTAATGTTGTGACCCACTAAACGATGGAAAATGCTAATGCGACAATCAAAATGCATAACAATGTGTACAACACACACATATGACTCATTTGATTACAATTAATTTAAAAATGATGTAATGTATAGAAAAATATGATCTTATCAAGTGTACATGTTATACATCATGTTGTACACTTCGTTATACATGTAACAAAACGTCCCTAAATGATTTTTGGGGATAACCAATAATAAAAGTATATTGGATTTCTTTGAGAACTTAATTATTTGCCAAAGTAATTAATTGATGAACAAAATGTATCACATTGATGTAATAGGAAATGTGATGTTGAACAATTTAATGAATAAATGGAAAAAGAGTTATATCATAAATGTCGATAAAATAATTTAGTGATTTAAATTCGAAATCAGAGTCCCTTTTTGGCCATCCGATTTCATTTAGCCTTTTTCAAAATCCAATATTATTAGTTTAGGGCTATTTCTGTTAGCCTGCCCCCAAATTTAACCCTTTATTAATTTTGGAGTTTTCTAGGATGAGTAACCTGATATTGTTTTGCTTTTTAGTTAGGTCATTATGCAATTAGTTCTAATTCCCTGGTAGACTTCCGTGTTTGTATTGAGAAAGAATTTCGCTTGTGCCCCTTTAAAGAGTTAGATTTGTTCCTTTCATTGTTTTCAATTCGTAGCGGTCACATTCAATAAAAATTATTCCATGTCTATGCTTTTGCGCATTGCTATATATATATCAATGAATAATTTTAGACTAATATTCTTAAATGACATTTTAATGTGTTACTTTTTTATGAGATGATGAATGTGTGTCTATGTGATTATCATTTAATATAGATTTATATTATTATCCAATAAAAATATGCCACGGCAATAATGTCGGTTAAAAATATCGAATTCAAATGCTTCGATAAAATTACTTATATATCATTTTATTTGAACTATTTTGATTGGAATAGATAATCAATAAGACATTAAATAAACAGATCGACAATATTAGAATTTCCTTTAATTAAATACTTTGTATTGCGTCAAAATTTGAAATTTGCATATAATATAATAATATTAGAAAGAGAGGAATATAATTAAACTAGCTAGTAAGTACGTACGTATAAATATGAGTCAAAAAGGACATTTATTTCTTTAATTCACATGCATGGCCTTTTTCAAGTTCTACGAACCTTCTATCTATATAAGTACCAAGTCGTAGCTAAGCTCCTCATTTGGTTTGTATCAAAAGAAGCCAAAATGGGAGCTCTTCGCTATCTTGCCAACTTTTGCACTGTTGAAACCACAAACAACAAAAGGCGATCAATGCAGGTACCTATTCATGCATTCCTTCAAATTTAATTTTCTTGATTTATTTACGAGTAATTTTATAAGCATTGGTTCTTATCTTATACTAATAATTATTGTGCTTCTCTCTTTAATTTTACTTAGACAGTCGAGATTAAAGTAAAAATGGATTGCGATGGCTGCGAGCGAAGAGTCAAGAATGCTATTAAATACATGAGAGGTTCTCATCATCAACTCCTCCTTTCACCATTTAAGCTCCTATATATATATATATATATATATATATATATATATATATATATATATATATTTATTTATTTATTTATTTGCTCTCGTTAGACCATAAGCATAATAATGTACAAAGTGAAGGAAAAAATTTTTTGCTGTTTTTTGTTTTAATGAATTATTACAAGGCAAGGGGAGTGTAAAGGAAGTTGAATCAAAACCTAGACCTCGGGGATGAGAGACAGATCCAAATGCTATTAAATCACATGAGTCTTGGCCATTATTAAAAGTAGTTTCTTGAGTTTTTAATTATATATACAATGAGGTCAACGTAGGTCATAAACTCTTATCGACCCATCTCAAACAAATTAAGTAGTCATATTATAAAAGATAATTACACACGTATCAAGGAAGACAAGAAGAATATTTTAAAAATAAAGATGCACATAAAGCGTAAGAGCCCTCTTTCTCAAAAGGGATACATGTTCTTACTATACTTTTAGAATTTAATAATAATAATTTTAAAAATAAAATATAGGGAAAGCAGAAAAATTAAACTAGCGTATCATTTATAAATACAAATTTATATGCAGCTACTAGTTTATTTGTAATGTCTAGGACTAATCCGTACGTACGTAACCCCTAATGTATATAGTAGTTAAAATTGTAAATTCATATATAACACAATTAATTTAAACTATGAATGATTTTGTTCCATTAGTTTGGAAACTATTTATGTCACTTGCTAGAAACAATTAGCTATTATGTTATCTTTTTAAATCATTTTTTTTTTTTAGCTATTAGACAGTATATAATTTTTAAGTTACAAAATATATTTTTCTATTGTCCACTAGCAGACAAACCATGTGTTTTTGTTAAGTGGAAAAAATATCGACAGTGATAAATATAAAAGCTTTCTTTATGTACTTATATTTTTCGTCTCTTATGTATATCGTGATCAACGAAAATTGAAGGTGTAAAAACCGTAGAGATTAACCGGAAACAAAGCCGCGTAACAGTCAACGGCTATGTGGATCCAAACAAGGTGTTAAAGAAAGTGAAGAACACTGGAAAAAGAGCTGAATTTTGGCCATATATTCCTCACAACGTTGTTCATTATTCTTATACTTCTCAAGCCTACGATAAAAAAGCACCTCCTGGATTTGTGAAAAATCTTTCACTGGCACCCCCTGCTACTAATGCAACTGAAGAACGCATTACACATTTCTTCAGCGAGGATAATCCCAATGCTTGTTCTATTATGTGAACGCAAGATTGAGGTTTGACGATGATTTTTCTTTTTCTTTTTCTTTTTTTTGAATTAATTGGTTCTTGAGAGGTGCATCGTTAACGATGCGGAATGTTTGTTATGCATTATTAGACTATGCACGCGGCCATATCTTTAGCTACTTTATTTTGAGTATTAATATATATTGTTGATTGTAATGAAATAAATATGAGCATGTTTACTAGTGAAATAAATAAATAAATAAATAAATAAATAAATAAAAGGGGCATGTAGCGGAGAATGGAGACAATAATTCAAATGAAATCCCTACTACAATAATTTGTTATGGACCTACTTGTCCTTCTTATGGCTTAAATTTTGTAACAACCTTTATGGTGACATTCAAATATGAGAATGACAAAACCAATCTCTTTTATACAGTGCTTATAACAATTTGTTCATTGTTTCACGGGAAAATGCTACAAGTATATATATTTTTGTGTGTATTTATATCACATCCGTATAGGTTGTGTGAAAAATGACCATATTACCCTCTTGAAAGTGGGGGGGCTCACACCCCTATTAGACCGTGATAGAGATACACACAAAATTATGTGTACCTCTAGCTTTACCCCATTTCACGTATGCAATAATTTCACGTGAACGCTCGATCTCATTCCCCATTCCCCAACTCTTCTAACCGGTATCACGACTTCAAGTGTAGTCAATTTACTGTTATTCGTAAGAAATTATTCCCACATGGGTAGCTTGAGTGCATTCTAGAAAGTGAATTTTTAATGGGGGGAACAGTAGAAATCTAATATCACTATAACGTAAGATTTATACAATATTTTTTAAAACACTTGTTATATGTCTACAGAACAAAGGATTAGATGGTAATTTTATTAGACATAGCAAAGGTTACGAATCAAAGAAATCCTTTTGATAACAACATGATATTTAAACAAACCTTTTCAAATAAAAATTTTAAAAGTTTGTGATTGACTACTTTAACCAGTAAAGAAGGTATCCCACAAAAAATAAATGGAAGGAAAAAATTTTTCCTTTTTCTATTTTCAGGTGTTTGTTTTTCCGCCCGATTATTGGTATCTAAACTTTGTGCAATCTTTAGCTTATAAAATCATAAAAAAGTGCAAAATATAATCGTTCTTTGTTGAAAAAGCAGAGGCGATTAGTGGGTAAAGAGTCAAATCACGCAAAATTGGAGCAATAAGAAGGAGATTCAAAATGAAGCCACCGGCTTGTGGCTGCAGAATTGGATTCTTTTTTTTGGCTCCCATATTTCGTCAAATGGAATCAAATTACTAGTCAACATTTGACCAGCTAAGCCTTTCAACATTAAATCACAGGAATTGGCGCAAATGATCTAACAAAAGTTGGTTGAATGCTTTTAATCCCAAGAAAAAAAAAAGAAGATGAAATTGTCCAAAAAAAGACACTTTAGTGCGAAAAAGGTCAAAATGAATGATTTCCGTTCATCATTGCCATTAGTTTTTTTTTTTTTTTTTAGCAAAGCACCAACTAGACTCGTACGTCGGTTTTACGCGTTCGCCGAGCCTAGCTAGTGGGGGTTTGGAATCCCCCTACCTTTTTATTAAAAAATAAAATAAGAACAATAGGAGGGGGGCATAAACCTGACCTCCAAACAATGAAAAGGAATGTGCGAAAAGCAGTAAATGAGGAGATACTATCTCCCTGACAATAAGGAATAAAAGAAGATAAGCAATAAATGAGGAGATACTATATCCTTTACAAAATGTGCAGAAGTGGAGACAAAATAAAAGAAAAATAAAAATGGAAACCTACAAGTGCCTCCAAGTATCTGAACTGTGAAGAATCCCCAACAGTTCAGACAAAGTCCGGCCATTGTGGATGAGAATATGAAGAAGTAACAGACCTAGAGCGACTACGTGTCTGCATACGTGAGGTAGCAGTGGTCTGGAACTTGGGCCCGCGGGCCCGAGATTCTCGACGTTTGCTACCGGCTCAAACCGAGCCGTGCTCATCGAAATTATCAACGTCCTCCTCCAGGCGGTCAATCTCCTCATCGGAGTGACGCCGGTGAGGACCAGGCAGATGGATCTCCGGCAATGTAGATTGGGAAGTAGCTTGGGATGGGACGGAGGCTTCGGCATTATACTGGCACTCAGGCAGAGGAGAGGCGACGGTCACAGTCGGCGCCACGGAAGGGATGACTGGTCCCACCAAAGGAGAGGCAGCGATCAAAACACCATCGGGACAAGGATCCACCGGGGGAGCGTGGTCCCTGACAGAGGAGACACTATCCGAGATAGCGACCCCGGGAGCAACCTGACGATCTATAAGAGGAGCTCGACCAACAAAGCTCGTCTCTGCATCAGAACCAATATCAAAGCCAGAGTCAACATAATGAATCTGAATCGGAGAGCTAACCAACGGAGGCACTGGGGCGGTCGAGATTGGTGCCGTAACAGGTGGAGCATCTGAAAGAACAAGTGGAAAAGAGCCCACGGGGGCAGTAACTGGCTGAGTCTGGAACTGTACATGAGGGGGAATAGGCCTCCATTGACGGGCCGGTTCAGAGACAACTGCAGGCCCCTTCTCCGGCTGAGAACGTGGACCGAGAATGGTACTAGAAGTAGCAAGCGGAATAGTAGTGGCCGGGGAACCGGAGGACTCAGGGGGTGGTACCGGGGGAGCACCAACGGTACACTGTGAGGGGGAGTGTCCCAGGCACCAACATGTAGAACAAAAGGAAGGGAGGTGCTCATAAATAATGTGCTGCCAGAAGCTACGCCCCGGCCCACGGTCAACCCAAATACACTCGGGGCTTATGTTCCAAATGCACCTCTACACAAACTCTAGCCTCGCTGGCTCGCAATAAATCGGCAGTGGCCTCATCAATGTGCAGAGGCTGGCCCACAACCTTAGCTAAGGAATACAATACGTCCTTAGCACGAAAATGAACGGGCAACAGCGGGAAGGAGATCCATACGGGTACAATAGGTGTCTCCTTCCCAGGGTGAAAGTCTGCAGTCCATTTCAAAACCTTCATCTCACAACCACTAATGAACCAATGCGGCCGGGAGAATAGACGTGTATAATCCACCTCATGGGTAAGATGTATCAATATATGCACACCATCAATCAAACCAATCATATGGGAACCAACAAACCCAAACTGATCAAAAGCAGTACGTATAGCAAGCATAGGGGGCTTCCGCCGAGCGAACTTACCCACCAAAGTATAACGGAACGGGGCAGCCAATCGAGACTCCTCATCATTGCCATTAGTTGCGGGGGCGGCCTTTAAATATTAATATTTTGTCATCTTCCCAAGGGACAAATTAGTCACAAAAAAAAAGAAATTTTGGCACAAATGATAAAAAACGAAGTGTGTTTGGTACGTTTTTAGTCCAAAATAAAAACGGTAGCTACATTGGTCTAAAATTTTAATTAAATTACACAATTTTTTCTTTCGTCTTGTTATATATGTTTATTTGATCCATAATTAATTTTATCGAATCAATTTTATACCAATTAAACAATTTTAATAGAAAATTTTCAATGTATAAGCATTTCTTCGTATTAATATAATAACTTTTGATAATTTTATTTAATGTTAGAGACACACACATTTTGATTTTGACCAACAACTAATAATAAATATAATTATTTTACCTACCTCAAATTTTATTAGGGATATATCACTGTAAAAATTATACCGAATGCAAGGAAATAATAAAAAAAACTAGTCCCCTCCCCTACCCTCCCCCCCCCAACAAAACAAAACCACCACCAGGCTAGTGATCTGGTGGTGGTCGAACACTATCAGAGTGGTGGGTTTCAAAAACCGTCAGCAAAGAAAACCACCACCACCACCATTAGCCTGGTGGTGGTTTGGGAGGGAGGGTTTTTTAATTTTAAATTTTAAAATTTTTGATTATTTTATTTTACTTTTTTATTTGGGAAATTGACTCAAATAGTCCATTTTAATTGTTTGTTTTACGCGATTGGCCCAAAATAAAAAAATATAGCGGATTTGGTCCCAAAAAAAACTTTTGTGCTAAAATGGTCCAAATAGACGGTTTGCATGTATTTTGACCGTTAGTTTAGCTTATTTTGTCTTTTTCCTATGGGCATTTTGGGCATTGTGATTATGGTAACTTATTTACCATTGCAATTGAATCCCAAAATTTCAAACTCATATACTTTAGTCCAAACTAAAATTTATAAAAAAATGTATAAATTTTTATTTTATTTTTTGTATATTTTTATTTGATCCGCAATTAATTTTATCAGATTAATTTAATGCTAATTAAATAGTTTTCACAAAAAATTTTCAACACTGTAGTATTTGTTCGCATTAATATCGTAAATTTTCATGATATTTCTTTACCATTAAAAGCATTAAGGCACGTACATTTTAATATTACCCAATAGCTAATAGTAAATATAATTACAATGACTACATAAAATTTTAGTAGGAATATACCACTATAAAAACCTACCGAATATAAATAAATAATAAATAAAATTAAAAAAAGACAAACTACTTATTAGCACCATCAAGGCTCAACGTTTTGGTCCAGTGTGCGCTAAGGATCTATGGTTTTTTCTAAAAATTTTTGACATCAACCTAGTGTTTTGTTACGAAATAGAAATTTTTTAAACTAAAAGAATAATATTACCTTTTTATTTATATTATTTTTATTATTAGATTAAATAACAATAGTGAAAATTAAATCCGTAATTTTTCAATACGTACAAAGTAGTCCTCGTCAACAACCTATTCTCCACCACCACCATAGCGCCACCACCACCAACTTCGGCAACGAAAATAGAATTGATGGTCAAAAATCACCAGATCTGGTGGTTTTCGACCACCAGATCAGCTGGTGGCTTGAAACCACCAACAACTGGTGGTTTTCGAACCACCAACTGCTGCTGGTGGCTTTCGAACCACCGGCTGATCTGGAGGTTGAAAATCTCCAAATTTGGTGGTTTTCGACCACCAAATCTATTTTTAGGGCTTGTCGGAGTTTCACTGAATTTGGAGGTGGTGGTGCCATGGCAGTGGTGGCGACATTGTGGTGGTGGTGGTGGAGAATAGTTTGTAGACAAAGGCTAATTTGTACGTATTGAAAAGTTACGGATTTGATTTTAAATAATTTAATTTAATTTAATAATAAAAATAAGAAAAAATAAAATAAGAAATTATACAATTTTCAATAAATTTTGGACTAAAGTGTATAAGTTTGAAACTTTGGGATTCAATTACAAATTAGTTACCATAATCACAATGACCAAAATGCCTTTAGGAAAAAGACAAAATAGGTCAAGCTAATGGTCAAAATGGATGAAAACCATCCATTTGGACCATTTTAGCACAAAAGTTTTTTTTGAAACTAAATACGCTACGTTTTTTATTTTGGACCATCTGCGTAAAACAAGCAATTAAAATAGACTATTTGCCCTAATTTTCCTTTTCATTTCTTTACAGTCGGCATAATTTTTACAGTGATATTGACACGCCCCGCATCAAATTATCTCTAATAACCTGACACGCGGCGTGAGCCAACGATGGATGACAACTAAGTGCCGAGTCCACCGCTAAGGCAAACTGTAACTGCTCTGTAACTGCGTGATTTTATCTAAATTTAAATAGTAATAAAGAGTATTTTGTGAAAATTTCGACAGAGTTTCCTCTATATTTTGAACATATCCAACCTGTAAGGGATCCATTCAAATCTCCAAACACTCGACCCAACACAATACAGATCTCCTTTCAAATCAAAGAACATTGAAATCTTTAAAAAAAACCATTATGACCATCGTAATCCAACATCAGTATCGTTTTCCAAAGTTTGAATGAGAATAATATTGAAACGAATTAATGAATAAACTAATGAACAACCCAATGGATCCATTCTTAAGAAACCTATTCTCAACTGAATGCAAAATCTTAACTACATGCTAATAAATGAATGAATAAATGACTGAACCTACTAGCTAAATGGAA
This sequence comes from Jasminum sambac, assembly GCA_018223645.1. Classification (NCBI taxonomy): domain Eukaryota; kingdom Viridiplantae; phylum Streptophyta; class Magnoliopsida; order Lamiales; family Oleaceae; genus Jasminum; species Jasminum sambac. The sequence continues at coordinate 39,323,306 of CP073643.1, forward strand.
ATGTGAGGAGGTGGTGGTCAACAGGCGGTCCAAGCTCACGCTCAACTGCTTCCTGGTAAGAAAAACATTAGGGAAAATGGTGAGTTTTGTAACCCAGTGAGTTGATGAGTTTGAAAATATATATTTATAAAGTATTCCATATCATCTAGCTTTTGAGGAAACTATTGAACTTGTTAAGTATAAGAATAACTGAAAAATACTACAAGAAGTGCTAAGTAAGTTTTCAAGTGAAATACTGAAATAAAGCTGAATCACATCAATGAAACTAATGCTAGAAGCTGGTACTCGAGACTTGACAAGGTCCCAAAGTTTTCAAAGTATTGTAAGCTAAGTTTAAAGATACCATTGCTTAGTTACGGTTAACCTGAAAATATCACCAAAAGTACCAACGAGTAGTAACACACGTGTAGAGAAACTCGATGCACAAGGCGAATTACTTTAACATGAGCTAATAATTGAATAGCTGGTCATACGCTCGCAGGAGCAAGCCCAAAGGCTAAACACCACCATACACGGCCTCAAGCCTATGTGTGTATAGCGATGGGTCCCCAAGACCTATATAAGCTGGTCATACACTATGGAACGAATCACAACAGTGCAAAGCGGGTAAAGATCACCAAGGTACTTTGGCGGTTTTGAAAACAATCATATAACAATTTCTTTTAAAGAAACGCTACAAATCAAATCCATCGTTTTCCCAAATATTTATCGCAATAATATATCATAATAATCTTTAAAAGCATATTGGGATTTAAAACATGCTACTTTATGAAAACTATAATTTTTTCCACTCACAGAACTACGAACTGCTTCTATTTCGGCTGGAAGGCTTTCCCAATCGTCTCGTCACCACCTGAAATAATAACAATGCTCTAATTAAAATCTACACACTTGGTTTACCAACCAAAGGCCTATCCACATTAAATACTACGCTGTAACATTCCTAACCAATCCCTAATTACTCCATTCCATTACCTCATTCCTCTTCTTTTATCGATTTCACAATATTTCATGCCATTGGAACCACCCAACTGAATCACAAAATAAATTCCCATATTTTCAACATTTAGGTAAGGTGGGTTCCAATCCATTTCATCACCCACCACTCAATTACCCTCAATTCCGTTTCAAAATAATTAATTGGGGCTATAAAACATCTTAATAACACGTAATCAACCCAAACTAATGATAAATTTTGAATCCCCAATGTCTATTGGTAGAACCCTAAAATCAATTTCACTATTTACCTCAAATTACATAAGATAAAATTGAAGGAATGCCCTTAACACGCGAAACCGCGACGAAACCAAGCTTTCTCCTTACTTTTTCCCTTTTTCTTTTTCTTTTTTGTTTTCTTTCTCCTCACGCTGAAGTCGGCTTCGGGTCCGTGTTGCTATTCACAATGGAATTCCCAGGCTTGTTTGATTTATATATATATATATATATATATATATACATATATATAATTGCAATTTAGGTCCTTGTCATTTAATTAAGAGATTTAAGTTGGTCCTTTGACCCTTAGTTGCATCCATAGTCCACAAGCTTCCAATTAAATCAATTAAATCCATAAACTTTTAATAGACCAAATTATATCTCTTTAATAATTTGACTTTGACCCACAATTAACGGTTTTGACCAAGTAGTAGCTGAAATTTAAATAAATGAAAATTCGGGTCGTAACAACCTTACCTCCTTAAAAAGAATTTCGTCCTCGAAATTCAGCCAGCTACTGTCCGAAGAGGTGGGGATGCTTAGCTCGCATTTGCTCCTCGTTCCCCCAAGTAGCTTCTTCCACTGGATGATTCTTCCACGATACCTGAACTAGATTGGCGACCACTTTGTTGTTTTTGATATGTTGTCTTCTACCAAGTATTCGATCAGATTCCTCATCGTATGTCAAATTCTCCCTCACCTCAAGTGGTTTTGCTTCTAGGATATGAGATGGGTCTAAAATGTACTTGCGAAGCATGGAAACATGAAAGACGTCATGAATCCTAGATAGCTCACTTGGTAAAGCTAAACGATAAGCGACTGGGCCAATCTCCTCGATGATTTCATAAGGCCCTATATAACGTGGGCTTAGCTTTCCTCGTCTACCAAATCTCAAAACGCCTTTCCATGGAGATAGACGCAGAAATACCTTATCCCCAACCACGAATTTAAGATCTCTTCTTCGTTTATCTGCATAGCTCTTCTGTCTGTCGTGAGCCGCCTTCAATCTTTCTTTGATCATCGCTACATTCGCCGAAGTGAGTTGAACCAACTTAGGCCCCATTAACTCTCGTTCCCCCACCTCACTCCAACAAACTGGAGTTCTACATTTTCTACCATATAAAGCTTGAAAAGGAGCCATCCCAATACTGGAATGGTAGCTATTATTGTAGGCGAACTCCATCAATGCTAAATGATTGTCCCAACTTTCTTTAAATTCAAGGGCGCAAGCGCGAAGCATATCTTCCAACGTTTGTATGGTTCGTTCTGACTGACCATCTGTTTGCGGGTGAAATGCGGTACTGAGGTGTTGTTTAGTGCCTAAAGCATTCTGTAGTTTCGGCCAAAACTTAGATGTGAACCTGGAATCTCTATCCGAAACGATAGACACTGGAACTCCATATAAACAAACTATCTCATCTACATACAACTTAGCCAACTTATTTAAAGGATCGGTTTCCTTGATTGGAAGGAATCTAGCAGTTTTCGTCAACCGATCAACAATCACCCAAACTCCATCATTTCCACGCTGCGTACAAGGAAGGCTAAATAGAAAATCCATAGTGATATATTCCCATTTCCACTCGGGGATAGGCAGGGACTGTAGTAGTCCTGCTGTTTTTTGACAATCTGGTTTTACCTGCTGACAAACCAAACATCTTGATACGAACTCTACTATCTCTTTCTTCATGCCCAACCACCAGTAATGATCTTTCAAAGTGTGATACATTTTAGTACTGTCTGGGTGCATAGCATAAGCTGAACTATGCGCTTCCTCTAAAATCTCTCTCTTTAATTCTTCAATGTTAGGCACACATAATCTGTTTCCCATAACTAAAGCACCATCATCTGCGATTGCATAATCTTTTCGTAATCCGAGATCAACCTCCTCCTTCAGTTTCTTAAATGACAAATCCCGAAATTGTGCTTCCTTAACCTTAGCAACCAAGGTAGGTCTCACATGGAAGCTAGCTAATATCCCTCCTGTTGGAGTTGTGGACAATTCGGTATTCAACTTCTTGAACTCACCAATCAACAAAGCTACCATTTCGTTATCCTGTGAATAGGAACTAGTCTTTCTACTCAAAGTGTCTGCTACCACATTCGCTTTTCCTGGATGATAGTAGATCTTACAATCGTAGTCTTTAATCAGCTCGAGCCATCTCCTCTGTCTCAAATTCAACTCTTTCTGATCAAAGATATATTTCAAACTCTTATGATCCGTGTAAATTTGGCATTTCTCGCCATAAAGGTAGTGCTTCCAAATTTTAAGAGATAATACCACCGCAGCCAATTCTAGATCATGTGTTGGGTAATTCAACTCATGTTTCTTCAATTGTCTTGAAGCATAAGCTATGACCTTCCCGTTCTGCATCAAAACGCAACCCAAACCTTGTCGTGAAGCATCGCTATATATCACAAATTCTTCACCTGGAGACGGGAGCGTTAATATAGGTGCAGAAGACAGCCTACACTTCAATTCCAAGAAACTTTTCTCACATTATTCTGTCCAGGAAAATCTAGCATCTTTACGAGTCAAACTAGTCAATGGAAGAGCTATTCTAGAAAATCCTTCTATAAATCGACGGTAATATCCTGCGAGTCCAGGAAAACTCCGAACCTCTGTTGCATTAGTAGGGCATTCCCACTTAAGAACTGCTTCAGTCTTGATAGGGTCTACGTAAATGCCTTCTGCTGAGATTACATGACCCAAGAATACTACTTTGTCAAGCCAAAATTCACACTTACTGAACTTGGCATATAACTGCTTGTCCCGCATAACCTACAAAATAATCTTCAAGTGCTCGGCATGCTCATCACGGCTGCGAGAATAGATTAGTATATCATCTATAAAGACGATCACAAATCTGTCAAGATACGGTTGGAGAACTCTGTTCATAAGATCCATAAATACCGCTGGAGCATTGGTTAATCCAAATGGCATGACTAAGAATTCATAGTGGCCATATCGAGACCTGAAAGCCGTCTTCGATATGTCCGTCTCCCTGATCTTAAGCTGATGGTACCCTGAACGTAAATCAATCTTCGAGAATACCGTAGCATCTCTGAGCTGATCAAACAAGTCATCGATTCGGGGTAAAGGATATTTGTTGCGAATAGTGACCTTATTTAGTTGCCTGTAGTCAATACACAATCTCATGGTGCCGCCTTTCTTTTTCACAAATAAAACAGGCGCTCCCCAGGGAGATATGCTGTGCCTGATGAAACCCTTATCAACCAAATCTTGCAACTGAGCTTTTAATTCCTTGAGTTCTTTAGGAGCCATCCGATACGGTGCCTATGAAATAGGTGTTGTCCTTGGTACTATATCAATTGTGAATTCCACTTCCCTGTCTGGTGGTAAGCCTGGAAGATCCTTGGGAAATACATCGAAAAAATCTTGCACAACTGGAATATCCTCTAGTTTTAATTCGGTGATCTGGGTATCTATCACATGAGCCAGATACGCTTGGCAACCTTTCCTAAGCAATCTTCTAGCATCCAGTGCAGATATAACACAAGATGATAGAACCCTACGTTCCCCATACATAATAATTTTAGGTTCTCCCGGCCTCTCAAACACAACTCTCTTGCGATAGCAGTCAACTGTGGCATGGTTCTCAGCTAAAAAATCCATGCCAAGAATAACATCGAACTCACAAATTTCAAGAGGAACTAGGTTTTCCTTTAATTCTTGATCATTCACCTTAACAACACAATCCCTATACCAATCGTTACCATCTAGTGACACCGACCGAGTTGTCACCACCAAAAGTGTATCTAAGGGCTCTAAGATATGGTCAGCATAAACAGTAAATGCATGTGAAACAAATGAATGGGTAGCACCAGAATCAATCAATGTATGAGCATTCTTACCAAAAATGGACAACGTACCCATAATAACGTCAGGCGACTACTCGGCCTCCTGCTTAGTCACAGCGAAAACCTTTCCTTGAGTTCTTGGACGTCCACCCTGACTTCCTTGCCTGCCACCACCGCTATTAGTCACATTCGGCTGTGCTACACTCGCTGATTTATTATTTCCTTCAACCATATTCCTCTGACCCTGTCTCGTGCTATTGGCCCCCAACTGTGGAGATATGACGTGCGAAGCTCCACCCTCTTGCAGGATTGGACAATTATGACGCATGTGCCCTGGCTGCCCACACTGAATGCAAACATTTGCCCCCTTCAGGCACTCCCCTAGATGGAACTTCCCACATGTTGAACACTGAGGGTATCTATTGGAGTGAGTTCCTGAATTCTGTGCTGACCTAACTCTCTGGGAAGGATGACGAGATTGTCCCCGATAGCTCATAGCCTGCTGTACAAAAGGCTGACTATATCCTGAGCTCTGACTAGAACCGGAACCTCGAGACTTACACTTGAGGCTATTGGTATGATTTACACCTGGCCAAAAATTCTGTCTATTCTTCGTGAAATGCCCATGGGAGTTTCCAGGCTAAGTTTAGCTATTCTGATGTTTCACGGTCATATCTCGACTGTTTCCCTTAGCAATATACTTTTCGACTCTTACAGCTGCCTCCACGAGCGCGCTGAAACTCCCATGACCTTGACAGGTGACTGAAGCTGCAATCACCCCTTTTAACCCCTCTTCAAATCTCCTACACTGGTCATTCTCTCCTGGCACCAAGTTCCTGGCATATTTCAGTAAGTCCATAAACTTCTTATGGTACTGAGTCACTGTCATAGACCCTTGGACCAACTTCAAAAATTCACTCTGTTTGCTGCTCGGGAAGAATTGGGGGTAAAAGGCTTCATCAAAAGATGTCTTGAAAGCTTCCCAAGTAACGGTGGTTGGATCAGCTTGTCTAGCCTCGAAAGAATCCCACCAATCAGCAGCTGAACCCTTCAACAAGAATGAGGCAATGAGGACTTTCTTATCCTGAGGACATTCCATGATTCTGAATATTCGCTCAATGCTCCTTATCCAAGCGTTGGCATCAACTTGGTCATCCGTACCTTCGAACTTTTTCGCTCCTAATTTAAGTGCCTTCTCAATACTGGTATCTTGCTCATGTTGTGGCAAAAGGGAGGCAAGGGCTGAAGGGAGCTCAGCAGTTAAATTTGTATTCGGGGCTGCATTTTCGTGTTCATTTCTAGTTGGAGCCATATCCCCCTGTGCAGGTCCACCATGGGACTGATCAACCGACTCCTCTACTATTTCCTCCTGCCTAACGTCTCCTTCAGGAACGTGTTGAGCATGAAATCGTGCCTGACTGCGAGTTGTTGCACCACAATGTGCCATGATGCTCTACAAAATGATATGAGATTATGAGCAAAAATGTGCAATACAACTTTTCTAAACTTGAAAGGAAAACTTGATGCAATCTTAGACCCTAGACACTGCTTTGATACCAATTGACACGCCCCGCACCAAATTATCTCTAATAACCTGACACGTTGCATGCGCCAACAATGGATGACAACTAAGTGCTGAGTCCACTGCTAAGGCAAACTGTAACTGCCCTGTAACTACGTGATTTTATCTAAATTTAAATAGTAATAAAAAGTATTTTGTGAAAATTTCGACAGAGTTTCCTCTATATTTTGAACATGTCCAACCTGTAAGGGATCCATTCAAATCTCCAAACACTCGACCAACACAACACAGATCTCTCCTTTCAAATCAAAGAACATTGAAATCTTAAAAAAAAGCCATTACGACCATCGTAATCCAACATCAGTATCTTTTTCAAAAGTTTGAATGAGAATAATATTGAAACGAATTAATGAATAAACTAATGAACAACCCAATGGATCTACTCTTAAAAAACCTATTCTCAACTGAATGCAAAGTCTTAACTACATGCTAATAAATGAATGAATAAATGACTAAACCTACTAGCGAAATGGAAATGTGATGAGGGTGGTGGTCAACAGGCGGTCAAAGCTCAAGCTCAACTGCTTCCTGGTAAGAAAAACATTAGGGAAAATGGTGAGTTTTGTAACCCAGTGAGTGGATGAGTTTGAAAATATATATTTATAAAGTATTCCATATCATCTAGCTTTTGAGGAAACTGTTGAACTCGTTAAGTATAAAAATAACTGAAAAATACTACAAGAAGTGCTAAGTAAGTTTTCAAGTGAAATACTGAAATAAAGCTGAATCACATCAATGAAACTAATGCTAGAAGCTGGTACTCGAGACTTGACAAGGTCCCAAAGTTTTCAAAGTATTGTAAGCTAAGTTTAAAGATACCATTGCTTAGTTACGGCTAACCTGAAAATATCACCAAAAGTACCAACGAGTAGTAACACACTTGTGCAGAGAAACTCGATGCACAAGGCGAATTACTCTAACATGAGCTAATAACTGAATAACTGGTCATACGCGCGCAGAGCAAGCCCCAAAGGCTAAACACCACCATACACGGCCCCAAGCCTATGTGTGTATAGCGATGGGTCGCCACGACCTATATAAGCTGGTCATACACTGTGGAACGAATCACAACCGTGTAGAGCGGGTAAAGATCACCAAGGTACTTTGGCAGTTTTGAAAACAATCATATAACAATTTCTTTTAAAGAAACGCTACAAATAAAATCCATCGTTTTCCCAAATATTTATCGCAATAATATATCATAATAATCTTTAAAAGCATATTGGGATTTAAAACATGCTACTTTATGAAAACTATAATTTTTTCCACTCACAGAACTACGAACTGCTTCTAGTTCGGCTGGTAGGCTTTCCCAATCGTCTCGTCACCACTTGAAATAATAACAATGCTCTAATTAAAATCTACACACTTGGTTTACCAACCAAAGGCCTATCCACATTCAATACTACGCTGTAACATTCCTAACTAATCCCTAATTACTCCATTCCATTACCTCATTCCTCTTCTATTATCGATTTCACAATATTTCATGCCATTGGAACCACCCAATTGAATCACAAAATAAATTCCCAAATTTTCAACATTTAGGTAAGGTGGGTTCCAATCCACTTCATCACCCACTACTCAATTACCCTCAATTCCGTTTCAAAATAATTAATTGGGGCTATAAAACATCTTAATAAAACCTAATCAACCCAAACTAATGATAAATTTTGAATCCCCAATGTCTATTGGTAGAACCCTAAAATCAATTTCACTATTTACCTCAAATTGCATAAGATAAAATTGAAGGAATGCCACCACGACGAAACCAAGCTTTCTGCTTCTTTTTTCCCTTTTTGTTTTTTTTTTATTTTTTTTCTTTCTCCTCACGCTGAAGTTGGCATCGGGTCCCTGTTGCTATTCACGATGGAATTCCTAGGCTTGTTTGATTCATGTATATATACACATATATATAATTGCAATTTAGGTCCTTGTCGTTTAATTAAGAGATTTAAGTTGGTCCTTTGACCCTTAGTTGCATCCATAGTCCACAAGCTTCCAATTAAATCAATTAAATCCATAAACTTTTAATAGACCAAATTAAATCTTTTTAATAATTTGACTTTGACCCACAATTAACGGTTTTGACCAAGTAGTAGCTGAAATTTAAATAAACGAAAATTCGGGTCGTAACAGATATATTTTCAATAAAATTTTACGTAGGTACAATAATTACAATTACTATTAACTATTGCTCAAGATCAAAATGTGCGTATCTCTAATGCAAAAGAAAATTATCGAAAGTTATGATATTAATGCGAACAAATGCTACTGTATTAAAAAATTTCGATAAAAACTATTTAGTTAGTATCAAATTAATATAAAACTAATTATGGATCAAATACACATATATAAAAAGATAAACGGTAAAAAAATGAAATTTGATTAAAATTTTGGACTAATGTAGCTATCCTTTTTATTTTGGACTAAAAACTCACCAAACACACTTTTTTGGAGACCATTTGGGCCAAAATTCCACTATTTTTGAATGGGGTAACTAATTTCCCAATTGGGAAGAGGACAAAATTAAATACCAATATTAATAATGATCGAAATAATCTATTTGGACTATTTTCACCCCCAAAGTCTGTTTTTGGACAATTTGGGCTACTTTTAAAAAAAGGACCAAAAGCATCCTCAACCAACTTTTTTTTGCCCATTTGCGCTAATTTCCCTTAAATTAAAAAAAAACTATTTCTACAGATAAAATATACAGACGTAACGGATATCGATCTATTACTATACTAAAAGAGAAACAAAGGTTCTCCTGGAAGACATATATATATATATATATATATCGACAAATAAAATATACAAAATGTAAAAGATATCTATTATTACCTCCGTCCCATAAATATAGCACACTTCTATTTTCACAAAGATTAAGAAAAATGCAATTAATGATATTGGAAAAGTAAAATTCAAGATTATTTTCCTAATATGCCCTCTCATTTATTAGATATATTATTTCAACTACTATATTTTGATGATAACAATATACATTAAATGAAGGTATAAAGGGCAAATAATATTTTAACTACATCCTTAAAAGGAACGTGGCCTATATTTTGGGACTAACGAAAAAGAAATAGTAGACTATATTTTTAGGATCGAGTTAGTACTATACTAGAAGAGAAGCAAAGCATGTTTTGGAACACTCAAGTTTCCCGCTCAAATGGTCATATTTGTTGGTGCACATTTTTTTTAATGATTCTTAATATAATAGCCGCTGCACATTGTGAAATTCATTACAGTTACAAGGTAATCCTGTATATGGTAAGAGATCTTCTATGTCTTGTATGCCAAGACCTCGCATGATGATTTTTTGTGTGACATTTCCTTAACATGAATCACACCACCACCACCACCCACACACCCACCCACCCACCCACCCATCCCTATGTATATTATCCCCTCCCCTATATCCCCCTTGTGTAAAATAAGTAATAAAATAAAATATATACATTTGCAAGATATTAGACTTCAGTCTACATAGCTTAAGAATTGTTTTTAATCTAGAGAAATAAGCACCACCCATTTCTTTCTTGATGTTGTAACAAATATGAAAAATATGGGAAAAGAAGAAAAAGGTTAACTAACTCATTGATCCCACTCTCCATCATCCTTACATTCATCCATTATCCAAGCACTAAAGCACTCAACTGAATGATGGGAAATAACATAAATGCAAAAAGAGAGAAGGCAAAGATAATGAAGATCAACGGTGAAGTTTTCAAACTAACCCTACCAGCATTAGCCATGGATGTGCTCAAGAATAATACAGGCCACGTGTTATTAAAACGAGAAGTAGTAAGAAGTATAGGATTAGGGCTAAATCGGTAGAGCCTCGAGAGGAGTTGAAGGGTAACAAGACTTATTTTCTGGTACAAAATTAATAAGAGAAACGAGATATGAGCTTTCGGTAGTGAGTCGATCGGGTTCAGGGCTGTCTGTTGGGTGAAAATGAGGCTAGCAAGGGCTCAAATGGAGAAAATTATGGAAAAGAGCAAACATGAAAAGGAAATGGTTGAGAAAATTGTTCATCTTTGTCAACAGAATTCAAACAAAGGGAATAGGAGAGTAACATTATAATAACTTGCCTTTAGAAAAGTAATTAAATAAAGAGTAAATTCCAAAAATGGCAATGCACAACTTGCAAATTCTAAGAATATCAAGCTTCTTTTTCATATTCCCATTTTAGCAACAATGCTATTTAACTTTCCCAACATACCCTGCTTTTTAACAGAACAATCATCTTCTCCAACTTTCATCTTCTATCTCTGGTCATCATCTCACCTTCATGTTTATCATCTGTGATCTGTTATGATGTCGGGTATGGGCTTCATCCGAGTTGGGCCCATATCATACTGTGCAGCCCAAAATTGTAGCCCAACTTATCTTGTTCCGTATATGCTATTTAGCTAGTGAACAAAGAAAGGAAGAACAGCCTGTGTATTATTCAAATCGGTCGAGAGATCGCCTTCTTCCCCATCCTCCTCTTCTCATTATCTTCCCTAACCATCCTTTCTGTTAATTCTCCTCTATCCCCAGCTTCTCTTATTTTCAAATTTATCATTTGTAATTCAGTTTAAATCAGTTTGTATGAACCATTATTAGCTCCATTATTATCAAATATTCCTTACTGTTGTGCGATCTGGGCTCGGGTTACCATTAATTGTTAAATTAATTCTTGAGCTCATAACAAATGGTATCGAGGCAGGCTTTCCTCGGCGTGGTTAGGCATGGTGATATGAAGCAGAGATTCGTTAGAGTTGAGGAAACAAATCTGGAATTTCTGACGGACCTCAAGGAGTTCAAGGCTAAGGAGGATAAGAAGTTTCGGGAGATGAATCAGAATTATGATACCATGATCTCGATGGTAGAGCATATGATTGCATTTCTAAAAGGAGATGGCTCAACTTCGCAGCTAGGCACTGGAGTTTTTTCAGACAGCAGTAGAGTTCCAGAGCAAGGAATTGGGAGTTTAAATGGGACAGGTAACTCTAAAGCTATCACTAATCTTCCTAAATTTGAGCCTCCATTTTTTGATGGTGAGATCCTGTCAGAGGTCGGCAAAAAATTGAATGTGGAAATTGGGGAAAATGAGTCTAGTTTAGCATCTCTCATTCAGTTGAAGGAAGTAAAAAATTCTGAAATTGTTGTAGCACATAAATATATTCTGTTGAAGGACGATTTGGATGTTTTCATTGAGGCTGAAAATGAAGAGAGTCATGATAATTATGCATCTGAGGTTGAGAATACACTTGATATTAGTCTCGATAAAGGTTCCTATATGGATATGAAGGCTGATGGTGTGTTTGACAATAAAGATGATGAAATATCTTACAATGCCAAGGGCGAAAATGAGATTGAGAAAGAAACTAAGAAAGTGTCAATTAAGGAGATGAGAATATTGGACTCGAACGAAAGGCCGTCAAGGAAACCGAGTCTTTTGGCAGTAGGTGTTGAAGGAGAGTTAAACAATAATGAACCTGGCTATGAAATTAGTTATGAAATAACTAAGTTTCAAGACTATGTCACTCTTCCCGCTCCATTTGTAGAGTTACCAGTCAAGACAAGAATAGTTGTTGATGCTACCATAGTGACTGCGGGATTTGAGAGGAAAGGGCAAGGTGCTGCTTGGATTGTCGATAAAAAGCTCATCGGAAAACATGAAATGGATTTAGAACAACTTGATAATGGAGTTATTGTCTTATCATCGGGTTGGAAATGTGAGAAGCTCGATAGGACCGAGAGCCTTTGGTTAAATTTAACTGATGGATCAATACTATGCTATAGATCCAACTGGGATGGAGGCGGAGGCGACAATCATGTTGTTGAGCATTACAACCTGAAAACTTCCTCTTTGATTGTAAAGCTTGGAACTATAACAGTTGATTTAGAGGCAGCATATGTCTTCTCTTTTGATGAGAATAAAAGCGCTATGAATCTTGATTGGGATGATCCATGGGACTATTTCCATGCTTTATGTGTGAGCAAGGGGCATAAAACCTCAAGAATTTTGGACCTTGTCAAGATGAGTAAGCTGGCAATACTTATAGCCAATTGTACGGGCTGCTATTTGATAGTAGAAAACTTAGTGTTTAGCGATGCCCAAGACATGGTGGTAAGTGGCGAGAAAAATAACCAAGTGCTGAAAGTACAAGATTGTGGAGAAACCCACAAGATTAGACAAATTGGAGCAATTCAATATTTTGGAGTTCATGTGTACTCTACCGGTTATAGGCTATCTCTAGATATTATATTGGTAGTAGAAGAACTCGGCGATGGAAGAAAAGATTTCCAAAATTCGCTTCGAAGAGTCAAAATTTCCCAACAAGCTCAATATTTTGAAATAGTTCAGGTGTGGTCAACTGGGTATGGTATCTCTAGGAATGCTATATTGGTAGTAGATGAACTTATGCAAAGAAAACGACAAGGACGATCACTCAATGGAGAGCTTGTTGTACTAAAGATAAGTTCGTTGAACCTTGGGGACAAGGTTCATTTTAAGGGGGAGGGAATCTTATGATGTCGGGTATGGGCTTCATCTGAGTTAGGCCCATATTATGCTGTGCAGCCCAAAATTGTAGCCCAACTTATCTTGTGCGGTATATGCTATTTAGCTCGTAAACAGAGAAGGGAAGAGCAGCTTGCGTATTATTCAAATTGATCGAGAGATCGCCTTCTTCCCCAGCCTCCTCTTCTCATTATCTCCCCTAACCCCCCTTTCTGTTAATTCTCCTCTATCCCCAGCTTCTCTTATTTGCGAATTTATCATTTGTAATTCAATTTAAATCAGTTTGTACGAACCATTATTAGCTCCATTATTATCAAATATTCCTTACTGATGTGCGATATTTGCTTGGGTTACCATTAATTGTTAAATTAATTCTCGAGCTCATAACATGATCACCACTTGTAACTTCTATGACCAACTCCGGTCACCATCTTCATCAAAGATTCTATATCCTGTAATCTAGAATCTTGACATTTTATGAAAAATGAAAACCACATCTAAACATTTACTGATCTAATATAATAAATATACCAAAAAATAAGATCTATCACACATACCGATCATATCTCTCAATCCAAAACAGAGCAAAAAATAAAGAAATAGACAAATAAAATTAATTGCAAACCCCGTAATTCGACGAATAAACTCCAACCAGAAAAGAGCACAACCACAATTTGCAAGACTCGTTGGCGAAACATCTTCTCTTTGCTTTATTTTCAGCATCTTCCCCAGTCACCTTCTCCTTCACCATGTCAGCTTCTACAATTGCAAACTCTACACTTAAAAACACAGTCGATAAATGCCTAGTATCTAATAGGAATTTTTTCAGAACAAAATAAATTAAAATGAGCAAATGCCTAGCATTGAAATCGGCTGCCATGAGCAAATTGTAGGGATTGGAGGAAAGAGATGGAGTTTTAGGAGAGAAAGGTTTTAAGGGCATTTTGGTCTATGTCACCAGAAAAAGTTGCATCTCAATCGTTTTGAAAAGTAAATGTCCTATCTCAATTTACCTGTTAAACAATCGTTTCGAAGCTATTCCTTGGTTCAAGTATGATTGTGATCAAACCATAAATTGTTATTTTGTTTAAATATACTTTTTAATGCGAACTGCAATGAGATCACCTAATGTGTGTATACAAAATAATGAATAATAGTTTTGAATGAGTGAAATAAGTTAAAATTTAACTAGTAGAAAGAATGAAAAAGTTAAAACGAAAAAATGTCACATTACACTTTTCATTTTAAACATGCATGCGGACTGTTGAGTTATTTGTGAAACGTAATAGTCATATTTTTTTTAACATAATTTAAGCATGAAGAACGTCAATAAATAGAAAATTAGGAAAAAAAAGTTGGGTTGGGACGGGAGATGTTCCCCAACCTTTGCTCAATTTAATTCCCTAACTAATTAAGAAAATATCCACTCCATATTGGACGGGGCAATGCGGAGCATGATAGGTAGCAACTAGAAATCAACACGTACTGAGACGAAAATATATGTGTGTGTTTTCCTTAGTTGATTTGTAGACATGAATGACGACAAGAATTAATCGTGTAAAACATAGATTCCTATTTCTCATATAAATTCTTCTACTCCCAGTCGTAGGTAGGTAGTTGAAAGTCTCTATCAATAATATAAAATGAATGTCTTATTAGTGGTCAACAATTTTGTTCCAAATGAAAATATCTTGTCAGGCTCAAAGTATATTTTATTTTGTCATATGAATGACTGATACTTCAGAAAAGAGAATTGATTAATAAAGCAACAATAAAATGATCAGGCTGTTAATATATATGAGAATCGAATTCCTTCCAATTGATAGTTGTGAATTTGGTTCATTGAAGAACCTTGTTATCTTTCTCTTAAAAATCTATTCATGTCTTTTAGGTTGTGCTGGACCAAATTTTAATTAAGTAATCAAGGAACAACAACATAGGGCTGTCTCCAACGGGAATGTGGGTTGGAGGATAATGTGGAGGAGAGAGAGAGAGAGAAATTATTATTTTTATTGAATAGGAACAGAAAGCGGTTTAGATGAATAAAATAGGGAAAAGTGAAAAATAGACGAGACGTAAAAATAAATTTAAAAATAATAATAATATTGTAATAAAGAAATTCTTGATGGTTGTCTATTTCTAACATAATAATACAGGAATTCATGTAAAAAAAAGTGTGGTAAATGAGCAAAAAGTGGTTTAAAACAAAGAAAATTCGAAAAAGATGAGAAATATATGGAGCCCACCTAAATTCTTGTGTCTTTCTCTCTCATGAATGAAAATTGACAATGTACATGTGCTTGAAATAAGAAAGATATTGTTTCATCTCTGAAGAGGTCCGGAAGTTTCAATGTAGAGGAAAATGAGGTTGGAGTAAGAAAGATATCAAGATTGCTTCTCTTTTACTAGTAGTATTATTTTACTACTGTTGTAAAACATACAGGTAATAGCCACCGAAAGAGAAAAGTAAAAGAAAAGGAAAAGAGAAAAGGCGTGGAAAATATATTAAATGTAATAATTATATTTTTATTATGTGAATGACTATTGTATATTAGATCAATATTTGTAATACGATGTGCCCCAATATTTTTCTATATATAGGGGTCATTTGTAATGAATTCAATAACGAGAATTTAAATGAAAAACTCTCTCGTTCACAACACGTTATCAGCACGAAGCTCTAATACTATGCTCAAATAACAATTCTCTTTTTAATTTCGTTATCACCTTCATTCCACAGATCTCATATCAAAAATCTCTTCTTTGCTTCTCTCTCTCTTGCTCTCACAAATTCAATTTCATAATTTCATAAACATCCATGCTTGTATATCAACACACAGAGCCTCATGATCAATGAATAATTACAGCAAAACAACAACCAAACGAACCCAAGCTTGAACATCTTACTCAACTCTACCTTCTTCAACAATCAACATCGGCGGCACAAGCTTGAAAGCTAGACCAAAGGACTTAGATGGGGATGAAGTATTAAGGAGATGGCTACACAGAATCCGAAGTTGTGGTGAAAAAAAAAAACTTGACGAGGAAATTGCTCAAAGCTATAATTAGAAAGAGAGAAAAATTTGCAGAGAAGTGGAAAAAAAGGAAAAAGGAAACACGAAGCAGAAAAGAACAAAGGTAAACATGTATATATATATATATATATATATATATATTACTTTATAATATAATAATATATTAAACTATAACATTCGTTTTCTCGAGATATAAGGAGCATATATTATCAAAATTAATTTTTCTCGACTCTATTCTACTCGATTTAACAAGAGCTTCAATTTGACATCAATATTGATAGGGTAATAACTCATTTGGAAATATGTTATTATCAAACTTTCATAATTTGCAAATCAGTACCCCAATTTTTGAAAAAGTTACAAAATAATCCTTGAACATTTTAATATTTACAAATTGAAGAAATGAGAGATATGATAACTATATTTTGGGAAATTACTATAATGGATAACTTCAACCTTGAGCACTGGAATTGATAATTTTACTTTTACGGACTGAAATGGACAATTTTACCTCTACGAATTGGAATGGACAATTTCCATATGGTAGGTTCTACCACCTATTAGAATCTAAATTTACATTTATTACTATGATTTCCATATGGTCGGTCATACCACCTATTGAAATTTAAATTTATTGCGATAATTCCCATACGGTAGGTTCTACCACCTATTGGGGAGAATTTAATTTCTATAATTTAAGTTTATATAATTTGTACTTCAAATGTGGTGGGTTATACCACACGATTGGAGTGAACATTTTCAATGTGGTGAGTTATACCACATAGTTGGAATACATAGCACCAATGTGGTTGGATTAAACCCCACGATTGGTACTAATAAAAATCTCTAATTTATATATATTCGATAAGAATGTTATATTGATATTAACAAAGGGATTTGAACAAATGATGCCACATGTGTTGATAAAATTGCTCAAAGAATCCCATGGTGATAAAAGAAAAAATACCATGGTGAAAAATCTCATTATAAGACTAGTATATTTGACATATCAATAAATATATATATATGCCATGGTGAAAAATTCGTTATGATATATCGATACGAAGAGAAATGCTCTCAAAGAAGCATTTAATAAAGAAATATTCATTCTCCACGTCTATTGATTATTGTTGAAGAAAATTGAGCAAAAGGTTGGAAGTTACCATTGAATAAATAGATGAAAATAAAATGCTCGATAGATCCCAATTGAGAGATTAAAAGAAATATATCGTGGGATCATATGAAATAATCTCATTGGTAATATGAGATCGTATTGATATGAGAAGAAAATGATATTTAAGAAGTTTATGTCACAAATGCTATACTGATGGTGCAATAGACTTCTATATTCAAATAAAGCCGACATGATATTATTATTGTTGCTTTAGAAGCACAAAAATAAGTAAAAGTGGAATATATTGAGAATATTAAACGGTGGCAATAGACACTCAAAAATATATAGAAATGCAAAAAGAAAATACATATTGAACCCGTAAATGAGGGATGCGTCTCGAGAGTATAAATACTCCGTAACTCTGCCACCCCTGGCATCCGGTTCATAATGAGAGATCCAAAGGATCCGAACTCCTCTTTCGCTTGACGTCGATGGTCTGTGACCGAAGGGTTTCAACTTCCACAAACTCTTGAACATATGATTGAATATTTATAAGTAGCTCGACAACCGTACTGGCGGAAATAAGTAGTTTTCTCGCTGATTGAGAAATAAATTTATGTTCCACACCTCGATCTAGAAATGCTAGTAAGCCATCAAAGAAATAGTTAATATTCAACAAACCTATGGGTTTGGTATGAAAATTCCACTGTGCCCATGACGCTACATTGAAAATTTCCTCCAGCGGTTTATAGCCGCCTGGAAGGACAATAAAAGCATCACTATTGCTCATCATATACATCATGCAGTTGTGAATAGACTGCATCTGTAGTATCAGTCCACTTGAACCCATGAGAGTACTCGATCCAATACAATTGCTAGCTCCAATTCTATGAAAAGGTATTACACTTGACACTCTTATCCCCCATAACTGTGCGGCCATTGTAAGACTCTTTAAAAGCTTGGTATTGGTCCCTCCATACAGTATATTGATATTTTGTTTTCCTAACTCCCTTATAAGTTGAGTTGCCATATCTACATATTGGATATCACCTACCAGTTTAGATCCACCAAGAACGCATACAGTTTTGATCGGGTGAGATTGACTTGCATGAAATGATTTTAAAATTCCCATCGTCATCTCCATCTCCATCTCTCTCTTTACACTAAAGTTTCAACTTATGAATGAGAGATACATGAATCCCTCTACTTAAAGATAAATTTTCAAAATAATAAATGATTTTACTATTTTTTTACAATATGAAAAAGAAAACAGTAGAAAAATATCAACGAAATAACATACACTTTCGGTGATTGAAATATATATATATACACATGCATACATATATTTGCAAAATAATATATATATATATATATATATATATATTACAATTACGCGAAATACATCGATTTACGCCGATTTGCTTTGTATCAATATGGGAAAATTATACTACTAAGTTTTTCTTTAAATTTGGTCCATAAGGCCATAAGCTCACCTTGCACGTGTCCACTAGAATGTGTCTCAAGAGCCTGTTGAATATCATCCAAAGACTCTTTACTCAATCCATCCTTAATGAATGCTATTTTATCTTCCCGGTTTCTGGACAAGTACCGCACAGATTTACATCGAGTGTCACAAGTCCACCGAGCACATTTGTAGTATCCTCCTAACCTTTTTGCTCTCCGTTTCTTTGAAAAACTACTCTTACCCATACCAGGCATGTATTTAGAAGGAATCGAAAGCTCACCAGATAATCGAACCCGTGCTTCAATTAACCATCTGAGATCTTGTGGGATGCCCTTATTCATTAGCATCCTCAACCTTTCGAGTCTACTTCGATAAATTCTTTTAAGAATTTTGATTGGTAATGATGGATAGTATTTTCGAAGATTTGAGAACACATTATCCATTATAACGTTTAGACCCTTGTTAGGGTAAAAAATTATAAGTGGCGGGCGATTTATAAACGCGTATGAGGTAAGACTCCGCGTTGGAACAGTGCTATAACATGAAAAGTATGGGCCAAAAGTCAACGATTGAACAGTACTGCGTAATAATGCCACCGAAAGATGATGGGATATGTCGGTGAGCTGTTATAAAAGTAATAAATCATGTTGAGCAATATATAGATCCCGGTTTGATTGATGTAAATAATTTATTGAAATCAAGAACCGAAAGAATTCTTCAAATGATTGTTCTCAATAAATGATGAAATCATTACTAGCCAATGATTGGGAATAAATTTAAAATATATTTGGACCATATATATGGGATGAGATATATGGGCCCACTCACCTTTCATGTGGACTACTATATAATATGATATGGATCCACTGTGTAGTCACATATGTATATCGTAATAGAAAATTTACGAAGTGATTTGCTAATGATATGAGCACGAGTTCCAGATCAAATGATAAAGCTAGTGAGTATATATCCCAAATAATTTGAATAAGACCGTAAATAATTGGATATGCACATACGAGTGGGATAGAATTGGCAAAATATTTAAAGTCCTTCAATCGATTTACCAAAATCGAGAACAAAATATAGAATGAAAAATTACCCCATTAAAACCAAATATTGAGAATATATATGAAGAAAATTATACAAATTGTGTTGAGTTTAGTTGTTAGCATGAGGGGGAGTATTAATAGTTTGGAAATAATGTATGAAATGTATCATGAATTTGAAATTCAAATATGAATCAAACGATCTCATATACCAATTATATATGCAAGCCCGAAGTATTGATATTATTTAAATAAAAATTCCCCAAATATGTATATCAAAGCAAATGATAGAAGATGATTTTGATAAAGGAGGCATACACTTTGAAGAGTATACAGACTCAAGTATATTGTGAAATCTTAAAAGACGATCGATAATGAGATATCTCGACAAGTATATCATTTTGGGGAAAGAAATGAAATTTGGAAGTGTCGACACGGTATGAAAATGTAGCGCTACATACGATCAACGATAATGAGGATATTGAGATATATCGAAGAATAATATTGAAATATACGGGCTTGATAAGAAAATTGAACTATTAAAAGGATAACATTGCTCGTAATAGCTTAAAGCAATGATATTGTTGTACACTATACTCTTTTCCTTGTTTGAGGTTTTTATCCCAAAGTGTTTTTCCTAAACAAGGTTTTTAATGAGGCAGCCTAATCACAATTAACAGAAAATCTCGAGAGGAGATTTGGATATATATATCTAGATACAGTAAGAATGTAAGATCGAGATTGTCGATTGCAAATAAGTACTGAATATGACACAGTGATAAATATGATACTTACCTGAAGGATTTTGATAAGCTTGAAGTATACTTGTACAAAATATGCGTTGCACTCTTTTTCCCTTGACTAAGATTTTGTCCAATTGGGTTTTTCTACCAAGGTTTTTAACGAGGCAACGTTAATGGTGTATTCACATGACTAATGTGAAATTGATTCAATGAATCTATTGAATCTGTTTATAATGAAGACATTACTTGAGTTAGATGATGGCCTATAAATCTTCCGCTAAAAGTGAATGCATCAGTCATCAAGATACAAAACCAAATGGAGTAGCTGTACTTTTTTTCCTTCGATCAAGTTTTTCCCCATTGGGTTTTTTTGACAAGGTTTTAACGAGGCAGCATATGAACTCCCATAAGCATGATCGTTATCAAGGGGAGCAAAATTACTTGTACAAAATATGCGTTGCACTCTTTTTCCCTTGACTAAGATTTAGTCTAATTGGGTTTTAAAGATACATGAATCACTCTATTTAAAGATAAATTTTCAAACTAATAAATGATTTTACTATTTACTTTTTGACAATATGAAAAAGAAAACAGTAGAAAAATATCAACAAAATGACATACACTTTCGGTGATTGAAATATATATATACACATGCATATATATATTTGAAAATATATATATATATATATATATATATATATATATTACAATTACGCGAAATACATCGATTTACGCCGATTTGCTTTTTATCAATATGAGAAAATCATACTACTATGTTTTTCTACTAAATTTACAAATAGGCTCTTTTAAAGTAAGTTTTTCGAGACTATATCGTTCTTGTTCATCTTTAAATTTGGCCCATAAGGCCATAAGCTCACCTTGCACGTGTCCACTAGGATGTGTCTCAAGAGCCTGTTGAATATCATCCAAAAACTCCTTACTCAATCCATCCTTAATGAATGCTATTTTATCTTCCCGGTTTCTGGACAAGTACCCCACGGATTTACATCGAGTTTCACAAGTCCACCGAGCACATTTGTAGCATCTTCCTAACCTTTTTGCTCTCCGTTTCTTTAAAAAACTAATCTTACCCATACCAGGCATGTATTTAGAAAGAATCGAAGCTCAACCAGATAATTGAACCCGTGCTTCAATTAACCATCTGAGACCTTGTGGGATGCCCTTATTCATTAGCATCCTCAACCTTTCGAGTCTACTTCAATAAATTCTTTTAAGAATTTTGATTGGTAATGATGGATAGTATTTTCGAAGATTTGAGAGTACATTATCCATTATAACATTTAGACCCTTGTTAGGGTAAAAAATTATGAGTGCCGGGGTGATTTATAAACGCGGATGAGGTAAGATTTCGCGTTGGAACAGTGCTATAACATGAAACGTATGGGCTAAGAGTCAACGATTGAACAATACTGCGTAATAATACCACCGAAAGATGATGGGATATGTCGGTGAGCTGTTATAAAAGTAATAAATCATGTTGAGCAATATATAGATCCCGGTTTGATTGATGTAAATAATTTATTGAAATCAAGAACCGGAAGAATTCTTCAAATGATTGTTCTCGATAAATGATGAAATCATTACTAGCCAATGATTGGGAATAAATTTAAAATATATTTGGAACATATATATGGGATGAGATACACGGGCCCACTCACCTTTAATGTGGACTACTATATAATATGATATGGATCCACTGTGTAGTCACATGTGTATATTGTAATAGAAAATTTACGAAGTGATTTGCTAATGATATGAGCACGAGTTCCAGATCGAATGATAAAGCTAGTGAGTATATATCCCAAATAATTTGAATAAGGCCGTAAATAATTGGATATGCACATACGAGTGGGATAGAATTGGCAAAATATTTAAAGTCCTTCAATCGATTTGGCAAAATCAAGAACAAAATATAGAATTAAAAATTACCCCATTAAAACTAAATATTGAGAATATATATGATGAAAGTTATACAAATTGTGTTGAGTTTAGTTATTAGCATGAGGGGGAGTATTAATAGTTTGGAAATAATATATGAAATGTATCATGAATTTGAAATTCAAATATGAATCAAATGATCTCATATACCAATTATATATGCAAGCCAAAAGTATTGATATTATTTAAATAAAAATTCCCCAAATATCTATATCAAAGCAAAATATAGAAGATGATTTTGATAAAGGAGGCATACACTTTGAAGAGTATACAGACTCAAGTATATTGTGAAATCTTAAAGACGATCGATAATGAGATATCTCGACAAGTATATCATTTTGGGGAAAGAAATGAAATTTGGAAGTGTCGACACGGTATGAAAATGTAGCGCTACATACGATCAACGATAATGAGGATATTGAGATATATCGAAGAATAATATTGAAATATACGGGCTTGATAAGAAAATTGAACTATTAAAAGGATAACATTGCTCGTAATAGCTTAAAGCAATGATATTGTTGTACACTGTACTCTTTTCCTTGTTTGAGGTTTTTATCCCAAAGTGTTTTTCCTAAACAAGGTTTTTAATGAGGCAACATAATTACAATTAACAGAAAATCTCGAGAGGAGATTTGGATATATATATCTAGATACAGTAAGAATGTAAGATCGAGATTGTCGATTGCAAATAAGTACTGAATATGACATAGTGATAAATATGATACTTACCTGAAGGATTTTGATATGCTTGAAGTATACTTGTACAAAATATGCGTTGCATTCTTTTTCCCTTGACTAAGATTTTGTCCAATTGGGTTTTTCTACCAAGGTTTTTAACGAGGCAACGTTAATGGTGTATTCACATGAATAATGTGAAATTGATTCAATGAATCTATTGAATCTGTTTATAATGAAGACATTACTTAAGTTGGATGATGGCCTATAAATCTTCCGCTAAAAGTGAATGCATCAGTCATCAAGATACAAAACCAAATGGAGTAGCTGTAATTTTTTTCCTTCGATCAAGTTTTTCCCCATTGGGTTTTCTTGACAAGGTTTTAACGAGGCAGCACATGAACTCCCATAAGAATGATAGTTATCAGGGGGAGCAAAATTACTTGTACAAAATATGCATTGCACTCTTTTTCCCTTGACTAAGATTTTGTCCAATTTGTTTTTCTACCAAGGTTTTAACGAGGCAACGTTAATAGTGTATTCACATGAATAATGTGAAATTGATTCAATGAATCTATTGAATCTGTTTATAATGAAGACATTACTTGAGTTAGATGATGGCCTATAAATCTTCCGCTAAAAGTGAATGCATCAGTCATCAAGATACAAAACCAAATGGAGTAGCTGTACTTTTTTTCCTTCGATCAAGTTTTTCCCCATTGGGTTTTATTGACAAGGTTTTAACGAGGCGAGCACTTGAACTCCCATAAGAATGATCGTTATCAGGGGGAGCAATTTATTGTTTTTCTCTTTGCTCGACTTTTTGTTCTACGAGGTTTTCTTGAAGCAATGTATAATCACTCAAGCTCTCCTACAATTAGTTTGGAAGTTTTTCTCCCATTGAGTTTTCTCCAAACAAGTTTAAAGGACAGTTGTATAAATAGTCATTCAATGGGGAGTGTTATAAAACATACAGGTAATAGCCACCGAAAGAGAAAAGTAAAAGAAAAGGAAAAGAGAAAAGGCGTGGAAAATATATTAAATATAATAATTATGTTTTTATTGTGTAAATGACTATTGTATATTAGATCAATATTTGTAATACGATATATCCCAATATTTTTCTATAAATAAGGGTCATTTGTAATGAATTCAATAACGAGAATTGAAATGAAAAATTCTCCCGTTCACAACAACTACACCTTTTTCTTATAAAACTAGCATCTTATTACCAAGAATTACCTTAATTACCGTAATTTTCTTTGAATTTTAGACTTGGATTTTAAGTTATTGTTGAGATGCGTGAAGAGAATGCAAGAGCACAATTAATGTCGAGTGAAAAACCTGAGGGAAATAGCGTAAAAGTGGATTTAAATTTGACCCATTCTTTTCCCCATTTCCACTGACTTTTCATACCCACACCAACTCTTCATCTACAAGTAGTTTGCAAAATGTCAATTTGTGGGACCAAACTTAATACATTTACTTATTTATCATAAGTAGAATAAAAATACATCTTGTTAAAAATTTTAAATAAATGCAATGATATAAAATAACAATATGGTATACTCAATTTTAAAATAAAAAGTTCATTAAAAAGCAAAAAACAAAAAATAAAAATAAAAATTGCAAAATACGTGTCATTAAAATGCAAATGTTATTGTCAATAGATAGAAAATCAATTTATATAAAAGAATGAAAACAATACAAAAAAATATAATTTATACAAAGAAAAGTCTATACCCAAATTTCCCCTTCACATTATTTCAAAATAGTTTTCTTCCCTTGATTTTCCCCCCTCAGATTTTTTCCCTTTCACTTTTTTCCCCAGCATTAATATAATTAGATATGTTCCAATACAATCGAGTGTTCCATAACTGTGGTATGCCCAATGGTTTTCTGGTCATATATGACCTCTATTGGGAAAATCGAGACTAGATTTAGAACCAGTATGGCGAAGCGAGGTGAGTCGAAAAAATTTTTCAGAAAATTTAGACCAATTCAGAAAATTTTTTGGCGACGCTATTTGCTCAAAATCAAAGTTTTTTTTCAAAAGCTTTGATTTTGAGCAAACGGCATTGCCGGAGAATTTTTTGAGCTAGTAGAACTTAACCTCGCTAGGTTGATTCTAAATCTGGTCTAAGTTTTCCCAACGCGATCGTATGTGATCGGAAAACCATCGACTATGCCATAATTACGGAACACTCGATGGTGTTGGAACATTTCTAATTATAACTATACTGGAAAAAAAAGGGGTACTACAGAAAAATGCATACGAATCATGGTGTGAAAAGACAGATTTGAAACGTATAGAATGACGCCTATGTTAGCACTTTATATTATGTATTTTGTACCTTTCTTTTGAATAATTTTATTTGTGCACCCGTTCTCTAACATGAAAGTAGGAAAATAGTCTCTTCAACCCTCTCATGCCTAGCATGTGTTGGCACCTAGAGGTGAGGTGGAGGTCGACGTTCATCGATTCAGTTCAGTCATTAAAAGAATGGGAACCAAAAATCGAAACTTTCGATTCCGGTTTGGTTTTGGATATTCTTTCAGTTCCTTCTTGATTTTTCTATTAAAAAAATGTGACTTTGCTTAATGCAAAATTATATGTTGTTATAGATGTGATTGAGTTTCTTCTTGTGGTTTTTTATTATTTTAAGAATTAACTAATATTTATTTAATTCGATTTATTGTACTTGCTTTCTTAAAAGGTCCGCAAACCCAAAATATGCAATTCACCCATCTCCTCCACAAACAGAAAATTTTGTGTGTTAAGTAGTACTTCTAGGCGACTAAAAATTTGACAGTCGAAACTATCTATACAAACAGCACCATTAAGTAAATCACAGCATGATTCTTTATTTACAAATGGTCATCACATAGATATGTGACGTTTCATTTCCCATTTCTTTGGATGTTCAATATTCCAATCGCAAAAGCTGACATATACAATTAATTAGGTATATTATATCACAGCCTTGAGTTGCTTTGATTATCTGAGACAACCATTGAGACGTAAAATAAAACAATCACACAACATTCCTTGACTCGTAAATAGTACTCCTGAAATATCACACACTTTAATTTTTTTCGTGCTCACTTTTGTTTTTTACTTGCACAACTTTTATGTCATTGAACATCCTTATTATCGTCGAAACTCAAAATATGGACACAAAGTAACAAGAAAACTCTCAACGTGGGAATTACTACGAGTTCATCACCTTAGCTCGAATGATGAGGCGAATCCGGTAAAAGATTTCCATTGGAATCATACAATATTTTCCCTGAAAACTCCAATGGACGACATTTTTCGCCTTTAATAATCGTTCTCTTCCAAACAACGTCGTCTTCATCATCAAAACCAATACTTTCTTGATACTCTTCTTCTTCTTCATCTTGGACTTTTCTCCAAGACATCATCTTAGTCATCAAAAGAGCTTTACAGCTTAACCTACTTTTCATTCTTTTAATTGCCCCATTTTTCTTCCCGAACCTCACACTTCTTCGTCCTTTGCCATTTATCATAAATTTGCGAGAGCCACACATAAAACTTGCAAGAGAAAACATGGGCACACAAGAACTAAAACGGTGAAGAAGATGCGTGGAGACGACAAAAGTAATGAGAGCTTGTGAATTGTGATATTTTGTCATACACTGGGCTTATGAAGAAGCCAAGATTGACTTGGAAACGTAGTCCACCACTATTATTAAGGGATGGAATGAGTAAATTTAACGAAATGAAAGCTAGCTACAAAACAAGTCAATTGACTTGACTAGGAGGACTACACATGCTATCGTGTTTTACCAGTTGGAATGGATTATTGGACCTTACTTGTGGACTGGATGCTTTATAATGTGCTGGCTGAAGAGATATCTAAAGTATTAATTAAAAATTAAATGGTGGCCACTTGGGGCTAGTCGATCTTGGAAGTGAAGGCATGTTTGGTTTTCTTTTAGTCCCCATACTATAATAGTTCCGAAGCAATCAGTTTTTACTGATAATCAATAGCTTTTTGTTAAATTAATATTCACTCCGTCACATAAAGATAGTTCCATTTTCCATTTTAGTCCGTTCCAAAATATAATCTCATTTCTATATTTAATTTCTTAATTTTCTTATATGTCCCTATTTAATGTGCATCGTTATCAATACACAAGTATCAAAGTAGAATAATAAATAAATGTAAGGGTATATTAGGAACTATATTCTAAAATATTACTTTTTCAAAATCATTAATTGAAATTTCTCAATCTTTTGGAAATGAAAATGGGACTATCTTTATGGGACAAAGAGTGTAAAATATATGCTTCTCGACGAAAACTTCTACTGCTCTTGATGTAATGAATACCTAAAAACATCGGAAACGAAGAGCTTGTTTAATACAATTCATTCAAACAACCACTTTTCCTTACCATCATTTTCAACTGTCCATTACATTTATTTAATAAATTTTCTTATATTTTTAAAGATTTTTCTTTATTTCTAAACCACATATCCAAAATTTATTTTTCTACAATCTCTGCCAAACACTCAGAGCACTACAATTAACTAAGTGATGCTATTCTTAAGTGTAGATAACTAGTATTAAACTGTTGATCAAACAAAAATACCAAATATATAGTATAGGAAGAATCTTAAAAGGTTTCCATAGTCATTATTTTATTTCTTAATCAACAAGAAGATTATACTAGGTGTATACCCATTTTTGTACATCTGAGTCTACACTCTCTAATAAATGATTATAGTCGTGTCAAAATGGGCGGTCCAAGTTGGACCGGACCGTTAGTTGTTGAGCCCACTAAGTAATCTAGCCCACTAGTTTGGGTTTCCGAGCTAGAGTGAGCCCGTTTGGAAAAATTGGACGGCAACCCGTAACTCGCCGGAAACTCATTCCGAGTTGAATTTCGGTCTAGTTTTCCACCATCTTCCAGGCTAAGCCAACCATTAAACAAATTTTCATTTTTCTTTAATTTCGACTTGTATATTGGGTTTGAGCTTCAACTTAACAATAAAGTTGTAATTTAGAAATTAAATTTACTTATTTTGTAGTACAATTACTTAAGTACACAAAAATGAGCACTAATTAATAATTAATATTAAGTTTATTATTGAAAACAAATTATATTGATAATCGGTTGAACACTTCAAAACCTTTTGACAAATTCAAACTTAAAGAATTAAGACAGGTGCCTTGTGGCTCGGGTCCAAATTAAAATTCAATGATACAATTTTGCAGCCTTGACCTATAGATTTGTACTTTTAATCAAGTTTTTATTCCTTTTCTTTCAATTCTTTTTTTTGTTTTTTTTTTTTTTTTGGGGGGTTTGGTTTGGTGGCAATCGAGCCGGCCCACGGGATGTGAAGTTATGGCCCATGGACTGCTCATTCCAAGTTTGGGCTGGTTTTTGGTCAGAGGTTTTTCCAAATTGGCCTTTGGATTTCGTGCCTGACTCACCCGTTTTGACACCAGGACGAGATAATCTATCATTAGTACGCCCCTTGTACTGGTGGGGGCTTTAGTGCTCCATTAGAGATTAGAGTGTACACCCGGGGTATACCGTATACGAAAATGGGTGTAAACCTACCATGGTCCTTATTAATCATACACTCAATATGGGTGGGTCCTAACACCACTAGCTGACAGTTAACCGCAGTTCACAGTTAACAGCCACGGGCCTACACCATGTACGCACAAAAAGGGGACATATGTAAAAGATCTCTACTGCAGAAAATACGTATAAATGAAAAACATGCGTCAATAGAGTCTCAACGATGAGTACTTGGCAACTGGAACTACACCAGCAACCTCAGCAAAGTATATATCTCACTAGTCACTACGCATAGTCTATGCCACAAAGATATGGACGATAACCGTCTTTACAATCGTTAACATGTTTCTAAGTCATACTACTACTACTCATATCAGATGCTGTAGAACCAAGTGCAAAGGCAATGGAACCCACATTTTGGCTTTCAAAAGTCAAGACAGCCTGGACAGAGAAGGGAATTAAGTTATTTTGTGCAACAGAATAAGAAAGGAAAAATCCAGTACTTCAGCCAATTTGAACGAATAAGACAAAAAATAATAATGATCAAGAAATCAACTATCCGAAACCACCACAAGCAGGTGGTGTAAAAAGAACATTACTATTAATCGTGAGCAATAATAGATCATGAATGATGTGACATTTAGTTGGTTCTAAGTGATTTTCATCATAATTAGTCTCTTCAATGTAAGATTTAAAATGATCAATCAATTAATACTGTTTACATGTGAATAATAAGTACTAATGAATGTCATTAATCGTATCAAAATGGGCACTAATGCATTTCCAGACTGCCTCATTTGCATAAAACAAAGCCGCAAAATAACATCAGAAAGAGTACCTCAAGAGGATCTACACATTGCGTCACTACCAAGGAAGGAGCTTCACCCAGAGGCATCACAACACTAGGCAACCTGCATTTGGAGGTCATCATCAACATTTTTGTGGACAGATAGTAGTGGTAATTATACACTCCTTCACTTTACTTCTTAGAACAGAAGGTAGAAACAGAGAATCCATTGCTTGTTCTTTCATAATGAGACCTCAAATCTTACACCTAATTTTCCCAACAATATGTTAGAGTTTATAGCCATGCTTACAGAGGAGCATCAACTAGTGCTTTCTTTTCGGCCTTCTTCTTCTTCTTACGATTCTTCTTTTTCCGAGATGTCTCTGCTAAACGTTCAAGTCTGGGCTTTTTGAATTCATGGAGAGGAATAGAGTCATCAACTTCATCTGCTTTTCTCTTATTATTTAATGGGAGTGGGTCCTCCCCTTGGTTCACTTCAATAGGCATAGAAACATCACTGAGTTCAGAAGTATCTGTGCGGCTTTTCATTGCATTGACCAACCTGAATTTAGACCTGACTATCTCAGACATAGTCGTCTCAGATTCCGAACCTGGGACCAAAAAAAAAAAAAAAATGGAAGGTACATCGAAAACGTGAAAACGAATAATATATAAATCAAATCCGTTATTTCGAATGGTGTATAAGCACCTAAAATGGACACAATAGCAGAACGTGCTGCAAAATTTTCAGCGTCTTTCTTGTTTGTTGCTGCGTCTCCAGTGAATGTAATACCATTAAGGGTCAATGAAGATACAAAAACTTGAAACCCCTCCGGCTTAACTGTGTTATAAGTGGGCCTCTCGACATTTGTTTTGTTAGCATACTCATTCATGATTGCCTTGCAAAGAAGCCGAGTCACTATACCCTGTACAAATGGCAAAGGGCAAAAGAAAAAGGGTGTTAAGAGGGATAATTCATTTCTATCAACATCATTAGGGAATTAATCTGGCTGAGATAAACCCCACGTTGAAAGATTATACAATAGATAAACAACATATAAGGCAATGAGCTCCTCCTCTCAACAAGGTTTGATGTTGTAAGATGGAATTTGAAGCCTCAACGCGGTACCAGAGCCCCCACTAAGCTCCAACAAGCTACTAGATCCAATTAAGGCTCAAAATAAGCACACAAATTTCGAGATTGATGTGCAGAACAGTCATCACCTTGCACGGGTATCTTAATTCTTAATGTATAAATCCACATCCAAAAATTATACAATAAGAAAACAACATTTAAAGCATTGAGCTAATCCCTCTAAAGAGGATGACCTTTCATGATAGAACTCTAAACATTAATAGCGATAAACATCAGCTGCAGAAAACAAAAGGAAGACTTCCATGCTTGCGTGCGTGCATGTGAGAGAGGAGAGAAGAGAGAGATTCAGTGCATAAATGTTACTTATTCTATTATTCACCTGAGGAAGAGATTGAATGCACTCAAGCTCAAAGATATGTCAAGATGCATAGACTAGCATGGGGTACAGTCAACAATAGACAGGTTTCTTGGCTCACGGAATTAGCACATTTGACAAAATACAATTTGATGCAATATTTCTCTTCATCAAAATAACAATGCAATACTTCCGATGGAAGCATAGTTATGTTCTCAATATGTCATTAATCTATAGTTTCAAAAAGATTCAAGGTTTTTAGTTCATGCAAGGAAAAAAGGTGTTTGGACTTGCAACTTTTTTCAAATTTAATGACTCCATTTTGTATATCATTGTTGCATTTCCATTCCTGCTAGCCAGGTGAATGAAGAATATTAGAAAGTCAATATGCTAAACTAAATCTTGTGCTCCTGTACAAATTCCAAGACTTGTACTTACATAACTTGTGCTGATCATATGATTAAATCTCACTGAAGCTATTTAACTTGATTGGAGCTTTAAATATGAATTAGCTGATTTCACAATGTAAGTAGAGCTACACTTGACTCATGCATAGCTCAAGCTTTTATTAACAACGTAAGTTGGGCTACACTAGCATCACTTTGTTTCTGTTCAATCGAGCAAAGCTTTACAAGGAATTGAATACTTTCATTTTAAAATTGACCTTGATGCTGTGAATTTGAGTTGCATAAAACAAAAGGATTTAGTAGAACTAAATGCAATAAGAAATTCAAGAAGCCATATGCAATATAGTTTGTCTCCAATTTTGCATCCCGGCAGCCATATAAAGATTCACTACCAAATACATAAAGCACAATATATGCAATTAAATTGTAAACAACCAACATTTTAAGGACCATATAGGGATGCCCAGGAACAAAAGTGCTCAGATAAAATAGTATTCTGCTCACCTTAGGTCATAGTTACGTTCACCTACCCACGTTGGATAACACATACTCCATCTCCAATAAAGGATTGACATGTAACAGAAAATTTTGAAATTTAAAATTTTATTGCGACAATGGTTGGTATATTAACACCTCACACTATGGTAGGTTATCGTTTGCCCCTCAAGCTAGTTTAATTATTCAAACAGTCGCAGAAAGCTAAAATCATAGAAATGGATTCAACAAACCTCGTGTATGAATGAAATTCCCTCCTCCTTTGCTTTGCTAACCATATTAACCAATGCAATCTTGGCAACTTCTTGTTCTGCCATCTTTTTATTTGCACAACGATTTGATGAAAACCGCATTCCATTCACACACACTTGGGATATGAAACTGGGAGGATTTTGTGTTTCACAAGTTGTTTTATACACTGGAAGTTGAATGGATGCTCGTTGTGCAAACTGTTGTAAGAGGTTCTTGTGTGATGCTGTTACCTCTCCTACACCAGTTAAAAGAATTGCAAATGTAATTGAAACTAAAACTTCAGATGAAAAGAAACAGATCGGCAGAAAATCTCCCATGGATCAGAAATCAACTTCAGCGGTTTATACAATCAAGCAATTAAACCACTACGAAATTACAGAGGAAGAGGCCGATTCATACATATATTTCCATATATCACAGAACAAAGGCATTTGAGCCTTTTAAAAGGTCAAAATTAGACAATGTATTAATATACAGCACAAAGAGGAAACGAAGAATTTCAGTTTCTCTACTACAATCACAAATTCTGGATGAATACTAATAATTTCACAAATATGCTATCCCTTGTGACAAACGAGGTGAAAACGGAGGACTTAAGAGAACAATTTTTCTTTGAAATTGATTTTGATTACGGAAAAATGATAATGCTAGCTCACATTTGAGTGTATATACGAAACAAATTTGAACATTGGCACGAACAAAAAAAAAAATTGTGAAGCAACTGAAAACCCTAGTAAAATAACAAATGCAATTTCTAGTGCATCAAAAACAAACACCAGTAAAGGAGAAGGAGATTCAGGTTTACCGGCAGGTGGAGCTTCAAAATTTTCAGGTTCGCCCATTTTTGTTTGCTTGCTCCTAAAATGACCAGCGAAAAATGAAGGATCGAATTTGATGGGCAGAAATTTTTACCCGACTCCACTCCGATTCCGATGCCAGCAATCCTTGACATTCATCACCGTATGGTTGCAGATTTGTCCTCTTAAATAAAGCAAAGTGCAGTACGTACGCTGTTCGCCCGGTTTGGGAAAATGCTCGTTGGGCAAAGTTTGAAATGCGAAGAAAATTAACTTTTTTCGGTATAGTCTCCGGTCAAAAAGTAGACTGGGTGCTGCTAAACCCGTCCATTCAAATTTTACCCCTCCCAAGAATTTATTAAAACAAAAAAAAAAAACCAATCGGTCTAGTCAATGGCGGCTGCAACCATCATTAATGGTGGTGACCACTAGCAGGTGAGCGAAACAACTAGGGATGGAGCTAGAATTTGTTTTAGGACCTAACTGAATTTAAAAAGGAGAGTTTGTACGAAAGCTGGAAGGGCGGCCCCCTTCTCGAGTAGTTCGAGGCAGCGCTCTTCTCGAGTAGTTCGAGGCTGCGCTTTTCCATTATAGAAATTATTTTAAAAATATCATTAAAAATTACAATTTCTCAAATTGATTTTGAAATGTAGAAGCACACTAATATGTTATAAAAAATTGATTTGGTTGCTTTGATGTATGATAATTTTTAATTGATTTGGTTTGCAAAATTGGTTTTAACCCCCGTAGACATCCACCCACATACTCATAATTATAGCAAATCTTTCACAAAATTTGATGTTCTAAAATATTCTATATGAGAAGATAACATGACTTAAATTTTTCAAAAATGTAGTATTCTATAAAAATAAATTTTTTTAATGGAAAATACCTAAAAAATTTTAATTTAAAAAATACCAAAACAGGAGGCATGCGGGACAATTGTCTAAGAAAAATAAGAAAACCTACAAAATGAGAAAGCTTGTATTCTATAAAAATAAATTTTTTTAGAAATGAAAAATACCTAAAATTTTTGAAATATGAAAAACAACAAGACATGGAGCATGTGGGAACAATCATGTAAGAAAAATAAGGAACCTATAAAAGGAGAAAGTAGGAACCGGGTATTGAGTCTCGAACCCAAAACTCTTGTGCTTGTAAGCAAGCATACCTTTCCAACTCCCACCTAACTGCTCTCTGACAATTATTGAACAATTAAGTAGTAATACTAAATCTGGACCTAACTACAGCATAGTCCAATTACTACATGCATCCGTCCCTGGAAACAACCTATTTCAACCACCTTGGGCTGTTCGATCATGGCTAGCCGAATAGCCCTCGAACACAAAAAAAAAAAAAAAATCAAATAAATTTGTTGGGGGTGTACTCAATAAAATTGGGGGTCAACAACCTTGGGCTGTTAGGCCAGCCAGACAAAGTGGCCGAACATAACTTTAAAAAATAAAATAAAATAAAAGGTAAAATTGAAATAGATTTGTTTGGGAGTGTACTCGTAAAATTGGAGGTGCATTTAGCCCCACCCAAATAGATTAAGGAGTGGAAGAAAGTGATTTTTTCTTCTTTTTTCTGTTATTATTTTCAATTATTGCTAAGAATTAATTATTATCAAACTAGTTTTCACAAGCGTACAATATACAAAACACGTATTTGATAACTACTTCTTCAATAACAAAATAAAGAATTATTACATTCGAACGTTGAATTAAAAAAGAAATTTAGTGTTTCATATTAAATAATTAAAGAAAATCCATGTTAAATAACTTATATAGGAATTTTTTAACAAATCAACATTACGTTATTATCATAATAATAAGTAGACGTCATAAATACTTGTAATTAAAATAATATAATTTAGTAATCCAATTTAATCGAAAAAATAATCTAATTTAATCAAATAAAAATATTTATCTTTTTTCTTTTAATAATTCAAATCTTTGTCAATGTTAAAAATATTTACTTAACAATTTGTATAAATGATTAAAATTATATTATATTATATTATCATAATGTTAAGCTAATATTATCTCTAACTCGAATTTTCGAATTGAGATAGTTCTCTAAAAAATAAAAAATACTATGATAATATTAAGTAAACTTAATAATTTTTTCATAAAATAATATGATTTAATAATACAATTAATTAGTTTGAAAAAAGAAAGTTATCATTTTTTCCTAAATAATTCTTACTCTTATCCATATTAAAAAACTTATTTAAGAATTAAATAGTGACAATGCTAAATAAACTCAATAAAAGTTTTTTTACAAAATAATATGATTTCATAATCTAAAATAATCATAATGAATATATTGTTTCGTTTTAAATGATTCAAAATTTTATCCATGCTAAAAAGTTAATTTAAGAATTTTACTACCAATTTAAAATAATGTTATCATAATAATAAGTAAACTTAATAAATATTTTTTATAAAATACGATAGTTTAATAATCCAATTTAATCAAATTATAAAAATTTATTATTTTGTTGTAAATAATTAAACATTTTTTTCATATCCAAAATCTTATTTAAGAATTTTCTTTTAAAGCATTAAAATTATGTTATCATAACGACGAGTAGCTTAATAAGAATCTGGTATAAAATAATAAGAATTAAAATCTAATTTAATCAGCTAAAAAAAGATATTATTTTGTCTTAAATAATTTATTTTATTTAATATTAAAAATTTTATTTGAAATATCTTTTAGTAATTGTCAATTCACATGAAAAATAGAAACTCATTTTTTTAAAAATAGAAACTTTTGAGCTATTAAGTGAAGTAATTTTTAAATCTATATCAATTATATTAATTGAAAACTTTAACTACAAAGTAAGGCTCATAGAATAGATGGACAATTCTTACATTTTCTCTTAAGAATCGTGGCTTCATTTTATTTATGTTTTCATTCATCATATTATTCTCAAAAGGCAATGTAGTAGAGTAGGGATGACAATTTCAACCCACAGCCTCGCACCACGAATGAGGGTAGGGATTCCCTACAAATGTGAGCTTATGCGACAGGGATGAGACAACATCTCTTTTTTGTTTGTCTCTTATTTAATTAATTAAAAAATCAATAATCTTGTTATTTTTGAGAAAATTAACACAAAAGAAAAAATAAAAAAATAAAAATGAAATGGTAAAGTACGGTTAGAAGGATTTTTCTTTTGCCCAACCCCTTGCCATTTTCCTATGGGATAGCCTTTTTTTGGTGTATTTGAGGCACGAATTGAGACAAATAAAAATTTGTTATGATGGAGTCATAAATTTTAATTTTTAATATGTACATATACTGAGGTAAAAGAATGAGATATCGACGATGCACATGAAAGAGTAAAATCGACCAAAATCTTTGGGGCGTTTCGAGTAATTGAGATTTTCTTTTTTATTTTTGAATACGGTTGATAAGTGCAAGAAAAGCACTTAAATAACTCTTCTATTTTACGTATTTGTGTGTTTTATTAGTATTATATGTTTATTTTTATGTGTTTTCCTTTTATTGTGTGTTTAGAGTCACAAGAAATCAAAGGAGCCAAAATGGATAAAAGCGGAGCAGCGAAACTTGGACGAAATGCAAGCAAATTCAAAGATGGAGGGCCTCCATGCAATTTTATGAAAAGTTGTTTTACAATTTTTATTGTGCCAATATCAAAGAATATCAAAATAGGATTTCACATTTTGTCGGATCTGAAATCGGAGTTTCTAGTGAAAGTTATGGCCATTGAAGAGAAAGGACAAAGCGTAAAAAAATCAGCAGCTCGAATTTACTTGTGAGTTCAGTAATTTGACCATAAATTTTCTTTACAAAATTCGGATTGACCTGCACTTTATATTGTTGGAACGGACACTCAGAGGACTACAACTTTGATGTTGACCTCTTCAAATGATTCGGATCATATCATGGTAAAAAATGGACAAAATCGAGAGTGATGTGAATGGAGGATTTCTTGGGCCATGTTTTGGTAGAAAATTCATAACTTTCTATTAAAATACCAAAAAAATGAAATTCCAATTGCACAATTCAGCCAAGATGCTTACCTATACCATGATACAATATTTGAACTAATGGAGCAATTTAAGATCATGATTTGGTGGTTACCAATTAGTGGAATCATAATGGAGTAGTTGTACAATTTTTTATCATGTTTTCTTGTGAAATTTTGCCTATAAATAGAGGCATTTGTAAGGAAGGAAATACACAACTTAGTAGAAGAGAATTAGTTAGTAATTCTCTCCAATAAAATTTTCTTCTTCATTTGTTCTTAGTTTTAGCTTGAAGATTTTAGTTTTTCATATTCCGGCGGATCAATTCTTCGCTAAGTTCTCTTTTCCCTTTTATTTCTCTATTTATTTCTTAGTATTTATTTACTTGTTTACTATATTTTGCATAATCTATCATATAGTGGTGGTGATACAGAAAGCGAACACTCGCTAAAAAGTATGAAACCCCATAAGATTATGAGTAGTTAAAACTTTTCTATCTAGTTGAGGAAGTTGTGTTCAACTAACATGTTGTTATCTTTCTAACTCTTTAAGTAACGTTTTATCTATTCCTCTACTTCAATTTGTTTGATTTGTTATGTTTTTAAACCCGTTTTGAATTTATGTGATTATTGCATTCACTTTGGCCAATTGAATCAATTAATCTTTAAATTCAGAGTTACTACTAGGATTGGAACTTTTGATCAGTAATTGTCATTAGATTCCAATCCAAAGTAGCAAATAAATATCGTGCATATTTATTAACAAATCATCTTAGATGCATTAATTGAGCTTGTAAATTATTCATCTAATTCAACTTATTCTTCTCGTTCATTTCATACTAGCTTTGCATTAAATCCTAAGAGCTTGTTTAGGGTTATCCAATAGCTAGATGTTAAGTTAAAAAGCTCACTTTTAATTTAATACACTTAAGGAAGAATTAGATTGTCGAGCTTGTTGGTTAATTGGGTTGATAAATTGAAGAAGGAATAGTACCACGTTACATGGGAAAAGATAAACACAAGTTATCGGCACAACCGAACCAGGAACTAGATATTTAATAATTGATTTATCTATTTTATTTTGTCATTTTAATGCCTATTTCCATTCAAATTTCACAAAACCCCCTCCTATATTAATTGATAAAGACAACTAGATTAAGCACCGTTCCTCTTGGGTTCGACCCTTACTTGGCACTTCTACATTAATTTGTAGTTTTGAAACCGAGTAAGGAAATAAATTTAAATTTTGGCGTACTGCGACAACACGCCCAACGGTGCATTTAGTTTTTCATTTTCTGGTGTAATTTTTAGTACTCCTTGCCAATTATCCCACCTTCGTGGGTTCTTCAGTCAATTAGTTTTGGGTGTTGTGTTTAAATGCCAAAACAAAACTATCTTTCTTTTTGTCACATTTTTTTTGACTTTGAGCTACAAATAAGATGGCAAAATGACCTAGGATGACCCGAACCTGATGAGGCTCCACCCCTAATGGGACGAAAAAATGCTACCCGGTTGTTGGCGGAATGGGTTCGAGCTTCATTTCTGCCCCGTCGTGGGTCGCTAGGTGGGGAGGGTCGGCCTTGCCTCGACCCAAATCTGCCCCATGTAAAACTTTGTTATTTTTATTCTTATACAATTTAGTTATATAAATTTTACGAGTTAGAAAACCGCACAATCCTTTACTTCAACTAAAAAAGGCTCACTACTTCCACCAACAGAATTAACCAATTACCAATATAAATACTATAATAATATTATTATACTAAAATTTAAAGTTAGAAGAAAAAATTAAAAAGGGGCCTGTTGACCTCCAAAAATGAACGTCGATCTCCCTCCCCGAGTCGAGACTGCCGATCTCCATAAATGGGCGCCAATCAGAATCCCGATGTCGACCCCACATCCCTGCACACGTAACAAACCATAGAGCCCCGGGCGGCGGGGCAGGGCTCCGACGATCAAGTCAATAGCCGGAAATGCAAGAAAGTATAGGAGAAGTCGGGTTTTGTTTGTGGGTGTAGAAGACACATACCTTGTAATGAAGGGGCATTACCTATATATAGAAGTGAAATGGGCCGTGGTGGGCCGAGCTGTGGAATGGGCCTTCTTCAGGCCCAATAATCCATTATATTAGTTGACAGAGCCCATTATTTATTTTGACCAGTACCATAAGTCCCCCAAGTCCGATTTGTTCATTTATGTACCGGTCGGAGTTCAAAATATTAGTTGCCCAGGGCTTAGGAATTGTTTTTGTACGGTAATATCACATGATAGTCGGGAGACATGCAAATCGCCTTAGTAAGTTGTCGAAAGCTAGAATTGGAGATGCTTGTACATGGTCTCGGTGAATGGGATCAAAGTATAGTCGACGAGGCCCACGAATCGCCTCACAGGGTATGATCGAGATATAATCGAGCTCGTGAATTACCTCAAAGAATATTACCCAACTTCCGATGAATTGAGGACTTTCGAATAGCCTCAAATATTATGACGAAAACTTGCACTTGGCCTTGGATGCCTTTCGAATAGCTTACCAAGACAGTGATTTGTTGAGGAACCATATTTACCGAAGCTGGAGTAGGCGAGGCATGTCGGCTGAGAAACCATATTCGCCGAAGCCAATGGGGTAAAGCCAAAGTGGGCGAGGCATATTGGTTGAAAAACCACATTTTGAAAACTAGTGCATAAGCTCGATGAGGGCTTACGATCGACATTGAGCTTTCGCCATCAAAGATAAATAAGTGAAAGCAAAGTGCCCACGGTGAGTCCCCCAAGCCCAGACTTTGATATTTATACGAGTTCTGGGGTTGATAAGTAGATAGGAGAGTAACTCACTTGCCAAGACAGCAGAAAAATTGGGCAAACAAATACCAGCCGAGGAGGCGCATTGGGTGAGTAGTCAATTGTAGGCCGAGGCAAAAGCGTTGCTTGCCAAGGATGGCGACAAGGGCTTATGTAGTGGCCCCGAAAAAGGTAAGCCAAGCTTGTGTGCCCGAGCGAATCCCAACACAGTGAAGGGGTAAATATGTCGTGCTTTCGTGCATGGGTCTGCTCGCTCGGAGATAACGTAATAATGAAACTTCTCGTGAATACGAGGCATCGCCGGAGCAGAATAGAGACTTCTCATGAATGTGAAGCATCGCTGGAGCGGAATATAGACTTCTCGTGAAGACGAGGCATCGCCGAAGCGGAATATAGACTTCCCATGAAGACGAGGCGTCGCCGAAGCGGAATATAGACTTTTCATGAAGATGAGGCATCGCCGAAGCGGATATAGACTTCTTGTGAAGACGAGGCATCGCCGAAGCGGAATATATGGCTTCTCGTGAATATGAGGCATCGCCGGGGAATATAGGACTTCTCGTGAAGATGAGGCATCACCGAGGCGGACTTCTCGTGAATACGAGGGCATCGCCGAGTGGAATAAGGACTTCTCGTGAATACAAGGCATCGCCGGAGAGGAATAAAGACTTCTCGTGAAGACGATGCATCGCCGGAGCGGAATATAGGACTTCGTGAAGATAAGGCATCGCTGGGGGGACTTCTCGTGAATACAAGGCATCGTCGGAGTGGAATATAGGACTTCTCGTGAAGATGAGACATCGCCGGGGCGGACTTCTCGTGAATACTAGGCATCCCCAGAGCAAACTTCTCGTGAATACGAGGTATCAGCGGAGTGGAATAAGGACTTCTCGTGAAGCCGAGGCATCGCCGGGGCGGACTTCTAGTGAATACGGGGTATCGCCGGAGCGGACTTCTCGTGAATACGAGGCATCGCCGGGGCGGACTTCTCGTGAATACGAGGCATCGCCAGAGCGGAATAAGGAGTTTTCGTGAAGACGAGGAATCGCCGGAGCGGAATAATAATCAAGCCAAACAAGTAATGGCCGAAGAAAAATAATACCGCTTTTGTAAGACTTGAGTACTTGATTTGGATAACATAGGTCATGAGGGATTATAGATTACCTTGACCAATGGACTGAATGGTGAGGGCTTATGAATCGCCTCAGTGGAGAGCGTTTGTTGCTCACCTTGAATAATAAAGGAATCCACGAACAAAGGCTTGGCCCCACTAATCACTTTTCCCAAGGCAGCCCTGACTTTGCAAAATTCTCATCAACTGATAATGGAAAGGTATACTAGCCTTAAGAGAACTTGCCAGAGGTCGTTGGGGTGACCTTGGTAATGGGAACCAAAGCCCGCACAAGATGGGATCATTGAATCAGTAGGGAGAAGTGAATTTCGTTCAATTCCCACATAGAAATTTAGCATCGACCCTTCAGCAAACGAAATACGATATCTTTGTCCACGAAGCTCGGAATTGTGATCCGTAAAATGCTATGGAAAGTTAACAACCATGTATTTCTATCAATATACGCCTCACGAGCTAATTCTTTTAGGATTGGTCGCAATATTTCAGCGAAGTGGACTATGGACAGCATTCTGGCATAAAAGTTCAGCAGTGAACCAGCTCGAAACAAAATGCAATATCTTTGTCCACGAAACTCGGAATTGTGCTCCGTAAAATGCTATGCAAAGTTAACAACCATGTATTTCCATCGGTATACGCCTCATGAGCCAATTATTTTAGGATTGGTCGCAATATTTCAGCGAAGTGGACTGTGGATAGTATTCTGGCATAAAAGTTCAGCGTTGAACCGCTCGAAACAAAATGCAATATCTTTGTCCACGAAGCTCGAAATTGTGATCCGTAAACTTCTATGGAAAGTTAACAACCATGTCTTTCCAGCGGTATATGCGCGGTGAGTCAATTATCTCCGAACTGGTGGCAATATTTCAGCGAAGTGGGCTGCTCGAAATAGGCAGATTCGGGAGATGTGAATGGAAATGAAGTGTAGTGGAAGCTATCCCACATAGGAAAACTAAAGTGAAATGGACCAATTTATAAGTGAATGCCCATTTGTAAGGTTTAACTAAGTGTTACATGAAGAATGCTCCACACACTACGCGCGCCCGTAGGGGTGCTAATCTTGAGGCAATTTCTTCACGAGCTTTGGGATTCGTATGCGCGGCGCGACCTGCGGACACGAATGTCACACCGAAATTGGCCATCGGGTGCAAGTCGGGTTTTGTACCATCGCACATGAAATTGTCGCTCTGCTCGGTCCTCCGAGGCGAGGCATGATCGTGCATGTGGCGAGGTGGCGTCTCGGCGACCCATGACCGGTGCCCTCTGCGGTGTGTGACATGGCGAGCCCAATGACTAGCCCAAATTTCTCCTTGGATGGGAAGCTATCCATTCCCCCAAAGGTCAACAACTGTGCCTGCAACTGTTAGAATCACCAACCACCCCACGTGCCTGTCCCTGTCAACCCATACCCATTGGTGTAAAGCTGAAAGAAGTCGGCAACGAGGAAACTTCTGCCATCGAGTTTCCTTATTGCTTTTTCCCATGAAGCTTCTATCAAGCAAACAATATTTCTTTCAAATTTGTTGGAGGCAGCCATGTTATGAGTTCAGACCAAAGAATCTGTGATGGCCCAAAAGGATTTTGAATTCTTGGATCCCATTTTCAGTTGCTACCTTTGGCCAAGAAAGTTTCTTCATTTTTCTTTTTGCTCGAGAATCACCATCTCCTCCAAGATTAACTCAGGAAATCTTTTTCAAGATTTTGTCCTTCGCCGGAAAATGCCTTTTTGAAGATTTTCCAGCGGCTTTCCTCTTCCCACAGATGGCGCCAATCTGTTGACCTCCAAAAATGAACGTCGATCTCCCTCCCCGAGTCGAGACAGCTGACATCCATAAATGGGCACCAATCACAATCTCGATGTCGACCTCGTATCCCTGCACACGTAACAAACCGTTAGAGCCCCGGGCCACTGTAGCGGCGGCGGGGACTCCGACGGTCAAGTCAACGGCCGGAAATACAAGAAAGTATAGGGAAAGTCGGGTTTTGTTTGTGGGTGTAGAATAGACATAACTTTTAATGAAGGGCATTACCTATATATGGAAGTGAAATGGGCCGTGGTGGGTCGAGCTGTGGAATGGGCCTTCTTGAGGCCCAATAATCCATTATATTAGTTGACAGAGCCCATTATTTATTTTGACTAGTAACAGGGCCATCAAATGGGGCGGGTTCGATATCCTTCCCGCACTCCGCCACCAGATCTGCCCGAATCCGGCCCGTGACTCATGGGCCATAGGACGGGTCAAGATATACAAAAATTAAATGGGACGGATCACAGTCAAGATGACCCACCCCACTGCCATCACTTGCTACCAAGTTAAAACCATAACTTACTTTTATAAATATTGTCCCTCTCCTTCAGCGATATATTCCCAGCGTTAGGAAATTTTTTTTACCTCCCAGTGCTAGAAATCTACTCACAGCCCCCTGAATGTAGGGTGCAGTTAATTTTCCTTGCGTTAGGAGAATATCTTTCTCCCAGTGCTAGGAACAAGGCTGTGTCCCTCTAGTTTTCTTCTTAAAAAACAATGTGAGATATACTTTTTCTATATATTATTGTGTTTTTGAGCATTAAGTATTAATTTGAGGTGATGTTTACGTAATTAATTTGAATAAATATTATACATTAATTAATTTATTTTTATTGATTATTATTATTAATGAAAATTAAATAAACAAATCTTTATAATGTTAGAATTAATCTTTAATATTTGATTACACATGTAATTAAATCACCCAAGATCATCATTAAGTCAAATTATCAAGATTAATAACCATAAAACATACCTCCATCCATTGTAGCAATCGTTGAATTTGATATGGAAATATGATTAAAACAACTAC
This sequence comes from Jasminum sambac, assembly GCA_018223645.1. Taxonomy (NCBI): domain Eukaryota; kingdom Viridiplantae; phylum Streptophyta; class Magnoliopsida; order Lamiales; family Oleaceae; genus Jasminum; species Jasminum sambac. The sequence continues at coordinate 39,367,002 of CP073643.1, forward strand.
ATGAACGAATAACCAGATGGTGGTGATATGGTCTTCCTCAACCAAATCTCCATACTTGAATATGAGACCTAATGTTTTTTTCTATATGGGGAGAAGAGAAACTTTTTGCGATTTGATATATTGAGGACCATGACCAAAAGTTCTATATATAGAGACTGATTAGAGACTCCTATAAATTCTCAATCAAACCCTTATCGGTCCCTACTTATTTGACCCACATCAATTCTTGTAGTCTTTGGACTTGTCAAATTAGACCACTTTAGTTTAGCCGATTTAATTTGAATAGCCGATATAATTAAATTTAATAATATGTTGCCCACTAATTATTATTGGAAATAAATTTCCAACAATCTTCCACTTGGGCGATATATTATTCCTGAATAATTATATCACAAGATTCTTTAGGCGTGCAACCGCATGCTATTCATCTTGAGACTTATCTTTAAACAATCCGGTCTATCTCATATACTAGTAATGGAACTACCGTAGCTTTTATCATAATATCGTTGTGAATAAACCATGATGATTACCTTACTAACATACTCAATGACATAGATCTAATGTGGATAAGTCGTATGAAAATTACATGCAATGTGGTCTCATACATGACTATTTCCAATCGGTCCAACTTTATTCTTTATGAGATCATAATAAACCTTTCCAACCTTAATGCTAAACCACAACTGGAAAGATTGGATTTTAGAGATTAACACAAAACCATGAACTTTATTCTGCAGAAGATAATAATAGAAGTGTGTCTATCACCAAAACAACACCAAATGCAAACTCCCACCAAGCCAACATAATGCCATATGCAACACCCGTATAATTGATGTGCTTACTAACTACTTTAGGCAGAGAAACCTTCAATAAGTGGATCCACAATATGGAGTTTACCCCCTTATGCTCATTAGACACTTAATTACTCTGAATATTAAATGATCTCTAAATAAGTGAGTGTATAGCCATTTGTTATCTACAAATACTATATAACCCTATTGGATAAACCCATATTAGAGTTATTCGAATATCTGTCATTCCTACTGTGAAAGTCAAATCCAAATACGTATATATTTAAGTATACATAAGACTCTCTACTCCGACGTGTGGAGAATCTTTGTAATCACTATGGTTCAAATTCAATCTTGGGGCATCGATTGAGGCAGAACATATATCCCTTAATAGTGGATATATCCCTTGGTATATAGCCTTTTATGTCAAATCTCTTTAGATCCTTTTGAGAATATGATACAACTCTTTAGCGATAACACAAAGTACCTCGAGAAAATCTCGGTGTATTTGTATACCTTATATGAAAGAGACAACTCAATAATCCTTTATCTCATGGAATTTCTTTCTTTTCTTACAACAATACTGCTGATAGAAAATTCCATCAATATCTAATTACCAAAGACATATAATTACTCCCACTAAACTTGAAGTTCACAAAATCATCAACTGAATTTATCTCACATCCAAACGAGGTACTAATTTGATGAAATTCATGACACTAGTGACCGAGAGCTTGTTCGAGGCTGTAGATAGAATTCCTCAGTTTGCAAACTATTGCTTTTGACTCACCAAAATGTCAAAGCTCAATGGTTGCACAGTCTTGCCATCCACCCAATGTAACTTGAAATGGGCTACAACCTACAAGTGCCATTATAGTCCTAAAAGAACATTTTAGTAAACTAAAGAGAAGGTCTTTTTATGTGTGCCTTAATAAAATCCTTGACAATAAGATGAGCATTATATCTCTTAATATTGCCCCTTTAATGCACATTGGTATTAAATATTCATTTGCAACAAATAAGCTCTACATCTTCAGGCAATTTGAAGAGATCTTTATGTTATTGTCTTTTATGAATTTTATCTCATCTTTAATTGCATCTGTTCTTGAGCTTGTTGAGCTTGCCCTTTAAGATCAACATTCTTATTTTGTGGAGCGAGGTTTAATATTGTCTTATTAATTTGAATATGCATCTTGAACAATGTCTACATGATCATTGTCAAGAGCAACCATAGGAAGATGAACAAAATTTCCTTCAAAAATAATATACACAACCTTATCTCCCCTCCAAGCTCAACATCCTCAAGGAAATTCATATTTCCCATTTGAAAGAGGACATACTTTTAAGGGATTATGAATTTTGTAATCCCTTGACCTTTAAGAGTGTTCCACAAATTAGTTGTTAATGGTTTGTAAATCCAATTTTCGTTCGGGTTGTAGAGCCTTAACTCAACAAGATAATCTCAAATACGCAAACATCTAACAATAGACTTCTTGCTTTCTGAAGTATTAGCTACTAATTTCTTTTAGAACTCTGTCAAGAATGTAAGCTGCAGTCTTTAGACATTTTTGAATCCATCATGTTTGTCGTATGGTCAAATTTGACAATTTTAATTTTATTATTAAGTTCATATTTGAACTTTAACTATAAGGCCTTAAGCAGGTTCAATAACTAGCGCTTTTCATAACTCAAGTATAGGTGGCCATTATTGAAGTAAATGTCCGCGAACAAATAAAGTATTGCTGACCATTCCAAAAACCGTAGGGATTGGTCTTTTAAGTATTAGTATAGATTTGGTCTAAAAAGTTAGCACTTTAATTGACGCTAAATTTCTTTTAGGGTATGTCTGATTGATGATAAAGTTGATATGCATGTAATTCCATGTAAAATGTGTAGTTAATATTGTATTTAAAAAATGTATGCATGGTAGAAATGTGTGTATGGTTATATGGAATTGCATGCATATAACTTTATGTGTAAAAGAACAAGGCCTTAATATTTGTTTGTTTCCTTTCATGCACTTGACGGAAACATGATGTCAAGTTAAAGGAATAATAAATTTGGCACAAGTACCTCAATTACTATATAGAGATATTATGCCATAGTGCAGCCAAATCCTTATTGGTCAATTTACATTTATACCATTTGCACTTTTATGAAAAATTTCACCATATGAGGCAACTATAAAGACTCGGTACCAACAAAACTAGGATTTTGAAGGACTAAACTTATTGTTTCTAATTGAACAATAATAACCGAATTTGTCCAATATAGAAACAAATCCAAATTCCATAAAAAAGATGGTGCTATATAAATCTCATCTCAATTCAAATAATGACCGATCCAAAATATCCTTATGGCCTCAACCATAACTGTTTCTCTTTGTCCAAATAGATGAATCTTTCAGCATCAAGTGACAATTGACTTACAGGTAACCTTGCATAGATACACTTGTGTGAGTAGTAATGTTAAATCCATTCACCAAGTGCATTAGGGTACAAAAGCTAAGTTAACCCTAGACAAACCAAATGAGAAGCATACAATTCTTTACATGCTAGACAGCGTTCTCATGGCATATTTCATATTTACAAATCCATCTTTTGTGCAAGAGTTACAAGTGAATATCTTATCCTATTTCTTCTACACAATCGTGATGCCCCAATTGTAACTTTCTTATCCTCTTTTCCTTTTATTATATTGAGAATATTTCTTTAGTTATTACTTTGAATCCATTCCCACTTCAAAACTTTATATTCTTATGCGCACAAAAATGAACTCATTAAGAGTTTATTAATCTTTTAAGGTGTTTTAGCTCACTTTAATTAACCGCATTATGCACAAAGAATGCAAACCGAATGCACAAGCAAGTCTAAAGGCAACTCTAACCTTAGTGCCTTTAGTTTGGAAGTGAGCTTAATTATTTTCATAAATACTCTTTTATGCTTTGCTTTATCCCTTATTGAAACAATATTAGCCAAATTAGCACTTAAAGCCATTTCGCACCTAAGCAAAACATTGTTCAATATTTTAAAGGAAACCTTTGATTAACTCTCCAAAAATAGTGCCCCAAGATTCTTTAATTTTTAGATTTGTGTTGTCAACCACACAAATCAAATTTTTAATTCGCAGATCGGGATGAATATTGAATGAGAACACGATAAATTATGAGATCACAAGGGAATAATCATATTACTATGTAATATGAAAGATGACAATAGTGGCCCCATTACAAAATACCTAGCACAACATTAATTCCTCGTCTTTGGGCATACGAACTAACTGCAAGTGGTACTCTCTGTGCAGTAATCAAATATTGATAGTAAAGTCTGTCAAACAATAAGTCTTCCTTTAGGCCGACTTACTGTCCACATGATGACAAAAGAATCAACCAACTTTAGTATATCTATTATTTGGCCGAGCAATAACCTTCCTTTGGGCCAATTATTGCTCGCATAAACAACATTCACGTGCATCTTAATATTCTAAAATAAACAAATCTATATGACAGATGTCACTTTGGCAACAAGCCGTTTCGATCCGTTCATTTCGAAATTAGAACAATCAATTCAATGAATTGACACAAATAAAGGGTGATAATTATCATATACTCATTATTGCAAGTGTATTTGTCATTTGGCCAATAGTAATCTTCCTTTGGGCCGACCACTATTCCCATAAATAATAGACACACGCACACATCTTAATAAGTTAATATCTCAAAACAAATAAATATACACGAAAAAGGTTTTGGGCAACATATCGCTTCAATAAATTTATTTTGAGATATCAGACAACAAAATTAATGGATTTTAAAATAATATGGGATTAAATTTTAAAATCCAAAAGTTTGGGGACCAATATTAGAATCTAATACTTTAGAGGTCAAGATTTAAAAAATCCAAAACCTAAAGGATCAAATCTCAAAACCAAAATTGTAGAGGCTCAAACTCAGGAGTTTAAACTTTAGATGCCATTTTGGATTTCATTGGTCCACTTTCAAACTTTAAGAACTTTACGAAACCCAAATTTAAGAACCTAAACTTTAAATTTTAAATCTTAGATCCAAAACTTTAGATAAATTAGAGAATTTTAAAATTTTTGAGCGATTAAAATCACAAATTTTATAATTTAAATCTTATAATTAAAACTTTAGGGACCAAAATACATTTCTCAAAAACTTTAACGGCTGGAGGATTTGTAAGTTTCAAAAACTTGAAGGATCTAAACTTAATTTTAAAACTTCAAAGACCGAGTTCTTAAAATTGAATACTTGAGGGGTTAAGAATTTAAATCCATCAATTTATAGGCCAACAATTAATTTTCAAAACAACGACGATATAAGATTTTAAAATCTCAAACTTTAAAAGATAAAATTTAAAAGATTTATGCTTTAGGCCTTAATGTTAAAAATTATAACTATAGGGACTGAATTTTGAAAAATTTCATGGCCTTAGGATCACAAATTTTATAAAATGAAGACCAACTTATACATCCCAAAACCTGAAGGTCCTGAAATAGTAAACTTAAGAGTTTAGGGATTAAACTTTAGTTCTTAATAATTATTAAGGACTTATATACAAATAACCTTATTGTTCCGAAATTACATTGGAAGTCCTTGAAGTAATCAAATTCACAAAAAATGCCCTTTTTATAAGAACCAGCTTGGGTTTCAATTTTTTTTTTAAAATTCAATTAAATCTTAAAAAGGAAATAGAACCCAAACTATTCATGTAGTCTAATCTGTATATATGCACGAACATGAATTCCGAGTAGGTAATTGCATGAAAAACACAAACTAATAATTCTTCATGCAATTTGATTCCCCAATTCACCAAGTCCTCGTGGATTCTCCACTACACAAACTAATAATTCTTGATCCAATTATCGAGGGGCATGTATGCACATATATGTTTGGAGACATTACATATAGATCGAGCTCTGGACTAGAAGATCTTAATAGATGTATATATATACACATAAATTAATCTTTATGCAAATAAGTGTATATATATCTAGTATGAAAATCACAACACTGCAGCAATGAATCAAGAAATATTTGAAGGTTCGTAAATGAGTGGATTCAAAATCAAAAGCCTTTAGTTAACTCCAAATCTAAAGTAAACGAAATTCATATATTATTATGAGTGAAAACCATAGCCAGCAGAAAAAATTCTAAAATTAGATTCCTCAAAATTTGCTCGAAAAGTGCTAAACGAAACTGGGGAACATAAATGATGAAAATACTCCAGATTCTCCAAACGTAGCCAAACTATATTCATACGCAGAATTATGGAAAATAAATCTCGATAATCTAACAATGATACCGCTCTGAGACCATTTGTTAGAATTAATCTTTAATATTTAATTACACACGTAATTAAATCACCCAAGATCATCATCATGTCAAATTATCAAGATTAATAACCGTAAAACATACATGGATCCATTGTAGCAATCGTTGAATTTGATGCGGAAATATGATTAAAACGACTGCACAAACGAATAATTACATAGTGGTGAGAATATGGGACCTAATGTTTCTTTTCATATGGGGAGAACAGAAACTATTTGCGATCTGGTGTATTGGAGACCATGACCAAGAGTCTATATGTAGAGACTAATTAGAGACTCCCATAAAGTCTCAACCAGACTCTTACCAGTCTCTATTTCCACATCCATTCTTGTGGTCTTTGGGCTTGCCAAATTAGACCACTTTAGTTTAGCCCATTTAATTTGAATAACCGATATAATTAAATTTAATAATATATTGCCCACTAATTATTATTGAAAATAAATTTTCAACATATAATATTAAAAGTTGGACCTCAAATGTGTGAAAATTCACACACTTTCCTGCCTCACAATGATTTTATTTATTTTATCTATTTTTAATTGTTTTGGAAGTCATCTGTGTACCTATAAAAGATAATTAAACTTGCCATATGAGTAAATATGCAACCATTTATAAAAGCTAGTTAAACGTGTACCTAGAATGGGGCCATTCCCTATGTTTCAATTACATTTCTATTTATTATGGAAAACAGTATATCATCATTATTAAGTAAGTAGAACCTGGTGGTGAGTTAATGTAGGGCCGTGGGAAGTTCTGTATGTTATTGAGCATATCAGGTTTTTGGCATCTAAACTGGCCACCAGGTTCCCATATATTGACAAAGAAGGTAACTTTGCAGCTGATTATTTTGCCTCTTTGGCTGATGTTGATAAGAGATTTAGAATTATGTACAGAAATGAAATTAGTTGGCGGATAAATGGCATTCTTAAACTTGATAGACTGGGTCTTGCGAATCTTAGAATTTAAGATGGATGATGTACTGTTATATTTTATTGTAACCAAGGTGGTAATTCCCATGCATGCATATAGATTTGGTAAGTTTCATTTTGATTTGTACTTAGTCACTTGGGGAGGTACGGCTCATATATTCCACTCCGACTAAGTGTAATTCAAATTTACTTTTTATAAAATTTTTATCTCGGGCTTGGATTTTTAATCCGAGATAATTTCTTAAAAAAACAAAATTATTAAGTAGAAAATGCCGTACAATGCAACACCTTACAAATCGTGTCATATAGCTGTTATAGCACAATCACAAGTGGCGTATATAATAATAATAATAATAATAATAATAATAATAATAATAATAATAATAATAATAATAGGACCCATTATTTAATTATTTCATTTTATGTTCGAAAAAAGTGTGTACCATAAAAATTCAAAGAAACATGTAACATTGAAATAAAGAAAGTTAAATTGGACCCATTAATTAAGTTAAGAAATAATTAGCCAAGAAACGAAAAATTAATTAAAATTAATAGTTTCTCTAAGATTTTATTTTCGTATGATGAAAAATTACCATTCATTAAATTTGTACACAAAAATTAAAAGAATCGTGTAATATTAAAATATAAAATGAGATTGGACCAGTTAATTAATTTTAGAAATAATTTATTATTTTTATAAATAATTAGCTAATAAATGAAAATTAATTAAAATAATAAATTTTGGTAGGATTTAATTTTGTTGCGATGCAATCATAATTCATTAAATTTTTACATAAAAACAAAAAGGAACATGACATGGAAATACGCTTTAATATATATGGAGAATTACACATATGAAACACATGTGTACAACTATAATATGAAAAATTCATGATTTTTTTAAAAATTTCGTTAGATAAAATATAATATTAATTATTAAGAGTATAATAATTTCGGAATTAATGTAGCATACAATTAATTTCACGTCAAGTTAATTGAATCTTTTTGGGTTGAAGAAATATTTATTTTGGAAGTTCTTCAAAAATCAAATTCTCGGCTTTGCTTCCAAAAGTTTAGACAATATTGATAAATTCGATGCTATTCAAAAAAGAAAATATCCCACATGGTGTAGTTATACAAAAAAAGTGCGTATATGACTATGAAATACTAATTATCGAACAAATAAAAGTTATTGCCAATAGTTACTTGAGGGAATTGGTAGCCAGGGTTTCCTTTAGTTTAATAATAATTTTTTAATTAATAATAATGGATGAAAATCATAGAGCGGTCCCATAATGCGCACCAGATTTGAGGTTAAAATACACTTTAGTGACTCTAAGCAATCAACGAGATTATTGACCGTATTTTTTGTGGAAAAGTTTATGCAATATGAAAAAATTCTATATTATTGAAAAATAAAAATAAAAATAAAAACCAACTATCAATTTTTTAAGTTAATTATTAAGTTTTAATTTAAAACAATACAAATAAAATAACAATTTAAAAAAGCGAATTATTGGTTTTTATCATTAAAGAAATCAAATTCACAATTCATTTTTTAAATTTCATTTATAATTTTATAATTAAATTCATATTTTTAATATAGAGATAAATTATACTTTTTTTTAAATTGAAGACTAAATAAATTAATACAATTTATGAATTTTTTTATTTTAATTTCATTAGATAAAAGATATATTACTCAGTAAATATATAATTTAGGAATTAATATAGCACGTTATTAATTTAATGTCAACTTAATTAAATATTTTTGGGTTGTCAAAATATCTTTTTGGTTGTAAAAATATTTATTTCAAAGGTCTTCCAAAAATAACATTCTCAGTTTTTCCCCAAAAAATTTAAATAGTATGGATAATTTTCAATAGAGTAGAAAAAAAGTATCACACATCAGATAGTTATGAAAAAAGAGGTGTTTATGACTTTAGAAACCACTAATCATTAGGCATGTAAAAGTTATAGCCAACGGCTACATGGAGAAACTGGTGACTAGTTTCCCTTTAGTTTAATAAGAATTTTATTATTTAATTTAATTACTTCTTTAGTTCAATCTTTTAGTTAATAATAATGAATGAAAATCTTGTAGTGTCCCTGTTAAGTGTGCATTGTACAAATCTAATTATATCTCTAAATGATTAATGTACCATTAGATCGAGTGGATATCTACTTATTTATATGTATTTATTGTGTTTTAAGGAAAATATCCTCAATTGGGACGAGAACAATGCAAAAAGGAGAAAACAGACCAAAAGCGTCACATTTTCAGGAGTTCAAGGACTAGAATGTAACTTCCCAAAAGTTGAAGGACCTTGGATGCAATTTATTTGGGACACTTTTGTAAGAAAAGTCAGAAGTTGAGGACCAAAATGCAAAAGTAAAAGGTTGGAGGGCCTCAGGTGCAAATTCTCTAGAGAAAGCTGGGAAAAACATGTAGAATGTTAAACTTATGTCGTATAGTTATAAAAACCAACAATCGCGGCTTTTTCCTTGTTTCTCGTTTTCCCTCCATTTCTTGCGTACTTTTGGGGGCTTTTTGGTTGTGTTTTTGGACCAAAATCGGGCCCTTATACACACCATTTGACCCCCAATCAGAGATGCCATTCTCTTCTTAGTTTAGGTTAGGGTTCTTGGTTTTTTCTTTCTCTTTTCCTCTATTCTCTTTCCTTTCTTTCTTTCTTTTAGGTTTAGGTTTGAATTGGGTATTGCTTGGAGAAGAATGAGGAAGAAACAAGGAATGATGATGGATAGCTGTAGAATTTCATAGCCAAGATCAATCAATCCAGAAGTATAAGAACGCAAACAAGAACACAAGATTTTCCCAAAGGGACCGGAGGTTCGGCGACCGCTATCAAACGCCTACTTCCCCCGTTGAACCTCCACAATCGTGGACTAGGTTCGAGGCCTTTATTAAACCAAACAGATTACAAGAGTTATCAGATACAATCGTACACCTCTCTTGATCTAAGGCTACCAATAATCTCACCACTCTCTAGAACATGTAAATCACTAAGAAATACATCCAAAACTGAAACCCTACAGTAGAGAATCACTTATACAGAGAGATGAGAACAAAAGGAGAAGAACCCTAGATCTCACACCAGAAGAAAGAGAAGAATGAAGCTCGTGTCTAATTTCTGAAGGATAGGAGTATATTTATATGAGATAAGCCAGCAGCCGCTGAGATGCCACCACGTGTACGCCTCAGATCTGGTCAGCAGTTTTAAAGTGCTCATTCCAAATTAGGGAAACACGCTTTTAACCTTCACATACTCCACCTTGTTGATCTAATTTGGTTCAAGATTTGGCCTTTTCACCTTAGTCACTGATTGGATCCTTGGTTCACAACAACCTGCACAAAGGAAAAATAAAAACAGTAAAAGTAAAGAAGAAAAGAGACTTTACCATTCCTCAAGGTTAAGAGTGTGCAAACAACTCCTAAACTTGTTTAATGGTAAAATTTTTGTTCCAAGATCAGACGGATTATGCTCAGTAGGTATTTTAACCAAGTTAATAACCCCCTTTTCGACCATCTCTCTAACGAAATGGAACTTAATATCCACATGCTTAGTCCTATCATGATGAACTGGATATCTGCTGAGGTGGATTGCACTCTGACTATCAGTATAAAGGGTTAGCTCCTTGTCCATGAAGCCAATTTCACCAAGCAACCCTCTGAGCCAAAGTCCCTCCTTTACAGCATCACATGCTGAGATGTACTCAGCCTCTGTAGAGGATAAAGCAACTAGTTTCTGTAACTGGGATTTCCAACTCACACATGAATTGCATAGTGTAAAGACATAAGCTGATGTGGACCTCTTTTTGTCCAAATCCCCTGCAAAATCAGAATCAAAATAGCCCTTCAAGGCTACTCCTTCTTTACACTTAGCAAACTTAATTCCCAGTTTAGGAGTGCCACATATATATTTAAACAACCATTTTACTGCATTCCAGTGAGTTTCTCCTGGATTGCTCATAAATCTACTGAGAACACTTATACCATGTGCTAGGTCAGGTCTAGTGCATACCATCATATACATAATGGACCCTATAGCATTTGAGTAAGGAACCCTAGACATTCTTTCAAGTTCAGCTTCACAATTAGGAGACAATGCAGATGACAATTTAAAATGGGCAGCAAGTGGTAAAGAAACTGGCTTAGATTGAGACATAGAGAATTTCTGTAAAACCTTCTGGATATAAGGTGTTTGATGCAAGTACAATACATTGTTACCTCTATCTCTCAAAATATCCATGCCAAGAATTCTCTTGGCCTTACCGAGGTCCTTCATCTCAAATTCTATGCTCAATCTAGCTTTAATTGAGGCAATTTCAGCTTTATCTGCACAAGCTAGAAGCATATCATCGACATACAATAAGAGATATACAGGATTTGGGCTTCCAATGCCCTTGAAAAATAAACAAGCATCATAACGGCTTTTCTTAAAACCCAGACTTTGAATAAATGTATCAAATCTTTTATACCATTGTCTAGGTGCTTGCTTAAGTTCATAAAGTGACCATTTTCAGTAAACACACATGATCAGACTTAAACTTAATACCAAAACCCTTGGGTTGATGCATGTATATAGTTTCTTCTAGATCACCATGCAAAAAGGCAGTTTTCACATCTAGTTGATCAAGTTCCCAATCAAAATGAGCAACTAAAGCCAAAAGAACTCTAATAGAAGTGAATTTTGCAACTAGTGAGAAAACTTCATTATAATCTATACCCTCCTTTTGAGAAAAACCTTTGGCAACTAATCTTGCCTTAAACCTTTTACCAGACCCTCCAGAATCACTATCTTTAATTTTGTAAATCCATTTACAATCCACAATATTGTGATTCTTAGGTTTTGGTACCAAAATCCAAGTTTTGTTCTTCATTAAGGAAGATATTTCATCTCTCATAGCATCAATCCAATGTTTAGAATCAGAGCAAGAAATAGCATCATCAAAAGTTTCAGGTTCAGCATTCAAACAATCACAACTAGCAAAATAAGTCACATAATCATCATGGTGTATTCTCACAGAAGGTATCCTCTGCCTTCTAACCCTGTCTCTAGTTAAGACATAATCATCCACAGCATTTAAAGGGTTAGAGGTAGAGGGACCTGTATTATGTTGATTTTCCTTTTGAGACTCAATATCAGAATCAATTTGGTCAGAATTATCAGTTTGTATTGGTGTCTCCACCTCAAACTGAGTCTCATTAGGAGAATCATTAGCAACAGAACTTCAGTAACAACATGCTCTTTCACAGTTTGATCGAAACAGGTGTGTTGGACTTTAAACAGGGCATGACACTTTCATTAAACACCACATTCACCTTATAATGACTTTAAAACCCTTTCATCAAGTAACCAAAGCCTGTAGCCTTTGCTACCCTCACCATAACCTAAAAAAACACACCTTTGTGATCTAGGTTCTAATTTTCCCTCACTTTGGTGAGCATAGGCTGCACACCCAAAGATCCTCATATTAGAATAATCTACAGGCCCACCACCCAAACAGTTTTGGAGCTTTGAAATTTAAAACCTTTGGAAGGGCTCCTATCAATTAGGTATGTGGCAGTCTTGACAGTTTCTCCCAAAATAATTTTGGCAAACCGAGATAACAACATACATCTCACCTTATTTAAAATGGTTCTATTCATTCTTTCAGCCACACCATTTTGTTGGGGTGTGTATGTGACTGTCCTATGTCTAAGAATGCCACATTCCTTACAAAAAACATCAAACTCCAGGTTACAAAACTCAAGACCATTGTCGGTCCTAAGTACTTTAACCCTTTTATTTACTTGATTTTCAGCCAACAATTTCCACTGTTTGAACTGGACAAAGGTTTCAGATTTGAGTTTTAGCAATAAAGTCCAACATTTTCCGGAAAAATCATCCACAATAAGGTGAAATATCTCAGAACCAGTAAGGGTGCTTACAACTGCAGGTCCCCACAAGTCATCATGCAAATATTCAAGAATTTCCTTAGACTTGTGAGTACCCTCAATGAAAGGTGTCTTACTTTGCTTGCCCATAACACATTCTTCACAAAAATGAGGTTTAGAGAAAGAAATTTTACCCAGCACCCCAGTATTCTTTAAGTATTGAAGCCCTTTTTCACTGATATGGCCCAATCTTTTATGCCATATCACAGCCATATCATCTGTAGACACTGCAGGTGCAGCAATATCTTTCATAACAGACTTTGCTTGGACAACATAGAGTCCATTCTATTTTTGGGCCTCAAATAACAACTTACCATTATATAGCAACCTGCAAACACCATTAGTAAATTGAACAGTATACAAGGAATCTAATTCACCAATAGAGATCAAATTCCTTCTTAAATCAGGGATACATCTGACTTTATTCATCCATAGAGTTGCACTATCATTAAGAACGAGGTCAATGGTCCCTATCCCCTTAACAGCACAACTCATGTCATTTCCCAAATGTACAATTCTCCCATTCATAGCACTAAGATCAGAAAAACACTGGGAATTTGGGCACATATGAAAGGAACAGCCAGAGTTTAATATCCACTCATTCGAGGTCTTATTGGTGGAAGCAACAAGCACTAAGCCATGATCCTGATCAGTGGTGTTTCTGTTTGCAGCTATAATGGCAGCTAGGTCCAGGTTTGAGTTTTCCTTCATATCCTTCATTCTCTTAAAGAAATTCTTAATCAAATGCCCTGGTTTCTTGCAATAGTAACACTCTTTGGTTTTGTCTTTCTCCTTGGATTGCACCTTCTCTTTACCCTTCTCTTTGTCCTTCTTTTTGTCTTTGGATTTTTGGTTGTTGGGTTGGGATTTAGACTTATTCTTACCTTTCGTATACAACCCCTCACCAGCCTTAGGTTCCCTAAAATCAGCCTTCAGCTCTAATTCCCTATTTCTAAGGGCAGTGATCACTTCATCCACAGAGACACTTAGCCTCCCATATTCTAGGGCTGTCCTAAGATCACGGTATCTGTCTCCCAAAGCATTCAGGAGGGCAACAACTTTCTGATCATCAGACAGTGCCTCTTCACAAGATTCAAGATCCAAAATGAGTTTGGTAAACCTATCTATGTTGTCCTCCAAACCCAAAGACTGAACAAACCTAAAGTTGTAAAAAAGTCTCAACAAATAGCACTTGTTAGGCATAGATTTGGTCAGATATAACTCCTCAAGTTTCATCCAAAGTGCTTGTGCAGTGGTAGTTTCTCCAACCTTTCGAATAACACTGTCAGAAAGGTGCAAGAAGATTGAACTCCAAGCCAATTCATCTAGTTCAGTTCTTCTTGCCATACTAAATTCTGTTGGCCAAGTGCCAGTTAAGGTGCCAGCACATCTCTGTTGAAGAAGAAGAGCCCTCATTTTTTGGCACCAAAGAGAAAAGTCTCCAGCACCAGTCCAGAGTTCCACTTCGAACTTCTGAGATGCTGACATTTTAAAAAACTTTTGAAAGATTTGAAAAACCCCTTTAAAAGTTTACAATAAGGAGAAACAACCACTAAATGTTTGATCTCAGTGGTAAACTAGAATTCAAGAAGGAATACTTAACCGTTCACAGGTAATGAATAATCAAAGAGTTCACATTGATAATATCACAATATATGCAAGAAATGGCACACGCAAGTAATAGAGCCTAAGGGCTGAAGAGACCTTGTAATCCCTTATTCCCTCAGATTCCAAATCCACTCTTGGGACGGACAAAGGTAAATAAGGGAGATCCCTATTACCTTAATGACCCTATGACACACAAGAGTTAGAGAGATTTTACCATTTGAGTGAAACCCTAGGTTTCACAGTCAATCGGAGGAATGATGATAAAAACACTCGAATCGAATACACAGGCCTCAACTACGAGAATCAAGATGGTTCTTAACCAATCGACTTTAAAGATCTGATTCCCCAAAAATTAGGGCTGCAAGAATCGATAATCAACAATAGTGAGCCACTCGTATTGTGAACCACATATACAACCGGATAACCGCTCTGATACCACTGTAGAATTTCACTGCCAAGATCAATCAATCCAGAAGTATAAGAACGCAAACAAGAACACAAGATTTTCCCAAAGGGACCGGAGGTTCGGCGACCGCTATCAAACGCCTACTTCCCCCGTTGAACCTCCACAATCGTGGACTAGGTTCGAGGCCTTTATTAAACCAAAAAGATTACAAGAGTTATCAGATACAATCGTACACCTCTCTTGATCTAAGGCTACCAATAATCTCACCACTCTCTAGAACATGTAAATCACTAAGAAATACATCCAAAATTGAAACCCTGCAGTAGAGAATCACTTATACAGAGATATGAGAACAAAAGGAGAAGAACCCTAGATCTCACACCAGAAGAAAGAGAAGAATGAAGCTCGTGTCTAATTTCTGAAGGATAGGAATATATTTATATGAGATAAGCCAGCAGCCGCTGAGATGCCACCACGTGTACGCCTCAGATCTGGTCAGCAGTTTTAAAGTGCTCATTCCAAATTAGGGAAACACGCTTTTAACCTTCACAGATAGCAATGGAAGGATCAAGACTTAGCTTTTCAAATGGGGATTTTCTTATCTCTTTTCTTGAAATTTCCATTGTCTCTTCCATTTGTGATTTTTATGTATTCATACCTTGTAATCACTTCATTATTAGCTAGTATTGTATAAGTTGGGATGATTTGATTAATCTTAATCTAGTTGTATTAATCCATATATGTTGATGGAATTGATTTGTCTTGGATTATTCATCTCATATGTGATTGCTTTTGAGTTTGCTACATTTAATTGTTTGATTACAAATTATATGCATTAGTGATGTGTATAGACTTGGAAAGGAGAATATGCATGTTAGACCACGGAGCATTCACTCTAAGTTCTTGTAGGAGATAGAAATATACCTCTAACCTTAGATGATCCATTGAGATATTTTCACAAACCTCTATGCAATTGGTTGATAACATATCGACACAGAAATATAGTAAGTTGAATCAATTGATTATGGATAATTTGACGTTCAAAAGAAGAACTACCTATATAAGGAAAATCGATTCTAAGATAGAAGATGAGTAATATGTTATGCTCATCAACGGATTAGTGTAACTAGTATGAATCCCGACTATTCCTTAATAAAAGCTTAATCCCATTTCCAGCCCATTTATCATGTTTTTGCTTTCTTGCTTTCTTAGTTGGTTTAGTTTAACTCTTCCTCCTCCTCTCTTATAATTGTGTGTGTTCCCCTTTTTCACTTTTATTGTCTTTCTACGCTAGATTAGTAGCTCATTACAAACACTAATTCTTGTGGGTACGACAACTCGAACTCTAACAAAGTCCACTTTATTACTTGATTACGATCCGTGCACTTGCAATTATTTTACGCCTATCTTGTGCATAATCGGCCCTATAATTTGCGCCGAATATAAGGTTAAAGTACGATTTTCTGGCTCTCGACGTCGAACAAGATTATTCACCGTATTTTTCCTCAAAAAATGTATATAATATCAAAAAAATTCTAGGATATTGAAAAATAAAAGCAAAATAAAAAACCAATTATGAATTTTTCAAAACAATTATTAATTTTTAATTAAAAACACATATATATATATATAAGACAAATACAAATACAAAAATGAAATTAAATTATTGGCTTTTGTCTTTATAGAAATCAAATTCACCACTCATTTTTAAAATTCCATTTATAACTTTTTAATTAAATACATATTTTTTAAATATAGATAAATAGTTTTTAAAATTAAAAACTAAATAAATTAATAAAATTCATGAATGTTTTTTATTTTAATAGTAATGAATGAAAATCTCATAGGTGATTGTGATTTTATTCACCTAAAAATAAAAAATATAGAGATAAATATTTTTTTAAAATTTAAAAGTAAATAAATTAATAAAATTCATGAATTCTTTTTTAATTTTAATAGTAATGAATGAAAATCTCACAGGTGATTGTAATTTTATTCACCTAAAAATATAAAAAACAAAATTTGTGAAATAGATCAATAAAGTGATTTTTCAATCATTAAAATTAAGCTGTCAAATGTTTTAAATTTATAATCAAGTGATTACATTATTATATTTTTAGTTAATCTATTATATTAATTAACATAGAATTATCCAATTTTTACAATTAACAATTAAGATATAAAATCTGAGGTATGGAGGATAGTTTTAGAAATTATTTTTAAATTAATAAACTTTGTTAAGTTATTCATCGGTTTTTAGAATCATTTATTTTAGTAATAAACTTATAATATTTTGGGATTAATTTGATAATTACAATTTATCTAGATTGTGTAAGGTTTTATTTCCATATATTGGTGTAGCCCAATATCCCATCAATATTGTTGTAATTTCGGATATGGGCAATTAAATAATTATGGAACAAAATTGCATAATAATAGGCTCATTAGAGTTGTGCCTCGGGTTTTGTGATGGGAAAAATCTATATATATGCTAATATTATTAGGGACCCTGGTGTATCATTCTCATTAAGTTATGCACCATCAATACAAGAATGAAAAGCACTAGAAGAATCCTAATATCTTGATTGAGGCTTTACAATAACATCAATGACTAGAGGTGTGCCATTGGATCTAATTATTTCCACGTTGATCTATATACTATTATTGATATTGAGGTATGTATAGATCACTTTAGTTTATAAAAATCTAACAGTTGATATCAGAGGCTTTTGCATGTCTTGATGTTTGCAATGTAAAAATGAATTGTGGATCTTCGTTTGGTTAATTATATTAACGAAAAATTTTCACTTAATTAATTAATCACATGGAGATGGTTCTCCAACGTGTATGGTGTTCCTCTTTATTCACTATTGGATGGCTAGAGTTGTAAATTGTTGAGGTTTCATTATATACATCTATATACAGAGCATGCGGCACGTATGATTTGTGCCATAATTGGATACAATTGAAATTCTTCCAACCCACAATGTGGTTAATGGCGTAGTCCATTAGCATATTGCTTTAGTGCAAAATGTGTATAATTGGTGTATGGAATCTATTTTTGATTTGACATTCGTCCCTTGAATCAAGACAATCCCTATGAAAAAAAAAATTCTGATTTTAAGTTTGTCCTTCATGCTTTTACAGTCAAGTTTTGGTTCATATTTAATTTTTATGAAAAAAACAAATTATGGTTGAATTCTTGGTAGCCGTGACAATGTTTAGGCAGCATTGCTAATTTGAAGCGTCGTGGCTGCTTGGACCAGCAGCATCTGCACTACTAGTGGCTCTGCCTACTGTAGCATTGCCGGCGCTACCTGGTAGTGGCCTAGTGGGGCGGCTAGGGTTGCAACCCTAGCCATTGCAACTAATATTAGGGAGAAGGGCCTCAGTTGGAAATTTGATAGGGTGGGTAATAGAAATGTAATTTCAAATTAAAGAGCTAATTGCATGAGAAGGCATTGCAGATTTTTAGTTTTGAAACTTGGGCTTAAAGTTTTCAATTATTCTAATTTAGTCCTTTAAGATTCTAGATTTTAACTCTGAGTCCCTCAAGTTCGGAATTTATCCAATTCATTCCCTAAAACTTTTAATTCCTTTGAATAGGCTGAAAAGATTCTGGAATTTTAGTTTTCAACCCTCTAAAACTATTAACTATTGAATTTTGGGCCTTCAAATTTGGGGTTTTACATATTAGTCCTTAAAGTTTTGGAATTATTAAGTTTAGCCCTAAAGGTTTGAATTCTATTTCATTGGGATTCAAAGTTTTGAATATGTTATTTTTAACCCCAATGATTTTGGACTTTGAGATTTAATCCATACAGTCACGGATTTAAAAATTAAAAGTTTGTAGAATGTCTTGTGGTTCGAATAATTTTGAAAATAATTAGAGATTGGCCACAATATCTTTAATTATGAGAAATTGTACATTAAGTTGTTTTGAATCAGATATGGAAAAAAGACATTCATTATAATTAATTATAACTGATATGATAAGTTTTATCCCACAAAAACATTTATTGTATTGGTATGATTAATCAAGATAGAATATTAAATTTTATTTCTTGACTTACCCACAAGAATCAAGAAAAGAAAATAATTCGATAGTTCTATCATATTGTTGCATGAATCCTATTGATTTAAAACTTTAGCCCACATGCAAGTTTTACGTCACTGGATTCTTCTCATGTGAGATGCTTTGTATTGGTAACGATGATATATGGTTATCAGACTCAAAACTAAATAACATAAGCATAAATGTTTGACCTTTGTAGCTATGTAACATGCTGAATTTTCTGATATTCAAAAATTGGAAAGAGACAACTATAAGGTATGGTTGTGTAGAATGTTCTTCTTCAATTGTTGTAGATTGATATCGATTATGTTATAATGAGAGACAAACCTAATATTGATGCAACCACCAACATTCCAATGATTTGACTCTTTATGAACAGTGGGTGCGATCTAATTCCTTAATGTGGTGTTCATAAAAACCACAAAACATGTTGTAGCTAAGGTTTTATCAATATGCATAATGATATTAAGGCATTACTGATGGTTATTGATGAACAATTTGTGACTTTAGATAAAATAATGCCATACCCTAATAATCAAATTTTTATCCTTAAAGCTCACCAGTGTGATAGGTGTGCGTGAGTGCATCATATAGATGAAAGACATTGCTGCTCAATTAAGACCCTTGAGGTTCAAATGTCTAATTCTTCTATTGTGCATCACACACTGAACACTCTTCCATAGCAGTATGAACCCTTCAAAATATCTTAAGAGGTAGGGAGGTTAGTTATGGTGTTGGGTGAGTGGCCGTGTTGTCGCGGCGCACCAAAGTTTGTTTTTTTTCCTTACTCGGTTTTAAAACTAAAAATTAATGTAGAAGTGGTAAGTAAGGGTCGAACCCAAGAGGAACGGTGCTTAATCTAGTTGTATTTATCAATTAATATAGGAAAGTGGGGGTTTTGAGAATTTTGAATGAAAATCAAATGACAAAAGATAAGATCAAATAAAACAATTGAAATAAATATCTAGTTCTCGGGTTTGGTTGTGTCAACAACTTGTGTTTATCTTTCCCATGCAACATGTTACTATTCCTTCTTCAATTTATCGACTCTCAATTAACCAAGAAGCTCTGATTAACGAATTCTTCCTTAAGTATATTAAGTTAAAAGTAAGCTCTTTAACTTAACATCTAGCTATTGGATAACCCTAAACAAACTCTTAGGATTTAATGCAAAGCTAGTATGAAATGAACGAGAAGAATGAGTTGAATTAGATGAATAATTTCACAAGCTCGAATTAATGCATCTAAGTTGATTTGTTAATAAATATGCACGATATTCATTTGCTACTTTGGATTGGAATCTAATGACAATTAAGGATCAAAAGTTCCAATCCTAGCAAGTAACTTGAATTTAAAGATTAATTGATTCAATTGGCCAAAGTGAATGCAATAATCACATAAACTCAAAAACGGGTTTACAAGCATAACAAATCAACAAATTGAAGTAGAGGAATAGATAAAACGTTACTAAAGAGTTAGAAAAGATAACAACATGTTAGTTGAACACAACGTCCCCCTCGAACTAGATAGAAAAGTCTAACTACTCATATTTGCGGGGTTTCATACTTTTTAGCGAGTGTTCGCATTGTATCACCACCACTATATGATAGATTATGCAAAATATACAAGTAAATAAATACTAAGAAATAAATAGAGAAATAAAAGGGAAAAGAGAATTTAGCGAAGAATTGATCTGCTGGAATATGAAAAGCTAAAACTAAGAACAAATGAAGAAGAAAATTTTATTGGAGAGAACTACTAGCTAATTCTCTTCTACTAAGTTGTGCCTTTCCTTCCTTACAAATGCCTCTATTCATAGGCAAAATTTCACAAGAAAACATGATAAAAAATTGTACAACTACTCCATTATGATTCCACTAATTGGTAACCACCAAATCACGATCTTAAATTGCTCCATTAGTTCAAATATTGTATCATGGTATAGGTAAGCATCTTGGCTGAATTGTGCAATTGGAATTTCCTTTTTTTGATATTTTAATAGAAAGTTATGAATTTTCTACCAAAACATGGCCCAAGAAATCCTCCATTCACATCACTCTCGGGTTTGCCCATTTTTGACCATGATATGATCTGATTCATTTGAAGAGGTCAACATCAAAGTTGTAGCCCTCTGAGTGTCCTTTCCAAAAATATAACGTCCAGGTCAATCCGAAATTTGTAGCAAACGTTATGGTCAAATTACTGAACTGCGGCAGTAAATTCGAGCTGCTGATTTTTTACGCTTTGTCATTTCTCTTCAAATGGCCATAACTTTCACTAGGAAACTCCGATTTGGGATCCGACAAAAATGTGGAAATCCTCTTTTGATATTCTTTGATATTGGCACAAGAAAAATTGTAAAAACAACTTTTCATAAAATTGCATCGGAGGCCCTCCATCTTTGAATTTGCTTGCATTTCGGTCCCAAGTTCCGTTTTCACTTCGTTTTTATCCATTTTGGCTCCTTTTGATTCTTGTGACTCTAAACACATAATAAAAAGAAAACACATAAAAATAAACATATAATACTAATAAAACACACAAATTCGTAAAATAGAAGAGTTATTTAAGTGCTTTTTTAGCACTTATCAAACTCCCCCACACTTAGGCTGTTGTTCGCCCTCGAACAACAACCATATGACACAAACAACACACTGATTTTACATGAGATAAACGACTTTAAACGGTGAAATCCAACTACAGATAGTGACTTGCTTATTAAACATTCTTCAGAACCATGAAAATTTTACTTCTTCTCAAATACACAATGGCTTGTGAGTGTGTGCAATTGAGGTTATCATCCCATCACTAACTGGAACCAAATAAAAGCTTACGATGATCTATCCAAATCCTGACCCTAAATAGTCAAATATTTCCTTTCACCTCTCGTGATCCCACTCTTATTTTACAATGATTCTCATGGATCCTAAAAATTACTCAGTTTACCAAAAATTATCAACCGTTAGCACTGCAAAGAAAAAAAAAGGGCATGGTAGGTGTTTTATGGCAAATATGTCTTCAATTTAAAGAGTGTTTAGATTTGAGCACTTCAAACCACTGAGTGAATTTATTTATCTAACTTCACACTTGGGTAGCTATCACATTTCTCGCGATTTTTTTTTCTTTTTTTTCTTTTTTTTTCTTTTTTTTTTGATGAAGAAGAAAAAGAAGAAGAAGAAGAGTTTTGCAATTTTCTTTTCAACTTTTACCCCACAGGTAGCTTTCACACTAAACCCCTTTCATTGGAGGCAGCCTTCTTCACCCATTCGAGGTGACGGCTTCACACTCTGAGGTAGGTAGCTCTTTCCTGTGGTCCCTCTTTTATTTCAAATATAAAAGTAAAACTCATTCTCAGCATAGGTCAGTGCTTTTTCAAAACTTTTTAAACTCTGTCAATAAAAGACACATTCACAAAAAACACATACCATGCGATTATAACTCCACCTTACTAACAATTGATGTTTTCAGGTTACTTTGAGTAGGACGAATGGATAGAAAAAAAGTTAGTTTACTACGGTCTAGAAAGTTAGAAAAAAAATCAACATTTTCAACCTTCAATTTGTGTTCCAGAGAATGATAGTAAATTACATATAAATGTGCTTAGATAAATTTGCCAGCTGTGCTTAGAGAAGAACATAACGCATTTTTTTTCGAGATCTTGTAGTTTCAGCTAAGTCACACAAATTAAGCTCAATCATATTCAAAAGTTGCTATCTCATGCAAAATCGTCGGCACAAATAAAAAAAAATCACACGCAGATACAATATGCCACTCCCCCACACTTAAATTCTACATTGTCCCCAATGTAGAAATATAGAAAGCATGAAAAAGAGAAGAAATAGAAACTCCCCTATGGTAAGCAATGAGTCGTGCCGATTTGGGGATGGAGGTTGCACAATGTAGCACTGCATAGGAACAGGTCAACGATCTAAGAGCAAGAGACCTGCAATCAACATATTTACAGAACACGAAAAACAACAGCTGAAAATATTTTGGTTTTTTTTTTTAATGAAGAAGAGAAATATATACAAAGTGACTATGGGAGTTGACAACCCTCTGAACATCTTGCAGTAGTATTCACATCAAATTAATGATATGATTCCATCAAGTCTGATCCGCATGGAAACTATCTGAATCAGCATACTCTCTACAAAACAGTTTTGACAACCAACCTTAATGAAAAGGTCTTCCATATCGCCACATGACACATAGGTATGTTTACCATTCAATAAAGAACAGCCCCACAAGAACCAACAAATGGGAGAACGTTTAGAGCAGAACGTCCAACTCAGACACTTCTCAAATGAATGAGACGTAGTTTTAGATCTTCGGATGGGTGCTAGTGATCACGCTCAAAAATTTGCTGCCCAATGGTTATGTCTTTTCCTTCTACAGTTACAAGGCAACATCTTTCTTAGTACGTTAGATAAAAAAAATGGAGAAATAAAAATAAAAACACGAAAATTCAAAAGAAAAATAAAAATGCGAGAAAATGCTTGGGTTGCCTCCCAAGAAGCGCTTTTGTTTAAAGTCGTTAACTCGACTCTAAATTTTTTTTTTTTAAATTAATTAATAAAAGCAACTAAATTGGTTAACCGTTCCCCGGCAACGACGCCAAAAACTTGGGCGCGCCAAAGTTTAATTTTATTTCCTTACTCGGTTTCAAAACTACAAATTAATGTAGAAGTGGTAAGTAAGGGTCGAACCCAAGAGGAACGGTGCTTAATCTAGTTGTCTTTATCAATTAATATAGGAAAGTGGGGGTTTTGAGAATTTTGAATGAAAATCAAATGACAAAAGATAAGATCAAATAAAACAATTGAAATAAATATCTAGTTCTCGGGTTTGGTTGTGTCAACAACTTGTGTTTATCTTTCCCATGCAACGCTTACATTAATTCCTTCTTCAATTTATCAACTCTCAATTAACCAAGAAGCCTCGATTAACGAATTCTTCCTTAAGTATATTAAGTTAAAAGTAAGCTCTTTAACTTAACATCTAGCTATTGGATAACCCTAAACAAACTCTTAGGATTTAATGCAAAGCTAGTATGAAATGAACGAGAAGAATGAATTGAATTAGATGAATAATTCACAAGCTCGAATTAGTGCATCTAAGTTGATTTGTTAATAAATATGCACGATATTCATTTGCTACTTTGGATTGGAATCTAATGACAATTATGGATCAAAAGTTCCAATCCTAGCAAGTAACTTGAATTTAAAGATTAATTGATTCAATTGGCCAAAGTGAATGCAATAATCACATAAACTCAAAAAGGGGTTTACAAGCATAACAAATCAATAAATTGAAGTAGAGGAATAGATAAAACGTTACTAAAGAGTTAGAAAAGATAACAACATGTTAGTTGAACACAACATCCCCCTCGAACTAGATAGAAAAGTCTAACTACTCATATTTGCGGGGTTTCATACTTTTTAGCGAGTGTTCGCCTTGTATCACCACCACTATATGATAGATTATGCAAAATATAGTAAACAAGTAAATAAATACTAAGAAATAAATAGAGAAATAAAAGGAAAAGAGAACTTAGCGAAGAATTGATCCACTTAATATGAAAAACTAAAATCTTCAAGCTAAAACTAAGAACAAATGAAGAAGAAAATTTTATTGGAAAGAACTACTAGCTAATTCTCTTCTACTAAGTTGTGCCTTTCCTTCCTTACAAATGCCTCTATTCATAGGCAAAATTTCACAAGAAAACATGATAAAAAATTGTACAACTACTCCATTATGATTCCACTAATTGGTAACCACCAAATCATGATCTTAAATTGCTCCATTAGTTCAAATATTGTATCATGGTATAGGTAAGCATCTTGGCTGAATTGTGCAATTGGAATTTCCTTTTTTTGATATTTTAATAGAAAGTTATGAATTTTCTACCAAAACATGGCCCAAGAAATCCTCCATTCACATCACTCTCGGGTTTGCCCATTTTTGACCATGATATGATCCGATTCATTTGCCGAGGTCAACATCAAAGTTGTAGCACTCTGAGTTTCCTTTCCAAAAATATAAAGTTTAGGTCAATCCGAATTTTTTAGCAAATGTTATGGCCAAATTACTGAACTACGGCAGTAAATTCGAGCTGCTGATTTTTTACGCTTTGTCCTTTCTCTTCAAATGGCCATAACTTTCACTAGGAGACTCCGATTTGGGATCCGACAAAAATGTAGAAATCCTCTTTTGATATTCTTTGATATTGGCACAACAAAAATTGTAAAAACAACTTTTCATAAAATTGCATCGGAGGCCCTCCATCTTTGAATTTGCTTGCATTTCGGTCCCAAGTTCCGTTTTCGCTTCGTTTTTATCCATTTTGGCTCCTTTTGATTTCTTGTGACTCTAAACACACAATAAAAAGAAAGTACATAAAGATAAACATATAATACTAATAAAACACACAAATACGTAAAATAGAAGAGTTATTTAAGTGCTTTTCTAGCACTTATCAGTGAGAGTGCACATCTAATATGAATGATGTCAATCACAACACATGATGGATTCATTTTGATTCAACAATCAATATTTCAAATACCGTAAAGGGTATGTGAAACCTAAAGAAGCCATTGGAAAGTGAGTAAAGCGTTTTACCAAAAAATAAGATGAACTCATATGTGGGGAGGATATGCATTTTGACTTTGGTGAATGACTATGTTTGTAATGCCCCTTGTAGTTTCACATCACATTAATCACACACGGTGATATAATTATGTACTGTGCATACTTAATTCACTTAATGTTCGTTTGAGAAGTGTACACATGCACGACTTATATGGATCCATTTCACATTTATGGTACTATAGACAACGTCACACACACACATATATCTTTTATAGCATTTCCAAAAGCACGAGTCCATAATGCAAACACAAGTGCTCATTCACACAAAAGGTGGCATAAGCTTACTGAACAGTTACAACATTAGTAGTTCAACTACCATATGACATAACTTTCATCATATCTATAGACTTTTGGTTTCAACACAATTACTTGGCACAGGATCTTGTCATCTCTGCTCTTTACACATCACATCAAACTTTGGATGACCCTCTGCCATTTCCAACTTGCTTCCCACATCTAGCATCATCTAACAAAAAGAAAAATGGAAACATAGGGAGTCATAAAGACTCAGTAGGAAATAGATGCATATGCAAATGCATGAGACGAATGTGACTTTTGGCCTAGTTGCTAATTATGTGTTCACAATGGCACCATCGAGTATCACAATTACATATACGGCCTTTCGAAATCACATCCTATATATGGCCATACGTTATTGGCCTCGCATCACATTTTGGGGCTTAGGTCCCCCTTATGGGCCCCTTATCTTATACAAATGTAAACACATGATTGGCATACATACTAGTGATATAATTTATACAAATATGCCAATCATATCCAATCACAATGGTAATCCTCAACAGATACTGCCACTTACCAATTCATGAAGGAAACATATTAACAATGGTAATCTCTACCTCTTCTTCATAAGTTTTCCTCCCATGTAACACAGTATGCACTAAAAGAGGCAAAAGAACATAGGTGGCATCTCAAGGCATTCAAAATAATAGAAAACATAGCTTAGAACCAAGAATAGTTACTTTGATCAACCTAATGCATTCAACAAAGAAAACTTGTATTTCCCAATCATAATCCCCATCATAATCTAACATATGAGTAACTTATCTCTTTACATACATAAACATATCTATTACCCACCTCTAAGCAAAAGAAAATAAACTAAAGGATGCTTGGTGGCTTCCTTCTTTCTTTCTTCTTTGTAGCATCAAAAGGATGAAATGATGATAAAGATTAATATGCAAGTCTTACTGAATGTGTGGGAAGCTTAGAGAATGGTGAAAAGTGTCTTTTAAGGTGTTTTTGAAGTGTTGGGGTCGAAATTGAGTAAGATATACATCACCAAATGGCAAGAACTGTCCAAGAATAAGTTTTTGCCGACTTCAAATTATGACCGTGTCTTAAGAATTACGGCCGTAAATCACAAACTTAAGACCGTACAAAAGTCTCTGAAAATTTGCACAATTCCACAGCTTCAATCTTACAACCACATCATTTCCTGTTACATTCGTAACTAACAAACGTACGGCCATATCAATCGATGTACGGCTGCACCAAAGTCTCTGATAATTCTCACACTTCTTCTGGCTCAATGTTACTGCTGTATCCTTATAATTTACGATCTATCTTACATCTTATGGCCGTAAAATTGGTTTTGCTAAAATTTTCCTTACTCCATGAATATTTACCATTATACCACTTTCACTCACATCGAAACACCTATATACCAGTCATACATATATCATAAACATTGATCATCATTACGCTCGAACCACATACGAAATCAGATGGGGTGTTACAATGTTCGAATTTGGAAAAGATAATTTTACTCTCAAAGGCTTATTTATAAACTTGATTTCAATTTAAAAATTTGTACCTTTGGGATATTTCTTTCATCTGTCAAATACAAACCTTCAATTTATATTATAAATTTGATCATGTTGAAAATGGTATTTTCATGATGGTCTTTACCATGATTAGTTTTGAGCATAGTCCTGTTTAACGTTATGCATGTCCATATTGGTAATAAATATTCTATTATGAATAAATATTCCTCGATGCTGTAACATCGGATATTAGAAATCTCCATAGATTATAATAGGTCAAGAATGATAGAGTACTTCGTACTTTTGACTTTACTATTTTCAAGACCTATGTGGAATGCACTATAGAAAAACAGACCAAAGAAACAATGGCAGGAGGAGTATAGACATCTTAGAAATCATACTAATTGATAGTTGTTGTCCAAATATGGACACTAATAGTCCAAAATTCTTTATCTCAGTTACTGACGATCATTAACGTATATGTACCTCAAATTGCTTCATACTGGAGAGAAGCATTAGATGCCATTAAAGTTTTAAAAGCAAAAGTAGAGAAACAATGTACTACACAAATAAAGATTATGTGATCATATAGATGTAGAGAATATTATGGTAAATACACCAAGGATGGACAACACCTGGCCACTAGTCGGTATTTCATGTCATATACCGAAGGGTCTAAAGGTTACAAATTTTACTATCCATCATATGTACTAGGATTGTGGAACCAAGAAATGTCAAGTTTCTTAAGCATGACCTTATCAGTGGGAGTGATCAATTTCAAACACAAAAAGAAGATCAACCTTCTATATTAAGTGAAATATTTGCTATTCGTAGCACTCCTTCAGATTAGAAGAGTGTTGTACAATCTACTACTAAAATTCCACAACCTATTAATTTAACACTAGAATTTTTTAAAACAATTTTGCAAATTATATTGTTCATGAAGTGCTAGAAATAGATGAACAACTTGCTGGATTACATGCAGGAATATGTTTAACAAACATTAAGAATATTTGCACAAAAAAAAGAGATGGTTAACAATTTCAGATGACTATATCGTGTATTTACAAGAGATGGACTATGATAATAGAGTCGCAGATGGTCATAAAATGTTTTCGCAGGCAATGGATTGTAAAGAATCAAATTTGTGACATGACGCGGTAAAAGATGGGGAGAAATCCATGGCATTTAATGGAGTTCAAGATCTTGTCAAGTTGCTTGATGGTGTAGAGACCATATTTCGTAAATGGGTCTTTAAAATAAATTACTCATTGGGCAACATTGCATGATGTGTTAGGAATACGAACGATAACTGGCAACAAGATTATAGAACAAAAGAAAGAACACGCAGATTTGTTTTACGTGGGAAACCCAAGATCTGGGTGAAAAACCCACGGGCAGAGACCAGAGAAAATTTCACTATATCAGAGATGGTTACAAGAGGAGATAATTTTCTAACTCTTACTATCAAATGCCATGAGCTCTATGGCATGGTATATATAGGAGAAAAACAAACCTATTATTACTAGGATAAGAATACTAATCCTCGTAGAATGAGGAATATAAATCCTAATGGAATAGATAAACACCAATATCAGGATAATAGGGATAAAATCCTAATCCCAATAGAATTCTTCAACTTCTCCAAATTTGATTCAAATAGAATTCGGTCACAATCCCAACAATCTCCACCTTGACACGACTCGCATTGAATGAATGCAAAACCAATCTTTGACAAAAATAATTCTCTGTCTCTTCCACAAAAGCCCCTAAGGGCTAAACTTAATGGCCAACACCAACCAAATCCAAGCAATGCTCAAACTTGGTAATAGGAAGTGTCTTGGTCATCATATCAGCAGGATTATCATGAGTGCTGATCTTGCTTACAACAATATCACCAAGCTATAACTTCTCTCACAAAATGGTATCGGACATCAATATGCTTTGTCCTTTCATGAAACATCGATCTTTTGCAAGAAAGATAGCACTTTGGCTATCACAAAATACTTTGGTGATTTGCAAGTCTTCATTGAGTTCTCCAAATAATCCTTTCAACCAAATAGCTTCCTTACAAGCCTCAGTAATAGCCATATATTCTCGCTTGATGAGTAGACAAAGCAATCAGAGCCTGTGAAGGTCGCTTTCAACCGATAGCACAACCACCAACGGTGAACACATACCCCTGTAAGTGATCTTCTTTTATCAAGATCTCCGGCAAAATCGTAATCAACATATCCAATTACTCCATCATTCGATCTCCCAAATTGTAAACAAACATTAGTTGATCCACGCAGTATCTAAAAATCCATCGAATCGCTTCCAATGTTCTTTACCAGGATTTGCCATGTATCTACTAACCGCACCGATCGCATATGATAAATCACGGGCGTGAACAAACCATGGCATACATGAGAGATCCTATCGCACTAGAATATGGAACCCGAGACATGTATTCAATTTCTTCATCCGATCAGGAGATAATGAAGATGATAATTTAAAGTGTGTCGCTAATCTGAGTACCGACAGTTTGGCTTTGCATATTAAATCTGCAAAGGACTTTCTCAATATACCCTTTCGACTTAGGTACAATTTGCTCGCTTTTCTGTCTCTCAATTTCCATTCCAAGTATCTTCTTTGCGGCTCCCAAGTCTTTCATCTCAAACTCCTTCTTGAGTTGTGCTTTTACCTTATTTAATTGTCTTGTGTTTGGTCAAGCTATCGACATATCATCAACATAAATAAGTAAATATACAAACGACCCGTCTGTCTTTTTGAAGTAAACACAACTATCATAATTACTTCTTACAAATCATGAGTGGTCATAAAAGAATCAAACCTTTTATACCACTGTCTTGGGACTGTTTAAGGCCATAAAGAGACTTCTTCAACAAACATACGTAGTCTTCCTTCGGAGACTTCAAAACCTCGTCAGCCGCATATAAATGTCCTCTTCAAGTTCTCCATGCAGAATGCGCTTTACATCTAATCGCTCTAACTCAAGATCATGCATGGCCACAATACCGAGTAAGGCCCGAATCGAATCGTGCTTGACAACCGGAGAGAACACATCCGTGAAGTCAACACTGAACTTGATCAGTAACCTTTAGCGACCAATCTAGCTTTATATCTAGCATCTTCAACTCCTGGTGTTCCTTCTTTCCTTTTAAATACCCATTTGCAAATAACTATTTTCTTATCTTTCGGCGGTTTCACTAAGTCCCAAGTGCCATTTTTTACGAAGAGATTCCATCTCTTCTTGCATAGCAATCATCCATTTGTGAGAATCGCCGGCACATCGCCTCAATATGAAGAAGGTTCTTCTACTAAAGTCAATATCCTCGGCTATATTTAAAGCATGAGCAACCAAATCGCTTCGCATACCTCTTTGGAGGTCTAATATCTCTTCTAGGCCTATCTTTAGCAATAGAATATTACAATGCTCGTGGTGGAACAAAAGTAGTAGCATCCTTTACCTCCGGATTTGATGGTGGTGTTGATTGAGATTGCGGTTGTATATTTTCTGACCCGGTCGAAAACTCTACTGAAAGTGCTTATTTTCTGCTTGTCGGAAAATTCTCCGTAAGGTGAACTTGAAGCATTGCATTCATCAAATATAACATCTCTGCTAATTATCACCTTTTTGGTTTCAGAACACCACAATTTATAACCTTTGACCCCAAATTTATAGCCAAGGAAAATACACTTTAAGGATCTAGGTTCGAGCTTACCATTATTCACGTGAACGACAGCAGGACATCCAAATATTTTCAAATTTGAATAGTTACCTGGACTAATGGACCATATTTCTTCCGAGTTTTCTTGTTAATGGCAATCAAGGAGATCGATTAACAATAAAGCAAGTCAGAAACAGCCTTCGCCCAAAACGATTTCGAAGAGCGGCATTGGAAAGCATACATCGCACTTTTTCAATCAAAGTCCTATTCATTCGCTCGGCTACCCCATTTTTCGTGGAGTATGGGGAATCGTGTAGTGCCTTAATATTCCTTCCGATTTACAAAAGCATCAAACTCACCGTAACAAAACTCCAAACCATTATCCTGCGAAGACGCTTTATATGTTTACCACCGCTTTCTCAATAAGGGTTTTCCATTCTTTAAATGTTTGAAACACGCCACTCTTTTGTTTCAAAAGAACACCCAAACTTTTCGAGAGAAATCATCAATCATAGTCAAAGATATACTTTGCACCTCCTGTAGAAGGCACCTTAGATGGTCCCCAAAGATCCGAGTGTATATAATCAAGTGTTTCCTTCGTGTTGTGAATACCTGTAGAGAATCTAACTCTCTTACGCTTTCCAAAAATACAATGCTCATAAAATTCCAAATTAATGTCTGTTGCCCATCAAGAAGTCCTCGTTTGCTTAGTTACGCTGTCCTTTATCACTCATATGCCCAAGGCGCATATGCCACAACTGGTAGTATCAACGCCTGATAGTGTAGGAGAAGTTACACCGCTTCAATTGTGAATCAGAGAACCTTGAAGGACATATAATTTGGCAGCCCTTTTTAAAACCTTTCATTGCAACCAATGCTCCTTTGGTGATCTTCAAAACTCCACCTTCACCAGCGAACTTGTACCCTTTTTCATCAAGAGTACCCAAAGAGATGAGATTTCTCTTTAGATCTGGTACAAATCTGACATCACTCAATGTCCGAACAACTCCATCAAACATCTTAATTTTGATTGTGCCAATTCCAGCAATCTTACAAGGTGCATTATTTCCAACCAACACAACACCCTTAGAAACAGTTTCATATGTTGAAAACCAATCCCAATTGGAACACACATGAAACGTGCAAGCTGAGTCCAAAATCCATTCCTCAGAAGGATTGGAGACACCATCAGAAGTAACAAGGAGTTTAGGATTAAGATTCAATTGTACGCAATCCTCAGGTTCGCTGTTGCAAACAATTAGAAGTTCTCCATCATTTTTATCATCTGTTGCAATGCTAGCTTCACCAGAATTATCTAGTCGCTTTCCATTCTGATTAGCAGCTTCTCTCTTAATTTTATTCTGCAACTTGTAACATTCAGACTTGATATGACCTTTCTTCTTGCAATAATTGCAGTACTTATCTTTATTTCGTGATTTTGACCTACTTCTATTGTTATAACCTCCAGAATTCTTATCATGAGTCCTTCATCGAACAACAAGGCTCTCGCTTGAGCCTCAGATCCGGCAGAAATCTCTTTCATCTTCTCCTTAGAGAACAAAGGCATCATACACCTCATCCAAAGTAAGAGTATCGTGACTATATAGAATAGTATCTCTAAAAGATACATAAGAAGAGGGCAACGAGCACAATAAAATCAAAGCCAAATCTTCCTCATCATACTTTACCTCTAAAGCCTCCAGGTCAGAAACAACTTCTTTAAAGGTAGTAAGGTGATCTTCTAGAGACGCACCTTCAACCATACGATGGGAATACAAACGCGTTGCTTGAGATGCAACTTACTAGTTAGACTTTTTGTCATACATAGTCGCTCCAATTTTAACCATAACGCAGCGTGATTTTCTCCTTCAAGACGTCTGTAAAATTTGGTTTGAAAGATGAAGATGAATCTGAGATAAGGCTTTTCGATCCCTACGTTGTTTTCATCTGCCGTCCATGAAGCGGCATCTTATCAAACCCCAACAAAGGCGTCATCCAAATCCATCTGCAAGCACCGCCGCATCTTAACTTTGCCATAGCGAAAATCTAGTGTTGCGATCTAAAAAGCGGAATTTCATACTTCATGGTTGCCATTATCGTAATCAAACCTTAGCTCTGATACCAGTTTGTTAGGAATACGAACGATAATTGGCAACAAGATTATAGAACAAAAGAAAGAACACGCAGATTTGTTTTACGTGGGAAACCCAAGATCTGGGTGAAAAACCCACGGGCAGAGACCAGAGAAAATTTCACTATATCAGAGATGGTTACAAGAGGAGATAATTTTCTAACTCTTACTATCAAATGCCATGAGCTCTATGGCATGGTATATATAGGAGAAAAACAAACCTATTATTACTAGGATAAGAATACTAATCCTCGTAGAATGAGGAATATAAATCCTAATGGAATAGATAAACACCAATATCAGGATAATAGGGATAAAATCCTAATCCCAATAGAATTCTTCAACTTCTCCAAATTTGATTCGAAATAGAATTCGGGTCACAATCCCAACATGATGTAACGTAAGGACTCGCAGACAATGAATTTTCTCAAAAGAAGGAATCGTTACAAGTAGATATTTTCTCTTATATCCAAGAAAGATTCTCTTTGCATCATCTTGGCATTAGTTACACATTTGACATTAAGTTGCAACAAATGGATGTGAAAACAATATACCTTAATGGAATCTAGAGGAGAAGGTATATATAAAACAACCAAAACGATTTTCCTCTTGTGATGGTTAGCATTTGGTGTGTAGGCTTATGAAATCCATATACCGATTGAAACAATCCTCCCGTCATTGGTATTTGAAGTTTCATGGTGCTATAACCTCATTTGGGTTCAAAGAAAACATCATTGATAATTACATATATAAGAATGTCAGTCGGAGTAAAGTTTCTTTCCATATTCTACATGTGGTGCTAGTTAGGGGTGGGCACGGGTCGGGTTGGGTCGGGTTCAAACCCAACCCGAAACCGAAACCGACCTAGTCAGTTTCAAAAATCTACAACCGAAACCGAACTTAAAATCGATTCAAACCGAACCGTTGAACCCGACTCGATTTCTCGGTTTGAATCGGTTTTTCGGGTTTGTTTTCCCACAGTTTTTTTGATTTTTTTAAAGCTTCTAGTTGCCACTTTTCAGGTTACAAAACACCTATTTCACAATTTCATACCTCCATTGATAAATAACAACAATTCAAGGAATGAGAAATTCGAAATCCTACCTTGTTGGCTGCAAGAAACACTGTTGGTCGGCGAAGGAGAAGGACGTGTGAACGACGACGGCAAAGGAGTATGAATATGCTGATGTGAATCTGGTAAGTGGTAAATCGGTGAAAAATTCAAGTGAATCTGGTAAGTGGTAAATTGGTGAAAAATTCAAAGATCTGAGAAGTTAATTTAAGGTAAAGAATTGGGTTGAAGATCTCGTGAGTCGTGAAGTGGAAGAAAGAAGGATGATGGCGTGCACTGGTGAGTATTGACTATTGACTGCACAAAGCCCCAAATTATGCTGGGTATTATTATTATTATACAACAAAAGCCTGAGTTGCTGCCAACTGGATAAATGTTTGGGCCAAAATCGAGTTAGGTTCGGGTTTCGGTTTGGGTTGTGTAAAACCAAACCCGACCCAACCCGAAAATAATTTAAAAGGCTGAACCCGCAACCGACCCGAACTTACAGAAAAACCGACCCAACCCGACCCGAACCGGGTAGGGTCGGGCCGGTTAGTCGGTTTAACGGGTTCAATGCCCAGCCCTAGTGCTAGTTTACTTGCAACCAATGATAAAGGCGTTGCTAAATGAAGTGAAACAATTGTTCTGTAAATTTTGATATTTTATGCTCGGATGAAAGATCTTTAAAGACATACATAATGATATTGAGGTATAAGAAAAAAACCGATATTAATACGGTTTTAGAGAGTTTTGGATGAAAAAATTTGTTCACCTAATGTAGCTTCCATTGTGTGAGATGATAAATCTCATTTGGGTCAAAGAAGAACATGCCATATACTTCAATTATTGGGCGAGTCATGTGTGCTTAGAACCTAACATTTCATTACTATTGGAATGCCGGGAAAATATCAAAATTATTTGGATATAAACTACTGAAAAGCTACATAGAAAGTTCTCAGTTACCTTCATGCGATGAGAAATGACATGCTTATGTATAGATGAGCTAATAAGTTAGAAATCTTAGGTTGCTACTTCGGTCCAAATTCTAGTAGCTGTGTTGATCTACAAATTCACATTTAGTGGCAGGGGTATATAACAGTGAAAAACGTAAAAACCAAATTTTGTGTGACTTCTACGATTAAGGCTAAGTTCATCTGTTGTTTTGAGGCTATATCTGATGGTGTATGTGTGAAGAGTTTCCTCTCTAGGCTTAGTATTGTTGATCTAATTCCTAAGCCATTAAGAATATTTTGTGAAAATCTGTTGTAATCTTCATGCCTATAATGTAAATGATGGTTGAACCTAGCATATCGACACTAAGTATTTAGCCATAAGGTAACGTGTTAAAATGAAAAAGTGGTCATTGAACACATGAATATTGAATTGATGACTGACGATCCTTGACTAAAGGCATGCTATTAGTGAAGTTTAAGGATCTCGTGGACTATTAGGACTTGGTCTATTGGTTTGATTTCCTTGTATATTACAATGATAGTTTTTGTGAAACTCTATTCACTTGTGGTGCTTCTCATATTGATTTTATGCATATTGTTGGAGAAATATCAATTAAGTTTGGACTTTAAATAAACGTAGGGTTTATTCATTAAGTTACATGGGCATGAATTAAGTGACATAATACATTATAATACATGGAAGATAATACTGGTTATTAAGAGGATCTACCGCCATGATTCACGTATTAGTTTCTTAATTTGGCAAATGATGGAATATATGGACCAAGTGTGTGAATGTAAGTTTTTATTTCCATATATTGGTACGGCCTAATACCCCATCAATCTTGCGGTAATTTCCGATATGGATAATTAAATAATTATGGACCGAAATTATATAATAATATGCCCATTAAAGTAGTGTCTAGGGTTTTATGATGGGCAAAATCTATATATATACTAATATATTAGGGTCCCTGGTATATCATTCTTATTAAGTTAGACACCACCAATACGAGAATAAAAAGCATTAGAAGAATCCTATTATGTCGCTTGAGGTATTACAACAACATCAATGGCTAGAGGTACGCTATCAATCTAATTATTTCCGCATTGATCTATATACTATTATTGATAATGGGGTATGTATGGATCACTTTAATTTAGAAAACTCTAACATATTGGAAAATTTTGTATTGTTGCAACCATTTTACAAATTGAACTAGAGGATAATTAGTAGTACTTGAGGTATATGAAGTGGAAAAAAATATCACTGTTGGGGTAAACAGGTCTATGCTTAGGCATCGATGAATTGAAAATTTTGAGTGCTATTCGATGTTCTGATGTCAAATCACGAACTGAAACTGAAGGTTGGTATTCCTGTAGTATTGTTGAGAAACATTGATCATTCAATAGGCTTGTGGAATGGAACCTAATTGATTATCAAAAGACTTGGGAAACATGTGGTTAAGACAAAAATTATTTTTGAATTCAATTCAGATCATAGAATATTCATTCCCAGAATGACGTTGACTTCATCTAATCCAAGATTACGATTTAAATCCAACAGACACAATTTCCTTTGATTGTTGCCTATGCGATGACTATCAATAAGAGAAAGGGCAATTGCTTTCTAATGTTGGCATTTATTTAAGCAGATTGATACTCAGTCCTGGACAGTTGTTTGTTGTCGTATCCATAGTTACTAATGGGAGCATTTGAAAATTTTGATTTGTGACAATCATGGTCAACTGGAAAACTCAACAGAAAATGTGGTGCTTAAAGAAGTATTTCAAAACTTAGAGTAATTTTTATGATTTATAATACTCATTTGGTTTAGATGCATATCATCACAATGTTATTCCACCTATTCAAATGCACTTCCATCAAATGTTCTTTACGTTGTAACCATTTTAGTTCGATTATCACATAATATTGTTCAACTACATTTTTATATCTAATGTGACATATACCTTAAATATTTCACATTAATTGTTTAATACTATTTTGTTATCATTTCAATTATAATTACATCTAATGCTTGTTACTTTTGAATGTTTTAATCCCATGCAATGCACGAGTTGGATACTAGTACTTAATAAAGACTTGTCTGTATATGTTGATAAATTGGAAAATAAACATAAGTTTCGTAATTTTTAAGACATAATAATTATAGTTTTAATTTTTTAACAAAAATTCATGTCGATCAATTGTTAAACCATCTAACCATTGAACTGATTTGTGAATTGAGTGTTTTAGTAGCCGTGTCAACACGAAAAATTTTCACAGACTTTTTCTATTTTTAAAATTCAAATTTGGTTAAACAAATTACATTCACATATCTCGTACGGCCCGTTTATACTAATAAATCTATAAAATTTAACTCCACTTAGTCTCTCTTTTCTTACTCTTAAAAATATATATTTAGAAGTTTGCAAACACTGCATGGAGAAGAAGTCAAATTTTGAAATTTGAATTTTGTTGCAGATCTTTTTATTTATTTATTTATTTATATATATTTATATATCAAATATCAAATTTGGTCAAAGGTTATTTGGTTAACAAAAATGATGATCTAGACTACAAAGTGATAACTTTAATCACTCTAATAAACTGAATTGAAATTTTGCGAAACTTAGCTTGGAGCTCTTTCCCATGTATGATGCAAATTTTAGCAAGTCGGTATTGAGAAATTTGGAATTCGATCACATATACTTAAGGCAATAGAAATAATACTAAGAATGACATACATTAAAAATATAAAACCAAATCCAAAAAGTTAATTTTAATAAAGACACTAATGGTAGGATTTTCATCATGGACGACGAAAAATACCTTTGGTTGACTTGGATTTAGTTTTGCTGCAATTTCAAAAAATACCTATATTCTGTATTATAGGATATAAAAATCTGCGATTGTTCGTCTTCTTAGGCAATTGGTTCACCTTTTCCGATGACTTCCTGTTTCCGATCAATTTTTTTTTATTTCTTACTGAACCTTCATCGGTGAACTACCATGACGAGCCACGGAACAGATCTCTCGCTACGAAAACAACAAAATGTTATGTGAGTTCTTCAATAATTTTAGTAGTTATGTTGAATCATGAATGTGGTTGGTGAGGAAGATGAAGAACCGCATTTGGGAGAATGGGGAATTAATTGCGCGCATGACCTGATGTTGACAAACTGAAAAGGCAAAAAAGGGCAGCCAACTGTGCAGATTCGTCTCACTCAGCAACAATGGAAGGAATAGTATATTGGACACCTTAACTCGAACTATATTTGTCCCTTACAATTGTAAATTAATGGGAATTGGAATATTAAAAGGTACATTGCTGATTTTGTCTTTCCCTCAAGGAACTAAGGATCCACCATCCATTAAATGGCACGATCTCTTTTCTATAATTGACTAATATAAAATAGTCGAAAATATCAAAAAAAATTTTATGCAATCACATAAGCACAATGTGGATTTCCATCAAGTTGTAGAACTAGGAACATGTCAAACACCAATTGAGATTTTTCTATTCCATTGTTACATACGTTTTTCCTAAAATTTTGACACCTTAAAATTGCAAGGAGAAATCAATATTTTTGTTGAATGATAGATAAAAATAGTCGAATGTATTTTCAACCGTTAGAACATTTCGGATTGCCAACCTTAGTGATTTTCGTGCATCACAGTGATGTGAAAATTAATATTTATAAAAAATATAAAAATATATGATCTTTTAGCTTCAAAATGGGGCGAAAAAGTGTCAAATATTATGTGTTAATATATAAATTATATTATATAATGATTAAAAATCCGATGGACTTCACCTGGATTTTTACTTTTTTTTTCTTTCTTTTTCTTTTCTTTTTTTTTAAATAGAGCTAGATTCATACTTGTTCCATATAATTCACATATTATGAATTCAGATCTTCATTGATCTCATACCTAGGGGTGGCAATCGAGCTGGATAGTCCATGAGCTCATGTATTCGGTTTGGTTCGGCTCGTCAAAAGTTCGGTTTCGGCTATTGAAAATACAGACTTAGAATCGAACCCAGCCAAAAAATTGGAAAATGGATAGTTCATGTTTGGTATGTAAAGCTCAAGAGCCGGCTTGTTAACCCGTAATTAAAACTTGATTTAGGGCTTGTTCTTTGCACCAGATAGATTGGTAGTATAGATTTACTCGAGCGGCGTATTAGATGTGTGGTTGAAAATTGAGGAAAATGTATTAAATAATACAAAGTAATTGTATTGGTGGTTGAAAATGATGAGAGAGAAAAAGTTAATGGAAATTAGTGAAGAAATGTTGAGGAAAGAACAAGGCCTTAAGAGATGAGTAATTTTTTATCACTAAATAAGTAAATAAAACAAACATGTCATAGTTGCAAACATGGACCCATTTCTATTGCAAATAGTGTGTTTAAACAAAAAAAAAAAAAAAAACCAAGCCGAGCCTCGCCGACAAGTTGGTTCGTGGACTGCACAGGTTCGGCTCGTGAGCAAGATGAACCGAGCAGAACCCTAGCAGCTGATTTGGACCATGAGCCAACGCGAGCTCGGAAAGAAGCTGAATCTGAGCTGGTTTTTTACGAGCTAAGCAACTCGGCTTGGCTCATTTTCCATCCTTAATCATACCTTAAATCCGTATCCTATTAGTTTCATTGGATTTAATTTGAATTCTAATAGAAATCTAATCAATTGACAGCCCTAATTAACACCACAGTGAACATGTACCTTTTTGAACAATAAAACAAATTAACCAAAGTGATTATCAACTAGCGATGATACTTGATTGCTAACTTACAAACAAAAAGTAGAAAACACATAGGAATCAAACAAGTGGTGCAGTGGTAAAAAAGGCTCGTGTTCAAAGGCGAAGGCCTAGGTTCGATTCCTACCCCCTCCCCTACCATCCCCCCTTCCCCGATTTCCCCCAAGTAAAAAAAAAAAAAAGTTAGAAAACATATGATAATAATTTTTTTTTAAAAAAGAAGGAAAGGTAATATCACTACAAGATTCTTTATCTTTTCCTACAAAATATTTTTGTAACAAAAGGTCTTTATTTGTGGGAAAGTGGCAAAGGAGACAAAAATAATTTATAGCCACTTTTGTGGGCTAAACCTCGAAATGAAATGTGATAGGCTACAAATTGTGGGAAATTCGAAGGCTAATGTTTGCCGCTACAAACCTTTTGGAGACAAACAGAGTTTGCAGGGAAAGGTTTGAGGTTACAAAAGTTTGAAATTATGAGCTAAATTTTGTCCATACAAACCTTTTGGAGATAGATGCAGTTCATAGGGAAAGATTAGATGTGACAAATATGCTTTATCTCTTCATGTCTAGTGTCACAAAAGATATATTTCAAAACAAAAATTAATTTTTTTATTCGATCGACGAACCATCTCTTTGACTCAACTCAACCCAACTCGACCTACTAGCTACTTCATTGATTTCCAGAATTTGTAGGGAATAGGAATTGAACCATAGACCTTATGGTTTTCAGGTTGATCTCAATTACTAGGCTATTTTAATTTCTTGTTATTCATTCTCATTCTCATTAATATAATACATAAGTTATCTGAATGTAAATCTTGTAATTAGTTGATAGCAAACTTTAATTTGTCTGCAAACAAATTGTAAACAAAATTGTATGCCCACCAAAGCCCCCAAATGTAATATTTCTCCACAAATGCTGAAAATTTGTAGGAAAAATCATATACCTACGAAAACTTCTTTTTTTTTTTTTTGTGGGAATGATACCTTTTGGTGACAAATTTTAATTTATTTATGGAAAATTTGTAGAGAAAATCATATGTATAGACATTCTTTTTTTTTTTTGTGGGAAAATGTAACATTTGGCAACCAATTTTAATTTATTGGAAAAAGCATATGCCTACGAAATCATTTGGCAACAAATAATAATTTGTTTAGGGAAAATTTGTAGAAAAAATTGCATGCCTACAAAATCGTACTTTTTATAATGATGAAAGATAAATTTTCGCTATAAGTATTAATTTGTAGGAAACATCGTTTGCCTATAAAATCCATTTTTTGTGGGGAAAGATGTCATTTAACTACAAATTTTAATATATCTACGAACAATTTGCTGCAAAAATCATATGCCTCCAAAATCGTTTTCTTTGTGGGGAAAGATAACCTTTGGCTACAAATTTTAATTTGTAGGAAAGATTTTATGCCTACGAAATTCATTTTTTGTGAGGAAAGATATTATTTGGTTACAAATTTTAATTTGGTTGTGAAACATTGGTAGCAAAAATCATATGCCTACAAAATCGTTTTCTTTGTGGGGAAATGTAATCTTTTGTCATAAATTTTAATTTGTATATAGAAAATTTGTAACAAAAGATAAATTCTCGTAGTGTCTGACTCCTCACCGACTGGGTGTAAGCCTTTCGAAATATTGATGTTACAAATAACACTATTGTATTTAATTGAATAAATAAAGTATAAGAACAGAAAATGTTCTTCAAATGAATAATTCCTTTGGCTGCAGCATGATCTGCGAAAACAGAAATAAGCACAATAACATACAGTTTCAAAAATTTTCATTAAATTAAAGAACACTAATGGGCATGTTTGGCCAATGTTCTGGAAAACTTACCTTATAGTAAGATGGTTATTCTACAAGCAACTCCTATCCTATTAATTAACCTTCTTTTTTCTTATAACTGAAACTAAACGATCCTGTGTCCCCGTCTATGGTACAAAATCCTACTTAAAATTTAGCCAAACATTTTGATGTACATATCTAGTTACCATAAATAAGAATCGAGACATGCTATCCCGAATTTCATATACGGTTGACTGTCTCCCAATTAAAATAGACCACATCACCAAATTAGCATATGGCATCCGATAATGTAAGATATTTTAATTGCGAGAAAAGCCAAGGAGACATGAAATGAAGATAGATGAGGACTCGATAAATCTACATTGACCACAGATACTTGATAGTCTCCCCCAGCATTGCCATGGATTCATTTAACTTGAAGCAAACTAGCCATCAGATTCACCAGAATCAAAATCTTTTTCACCAGGAGTGTCATCTCCAGTTTCATTGCCATCAGAAACAGTGGTTGTTGAGTCGTCATGATCGCTAAATGATTCTCTCTCCTTGAGAAAGTATCCATCGTGTTTGGGTTTATAGTCCTTACCCCTCCACACCACAATCTGCTCCTTTTCAAAAGTAACCAAAATACAAGGAACCAAATCCTGCATCAGTCGAACAAACAATCGCTAATTACAAACTCGCATTTGCTAACAAGAAACTAATTTTCACATAATCACACAAATAGCCTCACCTGTTTTTTCCTTGCAAGGCCTACCCTACTTTTATATCAACTCATTTCTTTTACTCTCTCTTTTTACCACATCTATTTATGATGACCAAATCAAGATACTACTTGAACAAAGATCCAATATTGCGTGACAATTGAAAACTTTGGCTTGTTTTGTAAGTTGTATTTAAGTAAATATATTTTCTAAACGCTTTGTACTATCCATTTCTGCACCAATCATTTTATCAGACCTTACATGTATCAGTATAACACGTAAAAGGTTTTTAAACAATTACAGAGTAAGCCCTTGAACAAAGTTCAAACATCTCGACAAGAACGGATGTTACTAGCGCTAGATATTAAATTCATTCTAGTAAGACACATCATGTTTACTCTGAGAGTCAACTCCAAAAGGCAATGTAAATACTCAAACAAATCCTTTGCACGCTAAAGGCTATGTGAAATCATAATTACCCTCAGTTTGCAGCCTATTTTCTTGTAGTCACTCTTTGGAAGCCCTTTACAATCTATTCGTACCAGCTCTTCACCAAGAAAAGCATCCTGGACCATAGGCACAAGACTTCCATAGTAACCATTTTTTGCTGCAATTGTCATTCACATATCAGTAAAAAAGTACATTAGATATAGTAAACTAAAGAAAGCTTGGGGGTAATTTTACCGAGTTTTGTTAAGGCTGGGATAGATAATCCTCTTTTCCTCATTTTTTTAGTTTCTTCAATGCTTAGGCCATCGATAGTTGTTCTTATGAGCCTTGGGTATACTGGCTCCTGAGGCTTCCACAGCATTAATGGAATCACAGGTCTTCTCTTCGGATGGTAATTCCTGCCCCTGTATAGTACAAGTTGACCACCATGTCTATTAATGATTTTACCAAATGTTTTATCCTGGAAAATACACAAAATACATTAATGCACATTTTCTCCTGTTTTTCTTTAAAAATAAATCTTGCAAACAAAATTGATATGCATTTATGCATATTTCCGATAAAATTACATAGCCGTCGACGATGTATACCTCCAATTGTGCGCACACATTCTTCATGTCAACAGTGGGCACACCCATGCACTTTATCCTAACAGCCTCATCGTGTTTCCAGTGATTATGAATATCATTCAACATGTTGTGAGTTAAACCATCCCTCCCTGCAAAACCAGAAAAAATAAATAAATTAACAAAGTGAAATTGTGTGCTTTTTTACTTTAATGTCATAACACTACGTATATTGAATATCTCGACCCATTAGTTGTCTATGAGCAAAAAGCTCCTAACTAGCACCATTGATGACAAACTTCTACAGCCACTGGTCGACTATTAAATTATAATCTTCATTTCATGATATTTAATATTTATCGTGCAATAATTTGGAAAAGAAAAATTGCAAAATGATCATCAGTGACTTTCATTCAAGATTTAATCTTAACAATAAATAACTTAAAGATACAAATCCATACTTCCCACATTCAACATCAAGTACTTTCCCAATTCCAGATGAGATTTCACACATTTTCCTGTCATTTCTTCATTCAACCCGCTCCGTGTAACTCAAGGTATTAATGTTCGAACCTGACATTATAATCCCAGCATTTCTTGCGGGAAAGATAAAAAAAAAAGAAAAAGAAGAGTTCTTTCCATTCAAATTCTCCTATCTATTAATTTCCTTCTTTTATTCTCACTACAAAAATACAGTCACTAATGAATAGACCAATAATTTATTCTACACTGTAAATGGATAGTCCAAAAATTCAAAATTCATCCCAAAATCAATAATGATTTCTCAGAATGCAGCAACAACTATAAAGCACAAAGATCAAAATACCCAAATTGACTTGCTTTTTTGTCCGGTGCCTCTGATACCTCTCCACAATAGCTTTCCTCTCAGCATTAGTCAATGGCTCTCCTTGAATTCTCTCTCTGTGTATTTTCCGTTTCTCCTTCAATTCCTCCTCCTTCTCCGGCGACCACTCTTT
Organism: Jasminum sambac; assembly: GCA_018223645.1. NCBI lineage: Eukaryota > Viridiplantae > Streptophyta > Magnoliopsida > Lamiales > Oleaceae > Jasminum > Jasminum sambac. Next base: position 39,411,646 of record CP073643.1, read on the forward strand.
CAGGTCGGTCGCCGGGGCACAGACACCGGTCCAGTCCCGGTCCAGACGGTCAGGTCCAAATGGGGAGTACTTGGGCTCGCGAAGACCGATCGGTCGGACATTTGGATTGCTCTCTGTGTAACTGAACCGGAAATCGAAAGGGAGGTCGGAGTAGACCGGCTTTTGACCAGACCGGTCAAGGGATGACGGTGGACGGTATGGGGGTTTCGAGGGTTTTTTATGGGCGGGTTGGGGGCCGGGTGGGGTACCGTGGTGGGGGTTGAGAGAGACGGGAGGCTTGAAAGAGTACTTACTGTAGAGGGTTGAGGATGTGGTGGTGGTGGTGGTCGAGGCAGTGGAGAGAGAGTGGCGATTGAAGGAAGGAAGAATCGAGGATTTCGGCTTCCGGCGTAATAGGTAGCTTAAGAAGGCACTCATTGCATTGCAGTTGGGCGGAACTGGTTCCGTGCAAGCTTGTTCTAAAAAGGTTAAAACAGGTTAAGGGCTCGTTTGACCAGCATAAAACTTTATGGAAATGATAAAATTGCTACAGGGTCCCTAACCGCTGTCACGATAAAGAGGGTGTTAGCGGATGAGTTTTAATGTATTTTTATGAGTAGGAAGAGAGAGAATGAGTGGAGTTGGATGGTGGAGATTTAATAAGTGGAGAGATATATAGATATGATTTGTTTGACTAAATTTGAAATTTGAAAAAAATACATTATAATGCATTTTTTACTTTACGCTAACACCCTCAAAATCGGCAACCTCCAAAATATGACACCCAAAGTTCTTGACGTTTCAAAAGTTAGGGCGGAAAATGATTTCGCTTAAAAAAAATAAAAAGATTAAAAAAAAATCATTATTTTGATTGGTCGATTTTTCTGTAAAATAGCAAATTGCTTATATTACCAATGTTAACAATTACAGTTCAATGCATAGCTCTTAACCATGTAAAAATGAGTCTTAAATCTTTTTTAAATTGCATAATTTTAACCTTAATTTTCTATATATTTTTATTTTGGTTTGTGATTAAATTTATTGAATTAATCTACTCCTAATTAAACAGTTTTTATTGAAAAATTTTCATACACTAACCCACGCTTGTGTTAAATTATAGTTTTTCATAAATTATTTTGTATTAAATACACTTACATTTTAGTTTCAACCAACAATTATTAAATGCTGTTATTATCACATCTCTATATGTTTATAGTTTAATTCTATTGAAAATATATTGCATGCAACAAAAAAATGTAGAGAAAAACAAAACAAAACCAAACTCAAAAGCCAACAACACCCCTACCCAAAAATCCCATCCCAAACCTTGCACCCATCCTGTAAATACATAACCGAGGAGGATTTTTTCCCCTTGTATTTTTCTATAATAGCAAGGTTGCCAGCACGTAAAACCCGGAGAAACCCCCAACTCTTGACCACTAGGGTCATCTGACACCGAAAAATTAGGGGAACCCTCTACTTGTTTACTTTGGGCCATGGTAGGTTTTAAGGTTAGATGAGTTTTTTTATTTTTTATTTTTCTTTTTCAATGGGGTGCGACCAAGGGGGAAGGCGGTCTGGAGGTGTAGCTGGTGGGTTTGGGGGTCTTATTTTTTATTATTGTTTTATTTTTTGCTACACTAGTTTTTAGCATGTAATTTATAGTATTTTCGCAACATTTTATAAATCAAAATAGTTTAGAAGTGGTCACATAGAATTATTTTATTTGTCTAAAAGTAAAAGTCCAAATTGTAATTTTTAAATTTAAAAAATTCAATTAAAATGACGATTTGTAGCAGTCTATAATGCAATTAGGTCTTGTTCTATATCACACAATTTTTGTCAACTTTTTTCCTCTCATCATTTATAATTAGTCATTCAATTATTTAATATATTTTCCACAAATTTCAATCACACATTCAACATGCAAATCCAAAAAATTAAATTTCTCCCCTAAAGAACATACCACTAGTAAACCAATGGTTTTATAAATATTACCAAACATAGTTTTTCAATTTATTATTATATAGTATTTGCCTCGAGTTATCAAACTAGAAACACCAGCAAGGAAAAAATCAATAACATGTATAGAATAATACGTTTCTTTTTAAGAATCATTTTAGAAACTATAGCAATATTTGGGAAGTATAATGGTGTCTGTGAGAAAAATTTATAATTAGAATGTCCTTATGTTGAAATAGAAAAATATTTTCACAAAACGTCTAACTTTGTACTCTATATCTTAGGAAGTGTGAATGTATTTTTATTTTCTACAAAACAAAATGAACTAACACTTGAAAATATTGTTAGCTCGAGAGAAAAATAACATTGCTTGTGCAAAATGTTTATTTAACCTTTCCTCCCAACATCTCTTACCCCCTTCCTTAAACCTATGTGTGCCTCTCAGGCATTAAAGTCCCGTCATTGGCGTCAAGCCATGTGTGAAGAGTTTGATGCCCTACTAAAAAACAATACTTGAACTCCTGTTCTTCTTCCTCCTTCCGTGCAGTTGATTGGCTATAAGTGGGTTTTTCGCATTAAGCAGAATCCTGATGGCACCATTTCCAAGTACAAATCTTGTCTTATTGCCAAGGGCTTTCATTAGCACCTCGGGATTGATTTCCATAAGACTTTTAGTCCGACAGCCAAACCAACCACTATTTGTATCTTCTTACTTCTTTCCCTCCAATTTGGTTAGCCTGAACATCATCTTGGCGTTAACAATGCCTTCCTCCATGGAAACCTTTTTGAGGAGGTGTATATGCTCATCAGTCATGCTTCACTGATCTTATCTATCCTTCAAATGTCTGTCGCCTTAACAAAGCCATCTATGGCATGAAACAAACCCCTCATGCTTTGTATACTGAACTTAAGACTTTCCTTCTTTCTATAGGTTCATGAATTTGGAGAACGACACATTGTTTTTCCCCTTCTCCCAAGGTAGTGTGACAATTTACTTTTTCGCATGTGTTGATGACCTCTTGGTCACTTGCAATGACTCCCCATTTGTCTAGCGAATTCTTTGAATTTTATTTTGTCAATTCTCTGTTAAAACTCTTTGACACCTTTACTACTTAGGTGTTGAAGTTATTCGAGCACCCACTTATATCTTCCTTAGTTGGTAGAAATACATTCGTGGCCTCTTTGGTTGCACTAAACTATCTTAGCCCAAAGACGTTTCTAGCCATATGTTCACTTTGTCTTACTCCTTAGCCATTGACGCCATCTTATATCATCAAGTTTTGGTGCCCTTCATTATCTTTTCCTCATTAGGCCCGACATGTCCTTTGTTGTTAACAAGCTCTCTCATTTCATGCATTGTCCTACTGAACTACATTGGGCCTGCTATTCAATGAGTACTTCAATACCTCAAACACTTTATCTATCATGGCATGCTTCTTCGCAAACCATCCTCCCTGCTTCTCTTTGCTTTTACTTACTCTAATTGGTTTGGTAACCATAATGATCACACTTCCACTTTAGCCCACATTCTCTATCATAGTGGCTTTCGTATCTCTTCGTCTTCAAAAAGCAACGCATTGTTGCCCATTTCTCTATGGAGGCTGAGTATTTTACCTTAGCATCATGTTCTACAGATATTTTGATATGATCCGACTCGATTAGAACTGATCGTTGTGTCGAAGTATCGAAATATTATTAGATTGAACTTTAGAAACACCAATTATCAGGATTTTATTGTCCAAAGATGAAGAAATATGACTTAAGGAATAAATTCACGAACCACAATTCAAAACCTCACCACAAGAATTTAGACACAATTATTATTGATAAAGAGTAATTTAATTTCTACTGAAAAAATTAAAATGAGAACAAAATTCTCAAACAACCCACAAAGGGTTAAAAAAAAGAGAGAAAACTCTCTTTGTTTTTATTAAACAAAACTCAAGTGAAATTAAAATTACAAGAACAAGGTATTTATAGATAAAATCTGATCATAATTAAAATATGAAAAATCCTAAAAGTTCTAGAAACTTTAAAATATACCTAAAATAAGGAACAACATAATTAAAATCTGAGAAAACACAAAAATAAAAAAAAAATCCCGAATTGCCTGATTCTACACGCACGATATTCAGTGTTTTCTTATGACTTTTGATCCTAATGTCCGATTGGGTCGATTCAAAGTGCGTTGTAAACCAGAAAAAGAAGGATTCGATTCTTCTAGAAATATAAATTTTCAAATTCACCCTTTAAACAAGTTCATGGAACAATTGCTTGCAGTCCTCAGTAACAAGGCCAAATGGTGAGACATCGATATGTAAACTCCTAAGAGCTTCAACAGTTAAGCATCAGTTTCTACCGTAACCATGCTAAGCTGAGACTTCTTGATCCATTTGAGAGCTTCCCGTATTGCCATAGCTTTCGCTACGGGCGTAGTTTTTGGGAGGAAGAGGAGGGGGGATTGGACTAGGCTATAGTTTAGTCCTACCCCCAATATTGTCCAAAATTTCTAAATATATTTTTGGAATATGAGATAAATTTCGTGGTTTTTACTTAAATAAACAAAACAACTTCCAGGTCAAGTGGTTGGCATTTACCTTTTATTTAACCGGGGAATGGGGTTCGAATTCCATCCTACCTATTTTCTACTTTATTTTTTCCATTAATATCTTATCTCTTTCAGTTAGATCTTTTTTCCATCATTTTCTTTTCTTTTATTATTTATATTTTTTTCCATTCCTCATTTCCTTTTTGTTTCCTTTGATATAATTTACTTTTCATTGGCAATTGAATGAGCTTATATAATACGAAATGATAATTTTATATTTTGCACTCTACTATTAATTACATTAAATACTAGATCTTATTACTTTTTCTGTCTTTCAATGCAAAATACCCCCAATTTTCATGTTTTTGAATTTGTTGTCATAATTTTTTTGTAAGGGCATATCGGGAAGTTAGTTGATGAGTCTTAATTGTTTATATTGTTTTGGGTTGAATTCATTAGTGTATCATATTTTGTATTTCAAGTATTCCTTTCGTGTTATTGATTTGATTTTTTTTTTTTTGGTTGGTTTGTAACTTGTTTTAAAATTTGATTATCATTATAAAGATTTTGATAACAAATTGAAAATGTTATTTTTTTTTAATTTTTATATTATCAATATTCTATCTTTTTACATCAATCATTATTGTTGATGTTTATCCTCAACAAATCTAAAAACGCATTTGTAGAACGGGAATATGCAATGAGTTTACATATTGTAACACCACATGTTAATTTATGTATATTTATTTAATTTTTAAAGTTATTTATTTTTATACCAGAATAAGTGAATTGAATATTGTAAACTGTAGTCCATAATTATTATTGACAATTATCGAGTTTTGTTTTCCAGTTGAGGAATTGAATGCTAGCTATCATACTCAATGTACCAATTAGAATGTTTGATTTAACGAAAATGAGTTTAATTGTTATGTTATTACGTTTGTGTTTAAATCATTTGCAATTTAAATATTTTACTACTTGCTAGAGATTTAATGAAAGAAAATAATAATGATAAGCCAGAATTGTGTATTTTAATTTTGGGGCTAATTTATAAGAGCCTATTCTTGAATCGAAAACTAAGGAGAATAAGTCAAATTTATTGACCAAATAATACCCAATACTACTTCTATTATTTTCCTAGCCCAAGATAATTTTTTTATTGGGCCCAAATACACCTAAAGACCAAATGGTAGAAGCCCAACTAGAATTCATGATATAAAACCAAGCTAACCCCAAAGACACAACACATGTCTATATGGCTATGAGACTCTCAATCGATCTCCCTCTCGCTCTCTCTCTATCTCGGACCTTTCTGGCTTTCTATCGTCTATCCCTTGACAACCACCGTTGCCAGAAAATAAGGTAAATCGCCACCTTTGAGTTTATATTAAATGTTGTGATGATATATTATATAGCGGAGTGGTTGAATTATTGGCAATTGTTGCTGTGCAAATTTGAAGACCGTTATATATGTGTTTGAAGTTTTAAGTTTGAGACTTTGAAATTGAAATGTAGTTGTATGAGTCTTAAATTTGAACTTAATCTTATGTTTGATCTCTCAAATTGGATAGTTTTGTAGTGAGGTAAAGAGTAAAGATGAGAGAATATCTTTGCATGCATTTTAAGTGATTGATATAATGCTTGGGTGGAAATTTTGATGTTGCATATCTGGAAACTTTCTCAGCTTCTGCACTTAACTTTGCAATGCCATAACTTTTAGCATGAATGGAATTTCTTGGTAATTCAAGTTGGAAAATGATCCCCCGTGAGCTACCTATCATTTAAAATTGGTTTGATATCATTCGGAGTCCCTTAGAAGATTTTATGATACTTCTTGTGAGACTGGGTAGATTTCACCCGAGAATAGGGTTTTGCCCGGTTAAAAATGGTTTTGATGCTCTGAATGTGCTCATAATGAGCTAGTTTTTAAGTATGATGAATCTACACGAGTTTTCTACCTTTTTATAAATTTCATAATTTTATAATAGTTTGCTATTTTAAAATAAGTTTTCAAAAAGTACTGGCACAATAGAATTTTTCCAGATTCTGTGCTGTAGGTAAAAACATGTTTCTACTTCTAAATTGGAATTTGTTATTTATTGGGGACATAGCTCATTGAGTTAGTTATCCCATAAAATTGGAATTTCATGATTTCACGAGTTTCATCCGTCTTTGTTGGGGATCGACGGATTTACATGTGCTCAAGTTGCAACTCGGTAGAAACTATATGTTAAATGTTTTTATTTGTTATTCTAGCACTTAATGCTTGTATAAATACATGTGTTTGAGACAGTGACAATCAACCTAAGAAAGTATAGTATTGGATTTAAGTTATATGGAAAAGTAAAGTAGTTAATGAAATTAAGCTAAATGATGATATATTAGGAGTTTTGGCACATTGACCTTGTGAGCGGCTAAGGACACCTCCAGTTGCTTCTCAAAGTAAATTACTATAGATTCCAAATAATTAAACCCCCCCTCCCCCCCAAAGTTCAAGTAAAGTGAGTTTAATGTGCTTATTGTGTTAAGTGAAATTATTTGATTTGAATGCTTTTACCAATATATGGTTATCGCATTTAATATTATGTTGGAGTATCCTCATGGATTATGTCATAGCATACATGAAGCATGCATAAGCAATGAGTTTTGAAAAGTAAAGTATTTTTACGACAAAGCATGATAAGTAAAAGTTTTTAAAAAAATATGCATCCCAAGTGTTTTTCGTTTTTCTTTTTTTTTTTTTTTTTTTTTGAAAGAGTGGGTGTACTTCCATGCCATGAAAGGAGTGAGTGGGGAATGAGACATAGCAAACAAGCCCACCCGACCTGGAATGTTTGCCGCTTTGCAGTATTGAATTGAATGTTTACGCTTGGTGGTATTGAATGGAATGTTTACTGCTTTGCAGTACTACTAGGAGAATTGAATTTGTTTCCAAATAATAACTACCCACTACTGAGCTTATTGGCTAGAGAATACACCAAGTGAGCTCAGGACTGAGAGGAGGCATTTCTAAAAGAAGTGAAATGTTTTGAATGTAAAAGGAAATGATTGGAATGGTTTTCGAAGTGTTAAAGAAAGTGGAATACATAAATTGAAAACGCATTCAATGAATTGTAAGTCGTAAGCATGCACCGTGGACATGGGGTTTACTTAATGAACTTTAGCTCACGCATTTACTTTTTCCTACTTTATACGTAATGAAAGCTAGATGGCCGAGGAGATTGCTTGGAGGCAGACTCAGACAGTACTCAGTTTTTAAATATTTAAATTAGATAGCATTTTGTTGGTTGTGATGGTTCTTAATTATTCGTTTATTATGTTCAATTGTACGTGTACAGCCTTGAGATGAGTTGCCCATCATTTTAGACAATCGACTCATTGAAATTATTTTTATTTTTGGACAAGAGATTTGTATTTATGGTTCTTTTACCTTTCTTTTATTCAAGGAGTTTGGAAAACTAGTTTATTCCTTTCTTCGAAACTTGTATGAGGATCTTCTAATAGGTCGGTTATGTTAAATTTACAGGGGAAACTCTATCAAAATCTCTATAGGATTTTATTAAATAAAAATAAATAAATAAATATTTTGTAAGTTAATTTATCTTTTCCGCATTTTAAAGAGAAGTAACGGATAATACTTCCAAGCCTAGGTTCTAGACTTGGGTTGTTATAGTTTACATACATAAATTTATTATAGATGACTTTTATAGCCACAGAAAATCTGTGCGTAGGGCCTATTTTTAGTAGTACGTTGTATTATAACTGATTTTTTATAAATAAAATTTATTAATTATTATTTGAGTATGTGAAATGTATCGCATTATGTGTTTCTCAAAAAACATTTATCGCAATTTGCCCCCCGTAAACTTATTTCCTGGCTATGCGCTGGCTTATACAATCTTAGCCTCATATTTACCAGACAAATGCGTGCATTTAGAACGTGCCAAAAAAGGAGGTTGATAAGTTTCGACGAATCGCCCAAGGCATTCTAGATTAGGGTTCGCGAACACCGCTGCACCGACGTTCAATTCAAGGCAACCAGCGATTGGCCTTTCCCTTTTGTCTACCACATGGACACAGCCGTTAGGAACAGCAGGATTATTGTCGAAATATTTGGGTACTAAAATATAATTGTGAAAAAATTAGAGTCTTACTTATCTTTATGTAATTGTTGGGGGTCCAAGTTGTGATATTTTTGTTTTGTTTGTTAGATCTGGATTCTATATGCATCTCTTCTCTATATAGATAAGAGAAAGTTACAACATTGGATTGTCATTCGACTTGTAACCATATTCTTCTTTGTAATCAAACTTGATCAACCAAGCACAATTTTTAGTTCTATCTTGTAATTTTTTTTCTTCAATTTCTTCACATGGTATCGAGGCAGGTTTGAATTTAACAACAATGCCTCCGTTTCTTGATGGATCTGCAAATCTCAATTAGGTTTCTAAATTTTTTTGCTTCGTCTATTACAATTTCATAATTTGAAATATATATACAACTCATCATCATAGTCTCTCCTAGGTTGTTGTCCCTAAAATTTCTCAAAAAAATAAAAATGTTATTGAGAAATCGTCGTTTTGATCCAATATGATTGTTCGAATTTTTTGGAAACTAGTTTTTAACAGCAGTTCAGTGCCCATAACTTTAATCCCCAACTGAGAAATTGAAGGTTGTGTGAGGAAATGAACGAATGGAGGCTCTAGATCTAAAATCTATATCATCGTTTCAAGGGTCTGAATCCTAACAGTTTTAGTTGGTGGATTGCTCTTAGTCCAGTTCGAATGAGATGGATCCGAGGAGGTTGAATTGGAAATCGACTACTCAAAGATTTCTACACTAAATTTGTCGATTCTGATGAGCTTGAGAAGGAGGAGTGCATGTACTAGGAATTTGGAAAATCCAGCCCATCAAATGCACCATACCATGGTATGTTTGACTTTGCATCAATGGTGTCGACGGCAAGGTCCAATGATCCTCTGTACGAATCGATTTAGTGTGATTGCTTGAGTTTGTTGCATGACTTGATGAGTCAACTCAATTGCACATAAGGTTTGAATGGGTTGCCGAGATGACTTTTGGATATAGGAAGGGTTTTCTACTTACCATTGGCATAGTGGCACTTGCAATTGGTGTGTCTTTTCCATATTTCACTTGACTATATGATTAGCTGGTGAAGGAAACTAGTTCTGTCAAACATGACTACTTCTACTAAATTACTATTTTTTTTTAAATCCTATTTCTGTTGCTTGAATTTTTTATGATTGGGATAGAATTGAGAGGTGGTTGAGAAACTAAGGGAAATATTTTCCATCCAATTTTTGAGTTCTTCTAATATTGAAGAATTTTTAATTGAATTTTTTATGGTCTAGATTCAACATCTCATGCGTTGGTATTATTATGTACTGTAGTCCTTAATGGAGCAGAAAGTATTCATACTAAAGAAAAACTGGAGAAGAATGAAAGAAACATTGCTTGTGTTTGATGAAAGGCATCTATTGGGATGGATTATGTTGATGAGTCTTGACGATTGAATAATATGGTTGGTAATTGGAATTATGTAATGGCATATTTGGATCATGTTGGCGACATTGGCCATGTTTTGTTTTACTCGAGTTTTCTGATGGAGTTGGAGTTTATAGCTTTGATGGAAGTATCGAATGGGTAATTGGTGTTCTTTTCTTCACCTAGCCGTTGTACAGAAGGTTTTGCCTTTTTGGCTATATCGAGTTTTGACTTGTTGATCGAGTTTTTGAAGATGGCATAATGGTGAGTCGCTGGTGTATTTGGCATTGCCGAGTGTAACATTCCGTTTATTGAAGATGGATAGATCTCTTAGCGTCCTTTGATGGTTGATTTCTTGCTATTAATAAGGTGTTACAACAATATTTTGAAGACGTTGGATCCTTTTTGCTTTGCTAATGCTTGGTTGGATTAAAATTAATTAAGCCTTGAAGATGATAGGCTTGGCAGCTAATTGAAGTTGTTCTCTTACCAATACTTGAGGTCTTGGATGACTTTTCAGTTGGATATAGTTGATCTAACTAAAATCCTGTAGCCATGGAAGGCGTAGTCAACTAGTTGCTGATTTTACAAGTAAAATTGAAGCCATGGGTGGCTTTTGCAGTCGATATAGTTGTTTCTACTGAAGAGTGAAGCCATAAATGGCTTTTGTCAGTTGATTGCAACTGATTTACTACTTGGCCCGTGGTTGGATTTGTCGACCTATTTTGGTTGATTTGAATAGGTGGCTTCCAGATTTGGAGTAATTTTTTTGGAGGGATTATGGATTTCCCTTTTTGATCTCTCTTGTCCAAGTAGGGTTCGGCCAAGTTGACCAAACTCCAACTTGAGCTCGCAGGGGGAGGGGGGTTGTAGAAATAGTTGGGTACTGAAATGCAATTGTGAAAAAATTAGAGTCTCACTTATCTTTATGTAATTGTTGGGGGTCCAAGTTGTGATAGTTTTGTTTTGTTTGTTAGATCTGGATTCTATATGCATCTCTTCTCTATATGGATAAGAGAAAGCTACAACACTGGATGGTCATTCTACTTGTAATCGTCATCTTCTTTGTAATCATTCTTGATCAATCAAGCATAATTTTTAGTTCTATCTTGTAATTGTTTCTTTAATTTCTTCACAATTATTTTGATGGTTTAAAAAATCCCAGTAGACATTCAAACACACATTTAAGCTTCTTGAAGCTATTAGGCATACCGATTTCATAGAAATGCCTTTTCATCACATAAGAAAACATATAGTGTCTAGAATAATCTATATATTAATAAAATGAGATCATTTTCCCGCCAAAAGTTTCATTTTTATGAATTAAAAAAATAAAATTTAATTGTAAAATCACGCTTCGGATAATCACAAATCTGCAACTCAATCTTCCATTTCTCTTCTAGAATTTGAACTATTATATATCTCCCCGTGCGTTGCACGGGAGAAAATACTAGTGTTAATAATTTGAATTGGATAAAAAAGTTATTTTACTTTTTTATATAAAAGTTCTTTTTGTTGTGAATGAGAAAGTTGTCATTTCAATTCTCGTTATCAAATTCATTATAAATGGGCCCTATTTATAGGAAAATATTATGACACATTATATTAAAAATATTGATCCGGTATATAATAGTCATTCACACAATAAAACATAATTATTACATTTACATCAACTTTCGATGCTTTTCTACTGTTTCTTTTTTGTGGTTTTCTTTTTCCCTTTTACAATACTCCCCCTTGAATGACTATTTATACAATTGTCTTTTAAACTTGTTTATAAAAAATCCAATGAGAGAAAAACTTCCAAACTGATTGTAGGAGAGCGTGAGTGATCATATACTGTTTCAGGAAAACCTTCTAGAACAAAAACTGAGTATAGAGAAAAGAATAAGTTGTTCCCCTTGATGACAATCATTTAGATGCGGCCACGGTTCCGGTTCTAAACCAAAACCGACGGTTTGGAACCGGTCAAACCTGAACCGAAACCGCCCGATTCTGATTCCAAACCGGAACTGGTTTAAATATTAATATAAATAAATAAATAAATATATATATATATATATATATATATATATATATATATATATATATATATATATATAAATTTGAATGAAATTGTCACATTTGTGACTGTTTCCACCAACGGTCACCAAATGTGACCGTTGGTGGAGGGGTGGGGTGGGTCACTCCCATCCCACCCCATAAAGTTTTTTTTTATCTTTTTATTAATTTATATTTTACACTATAAATACTCTCACATTCTTCCTATTTTTTCACACAACAATTCTCAATCTCTCATTCTCAACTCTCAAGTCTCAATCTCTCAAATTTCTTATTTCTACAATTCTACTTACAAGTAATATTAATATATTGTTATAACTTACATTTTTAGTTTATTAATTACATTCTTACAATCTTATAAAATTATAAATTTACTTTTAAATTTCTACAATCTATAATTCTACGTACAATATTTATATTTTCAATTCTTATTATTACACTTTCTATTTTCTAAGTTTCTATAGAATCTTTACTATATTTTTATTTTATTGTATTAAAATGTCTGGCTTTAGTGAAGATGCATCAAACTATATCTTTGGTTTTGGTGATTTTTCAACGGAAGAAAGCGGATATAATAAAACTCCACAAAAGGCACAAATTGATAGTTCGGATCTGGAACCCGAACATGAAGGAGAAGATAAGAAGAATAAGATAATTTCCAATTCCGATATTTTCAATACCCATTTCAAAAAGGTACCAATAGGTGGTAAAGAATTTCAAGTATTATACAACTATTGTGACAAGAAGTTCAAATTTAAATTCGGATGGGGCTACGGCACTTTCAACAAACATTTGGAAAGAGATCATGATAACATATTTGTTGGACTCCAGTCGACACAAACTCAAATTATTGGGTATGGAAATTCTTTTGGTACTTCTCGATTATTTAAATACTCAGATAAAAGAAATAAAACAGAATTAGAGAAAATGATTAGTATGGAACACTTATCTTTTAGTTTTGGTGAAAGGGTTGATTTTAATAATTATTGCCAAAGAGCTTTAAATCATAGTTCAAAACGTGTACCCAGAAACACTCTAAACCGTACACTTTTAAAAATGCTTAGAGATCGAAAAAAAGAATTGACACAAATTTTTTCAAAATTAGATAATTCAGTTTCTATTTGTAGTGATATTTGGAGTGATCATTGGGAAACACATTCTTACATAGGCATAACATGTCAATGGGTTGATAATGAATTGGAGATGCAAAAACGAATTATTTCATTGAGATGTTTTGATGATCGACATAACGCCAATAATATTTTTAGAGTAATTCAAAATATTTTTGAAGCATATGGTCTAGTTAGGAAATTTTTTTTATTTCTTTTGATAATGCGACAGCAAATACTGCTTCAATTAGTGAGTTACAAAATATTTGCCAATCTAATATTGGCGGTAAATTTTTTCATATTCGATGTCCATGTCATGTTTTAAACTTATGTGTACAAGATGGGTTGAAATGTTTAAATGTTGCACTTACACCAATTAAACAAGAAATTTCTTATTTATTGTCACATAGCATAGTAATGAAAAGTTGGCAGAAGTATTGTAAAGAAAATGGTAAGAGACCAAACAGATTTCCTAAAGATATTCCGATTCGTTGGAATTCAACTTATATGTTACTAAACAGTTCATTTGCATACAAAGACTTGTTATGCACTTTTATTTCACAAAATGTACCTCAAGTTACTTTATATCCACAAATGTGGGATGTTTGCACAAATCTTTTGGATTTTTTGAAAGTTTTTATGATGCGACACATATTTTAGGTGGTGTTTATTATCCTACATCACATTTACTTTTAGTTGAATGTATTAATGTGGTTGGTGCATTTGATGAATATCATGATGATATGATTTTAGGAGAACCAATAGAATTGATGAAAAGTAAATGGTTAAAGTATTATGCGGAAATTCCTTTAATTAATCTTGTTGCATGTGTTTTTTATCCTATGACTAAAATAGACGATTTAACTATTTATTTAACTTATTATTACAATTGTTTAGATATTAATTTTGATGTTGATATGCAATTGTATGAAGTTAAAAAAGTAGTTAGAGAATTATTTGATGAATATTTAAATCGTTATGGATCACCTTCTTCATCTTCTACCGCTTTTAGTTCTTCTAGTCAAGTTCAGGAAGATTTAACTAAACTTGGAGCTGATGATCGATTATTGAGGCAACAACATAAAAGACCTAAAGATTCATCCGATGGATCTCCCGAACTTGACATTTATCTAACAACTACTTTTGAGTTTGGGGATAGCAAAGTAGGTAATGATTTTCCCTTCCTTGAATGGTGGAAACGTCATCAAAATACTTATCCTATACTATCATGAATTGCTAAAGATATATTTACAAGCCTAGTGTCAACTGTTTATATAGAACAAGCTTTTAGTACTAGAGGACTTATTTTGGATCCGACACGATCAACCTTGCACCCCGATTCATTAGAAGCACAAACATGTGTCGACGATTGGTGCAAAACAAATGAAAGAGCCCAACAATGTGAGAATGATTCTGATGACGACTATGATCTAACTACCGAAGGAAGTGAAACCCCAACTTTCGGTCCAGGAAGTGACTAAATTAAAGAGGTAAGAAAACTATGTCAGCTTTGATTCCTCTTAAGAGGATACGTAGGTAGCTTAATTTTCGGTAAAAAAATTAAGATGAAGCCTTATATTATTTTAAATTTTTTAAAAAAATTTTGGTTGAGGTTAATTGGTCAAGCCGTCAAGTGGTCAACTGGTCGAGGCTCCTTTAAAAATAAAAAAAGGGGAACTAGCGGTTCCGAAACCGGAACCGCAGTTCCAAAACTGAACCGGAACCGTACTGTTCACGGCTCCGGTTCGGTTCTATTTTTTTGGAACCGCGAACTGGCGGTTCCGGTTGGAACCGCGAATCGGCGGTTCCGAAACCAGAACCGCCGGTTCCGGGACCGTGGCAGGGTCTACAATCATTCTTATAAGAGTACTCATGTGCTACCTCGTTAAAACCTTTTCAAGAAAATACAATGGAACAAAACTTGATCGAAGGAAAAGAAGTACAACTACTCCATCCGATTCCGTATCTTAAGGAGTGATTCATTCACTTCTAGTGAAAGATTTTAAGGTTATCATATGACTTCAAGTAATGTCTTTATTATAAGCCGATCCAATAGATTTATTGACTTGATCTCTCCTATAGTCCTCAATATATCATGAGTATGCCTCGTTAAAACCTTATTTTGAAAAACCAAGTGGGAAAAATCCTAGTGAAGGAAAAAAGTACATTATTCATGCAAATACGACATAAACATTGCCTTTATTACTTTAGTATTATTTCATATCATGTGCTTATCAGCAACCTGCAATCTCGAACTTATATCCTCATTGTATCGAGATGTATTCACGAATCTCTTCTATAGGTTTCAAATTAATTGTGAATAGGCTGACTCATTAAAAGCCATGTTTGGGAAAAACCTTTTTGAGATAAAAACCTCAATCAAGGAAAAGAGTACAGCGTATGAATTTTCTTTCACAACAATATCATTGTTTTGATCCGTTGCATAAATTGTTATCTATAATATTTTCAAGAGTTTCATCCTCATTTTTCTTGTCAAGCCCGCATATTAATACTTTTATTATAATGCAATATATTTCAATATTGATATTCTTCGACATATTTTAATATCTTCATTATCATTGATCGTATGTAGCGCTACATTTCATAGTGTGTCAAGACTTTTAAACTTTATTTCTTTCCTCATAACTTATCGAGATATCTCATTATCAATCCTCTTTTATTACACAATAAAGTCAAGTCTATATACTCTTCAAGAGTGTATGCCTCTTTTAATAAGACCATCTTTAATCATTTGCGTTGATATACATATTTGGGGAACTCAAATAATATCAATGCTTTGGGCTTACTAATTTATTAAAGCATATGTAATTGGTATATGAGATCATTATAGTTTGTTATACATCTTTGAATTTCAAATTCATATTTCAATTTCGAGGATATAACATGATGCATTTCATATATCATTTCCGACTGTTAATACTCCCCCTCATGTTAAGAACCAAACTCATGCAATTGGTATGATTTCCATCATATATATTCTCAGAACCAAACTTATGCAATTAGTATGATTTTCATCATATATGTTCTCAGTATTTAGCCTTAATTGGGGATTTTATTCAGTTTGCATTTTGTTCTCGATATTGGCAAATTGATTGGAGGATTTTAAAATAATTTGCCAATTATATCCCACTCGTATGCACATATCCAATCCTTTAGGGATTTATTCAAATTATTGGGATAAACATTTATTAGTTTTATCATTAGATCTGGAAATCAAGCGCATATCGTGCACTAATCACGTCGTAAACTTCCAGTTACGATATACACATATGACTACCTAGTGGATCCATATCATAATATCTAGTAGTCTACATGGAGCATGAGTGGGCCCATATATCTCATCCCTTATATATATTCCAGATATGTTTGAGATTTATTCCCAATATTGGCTAGTAATGATTTTATCATTTATCGATCATTTGAAGTGTTCTTTCGGTTCTCGATTTCAATAAATTATTTACATCAATCGAATCGGGATTTATAAAGTACTCAACATGATTTATTACTTTCGTCATATGCATAGCTAACTAATGACATATCCCATTAAGTTTCGGTGGCAATATTACATACTACTATTCAAACGCGGAGTCTTAGCCCTTACGTTTCATGTTACGGTACTGTTCAAACACGGATTCGTACCTCATACGCATTATAAATCATTCGGACATTTGCCATGTTTACCCTAACAAGGTTCCATACATTATAATGGATCGTGCGCTCTCAAATCTTCGTAAATACTATCCATCACTACCGATCAATGCATTAAAACTGAATTTACCAGGGTAGAGTTAAAAGGTTGAGGATGCTAATGAATAAAGGCATCCCACAAGATATCCGATGGTTGATTGAAGCACAGGTTCGATTATCCGGTGAGTTTTCAATTTCTTCTAAATATATGCGAGGTATGGGTAAAAGTAGTTTTGGAAAGAAACGGAGAGCAAAAAGGAGGATATTGCCAATGTACTCGGTGGACATATGACAGTTGATGTAAATACGTGGGGTTCATGTATAGAAACCGAGAAAATAAAATAACATTAATTAAGGATGGATTGAGAAAGGAGTCTTTGGATAATATTCAACTAGCTCTTGAAACACATCCTAGTGGACATGTGTAAGGTGAGCTTATGACCTTATGGGCCTAATTCAAAGATGAACAAGCACGTTATAGTCTTGAAAAACTTACCTCAAAAGATCTGATTTGTAAATTTAGTAAGGAAAACTTAGTATTATGACTTTCAGCGCAATAACGAAGATAAATGTGTTTCTCGTATTTGGAAATATCATTATTCGATTTTCAAACTTTTTCAATCGCCGATCAATGTACGTCATTTCGTTTAAATCTTTTGTCGTTCCCTTTTTTCTCATATTGTAAAAAAGTAAATAGTGAAATTACTTATTGATTTGGAAATTTATCGTTAAATAAAGAGTTTCATGTATCTTTCATTCATACGTTGAAAGCTTAGTACAAAGAGAGAGATGAAGATGGAAATTTTAGAATCCACTCATACAAGTCAATCTTCACCTTGCTAGATTTAAACCATACACGTTCTTAGTGGGTCCAGACTTGTAGGTCATATCCAATATGTGGATATGGCAAACCAACTTGTAAAAGAGTTAGGAAGGCAAAACATCAATATACTGTATGGAAGAACCAACAACAAACTTTTAAATAATTTTACAATGGCCGCACAATCATGGCGGATAAATGTCAAGTGTAATACCTTTTCATCGAGTTGTAGCCAGTACTGTCATGGGTTCAACCGGATTGATGCTACAAATGCAATCTATTCACGATTGTATGATGTACATGATGAACAATAGTAATGCTTTTATTGTCCTTCCAAATGCCTATAACACGCTGGAGGAAATATTCAATATAGCGTGATGGGCACAGTGAAACTTTCATACCAAACCAATATGTTTATTGAATATTAATTATTTCTTTGATGGCTTACTAGCGTTTTTAAATCAGGGTGTAGATAGTAAGTTTGTTTCTCATTTAGAGAGAAAAATACATATTTCTACTAGTACAACTACTGAGCTACTCATAAAGTTTCAAGCATATGTTAGATAATCTATGGAAGTCCAGGTCCGTCGATCACAGACCATCGGTGTCAAGCGAAAAAGAAATTTGGACCCTTTAGATCTCTTACTATGAACCCTAATGTTAGTTAAGGGTGGCAAAGTTAGGGAGTATTTATACGCTCGAGACACATCCTTCTTTTATGGGTTTAATATGTATTTTCTTTTCGCATTTCTGTATTTTTACGTATTTATTGCCATTTTTGATACTCTTAATATGTTCCACTTCAACTATTTTGTGCCTCTTTTGGAACAACAATAGTGAAATCATGTTGGCATTGTTCAAATACAAATCTATTGTTCCATCAATATAACATCTGTGACATGTGTCTTTTCAATAGCATTTTCGATATGATCTCACAGTACCAAATATGATTCGTCTATGCTATTTATTTCTTTAATTAATTAGCATGGAATTTATTGAGCAATTTTCTTTTATTGAACTATCTGGTGGTAGCTTTTAGTACCACTTGCTCGATGTCTCTAGTAATATTCAGTAAACGTGGAGAATGAACTTTTCTTTATCCACTGCTTCTTTGAGAGCATTTCTCATCGCATCGATATCTCATGATATACTAATCTAATAGTGAGATTTTCACCATGGTATATTTTTTTGTCATTTATCACCATGGAATTCTTTGAGTAATTTTATTTTATCAATACATATAGCAGTAAATTCCATTCTCACTTGCTCAAATCCTTTCATTAATATCAATATGACATTCTTATCAAACATATATAAATCAATTACTTTTATTTAGTACCAATCATGGAGTTTAATGCAACCACATTGGTAATACACACTCCAATTATGTGGTATGACCCACCACATTGGAAATATGAAGTGTATAAACTTAACTTGTAGAAATTAAATTCTTCCCAATAGGTGGTAGAACATACCATATGGAAATTATCACAATAAATATGAATTTAAATTCTAATAGGTGATAGAACCTACTATATGGAAATTGTCGCAATAAATATAAATTTAAATTGTGAAAATTAAATCGGATAATGATTAACTACTTCTTTTGGGGGCAGACTTGTTCTTCACTTTCTGCAAGGGTAAAATTGTTTATTCAAGTCCGCAATGGTAAAATCATCCATTACAGTTATTTCACAAAATATAATTATCATGTTTCTCCTTTTTCATTTGCTAATGATTTATTTCAATTTTTAGGATTAAAATAATATTATTTTAATCTCAATTATTAATATATTGTAGTTAATTAGTTCATTGTAAATTTCACAATCTCCTAGTAATTAGAAATTCTTTTTAATACCCGGATCATAATTTCTATACTGAATAATGAAATTTTAATAATAATAATAATAATAATAATAATAATAATAAGATATACTCACATGTTGTAAAGAAATTTACACCTTACCACATAATCACACTACCCATTTGGATTCAGTCGCCACCACAACCCAAATCAACGATTACTCGACTTGTAGACAAACTTTCCTTGGTTATAGAATTTGGCAAAATATAATATTAATGTAATGTTTGTGGTGCCTTGGGGTGATATATACATGATAAATTAGGAGCTGGTTATTTAGACATTGTAATTTTTTATATCCATGGGTGAAATATCCAAAGTAGGTTGCTCCACAAGGTCGGTTAGTTTGGAAGCAAGAATTCCTAGGTGGTCGATGGAATTGAGTAGAACTCGTATGGCTTGCAGCTCGGTGTCGAGGGTAACCTAACCGGAGTGAGAAGCGGGGAGGGAGATCGATGAGAGTACGGGAGAATAAAAATGAGATCTATCGACTTTTATCATCAAGCTCCACTATAGTTTTCTTAGAATTCCAAAGCAATAAATTAACATAGAATCCGTAGGTGTTAATTTGAGTTTCATCATTGATAGCAAGCACAAGCGGAAGCTCGATCTAGGTCACTACATGAATTATGGTTATTTATGAAGAAGAACATGAAGTCCCTCCACCGCATGTAAATGATGCTATGAACAATGGAGTAGGAATTAAGATCAAGGGATTGTTAAACGGAACCATGATTTAATTTATTAATAATAAATTATGGGGGAAGAGTTGTGTGATTTTTGCTTCAAACTATGGTGCAGGGGGTGAAGAAGAACGATTACAGATCTAGATTCCAAAGAGAAGGAAAATTTGTTGAGAAGAAAAAATATAGTTATCGTGCTGATAATGTGTTATGAACGAGAGAGTTTTTATTTTAATTTTCAATATCAAATTCATTACAAATGATCCCTATTTATAGGAAAATATAATGACACTTCATATTACAAATATTAATCCGATATATAATAGTCATTTACACAGTAAAATATAATTATTACATTTACATCAACTTTCGGGTCAGTACTCTCCTGCACACACTGTGTGCAGCAGAGCCATGCACACTGATGATGTGGCGCCCTGACAGGGCGCCATGTCATTCAATTTTTTTTACAAATTTTTTTGAAATCTACATTAAATGAGACAAATAATACGTAACTGTTCCCTGATAATAGGATTGGTGGGCCCCACAAATTTTTGAATCCAGAGTGTGCATACTCTCCTACACACAGGTAGGAGAGCAGAAGTGTAACTTTCGGTGCTTTTCTCCTTTTTTTTTTTTTACTGGTTTTCTATTGCCCTTTTGCAACACTTTTACTTTTTTATCTCCCATTCATTTATGACTAACTTTTGTCTCGTGGGGCCATACACTGGCGGCCTCTGCTATTGTGAAGTATTGCCTGTATATATAATTGATTTTATTTGTACAAAATGCAAAATCACGGAGGCAATCCTTCTGAACTTTGTCTGGATTACTGGATAGGAATATGTTGTTCTTACATCAAAGTATTGATTAATTCGCTAGTGAAACAAGTCTTTGAAACAAAAGCCTTATGAAATACATTGACATATAACATGGTTGGTAAAAACTTTAGAACCATTCTCTAACTCTTACTATTGCACTTTATAGTTCTTAGTAGCAACAAAACAAATAATTTTCCTAAACGTCTGCAAAATTCAAAAAGAGATATCAACCGCCCCAAAAAAAAAAGACCCAAGAGGTTGGACGTTGATCAGCCAAAAAACTTCCCTTCAATAAATAATTTATATAAGTACGTAATACAACCAATTATTAGTTTTTTTTTTTTGAAGTAAAACAATTATTAGTGTTGATGAAACATCCAAAAGTAATAGCTCTCCTGACTTTAATATTTGTTTGAAATAAGATTTTTAAAAACTTTATTTGGTTAAGAGTACATTTGTTACATCTAAAGTACCAAGCCAATTCTTAATAAAACTTTATAATAATGTACAAAAAACTTTGTTATTACAAGTAAAGTACAAAAAAAAAGGTAAAAAGAAAAAAAAAACAACTCTAATTTACAAGACTATAAGATACAAAACTAAGAACTATATTGATCGTCACAAAATACAATACCGAACGTGAATCAACATACTCGCAATAGAGAAGACTGTCGAATTCAACTTATGAAGCACGTCATTGCTACAACTCGTATACATATACTACTCGACCGAGACCTGTGAGAAGACTAGAAACCTCTTGATCCCGGGACATTTATCCACTGCAACTGGAGCTCAATTTCACCACACTCAACGTTTCTAAGCCTAAGAAACATGTGTTGTATTACTTGTTCATTTTCCCATTTAATACAACTCTCGTCTGATAAGCAATTTTCTCTGTTTGGTTTTATTTTGGTAATTATAGTTCCACTTGGAATGTTGTGCAGTCCCATCTTTATAGCTTCTACGAATTCCTTAATATCAAATTCAGCATCTCCCATTTTGTCATCTGGACTAAATGTGTCCCTATCATAAACTTGCTGCAATCAGATACTTCAGTCATCAAAAAATTGAAAAAACAAAAATCAATAAAAATCATTAATTACTCCCTCCATCCCACATATATTCTCCACTTTTCCGTTTTAGGTTTGTCCAACGTATATAGTCCTCTTTTTAATTATATTTAATTTAATAGTATTTTTTATATTCATTTATAATTATACCCCACCTATTATTATTGAAAATACAAATATATTTGTGATTTCTATTTATTTAAATAAGGGTATTAAAGGAAATTTTTTTATAAATTTATTTTTACAATACCATTATTTTTCCTTGTATAAAATAAATCCTAAAGTGGAATATATATGTGGGACGGGGGGAGTAATTTAAGGATAAAGCTTAACTAATGCACACTTAATTAATTACACTTACCAACTTAATTGGAAGATTAGGATCATCAATAGATAGGGTCAACTGCTCATTCCATTCCGGGTTGATGTTCCTTCTTACCACACGCGTCTTTAATTTCTGCTAATAGTTGCAACAGAAAGATCGTTTTAAGTATTTGATCTAAAAATTTATTCGATAAAAGAAAAAAGGAAGCTAAGGTGTGACGCCAAAATTAAATACCAGTTTTCCCATCCTAAGAACAACGTAGGGATCGCTGCTCGTGGTGTCTCTTATAGCAAGGTTGATACCTCGTATCACGTTCACTCTTAGCAAACCCAACAAATTTTCCATCTCAAAAGGTTAGAGAAAATTAAGAGCAAAAGATGCAGGTCTATGACTTTTTACTGAGAGAGAGAGAGAGAGAGAGAGAGAGAGAGAGATTATAAATTTGTGTGTGGGTGTGGATTTTTTCGTGGCTTTCACGTCGAAACAGACACTGGGGAGTTGGTATAGTATTGCAATGAACGTCGAGCATGATCAATTCTTGAATGCGACAAATATTACTAATAATTTGGCCATCGGTCAACGGCAAGGCTTTGGACTGTTTCTCGTTACGACCAAGTATTTATTAATTATTGTTGTTATTAGTTGTCATGATAACTCATTACTGTTTGAATTATATCCACATCTTTACTTGATTTTCTAACATCTTTATGTTAGTGCGTCACTAAGATATGCTTATTTGATATTTCCATTAAGATAAAACGAACTTGTGTAGTTATTTTACACTTTCGCAGATTTTTGATCGTCACCCAAACCAATGACACTAAAAGCCAAAGGATGGCATTAAAAACGCCACCCTTTATTATTTTTTTTTTAAAAAAAGGACTTAGGGTGCCGGTTGTCATGTTGGACACAACCGCCACCCTAAGTTTTTTTTTTAAAAAAAAAAAAGCACTTCGGGTGGCCGCCACCCAAAGTCCACCTTTTTTTTATGATATGAGCGATGGAAAATACACGAAATAATTTTTATTCAAAATCAATCGCATCCAATTACAACAAAATGAACAATCTAAGAACAAAAACACAAAATTATAAGATGAAAAGCTAAAAATTGCGTTTTGAGGCCTTAGATGACCTCAGATCGGCCTGAACATGGGGTCACGGCAATAGCGGTGAATGTCGTAGATCTCGTCGCGACGATTCCGGAATGTACTCATGGGCTGAAAATGGACATCGTATGCAAAAGTTATGGTCATTTAAAGTTTACATGCTCAAAAACTCGCAAAAAATTATATTAACAATTATACAAAAATAAACGAGATTTACATGACCAAAAGATCAAAGAAGCTTACCTTACTTAAATTATGGCATCAATTTGTGAAAAAATTGCACTTAAATCTGATTTCAAACCATAAATATTTGAAGAAATTTTGAAAAATTTTCAAAAGGAAAACTCGTGTTTTAATACAGATCCGATGAGTTGGTGGAATATTTAAAGAAATTACATGCACAGAAGAAAATCGCCACCCAAAATATTTTAATAATAAAAATAAATGGCGGTTGTTAGCTTACAACCGCCACCCTATGTACTAATATTTTTTTTTTTTTTTTTTTTTTTCGCTGGTTTAGGCCCGAATTGTCTTAGGTGGCGGTTGTTTTACACAACCGCCACCCGTTGTACTATTTTTTTTTTTTTTTTTTTTTACGTTGGTTTAGGGTGGCGCCACCCGAAACCAACTTAGGGTGGCGGTTGTTTTACACAACCGCCACCCGTTGTCCTTTTTTTTTTTTTTTTAAAGTTGGTTTAGGGTGGCGGATTTTTGTTATAATCGCCACCCTTTCTTAATTCCGAGCATCAATGGTGGCGGTTTCAATGAAAACGCCACCTAATGGGCGTCACCTAATGTCACTTGTGTACTAGTGTTCGACTGCAATATCTAAAGCTTAAAAATTGCACCCAATTTTTAACGGTAAGGAAATTTTAGTAAATTGTTAATTTGTCGTTTAGATTATGGGATTGTAAATTATGTATGATATTCCCAGAATTATGCATTCGGATTATGGATAATGAAGAAATATTTTACATTTGGGTTAGTTTTGAGTAAATTTTATCCAATATTTTTTTTGGTAAATCTTTCTTGATGGTGTGGGATTTTTATTAGATGATCGCAATCTTTTATCTGATGACGAGACTATTAGACATGATTTGGTTGATGAACAAAGTTTTGAAGACAAGGAATTAGTTTGAAAACCATATGCTAGAGAAAACAAAGAAGAAAATGAAGAATCTATATCGTTATTACTATTACTATCAGTACTACTTAAAAATGGGTATTATATTACCACTGTTATGAATATAATAATAATATTAATATAATATAATTAATGAGGGAAGTGAGGGAAATAAATTATTATATTTTATTTATGTGAATGACTATTATACCCTTGATGAAATTATGTAATTACTTATCATGCTTATTCAAGCTTTCCCTATAAATAGAGCTTCAGTTATTAATGAAATTCATTCCTGTGAATTCCTTATAATTCATTCCCTCTAAATTCTCTCTATTATTTCTATACTTTTATTATAACACTCTCTAAATTCTCTCTATTATTTCTATACTTTTATAACACGTTATCAGCACGAGTTTCTAACCAACTGAGTAATATGAAGGGAGTTTGCTCTACAGTTGCATCTTATAGATGATCTTCTCAGACGTAAACCTGATTATTACCAATGAATTAATTCTTCCTAATATCTCTCAATTCTATATTATAATCAATCCTATACAATTATACATCAATTCTCTTTCTTCGTCTTCGCAAATAATCTGAACACGGCAGTAGTATCGATGAATTCAGTGCCCCAATTTGAGTCAAACATGGATGTAGACAAGCTGAGAACTGCAGTGGATATTGAGGATGTGAGGACGGAGGTATATATATATAATATTATTTTATAATATAATAATATATTAAACTATAACATTCGCTTTCGAGATATAAGGAGCATACATTATCAAAATCAAATTTTATCAACTCCATTATACTCGATTTAACGAGATCTTCGATTTGACATCAATATTGATAAGGTAAACTTTCAAAAATTTACAAATCGACTCCCAACTTTTGAAAAAGTTACAAAAGAGTCCTTAGACTTGTGAATATTTACGATTAATGCTTATAATGTCAAAACTTTATAAAGAGATATGTGCAATACGCACTTGCCAGGCGTTGCCAAGAATCGTAGCGGTTAGCGGCAAAGAATGAGTATGTATTAATGTTTTATAAAGAAATATGTGTAGCGCCACGCACTCGCCAGCAAGCCGCCAGAATCGTAGCGGTTGGCAGCAGATATTTCGATTTACGACTGTTTACTTTGACAATAATTATATTTTGAAGAAATAGTTAGAACAAATTTGATTCTATAGATATTTAAGTCTCGCACTTTATTTATTGCAATTTAAATATCGCTATACTCTCCTACCCGATGATGGGTTCAACCATCACTAAACGGAAGATTTTATATATTTATGCACTTTATATGCTAAGTGAAGAGTAATACCTTCTACTAAGTAGACTCTACTCCTGAAGAAGTAGTTAAATGTTATGCAATTTAATTCTCGCGATTTAAATTCCGTAAATTTATATTTATTGCAATAATTCCCATAAGGTAGGTTCGACCACCTATTGGAGGAAATTTAATTTCTACAATTTAAATTTACGCACTTTAAATTTCGCATATATTTCCAATGTGGTGAGTTATATCACATGATTGGTATGAATATTTTCAATGTGGTGGGATATACCACACGTTCAGAATACTTATTACAAATGTGGTTGGATTAAACCCCACAATTGGATAACTGATTTATATATGTTTGATATGAATATTCTATTGATATTAAAGAAGGGATTTGAGCAAGTGATGCCAGAATTTCCCGTTGT
Source organism: Jasminum sambac (assembly GCA_018223645.1). Taxonomy (NCBI): domain Eukaryota; kingdom Viridiplantae; phylum Streptophyta; class Magnoliopsida; order Lamiales; family Oleaceae; genus Jasminum; species Jasminum sambac. Next base: position 39,438,040 of record CP073643.1, read on the forward strand.
ATGTATTGATGAAATGAAATTGCTCAAAGAATCCCATTGTGATAAAAGAGAAAGAAAGTATACCGTGGTGAAAAATCTCATTATGAGATTAGTATATTGTAATATGATGAGAAATGCTCTTAAAGAAGCATTTAATAAAGGAATGTTCACTTTCCACGTCTATTGAATATTGATGGAGAAAATTGAGTAAGTGGTATCCTGGTTACCATTGGATAAATAAAATGCTCAATAGATCCCATGTTGATAAATCAAAGAAAATATATCGCATGGAGAGATTATATGAAGTAATCTCATCGATGATATGAGATTGTATTAATATGAGAATAAAATGCTCTTGAAGAAGCATAATCACTAGATTTCTGTATTTGAATAAAGCCAATATGATATTATTATTATTACTCGGAAGAAGTACAAAGCGATTGAAGTGGAACATATTGAGAATATCAAATATGGCAATAAACACTCGAAAATATAAAAATGCGAAAAGAAAATACATATTGAACCCATAAATGAAGGGTGCGTTTCGAGAGTATAAATACTCCGTAATTCTGCCACCCTCAACATCAGGGTTCATAATGAGATATTTAAAGGATCCGAATTTCTTTTTCGCTTGACACCAGTGGTCTGTGACCGACGGACTGGCTTCCACAGATTCTTGAACATATGCATGAAATTTGATAAGTAGTTCATCAACAAAGATTCAGCGAGAAATAAGTATTTTTCTCGCTAAATGAGAGATAAACTTATTATCTACACTCTGATCTAGGAACGCTAGTAAGCCATCAAAGAAATTGTTAATATTCAACAAACCTATTGGTTTGACATGAAAGTTCCACTGTGCCAACGAGGCTATATTGAATATTTCCTCCAAAGTGTGTTGTAGCCGCCTGGAAGGACAATGAAAGCATCACTATTATTCATCATATACATCATGCAGTTGTGGATGGATTGCGCTTGTAGCACCAACCCTGCTGGACCCATGGTAGAACTGGCTCCAATTCGAGTATTAGATCCAACTAAATGGAAAGGTATTACACTCGAAACTCTTATTCCCCCATGATGATGCGGCCATTATAAGTCTAGCTAAAAGTTTGTTGTTGGTTCCTCCATATAGTATATTGATTTCTTGTCTCCCTAACTCTTTACGAGTCGGTTTGCCATATCCACGTATTGGATATGACCTACCAATTTAGATCCACCAAGAATACATACGGTTTTAATCAAGTGCGAGGTAAAGGCTCGACTTGTATGAGATGATTCTAAAATCTCCATATCCATCTCTACTCATATCTCTTTTTGCACTATACTTTTTAATGTATGAATATGAGAGATATATGAATCCCTCTATTTAAAGAAAAATTTTCAAACCAATAATTGATTGTACTATTTACTTTTTGACAAATATGAAAGAGAAAAAGGCAGAAAAATTTTAGTGAAATGACATATACCTATCGGTGATTGAAAAATAATATATATATACATATATATATCTTAAAAATTGAAAAACAATATTTACAATTACAAGAAAAACATTGATCTTCGTTATTACAATCAACTTTCTTACATTAATATGAGAAAATTATTATACTAAATTTTTCTACTAAATTTACAAATAGGATCTTCTAAAGTAAGTTTTTCAAGACTATAACGTGATTGTTCATCTTTGAATTTGGCCCATAAGGCCATCAGCTCACCTTGTACGTGTCCACTAGGATGTGTCTCAAGAGCCGCTTGAATATCATCCAAAGGCTCCTTACTCAATCCATCCTTAATGAATGCTATCTTATCTTCTCGGTTACTAGACACGCATTCCACAGATTTACATCGAGTGTCACATGTCCACCGAGCACATTTGTAGCACCCTCCTAATCTTTTGCTCTCCGCTTTCTTTGAAAAACTACTTTTACCCATACCAGGCATGTATTTAGAAGGAATCGAAACCTCACCAGATAATCGAACCTTTGCTTCAATTAAACATCGAACATCTCCTGGGATGCCCTTGTTCATTAGCATCCTCAACCTTTCAAGTTTACTTGATAAATCCTTTTTAGGATTTTGATCGGTAGTGATGGATAGTATTTTCAAGATTTGAGAGCAAATTATCCATTATTATATATGGACCATTATTATGGTGAATACCGTAAGTGCCCTGATAATTTATAAACGCCAGATGAGGTAAGGCTCCGCTGGAACAAGATTGAAACATGAAGCGTATGTGTTAAGATTCCACGCTTGAATAGTGATGTGTAATAATGCTACCGAAACATGATGGAATATGTCGGTGAGCTATACATATGATGAAAGTAATAAATCATGTTGAGCACTATACAGATACTAGTGAAATCGATATAAGAATTTACTGAACTAAAAGTTCAATAATACTAGTTTGCAGAACCGGACTGACCATCCCGGTTTAAATAATTATTGAAATCAATATTTCAAGTGAAGAATTAAAAGAATTCTTCAATGATTGTTCTCGATAAATGATGAAATCATTACTAGCCAATATTGGAAATAAATCCCAAATATATCTGGAATAAAGGATGAGAAATATGGGCTCACTCATCCTCCATGTGGACTACTAGATATTATGATATGGATCCACTAGATAGTCACATGTGTATATGATTCGTAATTTGAAATTTATTTAAATATTTGCTCACTGTATGAGCATGATTTCCAAATTTAATGATAAAGCTAGTAAATGTATATCCCAATACTTGAATAAATCCTCAAGGATTGAGTATGCATACAAGTGGGATATTATGTGGCAAATTATTTAAAGTCCTCCAATAAATTGCCAATATCGAGAATAGAATGCAAACTATATAAATTCCAATATTAAGGCTGAATGATGAGAACATATATGAGTTTTAGTGTTCTAAATTTTCTTAGCATGAGGGGGAGTATTAAAGGCTGAAAATGATATGTGAAATGCATTATACTATATCCTCACAATTGAAATATGAACTTGAAATTCAAGGATGCATGAAAGACTATGAACAATCACATATATCAGCTATGATGCTTTGATAAGTTAATATTGCTAGAAATGTTGATATTATAAGAGTTCCCCAATCATATATATCGAAGCAAATTATTAAAGATGGTCTTAATAACGGAGGCATATACTCTTGAAGAGTATATAGACATAACTATATTGTGTAATCCTACAAGAGGATTGATAATGAGATATCTCGATAAGTTATGTCGATATGGGGAAAGAAATAAAATTGAAAGTGTCGACACACTATGAAAAGATAGCGCTACATACTATCAATAATAGTGAGGATATTAAAATCCATCGAAAATGCCGATGCTGAAATATATGCCCTTATGATTAAAGTGTTCATGCACGGGTTTAATGAGAAATGAGAATGAAACTCTTGAAGAGGTTTCAAATGTATTATTGTATCAGTGCATGCAACGGCTCAAAATATCTACATTGATATTGTTGAGAAATTCATATGCTGTTACTCTTTTCCTTGATTGATGTTTTTGTCCCAAAACGGGGTTTTTCTCAAACAAGGTTTTTAATGAGGCAGCCCAATCTCAACTACTATGAAATCTCCAGAAGAGATTTAGGTATATATCTCGATATATTGAGAAAATGAGATCGAAGCTGTTGATTGTATATATGCACTGAATATAACATGATATTGTATAACATCTAAAATTTCATTCACGTGGAGATGAATGAAGAGTATCAACCAATGTATATGATACTCATACAAATCTATGAAAGATTTTGAAATGCTTGTAGCATACTTGTATAAAATACACGTTGCACTCTTTTTCCCTTGACTGAGGTTTTATCCAATTGGGTTTTCTTGACAAGGTTTTAACGAGGCAGCACGTGAATACTCTTATACCGTTGATAGATATCAGGGGGAGCAATGTTTTGATGAAGCAGTATATAACCACTCCAAGCTATCCTGCAATCGGTTTGGAAGTTTTTTCCCACTGGGTTTTTCTCCAAACAAGTTTAGAAGACATTTGTATTAATAGTCATTCAAGGGGGAGTGTTATGAATATAATAATAATATTAATATAATATAATTAATGAGGGAAGTGAGGGAAATAAATTATTATATTTTATTTATGTGAATGACTATTATACCCTTGATGAAATTATGTAATTACGATTGTGCCATTCGAAGTTTCCCTATAAATAGGGCTTCAGTTATTAATGAAATTCATTCCTGTGAATTCCTTATAATTCATTCTCTCTAAATTCTCTCTATTATTTCTATACTTTTATAACACTCTCTAAATTCTCTCTATTATTTCTATACTTTTATAATAACCACTACAATAATTATTTCTTATACCACAATTTTTTCATTTAGTTAGATGTCCTTCCCTATTATAATTTGACTTATTTAATTATTATTTGTTTTTAATTGTCTTCTTCCCCTAGTCGACACTTTGCGGTTTGCAATTAAACCCTAAAGCACAGTTTCCTTAATCATAGTTTTCAAGTCCTTTTTCTCTTCCACTACATTTTTTTTTAAATTAGTTCAATCTAATATCTCCTTTCCTTGACAATTTGTGCCCTAATATGATTTGAATAAAATCCAAAATAGTAATAATACAGATTAAAAGCAATTAATAGAGAGAACAAGTCAATAATTTAATGGGTAAATGAGTTTGAAGAATTCAAGAGTGAAGACATCCCTTCCTTTTTCTTTTTCCTTTTTCTCCTTTAAAGTTTTTAAGCAAATTGGTTTGGACCATTGAAGAAGATGAAGTATATATGTGACTCGAATTTCTAATTCTCTAGTAAGAACTTGAAAGATGAAAATGGCTGTGGTGGAATATAATGGATGATGAATTTTGAATGGCTGTGTTAATTGATTAGTACGGACGGTTAAATTGAATGTGGTGGGAGGAGAAAAAATCAAGATGAAATTGCCATTATTTTTTTCCTAAATTTTAAAAGGTTGATTTTTTGTTTATAATTTTAAAAGGTTGATTACCAATGTAAATTTATTGTAAGTTTTAATTAAAACTAGCAGTAACCCTCATGTGCTGCACGGGAAGACATAACTAGTAATACGTGGTTCCCATAAATATATATAGAATAACATTAATACTATTGAAAATGATTATAAACATTAATACACAAGTGACATTAGGTGATGCTCATTAGGTGGCGTTTTCATTGAAACCGCCACCATTGATGCTCAGAATTAAGAAAGGGTGGCGGTTATAGCAAAAATCCGCCACCCTAAACCAACGTTAAAAAATAAATTTAAGAATATAGGGTGACTATTGTGTAAAACAACTGCCACCCTAAGTTCGTAAGTTCATTTAGGGTGGCGGTTGTATTAACAACCGCCACCCTAAACCAACGTAAAAAAATAAAAAATAAAAAAAATAAAAAAATAGTACGTAGGGTGGCGGTTGTGTAAAACAACCGCCACCCTAAACGAACGTTAAAAAAAAAAAAATTAGTACATAGGGTGGCCGTTGTAAGCTAACAACCACCACCCGTTTTTTATTTTCTTATTATTAAAATACTTTTGGGTGGCGGTTTTTTGCTACAACCGCCACCATTTCTCTTTAAATATTCCACCAAATCACCAGATCTGATATTCCCGCTTCTGAGTTTCTCCTGCTTTTGAAATTTTTTTGAAATTTCTTGAAATATTCACGGTTTGAAATCAGATTTAAGTGCAATTTCTTCACCAATTGGTGCCATAATTTAAGTAAGGTAAGCTTCTTTGATCTTTTGGTCATGTCAATCTCGTTTATTTTTGTATAATAGTTAATATAATTTTTTTCGAGTTTTTGAGCATGCAAACTTTAAATGGCCATAACTTTTGCATACGATGTCCGTTTTCAGCCCACGAGTACATTCCGGAATCGTCGCGATGAGATCTACGACAGTCACTATTATGGTTGTGACCCCATGTTTCAGGCCGATCTAAGGTCATCTAAGGCCTCAAAACGCAATTTTTAGCTTTTCATCTTATAATTTTGTGTTTTTATTCTTAGATTGTTCATTTTTTTGTAATGGATGCAATTGGTTTTGAATAAAAATTATTTTGTGTGTTTTCCATCGCTCATATCATGTAGCGACCAAGGCCAAAATTTTTCAAATTTCTAAATAAAACGTCGTCGTTACGACTTGACCTATTAAATTTAGATTTTTTACGCAACGCTCGTCTAGTAGAGAAGAAAATAATTAATTAATAATTTAATCGGGTCGAGAATTATTTAGGGCCAAAGAAATTGTCCTATGGGCTTTAGGCCCAACTATCAAAGCCTATTTCAATTACCTATTGGGCCAGCCCACTCTAGACGAATGGGGATCCTAATCCTATTCAAACTCAAGTTCTACTCTCCTACTCCGTCTCAACACCTCTACTTGTAATACTCCCCAAACTCCATAAATTTTTCACGTACACAATTTCCTCTCGTCCAAACTTCTCTCTCTCTGCAAACTCTCGTTCAAATCTCTCTTTGCAAACTCTCAACTCACGCTTCCATCCAAAGAAGGGAGTCTCCAATCAAATTCACAAGGCAATCACCATCGCAGCAAACACAAATCAACACCAACACCAGGTAACTCCATTCTCTTCCACTACAAATTTACCTCAATTGCCAAATCATCTACTGCTAGCTCCTTTACGTATTTGTAGTTGCTGTGAATTAACCAACGTACAACACACACGCACACAGCCTTACACGCATGTATATACACAATCAACCAATTCCATATCAACTCAAATCCAATCAAAGAAAAATTTCAGAATTCGAAACCATCATGATGTTCAGTTCATCACGTTCATCCTCTATTCGGAAAAAAAGAAAAAAAAAAAAGAAAAGGGAGAAATGAGGGACGAGCCGAGCAGAGGACTCGGCCATGGCTTCTCACCCTCAACTTGAGATTTCTCAAATAATCCACTCTCAAATCGATTGTTGAACGATGTAGAACCCAAAACTCGAACTCAATCGACGATCACCAGGTCGATTGGCCTCGTTTTCACCGGATTTTTTTTTTGGTATATAAAATCGACTTTGTTGGGCTATGGGTGTCGACGATCGATCCGGTTGGTCGGACTCTGAACCGCCAAAGACCGATTCTCCGCCAACTCCCCATGCGGAATCGACCCAAGGCCAACTCGTCGGACTTTTTCCCTCTTCTCCCTCGAGTCGTCTCTCTCTCGTCTCTGTATGTGATGTCCGAGTGAATGGAGAAGAAACGAGCCCAAGCCCAGATTCTTATGGCCCAAATTCGAGAATTTGCAATCTAAGTCCCTTAACTTCTAACTTCTATTTAATTCAACCCCTCCGTTTATTTACTCCTTTCAAGCAATTTAAAATGGTCCTCAAAGTTATAGTTTTACTTCAATTGACTGCAATTGAATTTATATAATTTAATTAAAGTCCCCAAGTTCTGATTTAACTCCAAATCAGTCCCCCAATTTGCTTAATCCTCTCAATTAAGCCACAATCAAGTTTTAAAAGTTCAATTTCAACCCCTATAGTTTCAATTGAGTTTCAAACTGGTCCTAGTCGACCAATTACTCCAATTTCCACCCTCAAATCGATACTTCCCTTTCAATTTAACTTAAAGCAACTTCTAAAGTTGTCAATTAGGCCCTATAACTTTTAAATTAAATACTTTAAGACCCGAATAAATTATTAAAGTCAATTTCAATATTTAAATTATTAAGATATGTTTAATTTCTTCTACTAGACGACGAGCAAGGTCTGTAAAGGCGTAGCATCACACCGGCCCTAAATTCGAGGAAAATCTACAAGAATAACAATTTGAGGTGGGGTTTATTTTATGCAAAATTATTTTGCTTCTTGCAAATGTTTTTATTTTGAAAGCGATTGTTTACTCTAAAATCCATATCATGTCCTTACGTGCTATTATAATTTGTGGTATAATTGCTATGTGACCTACATGTGATGGATAAGTACCATCTTCCACGGGATGGATAAGGACCATTCGGATAGTCATAACGACTTTCCCCCACGTTGGACGGGAGTTTCCAACACTCGATTTTTCTATAGTTTAATTGCCTCTAGTTGTAATTTCATGTGTGGATATGTGATATGGTGAAATGTTTTTACTGTGCCCCACTCAGTAGAACAACGTTATACTCACCCCAAATGTTTTAAATTCTTTTCAGATTAAGGAGTCCGGCGAAGTGGCGCGAGACGAGACGGCACCATCCACTTAATTACCCTATTAAACTATTCTTCTTTTTTTTAGGAAATCATTCGAAAATTTAGCACTGAATTATTTTGAGCTTCCGCATACTGTTTAGAGGATTTAATTCATTTCTCTAGGAAACGAATATTGGCTTTTCAAACTGATTAATATTGAATCATTTTAGTATGTGGTTTTCGAATATTTTATTATTATTCTTAAAAATAATATTATCGTAATTGTTATCTCCATGGTTAGTATTATCAATATGATATTATTATTATTATTATTGTATTATTGCTATTATTAAAAAGGGGTTTAAAAAAAAAATAATATCGTCAATTTACCCCATTTCGAATAAGTAAGGCTAATTTAGTAACCCTTCGATATTTAGAAATCGGGTGGATTTTGGGTGGCGGTTTTGCACTAGAACTGCCACCGTAAGTGCTTTAAAAAAAACCTTAGGGTAGCGGTTGTTAGACACAACCGCCACCCTAAGTCGACTTAGGGTGGCGGTTGTGTCTAACAACCGCCACCCCTAAGTCCTTTTTTTTAAAAAATAATAATAAAGGATGGCGATTTTTTTTAACAACCGCCACCCTAAGTCTATTTTGGGTGGCGTTTTTTAAACCGCCACCCTTTTGACGACTTTGGGTGTCGTTGGTTTGGGTGGCGATCAAAGAAACACCACCCTAAGTCTAAGACAACCACCACCTAAGCTCATTTTTACACTAGTGAAAAAATGTACAACACTCCGTAACATTGCACTATTTAGGTGACGCACATTAAAATTTTGTAAGAATTTCGATAGAGTTTCGTTTGTACTCCGAACAATTACATCCTGTAAATATCCTGGAGTTTGGGAATGTATTTACAATTTAGCGACATAATTAATTTTTGATTAATTTTTTATTTAATTTTTTATCGCACAAAAATTAAATCTTAGTTGAAATTTTTAGTTTTAATTAATTTTTTAATTAATTTCATTTTTAAAATAATTAATTATATGTAAAATTAATTAAAGAGTCCAATCTATTTTTTTATATTTTAATGTTATACGTTTCTTTCAATTTTTATGTAAAAATTTAAATAATCTTAGTTTCATATTACACCAAAATTAAATCATAGCATAATTTCTAATTTTAACTAACTTTTATTTCTTCTCTAATTATTTGTAAAAATAATTAAGGGTTATTTTCACAAAACCCTGGAAATCTTTCGAGTTTGTAACAATTATAGTCCCATTCTTTTTTTTTTTAATTTGGAACCCCCAATCTTTAATGTTAGTGTCACTAGACCTCTCCATTGACGAATCCGATCAAATTCAGCTATTAAATTGGGTTTTTATGCTTTTGTGCACTAAGTTCGGGATAAAACTGGAAATAACATTTTATTTCAAAATTTATAATTTTTTTAAAGTTCACATAATTTAACAATGTGCAATTTAGTGCTAAATCTTTTTAAACTTCACAATTTTAACTTTCATTTTTTGCAATTTAGTCCAAAATTTTTTCATTTCACAATTTTAATGTTATTTTTTTGTAAATTGGAAAAAATGGTCCATAAATATTGTGGCTGCAACAAAATTTTTACAAAATAAAAAAAGTAGCATGATATTAATATTATTGAATTAATTAAGTTGATACTAATTTTATTTGGTTTATAATTAATTTTATCAAATTTATTTGATATCTATTAAATAATTTTTATCTGCAATTTTCAATAGAATAACATTTCTTCACATTAATATCATAATTCTAAAACTTTTCATTAGCGTTAGAGTTGTATATATTTCAATTTTAACTAACGGTTAATAATAAATGTAATTATTTTATCTCCGTAAAATTTTATTAGAAATTTATCGTTGTAAAAATTATACCAAATGTAAAGAAAAAATAAAATAAAATACAAAAAAATTAAAGTTAAAATTAAAATTAAAATTAAAAACCCCAAACAGGAAGGCGACTTCGCTGCCTGCCAACCAAGGAAAAACCCCCAGGCTTGAGATTGCAAGTTAGACTAGCAAATTGAGTGGCTATCCTTATGATTTCTTGATCAGCAATAAGGTGGTTGTACCAACCGATGGTACAGTCAGCAGACTATCGCTTGTATATGGCTTCGCCACTAAGAGTGGGTGTTGTTGGGTTAGGTTAGATGCGGGGTTTCTTGTGGCCTGTGGGGGGTTTGGTTTTTTTTTTTCCGTTTTTTAAGTTTTTCAAATTATATTTAATTATTTTTCTACATTTGGATTATTTTTTATAGTGGTATATATTCCTGCTAAATTTTATAGATTACATTTATTATTAACTGTTAGTTGAAATCAAAGTGTGCATGCGTTTAATTCTAAATAATTTTTTTGTTGAAAAATTATGATATTAATGCGATCAAATTCTACTATGTTGAAAATGCTCGATAATTTTATCACGCTACCTTCCTTTTAGTTCGAATCAATTTTTCTGCAACCACAACATTAATGGACCATTTCTCGCCAATTTTTCAAAAATAATATTGAAATTGTGAAATTAAAAATGTTAGGACTAAATTGTAAAAAATTAAAGTTAAAATTGTGAAGTCTAAAAAAATTTAAGACTAAATTGCACGTTGTTAAAATTCGTGAAGTTTAAAAAGATATAAAATTGTGAAATAAAATATTGTTTTAGATTTAGTACTCTAAATCAATCACATCCACACATCACGTCACATCCACAAATCTCCACCATTAAATTTCACTCATTCTCTCTCCTCCTTTACATTAAAAACCATTGAAAAACACTCACAATCACCCTTTAGAAGTCAGAAAAAAGAACATATTTGAATTGTTATAAACTTGAAAGATTAGGGGTCTTGCGAAAATTACCAAATAATTAATTATATCCAAAATTGCTTAATGGGCCAATTTAATTTTTTATGTTAACCATACATATTTCTTTTAATTTTTGTTTAAAAATTTAATCGATTGTAATTTTGTATCATACTAAAATGAAATCTTAGCGAACTTGTTAATTTATGTAATTTTCATTTCTTAGCTAATTATTTATAAAAGTAATTTATTATTTCCAAAATTATTAATTGGTCGAATCTAATTTTTAATTTAAAAAATAATATAATTAAAAAATTAAAATAAAATTTTCTACGTCTAAGCAGGAAAATCGATTATATTTATTAAAAAATAATTTAAAAACTCCCTATATAGAGAGAGAGAGTGCGTGTGTGTGTATTATTGTTATTATTATAGATAAATAAATTTAATAAGATTCTGGTCATTAATAATAACTGTTAAGGAATTTAACATGGATTAGGAAAGAAAAAATGAAAAAAAAATCAGATTTTAATTAAAAAAAATCAGCCAATAGAGGGCAAGTCTCATAAGCGAGAAAACCAAATCTAAATTTAAAAATCAACCAATAGAAAGAAAATTTAATAGGAGCGAAAAAACCCTCTAAAATCTATATTTAAAAAGACAAAAAATGCGTGAAAAAACTTCCTCCGAAAGTGGGCTCTCTTTATTAATATGTAGATGATTAGTAGTTTGCGGTAGATATATAATGTGGTGCAAAAAGTAACATAATTATCATTATCCCAAAGAGGGGGAATTTAGAGAAATCTTTTGTTTTCCAAATGTACCCTCATTTTTATTTAAAACCCTAATTTACCCTTATCTATTTTTCTTAATCACTCTTTTACCCTCATGTTTTCTTCATATTGCCAAAAATGACATTTATGATTTAATTTAAACGTTAGTTAGGAATATTAAGGCCTTGTCCTATTTGGTGTTAACCAAATCCGCACGCAATTCCGTATACTTCATACTCATTGTCAACCACATACACATTTCCCAAAATAAAATTAACCACACATTTTTACACGGAATACCGCGCGGAACAACTAAACCCCCAATAGAACAAGGCCTAAAAATTAAATTAAGATCAAGCTATACAAGTTCAATGATGAAAAATGATTTAAATTGGAGCAAAACAAGCCATTTAAAGAATAATAGTGAACTATGAGTCTAGTTGAAATAAATAAGTTTTAAAATCAATAAATTTTTGAATAATAAAAATAAATTATAAAGTAATTAATTTTTTTTTTATGCTAACAGATTACTCACTTTCAAGAATAATAGCCTTCTTATATCCAAGTGCATAAGAAATAATGAAAAATAAACCTTTGGTTGTTCGTAGCTTATCAAAAAATGAATTTATTTTATAATTTAAAACATATTTTCAATCTTTTCTCAAATTTTCACTCACAGCATGCATTTCGTTTGATAAACAACGATGTTGCCAAAAAAATGGATGTTAACTAAATAAAATACTAGTTATAAATTTACTCACAAAAAATGAATAAGAAGTAATATTTATATAAATAACTATTTTCACTATTAGATTAAAATTAATAATTTACTTCACACACACACAAGTTTAACCCTTAAGCTATCTTTATAATATCTGTCTAAAACACTATGATAATGTTTATAATACGATAATAGTATTAATAATTGTATTGTTAAACATCATTGCATAGAAGACATAAAATATGTGTGTGAGAAATTATAAATTCTTTTTGAGGTTACATAAGATGTTCAAAAGCACGTACGTAATGAATGTATAAGCGAGGTTGATACACATTCCTAACTTATGCGGTTTGTAGAATCCTTTCTTCTTCTACTTGCATTTTTTTTAATAATATACTTAAAATTTTATTATTTAATTTTTTCTAGGTATTTTAATTCCATTGATACGATGAACAATTCAAATTGCAATGAGATTCAATTATCATAAGCTATGACTTTGTCTTTTCAAAATTTCTATAACATCTTTCATAAACGCATGTACACTCGAGCTATATGTAACCTCATTTAAACAAGTATTTTAAAAATCAAGTATAACACACTTCTTGTTAACTTGTATATCTCTATCTCTATGTCTATGTCTACTATATATAAAAGGGCCTATCATGGAAAATTTTTTTTTTGACGGATATGCCCATACCAATATCCTTTAATTCCCATTTTTCCATTTCATTAATAGGTTAATAATATTTTAATTTATAATACCTTTTCCATTTTACACCAAAAGTCCACGCTCCCGGCCTCTACCTCTTTGTTTCACATGTAACGATCCAAGTTACTCCCAAGATCGACGATTATCCCCACTGTACTAATATGAGTCTTTTCAGCATGCTTTGTCCTCACTCGCATGCTCTTTGAGAAATCTTCCCAGAGGGTCACCCATCCTATAATTACTCCAGGCCAAACGCGCTTAATTGTGGAATCTTTAACAATGGACTTTTGGAAAACAAGATGCATCTTACTAGTGTGAGTAGTACAAATCAATTTTTTAAGCTCTCCTGGTTAGTCTGACACACTAGTACATAAATGATATTGGGTGTCGCCTATTAAGTTGCGGTTTTATAAAAAAAGGCCACCCAAAAGTAATGGGTAGCAATTGTTAGAAAAAACCATCACTCAAAATGTCTTTTTTTTTAAAAAATATATTTTTAACTTTAGGTGGCGGCTCTTTTCAAAAACTGCCGCCTAAATTAAAATATATATATATATATATATATATATATTTTAAATGCATTTTGGGTGGCGATTTTTAGAAACAACCGGCACCCATTCTCCAATAACAAGTGGTGCTTCTTTTAAAGAACCTCCACCCAAAATCGAAAATGATTTTTTTTTTCTTCCACATTATCAGATCTGGATCTAACTTTAGATCTCGCTTTCTCTCCTCTCAACTCGTACATCTTCCCCTCCTCCCCACCCGGCCCCCTCTCTCTCTCTCTAACTTCCTCTTCTCTCAACGCAATGACATGGCCTTCAAATTTTCGGGAGTTTTGGGCAATTTTCGGAAGAAGAAGAAAACATGAAATTTTCGATCTCTCTCTCTAAACAAATGTTTCTATTGATTGGGTTCGATATAGTGTGGTATGTTATTAGATCTGGAATTCGATTCGTGAATTTAATTTTTATTACTGATGTGGGCTTGCATTATTGGATTTGAATTTACGGGAGCATTTTCTGCTATTCTGCATCTCAGTTTCTCATGTAGATTTTGTAATATTATTGTTATATATGTAGCTAGGTCCAATTCGATTTATATTTTTTTACCTTTTTTTTTAAATGTAAATTTTCTTCTTGAATCTCTTTTCAATGGTGTTGTTTTTTCTGAACCATTGACCTGTGCTAGATTCAAGGAGTTGAATAATGACCTCTTCAGAAAGACCATGGGACCTGTGAAAAAAGCCATGGAAGATGTCGATTCAAGAAAAACCAGATTGATGAAATTGTTCTTGTTGGTGGAAGCACTAGGATCCCTAAAGTTCAACAACTCCTCAAGAACCGCCACCTAATTTTTTTATTTTAAAAATAGTTTTAGGTGGCAGTTCTTATATTAAGAACCGCCACCTAAATTTTTAAAAAAAAATGAAATAGGAATGGGTGGCGGTTCTTACACTGAAATCACCCGAAGTTTATTAAAATAATATATAATAAAGAATGGGTGGCAGTTCTTATATTAACAACACCACCTGTTGTTGTATAAAATAAAAAAAAAATATATATATATATTCAATATTTTGGGTGGCGTTTGTGGAACAGCCACCCGTTCTCAAACATATTGGGTGTCGCCATTTGGGGTGACATTTCAAGAAACGCCACCCTTTACCCAAAACAACCGCCACCCGGTCCCTCTTTTGTACTAGTGACAATCTGGAGAATTACAATCACCCCTGTTAGACCTGCAACATCTCGTCAAGTTTGAACTATCTAAGGATTTGCTTTAGGTGTTGGGATTCTAGAGGTGGCTCTCACCCTATGGTATAGTACTTTATCCCGCAAAACACTTAGTTTCCGATTTTGGGCTTGCAATGGCTGTGATATCATTTGTAATGACCCAAATTGCCCTCAAGATTGGCCCCACTGTACCAACGCCAATCTTTTCAGCATGCTTTGTCCTTACTCGCATGCTTCCTGAGAAAACTTCGGATGGGGTCACCCATCCCAGGATTACTCCAGATCAAGCACGCTTAATTGCGGAGCTCCTAAGGATGGATTTCAAGAAAAGAAGTTACTCCTTATCGGTATCAGTAGTACGAATCGATCTTTTAAACTCTCCTGGTCGGTCTGACAATTTGGGGTATATTGTAGCACCACATTTATCACGTGCTTAATGTGCATAGCTTCGATAATGTCCTACTAATTGTTTAATATGCATATATTTTATTATTGTTCCGCTAATTTGAAATTTTTGCAGGGAAAGATATCTTGGACGCCTGCTCGATCGACTAGCCCATAGAAATTTATATAATTTATAAGATGCAGTAAAATTATATGTGTGTGTATATCTATATATATATATATATATATATAGATATAATTTTATTATTTGTGTTTGGATATATACTTTTGTTGCTATATTAGAAATATGCTTGTTTTCTTTCATATTAAATTAAATTCTATTGAATGAAATTATACACTCTTAACTCTTTGAACGAGTTGACCGGATTAACTCTAGTAACTTGTGAAAATCCTTGCACCATTACTCCCATTATTTAATCCCATCATTATCCACACACTATAGGAAAAACATATGCTTGGCCGATTCGATTTCTGTGTGATTCTGTCTTCTGCTCTCCTCAATTGTGCAGCCTACACACTTAAGGTACTACAGATGTCTCTTAATTACTTAGCAATTCATGGATATATGCATTTTTTTTAATGCCTCATGATGTAATAAAATATTGATTTGTAATTTAAAGTCCAATGTACCCAATTTCATTAGACTTCACGTGATGTAGTATGCTTTTGGTCGGTTACTTATTAAATACATATTGTTATGAATAATAATTGAAGAATAATTATTAGGTGTTATGAATAATTGAGAATAATTTGGTGGTTATGAATTATGAGGAATAATTTGGTGGAGGAATAATTTGGTAAAAGATGTAATTATTATATGTGAATGACTATTATACCCTTGATGAAATTATGTAATTACGATTGTGCCATTCAAGGTTTTCCTATAAATAGGGTTTAGTTATTAATGAAATTCATTCCTGAGAATTCCTTAGAATTCATTCTCTCTAAATTCTCTCTATTGTTTCTATACTTTTATAACACGTGCTATCAAGACGAGCCTCTAACCCTTTGAGTAATATGAAAGAAGTATGCTTTCTGATTTGCATCTT
The DNA here is from genome assembly GCA_018223645.1 of Jasminum sambac. Lineage (NCBI taxonomy): Eukaryota > Viridiplantae > Streptophyta > Magnoliopsida > Lamiales > Oleaceae > Jasminum > Jasminum sambac. The sequence goes on from CP073643.1 coordinate 39,454,403, forward strand.
ATAGATTGATCTTCTGTACGTAAACCTGGATTATTACCAATGAATTAATTCATCCTCATCAATCCTAAATAACTCTCTCTTTGCAAATACATCATTGAAAATTCCCTTTTGTTCATATTCCTCTCCCACAATTCCTCCTTCTACACAACCTGCTTGGAGATGTCTGAAATCCCAAAATTGGAAGAATGGAGTCCAACGAATTTTTCGATCACGTAAATGGATTGCAAGTAAATCTCATCCATGGAATAATTAGAGAAAGGGAAAAAGGTAAATCATATGATTTTATAATATAATAATATATTAAACTATAACATTCGTTTTATCGAGATATAAGGAGCATACATTATCAAAATCAAATTTTCTCGACTCCATTATACTCGATTTAACGAGAGCTTCGATTTGACACCAATATTGATAGGGTAATAACTCGTTTTGAAATATGTTATTATCAAACTTTCAAAATTTACAAATCAGTACACTAACTTTTGAAAAAGTTACAAAATAGTCCTTGAATATTTTGATATTGATAAATTGAAGTAGAAATGAGATAATTTTCAATCGTAAAACATTGATAAAATATTTTTGACAATTTTACCTTTGCGAATTGGAATGGACAATTTTACCCTTAGGGTAAAACCGACCTAATTTTGACGACAGTGAAAAATGGATAGAATATTCATGAAGAAATTCTAAATCCATTAATTACGACCTGAAGTCCATTTGAGTTAATAGATCAAAATATTAATGTAACTCTCGAAGAGTTCAATTACATAATGTACTTATTCTAGAAGGATAAGTGTGCTCTTGTAGAAGCAGCAATGAGTATTTGTTCTAGAAGAACAAATCTGCTTCTGTAGAAGCAATTCAATATTTAATTCTCGCACTTTATTTACTGCAATTTAATTACTGCAATACCTCCTACTTGATGATGGGTTCAACCGTCACTAAACGGAAGGTTTTATATATTTTGCACTTTATATGCTAAGTGATGGGTAATACCTTCTACTAAGCAGATCCTACTCCTGAAGAAGTAGTTAAACATTATGCAATTTAATTCTACGAATTTAAATTCGTAAATTTATATTTATTGCAATAATTCCCATAAGGTAGGTTCGACCACCTATTGGAGGAAATTTAATTTCTGCAATTTAAATTTATGCACTTTATAGTTTGAGTATATTTCCAATGTGGTGGGTAATACTACACGATTGGTGTGCATATTTCCAATGTGGTGAGTTATACTACACGATTGGTTATAACGAATCCTACTCCAGAAGAAGTAGTTGATCAAATATTCTAATCATACTCTCGAAGTAGTAGACGATGAGAATAAAATTACTTCCCCATATATATCGAATATTAATGGAGAAAATTGAACAAGTGGTACTTGAAGTCACCATTGGATAAATAGATGAAAATAAAATGCTCAATAGATCCCATGTTGATAAATCAAAGAAAATATATCGCATTGAGAGATTATATGAAGTAATCTCATCGATGATATGAGATTGTATTAATATGAGAATAAAATGCTCTTGAAGAAGCAAAATCACTAGATATCTGTATTTGAATAAAGCCAATATGATATTATTATTATTACTCCAGAAGAAGTACAAAACAGCCGAAGTGGAACATATTGAGAATATCAAAGATGACAATAAACACTCGAAAATATAGAAATACGAAAAGAAAATATATATTGAACCCATAAATGAGGGATGCGTTTCGAGAGTATAAATACTCCGTAACTCTGCCACCATCAACATTAGGATTCATAATGAAATATTTAAAGGATCCGAATTTCTTTTTCGCTTGACACTAGTGGTCTGTGACCGACGGACTGGCTTCCACAGTTCTTGAACATATGCATGAAATTTGATGAGTAGTTCATCAACAAGACTAAGCGTAAATAAGTATTTTTCTCGCTGAATGAGAGATAAACTTATTATTTACACCCGATCTAGAAACGCTAGTAAGCCATCAAAGAAATTGTTAATATTCAACAAACCTATTGGTTTGACATGAAAGTTCCACTGAACGAGGCTATATTGAATATTTCCTCCAGGTGTGTTGTAGCGCTGGAAGGACAATGAAAGCATCACTATTATTCATCATATACATCATGCGGTTGTGGATGGATTACGCTTGTAGCACCAACCTCTGGCTGGACCCATGGTAGAACTGGCTCCAATTCGAGTATTAGATCCAACTAGATGGAAAGGTATTACACTCGAAACTCTTATTCCCCATGATTGTGCGGCCATTATAAGTCTAGCTAAAAGTTTGTTGTTGGTTCCTCCGTATAGTATATTGATTTCTTGTCTCCCTAACTCTTATTTAAATGGTTTGCCATATCCACATATTGGATATGGCCTACCAGTTTAGATCCACCAAGAATACATACGGTTTTAATATGTCGAGGTAAAAGCTGACTTGTATGAGATGATTCTAAAATCTCCACATCCATCTCTACTCCTATCTCTCTTTTTACACTATACTTTCAACATGAGAGATATATGAATCCCTCTATTTAAAGAAAAATTTTCAAACCAATAATTGAGTGTACTATTTACTTTTTGACAAATATGAAAGAAAAAAAAAGGCAGAAAATTTTTTTAGTGATATGACATATAGCTGTCAGAGATTGAAAAATAATAGATATATCTTAAAATTGAAAAACGATATTTACAAATAAAAGAAATATATTGATCTTTGTTATTACACCGAGCTTTCTTACATAAATATGGGAAAATTATTATGCTAAATTTTTCTACTAAATTTACAAACAGGATCTTCTAAAGTAAGTTTTTCAAGACTGTAACGCGTTTGTTGATCTTTGAATTTGGCTCATAAGGCCATTAGCTCACCTTGTACGTGTCCACTAGGATGTGTCTCAAGAGCACAAGTGAATATCATCCAAAGGCTCCTTACTCAATCCATCCTTAATGAACGCTATTTTATCTTCTCGATTTACGGACAAGTACCCCACAGTTTACATCGAGTGTCACATGTCCATCGAGCACACTTGTAGCATCCTCCTAATCTTTTGGCTCTCCGCTTCTTTGAAAACTACTTTTACCCATACCAGGCATGTATTTAGAAGGAATTGAAACCTCACCAGATAATCGAACCTTTGCTTCAATCAAGCATCGGATATCTTGTGGGATACCCTTATTCATTAGCATCCTTAATCTTTCCAGCCTACCTCGATAAATCCTTTTTAGGAATTTAATCGGTAGTGATGGATAGTATTTTCGAAGATTTGAGAGCATACGATCCATTATAATGTATAAAGCCTTATTAGGATGAATTTTGCAATAATTTTGATGATTTATTTATAGAATAATACGACGCGTATGAAATAAGACTCCGATTTTAAATAAATAATATGAAGCGTAAGAGCTACGATTTCGGAATTAAATAATAGCCGGATGTGATGCGTATGAGCTGTAGCTCCGTGTTTGAACAGTAGTAGACAATAATGTCACCAAAAGATGATGGAATATGTCGGTGAATTGTTTCTATGATAAATCATGTTGAGCACTATACAGATACTAGTGAAATCGATATAAGAATTTACTGAACTAGAAGTTCAATAATACTCGTTTGCAAAACCGGACTGACCATCCAGGTTTAAATAATTATTGAAATCAATATTTCAAGTGAAGAATTAAAAGAATTCTTCAATGATTGTTCTCGATAAATGATGAAATCATTACTAGCCAATATTGGAAATAAATCCCAAATATATCTGGAATAAAGGATGAGAAATATGGGCCCACTCATCCTCCATGTGGACTACTAGATGTTATGATATGGATCCACTAGATAGTCACATGTGTATATGATTCGTAATTTGAAATTTACGAAATAGTTGCTCACGGTATGAGCATGATTTCCAGATTTAATGATAAAGCTAGTAAATGTATATCCCAATGATTCGAATAAATCCCTGAAGGATTTGAGTATGCGCATACAAGTAGGATATTATGTGGTAAATTATTTAAAGTCCTCAAATAAATTGCCGATATCGAGAATAGAATGCAAACGGTCTAAATTCCATATTAATTTGAATGATGAGAACATATATGATTAAAATCATACCAATCGTATAAGTTTTGGTGTTCTAAATTTTCTCAAAGATGAGGGGGAGTATTAAAGGTTGAAAATAATATGTGAAATGCATCATGTTATATCCTCGCAATTGAAATACGAACTTGAAGTTCAAAGATGCATGAAAGGCTATGAACAATCACATATATCAGCTACGATGCTTTGATAAGTTAGCACGCCAGAAGCGTTGATATTATGAGATTTCCTCAAACATATATATCAAAGCAAATTATAAAAGATGGTCTTAATAACGGAGGCATATGTTCTTGAAGAGTATATAGACATAACTATATTGTGTAATCCTACAAGAGGATTGATAATGAGATATCTCGATAAGTTATGTCGATATGGGGAAAGAAATGAAATTGAAAAGCGTCGACACGATATGAAAATGTAGCGCTACATGTGATCAATGATAATGAAAATATTGAGATATATTGAAGATGATAAATGGTGAATGTGAAATCCTTAACTTATGAGATGATGAGATGATGATGACTAGTGCTCAAGTTTAAAGATAAGCATGGTGGTCATTATATGTTGCATACTCATGAAAGTTAAATTACCGATCGTGTGTGTAGTACCGAAAAGGAAATTAAAGGATCGGATGAGCTAAACCCGTGTTTATGAGTACCCTAAAGGGTGAGCTAAGCCCCTGGGAATGAAATAACCTATTAAGTGAGTATTAAATGTTAAATGATATATTTTAAGTGTTAGTTAGTTATGAAGGTTTACTTATATGTTTACATGTTTTTACGATGAATTTATATGCTTTAAATTGTGTGTTTGGAGACATGTGTTCATGGTGAATGTTTTGTAGTTGTGTACGAAAATTGATGCACTCTAAATGAACGAAGAGTATAAAACCAATGTATATGATACTCATACAAATGTATGAAAGATTTTGAAATGCTTGCAGCATACTTGTATAAAATACGCGTTGCACTCTTTTTCCCTTGAGTGAGGTTTTATCCCATTGGGTTTTCCTAACAAGGTTTTTAATGAGGCAACTTTAAAGGCGTATTCACATGAATAATGTACTCTTTTTCCTTCATTAGGGTTTTTCCCACTGGGTTTTTCCTAATAAGGTTTTAACGAGGCATATTCATGGTATATTGATAACGATAGGAGAAATTGATACAAATGTATCTATTGGATCAAGTTATAATGGAGCTAATGCTTTAGATCCAAACGATGATGATATTGAAATTATTTACCGTAGTAAAGATATCAGTTCTCAAGATATGAAATCAAAGCGAGCGGTGTACTCTTTTTCCTTCGATCAAGTTTTTTCCCACCTTTGGGTTTTCTTGACAAGGTTTTAACGAGGCGACACGTGAATACTCATATGTCACGATAGACATCGGAGGAGCAATGTTTTGATGAAGCAAGATATAACCACTCCAAGCTATCCCGCAATCGGTTTGAAGTTTTTTCCCAGGTTTTTCTCCAAACAAAGTCCGAAGACATTTGTATTAATAGTCATTCAAGGAGTGTTATGAATAATAATTGAAGAATAATTATTAGGTGTTATGAATAATTGAGAATAATTTGGTGGTTATGAATTATGAGGAATAATTTGGTGGAGGAATAATTTGGTGGAGGAATAATTTGGTAAAAGATGTAATTATTATATGTGAATGACTATTATACCCTTGCTGAAATTATGTAATTACGATTGTGCCATTCGAAGTTTTCCTATAAATAGGGTTTCGGTTATTAATGAAATTCATTCCTGAGAATTCCTTAGAATTCATTCTCTCTAAATTCTCTCTATTGTTTCTATACTTTTATAACACATATCAAAAAAAGGAAAATAGAAATTTGAAGATAGGAACAATAGTTGAGGTGATGTGATCAATTTTGCCTTCAGTTTCCCTAAAATTTTTCAACCTACACGCATAAGGTATTGGAATTTATTTAATTATTTAGCAATTTATGGTGTTTGTGTTTAATTAGCTTGCGATTCATGGCACTCATATCGCTGCAGTTAATCATGATTCAATAAAATATTGTTTAGGATTGTTTGAATTTTATTGTACACACACTAATGATTCACGTTAGGTTGCATGCCACTGACAATTTAATAATAATAATAATAATAATAATAATAATAATAATCTATATATTGTTGTGAACGTGCACCTCGAGAGATAGGAAAATAATATTTTAATGATGTGAATGACTATTATGTCCCTGATGAAATTATGTAATTACGATTGTACCATTCGAAGTTTTCCTATAAATAGGGCTTCAGTTATTAATGAAATTCATTCCTGTGAATTCCTTATAATTCATTCTCTCTAAATTCTCTCTATTATTTCTATACTTTTATAACACGTTATCAGCACGAGTCTCTAACCGTTTGAGTAATATGAAAGAAGTATGCTCTACAGTTGCATCTTATAGATGATCTTCTGTATCAGAAACTGGATTATTACAATTTGAAGTACTCATAATTCTCACATCCCAATATATGATATACTCTCTCTCTACAATGATCTTATCTTAATCCCAAATTCATTTTCATTTCCTTTCCTAATTCTCCACTTGTGTAAAATTCCAAGAATCTGGAAAGAAAAGGAGATAAAAGTCAAATTTCTATACATTTCAATTTCAAGTTTATCCATTTCAAGCACACTTTTCCCTTCAAATTTCTTGGATATTTTGTTCAATTCAATATTGACTATGTGATTGCGTTCTCATCATTTTCGAATTTCAATCCCTTTTCTCTCGAGATGGAGAAAGAAATTAAATTCATTGAAAGATTATGCCATTAAAGCTCTTGTCAATACAGTGGATTATTTGGACAAGGTCAATGATTTCTTGGATGAAAAGGCTGATGAAGTTACAGGAATCGAGATCGAGTTTCTTGCATTGAGCAGATTTTGATGAAACGGAAAGGTATATAATATATATATATATTGTATTATATTACTTTATAATATAATAATATATTAAACTATAACATTCGTTTTCTCGAGATATAAGGAGCATACATTATCAAAATCAAATTTTCTCGACTCCATTATACTCGATTTAACGAGATCTTCGATTTGACACCAATATTGATAAGGTAAACTTTCAAAAATTTACAAATCAGACTCAACTTTTGAAAAAGTTACAAAGGGTCCTTGAACTTGTGAATATTTACGATTAATGCTTATAATGTCAAAACTTTATAAAGAGATATGTGCAATACGCACTTGCCAAAGTGCACCGCCACAAGAACAGCGATTAGCGGCGTGAAGTATGTATTAATGTTTTATAAAGAAATATATGTAGCGACACGCTTTTGCCAGGTGACGCTACGCCAAACAGCAATCGTAGCGATTGGCGTGACAGATATTTCGATTCTGACCGTTACTTTGACGATAATTATATTTTGAAGAAATAGTTAGAATAAATTTACTGCTATAGATATTTAAGTCTCGCACTTTATTTATTGCAATTTAAATACTGCAATACCTCCTACTTGATGATGGGTTCAACCGTCACTAAACGGAAGATTTTATATATTTATGCAATTTATATGCTAAGTAAAGGGTAATACCTTCTACTAAGTAGACCCTACTCCCGAAGAAGTAGTTAATCATTATGCATTTTAATTCTGGCAATTTAAATTCCGTAAATTTATATTTATTGCAATAATTCCCATAAGGTAGGTTCGATCACCTATTGGAGGAAATTTAATTTCTGCAATTTAAATTTACGCACTTTAAATTTCGCATATATTTCCAATGTGGTGAGTTATATCACACGATTGGTATGCATATTTTCAATGTGGTGGGTTATATCACACGTTACGAATGCTTATTACAAATGTGGTTGGATTAAACCCCACGATTGGATAAGTGATTTATATATATTTGATATGAGTATTCTATTGATATTAAAGAAGAGATTTGAGCAAGTGATGCCAAAATTTACCGTTGTATGTATTGATGAAGTGAAATTGCTCAAAGAATCTCATTGTGATAAAAGAGAAAGAAAATATACCGTGGTGAAAAATCTCATTATGAGATTAGTATATTGTGATATGATGAGAAATGCTCTTAAAGAAGCATTTAATAAAGGAATATTCACTTTCCACGTCTATTGAATATTGATGGAGAAAATTGAGTAAGTGGTACCGAGTTACCATTGGATAAATAGATGAAAGTAAAATGCTCAATAGATCCCATGTTGATAAATCAAAGAAAATATATCGCATGGAAAGATTATATGAAGTAATCTCATCGATGATATGAGATTGTATTAATATGAGAATAAAATGCTCTTGAAGAAGTATAATCATCAAGATTTCTGTATTTAAATAAAGCCAACATGATATTATTATTATTACTCCAGAAGAAGTACAAACATAGAAGTGGAACATATTGAGAATATCAAAGGTGGCAATAAACACTGAAAATATAGAAATGCGAAAAGAAAATACATATTGAACTCCATAAATGAGGGATGCGTCTCGAGTATAAATACTCAGTAACTCCGCCACCCTAACATTCGAGTTCATAATGAAAGATCCAAAGGATCTCTTTTTAGCTTGACACCGAGTGGTCTCGTGGACTGATGGGTTTCAAACTTCTACTGATTTTTGAACATATGATTGAATCTTGATGAGTAGATCGAAGTATTAGCGAAATAAGTATATTTCTCAATGAGCGAGAAATAAATTTATATTCTACACCCTGATCTAGAAATGCTAGCAAACCATCAAAGAAATAATTAATATTCAACAAACCTATGGGTTTGTTATGAAAGTTCCACTGTGCAAATGACGCTATATTGAATACTTCCTCCAGCGTGTTATAGCCGCCTGGAAGAACAATAAAAGCATCACTATTGCTCATCATGTACATCGACGCAAATGTGGATGGATTGTGTTTGTAGCATCAATCCAGCTGGACTAATGACATTTCTAACTCCAATTCGATTACTGCCTCCAATTCGATGAAAAGGTATTACACTTGACACTCTTATCCCCCATGATTGTGCGGCCATCATAAGACTCCTTAATAGTTTGTTATTAGTCCCTCCATATAGTATATTGATATTTTGTTTCGCTAACTCCCTTACAAGTTGGTCTGCCATATCCACATATTGGATATGACCTACTAGTCTGGAGCCACCAAGAACACATACGGTTTTAATATGGCGAGGTAAAGGCTGACTTGTATGAGATGATTCTAAAATCTCCATATCCATCTCTACTCCTATCTCTCTTTTTGCACTATACTTTTAATGTATGAACATGAGAGATATATGAATCCCTCTATTTAAAGAAAAATTTTCAAACAAATAATTGATTCTACTATTTACTTTTTGACAAATATGAAAGAAGAAAAGGCGTAAAAATTTTAGTGAAATGACGATAATTGCATTGATTGAAAAATAATATATATATACATATATATATATATATATATCTTAAAATTGAAAAACGATATTTACAAATAAAAGAAATATATTGATCTTTGTTATTACACCAAGCTTTCTTACATAAATATGGGAAAATCATTATACTAAATTTTTCTACTAAATTTACAAACAGGATCTTCTAAAGTAAGTTTTTCAATCTTTAACGCATTTGTTGATCTTTGAATTTGGCCCATAAGGCCATTAGCTCACCTTATGCGTGTCCACTAGGATGTGTCTCAAGAGCCTTGAATATCATCCAAAGGCTCCTTACTCAATCCATCTTTAATGAATGCTATTTTATCTTCTCGGTTTCTGGACAAGTACCCCACAGATTTACATCGAGTGTCACATGTCCACCGAGCACACTTGTAGCATCCTCCTAATCTTTTTGCTCTCCGTTTCTTTGAAAAACTACTTTTACCCATACCAGGCATGTATTTAGAAGGAATTGAAACCTCACCAGATAATCGAACCTTTGCTTCAATCAACCATCGGATATCTTGTGGGATACCCTTATTCATTAGCAGCCTCAACCTTTCAAGCCTACTTCGATAAATCCTTTTTAGGATTTTGATCGGTAGTGATGGATAGTATTTTCGAAGATTTGAGAGCAAATTATCCATTATTATATATGGACCATTATTATGGTAAATACTGTAAGTGCCCGGATAATTTATAAACGCGTATGAGGTAAGGCTCCGCGTTGGAACAGTATCGAAATATGAAGCGTATGTGCTAAGATTCCACGCTTGAATAGTGATGTGTAATAATGCTACCGAAACCTGATGGAATATGTCGGTGAGCTATACATATGATGAAAGCAATAAATTATGTTGAGCACTATACAGATACTAGTGAAATCGATATAAGAATTTACTGAACTAAAAGTTCAATAATACTAGTTTGCAGAACCGGACTGACCATCCCGGTTTAAATAATTATTGAAATCAATATTTCAAGTGAAGAATTAAAAGAATTCTTCAATGATTGTTCTCGATAAATGATGAAATCATTACTAGCCAATATTGGAAATAAATTCCAAATATATCTGGAATAAAGGATGAGAAATATGGGCCCACTCATCCTCCATGTGGACTACTAGATATTATGATATGGATCCACTAGATAGTCACATGTGTATATGATTCGTAATTTGAAATTTACTGAAATATTTGCTCACTGTATGAGCATGATTTCAGATTTAATGATAAAGCTAGTAAATGTATATCCCAATACTTGAATAAATCCCTGAAGGATTGAGTATCATACAAGTGGGATATTATGTGGCAAATTATTTAAAGTCCTCCAATAAATTGCCAATATCGAATAGAATGCAAACTATATAAATTCTCATATTAAGGCTAAATGATTAAAACATATATGAGTTTTAGTGTTCTAAATTTTCTTATCATGAGGGAGTATTAAAGGTGAAAATGATATGTGAAATGCATCATACTATATCCTCACAATTAAAATATGAACTTGAAGTTCAAAGATGTATAAAAGATGCTATGAACAATCACATATATCGCTTAAGATGCTTTGATAAGTTAGCACGCTTGAAGTGTTGATATTATGAGATTTCCCCAATCATATATATCAAGCAAATTATTAAAGATGGTCTTAATAACGGAGGCATATACTCTTGAAGAGTATATAGACATAACTATATTGTGTAATCCTACAAGAGGATTGATAAATGAGATATCTCGATAAGTTATGTCAATATGGGGAAAGAAATAAAATTGAAAGTGTCGACACACTATGAAAAGATAGCGCTACATACTATCAATAATAGTGAGGATATTAAAATCCATCGAACATGCCGATCTTTGAAATATATGCCCTTATGATTAAAGTGTTCATGCACGGGTTTAATGAGAAATGAGAATGAAACTCTTGAAGAGGTTTCAAATGTATTATTGTATCAAGCAGCATGCAACGGCTCAAAATATCTACATTGATATTGTTGAGAAATTCATATCTTGTACTCTTTTCCTTGATTGATGTTTTTGTCCCAAAACAGGTTTTTCTCAAACAAGGTTTTTAATGAAAGCTGACCCAATCTCAACTACTATGAAATCTCCGAGAAGAGATTTAGGTATATATCTCGATATAGTGAGAAAAATGAGATCAAGTCGTTGATTGCATATATACACTAAATATAACATGATATTGTGCAATATCTAAAATTTCATTCACGTGGAAATGAATGAAGAGTATGAACTAATGTATATGATACTCATACAAATCTATGAAATATTTTGAAATGCTTGCAGCATACTTGTATAAAATACGCGTTGCACTCTTTTTCCCTTGACTGAGGTTTTATCCCATTGGGTTTTCCTAGCAAGGTTTTTAATGAGGCAACATTAAAGGCGTATTCACATGAATAATGTACTCTTTTTCCTTCATTAGGATTTTTCCCACTGGGTTTTTCCTAATAAGGTTTTAACGAGGCATATTCATGGTATATTGAGGACGACAAGAGAAATCGACACAATGTATCTATTGGATCAAGTTATAATAGAGACAATGCTTTAGATCCAAACAATGATGATATTAAAATCCTTTACCAGAAGTGAGGATATACGTCGTCAAGATATGAAATCAGATGGAGTAGTTGTACTCTTTTTCCTTCGATCAAGTTTTTTTCCCACTGGGTTTTCTTGACAAGGTTTTAATGAGGCAGCACATGAATACTCATATACCACTAATAGAAATCAGGGGGAGCAATATTTTGGCGAAGCAATATATAACCACTTTAAGTTCTCCTACAATCAGTTTGGAAGTTTTTATTTTTCGTTGGGTTTTGCTTCAAACAAGTCCAGAAGACAATTGCACAAATAGTCATTCAAGGGGGAGTGTTGTGAACGTGCACCTCGAGAGATAGGAAAATAATATTTTAATGATGTGAATGACTATTATGTCCCTGATGAAATTATGTAATTACGATTGTACCATTCGAAGTTTTCCTATAAATAGGGCTTCAGTTATTAATGAAATTCATTCCTGTGAATTCCTTATAATTCATTCTCTCTAAATTCTCTCTATTATTCCTATACTTTTATAACATATATTAATAAAATGAGGACATTTTCCCACTCAAAGTCTCATTTTTTGGAATTAAATAAATAGTATATTATTATTATTAATTAATCATGCTCATAACCCTCTCACTGCCACACGCGCTCTTATACCGATTCTACCTAATCTTTGCCCAATTCGAACTCTACCCTAATTCAATCTCTACCCTTATCTAAATTCTTTCATGAATTTCACACCAATTCGAACGTGTATACAGCTGTTTGTCCTAATCAACAAATGCAACAAATCCATTCAATTCTCAAAATCTCCTAATCAACGATTTCGGGCCTCTAATTGATATACAAGAATATTTGATGGATATCTTCCATTGGCTAGAGTCGTGTGGCAAGAGTCATCACCCTTCTAGATTTCTTAATCCTCCAAAGAATTTCACGCAATCGCAGGTAATCATTCATCCCTATTTCGATGCTCTTTCTCTAATCCTTTGATTTTTGCACTTCTGTTTGTTTAATTCATTGTTATGTTTGTATTTCAGTTAGTTTCAATCGTGGCTCATTCAATCTTCAATAATTTGGCTTTCCAGTTCTGGCAGGTTCATAAGAATTGTAGTTTTATTGATTTATAGCAACAATTCAATGATAAGATATGCATTCGATGTTACACGGGTTTTGATTTATTTCATGAGTGATAAATGCCATTGCGATATAGGTCACTAAAGAACGACTTGCAGCCATTTTCCTTAGCTGTGGGGAGGTGAATATCTGATCTTTTTTTATATTCCTTATGACTTGACAATATGTTTTAATATTATTTTTCCAATTTCATTGTTAAGGTTGTGCATTGTCGTGTTGTTTGTGGTGATCCTAATTTTGTACTATGTTTTGCATTCATTGAATTCATAGACGATGGTATATATCTCCCGTGCAACGCACGGGAGAAAATACTAGTAATAATAATAAAGGGTTCAAAGAAGATTAGTGCAAGAAGATTGTTGGAATAGTTTTGAGCAAGTCGAGTTAGTCTTTGATTGTTTAAAGGCATTTAATTATTTTGCTAATCACAAGTTATTTGTTTTCTTTAATAGTCTTTAGCGACTTGAATGAATAATTAACATTTGGTGCTTTACATGCATGGATTAATAAGATTAATAGAATGCTAGTGTTAGTTTTCCTAGTCAATATTTTAGTGATAATATAAGATGTAGAAAAATTTATACATGTGTTTCTTATATACTTAGATGTGTGTAGTTATATGGTTGAATTTAAAATCAAACTTTATTTAAATTCCTACGTGAATGGACATGGATTAGGATTTGTGGCTCCTCGATCTTGTGCGGACAGTTATGGATATCTCCATTTGCAAGTTGAAAATTAAATTCGCTAAGAATTTTAGGTAAGTAAACCTCCCCTATTTTAATTTAAGTTCAACGTCTTAAGGTTTCAAGGTGCTTTGATGTTTTAATGTGCTTATGATCATGTTCTAGTTGACTTTGCTGTTGCTTCTACACATGCAGTATGCATCATACCACGTTCACACCTGCAATATTTATGTCATTGAGCATGCATGAAGGTGTCCATTCTTCCAAGAGGTGAGAAATTTCTAAATGATAAGATTGTAATATCTTCCTTTTTCAAAAGGATATATGTATTCCAAATTTTTGAAAGAAAACGAGGTGAATGACTATGCCATGAAAGGTGTGAGTGGGAAATGGGGCATGGGGAACCGGCACACCGGACCAATGTTAAATGTTAAATGTTGAACGTTGAACGACAATGGGATGGAAATTTTTAATGCTGACCGCTTTGCGGTACTACAAATAGAATGAACCGAGTCCCAACTAATAACTGCCACTGCATTCTGGCTAGGTAGGCAGTACACTAGTGAGCTCACAACTGATGAAGTAAATTTTGAAATGTCAAAAAAAGAAAAGAAAAAGAAAGAAAAGAAATAAAGGGATACATATTAATGAAAGAATTTTTACATTAAGGGCGCGTACAAGCATATATCACGTGCATGTGGTTTCTTTAATGGGGATTAGCTTATTAGTTTTATTCCTACTTTTAAGATGAAGAAAGCTAGAAGTGGGAGGAGAACACTTGGTGGACGGACTCAGTATCGTTGAAATCTTGTTAAAGAATAGTTATTGAATAGTTATGACTTTGATATTATTTCTTTTGAGTACATTTGTTAATGTTATTACTCATTCTGCAATTGTTTATTTAAATAAATAGAAAGATTATTTTGTTCTTGATGTTCTTGTAAAAAAAAAAGACAAAATAGTTATTATTTCTCTAAATTATATTTTTGAAACGCCAAAATAATAGATGATAACTCTCATAGGGTTGGGGATGTTACAACATACTTCATTCGTCCCACTAAGATAGGCACCCACCATTTTTCATACATATTAAGAAAATATCTTAAATATCGTTGGAATTATAAAATATTTCTATATTGTTTCTATTTTACCTTTTCATTAAATGACAAAAAAGTAGTGAAACATTATTAATATCTTTGGGAGACGGAATAATTAGTTGATTTTTAGTATTCCAATAATATTAAATGGAAGTACTTTAGTCAACTAGAGAATAAACCATATTCTCAATGAGGAAAATGGACTATAATTTGGGACAAACGAAAATGGAATATAAGTCTGTATTAGTGGGATGGACGGAGTACTTCCCTATATTATATTCATTTCCATCTCCTCATTTGTCACTTTCAATGCGTCCTTTAAGGATCAGTTTGGTATAGTCTGTGGTGATCAGAGAATCTAAGGATTATTGTATTAATATACAGTTACCCTAAAAGGCAGGTACTTTAATAATATCAAAATGATTATTATAGTATTTAATTTACAATCAATTAATTTTTCATTTAAAAATTTATAGTTTTTTATTTTATACTAGCAATAACATAAAATTTCGTTATTCAATTTTTTATGATCTTCATAAATTTCATAAATTATAAAATATAAATAAAAAGTATAATATACACAACCTGAAACTAAATAAATTTAATTTATTTTATGTGCATTATCAATGTACAATATTTAATTTCTCAAATTTTAATATAAATATAATAAAAAATAAATATACAAGAAAAAATAGATACCGTAATTTTTTTAACATTTAAAAGGGCCAAAACTGAAATTTTGTAAATAAATATGATAAAAAAGATAAAAATAAAATCTAAAAGGTACCTTTTAATGTTTCTTAAATTCTACTTCTAGAGGAAGTAGATTCTTGTATAAGCAATTTTTTGAAATTTACAAGCAGTTTTTTGAAATTTACCAAATACCTAAAACTGCTTTTGATTCTTTGACAAGTAGGAGTGGGATTCTAACAACAGTACCAAACTAAGCCTAAACATTTTTTCGATGAATTTGCCCTATCGATATCTCTTAATTTCCATTTTCCATTTTGCACCAAAAGTCCTCACTCTATCCCTCAACTTCTTCATTTCCTAGCTACCTCCTTATATTATGTACATTTCCATCTCCTTGTTTTTCACTTTCCATGCTTCTTTTAATCTTTAAGAATCAATTAGTTTTTGAAGGCAATTTCAAGGTTATGATGGACTAGTTTTTTTTTTTTTTTTGAATTTTTCAATCGGCCTTAAGTTGATGAACGTGTGAAACTTAATTTCAAATAAGAAGGACATGAAAAATGAAAAAATAATGGAGAACAGGAGAGGTAGTCGAAATGCTCAAGTGAACTACTTCTACACTTCTATCTCTAACTCAAATTTAAATTTTCGAGCGTCAAGATGGACAAGAAAGCAAAGGAATTAAGGTTCTCAAATTTGGCATTTGCATCTGCATATTTCAAATTTGTTTTTCATTTGACTCCCCATGATGTTTCATTTCTCTTCGGCTTGTTGTTATTATTATTTTTTTCGCTGGCATTACAGTCAAATACATAGATTTTGTTATGAATATGTGTTGTTATTTTTCCTGAATGTGTACTAATTTATGAATTTAACATTATTTCGTATTACTTTCTTGTGAGGTTTATTGCAATCATTTTTTAAGAGTGCAGATACCTTGCGTCGTAGTGACACTAAATGATGAGTTGATGATTGAAGTTGAACACTTTATATTAGGGAGTGAGGATTTATTTTAGCTCTTTTATACTGTCGATTTCTTATTTTATTAACTCTTTTCATCTACATGTTCATTGGAAATGAAAATAATGATTCAATTTTCATATAGTGAAATAAATATTGACAATTATTTAGGTTCATTTGATTTTGTTTGCTTCCAAAACTTTGTGAAATAATTAGGTGAATATTACATGGATTATCAACTTCAAGCCAATCCTCTAATTCTCCATTAGAGAGGATGTTTTCTTAATGCTCGAAATGATTGTCTTCTATAAAAAAGTTTATACCAATAGTTAGCTTTTGAACCTACGATTAATAGGATTTTTAAGCAATCTTTTATACCTTAAAAGAACATCTTAAAAGGTTTTGTGTATCTCCATTCTTCATCCTTTAAATTGGATTCGATTTATATTCCAACTATTCATTTTGTTTTTTTGTATAATAAAGAGGCCAAATCCAAGTGTCAAAAAATTTATTTTTAACCAAGGCCGAACACATGCGTTATTACTTCTAAACTACAAAGACAACAAGTATTTGTTATCTTTCTTATTTTTCTTCTAGATTAAAGATTGATTAATTCAATAGTTCAAAACTTGTTGCTTATGAATCCACACTGCAAGTGCATGGGTCATCAACAAGTAATAAAGTGGAAAGTGGAGTGTCGAACCCACAAGGACTGATAGTAAGTTCGTTTAATTTCTACTAACCTTAATCGAAACTAATCAAAGATCAGATTTTTATACTAAAGCTAAGCTAAAAATTAAAATAGGCTAAAATTATAAAAAGCGAGAATTGGAAAATTAAATTGAATTAAACAAGATGGCGAAAGTTGGTTTTATAAATATAATAAGAAGAGAAGAGCATCGAAGCTTCGAATCCACTTCTCTTTTAATTATTGTCCGGATTATCAAATTGACAACGCAATTTACTTTTGAATACCGTTTTCCAATTTTATCGAGCAATCTCTCTCGAGTAGAGCTCAACCTATTCATGCATGCAATCCACCTATATCTCTATGGTGATTATCAACACACAAATGCATTAAAAATGATTAAGAAAACGTGGGAATGTAACACAAAGCACCGGGGTACTCTCGTCCCCGATCGGACCCTATGGTTTCTAATATGTTGGTCTAACTTGTCAAGGATCTCTCGATTCACAAGACAAATCACAAGTATTCAATAACTGGTGATCAAGCAATTATGAATGAATAAATCAATATTAGAAACTCAATAGCAAATCCACGTCTTAACGTCAATTTAATAATCCAAAAACAACAATCAATCAAAAAGTTTCATCTGGCCTTAATGCTACTGAAAATCTAGCCTAACATACTACAAAAGAAAGAACAAAAATAATAATGAAAGAAAGCCATAACCCGGTAGAACTTGAGGAGTTGATTTAGATCTTCAATGATGAACTTCCTCTTCAATTCTCCAAGAATTCCCCCAATGTTTGCTCTCAATTTCGTGGCCTCTGTCCCTCCTGACGTTCTCGGTCAAAACCGGTATTAATAGATGCAAGAAAGCCTAAAAAAAACCAAATCCAATTCAGTTTCGGACAGTTTTCCAAAAATCTGCCCGATATAACCATGCTATGGCGCGTGCAACCGCATGGTTATAAATTTCCAAAAGCATGCGGCCGCGCATGTGACAGCATGGTTTACCAGATGCAAGTTTTGCCCGATTCCATTTTGGTCCTCACAGTTTAATTGTAGGGCAAGTCCTCGACTTCTAAATTTGATCAATTGAGTCCACAAACTTTTGATTTCTTCAATTTGGCTCCCATTTGATTTTTCTTTACCTTCCCAACTTTTATTGCTTCTAATTGCTTCTAATTGACTCCTTAAAACTTTGATTTGTGTCCCTTTTTGTCCAAAATTGCAATCTTTTCTTCAATTTCTGGTTCTACACTGAAATAGAAACAAATTACACTAAATTAGATACGAAATTAACTATAAACAAGAGAAACACATAGTTTAAGAGGTCTAAATAAGTGCATAAATTGCACTTATAAAAAACGAACTACATACTTTATACTTGATTAGATTGATTAATTTTTTCTTTTGTGTCAGTACAATGGCTTAATAATTTAGGGAAAGAAAGACAATGATAAAAATTTTGTTTGCAAATTTTATCAGTAAATAAAAATCTATGTTCATTGAAGAATAATCTAAACAATTATGAAGTTGGTATAAATATTAACGAGATTCCAACTAAACTATTAAATCATACGTGGTAATTTTCATATTCACTTTTTGTATTAGAATATAATAACGATAATTTATTTTTAATCTCAAAATACTCTTATAAAATCACATGCAAAGCACATGTTTGTTACTAGTGTATCAAAAAGCATGGATGTTCTCTTCCCATGGCTAGTTTTTTTTTTAATTAAGGAACCAGCAGTGTTGAAATGGACAATCACCCAATAGTATGGGTGTAGATGGGGCCGGACAGCCATGTATCAGCAAGTGGAACAACCTTGTCAGTGCCGGTGTTCTAATACAACACCAGCGCCAGTAAGAGAACAATTTTATATCTAAAAGAAATTGAGTTTTCGACAAGAATTTTATATCTAAAAGAAATTGAGTTTTCGACAAGTTCACAAGTAGAGTTATGTCCAAGCAATTTTCTTTTTAGGTTTCAACTGTTGAATATGAGCTAGAAGCTTTTTTGCCTTTCTGACTTTTATTTATATATTGATTTATTTTCGGGTGCAGTTATTTCGTTCATGCAATATTACATTATTTTTTCCATTAAAAAAATATTTGTTACAGAATGTTAAAATAACTCTTTGGATATTGCCACTTCACTAACATTTCAAGCTTACTTTTAAAATAACTCCGTGGATATTCGAATCAAAGACTTTCTCAATAGGTTGAACCCTTATCCACTGGGCCTTGAACCCTACAATAACTGCTAGAAAATTTTAATTATTATCATAAAATAGAATTTTCAATATTATCATAGAACAATGTATATACATTATTTTTCACATACATCATTTTTTACATGACGTAAAGTTTTGCTAAAAAATATTAAAATAACTAGTTGTACATATCTGCCACTTCACACCATTATTAATTTTTTTTATTCTTTGTTATGGGAAATTATATTACCACTATACAATTTAATGTCTACACCACATTATTATTCCACCACATATAAGAAAGGAAATGAATAGCCACGCCACTTTAAATTTACAATTATGGCCAATCCGTTAGAATCAAGATATAACAAGATAAAATAATAAGAAGAGAAAATTAGTGCCAATACTATTAGACAATTGAGTGACTAGCAGGGGAGATGGATAAGGGGAAAGTATGATATTGGACGTCATATTGAGGATTTCTACTCTGGTTTGTTCACAAATGGTAACTCGTCATAGGAGGAGATGAAAGAGGCTATGGCAGGGGTTTCGAGAATGGTGCAGAAGGAACAAATACAGATTCTTTAGCGAGCTCTCATGGTGGAAGAGGTGAGATAGGACATTATGTGGCTTAGGTCACACAAAGCACCTAGGATAGATGGATTTCAAGCGACATTCCACTAGTCTCACTAGTAGCTATTGCAGGAGCATTTTGTAGTGGCATGTCTGGGAATTCTTCATGAGAGACTATTAGTTCATCTTTTCAATTGTACTGTAGTGACTGCGAATTTCTTTAAATTAAAATATTTATTTAATTAAAGTAAAATCTCACACGTGTCGATACAACTTCACCTATAGAGTTAAACAGCGTACGCTCGTCTAGTTAATATTTTATAACATTTACTATTATATTCAATTATTTAAAATAAAAATAAAAATAATAATTTATAAAATATTTATTTATCTTCAATTTATGTTGAGGACCAAACTTTAGAAATTATTCGTTTTAGATCCAATTAGAGGCCCATTTGTAGTCCAATTCTATTTCTTACACTCTAAGAAAGTTCTACTTTAGAGCCAGAACCTGGGCTTCTACCCTACTTATACAACTTAAAGTTGTTTTTCAAAGACCTAGCCCCACTATCCTCCCCTCTCTCCCCCAAATAGAACACTCTAGATCATCTCACTCTATCCCATTCAAGGAACCAACCACCACTAGAGGTAAGATTTCTTGATGTTTTAATTCTTATTTCTATTGGTACTTTTGTTATTTTAAGTTTTTAATCACCTATTTGTTTTCACTTGATTTTTCACACAAAATAGCAATGTACATACACAATATACGTACATACACCATACACGCATACACAACCGCTGGCCACCACCTCACCACCGCCGCGCCACCACCTTCACCACCAAGCAACACCAACATCATCTTCATCTCGACCCAAAAACACATACACACGCGCATATACATACACAATACATACACAAACTCGCATATGCCTCGGCCCAAACGATCACCTCATCCAAAACTCGACCTTAATTCACAAAAATCACACCTACACCTTCATCTCCGTCCCTAGAACATCGTAGTATAGTTTGATTTTGAAAATAGTTAGCAAATCGAACCAATTTTGAAAATACCCAAATTTCTATCTAAGTGTTCAATCCTTGATTTCTCCCTCAATACTCAACCATTTTTCAATCCAACACCACCACTAGATTCACCACACCTCAATCTACCTTCACCGCCATTTTTACCGGCGAAAACTCGCCGGAATGTCGACCCAAGAGAGAGAACCCGAGGACGCGTGCGAGGCCGAGAGAGAGCCGGGTAGAGAAGAGAAGATCCGAGTTCTTAGGCCCAAGTCCATTTAAACTTTCCGGAATTTACACTTTAGTCCCTCTATTTTGATAATTAGTTTAAGTTGGACCCTATAGATTATTTAATTTTCAAGTCCACAACTTTTAATTGATACAATTTAATCCCTAAATATTATTTACAGCTTTAACCCCCTATTTTATTTATTTTATTTAAATGAGCCCTCAAATTTTATTTAATTTCAAGTCCCTAACTTTCAATTGTTGCAATTTGACCCCTAAACTTTTATTTCACTTTTAATCCTTCAATTTCTTTTTCATATTTAATCTAACCCCCAAAATTTAATTGCATATTAGTCCCTCATGATTTGAAAATTTTATAATATAGCCCAAAATATTTTTAGTCCACTTTTATTGCATAATAGGTCCTCAAACTATTAAATTCTTTCAAATTGACCCCCAAAGTTTTATATTCTTTCCATTTTGGTCCACAAACTTCTATATTACTTATAGATACTTAATATTTAAGAATATTAACATAAATTAAACTCGTTATTGGCTAGACGAGGCGTACGGACAGCTAGAGGACTGATTTCTCACCGTTAATAAGCTCAATACTCGGCTAAAGGTTAAGGTAGATCCCCTTTCTAAAAATTATCTTTTCAAATGTGCGCATTTGCAATTAGTATTGTTATGAATACTGCATGTAAATGTTATGTGATGATAGACTTTTTAGCCTACTTATGACGTGCTTCCTCGGCACTATGACGATAGGCTTTTAGCCTAATTACGACGTGTTTTAATAGCATCATGATGATAGGTCTTTGGCCTAATATGTTTTACGACGTGCTATTAAACACTATGATGACGTGCACGATTAAGAGGGATGATGAACGAACTTGTATTTTATACATGTTCGTATTTTATGAAAATGATGATTATGTGCATTTATTTGGTAATATATATTAATTGTGGTGCGCGGGATCTACTGAGTATTTAAAATACTCACGGTTTTCTCTATCAAATGAACAAATTGTAGATTAAGGAGCCGGAGGCTTGGCGAGGCGTGGGAATCTCTTAGGGACCTTTAAATAAATTCATTTTAATTACATTGACAATTGAGTACTTTTAACTGTTGAAGTAATGGCTATTGAATGTTTTGAATTTACTAGTACTTTAATTGGATGTTTTTGAGGACAGTGTTGAAACTATCGTGAGGCACTCTTTTGATTTTATTAATTTAAATAAATTTCCGCATTTTAGCTATTTGCTATCTTTCCGCATTTATTTATATTATTAAAAAAATGGTTAGTTTTAAAGAAAGAACTAGCGTTCCGAGTTCTTCGAATTCGGGGCGTTACATGTACCATCATTTTTATTATTTGAAGAAGAAGGAACCAGAGGTAGTTAGAAAGTTTAGGCCGATCTCGTTATGTACAGTTACACTACAAGATTTTTTATCTTTCCCCATAAAATACTTTTGTAGCGAAAGATCTTTATTTGTGGCGAAGTGAAAGATGAGACAAAAAACATTTGTAGCCAGGGTTGTGTGCTAAACCTCGAAAGGAAAGGTAATAGGCCACAAATTGTAAAATTTCGAGGGCTAATATCTGACGCTACAAATCTTTTGGAGACAAATAGAGTTTGTAAGAAAATATTAGAGGTAAAATAAATAAAAATTAATTTTTTACCCAACCAACTTGCCATCTATTTAACTTAATTCAACCCAACCCAATCTACTAGTTACTTAATTAGCTTCAAGAATATACAGTGCATAGGAATTGAACCTTAGACCTCATGGTTGAGAAACTAAGATCTCAACCACTCGGCTATTTTAATTTCTTGTTACTCATTGTCATTGTCATTAATATAATATATAAGTTATAAGTGCAAATCTTACAATTAGTTAACTACAAAATTCAATTTGTCCGCAAAAAAATTTGCACACAAAATCATGTGGCTACAATTCTTTTTTCTGGAAAATGTAACATTTGCGTACACATGTCGAACAATTATAGAAAAAATCATCTGCCTGCAAAACCTTTAGGGGGGTTGAGATACGTTTTGACTACAAATTGCAATTTACTTGTGGAAAATTTGTACTAAAAATCACATGCCTGCAACGTCTTTTTTTTTTTTTGGAAAAGGTTACCTTTTGCTACAAATTTTAATTCGTTAGAAAAATCAAATACCTATGAAATATATTTTTTACGGGAAAAGATATCATTTAGCTATAAATTATAATTTGTATAGGAAAAATTTGTAGGAAAAATTGCATTCCTACAAAATCGTAATTTTTGTAGGGAAAGGTAATCTTTAGTTACAAATTTTAATTTCTAGGAAAAGTTATATGCTTACGATTTTTTTTTTTTTTGTGCGGAAAAATATTTTTTGGCTACAAATTTTAATTTTTCTACGAAAAATTTGCAATGAAAATTATATGCCTACAAAATCATTTTGTTTGTGGGGAAAGGTAATCTTTGGTTACAAATTTTAATTTGTATAAAAAATTATATGCCTATGAAATTCATTTTTTTATGAGGAAAGATATTTTTTGGCTACAAATTTTAATTTGTTTGGGAAAAATTTGTAGCCAAAATCATACGTCTACAAAATAGTTTTCTTTGTAGGGAAATGTAGTTTTTGGTTATAAATTTTAATTTGTTTGCAAAAAGTTCGTAACGAAAGATCAAAATTCTTGTAGTAGTGTTAGTTGCATTTAAGATGGTTGTTAAGTGCTTGGCTAACCGTTTGAAGCAAGTTTTGGCATCGTTGATCTTACCTAATCATTTTTGTTACAAGGACCTCATGACGAGACGCCTCATTACACGCAACGCTTTTGAGCTATTACACTCGATGATGAAGCATAACAACGACCGTAAAGGCTTCATGACGCTTAAATTAGACATGAGTAAGGCATATGATCGAGTAGAGTTTGATTTCGTGCAACTTATTACCTTCAGATGGGGATGCCTGGTCAATTATTGCAAAGGATAGTGGCTTGTATTTCCACCCCTAAGCAATTCTTTATTCTAAATAGAAGATATTAGGGGCCGATCAAGGTCTTCCTTCGCAAGGTATATGGCAGGAGCTATATATATATATATATATATATATATATATACTTTTTCCTTTCTTATTTCCTGTCCAGAGCGGCTACGGGATATTCGTACCTGCCAGTGCTCCAAGGATGGGCCCAGGATGAGCGTCTTGTTCTTTGCAGATCTATCTTTTATTTACTCGAGGCAGAGGTGAAGGACGCCATGAGTATCATGAGGGTTTTAGATGTTTACAATTGTGCGTCAAGGCAGAAAATGAATTTAGAGAAGATAGCGATCACTTGGCGTCCAAATGTAAATATGACGTATCAATAGGTGGTAGGCCATATTTTATCGGTTGGGGCGATAGATAGGCATGACACATATTTGAGGTTACTATTGGCAATGGGGAAGAATAAGTAGATACTTTTGCAAGCATCAAGGAGAAGGTGCGGCCGCATATATAGGCATGGATGGGAGTTTCTTTTAGGAATCCTAGAGAGGGGTATAGTTAAGGCAGTTCTCCAGGTAGCTCCTATGTGTATTATGACTATAGGCCTAGACCTTATATGAGGCCCTTAGGGCCCAAAATTTTGGAGAATTTCGAGGGTAAAAAAATGAAAAAGTGGTCTATATATAAGAGTCCTTGTAAATTATAGCACCAAATTGTTTAATGATGCAACAGTTGGGATATTTGTTGTTTTGTTATGGTATAGGTAGGTGTTCGAAACTTCTCTTTCTTTCATTTTTCCCCTTTTCCCACCTTTTTTATATTTTAATATTTAAATTTTTTAATCATTATTGTTTTAATATAAGGAAATGTGGTTAATATCCTATCAATTAAAATTGTCCCAATTCTAATTTCCAATAAGGATTGGAATATACTTCTAGTTTTATCAAATAGAATTCGATTGGTAGTAAAGACCGATTTCAATTCTTTTTCCATTCTTTTTTTCTTACTTGTGCGCGCCATATCAATTACCACTCAAAACTTTGAAGGCCATCGATTAAGGTTTGCCTACATCGTATATGTGATATTACAATTTTTATTTGAAAAACCGAAAGGATACTAAATTCTTACTCCGTAGTCCGTGAAAATACAAGATTGACTCATCTATCTTGAATTTACAGCTTGGGTTGGGGCCGATTTTATATCTCGACTCAATGCCCTGAAATCTTAGTTACAACACTTATGAGCCTATTTAGACTTCTTTTGGGGTTGTATGATGAGCTCAGGGGAATGATAACGTAGTTCTAATGGGATGTGATCACATTTTAGCCTATTTGTCAAATGTTGTCAAAGAAATGAGATGTGATCACATTTGATACTTGCCAAGACACGTGTAAAATAAAGTTAAACCAATCTTGATTGGAAAATTTTAAGGATTAAAACAGGAGAGGACATGGTTGAAACTCCGCTATACAAATCCACCAATGATGACAACTGTAACATCCGCACCTCAAAAATAAGGTTTTTACTTTGCCATCGGAATTTTAAATATTTATCCCAATAAAATATTGAAACGCCTCAGCGTATCTTAGTCAGACGTTCCTCGACATTGCAATGGTCTACGCTAATGTCTACAGTTTGAAGCGCATAAAGCTCAGTAAATATGGCGGTGCAATGATTTGTGTCCAATCACACATGGGCCTCCATCCCACTATGAAGTACCATTGACCTCATAACATTGTCATGGCCTTAACAAATGTTCACATTTGTAAACCCCTCACATGCTCAACATTCGAGCGTTCACGCGTTCGTGAACCTCTCATTGTGTTCCAACACTTGAACCTTCACAGTATCTTATTAATCAATATTAGCGAAACCATCATTACTTACGCTTTGGCCTCCACCCATAAGGCCTAACCACAAAATATCACGATAAACTATAGTGGGACCCACATAAACAATGATAATGATTATATTCACAATCCCAACATGAATGACAATATCTAATGCATGCTTTGGAAACCTCCAAGTTTTACATCACAATTGGCCAATGTCAATTAGCCAAACAATTGACTCTCAAATTAATAATCACATTGGCATTTCGTAATTAAATCCACGTATTTCACGTGACTGTCTCTCGTAAGCCACATATCATTTCACATAACAACATAATCAAATAATATAATTACAAGCTTCAACTATTGGTGTGAAGCATCATATTTACTGATAATTATATTCTTTAATTTGGGTTAGAGTCATCATATTTACCGTTATGTAGAAAATAGTATTTAGCTATCCTATGCACTAGTAATGGTTTATCTAATTAGTGTATAGTAAGATGGGAACAATAGAGGTCAAAATGGAAGAAAATTGGCCCAAAATATGAATGGGGTAGTCTTGCTATTTTTAGGGGGGAGGTCGACCTTCCCCACAAAAGAGGTCGACCGCCTCATTTGTATTAATGAAGTAGGTCAACTTCTATTCATGAGGGGTCGGCCTCCCCTCCAAAAAAATTCAAGGGGGTCGACCTCCCTCTTGATAAATTTCAAGTGGGAGGTTGACCTCTGTTCATGAGGAGTTGACCTCTCATTTATAAATTCATGAGACGAGGTCAGCTACTATTCAAAAGAGGCCGACCTCCTAGCGAAAATTCTAACAGAAAACATATTGTATAGGATTAGAATATTTCGAATGAATTTTTTGTCGAGATACGATCCTATTTATAGATTCTCTCAAGGATTAAGTTGCAATTAATATTTTAACTTATTTACACCTTTTACCCATAGATAGTCGTCCTAGTATTTAATTATACTAGTTAAAAACACATACCTTTTATGTGGTATTTCAACATGTGTCTTACACATGATATTATATTAATTATTTTTCAAAAAAAAATTGATTATAATAGATTATGTTAAAAATGAATACCCAAAGAAAAATAAAATGCTAGATTCATCATATCTACTCTTTGAACCTCATGTAATTCTAGAAAGTAATTGTGTTACATCCTAAACGTAACATTAAGAAAGCATCCAAATTTTGAAATTTTCTTTTACCTCACTTTGTCTTCAACTGATTACATCTATCACTAAAATGTGTAGTAAGCCTTAAAATTAGTGATGGCAAGAAAAATACGATCGATCCAAATCCAATGGATACCCGATCCGAATGGAGCAATTTTTTATCGATCCAACGATCCGTTGATCATTGATCCGTAGATCGGCCGATCCGAAACGGATTTGGATTTGGATTTGGATTTGGATTAGGCCGATCCGATCCGATCCGAATTGATTTTTTATTTTTTATTTTTTTTATTTTTATTTTTTTATAAAAACCTATGCCAATATGGATCGTATTTGGATTTTTTTTCTTGATCCGATTCAATCCGCTCCGATGAATTTGGATTTGGATTTGGATTTGAATCGGAGTAATGGATTTGGATTTGGATTTGGATTAGGCCAATCCGATCAGAACCCGATCCATTGCCAACACTACTTAAAATATACCATTTGAACTAATTTGTCGATTTACGTTCTCTCACGAATTGCTGCATAATCAAATTTAAAGATGAAAACACCAAATAAGGTAAAAATACTAATATAAAAACAAAATGATTAAAATAATTTTTATTGACTAAATTGATAAATTATAAATATAATTTGGACTTAATTTAACAAAACGTCATAGACTGAGGTTTTAATGGAAAATGCATAATATAAAAACTAACCTTTACTCGTAGTCTTTAGTATCTGTGAAAAACTATATGTTCATAATTAGCTTTTAAAAGTGAGGTCATATTAAACTTCAAAATGAGACCATTTATTTAACATCCATATGGCATACTTTTCACTTAACTATGTTATCAATTTTTTTGAAAATAAAAACATGAGAGTGAGAGATAAAAAGAAAGAAAGAAAAATCATTGGAAAATGAATAGTTTTTTTATCAAATAATGAGTAAGGATGAATTCAAAATTATAAAATATATCTAAGGACAAAATAGGAAGAGCAAAAGTTTTCAATGATCCACCTTTATATATATTAGTGATAGTGATAAATATCAGTGAAATACTATAAAAATTCCCACAAGTACACAAAAAATTATAGAAATTTATATAATCAATATTAAAATTCTAGGGCATTACAGCAACCCTACCTGATTACCAGACTATACAACAAGTACGCATCGGGTTCAAAGGGTAACAAAAAGTCATTCGAGAAATGGATAGATTCAGCACTTATTATCTAATTAAAAACCATATCCAAGATTGCAAGTGCTGGTTGTTACGGATCAAAGGGTTGAGTTTTCTAACTCTTAATGAAGTTCTGTATGAAGTACAAGTATCTCTAAACATAACAACGGTATTGAAATAACTTCACCTAGATGAAGTTCGAGGTTGTGCCGTTTTCAATAGAAAGTCGAGTTTCTCTTGTGAAAGTTTCAAAAGGATGAGTGCAACGCCCTATAAGTGCTAAGAATCGAGGAACTAGAACACATGACATTTGTGTGTGTATTTTCGCAGGTATTGTCACAAGAATTCGCATGTTCAAAGCTGTCATGCTTTCGATAATACTTTGCAAAAATTACACTATGGTTAAATTCAAGTTGAAAAATGTCTATACTTTATGCACAAGTGTTGTTTTATATAATTTATTGAACAAGTAGGGGATTCTTGGAAAATTTTATTGTTTAATAATTATATTCGAAGGATTTAATGAGATAATGATTAAATAATGCAATCGCATAACTAGGTGCGATGTTTGAAGAAACAGTGAGTCATTTGGCCAAGAGTTGCACCTATTCGTACACACTTATTGAAGATCTATAAATAGGAGTGAATTTCACTTGTAACGATCATTGTCAAACACAACAATTATCATTCTTATACTCATCCTATCGATTATCCTTCATAAAGTGTTTTAGTTTATCAATTGAAAATTTAGGTGTTTTTATCTTCGGTCAACTTAATGGCTCGATTTAATCCTGCAACCATTTGTAATGAAGACCATAAACACTCACTCACAATTCTGTTGTTGCAAATTCAGTTTGGGAACAGTGATTACAAGATTGAGTCTTTTTCCTTTATATCTTGTTAATTATTAATAAAATTTATTCTTTTCTTTTTGTGTTGTTCTCTTTTGTTGTTTATCATTTTTTTAACAAGAGCTTCTTGATTAGGCATTCAATCAATACATGGCTCTTCAGAGGTAAACTAAACTTGACCCCCTCTTGTTGAACAAATTAGTAAGAACCCCAAATAACCCAAACTTAGTGATTTTTAGATATCTAATTAATACGCAAAAAAAAGATTAAAAATCGATCAAATCAATATAATAAATTATTAAAATTGATGTGAGCAAAAAATAACTTTTTATTGAATTACCTGTGTGCCGAATCAGCTTGGTGGGCTCAAATGAGGTTGACTACTTCAATGAAGATCTGTCCTTAAAATTTGTAAATGATTTATAAAATTAATTAAATTAAAGCAATTTGGTGCCAATGATCCAAAAAAAGTTTATTTGCTACATTTTTACTTCAAAATTAAAAAAAAAATAGCTCGTTTGATTAAAAAAAAAAATTGGTGCACATTTGATCCAAATGGATGGAATTTGTCCATTTTACCATTAATTACCTAAGTTTGCTATTTTGTCCTCTTTGCAGGGATATTTTTATCATTTAACTTAGCATAAATTGCACAAAATGGCCAAACTTTTGGGGGTTATTACAATAAGGTTCCAACGTTTGAAACATATATAAATTAGGCCAAAATTTTAGTTAAATTGCATAATTTTATCTTTTATTTTTTTAAAATTTTTAGTTAACCCATAATTAATTTTATTGAATTATTTTGATACTAATTAAATAGTTTTTACGAAAATTTTCAACATAATAGCATTTATTCACATCAATATCATAATTTTTTAAAATTTTATTTATAATGAGATACAATGCATGTATATTTTGATTTGAACCAATAGTTAATAATAAATGTAATTATTATATCTCCATCTAATTACAAAAAAATATATCGAATATACAAAAAAATAATAATAAATTAACATTTAAAAAATAAATTTATTGTATCTTAACAAAATTTTGAAAATTTCTTTTTGTCAGGTACAAACTAACAATTAATAATTAATGTTCT
Organism: Jasminum sambac; assembly: GCA_018223645.1. Classification (NCBI taxonomy): domain Eukaryota; kingdom Viridiplantae; phylum Streptophyta; class Magnoliopsida; order Lamiales; family Oleaceae; genus Jasminum; species Jasminum sambac. The sequence goes on from CP073643.1 coordinate 39,484,920, forward strand.
TGTGGGGGAAAATGAGAAAGAAATTAATGTCATTATTAGATTGTTATAAATATATACTTTAGATATATTGATTAAAATACATTGAACGTAACAAAAAAATTATAAAAAAATGTGAAAAAAAATATTATGCGATAAAAATGTATTAAATTTTGATCAAATTAATATAATAAGCGATTAAAATTAATGACAGCAAAAAAAAATATATGTAATAAATGGACTCAATACCACAAATACATTCTCAAACTGAATTTTATTACCATTTCTAAAAAAAGGGAAAAATACTACAATTTCCATGTATCACAATATGGTACTTTGAACCACCGAGTAGCCATCGTTGTCACAGCTATGCCGCCACCACTTGCACAATTCGCCAGCAATGTAGTGGCAATGCTCGTAGTGAATGGCAGTGGCAAATGAGAAACTATCATAATGTTGTACTTTACGTTTTAGTAAAGTATCATAAAAATTATAAAGTATCAGATTGTAATACTTTTAAAGTACTAGTTAAAAGCACGTATTTCGCACATGGTATTGTGAGACGTGTTTTGCACATGATATTGTACTAAATCTTTTTCAAAAAAATAAAAATAAAAAATTGATTAGAACAAATTAAGTTAAGAATAAATGCACAAAGAATAATAAAATATTAGAATCAATGTATCATCAACTAAAAAAGAAAACACTTAGCAAGCCAGTATTTGTAACAATCTCCATAGATTTATATTTCACAACTTATAACCCCAAATAAAAATAAATTAATTAAAGTTAGCACTAAAGAAACCATCCAAATTTTGAAATTTTGTTCTACTCCACTTTTTCTTCAATTGGTTGCATCTACCATTAAAATTTCTAATGACCTTCCAAAACATACCATTTAAACTAATTTGTAGATTCAGCTTAATTCTCCTTGTACACACAACTGTACAATCAAATTAAAAGATGAAAATACCAAATAAGGTGGGGATATTAATATAAAAAGAAAAAGATTAAATACATTTCAGGGACTAAATTGATAGATTACAAATATAATTTAGACTTAATTTAACGAAACATCGGAGATCAAGTTCTTGATGGAAAATAAAAAACAAAAAAACTAAGGCTGCGTTCTGTTTGTGTTTTTATTTTCTGTTTTCATTTTCGAAAACGTTTTCTATTTTCTGTTTTCAGTTGCGATTTTCGAAAATGCTGAAAATGCATTTGGTTTGTCATTCTGGAAAACAGGTTTTGAAAATGGGAAACTGGAAAACGCGTTTGGTTTGTTATTTTGAGAAATCTGTCTTAATTCAACTGTAATGAGTTTGTTTGTGAATTAAATAGAAGTACCATTAGAGCTTCTTTGCTACTTTTGAAAAAATAAATAAAATCATTTTCTCAATTACTATTTTCAACCATCAATGTAATTAATTTGACACTTTTCAGCGTTCTTTAACATGAGAATATGAAACTTATTTAATATCGAATTATTATTTTATGTTGAAACAATGAAATACAAATGCTCAAATATAGTTGACCACACTAACTTAGGATTGTATGCATGAGAAAAATATATGATTACAGTGTCATCTAAATAAGTATAAATAGAAGTTTTTTTCAATAAGAACCTCTTCAACACAAGTTTAGCTCAACAATGAAATCCACAAAGTCATGTAGCCCTTAGAAAATGGAAGTTTCAATAAAATACTAGACAACAAAAGTTTAGCTCAACAATGAAATCCACAAAGTCATGTAGCTCTAATTGAGTAATCATTCCACATTTGGGTAGCGATTTGATCCCGCACTAGTCCCATTTGTGCTGTTTGACTGGAATCGAATTGTATCGGCTCTCTAGCTTGACTTGATTCAGGCACGTCATCAAAGATCATATTTTCCACTGAATACCGCATAAATAATTCATCTAATGCATGCTCCTGCCGAATAAAATTATGCACCGTGCAACATGCAACAGGGATGTGTCTTTGCCTAATAAGTGGAAAGTTGCTGATAAACTTCAATATAAGGAACCTGGCCTTTAACACTCCAATACTGCGCTCAATTATATTACGACACGAGGAGTGTCTATAATTGAATAACTCTTCTTTTCCCCTCAATCTTCCTCTCCCAACATAATCACGCAGATGGTATCGACATCCTCGATACATAGCAAGAAAGCCAGGAATATTTGGATAGCCAACATCAACAAGGTACCATTCATCTACAATTATAAATGGATATTAATAAATTGAATGTGAAACATGTCTCTACAATACATAAAAGTAATATAATATACCTCCACATGGCATTGGAAACCCGTTTGAGGTTTTTGTAATGGCGTCAATAAAAACCCGAGAATCATTAGCTGTACCCTTTCATCCAGCATATACAAACGTGAACTTCATGTCAAAATCGCATGCTAGCATTACATTTTGTGTCACATCTATTTTTCTTCCCCGAAAAGAGGTCTGGCTAGAAGCAGGTACCCAAGCTACCACACGAGCTCCATCAATTGCACCCATACAATTTTTAAAGTATGGATATTTTCGCAATATGCGCTCATGTACAACTCCGTTGTTCGTCGGACGAATTAGCTCAGTACCCAACGTACAAATAGCACGCAAGACTCTCTTAAACCAAATGGAAATCGTATGATTGCCATGTTGGAATCTATCACTTACAATTCTGTATCGAGTAGTATGTCCCATAATCATTAGGAACATTGCTACCCCTTCCTCAACGCTCACCTTCTTCCCATCCTTCAAAAGACCCTTTTCTTTTAAAGTATCACAAAAATTCCAAAAGACATGATTCTGCATCCTAAAATTACTGTAGCACACATCTGGATGTTCATTTAAAACTTCATTGATGTACATCTTTCCACGTAGCATTGATGTTCTACAAGGTGTCTTATTTATAAAACTCACCCTGTATACGGACGATAACATCATACATGCCATCATGTCATCGTATGACTCAGCCTGGTCATTTGCCAAAAAATCAAGTTCTTCCTCATCACTTGATTCACAAGACATAATATGACTTGTGACAGACATTCCCTGCGCAAACGGAAAAGAATAACATCAACACACATGTTAAGTGACACTATTGAGAAATATAGATGACATGTAGCTGAATAATCAAAACAAAGAGAGTTAATCCAACAAAACAATACATACGTCCAATCCATACCATATTGCAACACACTAAAAAAGAAAATGATAAACACAATTTAGAGTACGATATTACATGGAAAAGTAAACCACGTTTTTCACACAAAGTAAACCATAATAGAGTCACATGATCAAAATATAGAACAACTAAAGGCGCTCCAGGACAGGCTTCCTCCTCGCTTCAGGCATTATCACAAACTGCATCCTGAAATCTGGATCTTTCCAAAACGCAGTTAAAGATTTCGAGTACGTGTCATCATCCAAATCGTCCATGTCGTTCAGGATGCTCATGCAGCTTGCTTGAGAATAAGGATCCTGACTAGTAGCTTCATTATCACCAGTACCAATAGATGATTTCCCCTGCAGTCGTGCAAGCTTCTCCTTAAAGTAAAGCTGGCGAACATCACTTTCATCATCTCTTTTGGTCAATGAACTTGACCACTGCGCCATACAAGCCTGGAGCTGATTTGACTTACTCTTCTTAGGTTCTTTACGGCGACGAATAGGTTTTGCAATTTCTTCAGCAATTGAGAGACTTTCGGCCCGTACATGCTTGCCCTTAGTTAGAAAATCATCTTCCATATCTCGTTCTTCATCTGATGTAGGAGGAACCTGAGTGGAAGCAGTATTTAGTCCACCAGTGGCTGTGGTCTTACCAAACAGCTGTCCTAGTGATTCGAAGTGAGGACATCCCTTGTTTTTTATAATATCATACTGATGCTTGTTTATCTGCAATAATGAAAACAAGTTACGCCAAATAAGATGTACATATGCAAAAAGATCACAATAATAGATAATGTTCTATTTTGTTAGCAACATTTACCGTGTAAAAGTGTTTCCAAACATCATCTGGAGCATCTATTTTTCCAGTATCCGGATACCATGTCACGCCTGTATGCTCTTTAATATCCAAAAACATACGGTAATATTTGCGCAAATGGTTCCATTTGCCTTTCAATCGATCGATCTCATAATCTGTATTTGTATGGCGAATCATTTCGTCATTGATTTTGGCCATGACATCATTCTTAAATATCGTGCATTGTAACTTTCCCGCTTTCATGTATTCGAGACATATCTCGATGAAGGCCGTCTCATTTGCATCAGGCCATGGCATTGGTGGCAAAGAAGAACCTCCATGTCGCCCATATTCTCTATTCAAAATGAATTAATACAAAGTATAGTAATAACACCATATTATCAAGTTTTAATAACTCTCCCAATATAAGGAAAACAAAGGCTGTCAATAAAATTCATCGTGTAAGAGTTGACAATATATCACATAATTGATCACCCACTAGACAAACAAAGGCTATCAATAAAATTCAACTCAATAGTCATTATGTTTATGAATTCAACTCGAGCAAATTCGTGCAATATAATTTATACTTTGCTGCAGCTGCCTGCATCTGCTGCAAGCAGCCTGCAGCAGTTGCTGCTGCTCTGCTACAAGCACCTGCTGCTTGCACACAATAGTAGCAGTAGCTGCTGCTTGTAGCATTTGCAAGCTGCAAGCAGCAGCTGCTGCTACTACTGTGTGCAAGCAGCAGCAGCAGCAGCTGTAAGAGTTGCTCTGCTGCAAGCAGCAGCTGCTGCTCGAGCAGTAGCTTGCACTGCAAGCAGCTGCTTCCAAACATCTGCTGCTTGCAATTAATTCCAAACAAGCTCTTAACAAGCACGCTATGAATTAATTCCCAGTAAACATATACCACAAATTACATCTAAACAAAGAAGGACCAAAATTGAATAATAAGATAAAAAAAAGAATGTACACCCCTCACAATCAAAACAAATAAAATAAATAATAAACACATCACATATAGAATTCAAGTAAGCAAATTAACAGAATAAAAAATGAAAAAATATAGGGTAGATACATAAGATCATCTCACCTAACTGTTCAAACTAGTGTGGATTGATCACTTCTTTCTATCAATGTTGATAGTATTAACAATATTTGATAGTATTATGAGTGCTGTAAATTTAACTAACGAAGTAAATTTAACCGATATATGAAGGGGGAAAACCTCCACGGTAATGCTTGATTGATGATGCCTGCAATTCCAGAGCATTTATCAAGGGGGAAAAACTCCATGGTAATGCTGGAATACAGCTGTATTCCAGCATTACGATGGGGTTTTTCCCATTGTATTTACTAGGAGAAAATCTCCAAACCATCTAAAGGGTGAAAGCAGACATTTTCATATTTTTAGAAAAATATAGCACCTTTGAAAATGATAGGCCCTCGTTTTACTGCAAAATTCCCGATGGAAACAATCCTCTATAATCCACATTACGACCCAGAAAATTTCATGCATTCCAGATTGCACATATCTGTAGTCTATATACACGAAAGAATTGCAAAACTATACCATTGGAACCCCTTTGATCCGCATTAAACCGTGAACTATATTTTTATTGGTGTTTAATTTGATGAACCCCATATCTCTCTCCCTTCTTGTGGTCCTATTATGATTTTGCTTCTAGAATTAAAACACTATTAAATTCCTTCAACTTTTGATCGATGACTTACTCTGTATTTTTCTCCCTTATAAACCCTAAAAATGGAAGAAATAAAAAATAAAAAATCACCCACACATTATCTGATTCAAATCATATTATGAAGAGTAAGAGGGTTCTCTCCATAAAAAGTCCCAAAATCCCAAACAAAAATGGAGAGCTAGAGAGATAGAACGATGAAATAAGTGAGAGAGATAGAGCAAGAGAGAAATCACCAACCTACGGCCGAAGATCTAGAGCTGAATAGGCGGAGGCGAGCGTTGAGTTGTAGCAGCGAGCCCTAATTTTGCAGAGAGAGAGGACGATGCGAGCCCTTTTGCAGAGAGAGATGAGGATGTCGTGCTTTCTTTGGACAATTGCTATCGAGATTTGGTTTCATCCTTTTTTTTTTAATTCGGAAAATAGGCTTTAAGTGGAAAACGCGGCGTTTTCCTTATTTTCCAAACCCGGTCTGTTTGCGAAGAAAACGTGGAAAACGTCAAATTCACGTTTTCCATTTCCTTTACAAAAAATTGGGCTTGTTTTTGAAAACGTTTTCCAAAAATATTGCAACAGAACGTGTTTTCGATGTTTTCGAAAACTGAAAATGGAAAATAGCTTGAAAATGCCAAACAGAACACAGCCTAATTTTTACAGTCTTTGAGATCTATGAAAAATTATACATTCATAATTAATTCTTGAAAATAAGCTCATACTCAACTTCAAATTGAGACCTTTCGTTTAATATCTATATGGTGTACTTTTCGCTTAATTATGATGATGATGTCGATTTTTTGAAAGAAAAATATAAGAGTAAGAGTTATAGGAAAAAAGAAACACATAAAGAAAACCAAAAGAAACTAAATAATTTTTTTATTTAATTAATGAAGTAAGGGATAAATTAGAAATTATAAAAATGTACAAGGGTAAAATAGAAAAATCAAAAGTTTCTAGTCATCCACCCTTTTATATATTATTAGTAACGCAGTACCGATCTCCTCCCCACAATGGGAAGGGTATGTTACCCATGGTCTGACGTGGGACCTACGTGGCGGTGCCGTGTCAGCCTCCTCATGCCACCTGAATCTGAGGACCATTTTGCAAAGTGGTCCATAGTTAGGGACCACTTTGCAAATATTAAAAAAAATTCAAAATCAGCAGTTGACCAGATCTAACTTATGGACCGGCTCTACACAACCATTGCAATTGAACTCCCCTAAATAGAGAATTCCCCAAAAATTTCAGAAGAGGCTCCTTAAGAACCCTAATTCAATCGGCCATCACAATCCCAAAATCTGATGCTCAGATCTAACTCTCCCTCTTTTTCTCATTCGACTGTTCTGCCAAAAAAGAACCTTACTTCCTACTGCAAGTTACTACTCCCGAAGACAAACCCTATTTCAGACAAGTTGAATCACTCGTTCATTTTTCAACCACTCCCTACTGTTGCAGTTTCAATTCAAACAAGAGGCGCAATATCTCGTTCATTTGGTGCCCCAAAAGTGAAATAGAAGGAGGTGAAGAAGGTACGAATGCATTTTTTTCCTCTTTCTCATTTGGCCGAACAAATGAGAAATTTCTAGGCATTGTCATTCATTTGGGGATTTTGTGTGTATTCTAGGTTTAAGGTTTCTCATTTTCTCATTTAGCGCCCTAAATTTGGGATTTTTGGGTTTCTGCAACAATCCAAAGAGGACATAGATTCTGCAATAATCCATAGGGGATTTTTTGGATTTTTTGGCCCCTTATAGTTAATTGTCAACTTCGGTATTCATGGATTCAATGCAAACGTCTTTTCGGCTTTCTAACAAAGCTTGAAGTTTCTACTTTCTCTGTGAAGAAGAAGACCACCTTGTTGTCCTCTTTCTAGTTTTCACAATATGCTCAGGTTGTTAATTTATGCCATAGCCAATAGTGTAATCAAAATTGGCTTATTTTTGGAAGTTATTTGATTTATTAGTATAAAAAAAAAAAGAAGATGCCATTGTGGGCTTCACTCAGTTAGATTTTTGAAATATCGTGAGGCTCTTTGAATTTTTTGGTTACTGTGCCATTGTGGGCTTGACTGAGTTTCATTCCTGAAATTTGTTGGACCTCTTTGTTTGATTAGTTTCTTTGCCTAATGTAGTTGCAATGTGCCAATTTAGAGTTTTTGCTTAATGTACCCTTTGCCTAATTTTTGTTTAGTCTAGTTGTAATGTTTTTGGTTAATGAACCCTTTGGCTAATTTCTTTGAGTATGATGAGAAATATATACCAACTGAGAATTAAGTAGAAAATCGTACATCTAATTGGCCAGATAGTGTAGTTTGTATATAACATGTCATTGAACATTATACCATGATTCTGGCTTGCTATCTCTTTTTTGAATCTGTTAGATAAGTCATTTCCTTGAATCTGAATTTGTTTGGGGTCATCAGGAATCTAACCTAGTTGGCTTTAGTGTTTTATTTTTTACCTAGATATGAATGTAAACATAGGAACCACATTGACAAGTAAGAAAAAGAAAATATCAAAATTAGCAAGGTTAGATTGCTATACATTAAGCTTGCTTTAGTGATTAAATAGCCCTTTCTTACTTCATTTACTTGTCGTTTTTCTATTTATCAAACTTTCAACTTCGTTCCCGTTGCTTTGAAATTCAATTCAAATTGCAGGAAAATAGAACACGATGGCTGCATCAAATAAAGGTATATGTCTCAGTTGTAGGAAGCTTGGCCACGATATATATCGCTGTAATTTTAGGAAGCCATGCCCGCTATGTAAGAGGGGATATGTTAAACATCTCCAAGTAATGAATCAAGAGTTAGTGAGCTACGGGATTTTTTTTTTCAATTGCATGTTAGATTATTGCAGATACTTCAAGTGGGATCATGCCGAATCTAGCTGCGTGTCTCATGAAGGTCAAGCAAGTCAGGCTGCGCCGAATAGAGTTGAGCGTGCAATGCCGAACATACTTGACCATGCTGTGCCAAAAATACCCGAACATGCTGTGCCAAATAGACCTGCACCTGAGAAGCATAATGGAGATCTATCGGCTTTGTTCAACGGCCTTGCTACTGTTACAGACAAAAAAGATGTTGATATTGATTTTGGGATGAATATAACAATGCGCAAGGGAAAGGAAAAGGCAACGGGTCAGGAGTGACGATTATGATTTATGTTGCATTGTAGTTTCACTTGTGATCTGTGTTAGTAGTTTATGTAGCGGTGCGTTAGTAGTTTATCTTATGGACTTGATAACTTGGATTGTGTTAGTAGTTTATCATATGTACATGAATTGTCTATGATAGGAGTTGGTCATTAATCTAAGGGTGTGTTTGATTGACACCATTTTCCATGGAAAATGTCCCATCATGGAAAAAATTTTCTCACTTAGTTGTTTGATTGACAAATTTTTCATGGCAAATATTTTCTAGGTACAATAGTTCAAAGCATGTTTTGGCCATTTTCCATGGAAAAGAAAATCCATCTCCCCCCCAAGAAAAAATTTTCCATGAAAGTGGGAAAATATTTTCTTTTCCACCATGTGCAATCAAACACACCCTAACTTTACTATTGCGATAATGGTTGAAACTGAGACATTCAACTCACATATTCGTTTTCCGACTGTTAAATGCCTAGCGTTATTTTGAAAATGCCACAAAAAATTTTAAAGATTTATCTCATTCGTACATCATTTTCATTTGAATATTTTATACTAGTTACCCAAGACTTCATTGGTTTGAGGAGTGACAACTACAAGTCCTTATTTCCTAGTGTTCTACTAAATTTGATCTCATGTGTTGTGATTTTTCAGGATGGCTCGAATCGCTAGCATCAATATCTTTTTTCATATGCACAAAAGAGTATAAGTGTATAACCATTTTTCAACAACTATGAACATCAAGCAGTAAGCTTTCCCATTTGCTAGCATGACTTCAAAAAATCCATAGCACGACTTCCACAAAACCATATCATGACTTCAAAAAATCCAAGACATGACTTCAAAGTTTCACCAAAATCATTCCAAAAACCAAAATCATTCCAAATATCAAAATATGATTTCATTGCAATTTCACACAAGCTGCAAAAATTCATTCTAAAATCATTGCATAACTTGATTAAGTCCATGGCAATTCATCAACACCAACCCACTGCAAGACATGCAAAAGCATTTATCCGAAATCATTGCATAGTCCTACATGGGAAACTCTCAAAACTCGAAAGCTACAACACAATCTCCAAAATAAAATAAAACGCCTAGCACGTGTCCACATGTCACAATATTCAAAATATAAATAGTCAAAATAAAATATAGCATGTTCTACGTGTATACATGTAGAAATTCTTCCTCAAGCATGGTATCGTCATCTAATCCATCACCTATGTAGAAATTTTGTTAAAGATTGCTATCGACCCCGCTTTCTAGGTTTGAGACCGTCATTGTCATCTTCGTCCACCAATCTAGTACTGCATATGAAATCAACTCCAATTTTACATGTGGGAATGCAACGAAAGAAACAAAAGCATAGATAGTTGGTTCAAACTAAATATTTACCTAGAGCACAGTCGTGGACATGTCCTAACGATGTGCCCCAGAGCATGGCAATGACCGCAAGACCTTTGTCTTTTCTCCATTGTTTTTTGCTTCGATGACTTCAGTCACTTTGAACTACCTTTGGTTCATATGATAAGCAGATCTGCCACATTCAATGGCTCCTCTATGTTCCTACCTGTTGGGGTGGGGTCGAGTACTGACCCCGTATCAATTAGATCTCTAATTTTTCGATCCAAAAGAAACATCTCCGATAAGGAAAACTCACTGATGTCCTGTGTCAGTGAGGCATTATCTACCAATTCCATACAACTCCGGCCAAGGTGCTTTGCCTCATAGCAATTGTTTGCTTCGGACCGATCTCCTTATTTTGCTAGGAAATGGGATTGTTTTTGGCCTGCTTAGTCCACCTCAGACCTCAGAAGAATATACTGCTCGAGCAAGTTTATAATTTCCTTTTTGTGTAGCAGCCGCAAAATATGGTGACATGGATATCCATGGAATTCAAAAAGTTTGCAACTACATGTCACAAAATCTGAATTCGAGCCTATACATCAAATAAACTAAATAATATCGAAATCTAGAAATTCCAAGTAATGCTCCTAATGAAAACCTCTTATAGTTGCTACAGAGAAGTAAATAAACCATAATCAATTCAATTGAAATAACTTTGAACAAACAAGACAACACTTCAAGAAAGGCTGCGTACTATTAATCCAACAAACAAACATAATCGATTACATCGTCTAACTGCAATTATTTGGCAAGCATCATCGAAATAATAATGGAATAAACAATTATTTTGCAGGCATGATCTAAATGGAAACCAATGAACGAGAAAACTAACATCCGAACATATTTTGGGAATAAGTAGACAACATGTTGGAAATAAGAATTATTTCAAGCAATTGTTTTCAAATGCAACTGGACAAATAGAATTTGAAGTCGGGATTGATAATAATAAAAAAAGGCAACTTAAAAAATGGGGAAAAAAGGAAACAAAATTGTCCACCAAGTAAGAATATGAACACGATCAGATAACTCGTTCCCAATAGTTCTACGAACCTCATAAACTTTGCCATCCTCTATGGTTGCTATTTTCTTTGACTTGTACCATAAGTTCTGATTTAACTCACATTGAAAGAGCAAAAATATCGTCTTAGTGTATATTCGGGCCATCTGATTCTTCATGGGGATGATGTCACCAAAACGTGGGACCTGAGAGTGGTCAATGTAATCGGATGCATTTTCTTCGTTCCTCTGGTGGTAGACCACTGTCCAATACTTTATTATGAAATCCCCAAGTGAGTTTTGGTTTAGTAGAAACTTTTTAAAGAATGCATGATTTGCTTCAACTATCTGGCTACTTGACATTCCCGTGGAAAAATATCTTACAAAAGCTGGAACCCACCTATCCCGTATCTCGTACATGTTTCGCGGCCATTCATTTTCTCGCAATTGCGTGGTACTCATCAGTTAACCCCAATGGTGTTCAAAATCCTCAGTTGTCTCCGAATCTTTGATAATGTCGTAACGTGTATTCCTATGCTCATTGTACAATGCTACACCCAATTTCTAAGAAAATTTGGTCTCGATATGCCAGTAGGCAAAGACGGTGCAAAGTATTAGGTAATAGCTCATGCACTGCATTTCCAATTGTCTGACCCTGGTCTGTTATAATAATTTTTGGTACAATACCACGGTCTGGCATGCAACGAAGAAACTGAGAGAACAACCACCTAAATGAGTATGTCGTCTCATCTCTAAGAAAATCGGACCCAGTCACAACCATCTCTCAATGATTGTTCACACCCACAAAAGTTGCAAGGATAGAGTATTCGTTTGTGTTGTACGTCGTATCGAACACAGGAGCATCTCCAAAGTGGACGTATGCATTATATGACACACAATCGCCCAAAAACACCTCTTAAACACATGTTCCTGCTTTCCATCTTCAAATTCAATTGTTTCTGTGTCATAAACATAATAAGAATCTGAATTCCGTCTCTTCTCCCTCTCAAAGAAGTAGATAAGGGACTCTATATCGTGTCCCAGTAGCTTTTGACGCAGGTCACGTTTGTAGTTTCTTAAATCCCTCTCACGAAAACCCACTGACGATGGACCACCTGAATTGCCCTCGAAATACCGAATCTGCTGACATACAAGAACATTTGCTTCCGAGAACTCATCAAGGAGTTTCTTTTTTAATTTCGACATCGTCCTATATGAAGTTAAGAATTGCACTTTTCCAGGGTTTTCTAAGGGATGTGAATGCTTCTCCACCAACTCACTAACAATCTACCCTTCCCCTTCACCAATCTCTTCACATTTATACTAGCTCCACACTGACAAAGGGTATGTCCCCGATTTCTTTCACCGTTTTGTCGTTGACTATATTTTCTCTTTTCCTGATACGACTCATCAGTCAAGCCTCTCTCGAGCATGTGAATATCCTAAGTTGATACTCGCCGGCTTTGTTACTAATACAATTTGCCGTACATACACTAAAACCCGCTGCCTTTGCATATGTGTTGTAGAACAAGAAAGCCTCATCCTCCTTGACGAATGTCTTGCCAAATGTTAGAACTTCTACGCCCGAAACGTAGGGCACAAAAAAGTTGTGGTTCGTATTAGATTGCAAACCTATGAGCAAACAAATTCTAACGTAAATCATCTATAATAAATTCATATCATTACCTACAAATTCCGTAAATCCCTATTGTAATGTCTTCACAATGTAAATGACAATTAATTTTTATATTTTTTAAAGTTTGGTGGCATCACTTAGAACATTTTTCTAACTCCGGTGACAATTAATTAGACTTCTACAAAACAATTATACACTCAACATGATAAACATATTGACAACTTTGAAATTTCCGGATAAACATAACCAAGACTATGTTCAGCTTTGAAACACAAAAAAGTAAAGAGTAACTTATTGAATTTGAACTTCATGAGTACTTACAATTCATCAATTTTCACCAAACATTTAGCTAAACTTTTTTTTTAATTTGTAGCTGAATTCTTAAACTGACGACTATTGGTATATGAAGGAAAATATTACCAACCAAGGCCGCTAATTGTGCAAAAACCAATCCCTTCTTATGGCAGCAAGCAAAGTGAAAACAAAAAACAAGCACACAATAATTTATGTAGGACAAACAGAATAATTAAAATGTGTAATTAATTAATTGCAACTAATGACCTCTTAGTAACACGCCTATAAAACCAACACAAGGACAATGTTCTCTTAAAAATCTATAAAGAAACGTACCCACGTCGACAGCTGAGTCTTCGTTGCCGTCACCAGGTCTTTCAGTGGAAACCGACTCGTACCTGGGTGAAGTGACTATTATTATTTCCGAACACTTAGGTCATCAAATTAGTGTTGCAGGGTCGACTATGGGGGGGAAGTAATCGGATTTTGGGATTGTGATGGCCGATTGAATTAGGGTTCTTAGGGAGCCTCTTCTGAAATTTTTGGGTCCATTTGGGGGAGTTCAATTGGGAGGGTTGTGTTAGAGCCGGTCCATAGGTTAGATCTGGACAGCTCCTGATTTTGAATTTTTTTTTAAATATTTGCAAAGTGGTCCCTAAACTATGAACCACTTTGCAAAATGGTCCTCAGATTCAGGTGACATGAGGAGGCTAACGTGGCGCCCCCACATGGGCGCCACGTTAGAGTGGCAACATACCCACCCCACTGTAGGGAGGAGATCAGTACCGATTAGTAACGATTGGTATTATATTATGATGATAGTTTGAAAATGTAATAAATTCCAATTTTTAAACATTTTGTAGTAGAAATTATTTTTATTGCGTAATATAAGATATTTTGCATTTAACCCATTTTTATTCTAAACTACCTGTGTGCCCTAACAGACTAACAACGGCTTGGTGGGCTCAAATGAGGCCGGCTAGCTCAATGAAGATCTGTCCTTAAAATTTGTAAAGGATTTATAAAATTAATTAATTAATTAAAATTAAATCACTAAAGTAGTGTTAAAGTACTTGTAATTTTTCTCTCAAAGGTCAGAAAAATTTAAGTGGCCTATTAATTCAAAATGACATTTTTACAGCCAAAAGTTTAGCCGTGAATGGTAAAATTTGTTGCAATGAATATCCAGTTTTATTACTGATTCAAATCCTCTGACTCAGTGAAAATCTGGCCAACATTTCCATATCCCATGTTGATCAAAGCAAAATATACAGATCCAAGTTTAAACAGAGAAGTATCATACGTTACAGATACCGATAGGATCTACAAAATGATCCACCAAAAAGAGAAAAGCAAAAAATAAAATTGCAATATCAATTAATTCTGTACACGGCATCTGAAATCTCGAAACAGATGCTGATGAACATGAAGGGCATATTCGTCTTTGTGGCAACCATCGTCGAAGTTCTGCGAATAGCTGACGGCGTCGTACTGAAACTTTAGGGGTTTCGAAGATCCATAACAGCTCTTGCTATCCTTCACCAGATTCCTCAGCATCTTCCTCAGTCTCCGGCTCCGATTTCCGCCGGAGTTCGTACAGTTGATGCGAGAGTATTCCTCGTGCACCGGAACGCACGACGGCGACATGCAGCCGGAGAAGTACGACGATTGCCAGTTGGTAGTATCGCCTCCCATTTTCGCCGGAATTAGTAACTTTTCGGTGAGAATTTGAGGGACAGAAGGTTGAAGATGTGTTGGTAATCTCGAGTGTGGTGAAAGGTGTGGTCAGTGGTGGGGTGTGGTGTGGAGATGTGCAGTTGGCGTTGGCATATATTGGTGACATGTGACTGTGTGACACCTACTGTGCATTGCGTGTTTATCCTCAATTCCTCATTGTACCATTTCTGTGGGCCTATATTTTGTCGTGTATTTTGCGCTTTTGGTTCGTTAACTGGCTGCAAACTTTTATCATCATTTATTTACGAGAAATAATCCCACCCAACTTAGGGTACTTTTAATAGAGTTTTTTTTTTTTTTTTGTTTTTTCTTGTTTTTTTTAAAAAAAGTAGTATAAATAAAACAACAAACGGATTCGTAAAATCAATTAAATAAGTAGTTAAGAATAAAAATTTAAAATTATTTTATTTGAAGTTATAGCAAACAATGGTGTTACAACAATTTATTCCGAAGGTCTTTGGCTTAACTTGGTTATAATTCATTTATTTATAAGTATGTTTATAAGGGTATGACTATAATGATCTTGGAAAGTTAAATAAAATTTTATTCACATATTTTCAAATAACTGTAATTATTGTTCACACTTTGATAATTCAGAATTATACAAATATCACACCAATTGTTGATAAAATGACATTTCGTTGATAATTCCTTCTTTATTTAATAAATCCCAAAACAAATTGTTATGATCTTTTTCCGAGAAAAAAGATGAACCTTTTTCTTGACCTTTTTCCGTTATGTAATCGTGATGTATTTCAATTCTAACTCTATCATTGTCGACCACTTATAGTTTTAGTCAACTCCATGATAAAGATTCTTGTCCTCTTCATCAAACAAGAAATAGCAAATAAAATCAGGTTTACTTGGTTGTTTGATAAAGGTTTTTTTCGCTTAAAAAAAAATAGAAGATTTATGGTTAAAAAGTAAAATACATTAAACAAAATATGTAAAATTATTTTTTTTATAGAATTAAACCAAATAACCATTAAAAATTTTCCCCTCCATTAGCACTTTCGATTTATAAATATGTTTCATTTTTTCTAAAAAAAAATATTGGCATTGGTCATCAATATACCCCACAAAAAATTGCGCGTTGCATCGATGTAAATGGTGGCCAAGGGGCCATGCGTGTCCCTTGGACACCATTCCTTGACTTATTATTATTAATTTTAAGTTTGACATGTTTTCTTTAACATCTTTCAAACATTGTTGAAGTGAAATTCGTGTGTATATATGTGTGTATATATATATATTTATATATATATTAACCAACTTTAGAAATTTTGATATACTCCATCCGTCTAAATTATATAGGCCACTTTCTACTCTTTTATTTTTATATTCTTATTAAATAAATAGACACATTTTTATATTATTTGTTAGTTTCAATAATTTTTAGACTCAATAATAGGGATAAAATAGGAAAAATACTTGTATTATTTATATTTTCAACGAAATCCTAATTCATGTGAAAAATGATAAAAATCTATATATTTAGGACAAAGAGAGTATGTATTTTTTGAATTAGTTTTTTATGGTAATTGGTACAAGTTAATTTCGGTATTAATATAAATCAATTATTGCAATTGGTACAAATTTAATATTTAATTAATTAATATTCAAAAATAAAAAAAAATAAAACTTATTCTTGAATTAAGTTTTTACATTAATACGTACAAATTAATTATGCAATATATAAACCACTTATTCAAGTTGATATATATTTAGAATTTAAATAATTTAATATCAATTTAAAAAAAAAAACTTATTCCTTACTAATTGAGATGAATTTATTTTGGTATTGATAAAACTAATTAATTTGATCAATGAAAACTTCAACTTTATTTAATTTCATATCCAGGAATTAAAAAAGAAAATAAAAATTTTTTTAATTATGTTTTTACACTTATTGATGCAAGTTGATTATTATATATCAATTAAGCACGAATGTTCTCCTACCAATAAGTAAGCAAGAGATCATGCCAATAAGGTGACGTGGTGCCCTCACAAGGCACCACGTCATCGTCCTTTTTTAAAAAAATATTTTTTTGTATCTACATTAAAAAAACATTTTTTTTTGTATCTATGAATTCGAAGCCATCACCAGCGTCGTGGTGGTGACTGATTTTTATTTGGGGGTGGGGGGCGGCGGCGTGGGTTTTTTTTATTTTTTTATAAAATTTATTTGATTTGATTAATTCTTTGTATTCGATATATTTTTTATTGTAATATATTATTAATAAATTTTTAGATAGGTACGGTAACTACATTTATTATTATTAATTGTTATTTAAAATCGAAATGTGCGCGTCTATAATACTAAAGAAAATTTTTAATTTTTTCTGTGTTTTTGAGATTTGATTTGATTAATTCTTTATATTCGATATTTTTTTACAGTAATTTATTATATTCCTGATAAAATTTTATGTAGGTACAATAATTATATTTATTATTAACTGTTGGTTAAAATCAAAATTTGCACGTCTCTAATGATAAAGAAAATTTTCGAAAGTTGTGATATTATATTAATATGAACAAAAGTTACTGTGTTGAAATTTTTTGATAAAAACTATTTAATCGATATCAAATTAATTCTATAAAATTAATTACGGACCAAATAAGCACCCATAGAAAAAATAAAATATAAAATTATGCAATTTAACTAAATTTGGGAATAAAGCATATATTTTTCAAACATTTGAACTTGATTGTAATAATACCTAAAGTTAGGACCTTTGTGCAATTTATTTCAAGTGAAATGGACCAAATGCGTATCCAATTTTTCAACAATTGACTATAACTAACGATTAAACGGACGGATTCCATCCAAATGGACCATCTGGGCACCAAAGGTTTTTTTTTTACCATTTGAACTACCTTTTATTATTTGGGCCTAAATTTGCAACATAACCAATTTTTTGGGACCATTTGCGTCAAAATCTCAATTATTTATTAAGAAACAGAACAATAAAGTGTGCTTGGTATAATTTTAACTAATCTATAATATGTAACGACTTTTGAAAGTCTACCTACCTATTTTCCACATATTTTCATGGAAACTACAATTAATTTTTTTATTACTCATTTAGTGTGTATATTCACATTAATTTTTATTCTATTAAAATAATAATTTTTCAAGTTAAATGGCAAAGGAGACTATACGATACGATAATAATAATTAGTAGTAATGTGTGATGTATTGTTGATATTGATATTGATTTTAATTGAGTGATAGAAGTAAATGTTTAGACAAGAAAAGTTAAAGACTTTGTGGGTTGTCACGTCCACATGTGAGTGGAACAAGCAACCCAGATGTGTGCAGGAGATCATCACTAAGAAAAGGTAGTTCATGAACTTATTTTTATTAAAAAAAGCTCTTCAAAGACATTCGAGTATGTTTGCTTAGAGATGACTTTACGTGAGGCGGAGATTTTCTCTCTCTTTTTTTGGGTTGGGGGGGGGGGTTTGAAACTGGAAATGTTGATAGATAAATCACCTTTACTCTTACTCTACAGAACTGTAAACAAGATTTTCACCTTGTTGTTGAAAATGATTATTAGATATTACGGACCAGACTTTCAAAAATAATTTTCTCAAAAATCTTTATCAAACATTCTCTTAATCATGACAACAAAAATTGACATTCTAATGCATCATTAAACTAATGAGGAATCATTGACTTAGCATTGGCGTACTATAACACACATTGTACTCTTGAAATAATTTGTATATAAGAGTATTTCTAATGATAGGCGACTATAAAAAAAATGATGTGGCAAAAGAAGGAACAATGTTAGGAGAAGGTGTTGTGTTTGAAGGGTTGCAAAATATATAGAGTTTAATCAACTTTGAGAAATTAGAGTGTTTATAAGAAATCTTATAAAGTTTATAAAAATCTTCAAAAAATAAAAAATAAAAAAAAAAATGATGTGGAGAAAGAGACAGAAAACGCGAGGAGAAGGTGTTGTGTGTGAAGGGTTGCAAAATATATTAAGTTTAATCAACTTCGAGAAATTTGGAGTTTGGGAAATCGTATACACTTTGTAAAAATATTAAAATGCGAACTAAAACTAAAACAATTGAAAAACAGCAAAGGAATAGAGAATATCGTATTTAGTTGCTCCCTAGGCAAGAAGTTTACCAAAGAAATCTCTTACAGCATCTCCCTTTGAGGCTCCACAAAAGTATTGTCACTTCCCTCTTTCGTAAACCATAACCATCCAACTAGAGTAAAAAGTGACTGTCGTCGCTCTAAAATGTTTCACACGGAACTGAAACCCTAACTTCACCAACTATTACTAACCACTTAAATTATGGGTACAAAATTTGAGGAATCACTCATAATCGCTATATCTATACCCAATCTTGAAGAAGCCACAAAGAAATCACAATATCACAAAAAGAATTTTCAGAAAGGCGGTGGGGATAGTGAATGTTTGCAGTAGATGAAGGATCAAGAACTAATGGATCAATCCAATGGCCGCGATAGCTTAGTCTAAGTAACTGGCCACTGAATAAGTTGGGCTAAGGAACGCATCAACACGCCTTTAGCATAAATGGGCATCTGGATCACAGATTGAATAAATGTGCTGGAGGCCTAAACCTCATAAAAGAGGGAGTGAAAGGAAGAAAGGAAAGGGAAAAATATGGAAGAAATATAGATAGATTATGTCTAGCATTTACAGTAAAAGATGTTGAGAAGAGCTTCTAAAAAATTCGATGTAGTGTTAGACATTTTATTACTACAATAAGTTACAACAGCTTTGCAACCTCAACTCAATTGCCATGTCAATTAGATTTATGGAAGAGATGCGCTATTAATGTTTTTCTAGAAAAAGACGAAAATCATATCTATCATATCTTTGTTTTTTTGTTGCACTTTCCCTCTCTTCGAATATTTCTATCTGTCTCTCTTTCCCCTTTTTCGTTCTTCGTCCTCGTTGATACTAAGAGAATATTTAATGTCTTTGAACACGACATGAATGAGAAACCCCTTTATTTGCAATTTAGGGCTTGTTCTTTCCACTATAAATTTAACCGCACGCAATTCCGTATAACCTCATACTCATTTTCAACCACACACACATCTCCCAAAATAATATTAACCACACATTTTTACACAGAATACCGCGCACATCAACTTAACACTCAATCAAACATACATTTAGAGCAACTCCAATGCAAATGTCTATCTTGAATGTTTAGGAAGGAGAGATATAGACACAAAAAACTACGTGGGTCCCACACTTTCTCTAATTTTCTCTTTTTTAAAATTACTTTTATCTCATTTATCCTACTTTTTCCTCATTCTTTCTTCTTCGTTTCACGTGCACTTTCCAAAATCACACATTCATCTATACACTTTCTACCATTATTTTATTATTATTTTTAAATTTATTTCTATCTCTCTCATTATTTTCACTTTTCCCTCTATTTTTTCTCTATCATCCTTTCCACATTACTTCAATTAAAATAATATTCTTCTCTCTATCTCTCTCCTCCACATTTACCTTAACATCCACATTAGCATTGGAGTTGCTCTTAGATTGTCTTTAGAGTTCTCTTCTTTCATTTCTTAGTATTCTCCAAGGCAGCAACGAGCATTGACATGGGTAGTGGTGATGTTTAAGATATTTCAATAGTAGTGACATGAATTGAGTCTTATCGAATTAATTGAGGTAATTTTATCAACGATCACTCAAGTTATACAAAAATAACAAAACGACCATTGAAGTTATCAAAGTTTCACCAACGATCACTCAAGTTTATAGTACTTTCACAAATGGTCACTGAGGGTCCACACCTTTCTAAATAATACCTGAAGGACCAAATTTAAAATGCAATTTCATATCAAAAAATAAAATTGCAAGGAAGCACCCATCTTCACCAATTCAACAACTACCAGCTCTACCATTTCCGGCCACCAAACAATTGCCTTTTTGATTATATGAAACAATTGACAACTATGTAATGCATCAGTGCTGAAATCAGGATATGCACGAAATTAAAAAGTTGTTTGCAATATCTATATCTATACTATATTAAAAAGTGCGGATGTGTGGAAATCTTTTGATTTCCAATAATGTCCCTACTTATATTTTATTTAGTCCAAAATACCCTTATTAAAAATATATATTTATATAAATATAATTAACGAGTGACTCTTCATATTACATTGAAAAAATTAAATTACAAATATTCTAATATGTTTTGATTGTATTCAACGTATATGACTTAAAATGATTACTAATAGCTTTCTTCTTCTTTTTTTTTTTTGAAAAACAAATAGAATATTTTACAAAGTCATATAGTTGTATGACAATCTTTTGATTTAAAATTATATCACAAACATTTTCATAGTCCAATAATTAAAAAAAATAATTACATAACCAATTTTGGGCGATTTTTAAAAGTATTTTAATTTGATTAAACTACAAATATTTCGATATTTAATGTACTTTCATTCAATGCGTATAACTCCAAAATGTATATTGATCAGTTTTTGTCTATAATATCTTTCACAACTTTCTAATCGAGATATCATGCTTATATAGTTTTAAAATTGTATTGTTATCATATTTAATCAACTCAAATATATGCGACTAATCTTATTGGGAAAAAAGTTTTTGTAGTTTAGATGTTTGGATTAACTTGGTAGAAAATAATTGAGGTACTAATATTTTTAAGTATAAAATGATCAAAAATGTTATTTAGCTTACATGTATTAATTACTAAAGCTATATGTTGGTTTAATATTATATTTTTTGGAAAAAAAATTAAGGTTAAAACTTAAAATTTTGTGATTCAAAAAATCATCATTTTACATCACGTGCGAAGCACGTACTTAAAACTAGTTATATTCAAAAGGGAAAATCCTTCCAAATGTCCTGGCATATAGAGCATATGAAAGTATGCAGGGGAGAAAATAGGTAATTCAAATCTAGGATCTCATCCTTTCCTATTGAACACATGTTCAATTCTTAAAGATTTTGGAACTTTTCAATCAATGAACAGACAACCATCCCATCCTCTCTGTTCAATTTGAGTATGCACAAGTCTTCTCAGCTCCTTCGGGTTCCTTAGCTCTCCTGAGATATCGGGGGGTTGCCTCAATAAATCATGGCGTAGGGAAGATTCTACGGTGGCCTAAAAAGGCAGTGGCGATGGTTGTCGAATCGATGAAGACGAGAACTCCAATCCCTTGCAATTATATTTTTTGATATAAACTTATACATTTGGTCCTTTCTATTTAATAAAGCGGTTTGGACCATTAATGACCATTCGTGAATATTGAGAATATTAGTTAAAATATTATGAATTAGAATTGATCTATAAACTTGAGTTTTTAGATCAAATAGTTCCACAAGTTTTAAAATAGTATGAGAGTAAATAAAGGTTCTGAATTCAAATATCATAACCACTCACTTAAAATGAATTGTGCATATATTAGATTTTGATAGGAAAAATAAATCTCATTTGCACATGAGAGGGCGTGTTGAAAATAAAAATTAAACAGTTGGTTAATTTATCTAGCGGTTACTCAAGTTTTAGTCAAATTACAAAACGGTCACTAAAGTTTAAAAATTTAAGCGATGGTCACTAAAATTTGTTATACTTTCGCTTATTTTCATTTTATTATATTTATAAAGGATTTTGATGATTTGTCAATGCTAGCTGCATAGATCTGCGTCACAAGTGTCACATTTTAATGAAATTTTATCACATGAATATAAAAAGTTATTTCAAATAAAATCGAATATCAATTCTTACAATTTTACGTTCCTATTTTCAGATGAAAATCATAATCTATTTTGATTTAAAATAATTTTCAAGTCCACATGATAAATTGGGAACAAATTTTTTCACTTTTTTCAACTTTTTTCTCCTCCTAAATTAATCACATCCACATATCTCATCACATTCACAAATCTCAACCACTCAACTCCACTTATTCTCTCTCCTATTTTACATTAAAAATATTTAAAAACCATTATAATCCATTCCCAATCACCCTTAAGATTTCATCATAATATATGCACATTCCACAGAAAAGGTGAGGGCAAGAAAAAGATATGATTAATATATTAATAACAAAAAAAATTGCAAGAACATAAATTATTGATTAAGAATTAGAAACAGAACAGTAAACTGTGCATACATAATTATAACTACTCTATAATATGTTTGATGACGAGTTTTGAATGTCTAACTACCTTTCCTTGATATATTTTTTGGAAACTACAACTACTTGTTCATCAATCATGTAGGGTGTGTTCAAATAAATTTTTATTTTATTAAAAAACTAAATTTTTAAAATTAAATAGCAAAGAAGACTATGACATGTGTTAATATAATGTCAGTTGTGTCAACAATATTAATAATGATTTTGATTGAGTGGTAAAAATAAATTTTGAGAAAGAAAAATTAGTTTATAATACTATTTTTTTTTATTAAAAAACATTGGAGACACACATCTATATTTTGGAGAGATTTTTAAAAAATGATTTTAGACATGTGGTTAAAAAGTTATAGGGATAGGAAAGATATCAGAAAGTAGAAAATTTGTCAAATCATCAAATTTGTGATTGAAAATGAGAATCAAGAAAAATGATTTTGCATATCATGGTTTCCAAACAATGTCTTAGAGCCTTTTGTTTTTGTTTTTTTTTTTTTTTTTGGTTTTTTTTGGTTTTTTTTGGTTTTTTTGTAATGAACAAGCTCTAAGAGTTTTTGACCAGCTTTTTGAGAAATAAAAGTATCTTTAAAGATGTATACCTAACAAGTGAGAAAGCTAATAAACAAAATGTAAAAGTAACTTCTTTTTTTCTTTTTTATTTTTTTAATTCCCTTTTTTTGGTTGTTGAAATCAAAATGTAATTATTAAGCAAATTGTCAAGCAAGCACTCAATACTTTGGTGATTTGAAGTTAGAGGTCTATGAGTCTATCCTAGCAAATCACTCGAGAAGATATTGCTCTCCTGTGTTGTGTACTTGGGTTCCTTATAAAGTATTATTTATTTAATTAAAGTCAAATATTAAACACAAATCCCAAATTAACATTGCCATCCACAATGCAGTCCTCAATTGCTTGCCTTGTCAGATCGTATGCAGTGGAGAGAGACTAGAGAGATATAGGAACAAGGAAACCAAGTAGGACCCACATTTTTTAAATTTTTTATTTTTTTTAATCGCTTTTACCTCAATTATTTCACTTTTTCTTCATAGATACCCGTATCACGTCCAGATATAGACCCCCGTCTAGAATTATTCCACTACTATTTTATTATTATTTTTGAATTTATCTTTATCTCTCTCATCTTTTTTACTTTTCTCTTTCTTTTTTTCCTACAATTCTTTCTATTCACTTTCCATTTACTCTATAATAAAATATTATTTCTATTCCTTTCTCTCTCCTCTCTCTCTACTGCACCTGCGTTGCAATTAAAGGTCCCATTGGAGATGGCCTTATAGTGTATGTTAGGCGATAAATTATTACAAATTTTTATATATTTTTTTAAAATTTAAATTTGGTCAAACGAATTACATCCACATATTTTATAAGACCTACATGTATTATACAAATCTCCACTATTCAATTCTACTCATTATCTTTTATATTTCACATTAAAATTCATAAAAATACATAAAAATTTAACACTAACACACATTAATCAAGTAGTCCAAGGGAATTGGCCTAATGAAAAAAACACTCTCTTACCAGTGATTGATCCGGGTTTTAGATACCAACTTATCAACGATCCACATCTTGTATTAAAAAAACAAAGGAAAAAAATTCCAGCCAGGCCAATCAACCTGATTGAAGGACCAAATCAAGATCAGAGAGTTTAGATTCGATCAACACTGAGTGATCAAAAAAATATTACAAACTATTGAAATATAAAGTGCCATAAAACTTTAAAAGATAATAGAAAGTCTAATGAAATGCAAATCAAAATTGGTCACACAGATCGATTGGTTTTCCAAGATCAACTCCGGTTTTTGACCAAGTTTTAGGGGTCACACAATCAGACCGTCTAGTCTAGAGCAGATTTCACAACTATACTCATTGTTATTCTAACATCTCTTGGTTGTTTAGAAAATCAAATTTTAATTAAAAAAAAAGAATTATTTATTTTGTATTAAGCTCTTCACCTAAAGCAACTATGAATTAATTGTTTTCTTGTACATTTCCACCTTTTGGTCCTCATAAGTATAATCATAAACATTGTGTCTAAGTGATAATATCTTTTTAAGTTAGTTATTTATTTGTAGAATTCATCACATTTTCATTATGAGGTTTCATTATTGCATAGGTTCTTCCAATTACCGACATACTTAACGTTTTAGTTGATCGTATCGAGTTGGATGATCATGATCTATTAATTAATTCCTCATCATTTTGAAATAATCTTTCACTATGATTTTACCCAAAAATCATGAGAATTCCATACTGTGAGCATTTGATCCAATCGCTTTTTATTTTGCCTTTTCTTCCAAACTCATTTTCTCAAAACTTTATTAATTTGACTTGATATAAAATGTAAGTGATTCAAAGAGATAAATTCTTGTAATGATTTGAGTAATCTTGGATGGATATGTCAATTGGCATCATCTATATTGTGTTCACTGTTCAATTATCATTGTCACCATTAACACAGACATCCAAATTAAGGAAAAAAATAAGAATCTCACGAAGTTGAGGATATAAGTTATAACAAAATCAGATAAAAGAAAACGAAAACGAGTTATGAACATGTGATTTTGGTACAACGGATACTTTTCTATTGAGACAGGCTAAACCAGACAGTAGACTAGGTTCTTTTCATCAACTTTAGTTTTTGACTTGAGAAGGACTAGGCACATGTAATAGGCCACACACTCCAGATTCTCTGATTCTTTGACCCAATTTTCTTGTCTATACATAACATATCCGTCCCTAGTTGCTTTGGACACGACAATTGATTTATATTCCCAGTTCCCGCCCTGAAGCCTCAACTGAATTATTGAACCGAAGACACGACCGTCACTCCATGTCTTTGCAGGGTTTGACTGATGTCTACAAGATTTGGAAAGAGACCTAGAAGTCTCTGGATTGGGATGAGGTGGGGGAGAGAGACAGAAATAAGATAATTTTTTATTTGCGAAAAAAGAGAAAGAAATGTAAGAAAAAAGAGAGAGAAAAGTGAAAAAGTTAAGAGATGTAGAAACCAGTTCAATATTAATAATAGTAACAAAATAATAGTTGACCATGTCTAGATATAGAAAGAGTGTAGAAAATAATGATGCAAAAATGATGAAAATGTGATAAAAAGTGGGATAAATGGGTGAAAAGTGATTTTAAAAGGAAGAAAAGTCAATGAAAATTGAAAACATATGGGACCCAAATCAATTTCTTGTATCTATCACTCTGTTTCAAATGGATAATGTCTAAATTTTGTGCATTCAAGATGCTCTTAGCCACAGTGAAGTAATAATTAAAGAGAGCATATAAATAATTAGAGTTCGGAACCGATAAAGTTGGAGTTTGAATGATTTTTTTTTTTTTTAACAAAACCTCCATGGCAAATCCACAAATAACTATAAATCGAATCTGTATGCCTAACAAACGAGTAAAATATCCTCAATGCCACTATATTTTGGTAAATGTATTTGATGCTACTATACTTTAAAATGTCTCTAGCGTGTTATTGAACTTTCAAAAATGAATTCCACACGTCATATCATTAAGTTTCGTTAAAAGAGTTAATGGCATTGACGACGTGGAATATTGATATATAAACATAGTACATACAATTCATTCACTATATTAATATAAAGATGCTAATGTGGCATATTCCAATTAATACGGCATAATAAAAGCGTGAAAAAATTGCTAAAAGAGCAAATATTAAACCTACGAATATGCCAACTACGAAAGAACGAATATTTTAATTATATTCAGGTCAACCACGAAAAGCAAATGTTGATAATAATTAATGACATGCCCCGCACCAAATTATCTCTAATAACTTGACACGTAGCGTGCGCCAATGATGGATGACAACTAAATGCCGGATCTACTGCTAAGGCAAACTATAACTGCGTGATTTTATCTTAATTTAAATAAAAAAAAAATATTTTGTAGAAAATTTAACAGAGTTTCCTCTGTATTTTGAACATATCCTGTTCTGTAAAAGATCTATTCCAAGCTCCAAACATTTAACACAACATCGCACAAATCTCCTTTCAAATCAAAGAATATTGAAATCTTTAAAAACAATCATAGCCACCATAATCCAACATCAGTTTCATTTTCCAAAACTCGAATGAGAACAATATTGAAAAGAATTAATGAATAAACCAATGAACAAACGAATGAATCTACTCTTAAAAACCCTTTCTCAAACGAACGCGAAGTTTCAACTAAATGCTAATAAATGAATAAATAAATAAATGAACCTACTAGCTAAATGGAAAAGTAATGGTGGTGGTGGTCAACAGGCAATCCAAGCTCACGCTCAACTATTTCCTGATAAGAAAAATATTAGGAAAATGCGTGAGTTTTGTAACCCAGTGAGTGGATAAGTTCACAAATATATGTAGTTTTCCGTCTAAACGCATAAATAATTGAAAACCATCAAGGTAATACTAGTAATTGAAATTGTTCTAACTGAACAACAGTGATTACCGTTGCAAACGGATTTTGCTTTATAAAACTGAATTCTATAACTAAAAATAATTTACTGAAAAATAACATCAAAAGTACCAATGAGCAACAACACACTTGTGTAGAGTACTCTCAATACACGTGGTGTGTTGCTCAAAAGACTGATCTGTCTGAATATCTGGCCATACAGGCGTAGAGCAAGCCCCAAAGGCTAAGTACCCTCGTACACGGCCCAAAACCTATGTGTGTACGAAAGTGGGTCTCAAAGACCTCTGTAATTCTGGCCATATACTGTGGAACACATCACAACAGTGCAGAGCGGGTAAATCTAACAAGGTACTCTGTGATGGTTTTGAAAGAATTTTCATATAATCTTCTTGAAAAGGAAACGCTACTAATAAAATTCATGACTTGCTGAAACATTCATTTACAATAACATATCATGATAATAATCTTTAAAATATATTGGAATTTAAAGTACCCTATTTCATGAAAAATATAGTTTTTTTTTCCACTCACAAAACTACGAACTGCTTCTAATTTGGTTGGTAGGCTTCCCCAATCGTCTTGTCACCACCTGAAATAACAATGGTATTCTAATCAAAACCTATACACATGAATTTTCAACCAATTGCCTACCCACATTCAATACCAAGTTTTAACTTTTTTAACATTCTCTAACTTTCCCATTCTGTTGCTTTATTCCACTTCTTTCATTGATTTTACCATATTTCATACCGTTGGAACCAGCCAATCGAATATCAAAATAAATCCCTAAATTTCCAGCATTTAGGCAATGTTAGTTTCAATCCACTTCATCACCCACTACTCAATTACCATCAATTCCACTTCAAAATAATTAATTAGGGCCAAATTACATCTTAATAACACCTAATTGACCCAAATTAATGATAAATTTCGAATCCCCGATGTCTATTGGTAAAACCCTAAAATCAATTTCACTATTTACCTCAAATTCCATAAGATAAAATTGGAGAAACACACTTACCACGCAAAACCACGGCGAATCCAACCTATCTCCTTCATTTTTTCCTTTTTCCTTTTTCTTTTTTTTCTCCTTCCTCTAAAATCTCCCTCTTCAATTCGACAATATTGGGCACACATAGTTTGTTTCCCATAACTAAAGCACCATTATCTGTGATTGCATAATCTTTTTGTAATCCGAGATCAACCTCCTTCAATCTCTTAAGCGACAAATCCCGAAATTGTGCTTCCTTAACCTTAGCAATCAAGGTAGGTCTTACATGGAAGCTAGCCAGTATCCCTCCTGTTGGAGTCATGGACAATTCTGTATTCAACTTCTTGAACTCAGCAATCAACAAAGCTACCATTGCATTAGTCTGTGCTGAAGAAATAGTCTTTCTACTCAGAGCATTTGCCACAACATTCGCTTTTCCTGGATGGTAGTAGATTTTACAATCGTAGTCTTTAATCAGCTCAAGCCATCTCCTTTGTCGTAGATTTAACTCTTTCTTATAAAAGATATACTTCAAACTCTTATGACCAGTGTAAATCTGGCATTTCTCACCATAAAGGTAGTGCCTCCAAATTTTAAGAGCTAATAGCACCGCAGCCAACTCTCGATCATGTGTTGGATAATTCAACTCATGTTTCTGCATCAAAACGCAACCCAAACCTTCTCGTGAAGCATCACTGTATATCACAAATTCTTCACCTGGAGATGGAAGCGTTAATATAGGTGCAGAAGACAACCTACGCTTTAATTCCAAGAAACTTTTCTCACATTGTTCTGTCCAGGCAAATTTAGCATCTTTACGAGTCAAACTGGTCAATGGAAGAGCTATTCTAGAAAACCCTTCTATGAATCGACAGTAATAACCTGCTAGCCAAACGAAGCTTCGAACCTCTGTAGCATTAGTAGGACGTTCCCACTGAAGAACTGCTTCAGTCTTGATAGGGTCTACTTAAATGCCTTCTGCTGAGATTACATGACCCAAGAATACTACTTTGTCAAGCCAGAACTCACACTTACTGAATTTGGCGTATAACTGCTTGTCTCGCATAACCTGCAAAATAATCTTCAAGTGCTCCGTATGTTCGTCACGGCTGCGAGAATAGATGAGTATATCATCGATAAAGATGATCACGAATCTATCAAGATACGGCTGGAGAACTCTGTTCATAAGATCCATAAATACTGTTGGGGCATTGGTTAACCCGAATGGCATTACCAAGAACTCATAGTGGCCGTACCGAGACCTGAAAGATGTCTTCGGTATATCCACCTCTCTGATCTTAAGCTGATAGTACCCTAAACGCAAATCAATCTTCGAGAATACTATAGCATCTCTGAGTTGAGCTTGAGTTTGGGTCGCCGGTTTACCACCACCACCATCACTTTTCATTTAGCTAGTACGGTTCATTTATTTGTCCATTCATCAGTTGGGATTTTGCATTCGCTTTTAGAATAGATTTTAGTAGTAGATTCATTGGTTCATTTATTAGTTCATTCATTAGTCCCTTTCAACTTTGTCTTCGTCCAAGTTTTGGAAATCATATTGATGTTGGAGTATGGTGAATGTTATTGACTTTAAAGATTTCGATATTTCTCTATTTGGAAGGAGATTTGAGTTACGTTGGGTGAATGTTTTGAGTTGAAATAAATTCTTACAAGGTGGATATATCTAAAATACAGGGGAAACTCTGCCGGAATTTCTACAAAACTCTTTTTATTATTATTTAAAATTTAGATAAGATCACGCAATTACAGTTTGCCTTAGCGGTGGATTCGGCACTTAGTTGTCATCCATCGTTGGCGCACGCCACGTGTCAAGTTATTAAAGATAATATTGTGCGGGGCGTGTCAATTAATAACAACATAGTATGCTAATAATTATGATTGTTTGCTAAAGCGAGGCAGCATATGCTGCCAAATAAGAACAAGAAATATTTAAGTTATTGTTCATATTCAATTTTTTAAAAACAAAATGAAGCTATTTTCAATTCGAAAAATTCTTCGATAATCTTACTAAGAAATCATGAAAAAGAAAGTCAAACCTCCTTAGAGTAAAGGATTGAGGGGATCATCGTAGAAGGTGTCGTCATGAGTGCAGTGATTGGAGTTAGAGAGGAAAATGGATCGCCTGCCATGTGTTTCCTTTAATATTTTTTTAGCACTTTTATTAATATATGCAATTTTAATTAAAAAATATGCCAAATAAATATCTTTGTATTGATATGGTAAATAAATGGTATCATGTAATATATTTATATTCCTCGTCATCAACTTCATTAATTCTTTTAACGGAACTTAATGGAATGGCGTCCGGGATTCATTTTTTAAAGTTTAATGGCAGTCCAGAGACGTTTTAACGTATAGTGGCATGGCATCCCGGATACATTTACCAAAGTAGTATAGTGGCATTGGAGGTATTTAACTCCTTAACAAACTACCAACTAAGAAATAGGGAAACTAACAAAGACTAGCCCTATCAGTTATCATACTTGTTACTCATGTGCTCAACCACTCGCTTCTTTAATCCATGTGTTTAATACAATAATATTAGTTAACTATGTCAATAAAAAAGTAAACCAATGAAAAATAAATAATAAGTGGTACATTCATCCGTGCGTTGTACGGGATTGTAAAAAACAACTGATATAAACTTCGTACTAACGTTAAAAATGTATGATTCACAATATCAAAACGATATCCGTAACAATCAATGATGCACAAAAAAAAATCTATAAAAATTTTGACACAGTTTCCCCCTGCAATATAGGAAAATCTATCCTGTAAATATTCTAATATCACATCAACACATTGCACAACAGCAAATGACAATATAGAAAAAGCCCTTAACACCTCATTCTCAAAAATCTATCAAACCTATTGAATAAATATTCTCTTGCAAACAATGAATATCAATCAACGCCGAATATTCAGAGCTCAAATAACCATTGGGTTTCTGTAATACAAACATGCAAAAAGGGCGAATAAAATACCAAATTAACATTAACATAGAACTAATCCAAGATCCTTAGGGTCCAATTTTGTAAAAGGAAAAATCACGTGTACCTTAATTCAAATACTTCAATTGTTTTACATAACTATAGCAATTCATCCCCTTCTTCATCGCCAACACCTATATCAACAATAAATTTAGCAACACACATTTAATCACAGATCAATTCAATGTATTATTTTTCTCATCAACGTACAGGATAAAAGCTTGCGTAAAAATTCGAGGAATGCAAATAACGCACCTGACATGGGTAATAAGCAGCGTGCTATAAAATGCTAAAAACTTCTTTGTGCACTGTATTTGTAGTGGTGCTCAAAGGACCACCGCTATGATCACAAGTCACAAACTTCATCCCCTTCCTATTCGTGACCCTTGATACTGCGACATATAACTGACCATGAGTAAACACAGGCATTCTCAAGTAAACCTCAATCTTACTGAGGGTCTATCCCTAACTCTTGTTGATGGTCATTGCATAACAACTGAAATGTGGATGGCAATCTCATATTGGACAGAGATAGACTCAACCTCGGAATCAGAAAATCCTTGCTAGTATTTACCCCGGCAAAATCCTTGCCTCTATCACACATTTACCAAGTTTAGTGACTATAAGCCGCATACCATTGCACAAGCCAGAAGAGTGGTCAATGTTACACATCAACATCATCGAAACACCTATCTTGAACCTCAAAATATGACTTGGGACACCAGAACATGTGGTTGCATTAAGAAATTTCGGAGTGTGCATTTCTCTATGTAGGTTAGTCTCGGAGTCATCGGACTTACACGTAGAGTCTGAATTGTTATATGTCTTCAGCTCGAATAGTTCAACCCAACCACTTAGTCATTGAGCATGCCAAAATCTTCGAGCGTCGGGGAAAGTATGGCCTTTCCATTTACGTACGACGAAGATTGCCCATCCATCAGAAAAATCGGATAGGTGCTATTGACAATGGCCTTTATAGAATTAGACGAATGGCATACTAAAAGATCTTGTGGTATGTCAGCAATCACCTCACCATCGTTTGGCCCTCCAGTTTCCCCATCCTGAATGCTTAGTATCCATTCAGAAAACTTGCAGAGTTCATCAGATTGCTCATCTCCTAGATGACCACAAAATCTCATGTTTTTCCTCAATCTCAATACCTTGCAATGATCCCACAGCTCAGGCATTGAGAGATACTGTAACGCCCCGCCCCCGTAACACATATAACATACGTACACAAACACATGGCAGCGGATGGAGGGGGCGCTACTCGTGTACATAAATTTCAAAACCCTTCGCGTGGCTCTTGGATCGTCTGATTCCTTTTCCCATTCACACACCAACATCACATACTGTAGGACCCTTCGCCAACTCCCGCATACATAATCTACAAAACATAAACGTAAACGCATAGTGAGTCATAATGACCCAGTGAATAATGGATGCAATGCAGTGCGTGAAATGCACGTGACATTCTTTTCTTTCTTTCTTTGGGCCCTAGTTGCGAATCATGTGAGTACACCATCATCATCATATCATAGGCCGTCCCCCAAAGGTTCTTTTACGCTTTGGGGCGCCGGGACCGTCGTCTAAAGAGTTCTTTTACTCTTAGACCGCCCATAACATTCTAGGCCGTCACCCAAGGGTTCTTTTACCCGTTAGGCCGCCGGGCCGTCACCTAAGGGTTCTTTTACCCGTTAGGCCGCCACATCATCATCAAGCGTATTGTAAACACATGATAGGCAACTACATTCTACATACATGCTCGTGTCATACATCATGCATGCTTTACCTGATGATCGTACTCATAACGTTCTTAGGCATTACATAGCGTACTTTCTCATGAACTTCATCTGGTCATTACATATCACATAATGATACATATACATACATGGCATTCATACATTCATAAGCCGTCCCCCAAAGGTTCTTTTACTCTTGGGGCGCTACACTCGTCATATCATACGCATTCCATTTCTTGAACATCATATAACATGCATTGACATCATATGAAACACATAAACTCTACTTTCTTGTCTCACTACATGTTCATTAACAGAACTAGTTTCCCTTCATGTACATAGATTCTTAACCCATAGGACTTGACATAAAGGTCATATGAGTCACAAAATCATGTCCACATCATTCTATTATCATCACCGAATCATCACATAAGCATAACACAACCCAAAGGAACCCTAGCATGCTTGTAGGCTTGATACTCATCATAATTAGCATCATAGGCATACATAAACATACATATACTTCATAAATGCATACTATATCAAAGATACATCCATTACTCACCATGTACTAGCAAGAACATCAAGCATTGACATCCCAAAGCTTCCTCCTCTTCTTCCTCTTCCTTCCTCTTTCTTCCTTCTTCTTGTAATCATAGATTACACAAACATTACATAGCTCATATATGGAGTGGGAGATGATTCCATAGGTTCATGAGGGTCTTGAGAGAGTTTTGGGAGCTTTGGAACCGAGTTTGGGTGTGAAATGTCCAAGAAATGGCCAGAATCTTCTAAAATAACACTTCTGCCGACTTAAAATTACGGCCGTAACTTCCACATTTACGGCCGTAACCTATTACTTACGGCCGTAACCCAATAACCTTACGGCCGTAACCGTATTAATACGGCCGTATCATACCATCCTACGGCCGTAATAAACTCTCTGTAAATCTCCTGCATTTCATCTTCTTGGCTTACGGCCGTAACTTACATTCCTTACGGCCGTAACTCAAATCATACGGCCGTATCTCCAGATAATACGACCGTAATTTGCTCTCTGAAACTTTTGGACATTTTCCACTGTTCACCATTTACGGCCGTAACATTCGACCCTTACGGCCGTAACCTGACATTTACGGCCGTAATCCTCACATTTACGGCCGTAACTTCAGTTCTGCTGAAATTTCTCGTTTTCATCATTTCGACGGCCGTTTCGACTCCCGACATGTCTCATACCTTCCCAAACATTTCATGAACACATCATACACATATACATTATGTCGGGTCGACTTTGAGCGGGGCATTACAGATACATTCACTTTCTGCTGTCACATTTCCTTCGATATAACTGGAAGTATCTACCTGAAGTAATAGTAATGGCAACGGGTCAGGTTCCGATCAGCATATCCATAACCGATCGGAGGTCCCGACCCCATATCCATACCCATATCTGAACGAAACGGTAGACCATTTGGGTCGGTTCGGTTATCCATTCGGGCCAATTTTCAAACCCAAACGGGTACCCGTTTATTCGATTTTTTTTTTATAATTTTTTGGGAATGATATAGCCATTTAAGCCGGGTCTCACGGTTTGACACCTCCAATTTTTTAAACTAAAACTTATGTCATTTTAAGATTCTTTAAGGGCCAAAATGGGAAAACTATCCATACACCCCTCTCAACCGTATCCCCAAACATCTTCAACGCATGGCCTTGATATAAATAAAGGATTTACTCATTTGCTGTAGTATCAACTTCCGATGTGGGATTGCTGAGTCATCCCTGAATCTCTTATTCTCTTTTCCTTCAACTTCTCACATATTGGTTTTCTTTTTCTTTTTTTTCCCATTATCTGCCAACTAATTGTAAATTTGTAATACATGAATTACTTCTTTCTCACATATTTTTCTTTTTTTTGCCCCTCTCCACCAACTCATATACAGGTTTTGGAAATTAAACAAAATCAATATTGAATTATAAGAATAATTACAATCACTTAATTAGTTTAAGTAACTTGAGTTAACTAACGTAAATTGTATATGTTACTACTTCCCATAAATAAATAAATAAATAATAATAATAATAATAATAATAATAATAATAATTTTTAAAAATTAGATAGGTCTAAAATCCATTAAAAAAATTTACGGGGAATTCGGTTTGGGTTTGGGTACTCCTCAAACAGCCATATCCGACACATATCCACTTCGGGTTTTCGTATCAAATGGCAACCCCACGGGTAGTGAAACCTGGCAATGTTCTTCATGGTGCTATCCAATGCCTCAAAACAATACCTATTCATCACGGGAGTCTCATCCTAGATTATCAGCCTGGCCCTCTCTATTGGCTTGGCCAAATGACTTCCCTGTTTGATGTTGAACATTGAATCTTCGTTCGTATTCAATGGGATAGCAAACTGGGAATGGGCCATCTCCCTGAGAGGAGAAGAAAAGTTATGGTACTGGATGCCACATTAAGCACAATTTCACCACGAGACCTGATCGCAGTTGATAGAGTGTGGCACAAGAATGTTTTCCCCATACCACCATACTCATATAGGAAAAAACACCGCCAACATCACCATCAACTGCAGCCATTATCGTGTTGTACATACTATACTATTCATTAACTAGGTCAAACAACGACCTACAATGTTGCTCGGCCAATGCATTGTTATTGTAGTTCAATTCCTCTTGAATCAGCATGTTGTCCGGAGTTGAGAAATAAGAACAATTCAGGAACGACATAGAATCAAAATCGCACAGGCTCTTTCACCATGAGCGCAATAGCTTCTCAGTCTCAACTAGAACGTAGCTCTTGATCTATTCCTCAATTAGTCAAAGGTCTGCAACAAAGGATAAATTATTATCCTAAGTTCAAAAGAAAACACAGCGAAAAAAGGCAAAGTACAAAAATGAGAAGCAAACCACATCAAGCTATAAAATTACCTTATGTTAAGTCAAATGCAACGATTAAAGAATCGTAAGGTGGAACAATACTTGGGTTGTAAAGACTCCTTTGGTGATTGTGTTCGATGTCATTGGATAGCAACTGCCAGCATTTATCCTACAA
Organism: Jasminum sambac; assembly: GCA_018223645.1. NCBI lineage: Eukaryota > Viridiplantae > Streptophyta > Magnoliopsida > Lamiales > Oleaceae > Jasminum > Jasminum sambac. Next base: position 39,521,229 of record CP073643.1, read on the forward strand.
GACCTTAGGCCTATCCAAGCTAACCGACGTAAGCAGAGTGACAAATAAATTCCGCAACCAATATTCTGATGCCCAATGACTCTCCTTCTCTATCGTATCAACATATTCTTTGTCGTCGTCCAAAAGCTCTGTGCAAAGCATGCATCCTTATAAATCATATGAATGTTCCTGTCGAAAGTCCTTATGACTTGATTGCCGAATAGGCCACGGACATGATTGAATAACATCCACATATAGTGCTTGTAAATAATAGAATAAAAAATTACTCACTTAGACTTGAAATACTGTTATTTCATAGTGAAAACTGTAATATCTAACAAATTGTAGTGGATAAAAGGATATTATAAATTCAATAATGTAATAGGTTGGTCAAGCTATCTACAAATCGATAACAAATAAAGCAAACAGTACCTTTTCGCTATGCCACAGTGAACGAAAAACAATCTACCAATAGACTTTCCCTTCTTCCCGGAAACCCCCTCAAGTGTTTTATGCTTCCACGTGAACTTTGAAGGAATTGATAACTCTAATTTTATTAGAGTTATTGGGCTCTTTTCTTGCTTATAAACTTTGTGGCCTCTTATTTTTGTTAAGAAATGAGTCAAAAAGTCCACTGCATGCTTCTTCTTTTTTTTGTTATACATGGATATAGGTGAGTTTTACAGTCAAAGTCAATTGGCCACTTAAAAAGACGGCCAAAATGTGGAAAAGTGCCAAAGAAATGTGTCAAATCATTTGTATAACCATAGAAGGACAAAAGCGTAAAAAGAGAGCCAAGACTACTTAGGGTAAAAAGGAAGCACACCTTTTAAATCTGTAATTCCCTATCATGCAAAAGAGAAAACGAGGAAAAAAGAGGAGAAGAGAGACTACTAGATTGAAGAGGAACATAAGCATTTTTGGAGTACCAAACTGGGAGAGAAAAGAATCCATCTAGAGTTTTTTCTTTCCATTTTCTACTCTTTTGCTTTATTTCTATTTTAGGACCATAGCAAATTTAATTTTAGAGTTTGTAACTAATTTCATGATGTTATTTGGTTAAGCTCTTTAAGCGGGTGTTAGGATGTGTGTAAAAATAGATTTTTATATATTTTTATGTGATATAGGAGAGAGAATGAGTGAAGTTGAATGGTAGAGATTTATGTAGTACAAGTAGGTCCCAAGAGATATATGGATGTGAAATATGAGAGAGAATTAGTGGGGTTAAAAAGAATATATAAAAATATATAAAAACATGTAGAAGAACACACTCTAAATTACAATTATTGATGAGATGATTATGATATCTATATATCTACAGTTGTTGTTTTGTTGATTTTGCTTTGTGAATGTTCTTGTTATTCAAGTTGTGTAAAATTTCTTAATTTCGATTATTGACTGATCACCAATTTTAGAAAACTAAAACCTAAATTAGCTTTGGAAAAGCAATAGAGGTTGGATAGTGGTTAAATGATATGAGTTGATTTAATTTAGGGTTAAAGTTTGAATCTTGCAGCTAAAATAGAAATATATACAGTTGCTCCATACAATAAAAATAGAATTTGGATTTTTATTGTGAGCTTTGGGGCTAAATTGACATATGAATATGTTAGTCAACCTTCAAACTTGATTAATTTTGACCGATTTGGAAAAATCACGTAACTTAAGAATTCTAGCTGCTATAATATTTTACTATAGTAAAATCACGGCAAAGTAACAGCAATATAGATATAGTGTCATAATTATCCTAGAAGCATTCCTAGCTACTTTTGTCATATTTGTCTCATTCTATGAATTTGCCGTCACTTCTTTAAGCCTCGATTCACCATATTTTACTACTTTTTCTCATTTTAGTTTTTAGTTTATTTTAGCACTTAGAAAATAACACCAAATCAACTCTTTTTGAACTTTAATTTTCGTTAATCTCTACAATATTTTTCTAATGCATAATCCTCATGCAAATGATATTCACTCATCACTGTGTACTTGTGTATTGACTCTAGCCAACAAGTTTTTGGTATCATTGCTGGGAATTGAAAAGTTTAGAATTTATTTTATAGATTTTAACTTGCTTATTAGTTTACTTAGCTTGTTTATTTACTTTGTAGGTAATTAAACACAAAAATACGAAAAAAAGAGGAATCTTGTATAAACGAATTTGATGGTGAATTGGAAGATTTCGACCCCGAAATTGAAATGACTTTTCAACGTAGAAGAAGAAAACAATTAGGTTTGCTCCAAATTCAAGCCACGAAAAGATTGGAAAACCATGAACATGGGGTAGAAATGGCAAGGAAAAATGTAGATGAGAGGGATAGAGTCTTGAATAACTATGCTCGCCCAATTTTAGAAGGGTTAAATCTGAGTATTGTGAGGCTGAACATCCAACAATAAACTAAGTCTTATTCCTTACTAGCTGGGCTCGGCTGCTATGTGGAACCATACGAGAAATCACGTCGGATCGTCAGCATATATTTTGCTACGCCATGCATTCCTATCCAAGGTTAGTCACTCATCTACCTGCTTAACACACATATCATTATGAATTACTTGCATCATGTTATTAGCAGTTTTCCTCTACCTCTCCCAACATTACCTACCCTAATATTCTCACTTTTCTGAACATCCAAGCTCCTCAATGTGCACATAAGCCCGTTATGTTTCAAATGTTGGAAACCATTGGGCAATTTAGCGGGATGCCTACCAAAGACCCTCATCTCTACCTTAAATTGTTTATTGAGATGACTGGCTCAATTAAGATGAATGGTGTTCTGGATGAAGTTTTGAAGCTTGAGTTATTCCCATTTTCATTGAGGAATTGAGCCCGAGCTTGGTTAAATTCTTTACTTCCGATTCTATTATTACATGGAGTGACTAGGCCGAGAAATTTTTGATGAAGTATTTTCCACCAACCAAGAATGCTAAGTTGAGGAATGATATCACTTTTTTTAAACAACTTGATAGGGAATCATTTTATGGCACTTGGGAAAGATTTAAGGAGTTGCTTAGGATGTGCCCTCATCATGGGATTCCATGTTGGATCGAAATTGAAACTTTCTACAATGATCTTAATGCTTAAACTAGGACTATAGTTGATGCGATGGCTAAAGGGGCACTCTTTCCTAAGACATATAATGAGGCTTATGAATTGCTAGAGAAGATGGTCGCTAACAACTATCGATGGCCTATGGAAAGGATACTAACTAAGAGAAGAGTGGTTGGTGTTCATGAAGTGAGTGAAGTTTCGACTCTTATGGCTCAAGTGGCTTCATTGGTAAATGCTTTGAAAAATCAACACTTGACTCTTTAACCTACTGTCAATTTAGTCCAAGAAATGGGGTTGCCTTGTGTCTTTTGTAGTCAAGCCCATCTCTTTGATAATTGTCCTTCAAATTTGGAATCGGCTTGTTATGTGGGGAATATAAACTGCCACAATAATCCTTACTCCGATATTTACAATGAAGGTTGGAAAAGACCTCTAAACTTCTCTTGGAGCTTCAATGATGGGGTCAAGTTAGTGTTTCTATGCCTCAAAGGCCACAATTTCCACCAGGGTTCCAACAACAATAACAAAGGCTTCATTTTGGTAAATACTCAAACTCGTTGCAATTTTTGCTTAAGGAGTATGTGGTAAGGAATGATGCGTTGATCCAAAGTCAAGGCGCTTCACTTAGAAACCTTGAGAATCAAGTGGGACAACTAGCTGATGAGCTTAGAAACCGACCTTCGGGGGCACTTCCAAAAGATATCGAAATTCCAAAGAGATAAGGGAAAGAACATTGTAAGGCAATAACCCTTAGAAGTGGAAAAAAATTGAAACCCAAAGATTGAGCAAAAAGATGAAAAATAGCTCACTTTCAACCAAAAAGAAGGGGATAAAGGGCAAGGCCGATTGAAAAAGAAACCAAAATTGAAAATTTTGTTGCAAACAAATGGTCACCTCCATTTTGTCAACAATTGAAAAAGTAAAAGGAAGATCATTAATATAAGAGGCTTTTGGATATTTTCAAAGTAACTCCACATCGATGTACCTCCTGTTGAAGCATTGGAACAAATGTCAAACTATATGAAGTTCGTGAAAGATATTTTGACAAAAAATAGAAGACTTAGAGAATTTGAGATGGTTGCTCTTACTTGAGAGTGTAGTGCGATATTGCAAAATAAGCTTCCCCCTAAGCTTAAGGATTCGGGAAGTTTCACCATCTTGCGTTCAATTGGAAATCAATATTTTAGCAAGGCATTGTGTGATTTAGGTGCAAGTATCGACCGTTTGCCTATGTCGATCTTCAAGAAGTTGGGGATGAGGAAACTAAGCCGATCACCGTGTCTTTGCAATTGCCGAATAGGTAATAGCCCACCTTAAAGGAAAGATTGAGGATGTTTTGGTTAAGGTTGACAAGTTTATCTTTCCGGTAAACTTTATTGTTATGGACTTTGATATAGATTCGGAACTTCCAATCATTTTAGGAAGGCATTTCCTACCCACCAGACGTACTTTAACTAACGTGCAAAAGGGAGAGCTTACCATGAGAGTTCAAAAGAAAGTAACCTTCAATGTTTTCCAATCTATGAAGTTCCCAAGTGATGTGGAAGAGTTGTCGACTATTTCTTTGGTGGATTCTCTTATTTCTAAGTAGTTGAAAATATTTTGTGGGAGATCCATTTTACCTTCGAGTGAAGAAGAGTCGGATTGTGAAGATAACAAAGAGGATTTGGCTTAGTTGGGGAAAACTTCAAATCTTTACAAGCAAAGAATTCAGTTTGAGGCCTTAGATACTTCTTCTCGAGAATAGATGTAATCATTGAAAAGAATTTATATGGGTCAAAATATTTTAAAATCAATGACCATATTGTCTACCTTCACAGTATGGGAAGGCAAAAGTAGAAATACAATGTCAAATATAGCCAAACAAATTGAAATTATTTGGAAATATCAATAACAAAACATGTCAATATGAGTTCAAAATACAAATGTCAGTTATATGTCTCACAGATAATAATATAAATATCAAAGTAGATGATCGCCGTATACTTCCCAGAAGTAATTGATGAGATCATTCTTTAATGTTTATGCGCCCTTTTGTCTTGTTTGTTTTGTTCGGTTGATCATCATAGAAATAATAAAGTTAAAATCATACTCTATACTAACATTTTCAACTTGTTCATCTCTTTTAGCTTGCAAATCTTTAGGATCGATGGACCATGCTCACTCCCAATAATCATGTTATGCAAGATGATGCATGTCTTCCTTATCTTTCCCAGATCTTTTACCTTTGACAATATGCCATTCGCTTTGTAATACTCCAGTTGCTCGTTTTACATCATTTCTCATCGATTCATGCTACTTTGGAAATAACTTTTCCTTAAGAGATGAGGGTTGAAATATTGTCTGGATTAGAGTAGCGTAGTATGCGTAAATTCCATCTGATCAATAATATCACATATTGTAGTGATATCCATGTACTATTAAATCACAAGGTGGATCGACACCATTATATTATCCAATAATGAAGATCTATCTAAAATAACAACATCATTGTTAGTACCGCCACACCCAAGAAAGCAAGTCAAATCCATAAATTCTACGAAGCTACAATCTCTAAAATCAGAGTTGGAACTCCTTTAAAATCATTAGTATGTATGCTATGCCAAGCTGTGGGACACTTTTTCCAAGGCCACTGCATATAGTTTAAACTACCGAGTATACCTGGAAATCCTCGAGTTTCACCTTCTTTTAACAACATTGCAATGTCATCTTTTGTAACAGCCCGAGTTCTAAATACCCGAAACGCCTCGTCATCTTTCTCAACTAATGTTTGAAAGTCAATAGCATCAGTAATAAATGAAAGTTTAAACAATGCGAAATATTATTTATTAATCAAGTGTTGACTTTTCAAATGTTGAAACAAATTAATACGGAAAAAATAAATCACAGAACAAATAAAAAAATAGTTTGACATTTCATCAAAATGGAAATTCTTAATTGGAACTTGATCTTATTCCACCACTACAAATGTTTAGTTTAAAGAAAAACTATGAGTATTTCATAGAAATACTCAGTAGATCTCGCTCAAGATAATAATTCCATATAACATATAAACATGTGATCATATAATCCAGGTAACAAATCTCACGAACAAGCAATAAATACACGTTCAAGTCTAGTCTCATGCATTTAAGCAAGTAATTCTCAACATCTGATTGTACTGAAGCAATAATAGTCTCATGTCTGGGCTTGATCCAGCAATTCTCCAATTTATATGCTAAAAAGATAACAAATAGTCTCATGGAAGGATGCACCACATGCAAACACATAATAAGAATTAATAATCTATGCGCAATTTGAAAATAAAATATTTGTAGATAAGGATCTACCTTAAATTGGGAGTTTAAGCCTTAATACTGCAAATCTCTAGGTTGTCGCGTCTCCTCTAGTCCTAAAAATAATTCAATGAACTCTAATTAGCCTCTTGGGTAAATAAAGCCTCAAGAGTAAAAGAAATTATTAAAAGTAGGGTTTAAATCGAATAAATATGAAGTCTGGGGATTTAAATCGCTAAATTTGAAAAGTTGGGACTAATTAAAAAATTAGAGAATCCTAGGGACTGAGTCGGAAGTCAAACGATAGTTCACGGGTCAAATCTGCAATTGTCCGCATTTGAAACTGGTAGGCTTAATTGAAATTAAATTAAAACTTTGGGATCTCTAAAATAAATAAAACATAAGGACTAAATTGAAAGTCAACTGATAGTCAGGGGGTTTGACCGTAGTTGACTGAATCTAAAAATTGGAGGACACTGTTGAGAGAACTAACAACTCGTGGACCTTTGAAATAAATAAAATCTAGTGACCAACTTAAATAAAAACATGAACTTGGGGACTAGGTTGGAAATTAACTAAATCAAACAATTAAAACCCAAATATACATCCGTAATCTCAGCTTGTACGAGACATCATCAGGAGAAAACTGGAGAAATGGGTCTCGACCACTGGTCGACTCTGGTTAAAGCTCCGCTGGCGACTACCACACTTGCACTGCCATTGTCAGCGGCGACTGCGCACGGAGAGAAAGACAATGCAAAAGACAGAGACGAGAGAGAGATCGAGAGAGCTAGAGATCGCGAGATAGAGAAATAGTCATGGGAGAGGGGGAGACAGAGGTGGTGGTCGAGGCAATGTCCAGTGGCGACGCATGTAAGGGCAATCGGTAGGTCCCTCTCACTCTTTTCCTCTGTTTCTTTTCTCATCTCTTCTCTTATTCTCTGCTATGGATATGTGTGTGTATGTGTGTGTTCAAAAACTTGGGGCTGAGAGATGGTGAAGGATTACCGAGTTTGTAGGCTTGTGGAGAATGAAAAACTCGGGTTTAATGCTGTTTAAATAGGAGCTTTAGTGTAGTAATGAAGGAAAATGGAATAATCTAATTAAGGAAGAATAATAATTCGAATTTGGCAAGTTCTTGAGCTCCAAGATTAGGGTTAAGGTTTGATTTGGGGCTAGAATTAAATCCAAATTAGGGTTTTGAATTTGGGGATAGATCAAAATTATGGCTAATAATTTTAGGGCTAAACGAGATTTAGGGAAAAGTTAGGTAAAATAAACTTTTCATGTTAAAATTTTTTAGGTCGCTACAACCTCTCCTACTTAAAATAATTTCGTCCTCGAAATTTAACTTACTTGATTAACGAGGTCTGGGTATTTCTCTAGAATATCTCTTTCTTTCTCCCAGTTGGCATCTTCTGAACTGTGTTTACCCCATTTGACCTTAACTAGAGGAACTTCTTTGTTTCTAAGGACATGAATCTTTCTTCCTAAGATGCGCAAGGGCGCCTCCTCATATGATAAGTCTGGTCGAACACCAACTGACTAGACATTCACTACATGGCTCAGGTCGTGAAGATATTTTCTGAGTAGGGAAATGTGAAACACATTATGCACCGCTGAAAGCTCTGGTGGCAGAGCCAGATGATAAGCCGCATTCCCTACTCTCTCTAATATCTCGAATGGGCCAATGAATTTAGGCTTCAATTTTCATTTCTTTCCAAAACATAAAACTCCTCTTATTAGTGCGATCTTAAGAAACACATTGTCGCCAGGCTGAAACTCTAAATCCTTTTATCTTCTATCAGCACAGCTTTTCTGTCTATCTTGAGCAGCTTTAATCTTGGATCTTACCCATTCAATAGCTTCTACTGTCCTCTCGGCCAGTTCTGGTCCCAACATTTTTCTCTATCAAACTTCATCCCAATAGATGGGCTAATGACATTGATGACCGTACAGTGCTTTATAAGGAGCCATACCAATGGTGGCCTGAAAGCTATTGTTGTATGCGAATTCCACCAATGGCAAATGGGTTTCCCAACTGCCATCCAAGTCAAGCACACATGACCTCAACATATCCTCTAAGGTCTGAATAGTTCTCTCAGACTGCCCGCCGGTCTAAGGATGATAAGCTATACTAAAGTTCAATTTAGTACCCATTGCTGTCTAAAGGCTCTTCTAAAATCTTGATATATATCTTGGATCTCTGTCAGTTACTATGGTCACTGGTACTCCGTGGAGTTGGACGATCTCTCTGATATATAATTGTGCCAGCTGATCCACACTAAAAGTCATACGAATGGGCAGAAAATGTGCGAATTTTGTAAGTAGATCAATGATGGCCCAAATAGCATCATGCCCCTTACTTGCTTTCGGAAGACTTACGACGAAGTCCATAGCAATCTTTTCTCACTTCCATTTGAGTATCTATAATGGATTCAAAAGTCCTGATGGCGTTTGATGCTCTGCCTGCACTAGCTGGCAAACCATACACTTATCGGCAAATCTGGCTACACTTCCTTTCATATTTCTCCACCAAAACATACTATGCAAATCTCTGTACATTTTGGTCCCGCCAAGATGAGCCGTATAAGGGGTAAAATGAGCTTCAGTCATTATTTCATCCCTGATCTGTTCATTCCTTGGCACACAAAGGCGACCTTTGAACATGAGTGCTATGTTCGTTGAAATCTCAAAACCAAACCGCTTCCCAGTACCAACATCAGATTTAATCTTCTCCAGAAATGGATCACTCTTCTTTGCCTCAATAATTCGATTTCTCAGGTCTGACTTAACTGTCCAAGTTGCTAACCTAGCTGGTGTTCGAGTCGACGGAGCAATAACTTCAATACTCAAATTCTCAAAATCTTGTACTAGCTGGTTTGGTATAGAGCCCAATGCTGAGAACTGTCCCGTGCTCTTTCTGCTTAAAGCATCTGCAACTATGTTAGCTTTACCCGGATGGTAATGTATAGTGTAGTTGTACTCTTTCACAAATTCTAACCATCGTCGTTGCCTCATATTTAGTTCATTCTGGGTAAAAAAGTATTTGAGGCTCTTGTGATCGGTGTAGAGCTCACATTTACTTCCGTACAGATGGCGGCTCCAAATCTTTAAAGCGTGCACTACTGTTATAAGCTTCAAATCATGGGTCAGGTAATTCTGCTCGTACTGCTTCAATTGCCTGGAAGCATAAGCCACAACTCTCCCTTTCTTCATAAGTACACAACCTAATCAGTGTTTTGATGCATCGAAGTAAATGACAAATCCATCTGAGCCATCAGGGATGGTAAAAACCGGGGAAGTCACTAGCATGTTCTTCAATTCTTGGAAACTCTGCTTACACTTCTCCGTCCAATTAAACTTCACGCCTTTCCTAGTTAACTGTTTTAAAGGTCCCGCTATCTTTGAGAAACCTCCTGTGAATCGCCGGTAGTACCCAACAAATCCCAAAAAGCTTATTACTTCACCAACATTAGAAGGCTTAGACCAGTTAGTTATTGTTTCCACTTTGGATGAGTCCACTTTGATTCCCTGGGCTGTCACAATGTGGCCTAGGAAACCGATTCGTTCCAGCCAAACTTCACACTTCTTGAATTTGGCGTAAAGTTTCTCTCTCCTCAAGGTACTCAATGCTGTCCTGAGATGTTCTTCATATTGTTGAGAGTCCATTGAATAGATTAGTATGTCATCAATAAAGACGATAACAAACTTATTTAAGAACTCATTAAAAACTCTATTCATCAAGTCCATGAACACTGCTGGGGCATTGGTTAAGCCGAAGGGCATTACCGTAAACTCATAATGCCCATCGCGTGTTCGGAATGCCGTTTTCGGTATATCATCGAACTTAATCTTCAATTGGTGATAGCTTGACCTGAAGTCGATCTTCGAGAAAATAGCTGCTCCCTTCAACTGGTTGAATAGGTTCTCAATCTTCGGGAGATGATACTTGTTCTTTATCATCAACTTGTTCAGTTCACGATAATCTATACACATCCTCATGCTCCCATCATTTTTCTTCATGAATAACACTGGGGCTCCCTATGGAGATACACTCGGTCGAATATATCCTATCTCAAGAAGTTCCTCCAGTTGGATCTTCAGTTCTTGCAGCTCTTTGGGTACCATCCGGTACGAGGCTTTAGAGACAGGAATGGCCCCAAGTACCAAATCAATGCCAAATTCCACTTGCGTCTTTGGTGGGATTCCTGGTAAGTCCTCCGGGAACACATCAAGATACTCTCGTACAACAAGCATGAGGTCCGGGGTTAGTCCCTCCGTCGGTTGCCCTTGGAGATTGACCAAGAGTCCTTGGTAACTTTCTTTGGACAGCAACTTCTCTGTCCTGGTGGCCGACATGAGACGGGGGATCGCCCTGACCTTGGACCCGTAGAATTTGAACTCTTCCTCTCAATTTCTATGGAAAATGACCTCCTTCTCATGGCACAGAATGGTCGCATGATTACCACTTAGCCAATCCATTCCCAATATCATATCAAGGCCTTTTATATTAATTACATGTAGGTTTGCTCCCAAAACTAGCCCATCAAAATCTATTCGTACCGCTCTAACTATCATATCAGTGTCAATCATTCCTCCTGATGGTCGGCTAACCTCAAGGGTGCTCTTAGTTTTGTCTCCTACCAATTTCAATCTAGTCAGGCAGGCAACAGATATAAAGGAATGCGTAGCTCCAGAATCAATTAAAACATATACAGGAATGCTAGAGATGGATAGCATACCTGTAATCATGTCATTGTCGTGGCTAGCATCTTCAAGTGTGATTGCAAACACCCTAGCATTTTGTTTCTTGGCTTGCTCAGCTGGGTTGGCTTGGGTATTGCTCCTAGTCAAAGCTGAGCGACAATCAATCTAATGCCATATGGCCCGATTGGCCACACTTATGACACACGTCCTTGCCCCCGAGGCATTCTCCATGATGGTGCTTTCCACATTTACGGCATGGCGGGATGGTTCCTGAAGCCTGTCCTCCAACTGAGCCACCATTAGGTTTCTTGTTGGGAGCATTATTCTTATTCTGCTTGTTGTCATGCCACTTCCTCTTCCCTGGTCCTTCGGGTAACTTTCCTCATCAAGCTCATCATCTGCAAAGCATATGGCCTGGGCCTTCTTCACCACCTCCCGGTAAGTTGGTAACTCATGGCCCATCACGATTCTACGAATGTCTTTCCGTAGACCTCACTCAAAATGTCGAGCCTTTTTGTTTTCTGTATCTACCAGGTGTGGGGCATACTGGGAAAGTTCTTCAAACTTTCGCTCATAGGCAATGATCTCCATGTTACCCTGGACAAGGAGTAAGAATTCTGCCTCCTTCTTATCTTGTAATCCTTGGGGAAAGAATATTTCTCTAATCTGCTCCTTGAAGTCAGCCTACGCTACGGCTGCCCGCTGAGCCTCGATTTTTGATTGCATGGCTGAAGCCCACCACTGTACTGCCGGACCAAGCAGCATAAATTTAGCACATGCCACTTTGTTATTCTCTGGGCATTGTATGTGCTCGAAGTTGTTCTCAATTTTTCACAGCCATTCCTCAACTGCTAGCAGATCCTTTCTGCCGTTGAAGGTAGGAGGGTTGTACCTATGAAATTGCTTAACGGTCGACACAGCTCATGCGGATAGTGCTCGCCTTAGTGCTTGAACAGTTGCCAAAAGCTCTCTGATAACATCGGATTGTCGTGCCATCACCTTGACAAGATAGAAATTGGTTTTACTGTGTTTGAATAGTAAACATTCATTACAGAGGTAGAGGAAGTCATCTCAGTTATGAAGCAGAGGATAGCATCGATGAACCAAAAATGAATAACTTTTATTTAGAAAAAAATTCAATTTCCTCGATGAGGGTACATAGATAAGGCATTAGAACAACTTAAAATGAACATGAATGACCAACTATAACCAACTCCTCTACTAGTTTATTTATCTAGTCCCTCAATCATCATCAGTGATACACAACTCTGCCTCTGAGGTTTCCCATGGTTCTTCTTCTTCATTCCCCTCTTGTTCCTCCTCAGGTTCTACTTCAATATCCTATCCTTGGGGTTCGTACTCAGGTTCCTCTTGAGGTTCACACTCAGGTTCCTCTTGAGGATCTTCCTCTGGGTCCTTCTCTGGCTCTGGCTGGGGTTCAGGTTGAGCTATCCCTTGCTCTCGGTACATGGGCCAGAAGTGTACAAGTGTCTCACAGAACATGTCATAGTTAGCTACTCCCCCCGTGGTACGCTAAGTGTCGTAGAGGATCTTATTAGCAACTTCCTGATTAATAGGGCTCAAGGTGCTAATCAGGTGGTTGATGGATTGTACATCATTCGTCTCAAGTCCCCATCTGATAGCGCAATGCAGAGCCTCGCGCACACGTCCCACCCAATCATAAGTATTCCCGTACAATGGGCCTTGTGGGTTTGGTAGTCCAAAATAGCGTTACGGGCGAAATCGGCAATGGTCTTACTATTTCCAGCCATGTCCTAGTCCAATTACATAAGGTCCAGTTAGTTGGGGTTTTCATATCTCCCTTTGTTAAATTTGAGGATGTAAGGAAAATACGTATTAGGAATTATGCTCAAACTCGTTCTTCTCTAATCGGATACAAAATCTTAAAGTTCTCGTGAAATTTCTAAATCTTAAGTATCCAAAAATAATAAGTAAATAAATAACTTGAATATCTTTTGTTACCTTGGAGTTGGCGGAGCGAGCGATGGCTTGTGGGATCTCTTTATTCTAAAAATGTCACTAAAACATTTTCCAAAAAGAAATGAAATTTTTTTCAAGTCTACAGAAGCGTAGACCCACTTTGATACCAAGGTGTAACGCCCCGAGTTCTAAATATCCGAAATGCCACGTCATCTTTCTCAAGTAACTTTTGAAAGTCAATAGCAACTGTAATAAATTAAAGTTTAAACTTTGCAAAATATTATTTTATTAACCAAATGTTGACTTTTCAAATGTTGAAATAAATTAATGCAGAAATAATAAATCACAGAACAAATAAAAAAATAGTTTGACATTTCATCAAAATAGAAATTCTTAATTGGCACTTGATTTTATTCCACCACCCAATGCCGCGCCGTCAACTCTTTAGCCTGCAAATGTTTAGTTTAAAGAAAAACTATGAGTATTTCATAGAAATACTCAATAGATCTCGCGCAAAATAATAATTCCATATCACATATAAACATGTGATCATGTAATCCAAGTAATAAATCTCATGAACAAGTAATAAATATAAGTTCAAGTCTAGTTTCATACATTTAAGCAAGCAATTCTCAACATCTTATTGCACTGAAGTAATAATAGTCTCATGTCTGGGCATGATCAAGCAATTCTCTAATTTATATGCTAAAAAGATAGCAAATAGTCTCATGGAAGTATGCAGCACATGCAAAAACATAATAAGAATTAATAATCTACGCGCAATTTGAAAATAAAATATTTGTAGATAGAGATCTACTTTAAATTGGGAGTTTGAGCCTTAATACTGCAAATCTCTAGGTTGTCGCATCTCGTCTAATCCTAAAAATAATTCAGTGAACTCTAATTGGCCTCTTGGGTAAATAAAGTCTCAAGAGTAGAAGAAATTATTAAAAATAGGGTTTAAATCGAATAAATATGAAGTGTAGGGATTTAAATCGCTAAATTTGAAAAGTTGGGGGCTAATTGCAAAATTAGAGAATCCTAGGGACTGAGTCCGAAGTTAAATAATAGTTGACGGGTCAAATTTGCAATTGTCCGCACTTGAAACTGATGGTCTTAATTGAAATTAAATTAAAACTTTGGGATCTCTAAAATAAATAAAACATAATGACTAAATTGAAAGTCAAACTGGTAGTCGTGGGATTTGACTGCAGTTGACCGGATCCAAAAATTGAAGGACTCTATTGAGAGAACTAACAACTTGTGGACCTTTGAAATAAATAAAATCTAGTGACCAACTTAAATAAAAACATGAACTTAGGGGAGTAGGTTGGAAATTAACTAAATCAAGCAATTAAAACCCAAATATGTATCCCTAATCTCATCTTGTACAAGACATCGTGAGGAGAAAACTGGAGAAATGGGTGTCGACCACTGCTCCACTCCGGCCAAAGCTCTGCCAGCGACTACCGAACGTGCGTCGCCATTGTCGGCGGCGATTGCACCCAGAGAGAGACAGTGCGAAAGACAGAGACGAGAGAGAGATCGAGAGAGCTAGAGATCGCGCGAGAGAGAAAGAGTCATGGGAGGGGGAGAGGCAAAGGTCGTGGTAGAGGCGGCGACCCGTGGCGACGCTGGTAAGGGCAATCGGTAGGTCCCTTTCACTCTTTTCCTCTGTTTCTTTTCTCCTCTCTTCTCTTATTCTCGACTATGGATATGTGCGTGTATGTGTGTGTTCAAAAACTGGGGGCTGAGAGATTGTGAAGGATTACTGAGTTCGTAGGCTTGTGGTGAATGAAAAACTCAAGGTTTAATGGCGTTTAAATAGGAGCTTTAGGATAGTAATTAAGAAAAATGCAATAATCTAATTAATGAAGAATAATAATTCTAATTTGGTAAGTTCTTGAGCTCCAATATTGGGGTTAGGGTTTGATTTGGGGCTAGAATTAAATCCGAATTAGGGTTTTGAATTTGAGGATAGATCAAAATTAGGGCTAATAATTTTAGGGCTAGATGAGATTTAGGGAAAAGTTAGGTAAAACAAACTTTTCATGTTAAAATTTTTTAGGTCTCTACATCTTTGTTAGGCTTTCTGAAGTACTATTATTCATAAATTCCTCTAATAGCATTACAAAATCGCTTTAGGCTTTCAATTGCAATGCTTTCTTTTCCAATTTTAACATATTCATCGATGAGGTCAACGGGGCAACCATATGCCAGCATGCGCATTGTTGCTACCCTTTTTTGTAAAGGATTTAACCACCATTCCCAATGGCATCAACTTTTGTGTAAATAACCATCGTAAGTTTCAATGGCTTGTAAAATTTGTTTTCATCTACAAAGTGTTGAGGCACTAGGACGGTGTTTCTCGACAATCAACGTTGTAGAAACTATCATTGGAACATGAATGGTAGTGGCTTCAGAAACATCACAATTCATTTCGACATAGGTATCATCTATCAGTGGTTTATTGATAGATAAAATCCGCAAGTATACGGTGTCGTTGTACTCACGGATCGTCTCTTAGGGAGGTTAAAGGGTGTCTATACTTCTTTTACCAATTAATTAGCTAAATCAATCAAGTTTTGAGAGTGGAGTGAGTGAAAACTACTTTTAACATAAATAGCTAAGCAACTAAACAACGCAAGCGAACAAAGTGATATAAATTTCAACGTTAAAAACGGGGGGTCGGGTATCATCTACTCTAATTGATAATGAACAATTTTTCTAGAGATAAGTGTAGGTGTGAAAGACCAAATTAGAGATGAGATACCAGTTTCTAACTTTTCTCAAAGCTTAGAAGGTCTCCATGGGTATCTAGGTCAGTTTCGTGATCAAAGACTAATCGTGCCTGTGCTAAGGAGTCCACAAGGATAAATCAACCTATCGGTGCTTGACTCGTTGTACGATGAATTGAGGTTAGATTAGCACTATACTAACATCAATCGTTAAGAATTCTAGCATAGAAACCCTGATTTAGTCATTCACACTAACAATCAACTCAAATCACATGTTCATTGCAATTAGGGTAGATGAACGCTAATCCCCTAAATTCAATTACTCATGCATGATGCAGATTTTTGTAACTAAAGCAATTAATTGAATGCAATTCATGTGGAAAACAATAAACTTGGTTAATGGAATATAACTGCGAGAAATAAAACTTTACCGATAAAAACTACTCCACAAAAGAAGCATTTCTAGCCTCCCAAAGATAATACAAAACTTGGTTTAATGTCTAACTAGGTCTCATGAGTTCTAGACCTTAGATTTCTATTTATACTGAGATTCTAAGCCAAAAAACCCCAAAATTCATGCAAGCCTGAAAATCCCGTCACATGAGCCGTGCTGAGTGGCACTGGCCCTTGTGGCCATTGCAGAGGCCGGTGTTGAGTGGCACAGGGGCCTGTGCAACCATTTGATTTTGCCCATTCTTTTGGTGATCTGAAAAGTGACCTTTTGCGCCCATTGCTTTGTTTTGTACTCTTGTATCTCGGGGTCTTCTTGTTGGTGGTGCTTCATCAACTTTTAGCTCCTAAAACACCTATACACCACAAACAAAGAAAAGAAAAGTAATACCCATTCGAAACAACAAAAATCATACAAAAGCACGTAGACAAGCTATATTCAATCCAAAATGGGGGTAAAAAGTATGTAAAATACACGCAGATCATTTATCTAACAATTGTTTGTTAAGTGAAAATTCACTTTCACTTAATGATGAACCATTGGAGTCCGATTCATAACTTGGTGAAGCTATTTGTGCTTATTGTTGACTTGTAAACAAAAAATGTGTTAAGAAACTTTTGTCAAGTTGGTTTTTTATGCTACAAAAAATAATTTCTATTATGTGATATCAAATCTCATGAGATCAATTAAGAAAGTGCATTTAAATT
Organism: Jasminum sambac; assembly: GCA_018223645.1. NCBI lineage: Eukaryota > Viridiplantae > Streptophyta > Magnoliopsida > Lamiales > Oleaceae > Jasminum > Jasminum sambac. The sequence goes on from CP073643.1 coordinate 39,538,076, forward strand.
TTGTTCTCACTATTTCTTAAATTATGAAAGAAATTAATAAAAAATAGTTGTCTTCGCATAAAATAAATTTCCTGCAATTCTCGCATTTTTTACACAGTATTGATCTAGCATTTATTTCAATTATACAAAATGAACAAGCTTGCTAAACAATCATTTGTCCCTCAACCCACCACAATCCTCTCTGACAATAGTGGACTAGGTAATTGTGTTATCCAATCCCACATTTTCCAATCTACTTAACAACACTGTACCCATCTACAACCTTCTCAAACACTACATGTTTCTCATCAAGCCAAGGTGTTTTAATAGTAGTAATCAAGAGGATGAATTGAATGATTATCCAATCATGATTGGAGACAAAAGATATAGCATTATTAGGGATGACAACATTAAAATGTCATCAAATAGCTAAAGAATAGATTTCAATTAGTTAATGCTCTACTATTTTCGTGACTTTTGCAAAGATTCTGATGGTAAGGGCCTAGATGACCCTCTAATTCAGCTAGCTTTAGAACTGTCACTAATTTCAATAAAGCTATATATAAAAGAAAAGAGAAATAAATTTTCAAAGCATATTGCCACTAATTTCAATGAAGCTATAAATTAAAAAAAAAGAAATAAATTTTCAAAGCATACAGAAATGGTGGATGCCAAAATTCCTTGAGCAAAAGTAAGCACAAAAAATTGAAGAGTTAACAAACGCTATTATGGCCTATACATGTTGGAGTTAATATAATCTCTAAATAATTATTTGTTTTTTGCTACGAACAAAGTTGATCTAAAGTTACATAGATGATACTATATTAGGTATACTATTCGCACTGAAATATGGAAGCTACCGTATTTATATAGATTAATAGATGGATTGGCATGACAGTTGGTTTGGCTTTACGAATAAATTATGAGCTTGTTGAAGTCATCCCTGAGAGAGAGATATGGTAATGGCATGATATTGGATACAACCACCAGGCTTTAAGATTGATATAGCCATTTTAAGTCATATCTACATGCATATCGTGTTATTACTAAGATTTCAAGTACACCCATAAGGAATGTTGATCTTACGAGTTATTACTAGGGATGGCCATCGCGTTGGGTTTGGGCTCGACTCGATTTCAATCAGTTTGGAAAATTCCAAATCGAAACCGAACTGGCGATTCGATTCGGTGGCCCAAAACCGACCAAACCGAACTTGGGTCGGTTCGGGTACTGTGCAAATTTTTTTTATGAAAGCGGTCTGAAAACTGACCTAACCTGAATCGCCTCAGGTTAGTGTGGGTCGGTTCGGGTTGCTGGTTCATGGTTCAAATGGCCAGCCCTAAATAGGACCATGTTGGTGAGGACAAATCATGATAAAACTACCCATAATGGTTACGAAATAAGGAATCAATGACATGTGTAATCAAATAGCATAAACACGCGTCAAGCGCACACGAAGACAGTTGAGAACAGTTACATTTCGCATTCTACAAGTACTCGTTCTTGAAAGGTAAAAGGGTAGAACATTCTTTCACACCATGTGTAAATACTTATATTTTCTTTCATTCTTCGTATAAGAAACTAATTTATACATCGAGGGTGAAATCGGTAGATAGCCCGTCACCCTTTTTTCTTATTTTCAGGCGAGATTTATCATCGGAGACTTGGCATTTGCAATGGACTTCGATCATTTGGCGCCGTCTGTTGGAAAATTTTGGAATAAGTTTCATTTTATTCATCGGGACTTAAAATGTGTCTCAAACTCAAAGAAATCCACTTTGCAATGCTAAAAGACCACAATCTGATGGTCCTCACGGCCAACCAACCTCAATTTGTGATTTGAGGATAATTTGAAAGGTTAAAAACACTAGTGCAAACACTTACTAAGCTTTTGACACAAAAGAAGCATTAGGAAGAAGAAGTGGATAAAGAAGATAAGGGTATATCAGAACATCCACGGGATGAAGAATGGTCCAAACTGTCAAAAAGTTCTCATGGGTCAAAGCATAAGTCATCACATACGACGCCCGTGGTATACGATCGTTTCTTAGAAGAAATGGATAAAAAGTTAGATGAAGCACTGAAGAAGAAACAACCACCACCCGTATTGATAAGTGAGATTTTATAGTGAAATTACAGCTATTCCTTTGCCACCATTGTTCAAAACTCCAAAGATTGAGAAGTATGATGGAATAACCGACCCTATCAATCATTTATGGGCGTTCCAGGACCTATGAGGTTGCACACAATTCCAGCCGTAATTTAATGTCGAGCTTTCCCTCCAACACTTCATAAAGAACCAGAGATTGGTATGATACTCTTCTCCCATAGTTGATAGCCTCATACACATATTTTCCAACAAAGGTCGTAGCTTTCTTCGCCAGTAGCACAAGATATAAGAAGATTGCAATTGCTTTGATGCAAATAATTCAAGGAAATGATAAGTCCTTGCATGAATATATCACCATGTTTAACAGGGCCGCATTGGGGGTAAAAGATCTGCAGATGCCAGTGGTCATAACGGTGATGATTAATGGGTTGAAGAATGTCGAATTTTGAGCTTCTTTGTCAAAATTAGCTCCAAAGAATATGACTAAGTTACTTCAACACAGTGAAAAGTATATAGATTGTGACAAAACACTTCATGTTACTAAAGGTCTTCGTGATGGTTCAAATGGGGAAAATCACAAACGCTGTAATGATTCATCTAGAGAGGAAAAAGATGAGCAATCAAAGAAAAAACCAAATTATATCTATTACCCTCTTTGTTATGAGAAACCATTGCCGAAATATACTCACTTCAATACGTCCTAGTCAGATATACTGATGGAAATTGAGAATCGTTGTGATCTACAATGGCCATGACTGATGATGACACCCTCATATGATCGTGACAAATCTGGGTACTGTGAATTTCACAAGGATCATGGGCATGACACATAACACCGTTGTGTCCTCAAGGATGAGATTGGAAAACTTGTAAATCGAGGTACATTAATGGAGTATGTTCATAATGAATGAGACAAAAGGAAAAGCTCCAATCCAATCTGGAGACGAACATCCTCAAGCAGGTATAATTAATGTTATTTCAGGTATGATGAACTCATGATTGTTGGGGACATCTCAAACTTTGATGTGAAACAGGTGTTAGTCGATTGTGGAAGTGTCGCAAATGTATTATCTAAGCATGTGTTTAATGCTTTGAAGAAAATACCCTAAGAACCAGCACGAGTAAGCACGCCTTACAAGGCTTTGGGGAAACAATTGTGAATGTTGAGGTGCCAATTTGCTTTACCATAACATTGGGGTTGTATCCGGCATAGATAACTCTGACTGTCGAATTTCTTGTTGTTGATACAAAGATGGCATATAACACCATATACATCCACCCTCTTTTTCATGTAGCTAAGACCATAGTTTTCACCAATCATCAAAAAATGAAGTTTCCTACATGATGTCCATCGAACAAAGAAATGCGCTACGGTTCGAAGCTGTTGATGAATTTGATAAAATCAAACTCACATCTGAAAAAACATATCCATATTACTAAGGCACTATCTGACAATGAGAGAGTGCCAATGATTGACTCGTTGAAAGAAAAAATTTAGCCCTTTGCATGGACAGTGGAAGAAATGGAAAGCTTAGACCACGCTGTAGCTCAATACTTCTTGAATGTTTCAATGAAAATACGACTTGTTAAGTAAAACCGGAGAAATTTTAACCTAGAAAGACATGAAGTAATAAAGGGTGAAGTAGACAAACTATTGAAGGCCCAATTTATATGAAATGTGGACTATCTGCAATGGTTGACAATGTGGTTCTAGTGAAGTAAACCTAGATATCTCTCAGGCTAATGGTTGGCAAACCTTAGAGTTATATTCGATGAGGCTATCAAATACAAACTCCATTTCAATCCCGAGAGATATATGTTTGGTGGTAGTGGAGAAAAATTTCTCTGTTTTATGATTTCTGAACGGGGCATCTAACCGAACCCAGATAAGATACAAGCCATATTGGATATGTGAAGTTCGAGTTCGAAGAAGATGTTCAGTGATTGACTGGTCATATTGCAGTTTTGAATAGATTTATGTCAAGAGTAGCTGATCGATGTGCTCTTTTCTTTAGGGCGATATCCAAACGCAAGAATTTTGAACGAGATTAAGAATGTGAATAGAGTTTGACTCGATTAAAAGAAGTACTCAATAATCCGCTCTTATTAGTAGGGCTTATGCCAGGAGATCATTTGAGATTGTACTTGGTCATTTCTCCCCATGCCTTGAGTGCTGTACTATTGAAAGATGAGAATAAAGTAGAACGGCCAATCTACTATGTTAGCCATATGTTGAAGGCTGCTAAACAAGATAAACTTTAGCTGAACAATTCATATTTGCGTTGGAGAATGTGACTCGGAAATTATGCCATATTTTAAAGCTCATATCGTAAAGGTACGTTTGAATCAGTCTTTGATTTTAGATCACGATTGGCTATTAAAGCACAAGTGCTTGCCGACTTTCTTGTTGAGCTCGCATCACATTCTAAATTGGAGTTGAATATGACCACTAATAGGACCATATGTCGGAGTATGTATATAGATAGTTCGTCGGCAAAAGGCACGGCCAGTGCTGGAGTAGTATTGAATCACTGAATAAAGAGATATTCCTGTATTCGTTGAAGTTTGAGTTTGAAAGCACTAATAATGTTGCAAAATACAAGGTCCTCATTTTTTGTTGTGATATGCTCGTATGTAAGCAAGCAAAGGCCATTGAAGTATACAGTGATTCTCAATTGGTTGTGAACTAAGTTTTGAGTAATTTTGAGGTAAAAGAAGAACATTTGGCTGAGTATGTGATACAAGTGGTGGTCGTTTATGAAAATTTGAGTAGCACCGTATCCAATAGATCCCTTGGGAAATAAATAGCCATGCTGATTGGTTGTCGAAGATGAAAGGGAGCTACAAGATGAATGAACATGTTTGCATACGATCGTTGCCTAAATCAAGAGTCATGATACTAACTCTTTATGGAATTGAAGTAAAGCAATCATGGATGGATCCTATTAAAGCTCATATCACCTAAGGATGGTTGTCAACAGACATTGTCAGAGCGAGACGACTTCGGATGAAGGTGCCGGAGTATTGCGTAATTGAGGGAAATTTGTACAAGAAAGGGGTTACCTTGCCATTTTCGAAATGTGCCACACCTGAATAAGGAAAACTTGTACTAGAGGAGATACATAGCGGGGCAAGTGGAAAAAATCTTGCAGGTAGTACACTCCCATTCAAAACTGATTAGTGCTCAAAAAAAGATATATATTATGCATTAATTTATATATTTTGGGCGACCAATCTTAATAATAATAATGAACTAATAATAATTTTATGTTATGCTTTCAGGTCAAGAAGAATTTGAGAAAGAATGGAGTCGAGATATGTATGACATACATATATACATAGAGACAAGTTAATGGGCCTTGGGAATTAAGTTAGTGGGCTTTAGTTAATGGGCTTGTTCTTGATTCCAAGGTTTGACTCATGCATTCATATTGGGGAATAGAGACACAGTTGAAAAAAAAAAGAAAAACAGGCCAAGAGACATATATGAGTCAAAGAAAGGGGCTACAAAGGAATAGAGACGACAGAGAGGAAAAGAAAAAGCTGGGGGGAAAAAAAGGACGCACGAAGCGAGAAGACGGAAATTGTTGTTGAAATTTGGTGCTTCTTCTCCAAGTTCTCCTCTTAAATTATGGTTTATTCCTTCTTTTCTATGGAGAACTAATCTCTCAACTAGGGTTAGGGGAGAAACCTAAATTATTCATGTGATATTATTGATTTGCGTTAGACAAGCACTTTTATGCAATTTTAGTTATTGGATTGTTAATTTAGCATTGAGTTTGTTTATTGAGATAATTGATGGTAGTTATATAATTTAATTCATGGGTTCAATCAAGTTTTTCCTATTGTTTAATAAAAACAACCACTCTTTTAAAGTTTTAAATACCCAATTGATTGATAGTAATTTCAATGGAATTATTTCTTGATAGATTGTTGTCGTAGGTACAGTTTATACTTGAGATTAATTCCATAGGGGATCATTTGTGCTTATTGCATAAACGACCATTAACTGAATTTATCATTTCAATGTCTATTCTTAAGTAAGTTTTAAGGAAATAATTGAATCAGCAATATTGCATTAATAATTGACGGTGGAACCCCGACACCTTAGTGTTTCTCTCTTATTAATTTGCTACAATATAAGTTCGTTCAATTCATTATTATTTTCTCAATTGAATTGTTTTAATTATTTTACTTTCTTAGTTTATAGTCATTTTGCGATCTTTCTCATTGCTCTTGGTGGAACGACACTCGTACTCCGAGTTATACTACTACGCGACTCCTGCACTTGGGATTAGCAAGCAATTTTTGGCGCCGCTGCCGGGGGAGTAGCTTAGCAAAGAACGCAGAATTACCGTATATTTGGTACACTCGCTCCATCTTTACTCTTTTTGTGTTACTTTTTTTCTTCTTTTATTTTATTTTCATTTTTTTTATTTTTTATTTTATTATATTATCTATATTATTATATTCATTATTAATTTCATCTTTATATTATTCGAATTATTAATATTACTATTATTTTATTATCTTTATTTTTATTTTTTCTATTGTCTTTGTTGTTTTTCTTCTTAAGTGTAAATTAAAAAACATTTCTTGATCTATTTCAAGCTCTATTTCTTCTAATTCTTCTACTGGGTCATCTTCTTTGACTTGGCTAGGGCCGTCCCAGTTATCAGTCATTTTGTACCTGAAAAAATTCATTAATTCTAATAATCTCTAAAAAGAAAAGGAATATTATCTTGAAATAAATTATTTAATTCGGTCGTGGTTAATAGTCTATTTAAATTTTTATATTCGTTTCCATAGGCTATAATTTTTTTGGCTATTTTTACTTGTTGTTCTAAAGGCAAATATTCATTTTCAATAGCTTTACTAGGTTGTCCTTGTTCCCAATTTCGCTTTTTCCTAGAATATAATTCACTAATTTTTGTTTCTAAATGATAAAGATATCTACTAGCTTGTAAGTTTCTAGAGAGAATTTTATTATATTGAGCTCTTTGAGCTCTTTCTTCATCTGAAAGTCTTTTATTCATTAAAAATCAGTTTGAGTTATAATTCTACTTAATATATCTGCTGCTTTATTTTCTTTACCTTTTATATGTTCTATAATTATCGTTATTCCAGTGTTTAGTATTCTATCTTGAAATGTCATCCATCTGCGCCTACTACTTCCTTTTCTATTGATGTTATTATAATATTTTACAATGGCTTCAATCATTCTAAGAGTAATTTGTGTTTAGAGATTATAAATAGTTCAAAAGTGTCTAGGGCATAGCTTATGGCTAGCAATTCTGCATCAAGACTACTTAATATTCCTTTCTCTTTAAATGTTCCACTTCCATATCTGCTAATTTGTTCTGATGTCTTAGGAGAGTATTTATTGGGTTTACAGAGGAGTATAGCTCCCCATCCTTTTTCACTTCCGTCTGTTTCTATTATAAGGTAATCGGTATCTAATGGTAATGCTAGCTCAGGCAATTGTTTTACCATGTCTTTAATAGTTTGTACTAATTTAACATCTTCTGAATTAAAATATCTTTGTCCATTAGTAGATGTTTTTGAATATAGGGTGGTCGACTCATTTCCTGATATATAAGTTAGAGAGTTTACTCAAAAATTCCTAACACGGGTTAGCTAGAATATGGTTAGCTAGCTAAATAAATAAAGATAATGTAATTGGCTAATAAAATTTTGCTGTAAACAATTTTCAATTAATCTAATATTTCTTTCAAGAGTTATTATTTTCTTGCTAAATTCTTTAATTGACTGTTTAACTATACGAGGGGGAGGAACATCTTTAGCTACGCAATGGTTAAAAATTCCTATGAACAGATGTAATTCAATTTTCTCCTTATATAAATCTAATTCAAATTCACACTTTTTCCTAATTAATTGGGTAATTAGTGGATAATTATAGGGGAATAATTCCGTCATCTGGTCCTGCAAAACAAAATAATTAAAGATTTGAGTAAAGATTGGTTGCTAATATTAAATCTAAATCGATTTCTTAATACGATTTTCATGTATAGCTAAAGTTATAATGTTTATATAGTTATGATATCGTTTATGAGCACAAGTATATGATGATATGTTCTAGACCATTGTAGAGGATTTTGAGGTGTATTATTGATATCTAGTGGTAGAATTTCTGGGTGGTTTTGTATATAACTAGAACAATTTTTGAGAAAAGCTTCTAGACTAATTTGTAGGTTAATAAACTCATGTTGTAGACTATGTTGTTTATCTATTAATAGTCTTAGAAGTGGAATGTTATCTGAAAGCAGAAGATGTATTGTATACAGGGTATCATAAGGTTCTGTCATATTTTGTTTACCTTGTTGTTGCTCCTTATAGAGGTATATCTCAGAAGATAGAATAGATTTCACTCTTTGGATAATGTTAGTTTCAAACCTTTATTAATAAGATGAATTTGGTGACTAATTGAATTACTTAGTTTTTTATTCTTTCCTAATGTTTCTAAGAGTAGAGGTAGTGTATTATGGTGAGATTTCCTATCTTGGTCTAGTTTCTTATGGAAATGTTGTATACTTTCATTTAGATAGTCTATAGTACTTATAAGAACTTTTCTTCTTAAGTGTAAATTAAAAAACATTTCTTGATCTATTTCAAGCTCTATTTCTTCTAATTCTTCTACTGGGTCATCTTCTTTGACTTGGCTAGGGCCGTCCCAGTTATCAGTCATTTTGTACCTGAAAAAATTCATTAATTCTAATAATCTCTAAAAAGAAAAGGAATATTATCTTGAAATAAATTATTTAATTCGGTCGTGGTTAATAGTCTATTTAAATTTTTATATTCGTTTCCATAGGCTATAATTTTTTTGGCTATTTTTACTTGTTGTTCTAAAGGCAAATATTCATTTTCAATAGCTTGACTATGTAATCAAATAGCACAAATACATGTCAATCATACACTAAAGCAGTTGAGGATGGTCACATTTCGATTTCTATAAATACTCGCTCTAGCAAAGTAGAAGGGTAGAACATTCTTTCACACCATCTTTACATACTCATACTTTCTTTCATTCTTTATATTAGAAACTAATTTATACACCGGATGTGAAACAGGGAAGATAGTCCCGCCGCTCTTTTTTCTTATTTTCAAGAGAGATTTATCATCGGAGATTTGTCTTTTGTGACAGGCTTGGATCAATAGGAAAGGGGAAAAAAATTCAACTTTGATCATGGTAATATACATATGATAGTCATGGCTTTATTTTCTACAAACTCTAAATAAGGAAATCAATATGCCCAACTTATCCAAACACTCATTCTATCAATGAAATTATCTTCCTATTCAAATGCTAATAAGTTGGGACAAAATGGTGGAGATTTTGCAAACAGTCAACAAGCTAATCCATTACAAACAGTCAACAAGCTAATCCATTCATATTTCTTTGGTTTTCTTATGGATTAGATTCAAAGATTGAATTTCAACAATTGGAGATTGTGAGATAAATTTCAAAAATTTGAACAAAGAAATGGGAAAATTGGATTGCCTTAAAATTTTATCTAGACTTTAAGATTTGAATCTGAATAGGAATGGGATGTTCTTTCTCTTAAAGAGTTCAAGAAAGATTAATATTCAATTTTAATTTGAATCTTAATAGGAATGGAATTGTTTTTCTCTTTAAGAGTTCAAGAAAGATTAATATTCAAATTTAATTTGAATCTGAATATGATATTATAGAAGATTGCAACAGTGTCTAGAATAGGTTCTGAAACTCAATTTGGGTATTGGATCGTTAAAATGGACATATATTTGGGTTTTTATATTAATAAAATAAATTCCACATAGGCAACTTTAATTAGCTTTGCACATTATGCATTGGAGGGGAATTTTAACCTCAAATGTCTATTTACTAGACATTATTCCATGTCGATTTGAAAGCCTTTCTATTATTTGCCAAATGGGACAGTTTATATTCATTAGACAATGTTGCATTGGAGATGCTTTAAACACATGTTGGTTTGAAAATTTCAATTTTTTTCAACTTTGTTTTAATCCACTTTTATCCGTTCTTTCTTTACCCTAAATCAATCACATCCACATATCTCGTGGGATCTATATGTATTATGCAAATCTCCATCATTCAACTCCACTTATTCTCTCTCGTATTTCACATAAAAATCCATAAAAAATTATTTAAAAAAATTCAATCCTACCACCCTCTAAGACATGAACACGTATGTGAATATTATATTACTAGTCTATGACATGTGTGTTGCACATGCAATTGCAATTGCAATTTGGGTATGATTTTTCTTATAATTTCACAAATAATATCTGGACATAGTAATGGCGCGAGTTGTGAAGGCACTCGATGTTGCCAAATCATGTATCTATCACAACTTATTTTTTGAAGAATACAACTTATTGAATTGCTGAGAAACCCTTTTAAAAAAATTGTAATAATGGTAAAATTTGTTGTCGATTCTTTTAGGTACTTGTTATTAAATTTTTTTAAATGCATAAGCAAACAAATTGGATGTGATTCATTGGTTTTCGTTGGAGTACAAACAACTTCCTTACATGTGAATGAAGCGAATGAATACGTATATAATGTGAAATGATTGAGTGTAGAAAATGTGACTTTGAGATTATAATAACACTTCTTTGTAAAAAAAGATAAGCTTACGATTAATGTTTTGGGAATGAAGACATATTCATCCTTCGTTAGTGATAACAATCCTAAAATTAAAAAATCAAGTTTACGTCATGGCATACAAATACATTCACATATGGAAAAAATAATTAATATTTCAATATAAAGCAATGACCGTACTCATTTGGTCGATCAATGTATGCGTTAGAATTTTGTGTCATATCCTTTATTTCAACATGCTCAATGATTCCTTCTTTTGCACTCAAATAAGCAATATTACCATATACAAAAAAAATGATAACAAAGAAATGATAATTATGGAAAATGATGCATGTGCACTCAAAGAAAGAGAAAGGAATAGTATAAATACAAACTCATTTTGGATTAAGAATACAATGATAGATGAGTAGAAAAAACAAATGAGTAATATCGTATATATGAAGCAAACAGATGGAGGTTTTTTTAGCCAACATTGATTATCACTCATTATTAAAATTTATTTAATTCTCTAAATTATTAATATTTATATATTTCAAAATAGATACATAGATGTAGAAGATGAAAAGACCTATAAACTAATTAAAAATAGTACTTAATTGAAAATAATTATTACTACTTAGGGGCTATGAAATGGAAATATAGTAGTCATTGTTTGATATTATTAATTACATAGAAAATTATACACGAAATGAATCATAATCTCAAGGAAAAATAAAAAAAAATAAAACACAGATGCTCGCCAACTCATACTCACCATTTCAACCTTCAAAAGAAAAAGTTGGGTATTATCAAATATTTCCTGAATGTCTAAAACTAAAAGTACGGCCCAGACATATATTTGCGTGTCAATGTATGTGTTTTAAAAAATTTTTACATATTTTCATACATTCTTTTTAACTCTACTTATTCTCTCTCGTATTTCACATCCACATATCTCGTAGGATTTACCTGTACTACACAAATCTTCACCATTCAACTCACTCATTCTCTCTCCTATATCATATCAAAATCCATTAAAACATCCATTTTTACACATACAACGTGTCTTATATCACTAAATCTGACATGAATATGTGAATATACATGTTATATAAAGTCAATTATTAATACTACTTAATTTTTGTGGTAAATCAAAATAATCAAAGAGCTTACTTTAGGATAAATGAATCCTTTTTTCTCAAAAATTGTCAACAATCTTAGACTTCTGCTTGCACTCAGACAACACCAACTACGATTCCTCTATATCAAATGCCGAAAACCCATTGAAATTTAAATCACTCGAAAATGCTAATCGGTAAATTTAAATCACTCGAAAATATTAGTCGGTCCATGGAATTGCACATAGAACTCTTCCATATGATAGTTGATCATCTCGGATTTATAATCACCCATCATCCTAGTGCAAACCAATTCGAATAAACACCCAACTAAAATGAATATTATTTGTATTTAGGAAATTAATAGATAAAATGTTTTTTTTTTAAGTTTCATCAAATATACAATTGTAGTTTTGCTTGGGAAGACATCACTCTCAATTTTTCTACATTTTTTGAAATGGTTTGTATAACACAGTAACTATTCTTGGAGGGAGGGAAGGAGGGAGAGAGCGAGTAAAGTACACAATAGAGGCGACTCAAGACGTTTCAGGCATCAATGAGAGAAATGGAGATACATAAAATGGACTTTGGTGTTGAGTACCTTTTAAACATAAGGTGTAAAATGATATCTATTAGATTTTTTTCCAATTTTGTTCATATAGAAATGAAATCTATTTATGCTGACTATATTTCCAATACCAAGTCTTTAATTGAGCAATTTGAAGAACTACAATAGGAAAAAGAAAAACTTAGAATTTGCACAAACTGTACTAATTGTCAATTTGAAAAAGGAAGTAGCCACCAATTTGAAAAGATAACAAAACCCTGAAGAATCTTTCAGCTAAATCTCTTCTACCATGCATTGCGGTTTAGTTTCCTTTTTCCATATCCCAGGGGTTAGAAAGACCCGATTTATCCATGAGGTAATTTTAGATCTCCGCAAGGAATATCATTGAATTGGAAGCCACAATTTCCAGAAATAGGCAATGATTCATAATCTCCAACTTCGGTATGCCTCTGTAACAAACTTATACCCTAAAAAAGAATAGAGAAGCCACAATCCACATTCAAACAACAAAGTAATAAAAACATAGAACAATTCTTATAACTTCGGATTGAGATTTAGGATTTGCTTCTGCCATTACCAGACGACTGAAACAGTGAAACATTGTTCCCAATGCAAGTTCGTCCTTGTACGATAACAAATTCATCCCCGGGCAGATCACAAATCATAGAAGCGACAAACAAACAACAAAATAATGAAAATGTAGAAAACTTCTAACAACTTTGAGTTGAGATTTGGGACTTGCTTTTTTCCGTTGAGAAAGAGTTGAAAGGGTGAGACGTTGTTTCCAACAATGAATGCAGGCGCTTATTGTTCATAGAATGAAGGATTAATGACATATATGAAATAAGGGGAGAGTGGAAGGGCAAAAATGGAAGGACAAAAGTTTCCAATCCATTCTCCTTTTTTATATATTGTCGATTAATTATTCATTGGATTGTGTCGTAAAAGAAGACGTAACAATTGAGACATGCTCAGGTTTTGCTTTATCCAAAAAGATAGATCACATTTGGTCTGAATTCCTAGTCAAAATGAGTTACTAAAGCATGAAATATTCTGATAGAAGTATATTTTACAACACAGAAATCTCACCATAGTCAAGCCTTGTGTATGAGATTATTTTCTTTTAAATTGCCTCTTTTAATTTTAAAAATCTATTTACAATTTACAAATTTTTGTTGTTTTTGCTTTAGATAAGGACCCAAATTTTAGTTTTCATTAAGTAATCTATCTATTATTGCATAGCTGCAAACTATCAGAAGGAAGAGTCATAATATCATGAGTTGAATTCACTCTTTAACGAGTAAATGTTTTTTTTTTTTGAAAGCGAGCTTTATTAATGATGCGAACTCGAACAAAATGAATAGCATGAATAATACAATTAGGGATAGAATTGAAAGTAGCGGAGCGAGCATGTAAACAGGCCTCTCTAGCAAAGGCGTGAGTGCGGCATTTGCTTGTCTCTTCATGAGGTAAATCAAATAGTGGCATTCTAAAAGAAGAAGATTCCAGCAGTTGTCAATAATCGAACTGAACTCAATGAGATTGCATGAATTTGAGGAGATTGCGTCGGTAACATGTTTTGCATGAAGCTCAAACAAAGCTTTCTCAATACTTAGTTCATGCAGCCAATGAATCCCATGGAGAAGACCAATGGCTTCAACTTCATCAAGCTTGGCAAAAGATTGTTTTGCTGGTAATAACAATGCCAATATTGTTGCGCAAGATCATCCTGATGCCAACAGAAGTAGAAGGTGTGGAAAGAGACACATCAATCGAACAAGAAAACTAGCCGGTGGAAGGTGCCAAAGGGAACACTGAGAATCTGCTTAAATATTAGGCCTTTGAACAATAGCAAAATCTTGAGCTTGGGCCCATTCGTAGAGAGTTTCGAAAGCCAAAAAGAGAACTTGCGAAGGAATAAGCATCTCATTATTCCACAATTTAGAATTGCAGCATTTCCATAAGCTCCACAAAATCATAACACAGCTGCATTGAACATCATCGTCCCCTTTGAAAGCACAAAGAAGAAACCGTCTAAGAAGCTATCAACTCACTCAACAATACTATAACGGCCACAGCCAAATTTCAAAAAAACTTCAAAATAAAACGTCGTTGTTATGACTTAACCCAATAAATTGAGAGTTTATGTTTAAGTGCTTGTCTAATAGGAAAAAAATTATATATACAATTTAATAATTCAATCGGGGTCAAATTTACTTTTGGGCCAATAAAATTTGGCTTTGGGCTTGAGACCCAATTATTAAATCAAATGCCCATTTAAGCTCCTAACAAGCTATTATAGTCAGCTCATTGGGCTTTGAGCCCAACTATTGATTTGAAAAGCTTATCCTAACTCAAAATTTTATCTCTGAGGAAATTAGAAACATGGGATTACTTCTTGTCAAGACTCCTTTCTCAGATTAATTTCTCCTTCCCACGTCTCTATCTCTTCCACCTTACACTTTTGAGAGTTAACTCTCAAAATACTCCCCAAACTCCATCGCTCTTACGTAGATAAATTATCCCAACTTCATAGAGTTCTCCATCTCATACAGAAATCAAGCAGCAGTTAGGTAATCCCTCTTACCAGCTTGTAACAATTTCCACACAATCTGTTGTGTTAGTTGAAGCAATAACTCTACTACTATCCCTTTTTCATTCAATACTATGCTATGAACTTTCTAATGAAAACACGGCATTCATCGCGCACACAACCCATTCACCATGTTTATATTCAGACATAGTGATTACAAAAGTCAAACCAATATTCAGCACCAATCACACACCACATAGATTAATTCATCATCTTCACCTTTTGTTTATGATTGGTAAAAAAAAGGAGAAAAGAAAAGAACTCTTCTTCCACAAAAATTCAGTCAATGATTTATTCAATTCACATGAATACACGTCTCTATTTATCTATCATCACCATCATCTCCAATCTCAGGCAAAAAAAAAAAACTGCGTGAATAGTACTCGGTCATGGCTTATTGTACTCAAACCTTGAAATCTTTTCCATATTTCATTCCCAAGATGATAGTTGTGTCTGGTAGGATCTTATATTCCAATTTATTCGACGAATTTCGGCCAAAAGACCTTCAATTTCCGTTGGATTTATGTGCCAAACTTGATGCAATTGACTCCATTCTAGTTTCCTTCATTGACCGTGGCTGGTACTAAGTCGCTGCCACTCCCCAGCGGCGATTGATGGTGGCGGCTCAATGGCTACGACGTCAAGCTTCCTTCACCCATACAATGGCTTTTCCTCAACTTCTGTGTATATCTCCGTATGATGTATCAAGGCAGAAGCCAAGTTTGACTATTAAAGTGGAGATTTTAAGCTTTAGCCGCTTAAGTTTCGAATTTGGCTCAAATCAATTCCCTATTTCTAATTTCCTTCAAATTGGTCCCCGAAATCAAGTATTTAACTCAATTGACTCCAATTGACCTAGGGATTTTTCCGTCAAACACCCCAAGCTCCATACTAAGTTTAAATTAGTCCCCAAATTGACAATTCCTTTCAATAAAGTCCCAATTAAGTTTCAGAAGTTTAATTTTAACTCCTAAAGTTACAATTGAGTTTTAGATTAGTCCTAGTCAACTAATTACTTCAATTTCCACCCTCAAACCAACACTTCTCTTCCAATTAAACCCAGAGTAACTTTTAAAGTTGTCAATAAGGCCCTAAAACCTTTAATCAAGTACTTTTAGACCCGAATAAATTATTAAACTTCAATTTTAAGATTTAAATTACTAAATTCATGTTTAATTTCTTCTCTTAGACGATGTGAAAAGTCCGTAGAGGCGCTAGCATCACATCAGACCTAATTTCGAGGAATTTATGAGAACTACGAATCTGAGGTGGGGTTTTACTTTATGCAAAATTGTTTATTTCTTGCAAATTATTTCTATTTCAAAAGCTCCTGTTGATCTAAATCCATATCACTTTCCTTTACGTGCGATTATAATTGTGCTATATTTGCTATGTGACGTGCGTGTGATGATGTTAAGTACCATCTTCTACGAAATGGTGTTAAGAGTCATTCAGAGAGTCATAGCGACTTTCCCCCACGTTGAATGGGATTTTTCAGCATTCGACTTTTCTACAGTTTAATTGCCTCTAATTGTAATTTCATGTGTTGATATGTGATATGGAGAAACATTTTTCTACTGTGCTCCACTCAGTATAACAATGTTATACCCATCCCAATTATTTCAAACTCTTTTTTAGATTAAGGAGTCCGACGTAGCGGTATCAAGCGGGGCGACATCATCCGCTTAATTACTATGTTAAATTAGTTTTCTTTTATTAGAGAATCATTCAAAACTTAGTAGTATATTATTCTTAAGCTTCCACATGTGGTTTAGAAGATTTAATTTGTTTATTTAGAAAATGAATATGGGTTATCAAATTGATGAACATTATTTCATTTAAGTACGTGGATCTTAAACTTTATTATTATTATTATTATTATTATTATTATTATTATTATTATTATTATTATTATTGTTGTTGTTGTTGTTGTTGTTGTCGTTGTTGTTTTTTTTTTTTGTTGTTGTTGTTGTTGTTGTTGTTGTTATTGAAAAAGGCTATTTAAAAATAATTATCAGCAAATTTCCACATTTCAATTAAGTCAAGGCTATTTTTGTAACACTTCGATTATTCAAAATGGGGGACTTACAAATACTCTCCAAGAACAAAGAAAGACCAGACTTGTCCCAGCACTTCCTAGCAAACTTACATGAGAAAAAAAGATGCCACTCGTCTTCTAACTGGTGTGAGCACAAAACACAAGTAGTGGGAATTGAGAAGACAGGGGTTTAGAAGTGCCAACGAGTAGGAAGGCAGCCTCGACGCACATGCCAAAGAAAAGCTTTCACTTTTGGAGGCACATAGAGGGACCATAGCTTCTCCAATTCAGTCGACATGTTAAGTGAAGGGTCACTAGAGAATAAATCCATTGCAAAATGGTAAGCCGAGTTAACCGAGTAACAACCATCCTTACTAGCGTGCCAAAGTCGAACGTCCTCTTGCAACCCCTAAATTAAAGGAATGCTCAAGATAGCATCGACATCCCCAACCATCAAAGATGCTAGTTAGAAAATCCAAGTCCCATTACTGACTACCTTCAAGCATAAGATGACAACCTTTAAATGTTGGAGATGAGAGGGCATGGTCATTTTCATTCGTAAATTACAATGATCACGAAGCCACGGGTCTTCTCAAACACTAATAGCTTGGCCATTGTCCATCTTCCATCTAAAACCACATTCGATTAAACTTGGCAGCTATGGATACTTAGCCAAGTCAAACTTGGATTGTGCCCTAATTAGGCATTTAGAAAGTCCTTACGTGGGAAATATTTGGCTTTGAAGACCATGCCAACCAAAGTATCCAGGTTGGTTAGAAGGCGCCAACCTTGCTTTCCAAGCATCGCTAGGTTGAATCGATGGAGATCACGAAAACCAAGACCACTGGTATCCTTCCTAACACAAAGCCTGTCCCAATTTAGCCAATTCATGCTACGTTCCCCATTCTTCTTCGAGCCCCAACAAAGGGAGTCTAGCATTCTCTCTAATTCACCGGCTCATGTAGTAGGGATGAAGAAAGTATTCATCACATAGGTTGGGATTGCTTGCACTATGGATTTAATGAGGACCTCCCACCCTGCCTTCGAGAGAGATTTCCTATGCCATGAAAGAGTTTTGTTCCATTTATGGTCTTCGAGATAGTTAAAAATAGCCTTCTTCTTTCTACCGATTAAACAAGGCATACCCAAATAACTACCTATATCAAGAGGGCGAAAAATACCCAAGATGGTGGAAATTGAAGTTCGCAGCACTAGTGGGACATTTCTACTAAAGAAAATACCCAATTTGTCAAGATTGATTGCTTGACGGAAGGCCAATTCATAAGTGGAGACGATATCCTTGAGTATTTTACATTCCTCGTTCGTACCCCAAAAAAAGAAAAAACTATCATCGGCAAAAAGCAAGTGAGAGATAGGAGGAGCATTATGATAAATCCGACAGCCATGTAAAAGACCATGATTTTCCATTTTCTTAATAAGAGAAGATAAGCCCTCAATGCATAAAACAAAGAAATATGGTGAGAGAGGATCTCCTTGCAGTAGTCCCCGACTTGGAGTGATAAGCCCCACTAAAAGATCATTGACCACAACATAATATTTAACCGTGGAGCCACATAACATGATAAGCTCGACCCATCTGCTAGTAAAGCCCATGCGAAGCCTAGCATGACGGAGGAAATTCCAATCCAAACGATCATAGCTCTTGAGACATCAATTTTTAACGCCAACTAGCCTTTCTTTCCTTTGGTTTTACATTTCATAAAGTGGATAAGCTCAAAAGCCACAAGAACGTTATCCGTAGTAGTTTACCCCGAAATAAAAGCCGACTATTCAATTGAGATGAGCTTAGGTAAGAGGACCTTCAATCTATTAGCAAGAACTTTCGCCACTATTTTATAGACAACATTGCAAAGAACGATGGGCTGAAAGTCTTTAACTAAAAAAGGAATATAAATTTTGGGCACAAGAACAATGTTGGTGTCATTCAAATGGGAGGAAAACCCGTACTTTCTAACCAGTTAGAGCAAGAAGAGAAAATATCATAGCCAATTAGCTCCCAAAAATTCTGATAAAAAGCCAGGTTAAAGCCATCTAGACCAGGGGATTTATCGGGATGCATATCAAATAATGTCGCTTCAAACTCATCAAGAGAAAATGGGGATAATAGGGCAGCATTGTCCTCATCTGACACTCTAGGATGAATAGAATCAAGAGCATGTGACATGGAGATAGAATTAGCTGTGAAGATGGACTGGAAATAATGTAGAATAATGCTGAAGATAATGTGCTTATCAATAGAAAGGTTGCTTTGGCCATTAGCAAAAGAAGAAGTGTTATTAGATTTATGCCGTTGACTCACCGAGAGGTGGAAAAATCTAGTATTTAAATCACCCTCTCAAAGCCAATAAAGTTTGCCTCATTGGAGCCAAAAATCCTCCTCCAGAGCAAGTAATTTCCCTAGTCGATCTTTGCAATTTAAAATTGTCTAATGGATGCCTCATCTATGCGTACTCTAATGAGAACCAGTCGTTTTTTACAACGATCAATCTCATCCCTCAGTCTTCGATTAAAGTTGCCGCCCCAATGAGAAACTATAATAGAGCAGTCCTCAAGTCTAGATAAGAGAATTGCTCTAGACATTTTATCCCAACAAGAAGAAACCATATCACTTAGAAAGGATTCATGAAGCTAGTTGTTTTCGAAACGAAAACGGCAATTCCTCATGTTATTAAAAGGCACAGCTGTGTGAAGTAACAACGGAGACTGATTAGAGATAGGAGCTATAAGGTTGGAAAGACTGACTTTGGCAAAAGTATCTAGCCAAGACGACGAAACCATGGCTCTATCGATCCGCTCCTCAATAGCGTTAGTAGTCCCTAGACTTTTTTGCCCAAGTGAATTGATGGTCAACAAGTGGCAGATCGTGTAAATCACAGTCAAAGATAGTCTCACGAAAGCCCCTAAAAAGCCACTCTGGCTGATCTGCGCCACCCCGTTTATCATCCTACTAAGTATGTCATTAAAATCACCAATAATACACCAAGGAAGAGAAGATGAGTTATAAAGCTTCCTAATAAGGCTCCATATTCCCAGCATTTATTTCTATCAAGTTGTCCATAGTAAGCTATAATATGCCAAGCACCTTTATCAGAATCATTAACCACAAGATCGATATGATGACATGATAACGATGATATCGGCGTAGTCGAAGAATCACGCCACAAAGCCGCAACACCTCCACTTCTCCCTTTTTTATCAACCAAGAAACAACTGTTAAAACCCAACTTAATGTGCAATTCTTCAATTTTGTTTGCATGAGAAAGAGTTTCGAAAAGAAAAATGTAATCAGGCTTGTGAGTTCTCACAAACTCATGAATTATCGAAATTACTTGGGGATTCCCAAGACCTCGATAGTTCCAGGCTAAGATGATCATTTTGGGTGGCAAGCTTGGGAACCAGGTCCTACCAATGAAAAATGATGGTGCTGTTTATCCACTACTAGAATTGTGGCCTTCAAGAACAACCATTTTCCATTGCAAAAAGGCTTTTTTTCCGTGGCAAGTGAAAAACAGCAACTAAAAATTTCTGTTGCAACAACGTTGCTGAAAGTCCCGTAGCTAATGGATGGTGTCGCAAATTCAGTTGTAAAATTTGCAACAGAAGTTACCGTTGCAAATTTGCAACGCCGTATTACCCGTTGCAAATGTTGGTACAAAATTTGCCACAGATATAATTCCGTTGCAAATTTGCAACCAAAATATCCGTTGCAAATTAATAAATTTCTTGTTGAAACTCACATTCAGATCATTTGTATTGGAATTTATTTTATTGTTGACACTTTTACATTGTATATTAAATTATTAATTCTACTAGTAATCAAATTACAAAAGCTATAAATAAAACTAAAAGATAATCATAAGTAAAGTAACATACATTTCCACATTGACCACAATAATTGTGTAATACATTACGATTACATGTCCGCATTATAAACAAAACATCATTCAATATGAAAATATAATTAAAACTCCAAAAATAGACGTCTTCATTTTTTGAGTTTAAGTCTCCACATGCATACTATCATCCTTGGAAAGATTGTAGCAAGTTGGAAAACCCTCCAACTCCAAGCATCAATGCTCTTAGATCGGCAACATCTTGTTGAACTTTGTCCATCTTTTCTTTATCTTCGCACCGTAGTTCCTCAATCTCTCGAGCTCTTTCTTTGACCTCTGCATTTTCTTGTTCTAACTCTTCAATTCTCCGTCCCATGGCATTCATGTCTTCTTGCGATTTTGATTTGCCTTTTGAAGGGCAAGATGCATTTATGACCTGGGATGCAAGCTCTGAACTTCCAAGACCATACATACGACCCTTTTTATTAGGCCCATCTGTTGCTTTATTCCATGCATCCAAATCAAAATTAGGTTGATTTTCCACATCTAGACCATATATTTCCTCCATGGATGCAATATATTTCTCCTATAAAACATTAAATCTTCATCACCACAACATCACATCAATATGAATTTGCCCTCATTTATTACTTTATTATTTCCCAATAAAGTTGCGCCACATTTCTTACAAGTCTTCTAAAGTTAGAATTAACTTTCTACACCATGGACAAGGGTCAATGTTCTAATAAAATTTGGAGAACACGAGGACTGTGCTAGCTAGCTACCTTTCTCATTGAAATGAGCCATAATTTTCAGCTTCAAAATTGCCATTGTAGAGAACTAGCTCACTTCTTTTATCAACCACATACATGATACATCATTGCTTTTATAATTTCTTAAGCTCTTGTGAAAATCTCTATCTCTAACAATTTCATTCTAAATTAATGGACAACAAATATGTATGCACTATGTTTTCTAGGGTATAGAGAGCGAGTAGATGAGTTTAGGATTTATAACAATATTTGTCTTTTGAGTGAAAAATCTTACTAGTTAATAACTTAATACTATATTATGTTACTACTATGATTTTTGATCCACCATATTGATACTACCCCCGACTCATCTAATTTTATGCATTTCTTATGTAAAGATATGGTGAAATGATCACATCAATAGCAAACTAGGCCAGAAGTGTGAAAAATTAACAATTTCAGCTCAATCCCATCTTTATTCACATATACATACGTATAGGATTAACCTAGCTACTGCATAGCATGTTTCAAAGTATAGCATGATGCAATTTTTTTTGAAACTTACATGTGTTTTTTGTGTCTTTTGGTCGATATGGATGCCTTCCTCAACTTTATGTAATTTTTCGAAAAATTGGTAAGGTGTTGGATCATTACCATCATGCTCTTTTCTCTGACAAAAAATGGAAGGAAATAATTAATGAGTTATATATTAAAGATTTGTATTATATCATATTACAAAATGAATTACAAGTTTAGAGAATGTACCCAAGGAGCAAGGTGCACTGCAAAAGAAACCGAACCACCTCTGTGTTTACGTGGCCCACCGTGTTCTTCAGAAGCACGGTTCTTAGAATTCGCCTTAGACATTTTTTGCCACTTCCCACGACACCAATGCTTTATGCAACCTTGCCAATGGACTTTGGATATCCAAGTTGGCTTGTATTTCTTCCAATTGTTGGGATTATTCGACTTGCTTTTTTTAATTGCTTCATCTCGAGCACATTTGAACAGATGCCTATATCGGTTCGCTGATACTTCATTCCATACAAGACGTACTTTAACGTCAGTGTTTAGTCCAATTGTATATGCCTTGGACATCATAAGTAGAATATAAGCACGAAATGAACTTAGAACATTAGAAACTGAAATAGTTTGAAGTTAAAAAGAAGCAATTAACTTTTTTCAATGTCAGACTTAGCTTCTATTAAGCAACAACTTAAGCTGCTGCTTAAAACAACTGCTTAAGCTACTGCTGTTAGCAGCAACAGCAGCTGCTGCTAGCTGTTATAACAACAGCTTAATTGCTACTATTTTACAATGGCAGCTGCTGCTGCCACAACACAGAAGCAATGAAGTAGTAGTTTATTAGCTGCTGTTTAAACTGCAGTTAGCTGTTGTTTAAACTGCTTAACTACTGCAGTTTAAACAGCAACTAATACGCTTCAACACACCCATACACACAAACATGATTGTTTTCTCATTGAGTTACCAAAAATTACACAAATAATTCATCAAACCTTTGGAGTTGAAAGTGGATTGGCAAATCATTTTAGTAACTACTTGGTAGATCATTTTTATTACCTTGAACTTCGTCTCAAACAACTCATGCTTGGTCTTTCGGGGCACCTTACCCTATGTAGGCCAAGCGCCACCTATATATCCTTTTATAATAAAAGTGATTGTTCGTGGGACAGATATTTCTTCAAAATTGGGCAAAATGTCAAAATTAAACATTTGTTATATGAACGTGATTACCAAATGCCGCTAAGTGTAAGATAAGCAAAATATCATTGACGCTAATAAAGAAAGTGTAATTAAACTGAAGCTTACCTAGTGCCATTAATATGTATCTCCTCGCGCTCTGATGGATATTTCCAAAAGGTAGTACCACGATTTGGACCCCGTGTACTCCTTGTACTATCATTCCCTTCATCAGTCGAAGAGTCACTAAAGTACACTTCTTCTTCCCCAAAAACATCCTCGTCACTAGTCATATGTCTCATCAAGACTATTAATGTTTTCTTGTCGATCTGTCCTAGTGTTTTGTTCCCGGCTTTCAGAAACTCGAGTGTCTTCCTCAGTACTTCGTTCCCATCTTTTGGAAACATGACTTTGCTCTGTGTTGTTCCTTGTGCTTTGGGATCCTCTGTTAGCACCCACAGAGCTCCTCTTGTTCTCACCATCCAATTTATTTGTGAAAGCTATAGCAAAGAGCTTATGGCAGCCAACAACAAGCATAATTGCAGAAACATACCAGAACATAATAAAAAGACTTCATTGAAAAAATTCAACTAAATTATGGTAGATACAAACCAATCGATTAAAATATGAAATACAAAGTGGTAGTTTCACGAAGCCATTAGTTATTTTTCACTCTCTTTTTTAGCCGCATATTCTACAAATAAATAAATAAATAAGAGGAAGAAGCTTTGTCAGATGTTCAAATCCTAGAGTAACTATAGAACTTGATTATAAAGTAATACTACGGAAACAGCCTCACTACAAAGAATTATGCAATTTGGTAGTTGAGTTCTTTCTTCTTTCCATATTTTTAGAGCTTTCGGCAGGGGATATGGATAAAACGTGGTACTACGTACACTAGAGCATGTAGAATTGAAGAATTCCATATTGATCTAGAAAAATAATTTAATTATGTGAAGCAAAAACTTAGAAGGGATTTACACGGATAACTATAAGACAATTTAAGGCAACTGCTCTTTTTTATGAGCTTTAGATTATAAGCTCCAAGCTGCATCCCTAAGCAGCATACAAAAAGGACAATTATTTAAACAAAGGTGAAATCTGATAGTCCACCAATACAAGTTCTATGGAGAAAGTAGATTATTGGAAAGCTTTGAAGTAATTTGCAAGGTAGGGATCCACCAAGTAGTAGCTTATTGTGGAGACAATTATCAAGACCAATTAATTATAGTTACTCAATTATATTAATAAAGAGCCAATACTAATAGTGTCAATTTCCACAGCAAGAATCAACAAAAGCAATTCACCGAAGGAGCAGGGATGGACGAGCCTAATAATGGATCTCATTGAGCCAATTTGCATATATCTTCATATTCAACAACCTTGAGAATATAATTTATATTATATCCTACTTTTCGTTATAGTTTTGTACAACCTAAAAAGGATTGGTTTAAGAAAAAAAAACGGGGGGAAAATAATGAAACTCACCGAAGAAAAATTATCCCATTATCAAATTCAAAACTTTCCCTTCAGTTACAAATACATCTATATTTCCCATTGACAGATAAAGAACAACCAATGGAACAAAATAAATCAAATCTTTGCTTGCCTCGTTGATGCAGGGATGGACGAGCAACACCAGAAATTAATCCTGTGAAAGAGAAACATAGAGATACATAAAGGGCTTCATCTAGGATTTTGAGAGAAAATCTAATGCTGCACTATTCCATACCCAATTTCACGAGAAGGAGCCGACCGATTTTGTTGAGCGTAGGGTTTTGAGTGATGAGAGAATCTAACTTTAGGCGGTTTCTACCGTGTGTAATTTAGGGATAAGACTATTGGGCTTTTCTACAGTGTGTAATTTAGGCGGTTTTCTTGTCTTTCCCAAAATTTCCCTCTCATTTTGCCAAAAGTTTTATTTTCCCTCTCCCATGTTTAAAAGTTTTTTAATTTTTCCCCAAAATTCATGTACACTAACTATTAATCAAATTAGTATTCGACCCGTGCGTTGCACGGGGATGAAAATATTTTAAAGAGTACGTCTTGTAGATAGAAAAATAAAATTTTTTAAGTAATACGGATTACATGCAAATATAATTATAATGATAAAAAATATTATTAGATACTTAATATAAAATATTTAAGACGTGTCTCAAATTAAATAAATATATAATTGCACAACAATGTATGACAATCCAACTAAGTAATTAGGATTTTTGACACACATTTGTATTTTAAAAGTATTGGAAAAAACACATATTTAAGAACATTTAATTCTTCTGTTTTTTACGTGTTACTTTTTAAACCATTTATGACCCTTTTTAAATTTCTTAAAAAGGCAAAAATAAAAAACCTTTTTTAAAGTTTTTTAGAGATTAAAAAATAATATTCGAAAAATATGTATAAATTTATGATAATGAAAATAATTTTTATTATCTTTTTGTATTTCAAAAATATTATAAAAAATATACATCTAATAGCATTTAATTCTCTTATTTCTTATGTTGACTTTTTAAACCATATATGATCCTTTTTAAATTTCTTAAAAAGGAAAAAATGAAATACATTTTTTTGTACTTTTTTAGAGATTAAAAAGTAGAAAGTCGGAAAACATATGTAATTTTTTAGGAAGGAAAAAAATTTATTATTTTTTGTATTTTTAAAATATTTAAAAAATGCGCAAAATGCGCATCTAATAATATTTAATTCTTCTATCTTTAATATTTTAATTTTAGACCATATATATGGCCCTTTTTAAATTTCTTAAAAAGGAAAATACATGCGGTTCTTGCAACAAATATAATTGAAATTATAAAGAGTTAAACAAAAAGAATAGGTATTTTAATATTAAAACAAACAATGTAATTTGATATTAACACGTGTTTGCATCAAAAGAGTTAAACAAAGAAAAAATTAATTTAATATTAAAAAGGACAATGTAATTTTTAATAATCTAATAGTTACAATAATCATCTATATAATATTTCTATGTAACCATCTTTAATAATTAAATATTTTCATAGACAAAAATTAGACCCAGTATAATATTCAAAGTAGACTTTTAAGATTTAATGCACAAAATATTAATGTATACTTTTAAGATTTAATGCACAAAATATTAATGTGTACATAACTAAAGAAATATAAAAATGAAAAATTTTTGAAAAGGGGAAAAATTGTATTTTTTAATTTTCGATATGATACTTTCATTTCATATTACAATTAGGGGAAAATTAATTAAAAAGAATGGAAAAAGACTTCTTCATTTATTTATTCATTTGTTGGAGATTGAAAACCTTAAAAGAGGGAGGGGGAGGGGGGGAAGACAATTATGTACAAATTTTTTGTAGGGACAAAAATTTCACATACTGGTGGAACACCTTTTATATATTAGTATAGAATATTGTAACAAGAACTATTAATTAAATCTATTGCTTTATGCAAATAATAATAATAATAATAATAATAATAATAATAATAATAATAATAATAAATAAATAAATAAATAAATCTAATGACTCTTTTTTGTATTGCTTTAGAAAATGCATTGTATTTGTATTATGAAATAATATGATTTTCTTAACCTTTTCTCCCTTTTTTGAGTTCATAATTTGCTAGTATGTATTGAATTTTTCATATAAAATTTTAAAATTTTTCTGTAATAGTTAAAATCATACAAGTTATAACAACAACTAAATCTTTTTTTAAAAATATCGATTATGAAAATTTCCGTGTCATGCGCGTCACCTGCATCACTTCCATTATCATAATCACACAGGTCATTGAGTTCGTCTTCTTCTTGCGAACTTTCCTCGCTGACAATCTCTTCGGGATACACATTACTTTGTACCAAAGGCTGAACATCCAACTCCAAAGATAAATGGGCATCTTGTCGATCAGCCGATGCTGAATCCTATTGGAAAGCAAGTTCTACCCATAAATTACACTCTTTATCTCTTGATACGATGCCTTCCACACGAGTTAAATGTCTAGCTTTTGTTTTAACAACTGCCCACCAACCTTTGTCTCTACCTGTCGTGGGAAGACTAGTAAAATACACTTGTTGAGCTTATTGACCAAGTACGAAGTTATCCGATGATAGCAACTTTTTGTTATAATTAACATCCACAAGGTTGAATTGTCGATCCACACGAACACCGCGATCGTTGTCAAACCAGTCACATTTGAACAAAATAACAATATTACCCGAACCAAAATATTGTAACTCCAAAATCTCATTGAGGATGCCATAATAGTCACAGACACAGTCATTGTAACAACTTCCTAAACCACACATGCCACTGTTCATTGTCTTTTATATCTGCCATAGTCTAGGATATGGAATTTGAAACCATTGATAAAATAACCATTGTAACATCTAACTTCACAAGAAGGACCCATTGCCAACTGTACTATTCGGGGATCGACTTCTTTGTTGCCACTATTTGCCTGAAATACATAATCACTAGTTATTTTCTTTGATTTCAATCATATAATTAACATAAATTGTATAAAAATTTCTTACGTAGTGTCTTAGCCATCTACAGAAACGTTTATCCCGCAAACGATCCAACTGTGCATCAGATGCTTCTGGATATGTCATTCTCATATGACTTTCAAATTCCATGTATTACACAATTGAAATTAAATGTATTCATACAACAAAACTAAACATATATTTGATATACAGACAATAGAACTTACTCAAAAAAGGGGGTG
Source organism: Jasminum sambac (assembly GCA_018223645.1). Taxonomy (NCBI): domain Eukaryota; kingdom Viridiplantae; phylum Streptophyta; class Magnoliopsida; order Lamiales; family Oleaceae; genus Jasminum; species Jasminum sambac. The sequence continues at coordinate 39,566,119 of CP073643.1, forward strand.
ACTTCGTCATAATTTAATAGGACATATCGTGAAGCAGTTTCCAATTCATCATTAGTCAACATTCTTGAATTCGTCATTCCTCTACCAAGAGGTCGCCCAGGGTGTGTGAAAATCGACAACCTTCCTAATGGATCAACTAAACCGCCATCATCATTCCTAGGAGGCCAATTCAATCTTATCTCAATAGTATTGTCAAAATATAAAGAGCAAAAGGTTGATGTCTCTTCTACGAGGTAAGCTTCAAATATAGATCCTTCCACAGACACTCGATTTTTAACCTCTCTTTTGAGATGGTTTAGGAACTTAAATAATATAACTATAAAGTTTTCAAAATATTATTAGCAACTAGCAAAATGAAACACATAACCTCCACAGATGAAATCATTAATATAAATTACCTTTCAAATTGATATATCCACCGATATTGAACAGGACCTCCTATTCGAGCTTTATACGGTAAATGAATCAGTAAGTGCTCCACTGAATCAAAAACCCAGGTGGGAATATCTTCTCAAGTTTGTATATTGTTACCACTATATTTTTCTCCAGGTGCCTCATATCTTCAACCTTGACAACAGTGGAACATATATCTCTAAAAAATTGACTCAGCTCGGTTATTGCTTCCTAAATTGGTTTTGGCAATAGCTCTTTAAATGCTATTGGTATCAACTTCTGCATGAAAAATGTGACAATCGTGGCTCTTCATTCCATAGAGATCGGAATCTCTTTTAACACAGCGTGCAATTTTGGAAGCATATCCATCAGACATTCTTAGTGTTTTGATCCAATTGCACACCACCTGTTTTTGGTCCTTTGTCAAGCTATAAGAAGCTTTAGGCATATAAAATCGACCTTTTTCCTCAAATATATGAAGTTCAGGACGAGAACAATAAAGTTCTAGATCATTTCTTGCTTTGAAATTATCTTTTGTTTTGTCTTTTATATCCATCACCGTATTGAATAAAATTTCAAAGAAATTCTTCTCAATATGCATCACATCTAAATTGTGTCTTATAAGATTCGTGTGCCAATATGGCAACTCCCAGAATATCCTTCTCCGAATCCAATTGTGGTTGTGACCATACCCTTCAAGTTCTTTTCTCCTAGTCATTCGGCCCGGTGTAAAATTCAGAAGTCTATAAACAATACATCGCAGTTGAGTACCTGTCAAAGGGATTGGTGCCTCATCTCTCTCAGTTCTACCTTTAAAAAATTTATCCAATTGTTTTCTGAAGGGATGATTGAGCGGCAAGAATTGTCAATGGCAATAAAAAAAACAAGGCTTTTGTGCATTGGGCAATCTAAAAGATTTAATATTACTCATATAGTATGGACAACACAACGGTCCATATGTGCTCCACCCAAATAACATGCTTAAACCTGGAAAATCACTAATAGTCCACATCAATGCAGCTCTCAACTGGAAATTTTGTTTAGTGTGTATGTCATATGTTTCAACTCCTTCACTCCATAGCATTTTCAATTCATCTATAAGCGGGCGTAAGTAAATATCGATGTTCTTTCTTGGAATTTTAGGTCCAGGGATAACCATGCTTAAAAACAAATTATCCCATTGCATGCCCATCCCAGGTGGAAGATTGTACACAGTTGAAATGACCGGCCAACATGAGTAGTGAGAGCTTGTCATGTTGAATGGGTTGAATCCATCTGTGCAAAGCCCAATACGCACATTGCAAGGCTGAAGGGAAAAGTCTAGATAAGTTCTATCGAAGTGCTTCCAGGCCTCACTATGTGCTGGATGTGACATTTCTCCGTGCGTAAATCCATTATCTGCATGCCATATCATATGTTGTGCGGTTCGTCTAGACATATACAATCTCTGAAGTCTAGGAGTTAGAGGTAAATATCGCAACACCTTGTGAGCCACTCTATGCCCAGATCTAGAGACTGCATCTGTATACCGGGGTTGTCCGCATGTAATACACATAGTCAATTTTTCTGTATCCTTGTAGTATAATATACAATCATTAACGCACACATCAATTTTCACAACTCCAAGGCCGATGCTAGATAACATTTTCTTTGTTCTGTAGAATGTAGGCTCTAGATGGTTATCTTTTGCAACATATCCTTAATGATGGACATTAGACGGTCAAAACAAGCTGAAGGCATATTATATTCAGACTTGCAATTTAGAAGTTGAGACATTGCTGATAGTTTGGTATGCTTCTCGCAACCCGACCATAAAGGTTTGTCTGCGTCTCCTAACAGTGTAAAAAGCTTTGCAACCTCCGCATTCGGTTCACGCTCTTCTCTCTCCAACTGGTGGTAGCTTGTGTTGTAAATTTCAGGTCCCATTGCATCGATTACCATTGTTCGAAGGGCGAAATTATCTATCATACTTTGCATAGAAGACGGTCCTCCAAAATTGAAGGAATGACCCCAATGTGGTCACCATATGAAGTCCAATTAGTATATCCATCCATAAACCCATGTGAGGATAAGTGAACCCTTATAACTTCTCGTTTGAGGTATCTTCCATTGCAGCATCTTCTGCAAGGACATCTAACCTCATCGGCAACACCTTGTTGTGGAAATGCAAAATCAAGGAACTCATTAACCCGAACCACAAACGTTCCTAATAGACACCCGTTCTGCAATCGACAATACATCCAACTACAATCATGCGGCATTCTGCACCACATCAAATGAGAATAGTTAAAGAACAATTATAACAACACGTCGTCACAATAATAATTGTTTTAATTTGAACATATAATATAAACACATAATTCATTAGCCAAAATAAATTTAAAAGAAACAGTACAAAATTAGCAAATTGTATTCCTATAATTTGTTGTTCTTGTGTGTACTTTTTTTCTTCTTTTTTTTTTTCCTTTTTTAATAACTACCACTAAACACATGTTAGCATGAAGTTGACCAAATTTTTTTTTTAAATGTCACAATACTATCCTTTATAACAAAAAATGAACTTACATATTATTACCTTCATGAAATTTGAACATATAATAAGCATTAACTTCATTATTCAAGTTTCTCAAAAAAAAAAAAATTCATTATTCAAAACAAATTTCAAATAAACACTCAACAAAAAACCTATATTCATCTAATTTGTTTCGTTATGTATAATTTGCATAATGTGCTAATAAACATACTATTGCAAACATGTTAATACAGTATTCTATCATCAATGGAGCAACAAATTTTTTGTTTAAATATAACATACTTTGAAAAAAAATACACATGTATATAATTTTAAATTATTTCAAAAACTAAATCATATCTTCAAAATTACGTTGTCCACCACTAGAAGTAACTATGTTTAGGACTTTTTAATCTAAATTTAAAGGGTTTATGGGGTGAAATAGAGAAGCAGGAGTGAAATATGCAGAGAGAGTCGGAAGAGAAGAAATGGAAATGTAAGGATAAGAATGGAGCAGATATGAGATCTAGATCTCGTTTTAATTAGTATTACGAATGGAATTTGCAACGGAAAATAAGACGTTGCAAAATTGCAACCGATGTATCTGTGGCAAAATTGGAACGGATAAATCCGTAGCAAATTTGCAACAAACAGTTCGAAATCCGTTGCTACTTTGCAACGGTGCACGTACAACCGTAGTTAATTTCCTATCGCTGCTGGATTCCGTTTCTATACTATATGAGGTCATTAGGGTGCGCCGTTGCTATTTTATTTTGGGATGAAATAATCCGTTGCTATTAGCAACATATTATTTTTTCGTTCCCGATGTCCGTTCCTGAAGGCCACAATTCTAGTAGTGCATATCACGATCTGAAACATTAACCGGGACTTATAAGTGAATGATGCATTTTCGTGGGTGGAAGGCCACGGGAGACTTCTCATGTGTTTTCTGTCCTTAACAATAAGTCAGTCCAACTCATCATAATTATTTTTCACATTTTAAGTAACACAGTAGACATTTAATTCTTCTTAAGTGATAAATTACACATGCATATCTTCGTTATCGAATAATGACAAATAAAATAAAATAAAATAAAATAAAGAAAAAGGAAAAAAAATTCAGACATCAAAGTGTAATTTACAAAATATCGATTTCACACGTGTTTAGAATTATCGCGCCATCAAACGTCAAGGCAACCATCCAATTGTGAACCATGAACGAAAATGAGCAAAATCTAAAAGATGACAGACGACCTGCGGCTGTGGATCTCCATCTCAGCACAAAAATTGTCAACCCAAGAAAGATGAGCAAATCTTGGGTGCTTACCACACAGAATCCACCCACCCGATTCCTCCGCTTCTTTACTGCTGCTACATTTCTCTTCATCATGGCGACCCGTTTCTCTCTATCTCGTTCGTTTCAATTTCAATCCATCTGTTCAGTAAAACGCCCCATCCTAAATTCACATTCCCTTTCTTATCCCAAACAAATCCTGAAATCCCATCCCTGTCCCCTCTGGTCTTCTTCTTTCTCCCTCTGCCTTCTCCATTTCCATTCCCGCAACAAATCCCCTCGAAGGCCAACCGCCGCCGCCGTTCTATCCCACTCTTCGTCGACGGTCACGAGAATGTCAACGGCAGTTGAAGGCACTGAAAATAATCCTTTGTTGAGAGAATTTTATTTCCCGCCGTTTGATACCATCAAGCCTAGTCACATTCGCCCCGGGATCCGTGCCTTGCTGAAACAACTTGTACGTGTTGTTATTGTTATTGTCATCTTGATGTATTGCTATGTATGTGAATTTTGGTGATAGAGGAACTGTTTATGTGCTTGTGTGATTTGGATTGGGAGTTCATTGTAGGAATTTGAATTGGAGGAATTGGAGAGGACAGTCGAGCCGACGTGGCTGAAGCTGGTTGAGCCACTGGAAAGGATAGTAGATAGGCTGGCTGTGGTCTGGGGTGCAATTAACCATCTCAAGTCTGTCAAAGATGATCCCGAGCTTAGGTCTGCCATTGAAGAAGTTCAGGTACATATATGCATTTATATTCATTGTGAATCTGCTGTTTCTCTGTTCTATCTTTGACCGATGCTGAGCACGTCTATTTCTGAATAGTAATACTTTTTACAAATTAGTTGAAATAATATATGTGGAAAAAAGGATACCAAAATTGGTCAATATAAAATACTACTTTTTATGGTATATTAGTTGAAGACTTGAAGTAAATGGAAGTGTTGGGGTTTCCATATATTTGAGATGTCTCCCACATAAGTTGCACATGTAACTATGTAACTGTATATATTTTAGAAGTTACTTAGAAAGCAATTGGTGTAAAAATCTAAATGAATGTCCGGATAAGAACTTTTAGCAATCTTATTTGAAAATGGTATGCTACTTATATTTTGATGGTAATGTAAGACTTAATTTTTCTAAAGCAACTGTTTTACTTAAAATTAAAAAGAAAAAAGAAGAAGCGAATATTTGAATCTTTGCTTAATATAAATTCATCATTAAAAACCTACATTAATGTGTTAAGCCACGGGAAAATTGACATTATTTTTTATTTGAAATTCAAAAAATAATTTTCTTTTCTGTAGCTAGAAGGCTTTTTGTTATTTACAGCTGATTCTAAATTAAAATTTTTCTTTCTGTATTCTTTATAAAAATAAATAATAAATTTTGAATTTACTAAAATATTTTTCATCTTCTGTTTTTTGCTTTCTCTATATTTTGAAAGGCAGTTGGATAAAGAGATGAAAGTCTGTCCTTTATTCAATAAACAAATGATTGACGTATAGCACTCAAATGATTTGAAAATTTTTCCCACTCACACTATTAAGACCCAAAAATTTGCATAAAAACAGTGCAATTAACAAAACATGAAATTTTTGATTTTATGCTTTCCGAATTTTGAAGGGTAGTTGAGAAAAGAGATTAAAGTTTGCCCTTGATTCCGTTAACAAATGATTGACTTATAAAATTAGATGATTTAAAAATTTTCTGATACATATTATATTAATCACCGACTATAAGGAAGTTTTTATTTCTACACTCACCAAAAAAAAAAAAGAAAAAGAAAAAGAGTATATTGTTGTATGTCCGTCCGTCACTCCGTCTTCATGATTGTCTTTTTCAATTATTTCTTTTTAAACTTTAGAGTCAGTTCCACCGCAAAAAGCCAGCATACTAGTTATTAAGACCGAATAATTTGTACAATCATTACAAAGAATGAAAACATGAAATTTTGAGGAAAGTGTCAGAAAGTTTGTATGGAAATTTTATTTATATTGGATGGGGAGACGGTGAAACGAAGTGATTGATTGAATTTAAGGTTATGATTGGAATAGTCATTTTTATTTAATTTATTATTTATTATTTATTATGAAATTCGTGTAGAAGTTTTATTTAAGGTTAATATTCTTTGTTTTCAATGAGTCAATGTTTATATTAAGTTACAAAGGTTATTGTTGACAATAGAGGAAAAATACAAATGTATTAAGATATTTTCCTTGATCCATACTTTATATATTGTAGCTATGCTCTTTTTTGTGATTTCATTTTGCAGCCGGAAAAAGTGGCATTTCAGCTTAAGTTAGGTCAGAATAAAGCCATCTACAATGCATTTAAAGCTATGAGAGAGTCTTCAGATTGGAACAAACTAAGTGATGCTCAGAAACGGATAGTTGAATGTATGTAATGCCAAAACTGGATATGTACTTATGATTTAGGTTTTGATATGATACTCTCTCCATCCCACAAAGATAGTCCAATATACCATTTTCGTTCGTCCCTCAAAAATAGTTCACTTACCATAAATCCATAATAAGCACGTCTTTAATTTTTTACTTGCACATGTGCCCCGACTTAATATACTATCTTGGAATTAAAATACATCGACTACCAATGCAATATTCTCTTAATAGTGCGAATTGGGAAATCAACCACCACTTAACCATTAAACTATCCACCTGCCTCTATTGAAGTTTAATTGGAATCTTTAAGTTCTGTTAATGTTTTTGCTATGATATGATGGAATTCTCAACAATTCCAAGGTGTTTAATATAGTTTCAACAATTTATTCACTCTAGAATTTATGATTGATACAAGGGTATATATGGAAAAATATAGGTAAAATTTAATGCTTCATCTATATTAACTACCGTTTCTTAATCTGTGTGAAAATAACTACCGGACTATCTTTGTGGGACAGAGGGAGTATAATTTTAAGTTGCATGCTAAATTATGTTCTTTTACTCCACAGAATAATTGATACTCTTGATACAGTGTTTAGTTTGTTGGTTCTCATTCTTGTTTTCACACAATTCTTTCAGCACAAATCACGGATGCTATTTTAAATGGTATTGGGCTTGACGACGATAAAAGGGAACAATTCAATAAAATTGAGCAGGTGCGTTTAACTCCAGTCATTAAAGTCATACTAGCTATGTTAATGCCTTTGTTTGGGTGAGCTTTTATGGTGGGAAGAGTCTGGTGAAGTTGCATAATGGAAGGCAAAAGATACATGTAATGAGGTAGTTGCTTATCATAGTTGAAGAATGGCAACTTTGGGTGTGTTTGAGTGGAGGATAGAAAAGGAATTGGAATTCCCATATCTTCCCATGGGAATTCAAATTCCTCACAATCAAGGAAAATCTCTACAATTTGGCCTAAGGTGAAATTCCAATTCTAAGGAATTCAAAAAGTGTTTGACTGCAAAAGTACGAATTTTGATAGATCAAAGTCATTTTCCATGGAAAATAATCATTTTCCATGGAAAATGTAGGCAATCAAACATACCCATAGTGAAATATTGGCAAAATGCCTGAGAATAAGGTTTTCAGCCTGTGTAACTTATGTTCTAAAGTTTCAGAAGAAAAGAATTTTTTCTATTCATGTCACAATGGCCGTAAAATCATATGTATTTTATATTTACACTTAGCTAAATTTAGGACTGAAAAAAGAGCTAATTTCCTTCTCTAATTTTAGTAAGACTCTAACTATTAGCTAACAGAATATTTACAGAATATATACATATAAATCAAGGATCTGATTTGATCTAATTGCAATATTAAAAATATATAATATTTCCAACACTCCCCCTCAAGCTGGTGTGAAAATATCTTCTATGCCCAGCTTGCATATTAATTTATCAAACTGCCCTTTCTGAAGTCCTTTAGCGAACAGATCTGCCACTTGGTCTGATGTAGGTAGATAAGGCATACAAATCAATCCACACTCTAACTTTTCTTTGATAAAAAACTTGTCTACCTCTGTATGCTTGGTTCTATCATGCAGAACTGGATTATGTGCTATAGCAATGGCAAATTTGGTATCACCGTAGACCTTTAGCGGTAGAGCAACATGAATTTTCAGGTCCTCAAGAATCCTTTTAATCCACATTATCTCACAAATCCCAAGAGCAACTGCTCTAAATTCTGCTTCAACATTACTTTGAGCCACAACACTTTGCTCCCTGCTCCTCCATGTTACAAGATTTCCTCCAACAAAAGTGCAGTATCCAGAGGTTGACTTCCGGTCTGCTTTGCTTCCTGCCCAATCTGCATCTGTGTATATCTCCCCCTTTAAATGTCCATTGTTTCCAAATAGTAATCCTTTCCCAGGAGTTCCGTTTAAGTACCTCAAAATTCTAACCACAGCTTCGTGATGTCCTCTTCCAGGGGAGTGCCTGAAATGACTTAGCAGGCTAACAACAAAAGAAATATCAGGTCTAGTATGTGCCAAATATATCAATTTTCCGACTAGTTTTTGGTATTGCTCCCTATCATTTGTTCAGGTTTAGCAGGTTCAAGTTTCAGGTTAGGTTCCACTGGATTCTCAACAACTCTACATCCCAACATTCCAGTTTCTCCTAATAGATCTAGCACATATTTTCATTGAGAAACAAAGATTCCCTTTTTTGATCTTGCAAACTCCATATCTAGGAAATATTTTAATTCTCCTAGGCCTTTGATTTCGAATTCACGAGCCAACAATTTTTTTAACTCATCTAGTTCTTCACCATCATCCCCGGTCAGAATAATATCTACATAGACAATCAAAATTGTTTTTTTCCTGTTACTAGAATGCTTGAAGAACAATGTGTGATCTCCTTGACTTTGGCTGTACCCGAATTTCTTTACTACCATCCCAAATCTTTCAAACCATGCTCTAGGAGATTGTTTAAGTCTATACAAGGAGTTCATCAATTTACACACTTTACCGCTGCCCACTTTTTTTTCAAATCCAGGTGGAGGTTCCATGAATTCGTCTTCTGCAAGATTGCCATTTAAAAATGTGTTCTTCACATCTAACTGGTGTAAAGGCCAGTTAAGGGTTGCTGCCATAGAGAGAAGAACTCGAATGAGTTAACCTTTGCTATTGGGCCGAAAGTCTCTTGATAATTAATACCATATGTCTGCGTGAACCCTTTAGCAACTAATCTGGCTTTGTATCTTTCTACTGAACCATCAGCCTTGCCTTTAACTGTGAAAACCCATTTGCAGCCAACTGTCTTTTTCCATATCGGTAAACTCATAGTTTCCCATGTTTTGTTTTTCATAAGTGCATTCATTTTTTTCATAACAGCCCATTTCCATTCTGGGTGTTCAAGTGCTTCTTGTATGTTCTGGGAATTGATAAATGAGATATTTTTGAAGGCTTTATGATTCTTGGACAGTTGTGGTAGGATAGGTATTTAGCTATGGGATCTGTAGTACATGACCGAACACCCTTCCTAACTGCTATGGCCATATCAATATCTGAGACATCAATACCTACACTACCAAGATTTTTAGGAATGAAAGGTTTTCTCTAAGTTGTAAGAGAGCATTATTTGGTGAAGGGCTGGTAGGCACATTAGTTTCCTCAGGGGGCAGAAAGGAGTCAGGAGAATTATTTGGTGGAGGGTTGGTAGGCACACTAGTTGGCTCAGGATCAGAAATTTGGAGTTGAGATTGATCTTGTATATACTTTCAGTTCTGTTGTAGGATAATTATCCTTGATAGGATTTTTATCTTGTAGTGTGTCTCCCCCTAAATTTGATATAGACTGATTTGACACCCGATCGACGTGTAGTTGTGCAGAATTTTTAATATTTACTTCCTTCAGAGGAACAATTGGTAGAACTGTGTCCAAAAAATTGTCAAATTCATCTTCCTTTACATGCTCCCCGTGAAGATGATTTTTTTCGAAAAAAGATTTTTGTTCAACAAAGAAAGCATCCATGCTAATATGAGTTTTTCTTATAACAGGATTAAAAACCTTATATCCCTTTTGATTGGATGCATATCCAATGTGCATATCCAATGAAAACACATTTTTCAGCCTTAGCATCAAGTTTTGGTCTACAAGAATTAGATGTATGAAGAACGACAGTACACCCAAATGCTTTAAGGGGTAAATCAGACACTAATCTATTATTTGGGAAACAACGTTTGAAACAGTTTAAAGGTGTCTCATGATTTAGGACACGAGATGGAATCCTATTTATTAAATAAGTTGCTGTTAAGATGGCTTTCCCCCATAAATATTTTGGAACGTTTATCGACAACATAAGAGCCCTACATACTTCTAGAAGGTGGCTGTTTTTTTTTTTCAGACTCCATTTTGTTGAGTTGTGTTTGGACAAGAAGACTGGTTTTGAATTCCTTTTTGGATTAAAAAATCCCCAAGCCACTGATTAAAATATTGTTTGCCATTATGAGTTTGTAAAATGCCTATCTTAGTTTGAAAATGGTCATCAATCATGGCAGAAAATTCCTTAAATAATTTTGCAACATCGGATTTCTTTTCCATTAAAAAAATCCAACACAATCTAGTGTGGTCGTCTATAAACGTAACAGTTGAATTCAAAGTTATGAAAGAATAGAAAAGGAATCGCTCTACACGAGCTTAACAGATCTCATATATATATACTAATGTCATAACCCTAACAATACACTATAAGCCGTCATATAATACTAGAAGAACAAAAAAAACCCCTACACACTTAACCTAGCATGGGCCGGGGGAGATAGGCCCACGAGAAGCCCACGGCTTTCTTAACACTCCCCCTCAAGCTGGAGCATACAAATCAAACATGCCCAGCTTGAAACACAAGGTCAAAAAGCATCACGAGGGAGAGGCTTGGTGAAGATATCACCCAACTGATCTTCAGACTTCACATATGGAATAACAATCTGCTTTGACATCATCAAATCACGAATAAGGTGACAGTCAACCTCGATATGCTTGGTGCGCTCGTGAAACACTGGGTTGCTTGCTATAAATATTGCCGCTTTATTATCACAATACATCGGCATAAGAGAGGTTATCATAATACCCATCTCAGACAAAAGGGAACGAACCCAAATCATCTCAGCTGCTGTATGTGCCATAGCTCGATATTCAGCTTCAGCACTTGATCGAGCCACAACATTTTGCTTCTTACTTCGCCAAGTAACAAGATTACCACCAACTAAAGTACAATACCCAGACGTTGACCGACGATCCGTGGAGTCACCTGCCCAATCAGCATCTGAGAATCCACTAATATCGATATGTTGTGAAGGCCGATAAAGAAGTCCCTTTCCAGGAGAACCCTTCAAGTATCGTAAAATCCGAATCACAGCATTCCAATGAGGAACGCGGGGACTGTGCATAAACTTACTAACAATACTAACAGCATAAGTAATATCAGGGCGAGTCACCGTTAGATAGATGAGACGGCCAACAAGGCGTCGATATCTACCCGAATTAGGAAACACCTCCCCCTGTTCGGCATCCAGCTTCATTGTAGGATCCATAGGAGTATTTATAGGCTTTGAACCGAGAAGCCCAGTCTCAGTAAGGAGATCCAACACATACTTACGCTGAGAGAGATTAAGGCCATCACCTGAACGAGCAACCTCTATCCCAAGGAAATAACGAAGGAGGCCTAAATCTTTCGTATGGAACTGCGCCCCTAAATATTTCTTCAAAGTGGAAATACCAGCAACATCACTTCCAGAAATTATAATATCGTCCACATAGACAATGAGAATAATGGTACCAGAAGGGGAATGCCGAACAAACAACGAATGATCACATACTGAACGGCGAAGGCCAAATTGGAGAACCACAGAACTAAATCGATCAAACCACGCACGAGGCGACTGTTTCAACCCGTAAATCGCCTTCTTCAGCTTACACACCATATGTTTTTGGCCTGGAACAACAAACCCGGGGGGCTGCTCCATATAAACCTCTTCATGTAACACGCTATGCAAAAAGGCATTTTTAATATCCAATTGATATAGAGGCCACCTCTTACAAACAACAACAGAGAGCAAGATTCGGACTGAATTAAGCCGAGCAACTGGAGAAAAGGTTTCCATATAATCCACCCCATAAGTCTGAGTATACCCTTTGGCAACCAAACGAGCCTTCAAGCATTCTACAGAGCCATCTGGTAAATACTTAACCGTATATACCCATCGACATCCTACCGTTGTTATTCCAAAGGGGAGCGGGGTCAAATCCCAAGTCTTATTCTCATGAAGAGCAGATATTTCCTCCGTCATGGTCGACTTCCAACCAGGGAAGCTAGTGCCTGAGTAAGAGAAGATGGGACCGATACGTAAGATATGGACAATGCAAATGTACTAAAAGGTGAGCAACACGATGAAATGAAACAAACCGAGATATAGGATGGGTCGCTTTTGGACCTGGTTCTTCTAGCAATGGGTTCTACATCACCACTCTCGATTTAACGGCAGAGCCTCTCAGAGGATGATGATTGGTTCAAAGGCAATTCATCTGCAGTGTCTTTTCTCACAGTGCGACGATGATATTGAGCATAAATGGGCATATCACGCAAAGTAGTAAACTGAACGCGACCTGACACTTCCTTGACAGCATCACAAGGGACAACTGGGACAGGAACGACTGGAGGAGATGGACTAAGAAGCTCCCCCTGACGACAGGATACTAACTCTGAATCAAATTGCTTCCCAGAAGAGGAAAAATAGGATGTAGACTCAAAGAATGTGACATCAGCACTAACATAATACTGATGGGTAACAGGATTATAACAACGGTACCCTTTTTGCGTGCGGGAATAGCCAACGAATACACACTTGACAGACCGAGGGTCCAACTTGTCACGACCAGGGCTGAGAACATGGACAAATGCGACACAACCAAACACTCTAGGTGGAACATGATAGGACTTTTGACCAGGGTACAACAACTGGAAAGGCGACTGTTTAGCAAGGACAGAAGATGGCATACGATTAACAAGGTAATTAGCTGTAAGAACAGCGTCAGCCCAATATGGTTTGGGAACTCCCATAGCAAACATCATAGTACGAGTAACATCTAGTAAATGACGCAATTTACGTTCAGCAACCCCATTTTGTCGAGAGGTATATAGGCAAGTGGTTTGATGAATAATCCCTCGATCTTCACAAAAGGATTTGACACACGATTGGGTATATTCTAAGGCATTATCAGACCGAAATATTTTAAGTTTAGTATGGAATTGGGTCTCAATTTCATTGTAGAAATTTGAAAGAATACGAGGTAACTTCGGTCACTGATCTTTTAACAAATACAGCCACGTCATTCGTGAATAATCATCGACAAATACCACAAAGTAAAGAAAACCAGACAAACTTTTATTTCTTGCAGGACCCCAAATGTCTGTATGGACTACATCAAATGGACACAACGACTGTTTATCAATCCTATCGTGAAACATACTACGGTGATGTTTTCCCAATTGACACGCTTCACACTCTAAAACAGACATAGGACTCAAATTAGGAATTAACTGACGTAATTTAACAAGAGATGTATGACCAAGACAACAATGCCACTGAAGTGGCGACACAGATGCACTTAGTGCAGACGCAGACCTAGACTCCTCCACATCCAACACATATAATCCATCTCGCTCGTATCCCGAACCAATCATCATCTTAAATGCGGAGGTCTGAAAAACACAACCATGAGCGGTGAAAGTTATAGAGCAGTTTAGAGCTTTAGTAAGAGCACTAACAGAAACAAGGTTAAATGAAAGATTTGGTACATAGAGGCCCGATTTCAACTCTAAAGATTAAGTTGGATGGAGGGTTCCACTACCAAGATCTGGACGCGAAGAACCATCAGCTAAACTCATACTAGACTTAGTAGGAACAAAGTTTGAAAGAAGAGAGGAATTACCAGTCATATGGGCACTAGCTCCTGAATCAATGATCCAAGATGAAGAAGGCATTGCCAAATTAGCAGACTTACCAGAACTCACAACGGTAGCAGTGGGCATGCCAGAAGATGTAGACAATGAATTTGGACGACTCAGAATCAGATCCAAAATAACTGGAGTCGCGTTATCAAAGGATGTGGGCGGCGCCACATCAGATGCCTCCAGAGACTGATCAACAACATGATTGACATAAGCTGGCTTCCCATATTTATCCCAACGAAATGGTTCAGTATGTCCTTCCAAACCACAATGTGTACATTTCCTTTCGTCAGGACCGCCATTCTTTCCACCACGACCACGATTACCTCTACCACCACGTGAACTCCTACCATTAGAATTTCCACGACCTCCACGACCATAAGAACCTCGACCACCACTCGATCCTCGTCGTCCACCAATACTAGAAGCAGACAGTAACGCAGATGACTCCTTTGAAGGATAACCAGATTCACCACTCTCTTGACGTCGCCTTTTAAGACGAGAGAAAGCCTGGTGGGTACCAGAGGAACTGCTTTCACGAGCTAGAAGCTGATCTTTGTACACGCTATATTCGGAATTGAGCCCATGCAAAAGAAGCGCTACCTGAAATTGTTCTCGAGCTTGTCGTTGTTGCTCGAGATCCATTGTAAGCGGTTGATAAAGCAGAAGTTCTTCCCACAGTCCCTTCATAGTGCTGTAATACTCATCAATGGTTCTCTCACCTTGTTTGGTCTTAAACAGGGATTCATACAGATCATAAATACGTGAGATATTGCTCTCTTGAGAATACATTTCCTTCAGGGATGACCAAACCTGTTTAGCTGTTGGTAAAAACTGCACATTAGTAAGAACTTTGGGTTCCATAGTGTTCCATAACCATGTTAGAACCATCGAGTTAGAGGATTCCCACTCCTCATATTCTGGATCAGTACTACTTGGAGGATCATC
This sequence comes from Jasminum sambac, assembly GCA_018223645.1. Taxonomy (NCBI): domain Eukaryota; kingdom Viridiplantae; phylum Streptophyta; class Magnoliopsida; order Lamiales; family Oleaceae; genus Jasminum; species Jasminum sambac. The sequence continues at coordinate 39,581,174 of CP073643.1, forward strand.
CTTAAGAAATTTGATTTTCCTTTTAGCACGAATAAAGTGCTCAACAGCATAACTCCAAGACAGATAATTATTCCCATTCAGACGAATGTTGGTAATCCGCTTGCCAAGGTCATCATTAACATAATACAAAGGTGGCTTGCTGCCAGACGCAGCGGTTGATGCGGGTTTCACAGTCTCATCTACCATTATTCACCGGATCAAGCCAAACAACCGACAAAAACTGAATTTCAGCTTTTCACACCAAAACAACCAACACAAGTATATACTGTAGCAATCACTGTAGCGCGATTACTATAGCCGAGTGTTACTGTAGCGCGGCGTTACTATAGCGATTACTGTAGCAGCGATTACTGTAGCTCGATAGAAATACTACACAAATTGGACAGCAACAAACGTAGATTTGATCGATGTAGACTTGATTTCAACAACTCACAACACATGCACCAGCAACACTACGAAAGCCACACCGATCGAGACACAACACAAACTCACAACTTCACCAACTTTAATACATTAGAGATGCAACACACTTGACACAAAGGGTTTAAAAACCCCCCAAGAACACTTCAATTATGGGAAAACAAGGGGAAGAAAAGAGGGGAACGAAAGGTGTTTGAAAGAGGAAAAGGAGAAGGATTTGGCTCTGATACCAAGTTGAATTCAAAGTTATGAAAGAATAGAAAAGGAATCGCTCTACACGAGCTTAACAGATCTCATATATATATACTAATGTCATAACCCTAACAATACACCATAAGCCGTCATATAATACTAGAAGAACAAAAAAAAACCCTACACACTTAACCTAGCATGGGCCGGGGGAGATAGGCCCACGAGAAGCCCATGGCTTTCTTAACAGTAACAAACCACCTTTTTCCAGTTAAGGTAGGTGCCTTTAAAGGTCCCCACAGATCACTGTGTATAAGGTAAAAAGGTCTTGAATCTCGGTAGGGTTTTGCATTATAGGGGCGTCGATGGGACTTTGAAAAACAGCAGACATCACACTGAAAATTTTGAAAATCCAAGTTTTTAAACAAGGAAATAAATGTTTCAAATAAGCAAAACTAGGATGCCCTAATCTATAATGCCAAATCATGATCTGTTCTTTATTAGAGGAGAATCCACATTCCAGAGCTGGAGTATTATTCAAGAAAGAGTCCTCAAGATAGTAGAGTCCATCCTGCATCTTAGCATTCCCAATCTTCCTCCCCAAATTTCTGTCCTGAAATTCAGTGTGTGTAGGACAAAATCACGGAGCAGTTAGAATCTTGAGATATCTTACTCACAGATAATAAATTGCGGGAAAGTTTGGGGACATGTAAAACAGATTTTAAAATAATATTTTCAGAAATCTGAATGGAACCTTTTCGTGCAATGGGTGACAAGCTGGCATCTGCAATTCTGACCTTTTGGTTTCCAGAACAAGGGGTGTAAGTTTTCAACAATGAAGACATACTGGTCATATGGTCTGATGCACCTGAATCAATGATCCATAGTGCAGGAGTCGTTTGGCTTAAGAAGGCAGAGGAGGAGTTACCTGAATGTGCAAGAGATGCAGTTGGAATAGGGCTGTTATTTGAATACACCTGTTTCTGACTATCCCACATTTCCTCGGCTGTTGAATAGCCAACATAATTTACGCTAATGTCTTCATAGAATTAACTAGCCATGCCATCACAATGGAATTTTCATCATCCCAAGTAGCATATTGTTCGTCACCTTTATCTGGTTTAGCCTTGTCACCAGTCAAGTATCAAAATTTTCCCTGACTATGGATATGCATCTGCACTGATTGGGACCATCGCTGAACGTTGTCTCCATTCAATCTAATGGAACTGGTTTGGACGGAGCGATTATGACTAGTTAATTGTGATGGGGCTTCAATAGATTCAGGTGTGGGATTGGATGTGAAGGAGATTTCAGACATGGTGTTGAGAAAGTAGCAAATAGAGGAGAACCAAAAAAACCTTAGTTCGCTGAATTGGAACAAGGTGGCTCTGATACTATAAACTTTCAGAAGAAAAGAATTTTTCTATTCATGTCACAATTGCTGTACAATCATAGGTATTTTATGTTTACACTTTGGTAAATTTAGGACTGAATAAAGAGCTAATTTCCTTTTCTAATTTTAGTAAGACTCTAACTATTAGCTAACAGAATATTTACAAAATATATACATATAAATCAAGGATCTGATTTGACGTCATTGCAATATTAAAAATATATTATATTTCCAACATGTTCAAATGATAATTGTACCCTAATTGCAATCATCTTATAATTTATCATCTCTCATTTTAACTTATAGACACCTAAACTCTCCAGATTCTCATCAAACATGCACACCAATAGTTCCACTAATAATTTTTTATTTTCCTTTTACTTCCTAATTAATATTAAGACCTCGTGTATTTTTAGCACCAATTTTGAGGAAATTGCTACTCCCTCCGTCCCAAATATGTAGTCCACTTTGATATGGCACAATGATTAAGAATGCTTTATATAACAAAACTTCCTAAAAGTGCCCTTATTTAATATCATTGTTAGTAAACACTACCTAGATTAAAGAAGCATTCACATTTTACACTCTTCAAGATTAGCTGAGGGTATATTTGTGAATGAACAAAAATAATCATACTAAATAAAGAAATAGGACTATATATTTGGGACGCCCCAAAAAGACAACATGGACTATATATTTGGGATGGAAGGACTATTTCTTTTTTTATGAATATAATGGTATCCTTAGAATCAGTTGAGAACAACACTTAGGTTAATAATATATTGAGGCACGAATAGGATTACCATGGTCATAAAATGTATGTAATCTTGCCCAATGTTTTTGCTGGTCCAAGCGTTTAGAGAAAACCAACTCAAAACCATATTTTCAAAACATAAGGGACTAAAATCAACAAATAAGAATTCTTTAGGAATTGATTCTGCAATATCCACATCATCGGACCATTCTGCATCAACTCAAAACCATGAGAAACCACACATGCAAAATATATCATATTTGATCATCTTCTTCGTTGCTGTACCAAAATCTATAACCCTAAAACCTTCTAATCACAAACCTAGCAACAGCAGCCCATTGCCGCCGGTGGAGAAACTCGTCGGCAAACACCAATCGCCGATTGCCACCCTAAACTTAACCCAACATCACCACCAATTCCGCCGACCACCAACGATGCCACCACTAATTCTGCCGACCACCACCGCCATCACCCGCTGGAGAAACTCACCGGCAAACAAAACATCAGAAGAAAGAAAGACCTACAACCACTGATCAACAATTGACAACACCCGACTCACGCAATTTCAAATTCCAAATTTCTCTGCACTTGTGAATTGCACACGCCGCCGTTTGCCTAGATCCATGCGCCACAAGCGCCGCCACTTCTTCCACCAACGATTACCACCGCCAAATTTCTCTGCACTTGTGAACTGCACACGCCGCCGTTTGCCTAGATCCATGCGCCACAAGCACCGCCACTTCTTCCACCAACGATTACCACCGCCACTAATGGTGGAGCGACCAAAGGCATCGCAAAATTCTTATCCGACTAATACTCAATAGATATCAATCATGGGCGGCGCCTACAATGCTTGCATAAGAAACTCTGAAATCGAGCAACCGCCAACACCTTTGCGCGGACTGATTTTTATTTTATTTTATTTTATTTTTTTAATCTCAAAGCAGTAAACAAGAATATGGCTTATTTGTCATTTTCTTCTTGTAAACAAACACGAGAGACAACACAGTGTGAGCAAAGAAGACGAGAGTAACACCGGATTTGCAACTCAACAGACAACAAATAAAGAGATCAAATCCAATCAAAGAGAAATGATTTTGAAACAAATAAAAGACAAACAATTTTCTAGCCGGACGAGCGGCATAAAGCCGCTCGCCTGAAAACGGGAGCAATAAGAAACTTAGGCCAAGACCAACACCTGCTCTGATACCATGTTGAAACTAAGAATTCGTATGTTCGATTGATAATAAAACGCAATACAAGATGACTATAAATAGAGACTCGAAATCCTAGATGTAACCTTAACAATAGAAAAGACAGCCCGAAACCTTAATCGCAGCCCTAACAATGGAATAGATAAAACTACCCTTAACTAATAAACTAAATTACTAAAATATATTCTAACATTTATAATATATGATAAGATCCGAAACCGCCTAAAAGCTAATTTTAAGTTGGAATGCCATTTTGGAAGTGGATTTATAGGGTGTTAGGATGTGTGTTTTTATGTGATTTGATGTGATATAGGAGAGAGAATGAGTTGAATTGAATGATGGAGATTTGTGTAGCATAGGTAGGTCTAACGAGATTTGTGTGTAAAAATGTGTTAAAACTTGTAGGAGAACACGGGCTTAGTTTAAGGCGTGGGCACGCCTTACGAATTGTTCTCTTTGGTCTACCCCGAACTCACAACTTGAATCATTAGGGAAATTTAACATTTCCTTTATTTTTATTTTTATTATTTTCGTTTTTAAATTTAGTTTGAATTGTTTCCTAGTATAGGGGTTCTATTTTAACTAGGTTCTTGCTCTCTAATATTTAGATTAGTTTTTTTTTTTTTTTTCCCCACCCTATATAAAGTGATTTCTATTGTAATGCAATACAAACTTGAATGATGAGTTTTGAGTTTATACAACTTGTGAGAGAATGATCTCTTTTCGTGTTCTAGGATTTAGAACCAATTATCGAACTTATCAAGGAGCGTGATTAACTCCTTGTGGCATTCAACATCTCATTGGTTCTTATTTCCGCATCTTATTGGGTTTAGGGTTTAATATACCCTAGGTTCTTGAGTCGTGAAATTTGGGTCAAGTGGTTCTACCAATCACATATCGTGATTTTAGCTTTTCTGGGGTTGTTCCAATCTCGTTGTGGGTTTTGTTGGCATCGCTCCAACGGGGTTCTCATCAACATATTTGATATGTTTTTTTTCTCTTTAATATATTTGATATGTTTTTTCTTCCCTGGTTGTTAGGTTACTTGGTTTCCCCTTGGATCATATTTTTCGATTGACCTTTCAAGAATACATAGGAAGATGGTTTATATTATGAGAGAATATTGGATGATGAATTTGAACTTACTGAAAGTTTTCCCATCAATTTGTGATGTTCTACTTCTCTACTCTCTGGTATCTATCTCTTCTCTATATTTCTGAGTTCACAAGAATCTGCTGCATGAAAAGAGAGGGAACAATTGGGATGTGAGAGAGTAAGAAGAGAGAGCAACCTATTTTAAATAGGGAGATGGGAAAAGGAAAACTTTCTCCATTGACTTACGAAAAGGGCTGAAGGTTCTGGTCCTAGTAATCCAAAATAGTATTGAGGTCCGCTTTTGTTGACATGATTCCCCACACACACACACAGAGGCAAGACATAGTTACGATTCGTTAAGACGGAATTCATATACTTTGTCAAAATGCATAGTTTCGGCAGCACACTGTCAATGCATGCTAATCGACAAGCTATTTGGATGCATTGTTAATCTTCAGTTTTAGGATGTTTAGCTTTTCTTTCCTCAAATGTATTTGTAGGAACTTGCAAAACTGTCTCAAAAATTTGGGGAGAATGTCTTGGATGCAACCAAAAAGTTTGAAAAACTAATCACTGCTAAGAAAGATGTCGACGGGTTACCGGCTACTGCTCTTGGATTAGCTGCACAAACTGCAGCATCTAAGGTACTCTATTCTAAAACTTGTTTCATTATTATGACTTTATCTTGTGTTACACGTATTGCTTGGCTGGCTTTGCATTTCAGTTTCACCCTGATGCTACCATCAACAGGGCCACGAAAATGCTACTGCTGAGAGTGGACCATGGATGATTACCCTGGATGCCCCAAGTTTTATGGCTGTAGTGCAGCATGCGAAAAATAGAACTTTACGTGAGGAAGTATACCGTGCCTTTGTTAGCCGTGCATCTAGTGGAGATCTTGATAACACAGCAATAATTGACCAAATTTTGAAGCTTAGGTTGGAAAAGGCTAAGCTTCTTGGGTACAACAACTATGCTGATGTATGACTCTATATTTGAAACATGCCTTTCAAGTTTCAGGATGTGGTTAACATACCCTATATATATTAGGTAAGCATGGCTACCAAGATGGCTACTGTTGAAAAGGCAGAAGAGCTCCTTGAAAAACTTCGCAGTGTCTCATGGAATCCTGCAGTACAAGGTAGGTGTTTTACAAAATTTTCTGATGTATTTGTAAATAATATTGAGCTACACCACTATTTCCAGTATAGTTCAAGCATAAACTGTAGTTTATTGCTGAGTGATATTTTATTGTTTTACTTATCATAGTAGTACATGGTAATATCTTATGGTTGGTATTTGACACATGACCATTTGTCCATCATCGGTTGGTATCCTCTTTTCTCTTTTATGTGTTTCTGGTTAAGATTTATATAAAACGTTACAAGGATTTGGCAGTTCAACAAATTGTTTTCAAGTATTCTTGATTGACTTACGTGCAATTGGAGGAAGCAATTTACAAATGGGTTTAGATAAAAGTTCTTTGGCGAATGAGAGTTTATCTTTCTAAGTAATAATCTTTTCTAACTATCACCATTGTGCTAACTTCCTTTATTTATTTATTTATTTTTTCAATACATTCTTTCTATTTATGTTAACAGCATATTGTATGGATGAAACAATCTGGAAATAATTAATCAGCATTTTTAATTTTTTAACCTGTGTAGATATGGAGGACCTTAAGTACTTCTCAAAAAATCAAGGTGTTCCAGAAGCTGATAGTTTGAGCCATTGGGATATCAGCTATTGGAGCGAGAGGCTTCGTGAATCAAAATTTGAAATAAATGAGGTGTTTTTTGCTCCTTCCTTACGCGCCCCCCCTCCCACCAGCGCACGCACGCTTTTTCTGAGATCCAAGCATGTACCCGTGCATTGAACTGAGTGGCACTAAAGATTCATATGCAACCTCCAGTTTATAGCCGAGCTTGACTTTTGTTTATTCGAGACCTAATAATTGCTTATGCATATAGTTGCACAGTTCATTTTGTTAAATTGATATCTTATTAGTAGCTTATACGGTTATTTTTAATTCCTTCCTAGATATATTATTCTTGGATTTTTTAGGACTTTTTCCCCAACATTGCATGGTGTGGATGCTTCCAAACTATACTTTTCTTATTTATCTATTTGATATATTAGCTTTCTGTTTACAGTTCTTTCTGTTGAGAGGGAGTTGAATATAGGTCCTATACTAGAGTGCTCACTTAGTAGTGTTAGGGATCTAATTGTATATTATCTATAAGTTGATATTTGTACATTGTATATATACTCATTTGCAATATGAATGAAACATAATTTTTACTCCCAAAATATAACTTGGTATCAGAGCAAGATGAAAGCGTAAAACCTAGTCACTGTAGCAACTATTCCAGCGACAACTTCCAGCAAGAGCCCACTGACTTCCAGCGAGCAGAGGCGCAGGCGACCTTGCTCTGACCACCCTTCACCGTTGGCGACCTTGTGTGGACTCTCAACTAGCCTCAAACTCAAGATTGGAGCGAGGTACAGGTGCATTTTCTCGGTTTTTCTGCCTCCTCCCACAGAAATTGAGCGACAGCCTCTCCTAGACCAGCCTCTCCTAGACCACGTGACAGTCTCTTTTCTTCTGTCCTTGCTCCGGTGACCTTTGTTTACTCCGGTGAGTGTTTCTTCTTGGGGAAAAGTGGCTTTTTTCACTGTTTGGGACTGTTCTTTCACTGTTTGGGACTGCTTTTGTGCTTTGGACTGCCCTTTGTTTGGTTATTTCACCTTTTGTGAGGTGGGTTTCCTTTGTTTGTTGCCTCTGATATTTTTGGAAATTGGGTGGAAGACTAATTGGTGTTGAAAGATTGATTGAGTTGTGCAGTGGATAAAATGATTGAAAATAAGGATATTTCAGTGACTATTCATGAATCTTCATCTCTTCCTGGTATTAAATTAAATTAGATGGTAGTAACTATTGTGTTTGGCCCAAGATTTTGGCGTTGTATGTGGCAGGAAGGGAAAAGAAGGGATATATCGCTGGAAAGAAAGTTGCATCTAGAGAAAATGAAGCAACTTTTGAGAAATAGGAGGCTGAGGATGCTATGGTTAAGTCTTTGCTCATTAACTCTATGACAGATAATTTAGTGCCTCATTTTGTACAATATGGTACAACTAAGGAGGTGTGGGATGCAGTGAACCGAAGTTATCTTGACGTCTCAGATTCCTCACAGGTGTATGAACTAATGAAGAGGTCATTTCATTTACGCCAAGGAGGACGACCACTTGTTGAGTATTATAATGAGATGAACTCTATTTTTAAGGAACTTGACTATCAAAGGCCAAATGATATGAAGTCAACTAATGATGTAGAGAAGCTAAACAGGCGCACAACTGAAGATCGGGTGTATGTCTTTCTTGCTGGACTTGATCACAATTTGGATCAAGTGAGGGAAAGAGTTTTGTCAACCTCACCGCTTCCAAGCTTTGAGGAGGCTTTTGCAATGGTCCGACGTGAAGAACAAAGACAGATGACAATGGGGGCTGAAGCCCATCTTGAGCCTTCTGCTCTAATTGTCAAGAATCCTAGTCACCCTAACTCTAGACCGGTACACTCTACTTCAACCATTGATCGTTGCACCTTTTGTCAAGGCACTAGACATGCAAAGGATAAGTGTTGGAAGAAACATGGATATCCCGAGTGGTTCAAACTCAAGCAGGCTGAACATGCTCAAACTGTTGTTGTGGAGTCTTTTCCCTCTTCTGCCTCTCATATAACTCAGGTATCTCCACAGGAAGGTAAATTTGGTGAAGCATTTAGCTCCATATTATTTGACACTTCGGTAATCGACTCTGGAGCTATTGACGATTTTATTTGTACTTTTGCCACACTTGACTCTCTCACCACGCCACATGTTAAATCAGTTCAGGTTTCTAACGGCACACATGTGCATATCACTGGAGCTGGGGATGTCTCTTTCTCACCCACTCTGTCCATGTCTTCTGTTTTACTTGCTCCTACAGTATCTAATAACCTCCTTTCTATTAGTAAACTTACAAAATAACTTAATTGTTCGGTGAGTTTTTCATCTTCAAGTTGTGTATTTCAGGACAATCAAACGAAGATGACGATTGGCACTGGTAGAGAAAGAGGTCTTTATTTTTTGGAGGGGGCTGGAAAGTTGCAAACAAAGATTAGTCATGGTCTTCAAGTCAATAGTAAAGCAACTTCTATAGATAGAATCCTTTTGTGGCATTGTCGATTAGGACACGCCCAAGTTGTTCGAGAACGTACATAGTTTAAGCATACGATGTGAACAATGTATTTTTGCTAAAAACCGTGTCTTTTAAAGTTAGTTCTAATAAAAGTTCAGTTCCCTTTGCCTGTGTTTATACCGATGTCTGGGGTCCTTTTTCTACTCCATTTGCTATAGGTCACAGATATTTTATCTCCTTCATTGATGATTGGACTAGAGTTTTTGGATATACTTGTTAAAATCCAAGAGTGATATTATTACTGTCATTCCACAATTCTCATAGATGGTTGTCACTCAATTTCATGCACAAGTTCAAGTCTTTCACTTTGATAATGGTTGTGAGTTTGTGAATCAATCACTTTCTAATTTTTCAACACTCATGGCATCCTTCACCAAACAACTTGTCCTTACACCCCATAACAAATTGGCATAGGTGAGCGAAAAAAATTGCCATATCTTAGAAGTGGCTCGAGTTTTATGCTTAACTATGCATGTTCCAAAACTGTTTTGGGTTGAAGCTGTTACTACTACTGTGTTTCTTATTAACAGAATGCCAGCTCGTATCATTGGCTATCAAATCCCCTTGCGGCTGTTGTCACAATTCCACCCCATTTCTTCACCCTTGAACCTTTGTCCTAAGGTCTTTGGTTGTGTCTGCTATGCTCATGTACACTCCCACCTTATAGATAAAATGGGTCCTCGTGCCCTGAAATGTGTCTTTCTTGGTTATTCTAACTCTCAAAAGGGTTATAAATGATTTCATCCTTCCACTGGCAAGTATTATGCGTCCATGGATGTTCAATTTTGTAAGTCAGAGTCTTTTTTCTTTGGGAATGTGCACTTTGTTCCTCTTTAGGGGGAGATTCATAGTAAGGAAGAGGAACAAATGTGGTTAGGAGAAAAAAGGTTTTGGATTTCTGAAGGACAAAAGGAGATAGAAGTTGAGGTAGGTCAAAAGGAGGTTGAAGTTGAGGATCAACATGATAGGTCACCTAGATTGTTCCAAAAGGTCTATACCAGAAGAACTGCAGGTCCTACTCCTTTAGGTGTTAATGATCCGAATACCCCTTGGATACCTCTATCGTGCCATCAAATGATTCTTCTGAGATTGAGAATGAGGTACAGAATTCTTCCCCAAATTCTTTTGATAATGCAACCTCGAATCTTCCTATTGAAACTCATGATAGGAGATATTCCCTTCGCGATCGTAGAGAACCAGATAGGCTAGGTTTCTCAAAGTTATCATTGCTTATCTAAAGCTCACCTTTCATTTGCCCTTCAGTTATCTTTTATACCTATCCTAACCACTTTCAGGAAGCTCTTGAGGATCCCAAGTGGAAGCATGCTATGGTAGAAGAAATGAATGCCCTCCAAAAGTATCTTACTTGGGAAACGGTCGAGTTACCTAAGGGGAAGAAGACGGTGGGGTGTAAGTGGGTATTCTCGGTGAAATATAAGTCGAATGGGATAGTGGAGAAGTATAAGGCTAGATTGGTTGCTAAAGGCTATACACAAACTTTCGGGATTGATTATCAGGAGACATTTGCTCTCGTGGCCAAGATGAATACAGTCAGGGTCATTTTGTCTGTAGCAGTTGACCTTGATTGGCCATTGAGACAATTTGATGTTAAAAATACCTTTCTTCATGGTGATTTGACAGAGGAAGTGCACATAGATCCGCCTCCAGGATTGACACCTCCAAGAGGTAAAGTGTGTAAGTTGAAAAAGGCCTTGTATGGCTTGAGGCAGTCACCAAGAGGTTTGGTAGGTTAAGTTGTTCAATGAAACGGTATGGTTTCAAGCAAGCCCTAGCAGATCATACTCTATTCTATAAGAAGGATGGCGAGGATATCACATTGCTTCTTGTATATGTTGATGACATTATTGTTATGGGGAATAACAAGAGAGATTGAGAAACTTACGGAATATCTGGCCAAAGTTTGAGATGAAGGACTTGGGTGCTTTGAAATACTTCTTGGGCATCGAGGTATGTCGATCTAAGCAAGGGATTTTCCTTTGACAACGAAAATACATATTGGATCTCTTAGCTGAAACTGGTTACTCAGCATGTGCACTGGTGGACACTCTTATGGAGGTGAACCATGGTTTATCCATTTATCCTGACCAAGTGCCTACAAACAAAGAGAGATATCAAAGGCTTGTTGGGAAGTTGATCTACTTGACTCATACCCGTTCTGATTTATCATGTGCTGTAAGTGTCGTGAGCTAGTTTATGCGTAACCCTAGTGACCATCACATGCATGCAGTAAACTGTATCTTAGCCTATCTGAAATCTTCTCCTGGTAAAGGTCTCTTATTTTCCAAGCAAGGGGCATCTAGTTATTGTGGGATACACAGACTCTAATTTTGCTAGAGCAGGACTGGATAGGAAATTCACAACTGGTTATGTGTCATCTGTTGGTGGCAATTTGGTAACTTGGAGAAGTAAAAAATAGTGTGTGGTATCACTATCAAGTGCTGAAGCTGAGTACCGGGCTGTACACCATGCCATTACCGAGCTTACATGGTTAAAGATTCTTCTGTGTGAGCTTGGGTTTGGATCTAACAAGCCAATGGTACTCTATTGTGATAATAAAGACGCTATTGAAATAGCAAATAATCCAGTACAGAATGATCGAATGAAGCATGTCAAGGTTGATAGGAATTACATCAAAGATAACCTTGAGTCAGGCAACATTGAAATTCCATATATCAAGAGTGTAGACCAACTAGCACACATGACGACACATGCTGTTGCCCGTAGTCCATTCCACACATCACTGTCCAAGTTGCGCATGTGTGATATCTATGCACCAACTTGAGGGGGAGAATTAAATATAGATCCTATACTAGAGTGCTCACTTAGTATTGTTAGGGATCTAATTGTATATTATCTATAAGTTGATATTTGTACATTGTATATATACTCACTGGCAATATGAATGAAACATAATTTTTACTCCCAAAATATAACTGAGGGGGTATGGATTATCCCTGTCAGTTGTCTTGCTTTAACCACTTTCCTTGGATTTACAGTTCTGATAGCTGTTAATTTTTGTTCTCTGCTATCCATCTTTTCACCTTGATTTAATAATTTCTAAATTTGGCCTTTTAAAAAATCAACAGGAAGAGTTGCGTCCTTACTTTTCATTTCCTAAAGTTATGGATGGTCTTTTCAGTCTTGCAAATAAGCTGTTTGGAATCAATATTGAGCCAGCTGATGGTTTAGCTCCGGTATAAATTTCCGTCCTTTCGCTTCTTTCCTTTTTATTTTTTATTTTTTTCCTGGTTGTTGCTTTCCTTTTTCTGTTTATTCCCTCTGATGTAGCCACTATTATCTGTAGGTTTGGCACAGTGATGTTCGATTTTACTGTGTCAATGATTCTTCAGGCAGCCCAATTGCATATTTCTACTTTGATCCATATTCACGTCCATCTGAAAAACAGGGAGGAGCGTGGATGGATGAAGTAGTTGGTCGAAGTCGTGCCTTGTCACAAGATGGTTCCTCTGCTAGGTTGCCTGTTGCCCACATGGTGTGCAACCAAATGCCACCTGTAGGAGACAAACCAAGCCTCATGACATTCCGTGAGGTAAGTGTGTGTATCTGGTTCTTCAATTGAGCAGACCCGAAGTTGGACTATGTTACCAGGTTAGCCTATGCCTTTGCCAGTTCTTTTACTGGAGGCTTCAACCTTGGTAGCAACTCCTGCTTGTAAAGTGGAAAATGAATTATTGTGAAATTTGTTTGACATACAGGATATAACGCGTAGCTGTTGGAGAAGAATTTAATGGAATAATTTTAATTAATCTTCAGACTAAACTAGTGTGGGAAGATCCTGTAGCTTTTGGTGTTTTTGTTTGTTGTTGTTAATGCTGTGAATTGGACCAGCTTCAATCCCATCCGAAGGTCATCTCTGATTTGCCAATCCATAAACCAGTTCTTAATGGGATGTTTGCAAATTTGGTTTGCAAGTGTTCAACTTAGTACACTGAAATTAATAAGAAAAAATAGGAGCACCAATTCTTAGTTAATCTATTTATGTGGGATACCCAGATTCAATAACCTTTGATCTTCTTGACATCGCTGATTACCTTAAGGAGGTGGTATCATATCATATTGTACTTTTGACTATTAGATTGTAATGATGCCTGTAGGTTGAGACAGTCTTCCATGAATTCGGTCATGCTCTTCAACATATGCTAACGAAGCAGGATGAGGGTTTGGTTGCTGGCATACGGAACGTAGAGTGGGATGCTGTAGAATTACCATCTCAATTTATGGAAAATTGGTGCTACCATAGGTAATTGCTTTCCATTGTACTTTTCTGATGAGTGAAAGTCGATATAATTCTATTGCATAAGGTGGATGTCTCCAACACCTATTGAACACTGCGATATGCAATTAGTATCCACATGGCGTATCTTAGTTTTATATATTTCTTAAGTTTTGACATGTTTGTGAGACTTCCCAACACAACTCGGGCAAGTGTCCAGCATGGCACATGGCATCCTCAGCTTATATCACTAAAGTTTCTGACATTTGGTGACATCTTCTTGGTACATCAAAGACAGGAGAAACCCTTTTGTATGAATTTCAGAGAGATTTGTCTCCATCTTGTTAGCTTTGAAATTTCCCTTTTCTTGTTTGACCCTGGTCTATCTATATACTTGAAATAAACATCAGCACATAGCATGCTTTGCTAAGCTTACGGTATGCTTTCTTTTTCTACTTCACTAGACAAAGTTATTTTTATAAAATGATGATTACCTCATCGTTGAATGGCTAACATGAGTGACGGACTAGGAACTGCTTGAAAACAGTGGAAAAAAGGACTGAAGGAGGCTGTGTATTGTTTAATGTATGAATTACAGGAGAAAAACTAGTCTTGGGTGACAGCTAGCTAAACGTATATTATGTAAACTTTTACAAACAGACAAAATAGCAATACAAACTTTACGATTTAACTGCAACAATCCCGTGAGAGATCTACAGATAGTCTTTCCCAACAAGGTATAATTAGCAAATTTATCGAAGTCTAAATTAAATGTCTAAACTAATATATCATTTGTCTTGATATTTTTGAGAGGAAAAGGTGTGGATTCAAACTGAACCATTCAAAAAATAATAGGCTAAAATAATTTCAAGTAAGATGTTGAAGTTATTAATCAAATTTTAAGGATGACCAATATTTTGGAGCTCCTTTATACAGGCAATTCATATCCTTGGTTTCTTGACACTAGTAAGTAACGGACTAGCAGTTATTTTGATGACTTCACTTCTCTCTTGAACATGCTTGAAACCACAAAAATTGATCCCTCTATCCCATATAAAAGAATTTGGAAGGATCATCCCTCAGGTTCTTTCTCATCCAAATCTTGCTTGAATAACCTTTGCCAAACGTTGAGTGCGCCCAATTTTCCCCAATTCAAATTTATTTGGAAGGGTGTGTTGCCTTCAAAAGTGAAAGTATTTGCTTGGTTGGTGTCTTTGGAGAAGGTCAATGCTTATGACTTGCTACAATTGAGAAGGCCTTTTTTGTGTATTTCCCCATTAATCCATTGTGAGTTTGCTAAAGAGATATTGAGTACGATCTTGCACTTATTTGAGGCATTGGGTGCTCTACCAAGAAAGTGGTCAGATTTGATCCTTATTAAATGGTCTTTTGGAGGTAATAGGAAACAAAAAAAATGAGCTTTGGAAACTGCTTGTAATGGAAGCAGCTTGGGTGTTATGGATGGAGAGAAATAGAAGAATTTTCGATAATGCGGAGCGATCTTTAGACGACATTTGGGATAGTATATTATATTTCTCAGGACTATGCGCTAGAGCAGCAGGGATTTTTTGTGATCTAGAAAATTTTTTGTTCCGTTTAGATCCCTTTAGTTTTCTTTGTACCGTTGTACCTATTACAATCTAGACTTTGGTTACTGTTTTTTTGGTGGATAGGTTGCCCACCTGTTTTTTCGTAACTTATTGTTTTCTTTGGCAATAATACATCTTGTTTCTTATAAAAAAAAAAAAAAAAACTGACTAGCAGTGTTCCATAACAACTTATTATTCAATAGTTATCATCTTATTCAATGACTTGATTTGACTTCTCTCAGGTAAAAGGTAATGAGTAATAGTTTCTTGGTCTCTCACAGAAACTTATTTGGCGGGAACACTAAAAATTAATTACTATCACTTGTAAATATTTGTATGGATTTAAAGTAACTGATACCTCATACTAGATATGACTCCGTAAAGTACATATTCAACCATTGTAGTTTGATAAACTTATGCAATTATTGATGAGGTTGCATTCAATGTTGCCAATGTATTTTAGTTCGCTTCTTACTCTATCTGAAATAGCAAGGAATATGACATAGGGTTGCTTATAATGTCAAAGCTGAACTAGTAAGCTTGTGTTTTGGTAAACTACTTTTTCCTTAAAGAAATTATTTTCTTGTTTGAATGGTGATGGGAGACCACAAAGTATGAGGATAATAATGAATAGTAGTTTTGAATGCGTGATTGAACTTAATGTTTACTTTTAATTAGTAGAAAGTTATCTTTAGTGGAAATGAGTTGAAACAAACAGTCGAACACAGGCTAAAACACTCTATTCTCTTTACTATATTACAGGAATAGGTATAACATTTTTTCTTGTACGAGCCTAGCTCCTATAAGTTAGTCTTTTTTATTCTTTTGGTTAAGAGGCCAGGAAATTCCTATATTCCCTTGTTAGTAAAATCAATGTGGCATTGCAACTGTGAAGTGTCAGCCACTGAAATCTGTATCCATCCAATCGTCAAACGATGCTCGGGTTATTGGTTGACCTCTTGCAAATAAATTGTCTGTTTATAATTGTGTTTCACTGTGATGAAATGGAGCGGGTCTTCTCCTTTTTCCTCATGAAAGGTACATCATTTTATGCTTTGTTTTCTTGGGATTTGAGTAGAAAAGTAAACATGGCATAATCCCTTTCTTCTTTAAAGTTTCTCAATTAAAATTGTATTGTAAAACGTTTTAGAGGGTTGCTGATTGATGACGAGCCGTACTTTGGTGTTTTATGGATCCATTTGGACCCCCGATTTGACTGTTTGCTGTTTCAGGGATACCTTAATGAGCATTGGTAAGCATTATGAAACTGGAGAGAGTATTCCTGATGAAATATACAAAAGGCTTCTTGCTGCTAGGACCTTCCGTGCTGGTTCCCTAAATCTTTATCAGGTCTATGCAGCTTCTATTCCATTGTTCCATTGCAGTCTTGTTTTTGGGATGTAAAATAAAATCATCATTTTAGTTGTCATCTCCTGGCCGCCGCTATTATTACTAATGTAGTAATAGTAATAGTAATAGTAATAGTAATAGTAGTAGTAGTAGTAGTTTCACAACACTTTCTGGGTATTTTTGGTATTATATGTGCAACTTGTTTGCCTAGGATTTTGGCTTTCATTTCTAGTGAAGGGTTACATGTGACTTTCAGAGTTCTTTATAATTTTTTTAGGTATCTGCTACTGGTTGAAAATCAGAAAGAATTCGCACATGTATATTTTTGATATCCTGCCTTCTATTTCTGTGGTTCTTGTTATCGTCTATGTTTGCTTTTGTTGAGGGAGATGGAGTAGGGAGTGAAACTAAGTATTGAAACGAAGCTAATACCTAGATCGTTGACAGCCATGATTTACAATCCTCCACAAAATGATATTGTTTTCAGTTTCAATTAGCTTGACAAATTTTTCTTCCTCCTAAAAGTTGGAGCAGGCCTCAACATACACTCAATATTGGAAAAGAGCAGGCCTCAACATACACTCAAAATTGTTGACAAAGCAAACTATTCAGCTACCTGCTGTAAACGCTTCGGTTACATATATATCATTTGAATGTGATCTTCAACACAACCCTTACGGGTAGGATGGGTTCATCTTTTGCATAATTTATTATATGTGTGCAGCAAGATTTAAGAGCTTGTTTGCTACAACTTGTTCAAAATTCATTTTTATCCACCACCATTTTCAAACCCTGCTAGCAAAGAAACCAAAATGCATTTTAACACATTTTTTTCAAATTTCAAATTTGGTCAAACAAATCATATCCATATATCTCTCCACTCATTAAATCTCCACCATCCAACTCTATTCATTCTCTCTCTTCTTACTCATAAAAATACATTAAAATTTATCCGCTAACACCCTCTGACTCATTGTATTGATTTGACAATATATATATATATATGTATCTATCTCAATGGAACATCCAAAAGTCAATTTTTATACAATCTCCATCAAACAAACCCTAAATTTATGTCCTTTGTCTGATCCACTACTATGTGGAAGTGCATCATCTAAAAACTTACTACTAGAGAGGGTCATATAAAACAAAGTATTTGCTTCGTGTTCTATGTTTCAGAGTCTTCTTTTATGTACGGAAGCTGTTAAAAGTGCTTCAACATATAGGCTTTACTCGATATTTTACCAATCATATTGGGTTATTGTATTCTACATGTATATTTTTTCTCCTGCAATCCATTGTTTATCATATTCTTTTCGTTGCCCCATGTCACTATTAGAATTGAGGATTCTCACTCCGTCAATTTGTGAAATATTTGTAGCTAAGAAGTATGATGGAGCAGAAATTTCTTATCAGTTTCCACCTGTTGTAAATTGCAGATTAAATTTGCTACTCTTGATCTTGAGTTGCACACCAAGTATGTTCCAGGTGGTTCAGAGTCAATCTATGATGTTGATCAGAGAGTTAGTAAAAGAACGCAAATACTTCCTCCACTTCCAGAGGATAGGTTCCTTTGCAGTTTCAGTCATATATTTGCAGGTGGCTATGCTGCTGGATACTATAGTTACAAGGTATTTGTCACGAGAAATTGCTGCCTGATTAATTTTAGTTGAAATTTAAAAATCAACTACACCGCTTAATTTGAAAGTTATCATTTAAGAGCTATCTCCCACACTTGCCCTCACATCGCATGTTGACAGTATTTTTTGTAATTTTCTCGTTAAAGTCTAGCTATCAAACATTTCATTTAGCCCTTGTTTGCCACGACTCTTTTTATTTTTTATTTTTCCCCCCTCCAGAAATCAATTCAAACAATGTTTTCCTTATTTTTTAAACGTTATCTTTATCTTTCAACCATACATTCGAAAATCACAGTACTTGAATCAACGACTCCTGCTCAGCGTTGTACCACGTTTGGCACCTTCATATAAGCTTAAGCTTTTAGATTGGGCCATTAAAGAAAAATTCAAATAACTTTCTATCTACATATTCCGGTGGACCCACGAGTACAACGATGGCTATATTCTCCTCTTTTTCCTTACCTATTTATAACAAAATTGTTTATATAAATTGTTGAACACGATGATTATCTTCAAGAAAGCCTCGGATGAATGTCTACTAATAACAACGAATGTCCGTATTTCCATATTTCTGCAGTGGGCAGAGGTGCTCTCAGCTGATGCTTTCTCTGCATTTGAAGATGCTGGATTAGATGATGACAAGGTACAATGAAGTTTCAAAAAAATTGATTGATGCCAAAGTTAGAATTAACGTCACAATTTCTTGTAATTTGGTTTTATCTTTTGATGAATCACCATTCAGTAGAGTTTTCTTTCGTCAAACCAGTTATCATAGATTACAGCTGATTGGTGTGTTGAAACAGGCTGTAGAAGAAACTGGACGTAGATTCCGAGAAACCGTACTTGCTCTTGGAGGTGGAAAATCACCCCTAGAGGTTGGACTGCTTGATGCTATTTCCTCCTCCATTATGAAGATATACCAATTTAAATTGTTGGATTTTGTCTGATTTTTATGATTTATTGCAATTGTGTTGAAATTGTGAGATAGGTTTTTGTGGAGTTCCGAGGGCGGGAGCCTTCTCCAGAGCCACTGCTAAGGCACAACGGGTTGTTACAGGTTGCAGCCTCGCTATGAGTTTTGGTTTGAGTTCAGTGTACACTGGAAGAAACTTTTAGGATATACCCACTAGTTTAAATTTTGTAGTGGTACCATACAGTTGTAGGGCAGAAGCAAATTTAGTAAAATTACTGGTACCAGTGTTAGAGAAGTTGCCATGTATGATGCTTTATGAAAGCCATCGTTTATTGTTATGGTACTTTATGTAATGGCAATGGGTCGGGTTTGGGGTAGGTTAGCCTGACACCGCGAGCTAGAGTTGTCCGAAACCATCCCTAGACCCACGAGTTCTATGGGTGGGTTGGGTCAGGAGGTGGCGCGGGTGATCCCTTAGACCTATAAGTTGACACACAAAGCAATTTTTTTTTTTTTTTCACCTCCTTTTTTTTCAAGCAAATGGTTAATGGGTTATTGGTGACACTTGGTTGTGGACTTGTAGTTTATGAGTTTCGAGTCTTGCTTTTAACAAATGTCCACATTTTTAACTTATATTAAATTTTTTATTAATTTAAAAAATATAAATACGTTTGCAGATAATAGGGCTTGGTTTGGAGCGAGTACATGTTGATTCAGACCTGCCCTTAGAAAATTTGCAGGTTGCAAAATGCCCCCCGGATGCATCCCTGTGACACATTAACTCTCGTTGAGTTAGTCCCATTATGGGTTCGAACCAACGGCTCTGGGATTTGATGGGTAAAATTGTCACCCCTTATATAATATAAATTCAAAGCATTAATGCTTGTTTGTTTGAACCCTTTTTTTCTAAATACCTAAAAGGTAATTTGCACTGTTAAATTAAAATCAAATATCAATATTAATCACGCGTTCATATTATTATTTACATATTTGGTGCCTTGATTGTTCGACTTAAAAGACCTTTTAAAAAAAATTTTATTTGAGAACGACCTAAAAGAATGATTTTTAGAAGTATAAAAGTTACCGAAAGACAGTAATTGCTTACAATTCTATTTTAGTCATTTTAGTTGTACGTGCTTGCTTCTCTACATCAAAATTGTCAGAGTGTTTTATTTATAAGTTTAGAGTATTTCTAGTGTTCGGGGTGGAAAAATTCAAATTTGGGTTTTTCCACTGCTCCCTTACGAACCAAAATAATGTGAAGCGTAAAAAATCCAGATTTTAGTTGATTAGGAATGGAAAAACCACTCTTTTAGATTTTTTCACCTTAGTTTTCTCCTTTCCCTTTCCCTTCCCCCTTTTCCCCCTCACCATTAGAATTGCTCTTAGCGCTAGTGGAAGGGGGAAAAAGGAAGGGGGAAAATGTAAATGGGAAAAGGAGGATTTGACCCATCGTCTACACATTTCCCCCTCCAATGGGTTGGAAATATGGGTCTTTAGACGTGAATGTTATTTGCGTGTAGAAAAAGGGGGAATAAAGCCAAATTTGGATTTTCCCCCTTAGAGCAAAACTTTGTTGGGGAAAAAAAATCTAAGGAGAAAAAACCTAAGGGGAAAAAGTTGGGGGAAAATAAATGAATACGAAATAATGTATGGATTTGTGTAAAACCTATCCACAATGCATTGACAGTAGATCATTATTCTAAATATTAAATTGACATGAAATTTTAACTGTATTTATTATTGTTTATTTTTCTTAAAATTGTCAGGAGTATTTCATCAATAATTATCAATATATAAAAAAGGTACTATTAATGAAAGGGTAATGATAATGATAAATTAAAAAAAGATTGATGATATAATTGCAATAATATGTAAACATTAAGGGCCTTTCAAGTAATAATAATGTGGTGCACTAAAAATAATCTTATGGTGTGAATACAAAATTAATGGAGTTTGATGTTGCGGCAAAGCCAAGCCAAAAAAAAAAAAAAAAAAAAAAAGAAGAATAATACGGACAAAATTATGTCAAAATCGAAACTTTGGTGATGTAGAGTGAAATTACTAAAAGTTTATTCTAATTTTACCCCTCATTAATGTACAATGTAATGGAAATTTTGATGGAAGTAACATAATGTGTGAACATATGAAAGTACAGGGACAAAAAAGAGTGAAAAAGAAGAATGGGGATATAATTGTATCAAATTTGAAAGTTTGGGGAAGTTAAGTCGAATTTACCGAAATTAATTTTGTTTGTTAATTGTTTTTATAAATATATTTGAGATAAATGACTTTTGTTTAAAATACCAATTGAGATATAGTAACTTGTATCTAATCCGCCTCTAATCACGGCACCTAGGGCACTCCATGAATTAGAATACTTACGTCAACTAATATACGACTCTTTCTGACCTTTCAACGGCTTTCCTTGTAGCCAAACATCGGTCTAGAGCCTTTATGACGTAAATAGAGTAGGAAGGCTTTTTACTGCGGATTAAATAATGCTTTTCTACTATACTCAATATGAAATACGTTCATGATTTTAGAAAATACGATATTGGAAAATGCAAATTTGTACAAAGAAAGATCTTTTATTTTTATAAACAAGAAAGAGAGATTACAAAAGAATATACAAAGAACAAACTGTACAGAATAGGGGAATACCTTACATACTGAACGTATAAAACATGAGATTTCCCGTTCGGGAATCCCCAAAAACTAGTTACAAAAACTTTGGATTGAGATTTTCTATACTAATTGGTTCGGGATACAAAAGAATGAAGAATTTCAACACATGAAAAACTTCATTGATCAAGAGGGTTTTTGTTGCTCTTCTGAATGTGCTTGAGTTGTGTTGTGTGTCCTTCTATCTTTTGAAATGGATCTTTATATAGAAAATCCGGGAGCGGAGTAACATTATTGCTTGTCCACGCGTCTGGCGGAGAATGGAAGTCTGGATTACTGATAAGTGCTATCGTTCACGTGGCCTTCTTTTTTATCTGAAGAGAATCTGGCTACAGTACTTTGTCTGAGAAAGTCAAAAAGAGACAATTATGCAGCTGTTAATGCGTCTGATCGTCATTGCTTACGTCTGGATGAAATCTGGGTCTTTGCTACGTGTCAAAATTATGTCGCTCAATTGTGTCGGCAGAATAATGACCATCTGAGATATTATCGTCTACATCATTTGAACTACTGGTCTCCATTGTATCTTCAACTATTGGGCTTTTGGGCCGTTTTGGAGGATCCATTAATATGTCTTTACATTGTTTTAATTCTTTAAGGGCCTCCTGTACTGCTTTCTGGACTTGTTCTTTTATAGAAAGCTGGATATCAACTGGGGGAGAAACAGGCTGTTTGGCTAACTCGAATTGGGCTTATTGTAAAATGGCTAAAAAGTCTGGTGTTTGGGCTAAGTCTGTTTGTGATTGTGAATTCTGGCTAAAATACTGGTTTTCTGCCTGGTTTTCTAAACTAATGGGCTGGCTTTCTATAATGGGTCTTTTATCAGGATTTTTGGTCTGGTCTATTATAGCTGGATCTGGATTGGTATAAGAAGGAGTATATTTAACTAAGTAATCGAATTTACCACTGGGTTGGCCCAAAGTATCCCAGCGTTCTGGGTTATGATATTTGAAGTAGTCTGATGGGCCGTGTTTAGTAGAAGAATCAATAGTCTTCTGAGTCTGTTGAGCTTTTGGCAAGCCCATAGCCTTCTCAGGATTTGATTTGTCTTTACCATCAGCCTGTTCTGATGGACTAGCTTCTAGTTTAAAGGGCCTAGAAGTGCCAATGGTATTCGTTGGAGAATACCCACCCCTCTCCATATTAAATTGGGTTGGAGATACACCCTTAGACTTTGGAGTAGCAAGTTCCAAATTTATTTTTTCTCTTTCCAAATATGCTGTGTATTTTTGTAACATCTCGCGTTCTTTTCTAAGTTTAAAATTATCATTATTTAAAATATTATAATTCTGTTTTAAACTTTCACAATGGTCACAAAATAAAATCTTTTTATCAGAATCTTTGGCTATAGAATATTCTAACTTTGGTGGTTTGAAATTGCGTAAAGAAGGAGAAATATAGAAATTTGGGCCTAAAATCTGTCTGGCTGAATTTAAAGCTTCTTCGAAATCATCAAAACCTTTATATTGAGGAACAGAAACTCCTTGAGTACTATCTAATACTTCAACATATGAATGAAAAAGTCCTACAGTCTTGCCTCTAGTAACTACATAGTAATTCTATTTCTTCTTATTATTATTAAAGTGCTCTGCTAAAGAATTTAAACATGCAAGAAAATATTTTCTATCTTTGGGATCTCTTTGTAAGATATCCATAAATTATCGAGTAAACATTTTTCTTCTTTAGATAGAGTCAGAATATGGGACCTGAACTCTAAAAGAAATATTACTATTAGGAAAGGTTAAGAGTTCAGACACTGAATCTAAGTTTGTCCTGACTATATGGAGGTCTTGGTAAAGGAATTTCGTCACGCATAGCTTCCTGGTGGAAATCCTGGTCTTGGAGGTGTTCTACTCATTTTGTTAAAAGTCGATATATATGAGTTAAATTGGGTTAGAAGAATTAAAAACAAGGTTGTTGTTAGTAAAATAATTAGTGAAACAAAAATTCAAAAGTCTCCTTACTAATAAAATTTGTATTAAAACAATTAATTAATAATGCTAAAATCCTTGTTAGTTTTACAATTTCTTGACCGTGTAAATATATATAAGTCCTAACTACCCTAGGAGGAGGTATATTCTGAGAAAGACAGTGATTGTAAATTCCTAAGTATAAATTATGTTGTATTCTATTCTGATATAGATCTTTTTCTAATTTACATTTTTTATCTAAAAGCTGTTTTATTAAGTGGAAATTATCTGGAAACAAAGTAGCCATCCTGCAAAAAGAAATGAAAGAAAGATTTTAATTAAAAACTTTTTAAAAAATAAAGACTAAATCTTTATTTATATAAACTTGTGATTTTAAAAGATTATTTGCTATATGAAGCTTCTTTTCTACTAACTGTATTCTAGCTAAGATCTTTGTTGCTTTTGAATCGATGATAGGGCTAGGTATGCCAGAGTTCCTACGGTAAACAGTATTATTCCATAAGTCTTCTAGTTGCAATCTGTCTTGGGTAAGAAGGTATTCTAGTTCTTTTATTCTCTTAGGTATAAGGTATCTTTGGTGTAATGTTAACTGATTTGATATACTAGAACTAGGAGAGCTACTCATTATATTTGTGTTCTAAAATCTGTTCTAACTCATAAAGGGTCAACTGTCTTTGTCTAAAACCTTTGTTAATAAGTTCTATTTTCCTTATAGCTGTATTTAAACGAGAATAATTTATTCCTACTGCTTCTTGTGTTAATTTTAAAGTTCTAGACTGACTATGTTCTAATTCTTTATCTATTCGAGTATGAAAGGTCTTTATCATTTCCTTCAAATAATCATGATACTCAATTGTTCCTAGTCTCAGGTAGAATAACCGTAAATAAAGTTCTTCAGTAATAGGAATTATCTTATCTTCTGGTTGAGGATGATCCTGACTACTGCTGCTCTCGTCCATTCCTGATATAATATGGGGTCTGTATTAATCTTCTATAAATGTACTAGGTCTAGGGGGTAAATTAGTCGAAAATATTATTTCCCAATCTTCTGTTGTATAATATTCTTTATCTAAACATTCTTCTATTTTCATTAAAATCTTATTACAAAATTCTTGTTGTTTCATTAATGGTATACCTTCTTTTTCTATAATAGGGTCTAATTTTCCTAGTCTTCTTCTTTTCTATTATTTTATTCCAAAGGTCAGTTTATCTCGCCAATTTATGTTATTATAAAGAGTAGTAATTCTATAGTATTGATTAGAAATTTGTCTTCGCTTCTTCTATATTCATTTGACGGGTAATTCATTGTTCTTTGTAAGCATTAATCCACTTAAAATGTCTGCGGCAGTATTATCTTTTCCTTTTATATGTTCAATTTCTATTTTTACACCTGTGTTAACTAGCCTGTCTAAAAATGTCATCCATCTTCTTCTACTGCTTCTTTTGCTATTAGTATTTTTGTAAAACTTTACAATTGCTTAACAATCTGTTCTTAAGGTTATTTCTTTTTTGGATATAATAAATAATTCAAAACTATCTAAAGCATATGTTATAGCTAAGAGTTCAGCATCTATACTGGAGATTTCACCTTTTTCTTTATAGGTTCCACTACTGTATCTACAAATTTTTTCTAAATTCTTCTCAGCATATTTATGAGGTTTACAAAGTAAAATTGCTCCCCATCCTTGTTCACATCCGTCCGTTTCTATAATTAAATAGTCTGTTTCTAATGGTAAAGCGAGTTCTGGTAATGATTTAATCATTTCTTTTATTTTTTGTACTATTTTAATATCTTCAGAATTAAAATATCGTTGTCCTTTTAGAGATGTTTTACTATATAAGGGTCCTGCTATTTTTCCTAGATTTTTTAGAAATGGTCTAGCATAATTAATTAATCCTAAAAATTTTTGCAGTTATTTTAAGTCTTCTAATTTATCTGGAAAACCTAAGGCTTTTTGTGCTATATGAGGTTGTAATTTAATTTTGCCTTCTCCTATATTTATTCCTAAGAAATCTATGTAGGTCTTAAACAATTGCATCTTTTTCTGGCTTATGATTAAACCGTGATTAATAAATTCTGAGAATACTCTCTATAGATGTCCTCGATGTTCTTTTTTGTTTTTACTAAATACTAATATGTCATCTATATAAACAATAACAAAATTACTATATTTATTAAAGATGTCTTCCATTTTTCTCTGAAATATGCTAGGTGCATTTTTTAATCCAAAGGACATTACTAACCATTCGAAGTGTCCTTCTGGACAAGTAAAAGCAGTCCAAGCAATGCTGTTAGGATGCATTTTAACTTGTCAAAATCCACTTTTGAGGTCAAATTTACTAAATATTTTACAACCTTGTATCTTATTAATTAGGACATTCTTATCTGGGATGTTGTAAGCATCGTCTACAGTATTATCATTAAGTCTTTTGTAATTAATTACCATCCTACTCTTTCCTCTAGCTATTTCAGCATGGTTTCTTACTATAAATGCAGCTGATCTATGAGGGCTACTAGATCTTCTTATAACTCCTATCTTTAATAGTTCATTAATATGCATCTTAAAATCTTCAATATCTGCATTAGTGGCTTCAATGTTTTTTGTCTTAATTATATATTCTGGTTTTTTATTATTAAATTACAAACTACTTTGTCTTTATCCCAATATTTTAATAGGTCTTCACCTAAAATTCCCATTTGTTCTAATTTAGAAATTAAGTGGTTTATGTGTTCTTCTGTAACAAGATTTATGTACGCTAACAGACCAGTAGTTCAAATGATGTAGACGATAATATCTCAGATGGTCATTATTCTGCCAACACAATTGAGCGACATAATTTTGACACGTAGCGAAGACCCAGATTCCATCCAGACGTAAGCAATGACGATCAGACGCATTAACAGCTGCATAATTGTCTCTTTTTGACTTTCTCAGTCTATTAGGTTCCAGTTTATCGTACTACTCTTGCTCTGATACCAATAAAAAGGAGGAGGGGGTTACCTGATATATATTTTGTGCCTTGATCGCCTTTGTTGTTTGATTTTCAATTTAACTTAATACCTACTAAGTACTCTCTCATGTAGATTATACCTTCCTTTATGTATGATGTTCCCCAAATTTTATTTATTTATTTTTTTTGAAAATACCAATTGAGATATAGTAACTTGTATCTAATCCGCCTCTAATCACGGCACCTAGGGCACTCCATGAATTAGAATACTTACGTCAACTAATATACGACTCTTTCTGACCTTTCAACGGCTTTCCTTGTAGCCAAACATCGGTCTAGAGCCTTTATGACGTAAATACAGTAGGAAGGCTTTTTACTGCGGATTAAATAATGCTTTTATAATATACTCAATATGAAATACGTTCATGATTTTAGAAAATACGATATTGGAAAATGCAAATTTGTACAAAGAAAGATCTTTTATTTTTATAAACAAGAAAGAGAGATTACAAAAGAATATACAAAGAACAAACTGTACAGAATAGGGGAATACCTTACATACTGAACGTATAAAACATGAGATTTCCCGTTCGGGAATCCCCAAAAACTAGTTACAAAAACTTTGGATTGAGATTTTCTATACTAATTGGTTCGGGATACAAAAGAAATGAAGAATTTCAACGCATGAAAAACTTCATTGATCAAGAGGGTTTTTGTTGCTCTTCTGAATGTGCTTGAGTTGTGTTGTGTGTCCTTCTATCTTCTGAAATGGA
This sequence comes from Jasminum sambac, assembly GCA_018223645.1. Lineage (NCBI taxonomy): Eukaryota > Viridiplantae > Streptophyta > Magnoliopsida > Lamiales > Oleaceae > Jasminum > Jasminum sambac. The sequence goes on from CP073643.1 coordinate 39,608,563, forward strand.
TCTTTATATAGAAAATCCGGGAGCGGAGTAACATTATTGCTTGTCCACGCGTCTGGCGGAGAATGGAAGTCTGGATTACTGATAAGTGCTATCGGTCACGTGGCCTTCTTTTTTATCTGAAGAGAATCTGGCTACAGTACTTTGTCTGAGAAAGTCAAAAAGAGACAATTATGCACCGCACGCGCCTGATCGCTATTGCTTACGCCTGGATGGAATCTGGTCTTTGCTACGTGTCAAAATTATGTCGCTCAATTGTGTCGGCAGAATAATGACCATCCGAGATATTATCGTCTACATCATTTGAACTACTGGTCTCCATTGTATCTTCAACTATTGGGCTTTTGGGCCGTTTTGGAGGATCCATTAATATGTCTTTACATTGTTTTAATTCTTTAAGGGCCTCAGATCGCTTTTGACTTGTTCTTTTATAGAAAGTCGATATCAACCGGGAGAAACAGCCGCTTGGCTAACTCGAATTGGGCTTATTGTAAAATGGCTAAAAGTCTTGTGTTTGGGCTAAGTCTGTTTGTGATTGTGAATTCTGGCTAAAATACTGGTTTTCTGCCTGGTTTTCTAAACTAATGGGCTGGCTTTCAATAATGGGTCTTTTATCAGGATTTTTGGTCTGGTCTATTATAGCTGGATCTGGATTGGTATAAGAAGGAGTATATTTAACTAAGTAATCGAATTTACCACTGGGTTGGCCCAAAATATCCCAGCGTTCTAGGTTATGATCTTTGAAGTAGTCTGATGGGCTGTGTTTAGTAGAAGAATCAACAGTCTTCTGAGTCTGTTGAGCTTTTGGCAAGCCCATAGCCTTCTCAGGATTTGATTTGTCTTTACCATTGGGCGCGCTTGTCGCGGCGCGCCAAAATTTATTTTATTTCCTTACTCGGTTTCAAAACTACAAATTAATGTAGAAGTGGTAAGTAAGGGTCGAACCCAAGAGGAACGGTGTTTAATCTAGTTGTTTTTATCAATTAATATAGAAAATGGGGGTTTTGTGAAGTTGAATGCAATTCGAAAATAAAATTACAAAATAAAAGATATGAAAATGAAACAATTGAAGATATATCTAGTTATCGGGTTCGGTTGTGTCAACATCTTGTGTTTATCTTTCCCATGCAACGTGTACTATCCCTTCTTCAATTTATCAACTCTCAATTAACCAAGAAGCTCTGATTAACGAATTCTTCCTTAAGTGTATTAAATTAAAGTGAGTTCTTTAACTTAACATCTAACTATTGGATAATCCTAAACAAGTTCTTAGGATTTAATGCAATGCTAGTGTGAAATGAATAAGAAGAATGAGTTGAATTAGATGATTAATCTCACAAACTTGAATTAATACATCTAAGTTGATTTATTAACAAATATGCACGACATTCGCTTGCTACACGTGGATTGGAATCTAGTGACAATTACGGATCAAAAGTTCCAATCCTAGCACATAACTTGAACTTAAAGATTAATTGATTCAATTGGCCAAAGTGAATGCAATAATCACATAAATTCAAAACGGGTTTAAAAGCATAACAAATCAACAAATTGAAGTAGAGGAATAGATAAAACGTTAGCAAAGAGTTAGAAAAGATAACAACATGATAATTGAACACAACGTCCCTCGAACTAGATAGAGAAGTCTAACTACTCATATTAGCGGGTATCACCATCGCTATATGATAGATTATACTTCACTATCTCAAGTAATATATACAAACTATAGAAATCACGTAAATAATGCTAAGAATTAAATAGAGAAATCTAACTACTCATATATGCGGGTTAAATACTTATAACGCAGAACTGTATCACCTCTCGCAATATATGAGAAATTATCTTTCCCAAACATGAAAATAAAAGAAGAAGAGAAATTAGTGAAGAAATACTCCGTTAATCATATTCACTACCAAGTATCGTCGATTGATTTTTCGAACCTATATTTAGGTTCTTACTCACTCAATATGAAAAACTAAGAGCTTTCAAGCTACAACTAAGAACAAATGATGAAGAGAAATTTATTGAGGAGAAAGTTGGAGAGAATCACAAGCCAATTCTCTACAAGTTGTGTGATTCAAGTTCTGAAACGCTTCTATTTATAGGCAAAATATTACACCAAAAAATATTAAAAATCATAAAAGCTCTTCCTTCACGAAATTTATCGCAGGCCAGATTGCTTTTATCTCTAAGAAGTCAAGAAAATACCAAAAACACGCTTTATGGTAGGTGGAGTCCGGCCATTGGTCAAAATCTGCAATGGTGCCAGCGCGTGGACTCGAGTGGTCGCAAGACGCCGACTCGAAAGTCACGCCACGATTCGCGCTTAGTCACCGCTGCCGCGAACGGGAGGCCAGGGACGGTTGCAGCGTGACTCGATCACTGGCGCGGTGACTCGAGTCACTTGCGGCGCTGATCGAGATGATCGGGCGTGACTCAATCACTTATACCGACTGATCACGTATGCGCTGACTGAGTCACCCGAGTCACCCAGAAATTGCACACCAAGTCCCTCAACTTTTGAATGTTGTTCATTTTGGTCCTTGAGAAATTGCATTTTGGTCCTCCAACTTTTGAAAAGTTTCACTTTGGTCCCCGCACTTTTGAAAAGTTGCAGCTTGGTCCCCAACAGCTTGGTTTTGACGCTTTAGTCCTTTTTCTTCAAACGGCCATAACTTTCACTAGGAAACTCCGATTTGCGATCCGAAAAGAGTGTAGGAATCCTCTTTTGATGTTCTTCGACTTTAGCACAAGAAAAATTGTAAAAACAACTTTTCATAAAATTACTTCGGAGGTCCTCCATCTTTGATTCGCTTGCCTTTTTGGTCCCGAGTTTCCATTTTCACTTTATTTTCATCCATTTTGACTCCTTTTGATTCTTTGTGACCCTAAAAACCACAATAAAGGAAAAACACATAAAACGGAACATATAAAACTAATAAACACACAAATACATAAAATAGAAGAGTTATTTAAGTGCTTTTCTAGCACTTATCAACCATCAGCCTGTTCTGATGGACTAGCTTCTAGCTTAAAGGGCCTAGAAGTGCCAATGGTATTCGTTGGAGAATACCCACCCCTCTCCATATTAGATTGGGTTGGAGATAAACCCTTAGACTTTGGAGTAGCAAGTTCCAAATTTATTTTTTCTCTTTCCAAATATGCTGTGTATTTTTGTAACATCTCGCGTTCTTTTCTAAGTTTAAAATTATCATTATTTAAAATATTATAATTCTGTTTTAAACTTGCACAATGGTCACAAAATAAAATCTTTTTATTAGAATCTTTGGCTATAGAATATTCTAACTCTGGTGGTTTGAAATTGCGTAAAGAAGGAGAAATATAGAAATTTGGGCCTAAAATCTGTCTGGCTGAATTTAAAACTTCTTCGAAATCATCAAAACCTTTATATTGAGGAACAGAAACTCCTTGAGTACTATCTAATACTTCAACATATGAATGAAAAAGTCCTACAGTCTTGCCTCTAGTAACTACATAGTAATTCTATTTCTTCTTATTATTATTAAAGTGCTCTGCTAAAGAATTTAAACATGCAAGAAAATATTTTCTATCTTTGGGATCTCGGTTGTAAGATATCCATAAATTATCGAGTAAACATTTTTCTTCTTTAGATAGAGCTGTAATATGGGACTGAACTTTAAAAGAAATATTACTATTAGGAAAGGTTAAGAGTTCTGTATTACCGAATCTAAGTTTGTCTGGACTATATGGAGGTCTTGGTAAAGGAATTTCGCCTGCTACATAGCTTCCTGGTGGAAATCCTGGTCTTGGAGGTGTTCTACTCATTTTGTTATAAGCTGATATATATGAGTTAAATTGGGTTAGAAGAATTAAAAACAAGGTTGTTGTTAGTAAAATAATTAGTGAAACAAAAATTCAAAAGTCTCCTTACTAATAAAATTTGTATTAAAACAATTAATTAATAATGCTAAAATCCTTGTTAGTTTTACAATTTCTTGACCGTGTAAATATATATAAGTCCTAACTACCCTAGGAGGAGGTATATTCTGAGAAAGACAGTGATTGTAAATTCCTAAGTATAAATTATGTTCTATTCTATTCTGATATAGATCTTTTTCTAATTTACATTTTTTATCTAAAAGCTGTTTTATTAAGTGGAAATTATCTGGAAACAAAGTAGCCATCCTACAAAAAGAAATGAAAAAAAGATTTTAATTAAAAACTTTTTCAAAAATAAAGGCTAAATCTTTATTTATATAAACTTGTGATTTTAAAAGATTATTTGCTATATGAAGCTTCTTTTCTACTAACTGTATTCTAGCTAAGATCTTTGTTGCTTTTGAATCGATGATAGGGCTAGGTATGCCAGAGTTCCTACGGTAAACAGTATTATTCCATAAGTCTTCTAGTTGCAATCTGTCTTGGGTAAGAAGGTATTCTAGTTCTTTTATTCTCTTAAGTATAAGGTATCTTTGGTGTAATGTTAACTGATTTGATATACTAGAACTAGGAGAGCTACTCATTATATTTGTGTTCTAAAATCTGTTCTAACTCATAAAGGGTCAACTGTCTTTGTCTAAAACCTTTGTTAATAAGTTCTATTTTCCTTATAGCTGTATTTAAACGAGAATAATTTATTCCTACTGCTTCTTGTGTTAATTTTAAAGTTCTAGACTGACTATGTTCTAATTCTTTATCTATTCGAGTATGAAAGGTCTTTATCATTTCCTTCAAATAATCATGATACTCAATTGTTCCTAGTCTCAGGTAGAATAACCGTAAATAAAGTTCTTCAGTAATAGGAATTATCTTATCTTCCTCAAGTTGAGGATGATCCTGACCATCACGCTTCTCGCCCATTCCTCGATATAATATGGGGTCTGTATTAATCTTCTATAAATGTACTAGGTCTAGGGGGTAAATTAGTCGAAAATATTATTTCCCAATCTTCTGTTGTATAATATTCTTTATCTAAACATTCTTCTATTTTCATTAAAATCTTATTACAAAATTCTTGTTGTTTCATTAATGGTATACCTTCTTTTTCTATAATAGGGTCTAATTTTCCTAGTCTTCTTCTTTCTATTATTTTATTCCAGTGCTGGTTTATCTGCCAATTTATGTTATTATAAAGAGTAGTAATTCTATAGTATTGATTAGAAATTTGTCTTCGTTCTTCTATATTCATTTGACGGGTAATTCATTGTTCTTTGTAAGCATTAATCCACTTAAAATGTCTGCGGCAGTATTATCTTTTCCTTTTATATGTTCAATTTCTATTTTTACACCTGTGTTAACTAGCCTGTCTAAAAATGTCATCCATCTTCTTCTACTGCTTCTTTTGCTATTAGTATTTTTGTAAAACTTTACAATTGCTTAACAATCTGTTCTTAAGGTTATTTCTTTTTTAGATATAATAAATAATTCAAAACTATCCAAGGCATATGTTATAGCTAAGAGTTCAGCATCTATACTGGAGATTTCACCTTTTTCTTTATAGGTTCCACTACTATATCTACAAATTTTTTCTAAATTCTTCTCAGCATATTTATGAGGTTTACAAAGTAAAATTGCTCCCCATCCTTGTTCACATCCGTCCGTTTCTATAATTAAATAGTCTGTTTCTAATGGTAAAGCGAGTTCTGGTAATGATTTAATCATTTCTTTTATTTTTTGTACTATTTTAATATCTTCAGAATTAAAATATCGTTGTCCTTTTAGAGATGTTTTACTATATAAGGGTCCTGCTATTTTTCCTAGATTTTTTAGAAATGGTCTAGCATAATTAATTAATCCTAAAAATTTTTGCAGTTATTTTAAGTCTTCTAATTTATCTGGAAAACCTAAGGCTTTTTGTGCTATATGAGGTTGTAATTTAATTTTTCCTTCTCCTATATTTATTCATAAGAAATCTATGTAGGTCTTAAACAATTGCATCTTTTTCTGGCTTATGATTAAACCGTGATTAATAAATTCTGAGAATACTCTCTATAGATGTCCTCGATGTTCTTTTTTGTTTTTACTAAATACTAATATGTCATCTATATAAACAATAACAAAATTACTATATTTATTAAATATGTCTTCCATTTTTCTCTGAATTATGCTAGGTGCATTTTTTAATCCAAAGGACATTACTAACCATTCGAAGTGTCCTTCTGGACAAGTAAAAGCAGTCCAAGCAATGCTGTTAGGATGCATTTTAACTTGCCAAAATCCACTTTTGAGGTCAAATTTACTAAATATTTTACAACCTTGTATCTTATTAATTAGGACATTCTTATCTGGGATGTTGTAAGCATCGTCTACAGTATTATCATTAAGTCTTTTGTAATTAATTACCATCCTACTCTTTCCTCTAGCTATTTCAGCATGGTTTCTTACTATAAATGCAGCTGATCTATGAGGGCTACTAGATCTTCTTATAACTCCTATCTTTAATAGTTCATTAATATGCATCTTAAAATCTTCAATATCTGCATTAGTGGCTTCAATGTTTTTTGTCTTAATTATATATTCTGGATTTTTTATTATTAAATTACAAACTACTTTGTCTTTATCCCAATATTTTAATAGGTCTTCACCTAAAATTCCCATTTGTTCTAATTTAGAAATTAAGTGGTTTATGTGTTCTTCTGTAACAAGATTTATGTACGCTAATTCTGTATTAATAAAAGAAAAATTTGTTTCTATCAACTGTTGGCTTACTTCATCGATATCTAATTCGGATTCTAAGTCTATAAATGGTTCTGTTTCCGTAAGGAGTTGACAAGCATAGTCTTCTTTACAAGGGCAAGGTTTTGTGGGTTTTTTAGTAGAAGGAGGGTATCCACCACACTTCTCAGCGCATTCTGATGGTTGGGAGTGAGGAAAAACAGGAGAGAACAGGGTATGTTTTTGGAGGGAAATGTAGTCTTTACTAATAGTAACACAGCCATTGTCTTTTAAAATAAAACTTAATCCTAAAATAAAATCCGCACCTGTGTAAGTAAAAGGTCTAATCCAAGTATCATTAGCAGGTAATGTATATTCTTTACTAAGACCACAGTTGGTTTCAAAGCTAACTTTACTATTTGGTTGGAGGAGTTCTGTATATCTATAATATTTACCATCCATTTGTTGGGCTTCGATTGGGTTCTTGGCAAGTGTAATATATTTCTGGGGTACTAATTTTTTATTTAATAAACAGTTTGTACATCCTGAATCTAAGACTCCTAAACATGTGATAAAATAGTTTTCTATTCTAATTTGACATTTTAGTTTTATAGTAGATAGTCTTTCTGTGTTACAGATTGTTTGTATTAATTCAGTTGTTTCTTCATCTTCTGCCTCTAGTTTTTGTTTTCCTTTAACATGATATTCTAATAGTTCTATCTTTTTATGTATTAATTTCTGTGTATCCTCTAATGTTTCAATTCTCTTCCGTAAAATTTTTATTTCTTGCTTATCTATCTCCGCTAAAGTCTCGATTTCTGATTGAGTTAAGTCTTCTAAATGAATTCCGTTATTAGTTAAACATTTTGTACAAGCTTCTAGATAACAATTAATACACTTGGCTCTTAATAAAATGAAAGGGTAGAGATTGCATATGTAACAAGGAACATTGTCATTTCCCATTTGTTTTTTCCAATTATGTTGACAATCGTCTTCTGTATTTACTAACTCTGTATATTCTGTGTTAAGATTATTAAACATTAAGTCTTTTTCCCTAATAAATTCTTGAACAAAACTGAAATCTTCGTTATCACTATCTGTTTGTTCATTAGTGTCTAATTCTTCAATTGTTACAATACTATAAATGGATTCAGTGTCTGAAATACATTCATCTACACAGATTAGATCTTCATTAACATTTTCTATTAAATTTGTCTTTTTATCATTAAAGTTTGTATTCTTTTTTGGGCAGTTTCTTGCTAAATGATCTGGGCTATTACAAATATAACAATTTAACCTTTGCTTATATTGTCTATTTGGTTGAAATTTTCTAACATGTTTTTGCTGATCTAGGTAAGGTTTTCTCTTATTGGACTTTCGTAAATAGTATTGTTTTTTAGGTAGTTTTCTCTTATTCTTTCTATATGGTTTGACTTCCTTTTTGGGTTTATTATTTATACCATAAGTCTGTGGAGTAAACATATCTTTGCAAAATTGAAAATCTGTTTGTTTAAGTTGTTTTTGAATTTGAAGTTCGATACATTTTTCTTCTAAACATCTTACTACATGTATGGCTCTAGTCCCGATTGCCCATTTTTCGTCTGGATATTGTTTTACATTTTTTAAATTATTCCATTTATTAGTTATTTCTATTCCCAATTCGCCTGGTAGCTTATGAAAGAGTTTTTGTCCTAGTTCTTGATTATATGTATTACCAGAAATTGTATGTAGATAAACATAATGTAATAAGAATTGTTTTACTTCCTTTCCACTAGTCCAGTTATAAAGATTAAGTTGTTCTAATTCTCTTAAAGATTTCTTTTGAGTTCCCATTTGTCCTGAATTAGGATCTGTTCCAGTTATAATATTTTGGATAGTATTTACAAAATTATAGGGATTTGGTCCAGCTTCTAATAATCTATTGTATTCTGTGTTTAATTCTTTCTTGTAAGATTCCCACATAGCTTTTACACTTTCTCCTAAAAATGTTTCTAAATATCTATACATTTCATCTGTTTTAAGGTCATAGTTAACGTCTTTAAATCGTCTGAAATAGTCTGAAATTATAGCATTTTTCCATACTTCTAAAACATTTGTCCAATTTTGTGGGTCATGTGCTGTGAGGTTTAAAATCTAGGCTTTAGCTTCTGTCTGAAATATTATTGGTTGTTCTAATGGTCTAACAGCTCCTTTTGAAACATATCTATAACCAGTTGGTGGTTCTTTATATCTAGAATAAGGGATTCTTGAAGGATTGTCTATAGAGGTAACATATCCTACAGGTATTGCCTGATCAAAGGGCGTTTTATGTGTAGTAAAAACATTTCTATTTGTAGTTTCTTCTTCATCTACAAATTCTTTTGGAGTACTGTAATCTGTATTAGCAAGAGATAAATTATCAATAATTTCATCTTCTCCTAGATTTACTTCTTCGTTTTCTTCATCTAGTATGTTGTCTATTAAATCATTACCTATTCTAATATTTTGTTCATTATCATAGTATAGGTATTCATATTCTGAAATCTGACCTGTCTGGTATAAGTTTTCTTCTAAAAGTAATAAGTCTTTAGGTTCTAATTTTAGTTGCAATTCTTTAGGATATAAAATCTTATCTGCTACTGTTTCTACTAAATTTGTATCATAATTACTCTCGGTTTCATCTTCTGTCTCATTATTAGGGATGGTTGTATAGTCTCAGAATCTTAAACTTGTTCTTCCAAATTTGTTTCTATAAGTAATAGCTTCTTTTGGTGCTAGTGTTTGATTTTTCTTTTCTAAGAATTTATCTATATCCCAATCTTTTCCTGCTAATTCTTCACTAGAAATTTCTACTGGTTTTACCATAATAATTCCTTTACTACTGGCTAGCTCGACTACTTTATCAGTAAATATTCGATACCTAGCTCCTCAAAGTATTGAACATCTTCCTAAGATTCCTATGGCAATTATTAAATTATCTCCTGTTACTACGTTTTCGTATCCTTTTGTTTGAATTTCTATTTTAATATGTTTAGTAAAATCTGGTATATTGAGAGTAATATCTGGACTACAATAAATAAGACCTCTATTTTTGTTCATATCAACTTCACTACTGGCTATCATACTCTGCTCGATGTCATCTATCCTTTTGTCAAAAATAGTTACTAAGACTTTTCCACCCATATTCTTTCTCATCTGTCCTTTCACTCCTATAGCTATTAATCCTATATGAATAAAATTATATTTTTTGTTAAGAAGTTCTCGCTTCTCCTCATGAGAAATAACATTTAATACTTTATGTTGGTCTTTAATGCATTGTACTGAAAGTTCTTGGCTATGTTTGAAAAACTGGGTTGAATTTTCAAAATATCCTTTGTTATATAAAGTCTCGGGTTTCAAAAGATGTAAGCCTTGTGTCTGAAATAGTTGTTGATCTTGTTCTGGATTAATTAATTCTTCTATAGTATTGTTATATTTTTCTTTTTTACTTAACACTCTTTCTAACAGGTTCTTCGGCCTAAGGGAAACGAATAACCTGGTATTACTGGATTCTCCTTGATGAGTCATTCGGAGTCGCTAAAAGGTTCCTGGTATTGTATAAAATTAAAGCCTTTTGAGTCTGATGTTGTAGGTTTGTCCTTTAATGACAAATTTTTAATTTGGTCTGTAATTTTAGTAACGAGTTCAAGTACTTCGGTAGTAGATCCTTTTTCTGTTTTTCCTAATGTTTTATGCAATTTTTGTAGTTCTTCTAAAGTCTGACCAAGCAATGGTGTCTGTATCTTACTAGTACTTTTCTTATTTAGGATGACGGTATTCTGGTCTTTAATATAATCAAAGTTTTTATGTAATTCTGAAATAGTTTTATTTAAATTAATTAGGTTGTCTTCTATAATTACTAATTTTTGAGCTAGGTGATTAACACCGTTAATTAAAAGATCTATTAAACTATTCTGAGAAGGATCTGCCGAATATAAACTATGCTTATGGTCTTTATCAAAATTACAAGCAATCTTAAACGTACTATCTGGTATAGGACTAGCTCTGAAATGAGGAACAAAATCTAATCCTAGACTAATTAAACTAAGTCTATTAGGTTCCAATTTATCGTACTGCTCTTGCTCAGACGATCAATGAAGTTTTTCAGGTGTTGAAATTCTTCATTTCTTTTGTATCCCGAACCAATTAGTATAGAAAATCTCAATCCAAAGTTTTTGTAACTAGTTTTTGGGGATTCCCGAACGGGAAATCTCATGTTTTATACGTTCAGTATGTAAGGTATTCCCCTATTCTGTACAGTTTGTTCTTTGTATATTCTTTTGTAATCTCTCTTTCTTGTTTATAAAAATAAAAGATCTTTCTTTGTACAAATTTGCATTTTCCAATATCGTATTTTCTAAAATCATGAACGTATTTCATATTGAGTGTAGTATAAAAGCATTATTTAATCCGCAGTAAAAAGCCTTCCTACTGTATTTACGTCATAAAGGCTCTAGACCGATGTTTGGCTACAAGGAAAGCCGTTGAAAGGTCAGAAAGAGTCGTGTATTAGTTGACGTAAGTATTCTAATTCATGGAGTGCCTGCCCTAAGTGCAGTGATTAGAGGCGGATTAGATACAAGTTACTATATCTCAATTGGTATTTTCAAAAATAAAAAATAAAAAAATTTGGGGAACATCATACATACAGGAAGGTATAATCTACATGAGAGAGTACTTAGTAGGTATTAAGTTAAATTGAAAATCAAACAACAAAGGCGATCAAGGCACAAAATATATATCAGGTAACCCCCTCCTCCTTTTTATTGGTATCAGAGCAAGAGTAGTACGATAAACTGGAACCTAATAGACTTAGTTTAATTAGTCTAGGATTAGATTTTGTTCCTCATTTCAGAGCTAGTCCTATACCAGATAGTACGTTTAAGATTACTTGTAATTTTGATAAAGACCATAAGCATAGTTTATATTCGGCAGATCCTTCTCAGAATAGTTTAATAGATCTTTTAATTAACGGTGTTAATCACCTAGCTCAAAAATTAGTAATTATAGAAGACAACCTAATTAATATAAATAAAACTATTTCAGAATTACATAAAAACTTTGATTATATTAAAGACCAGAATACCGTCATCCTAAATAAGAAAAGTACTAGTAAGATACAGACACCATTGCTTGGTCAGACTTTAGAAGAACTACAAAAATTGCATAAAACATTAGGAAAAACAGAAAAAGGATCTACTACCGAAGTACTTGAACTCGTTACTAAAATTACAGACCAAATTAAAAATTTGTCATTAAAGGACAAACCTACAACATCAGACTCAAAAGGCTTTAATTTTATACAATACCAGGAACCTTTTAGCGACTCCGAATGACTCATCAAGGAGAATCCAGTAATACCAGGTTATCCGTTTCCCTTAGGCCGAAGAACCTGTTAGAAAGAGTGTTAAGTAAAAAAGAAAAATATAACAATACTATAGAAGAATTAATTAATCCAGAACAAGATCAACAACTATTTCAGACACAAGGCTTACATCTTTTGAAACCCGAGACTTTATATAACAAAGGATATTTTGAAAATTCAACCCAGTTTTTCAAACATAGCCAAGAACTTTCAGTACAATGCATTAAAGACCAACATAAAGTATTAAATGTTATTTCTACGCAAGGAGAAGCAGAACTTCTTAACAAAAAATATAATTTTATTCATATAGGATTAATAGCTATAGGAGTGAAAGGACAGATGAGAAAGAATATGGGTGGAAAAGTCTTAGTAACTATTTTTGACAAAAGGATAGATGACATCGAGCAGAGTATGATAGCCAGTAGTGAAGTTGATATGAACAAAAATAGAGGTCTTATTTATTGTAGTCCAGATATTACTCTCAATATACCAGATTTTACTAAACATATTAAAATAGAAATTCAAACAAAAGGATACGAAAACGTAGTAACAGGAGATAATTTAATAATTGCCATAGGAATCTTAGGAAGATGTTCAATACTTTCAGGAGCTAGGTATCGAATATTTACTGATAAAGTAGTCGAGCTAGCCAGTAGTAAAGGAATTATTATGGTAAAACCAGTAGAAATTTCTAGTGAAGAATTAGCAGGAAAAGATTGGGATATAGATAAATTCTTAGAAAAGAAAAATCAAACACTAGCACCAAAAGAAGCTATTACTTATAGAAACAAATTTGGAAGAACAAGTTTAAGATTTACAGACTATACAACCATCCCTAATAATGAGACAGAAGATGAAACCGAGAGTAATTATGATACAAATTTAGTAGAAACAGTAGCAGATAAGATTTTATATCCTAAAGAATTGCAACTAAAATTAGAACCTAAAGACTTATTACTTTTAGAAGAAAACTTATACCAGACAGGTCAGATTTCAGAATATGAATACCTATACTATGATAATGAACAAAATATTAGAATAGGTAATGATTTAATAGACAACATACTAGATGAAGAAAACGAAGAAGTAAATCTAGGAGAAGATGAAATTATTGATAATTTATCTCTTGCTAATACAGATTACAGTACTCCAAAAGAATTTGTAGATGAAGAAGAAACTACAAATAGAAATGTTTTTACTACACATAAAACGCCCTTTGATCAGGCAATACCTGTAGGATATGTTACCTCTATAGACAATCCTTCAAGAATCCCTTATTCTAGATATAAAGAACCACCAACTGGTTATAGATATGTTTCAAAAGGAGTCAAGTAGACCATTAGAACAACCAATAATATTTCGCATGTAAGCTAAAGCCTAGATTTTAAACCTCACAGCACATGACCCACAAAATTGGACAAATGTTTTAGAAGTATGGAAAAATGCTATAATTTCAGACTATTTCAGACGATTTAAAGACGTTAACTATGACCTTAAAACAGATGAAATGTATAGATATTTAGAAACATTTTTAGGAGAAAGTGTAAAAGCTATGTGGGAATCTTACAAGAAAGAATTAAACACGTATCACAATAGATTATTAGAAGTCGACCAAATCCCTATAATTTTGTAAATACTATCCAAAATATTATAACTGGAACAGATCCTAATTCAGGACAAATGGGAACTCAAAAGAAAGCTTTAAGAGAATTAGAACAACTTAATCTTTATAACTGGACTAGTGGAAAGGAAGTAAAACAATTCTTATTACATTATGTTTATCTACATACAATTTCTGGTAATACATATAATCAAGAACTAGGACAAAAACTCTTTCATAAGCTACCAGGCGAATTGGGAATAGAAATAACTAATAAATGGAATAATTTAAAAAATGTAAAACAATATCCGCATTTAAAAATGGGCAATCGGGACTAGAGCCATACATGTAGTAAGATGTTTAGAAGAAAAATGTATCGAACTTCAAATTCAAAAACAACTTAAACAAACAGATTTTCAATTTTGCAAAGATATGTTTACTCCACAGACTTATGGTATAAATAATAAACCCAAAAAGGAAGTCAAACCATATAGAAAGAATAAGAGAAAACTACCTAAAAAACAATACTATTTACGAAAGTCCAATAAGAGAAAACCTTACCTAGATCAGCAAAAACATGTTAGAAAATTTCAACCAAATAGACAATATAAGCAAAGGTTAAATTGTTATATTTGTAATAGCCCAGATCATTTAGCAAGAAAGTGCCCAAAAAACAATACAAACTTTAATGATAAAAAGACAAATTTAATAGAAAATGTTAATGAAGATCTAATCTGTGTAGATGAATGTATTTCAGACACTGAATCCATTTATAGTATTGTAACAATTGAAGAATTAGACACTAATGAACAAACAGATAGTGATAACGAAGATTTCAGTTTTGTTCAAGAATTTATTAGGGAAAAAGACTTAATGTTTAATAATCTTAACACAGAATATACAGAGTTAGTAAATACAGAAGACGATTGTCAACATAATTGGAAAAAACAAATGGGAAATGACAATGTTCCTTGTTACATATGCAATCTCTACCCTTTCATTTTATTAAGAGCCAAGTGTATTAATTGTTATCTAGAAGCTTGCACAAAATGTTTAACTAATAACGGAATTCATTTAGAAGACTTAACTCAATCAGAAACCGAGACTTTAGCTGAGATAGATAAGCAAGAAATAAAAATTTTACGGAAGAGAATTGAAACATTAGAGGATACATAGAAATTAATACATAAAAAGATAGAACTATTAGAATATCATGTTAAAGGAAAACAAAAACTAGAGGCAGAAGATGAAGAAACAACTGAATTAATACAAACAATCAGAATACGTAAAGACTATCTACTATAAAACTAAAATGTCAAATTAGAATAGAAAACTATTTTATCACATGTTTAGGAGTCTTAGATTCAGGATGTACAAACTGTTTATTAAATAAAAAATTAGTACCCCAGAAATATATTACACTTGCCAAGAACCCAATCGAAGCCCAACAAATGGATGGTAAATATTATAAATATACAGAACTCCTCCAACCAAATAGTAAAGTTAGCTTTGAAACCAACTGTGGTCTTAGTAAAGAATATACATTACCTGCTAATGATACTTGGATTAGACCTTTTACTTACACAGGTGCGGATTTTATTTTAGGATTAAGTTTTATTTTAAAAGACAATGGCTGTGTTACTATTAGTAAAGACTACATTTCCCTCCAAAAACATACCCTGTTCTCTCCTGTTTTTCCTCACTCCCAACCATCAGAATGCGCTGAGAAGTCTGGTGGATACCCTCATTCTACTAAAAAACCCACAAAACCTTGCCCTTGTAAAGAAGACTATGCTTGTCAACTCCTTACGCTTCTACTAAAAAACCCACAAAACCTTGCCCTTGTAAAGAAGACTATGCTTGTCAACTCCTTACGCTTCTACTAAAAAACCCACAAAACTTTGCCCTTGTAAAGAAGACTATGCTTATCAACTCCTTACGGAAACAGAACCATTTATAGACTTAGAATCCGAATTAGATATCGATGAAGTAAGCCAACAGTTGATAGAAACAAATTTTTCTTTTATTAATACAGAATTAGCGTACATAAATCTTGTTACAGAAGAACACATAAACCACTTAATTTCTAAATTAGAACAAATGGGAATTTTAGGTGAAGACCTATTAAAATATTGGGATAAAGACAAAGTAGTTTGTAATTTAATAATAAAAAATCCAGAATATATAATTAAGACAAAAAACATTGAAGCCACTAATGCAGATATTGAAGATTTTAAGATGCATATTAATGAACTATTAAAGATAGGAGTTATAACAAGATCTAGTAGCCCTCATAGATCAGCTGCATTTATAGTAAGAAACCATGCTAACATAGCTAGAGGAAAGAGTAGGATGGTAATTAATTACAAAAGACTTAATGATAATACTGTAGACGATGCTTACAACATCCCAGATAAGAATGTCCTAATTAATAAGATACAAGGTTGTAAAATATTTAGTAAATTTGACCTCAAAAGTGGATTTTGGCAAGTTAAAATGCATCCTAACAGCATTGCTTGGACTGCTTTTACTTGTCCAGAAGGACACTTCGAATGGTTAGTAATGTCCTTTGGATTAAAAAATGCACCTAGCATATTTCAGAGAAAAATGGAAGACATATTTAATAAATATAGTAATTTTGTTATTGTTTATATAGATGACATATTAGTATTTAGTAAAAACAAAAAAGAACATCGAGGACATCTACAGATAGTATTTTCTAATTTATTAATCACGGTTTAATCATGTTTAAAAGATGCAATTGTTTAAGACCTACATAGATTTCTTAGGAATAAATATAGGAGAAGGCAAAATTAAATTACAACCTCATATAGCACAAAAAGCCTTAGGTTTTCCAGATAAATTAGAAGACTTAAAAGAACTGCAAAAATTTTTAGGATTAATTAATTATGCTAGACCATTTCTAAAAAATCTAGGAAAAATAGCAGGACCCTTATATAGTAAAACATCTCTAAAAGGACAACGATATTTTAATTCTGAAGATATTAAAATAGTACAAAAAATAAAAGAAATGATTAAATCATTACCAGAACTCGCTTTACCATTAGAAACAGACTATTTAATTATAGAAACGGACGGATGTGAACAAGGATGGGGAGCAATTTTACTTTGTAAACCTCATAAATATGCTGAGAAGAATTTAGAAAAAATTTGTAGATACAGTAGTGGAACCTATAAAGAAAAAGGTGAAATCTCCAGTATAGATGCTGAACTCTCAGCTATAACATATGCCTTAGATAGTTTTGAATTATTTATTATATCTAAAAAAGAAATAACCTTAAGAACAGATTGTGAAGCAATTGTAAAGTTTTACAAAAATACTAATAGCAAAAGAAGCAGTAGAAGAAGATGGATGACATTTTTAGACAGGCTAGTTAACACAGGTGTAAAAATAGAAATTGAACATATAAAAGGAAAAGATAATACTGCCGCAGACATTTTAAGTAGATTAATGCTTACAAAGAACAATGAATTACCCGTCAAATGAATATAGAAGAACGAAGACAAATTTCTAATCAATACTATAGAATTACTACTCTTTATAATAACATAAATTGGCAGATAAACCAGCACTGGAATAAAATAATAGAAAGAAGAAGACTAGGAAAATTAGACCCTATTATAGAAAAAGAAGGTATACCATTAATGAAACAACAAGAATTTTGTAATAAGATTTTAATGAAAATAGAAGAATGTTTAGATAAAGAATATTATACAACAGAAGATTGGGAAATAATATTTTCGACTAATTTACCCCCTAGACCTAGTACATTTATAGAAGATTAATACAGACCCTATATTATATCAGGAATGGACGAGAGCAGCAGTAGTCAGGATCATCCTCAACCAGAAGATAAGATAATTCCTATTACTGAAGAACTTTATTTACGGTTATTCTACCTGAGACTAGGAACAATTGAGTATCATGATTATTTGAAGGAAATGATAAAGACCTTTCATACTCGAATAGATAAAGAATTAGAACATAGTCAGTCTAGAACTTTAAAATTAACACAAGAAGCAGTAGGAATAAATCATTCTCGTTTAAATACAGCTATAAGGAAAATAGAACTTATTAACAAAGGTTTTAGACAAAGACAGTTGACCCTTTATGAGTTAGAACAGATTTTAGAACACAAATATAATGAGTTGCTCTCCTAGTTCTAGCATATCAAATCAGTTAACATTACACCAAAGATACCTTATATCTAAGAGAATAACAGAACTAGAATACCTTCTTACCCAAGACAGATTGTAACTAGAAGACTGATGGAATAATACTGTTTACCGTAGGAACTCTGGCATACCTAGCCCTATCATCGATTCAAAAGCAACAAAGATCTTAGCTAGAATACAGTTAGTAGAAAAGAAGCTTCATATAGCAAATAATCTTTTAAAATCAAAAGTTTATATAAATAAAGATTTAGCCTTTATTTTTGAAAAAGTTTTTAATTAAAATTTTTCTTTCATTTCTTTTTGCAGGATGGCTACTTTGTTTCCAGATAATTTCCACTTAATAAAACAGCTTTTAGATAAAAAATGTAAATTAGAAAAAGATCTATATCAGAATAGAATAGAACATAATTTATACTTAGGAATTTACAATCACTGTCTTTCTCAGAATATACCTCCTCCTAGGGTAGTTAGGACTTATATATATTTAGACGGTCAAGAAATTGTAAAACTAACAAGGATTTTAGCATTATTAATTAATTGTTTTAATACAAATTTTATTAGTAAGGAGACTTTTGAATTTTTGTTTCACTAATTATTTTACTAACAACAACCTTGTTTTTAATTCTTCTAACCCAATTTAACTCATATATATCAGCTTATAACAAAATGAGTAGAACACCTCCAAGACCAGGATTTCCACCAGGAAGCTATGCAGCAGGCGAAATTCCTTTACCAAGACCTCCATATAGTCCAGACAAACTTAGATTCGGTAATACAGAACTCTTAACCTTTCCTAATAGTAATATTTCTTTTAAAGTTCAGTCCCATATTACAGCTCTATCTAAAGAAGAAAAATGTTTACTCGATAATTTATGGATATCTTACAACCGAGATCCCAAAGATAGAAAATATTTTCTTGCATGTTTAAATTCTTTAGCAGAGCACTTTAATAATAATAAGAAGAAATATAATTACTATGTAGTTACTAGAGGCAAGACTGTAGGACTTTTTCATTCATATGTTGAAGTATTAGATAGTACTCAAGGAGTTTCTGTTCCTCAATATAAAGGTTTTAATGATTTCGAAGAAGCTTTAAATTCAGCCAGACAGATTTTAGGCCCAAATTTCTATATTTTTCCTTCTTTACGCAATTTCAAACCACTAGAGTTAGAATATTCTATAGCCAAAGATTCTGATAAAAAGATTTTATTTTGTGACCATTGTGAAAGTTTAAAACAGAATTATAATATTTTAAATAATGATAATTTTAAACTTAGAAAAGAACGCGAGATGTTACAAAAATACACAGCATATTTGGAAAGAGAAAAAATAAATTTGGAACTTGCTACTCCAAAGTCTAAGGGTGTATCTCCAACCCAATCTAATATGGAGAGGGGTGAGTATTCTCCAACGAATACCATTGGCACTTCTAGGCCCTTTAAGCTAGAAGCTAGTCCATCAGAACAGGCTGATGGTAAAGACAAATCAAATCCTGAGAAGGCTATGGGCTTGCCAAAAGCTCAACAGACTCAGAAGACTGTTGATTCTTCTACTAAACACAGCCCATCAGACTACTTCAAAGATCATAACCTAGAACGCTGGGATATTTTGGGCCAACCCAGTGGTAAATTCGATTACTTAGTTAAATATACTCCTTCTTATACCAATCCAGATCCAGCTATAATAGACCAGACCAAAAATCCTGATAAAAGACCCATTATTGAAAGCCAGCCCATTAGTTTAGAAAACCAGGCAGAAAACCAGTATTTTAGCCAGAATTGACAATCACAAACAGACTTAGCCCAAACACAAGACTTTTTAGCCATTTTACAATAAGCCCAATTCGAGTTAGCCAAACAGCCTGTTTCTCCCCCAGTTGATATCCAGCTTTCTATAAAAGAACAAGTCCAAAAAGCAGTACAGGAGGCCCTTAAAGAATTAAAACAATGTAAAGACATATTAATGGATCCTCCAAAACGGCCCAAAAGCCCAATAGTTGAAGATACAATGGAGACCAGTAGTTCAAATGATGTAGACGATAATATCTCAGATGGTCATTATTCTGCCGACACAATTGAGCGACATAATTTTGACACGTAGCAAAGACCCAGATTCCATCCAGACGTAAGCAATGACGATCAGACGCATTAACAGCTGCATAATTGTCTCTTTTTGACTTTCTCAGACAAAGTACTGTAGCCAGATTCTCTTCAGATAAAAAAGAAGGCCACGTGACCGATAGCACTTATTAGTAATCCAGACTTCCATTCTCCGCCAGACGCGTGGACAAGCAATAATGTTACTCCGCTCCCGGATTTTCTATATAAAGATCCATTTCAGAAGATAGAAGGACACACAACAGAACTCAAGCACATTCAGAAGAGCAACAAAAACCCTCTTGATCAATGAAGTTTTTCATGTGTTGAAATTCTTCATTTCTTTTGTATCCCGAACCAATTAGTATAGAAAATCTCAATCCAAAGTTTTTGTAACTAGTTTTTGGGGATTCCCGAACGGGAAATCTCATGTTTTATACGTTCAGTATGTAAGGTATTCCCCTATTCTGTACAGTTTGTTCTTTGTATATTCTTTTGTAATCTCTCTTTCTTGTTTATAAAAATAAAAGTTCTTTCTTTGTACAAATTTGCATTTTCCAATATCGTATTTTCTAAAATCATGAACGTATTTCATATTGAGTATAGTATAAAAGCATTATTTAATCCGCAGTAAAAAGCCTTCCTACTGTATTTACGTCATAAAGGCTCTAGACCGATGTTTGGCTACAAGGAAAGCCGTTGAAAGGTCAGAAAGAGTCGTATATTAGTTGACGTAAGTATTCTAATTCATGGAGTGCCCTAGGTGCCGTGATTAGGGGCGGATTAGATACAAGTTACTATATCTCAATTGGTATTTTCAAAAAAAAAATAAATAAAATTTGGGGAACATCATACATAAAGGAAGGTATAATCTACATGAGAGAGTACTTAGTAGGTATTAAGTTAAATTGAAAATCAAACAACAAAGGCGATCAAGGCACAAAATATATATCAGGTAACCCCCTCCTCCTTTTTATTGGTATCAGAGCAAGAGTAGTACGATAAACTGGAACCTAATAGACTGAGAAAGTCAAAAAGAGACAATTATGCAGCTGTTAATGCGTCTGATCGTCATTGCTTACGTCTGGATGGAATCTGGGTCTTTGCTACGTGTCAAAATTATGTCGCTCAATTGTGTCGGCAGAATAATGACCATCTGAGATATTATCGTCTACATCATTTGAACTACTGGTCTATTAGCGTACATAAATCTTGTTACAGAAGAACACATAAACCACTTAATTTCTAAATTAGAACAAATGGGAATTTTAGGTGAAGACCTATTAAAATATTGGGATAAAGACAAAGTAGTTTGTAATTTAATAATAAAAAATCCAGAATATATAATTAAAACAAAAAACATTGAAGCCACTAATGCAGATATTGAAGATTTTAAGATGCATATTAATGAACTATTAAAGATAGGAGTTATAACAAGATCTAGTAGCCCTCATAGATCAGCTGCATTTATAGTAAGAAACCATGCTAACATAGCTAGAGGAAAGAGTAGGATGGTAATTAATTACAAAAGACTTAATGATAATATCAGAGACGATGCTTACAACATCCCGTATAAGAATGTCCTAATTAATAAGATACAAGGTTGTAAAATATTTAGTAAATTTGACCTCAAAAGTGGATTTTGCAAGTTAAAATGCATCCTAACAAAGATTGCTTGGATCGCTTTACTTGTCCGTATGACACTTCAATGGTTAGTAATGTCCTTTGATTAAAAATGCACCTAGCATATTTCAGAGAAAATGGAAGACATATTTAATAAATATAGTAATTTTGTTATTGTTTATATAGATGACATATTAGTATTTAGTAAAAACAAAAAAGAACATCGAGGACATCTACAGATAGTATTTTCAGAATTTATTAATCACGGTTTAATCATGTTTAAAAAGATACAATTGTTTAAGACCTACATAGATTTCTTAGGAATAAATATAGGAGAAGGCAAAATTAAATTACAACCTCATATAGCACAAAAAGCCTTAGGTTTTCCAGATAAATTAGAAGACTTAAAAGAACTGCAAAAATTTTTAGGATTAATTAATTATGCTAGACCATTTCTAAAAAATCTAGGAAAAATAGCAGGACCCTTATATAGTAAAACATCTCTAAAAGGACAACGATATTTTAATTCTGAAGATATTAAAATAGTACAAAAAATAAAAGAAATGATTAAATCATTACCAGAACTCGCTTTACCATTAGAAACAGACTATTTAATTATAGAAACGGACGGATGTGAACAAGGATGGGGAGCAATTTTACTTTGTAAACCTTATAAATATGCTGAGAAGAATTTAGAAAAAATTTGTAGATACAGTAGTGGAACCTATAAAGAAAAAGGTGAAATCTCCAGTATAGATGCTGAACTCTCAGCTATAACATATGCCTTAGATAGTTTTGAATTATTTATTATATCTAAAAAAGAAATAACCTTAAGAACAGATTGTGAAGCAATTGTAAAGTTTTACAAAAATACTAATAGCAAAAGAAGCAGGAGAAGAAGATGGATGACATTTTTAGACAGGCTAGTTAACACAGGTGTAAAAATAGAAATTGAACATATAAAAGGAAAAGATAATACTGCCGCAGACATTTTAAGTAGATTAATGCTTACAAAGAACAATGAATTACCCGTCAAATGAATATAGAAGAACGAAGACAAATTTCTAATCAATACTATAGAATTACTACTCTTTATAATAACATAAATTGGCAGATAAACCAGCACTGGAATAAAATAATAGAAAGAAGAAGACTAGGAAAATTAGACCCTATTATAGAAAAAGAAGGTATACCATTAATGAAACAACAAGAATTTTGTAATAAGATTTTAATGAAAATAGAAGAATGTTTAGATAAAGAATATTATACAACAGAAGATTGGGAAATAATATTTTCGACTAATTTACCCCCTAGACCTAGTACATTTATAGAAGATTAATACAGACCCCATATTATATCAGGAATGGACGAGAGCAGCAGTAGTCAGGATCATCCTCAACCAGAAGATAAGATAATTCCTATTACTGAAGAACTTTATTTACGGTTATTCTACCTGAGACTAGGAACAATTGAGTATCATGATTATTCGAAGGAAATGATAAAGACCTTTCATACTCGAATAGATAAAGAATTAGAACATAGTCAGTCTAGAACTTTAAAATTAACACAAGAAGCAGTAGGAATAAATTATTCTCGTTTAAATACAGCTATAAGGAAAATAGAACTTATTAACAAAGGTTTTAGACAAAGACAGTTGACCCTTTATGAGTTAGAACAGATTTTAGAACACAAATATAATGAGTAGCTCTCCTAGTTCTAGCATATCAAATCAGTTAACATTACACCAAAGATACCTTATATCTAAGAGAATAACAGAACTGGAATACCTTCTTACCCAAGACAGATTGCAACTAAAAGACTTATGGAATAATACTGTTTACCGTAGGAACTCTGGCATACCTAGCCCTATCATCGATTCAAAAGCAACAAAGATCTTAGCTAGAATACAGTTAGTAGAAAAGAAGCTTCATATAGCAAATAATCTTTTAAAATCAAAAGTTTATATAAATAAAGATTTAGCCTTTATTTTTGAAAAAGTTTTTAATTAAAATCTTTCTTTCATTTCTTTTTGCAGGATGGCTACTTTGTTTCCAGATAATTTCCACTTAATAAAACAGCTTTTAGATAAAAAATGTAAATTAGAAAAAGATCTATATCAGAATAGAATAGAACATAATTTATACTTAGGAATTTACAATCACTTTGTCTTTCTCGTAATATACCTCCTCCTAGGTAGTTAGGACTTATATATATTTACACGGTCAAGAAATTGTAAAACTAACAAGGATTTTAGCATTATTAATTAATTGTTTTAATACAAATTTTATTAGTAAGGAGACTTTTGAATTTTTGTTTCACTAATTATTTTACTAACAACAACCTTGTTTTTAATTCTTCTAACCCAATTTAACTCATATATATCAGCTTATAACAAAATGAGTAGAACACCTCCAAGACCAGGATTTCCACCAGGAAGCTATGCAGCAGGCGAAATTCCTTTACCAAGACCTCCATATAGTCCAGACAAACTTAGATTCGGTAATACAGAACTCTTAACCTTTCCTAATAGTAATATTTCTTTTAAAGTTCAGTCCCATATTACAGCTCTATCTAAAGAAGAAAAATGTTTACTCGATAATTTATGGATATCTTACAACCGAGATCCCAAAGATAGAAAATATTTTCTTGCATGTTTAAATTCTTTAGCAGAGCACTTTAATAATAATAAGAAGAAATATAATTACTATGTAGTTACTAGAGGCAAGACTGTAGGACTTTTTCATTCATATGTTGAAGTATTAGACAGTACTCAAGGAGTTTCTGTTCCTCAATATAAAGGTTTTGATGTTTTCGAAGAAGCTTTAAATTCAAATGCAGATTTTAGGCCCAAATTTCTATATTTTTCCTTCTTTACGCAATTTCAAACCACTAGAGTTAGAATATTCTATAGCCAAAGATTCTGATAAAAAGATTTTATTTTGTGACCATTGTGAAAGTTTAAAACAGAATTATAATATTTTAAATAATGATAATTTTAAACTTAGAAAAGAACGCGAGATGTTACAAAAATACACAGCATATTTGGAAAGAGAAAAAATAAATTTGGAACTTGCTACTCCAAAGTCTAAGGGTGTATCTCCAACCCAATCTAATATGGAGAGGGGTGAGTATTCTCCAACGAATACCATTGGCACTTCTAGGCCCTTTAAGCTAGAAGCTAGTCCATCAGAACAGGCTGATGGTAAAGACAAATCAAATCCTGAGAAGGCTATGGGCTTGCCAAAAGCTCAACAGACTCAGAAGACTGTTGATTCTTCTACTAAACACGGCCCATCTGACTACTTCAAAGATCATAACCCAGAACGCTGGGATATTTTGGGCCAACCCAGTGGTAAATTCGATTACTTAGTTAAATATACTCCTTCTTATACCAATCCAGATCCAGCTATAATAGACCAGACCAAAAATCCTGATAAAAGACCCATTATTGAAAGCCAGCCCATTAGTTTAGAAAACCAGGCAGAAAACCAGTATTTTAGCCAGAATTGACAATCACAAACAGACTTAGCCCAAACACAAGATTTTTTAGCCATTTTACAATCAGCCCAATTCGAGTTAGCCAAACAGCCTGTTTCTTCCCCAGTTGATATCCAGCTTTCTATAAAAGAACAAGTCCAGAAAGCAGTACAGGAGGCCCTTAAAGAATTAAAACAATGTAAAGACATATTAATGGATCCTCCAAAATGGCCCAAAAGCCCAATAGTTGAAGATACAATGGAGACCAGTAGTTCAAATGATGTAGACGATAATATCTCAGATGGTCATTATTCTGCCGACACAATTGAGCGACATAATTTTGACACGTAGCAAAGACCCAGATTCCATCCAGACGTAAGCAATGACGATCAGACGCATTAACAGCTGCATAATTGTCTCTTTTTGACTTTCTCGACAAAAGCATCAGAGCTTGATTCTCTTCGTGATAAAAAGAAGGCCACGTGACCGATAGCACTTATTAGTAATCCAGACTTCCATTCTCCGCCAGACGCGTGGACAAGCAATAATGTTACTCCGCTCCCGGATTTTCTATATAAAGATCCATTTCAGAAGATAGAAGGACACACAACAGAACTCAAGCACATTCAGAAGAGCAACAAAAACCCTCTTGATCAATGAAGTTTTTCATGTGTTGAAATTCTTCATTTCTTTTGTATCCCGAACCAATTAGTATAGAAAATCTCAATCCAAAGTTTTTGTAACTAGTTTTTGGGGATTCCCGAACGGGAAATCTCATGTTTTATACGTTCAGTATGTAAGGTATTCCCCTATTCTGTACAGTTTGTTCTTTGTATATTCTTTTGTAATCTCTCTTTCTTGTTTATAAAAATAAAAGTTCTTTCTTTGTACAAATTTGCATTTTCCAATATCGTATTTTCTAAAATCATGAACGTATTTCATATTGAGTATAGTATAAAAGCATTATTTAATCCGCAGTAAAAAGCCTTCCTACTGTATTTACGTCATAAAGGCTCTAGACCGATGTTTGGCTACAAGGAAAGCCGTTGAAAGGTCAGAAAGAGTCGTATATTAGTTGACGTAAGTATTCTAATTCATGGAGTGCCCTAGGTGCCGTGATTAGGGGCGGATTAGATACAAGTTACTATATCTCAATTGGTATTTTCAAAAAAAAAAAAAAAAAAATTGGGGAACATCATACATACAGGAAGGTATAATCTACATGAGAGAGTACTTAGTAGGTATTAAGTTAAATTGAAAATCAAACAACAAAGGCGATCGAGCTACAACAACTCACAACAACAACAACAAAGGCGATCAAGGCACAAAATATATATCAGGTAACCCCCTCCTCCTTTTTATTATTATTATTATTATTATATATATATATATATATATATATATATATATATGCTGCACCCTTGATCAAATGGATTCAACTCTTGTATTAGCATGTGACTCTCGTTCTTTTTATCTCTACTGATGTAATTAAGAAGAAAATGATATTTTATTAAACAATGGAAATTAAAAAAATATATAATATAAAGAAAGGAAGGAAGAAGCAATTAGAAAACTAAAATGTACCATAAACTTGGCTCTGATTGATGTTGATGATTTTGATGCTAATAAAGTCATTTGTAAACTCTAGCCTCTTTTATTTTTTTGAAAATAAGATCGGATTGAGAGTTGATCGGTATGTTTGGATTTCACAATTTTAAAGTTTAGCATTGCGATTCAGTTATAGTGATTTAAAATTAAGATTTAAAAATAATTACTATTTTTTTCTGAAAAGTAAAACTAATTGTTATTAATAGTTCATAAATGTATATTAGCAAATATTCAAATCCTTGTGCTTGTCATCTTCTCTTGCATCATGGACATGGGTAAAAATGTGTCATTGAACATTTTCATGATAGCGATTAAGTGAATATTAAATTGGTGTTTTGTTTAATTTTGTAAATTTATGATTTCAATTCAAACCATGATAACATTTTAATAAAGTAGTACATTAAATAAATTTGTATAATTTTTTTTGGAAATAGCAAACGTTCATTATTATGTAATAGAATTTTAGAAAATTGAAAAGAAATCTATGAACACGGTGCATAAATTGATTGTCCCGGCCTATTTACATTTATAGCAATTTATAATCTATTTTCCTTCTTTCGATGGACCATACTACAACACCATAATAAATACCATAATGATTGACATAATGGATATGTGGCATGATCCTATAATTTCAACCACTTCATCACTTTTAGATGGACGGTTATAAATATGCAAACAACCATTATGTCAACCATTATGATATTCATTATGGTAGTCTAGCATTTCCCTCTTTCGATTTGGTATATCGAACCCAATTACAAAATAGTAATAGGAATAAGTTTGATGGAATTTTACAAAATATTATCTTTTACCGATCAAACAAACAGAAATGGGGGTTGCACATTGGGTTGGGTCTCAAATTTTGTGATTCATGATGTGGTGGACCGTGTGATTATATAACAAAATATATTACACGTATAATCTTTTGTAAATATCAAATAGACTCTAACCCATTAACTCAAATTAGTATATATGTATGTATTAAAAAAATATTATATTTTTTTTTGTAAAATATCTTTTATATTTTATTTTTTATTTTTTGAATAGCACAAAGAATTAGTGAAAAAATTAGAATGGCAAAGTTTCAAAAAATTAGTACAATTATAAAATGCTTGAATTCAAGATATTTACTAATATGGGTAAAATAGAAATTAAGAGAAAAAGTTTATGACATAATAAGAGTGTGGATGTTTTACACACACCTGCACTTTTATTTATTCTGCGCTTTTATTTCTTAGTGATAGTGATGATAAATGATTAAATCAATATTGATTGAATGAATTTTTTAAAACTATTAAGTGGGTTGAATTTTTCGGGGAATTATTAAAATTTTCAAGTAATCAAATGTAACATTCTTTTTTATGGATATCAAATGAATATTAGTTATATGAATTCTTGAAACTACTAAATGAGTTCTATTTTCGGCGGAAAATCAAATACAATTCATGTTTTAGAAAATTCATATGTTCTATATCTTTTTTATTTTAACAAATTATATATAATAATATCTATCAATTTAATAGTTTGAGATTTCTTCTTCCATTGCTTGTAACCATGCGGGATCGGCTAATGCTTGTTTGAGAGTGTGAGGTTCTCGAGGGGCCGCTTAGGCTATTAGAGCGAGATGGGTCCATTTGGCTTGAGCTCGGGTAACCATGGAGTGAGTATGGCTTGGGAGTGGCGGTGGTTGTGGGGTGGTAGCGGGTTGGAGAGAAGGAGATGGAGGATCCATCGTTTGTATACGGGGTGGTTTCATAGGAGAGACAGGATTAGTTTGGCGAAGGATATCAGAGAGGTGATAGGTGATGCGTGGTTGGCTGCATGGGGAGACGATGGTGGAGATGGGAAATGTCGTGGTGTCAGTTGAGGTCGGGATAACGAGGTGGAGTTTTTTGGGGTGGAAGATAATGATGCATGCATGGGAGGAAATAAGGTGTGGGGCTTTGAAGATGAGGACGAAGTGGTGGAGTTTGAGGAGGGAGGAGTTTGTGTAGTAGAGAGAGATTTTGTAGGTGAAGGAGTTCGTGTAATAATGGGGAAAGTATTTTCCACATGAGTTGAAGGTTGAGAAATAGAGCTTGGCATGACTCAAGTTTGTTCGTCCCGCGGATCCAATCGAATATATGGTGAGTATATAGGCATTGGCACTATGGTAAGGAAGAACTTTGAGACACAGGTTCATTGGACTCATGCATGTGATGAAAAAATGTTTCAACAAAGACAACATGCCTAGACATAAAAATTTTATCATTTTCCCAATGATAACAAAAATATGCACTTTGCGTATTTGAATAGCCAAAAAAGACATAGGGTTTGGACCGTGACTCGAGCTTGTGGTGTGGTATTGTTGTAGCCATGGACAACATAAACAACCAAAAACACAAAGTTTATTGAATACGGTTGATTAGATAAACGACAATGTGAAATGCATACGGCCAAAACTGAGTCGGCACAGATGCATGATGTAACAGACTAAGACATGTTTCAACAATGTGTCTGTGATGCTGTTCGGCAAAATCATTATGTTCGGGCATATGCAGTGGTGTAGTCAAGTGTGTGATGCCGTTTGTGGCTAGAAAGTTTGATAAGGCAACATACTCACCCCCATTATCTCTATACAATCGTTTAATTTTAATGTGTAAAAAGTTTTCAAGGAGGGCTTTGAATTTAATGAAGGTATCGTGAACATCAGATTTTTTGCGCAAAGTATATAACCACACATATCGTGTAAAGTGATCGACAAAAATTAAATAATAACGAAAACCTTCATTAGAAACAACTAGAGAAGTCCACGCATCATTAAAAAATTAAGTCTAACGGCTAGAGCTAGTTAAGGAGGAATGATCAAACGAGAGCTTGTTACTCTTCATTAATTGACATGAAGCACACAACCCCCTTAGTATCGATGAAGGATGACCAAAATGACAATGCAAAGTCTCAAGGGACAAGGCTTGGGAAGACAGTGCTAGTTTTGGATCCGAACGAACACGAGGCCACACGTAAACTTCTTTCTCAACTCCTCCTGGTAGAATTTGCTTCCCCGTGAGCATATATATCCTTCACAAAAAAAAAAAAAAAAAAAAGGTAAAAATTCAATCGATGTGTTATTTTGAGCAAAAAATTTAGACGCTAAAACTAAATTTTTAGACATCTGTGAAACACCAAGAACATTGTGCAAAGTGAACATAGCGTGAGGGGCAGGCCCGGTTCTGTTACGAGGCCCATGAGGCGGTTGCCTCAGGCCCAACATCTATCAGGGCCCATTTTATTGTGTTATACTTGGGTTGCTTGCTTTAAGTTTTAATTGGACTTGTCAAAAGATTGAATACACACAACAAGGCCCGCCAGCAACACAAAGCCATTTTAACATTTTAAGTTGGGCCAAAACAAACACATTTATCCATACTCCAAACTCAATTACCCAATCCTTATTTCCCAGCCTTTCTAGTTTCTTCCCTCTTAAGAATTCTTGGACCATCTCTTTGCCTGAATCCTTATGGCGTGAATCCATGGCTGATCAGTGCTTGTCTACTCCAATCTCTATCATTGATTCGTCTCTTTGCCTGTGAATTGCGACTTGCGATTGGGTCTTTGCTGTGCAATCTTCGGTTCTTCCACAAGTTTAAAAGAAAATAATCAAAATAATACATAGGTAAAAAAAAAAAACTTCTTAGTGGATTTTTTTTAATGGAATATTGGAATTGAGATTTCATTTTTCAATTTTCCTTGATGGGTTCAATATATTATCACTTTATTGTACAATTGTATTATCTTTTAGAATTTTACATGGAAGATATTATTTAGGAACTAGGGTTTGTGTCAATGAATAATTGATTTACCCCATGTCCCCATTTACATTAATTAGGACTTGGGAGTCCAGTGGATTAATGGATTATTGCCTTACTGGATTTGGTAGCAGACTTGCAGCTTTCGTGAGTTGGTCTTTTAACTTTTCAAGTGTTAATGTGTAATGTGTTATTAAGTATTAACTTATTACTTATTACTTAATAGTTAATAGTTAATAGTTATTTAGTATTTTAGTTATGACATGATAATGATTTGTGTCTTGTGATTTAGGAATTATGATTTGTGAATTTAGTTTTCGCTCATGTGTTAGCTTTGTTAGGAAATAGGAATTACTTACAAAGTGTCATGGATGATGGATTTAGCATTTTAGTTTTAATTTCTTATTATTAGTGTTGGATTTGAAATTGTGAAATAGTAATAATATGACATATTGGAAATCTTGAATGAGTGAATTCAATTATCCAAATGAAATAATGTCATAGGTTTAGGATTTGAAATTTAAGATTTGAATAGTGGTCGATTTTCCTAATTGTTATACTAGTTATTTTAGGATTGTTCCTTTTTTTTTTTAAATTGTTGATTGTTGATTTATTTTAGTTTTTTGCTTATGTGAATTGTGAATCAATTGATTATGCATTCTGAAATTAGAACTTTCTTTTTATCACTTGTAGAACAATTGGATATTAGTTCTATATATCATGCCTCCAAAGTATGCTTCTGGATATCAAAAGAGGAAAAAGAAAGAAAAAGAAACAGCTTTGATACAAAGCCAAGCGGGAGATATCGATAAGTACTTCAAGAAAAGAAGAGAGACTCAAGAAAATGCGGAAAACGTTGTAAATCATGAATCAACCAATATGAATGTGAATATGCCGATTGACATGGAAGAAACGAATGCAAGAGAGTCGGGAGGAAATGAGGAAGAGGATGCGAAAGAACCAGATGAAGATCATGCACAAGAACCAGAGCAAGAAAATACAAAAGAACCAAAGGAGAATCAACATAATTACTCTCTTTTAGATCTCGATGATCCTAAAAATTGGGAAAACATAGATCAAAAAATGATAGATTATTTAGTGGAAATTGGTCCAAAAAGAGTTGAAGGTATCGCGTTTCCAAAAGATGTTGCAAAAAGACATTTTGATACTTCGCATTTTACCCGACTACTACCAAGTGGGAAGAAAGTGGGTAGAAGGTGGTTGATATATTCAATATCTTTGGACAAGGTGTACTGCTTTTGTTGCAAGTTGTTTTGTACATTAGAGACAGTGAAAAAAGTTTGTCAATTGGGAGGTGATGGATTTAAAGATTGTCATAATTTGGGAAGAGCTCTTAAAAGTCATGATAAAAATGAAGAGCATCTACGTTGTATGGCTTCTTGGGCTGAATTGGAATGCAGACTTAAAGAAAATATACAATTGATAGGAGTGTGCAACTATTGATTGATGAAGAAAGAGCACGGTGGAGAGAAGTTTTGACTAGGATAATCGCTATTGTGACCACGCTAGCCAAAAATACATTACCTTTTCGAGGCGATAATGAAAGGCTTTATGTCGATAGCAATGGCCTCTTTTAATGAAAGAGCACGTTCGGCGTGCTAGAGCACGTGAGATTCAATACACATATCTTGGTAAAGCAATTCAAAATGAACTTATTCAAATGTTGGCAGGTGAGGTGAAAAACTCAATTATAAAGATCATTAAGCAAGCGAAATATTTCTCAGTCATACTTGATTGCACTCCAGACATGAGTCATGAAGAACAAATGTCTCTAGTGATACGATGTGTGCATGATTCGATAGATTCAGTGGCAGTTGAAGAATATTGGCTTGAATTTTTGAAGGTAGATGATACATCAGGGCTTGGGCTTTTTACCGAGCTAAAAAATGTTTTGACTAGTCTTGATTTAGACATTGATGATATAAGAGGTCAGGGATATGACAACGGGTCTAACATGAGTGGGAAGTACAAAGGAGTCCAAAGCAGATTGCTTGAAATAAATCCCCGAGCTTTCTATACTCCATGTGGTTGTCATAGCCTTAACTTAACATTATGTGATATGGTGCGTTGTAGCGCTAGAGCTCGGGATTTTTTTGGAGTGATACAAAAGATTTATACTTTGTTCTCTTCTTCAACTAAAAGATGGAAAATTTTCAAAGAGAGAGTGCAAGGTCTTACAGTGAAGCCATTGTCCCAAACACGTTGGGAAAGTCATATTGAAAGTGTTTTACTTGATTTGGCAGAATTTGATGTGGATGATGTAACACAACATGATGCTCAAACTTGTGTAGATCATGTGGCAAAATTTGAATTCTTGCTTAGCCTCGTAATTTGGTACAGGTTGTTATTTGCAGTTAATACAGCCAGTAAATGTCTTCAAGCTGAAAACATAGATATTGATGGTGCTCTTGGCCTTTTAAAAGGCCTTGTTGTTTTTTTGGAAGATTACAGAGAACATGGGTTCGATGCTGCTATGGATGAAGCAGAAGAGAATGTAAGGGAATTGGGAATTGAAGCTACATTTCAAGAAAAACGAACCATTCGAAGGAAGAGGCACTTTGGTGAAAGTGCCACTGAAGAGGTACATCGATCAACTAAGGAATCTTTTAGGGTTGATTATTTTCTTTGTGTAGTTGATCAAGCTGAATCATCTCTTAAAACACGATTTGAGCACTTTAAATTATATGCAGAGACTTTTGGATTTTTATTTGATGTTCAGAAGTTGCGGTCTATGAGTAGTCCTGAGTTGTTGAAGTGTTGTATTAATCTTGAGAAATATTTGACACATGATGAGCATTCAGATATTGATGGAGATGAATTGCATAGTGAGTTGATGGTCTTGAGGGCCTGCTTACCAGATGAAATAAAGAGAGCGATTGACGTGCTGCAATACATGAAAACTTCCTTGAATAGTATTTTTCAGCATACGTATGTTGCATATCAGATCTTGCTAACTATACCTATTACAGTGGCATCAGCAGAAAGAAGTTTCTCGAAACTCAAGTTGATCAAGACTTATCTCCGATTACCATGTCACAAAAGCGATTAAATGGGTTTGCAATGTTGTCCATTGAGAAAGAAATGGTTGAAACATTAGATTGTGAACATTTGATTAGTATTTTTGCCTCCAAAAATGCAAGACGCACGATATTTAAGTAATCTTTTGAAATTATATGTATATTTCTTTTGGTTATAATGTAGTAATCCTTTCAAATGAGTTTTTCCTTTTTGTCATTTTGAATTTAATGATCAATATCGTGTGTTGTATGTGTTGCTTTATATTTAGTTATAGCCTATAGGTAACTATCTGCCGACAAGAGGGCCCATTTTGTGAAGCTCGCCTCAGGCCTCACGAAACACAGAACCGGCACTGGTGAGGGGTAGATAGATGCTTTGTCCCCGTGTGTGTAATCGTATGTGAAACTTGTGCCGTCACCTATTGAATATCATTGGGACCGAGGTAGTCGGAATGAAGTGAAAGATTTTGTAGATCGGTCGTCACATGGTGTGACGCACCAGAGTCTAGTAGCCATTCCTGTTCGTGTGGTGTGTTTAGGGAAGCATAGTGAACCGTGGGTCAGGGGGAAAGGCCAAAACTGACTTTGGGAACGATAGTTTGGGCTAGGATTATGGTTGTAGTTTTGGTGAGAGTTGGTGTCTCGGCTTGGAAGAATGTGCCGTTTAGAGCAGTTTTTAGCAGTGTCCCTGTCCACGACACAGTTGACACTTACCAAGGTAAGGATGGGAAGTAGAGGCTTCGTTTGGTGGAGGTGCGAAATTGGAGGCTCATGTGTTATTTTGGTGAAAATCATTCTGGTTGCGGTTATTGGATTGTGGTTTGTATGTGGCATTTGTTGTGATGGGTAAGGCGAGGGGTGAATTTTTGGTTATGTTTGCATCGCCCTTTTGTAGGGTAGTGAGCTCCGCTTTAACACCCATTATGTGAGCTCGGGACGATCTAGCTAGCATAAGTATTTTGTAGAGTCAGCCAGGCATCTCGATCGAGAGGATTTAGCGGAGGCAACAAAGGATATGCCAGATTTGGCGTGATTGACCAAATGATTGCATTCAATAAAAGTTTGTCCTGTCGTATCCATTGTGAAAACACATGACTTGTATAGAGGCGGGTGGGCATGGAAAGGATCCATCCACATACCCGAGAAGATCATATAACCTAGCTACGAGCTGAGCAAGCTGTGGATTTGGGTGTACCACATTTGATAGTTTGAAGCCCTCAATTTAATAGGCAATTGAGCTTGAGCATTGATGACAATAGGTAACTGGGCATTGGTGGGTCGTGGGTTTGGTGACATGGGTTAATTTCTTGGAATAATTTATAGAGGAGTCTTCTATAGAGGCCATGGGATCAACTGGGCTCTGATATATAGCATAAAAGAATTAAAAGAAAGTGAGGTGTAACGAGACCAAATGGTGGCCGACGGTGAGCAACGAAACGAAAGGGAGTAAAAGTCCTAATCTTCGATGAGTAGAATGAAGAAAATGGCTTAATTAATTAATTTTATTGATGTTGATACATTTATACAGCTATAACCTACCACTATTAAACTATTCTAAGAATTGAATGATTACAAGTGTGGATAAATACATGGGGTAAACAACTAAGCTATCCTTGCAGAATTATATTACAAGAGAAATGCAAAAGCTAATTTATAAGATAAATACAAACAAGATGAATACTCTTAGTGCATACGCAATTCTCGGCTAGCATGTGATCTTTCATGCGTGATTGCATGCATGCACGAGGCCATGTAGTTGTTTGCTTATTAGTGTGGAAGCAAGCGGTTTTGTTGAACTTATTTCTAAGGTTGAACTCCTCTTTGAAGGATATATATTATGGAGTCGTTTGATAAGTCTTAAGAAGAAACTTTAATCAAATAGGGCGTAATATATATATAGTCCCCTTTTCATAGAGGTCTTGAACATAGGAAGATACATATATAGACTCAATTCCTCGTTCTAGAACCCGACTTCTAATCTTTCTATGAGACTCATTGGACTACACAAAATACATATATATATTAATCATGACACACGCACCATCTAGATTAATTCCATGAGTAAATTATTCAATAATCCAAATTCAACTTAATCATTGACGAAATGAAGTTATTAGATGATCCAATAAAGGGTAGTTGTGTGTCACCTTAGCATTGGTTGATGTTGTGATCGAAACCCATGAGTTAGTGCTATTGCTGTTTTATGGGTATTACCTCACAATTAATCCAATGCCAAAATTCCAGATAATCACGGATCCATTAACTCCGCTTATAAATAGCATAGGTTTTATTTATAATAGGTTGCATAGCATTGAGCTAATATCATATCATTCACTTGCATTATGTTACAGCAAAATGAGATCGCAGTTGTAGCTGTGAAGTGATAGTAGATATTGTTGTAGATAGATTGTCGATGCACTTCTTGCTTGTAGCTATAAAAATTATCGTCGCTCGGTCGAAATTGCACTATGATTGTCATCGTCTAATTACATTCCCACCAGAGTGGCGCATGCTTGCTCATTTCACCTTTCACTTCACGGGTTGTGTTGATCCATATATGAATTCCAACTCCTTGTTTTGTGAGCGTGTGTGTGAGAGAGAGAGAGAGAGATTTTGAGGGTGATAGGATTGAATTTTTTATTATTTTTTATGGATTTTTATGTAAAAGAAAAGAGAAAATGACTGGAGTTGAATAGTAGGGATTTGTATAGTATATATAGGTCCCACGAAATATGTAGATATAATTAGTTTGACCAAAAGAAATAATAGATAAAAATATATTAAAAAGTGGGGAAATGGCAAAAAAGCAATCCTATCACCCCTTTAAGTGGTAATATAAATATCTCTTTTTTGATGTGGAGTTTTTACCTTCAAAAGGCCTCCCATAACGTTATTTTATTTGTCTGTCGGATAGATTTGCTATTACACCCGACTCATGTAATCATGGTTAGGTTTGCTTGTTGGGTGCATTATTTTGCTAATAATTGATCAAAGGGAACTTGTTACTAGGATAGATGGTAGCAATTTTTCTGTAGTTATAGGGTGTTTCTGCATTGTCAAATACCAGACGGGTTTTTTGTAACTTTCTTGAATTTATTTAGAAGAAACAAGTCAAATTTTCGCCATTGTATATTTGGCATGTTTTGGCCTTCTCGAGAAATTCTTTACCACACGTGGATAGCTCATTTGTTTTTTTGAATGCATTAACTAAATATTCTGACTAGTGCTACTGACTTAAATCTCCTATTAATGCTATTTATTAGCTCTAGAATTCGTTAGTGGTTGATTTTTCCAAAAGAATAATTTTAGATACACATTTTAATTTATATGATTATTTTTATGTGATATTCCTTCATGTTACTTCTTTATGAGGTTATGAAGAAGTGTTAACATGCTATTTCACTTGTGCATGTCCTCACGATCTAGTGAAAATGTGACACGCCAATTGTATTATTTAAAAATGTTGATTTCAAATTTCATAGTAGAATTACTTTGACAATACTATAACTTTCAAAAGTTTAATACTTTTTAGTTATGTTCTGAAAATTCTCTTCGATCTCGCTCAAGCAACACTTAAACATGGAGCTTGACCTCGTCACTTTGTATGTTTTATGTTTTTCTATACTTTCATTTCTTGCAGCATATATATGCTTACACGCACTTAAACTCAAAACTTTACTTTGACGCTTAGTCATACTTTACGCCTTCTAGAATATTGATTTTTAGTATGATTGTTTACTGATTTCGTGGAATTCTCTTTTAAATCTATTTAATTTTTAAGAATTTATACAATCTCAAAAATTTATTAAAATTTCATCCGAGAAGTGTGATATGTCCTCTGATTTTTCATCCATAATGCATTCTCTCCATCTCTAGTCATCGTCAAAGACTTCCAAGTCTTTCAATACAACCTAAGCCTTTTGGAATGGCATGTTTAACAATGGACTGAGGAGTGGACTAAAAATTCCTCCCCACTGCATAAGTTTGTATTTTCCCAATAATGTACCTATAACTTGCAGTTCCATTAAATTAAAGTTTGTATCTTAAAACTCGTTCCTATAATCTAAAAAAAAAAAAAATTAAAAAAATGAAAAATGAAAAAAAAAAAAAAAAAAACTTGTTCCATATCATTGCGGAGTAAAAGCCAAATTTGCGTTTTTAGTATGATTGTTTACTGATTTCGTGGAATTGCCTTTTAAATCTATTTAATTTTTAAGAATTTATACAATCTCAAAAATTTATTAAAATCTCATCCCAGAAGTGTGACGTTCTTTGATTTTTCATCCATAATCCATTCTCTCCGTCTCTAGCCGTCGTAGACTTGCAAGTCTTTTAATACAATCAAAGCCTTTTGGAATTGAATGCTTAACAATGGACTTAGGAGTAGACTAAAAATTCTTCCCCACTGCACAAGTTTGTATTTTCCAAATAATGTACCTATAACTTGCAGTTCCATTGAATTAAAGTTTGCATCTTAATACTTGTTCCTATAATCTGACAAAAAAAAAAAGAAATGAAAAATGAAAAATGAGAAAAAAAAAAAAAAACACTTGTTCCTATAGAGCATTTCTAATGTTGGGGGATAAAACCCAAATTTGGGTTTTTAGTATGATTGTTTAATGATTTCGTGGAATTGTCTTCTAAATCTATTTAATTTTTAAGAATTTATACAAGCTCAAAATTTTATTAAAATCTCATCCGAGAAGTGTGACGTCCTTTGATTTTTCATCCATAGTGCATTTTCTCCACCTCTAGTTGTCGTCGTAGACTTCCAAGTCTTCTAATACAACCAAAGTTTGGAATTGCATGCTTAACAATGGACATAGGAGTGGACTAAAAATTCTTCCCCATTGCATAAGTTTGTATTTTCCAAACAATGTACCTATAACTTGCAATTCCATTAAATTGAAGTTTGTATCTTAAAACTTGTTCCTATAATCTGGAAGGAAAAACAAAAAATGGTCCTATAGAGCATTTCTAATGTTGAGGGGTAAAACCCAAATTTGGATATTTATCCCCTATCCTACAATACCAAATAGCGTAAAGGGCTAAAAACCTATATTATATTGGGTTTCGGGGGTGGGAAGGCTTTTTTTTTCTCCCATCGTGTTTCCCCTACATTTTCCATCCCAATATTAGAAATGCTCTAAAGACTAGTCATGTTTAGTTTTAGCGTGTGTTAGTGTAAATTGTTATATAAAATACTCTTTCGGTTCCGTGTAGATATACTTGTTCCCATTTTCACATTGATTAATTAGTTATGTCAATTAATGTAACTAGTGTTACACCCATGCGATACATGGGAAGATTATAATCTATTTAAAATAATATTAAAACTTCGAATTGGACAATGGCAATGTACAAAAAAAATTTTGATCCCCACGTGGGTTTATACCGCGCATATTTTTGTAGAAGAAGTCACATGTGGTTTATCATAAACATGTGTGATTTTTGTTGTAAACTATATGTGGTTTATTGCGCGCGTATAACCGGCAGAGCTAGGTTCAAGAAAATAACTGTGGACATGTATTAAAGTTTGAACTAAATAAAAAATTTATTTTCTAATCATTGAACTCCCAATGCACATTACCCGTAAAAACTATTTAAAACTATCATTTTGATATTGTAAAAATAAATAAGAATTTTTTTTATTTAATATATTTTTGAATAAATACAAATAATTTTTTTAAACAAAAAATCACTGTGAATGTGACACTAAACCAAATTGATATTCCAACTTCTATTAATTATATATATATATATATATATAATATTTCAAAAATTCAAATGTATATATAAAAATTGAAAACATAATATTAAAAAATTAAAATGTATATAAAAAATTTAATTTTTATTTTTTAAAATAATTCAAGTACCATTGTAATTTAAAACTTTGACATTATAATATCACATTTTTATTAATGCTTGCATATAGTTCATTTTAAATTATATTTATAATTCGCAAATTAAAATTTATATCAAAAATTAAAATGTACATAAAAAATTAAATAAGGAACAAATACTAAATAAAGAAAGTAAAATAAATTAAATAAGGAAAATAAAATAATAAATGTATATTTAATGTTTTTTTTCAAAATAAAATTTTCTTTCTTTAGTTTTAAAGAAATACGTATTAATTTGACACTGCCAATATGGCACAGTGCCTAGTTGGCACTTCAATTTTTTAATATAAAGATTTGAAAAAATAAACCTTAAACCACGTTTTCTTATATATTGTTAATCAATAATTTCAATCCATAAGTCATTAATTTGTTATAGGAAATAGCAATGATATCAATTTACTACATAAGCATATATTAGGAAATGAGAAAAATTCAATACACGTTAAGCAATGCAAGTAAACTATAATTTGAGACGAACAAATGTAAGTATAAGCTTATCTTCACATGATGGAGAAAATAATTGTCAGTAATTAAAACATGATAATGAAAATATGTAAACAATAAGTTATACTATCAAGTGTGGTCTAAAATTAAACTCGACTATATCTACAATAGCCAAATAGTAAACTTTTAGCTAAAAATATCGCACCAAACGCAAGCTCGCTTTGATGATGAGGTAAGTGGCATAATAATGGTGGTTAAAACTGATAATCTCGACTGGTAAGTTATCTAGATTAGAGCGATTCTAATGTCGGAAGAAAATGTAAAAGCAAAAAACATGAAAAAAACCTAGGAGTTAAAAACTATTCTCAAATAATGTACGAGAGAGAATCTATGAGAAATTGGGGAAAAGGGAAACGCAAAACTGGGTGAAATATAGGTTTCTTCGCCCATTTTATTTTTTATTTTTTAAATCAAATTTCCTCATCCATTTGACCATACAGTATTTGATTGTATTAGGTGAAAAAAATCCAATTTGGATTTTTTTTTCCGCCCAAAAATTGGAGCTTGTGTCGCATAAACTTGCTTGAAATAAAATTGATTTTTTTTATTTTTTTCCTTTTGACAATATTTGATTGAAAAATAGTTAAATAGTCATTGCAAAAAATGTCCCAAAAAATTAATTCTTGAAGCTAGTCACTACTCCATTTGATTAGAGTTATAGACAAGATACTCTTACTGTGGTAATCAATCATTTACGTGTATTTAGAATTTAGCTATTTTGAAGAGGTTCAAATTTAGATAAATTTCAAGTTTAAAAACACAAATAATACTAGTTTGAAATTTGACCCATTTTAATAAGAGTATCTCCATTGTATAGTGGATATTAATAGATGATGTGATGAGAGAGATAGAGAGAAGATAATTATTTTAATTGAAGAAAAAATGAAAGAAGTGTACGGAAAAGAGAGGGAAAGTCGGAAAAGAGGAGAGGTGTAAAAATAAATTCAATAATAATAATAAAATAATAGGGGAGGATGTAAAGTTGGATATTGCAACGTAGAAGTGACATGTGAATTTATGCACAAAAAAAAATTGGAGAAAAAGTGGGGAAAAGTAAAAAAAAAAATTGAGAATAAAATCTGTGATCCACATTTTTTTTGTGTCTTTATCTTTCCTCCATATCATCATAACTAGAAGATGTGGAGACAACATGCAATGGAGGTGCTTTAAGTTTGCTCATAAATTTTGTGCGATTAACTTCTTTCTGCAAGCGCTTATAGTCGATCAAGAGTGATTTAAGTATATGTAATTTATAATCCTTCAAATTTATTAAAATTTAAGCTTTACAGAAAGAACTCCTTTGATGTCAATGTCATAGATAATGCATTAATTCTCTCACTCCAGTCCTTATCGAAGACTTGAGAAATGAGAAGTCTTTTAACATAACTAAAGCCATTTGGAATTGCGTGTCCAACACGAATTGATTTGAGTGGACTAGAATTTATACCCCATTGCATAAGTGTGTATTTTCCAAAACTTGTACTTATAAATTGCAGTTTAATACAACTGAAGTTTGCACCAAGTACAAAAGAAAACCTAAGTCCAAAAGCCATGATAAAATACTTCGTCCTTGCATTTTGTTTTTCCCTCTCTTTGCTCTTTATTTTTCTTAAACCCTCTTCTGGTTCACTATCTGAAGCGAATGGTTTATTGACATGGAAGGGTAGTTTTAAAAACAAAAATAGTTTTCTTCTAGCTTCGTGGTCCCTTGATAACAACAATTCTACGAGCTTTTTGAAACCAAGTTCGAGTCCATGCAATTGGTTCGGAGTTTCGTGTGTGAATGGAAGTATCAATAGGCTCAACCTCACAGATGCAAGTATTCATGGCAATCTCTACAAGTTTCCATTTTCGTCTCTTCCAAATCTTGCTTACGTTGATTTGAACATGAATCGAATTTTTGGAACCATTCCACCTCAAATTGGTAACCTCTCTAAACTTGTTTATCTTAGTTTATCTGCCAATGAGCTTGCTGGAACCATCCCATCCGAGATTGGCAGATTGACTAGACTTGAGACTCTTTACTTGTATGAAAATCACCTTAGTGGCTCGATTCCTCATGAGATAGGCCAACTAGTATCTCTAAGTGAGCTTTCTTTGGATACTAACAATCTTGATGGTCCAATCCCTGTTTCTATTAGCAATTTGAAAAATTTGACTCATTTGTATCTTTATAAAAACTCTCTTTCTGGATCAATACCTATTGAAATAGGAAATCTTGTCAATCTTGTAGATGTTTACATGTCCAAAAACATGTTAACAGGTTCCATACCTTCAACTCTAGGAAACTTGAATCTGCTGCAAAGTTTGCGCCTTTGGTATAATCAAATTTCTAGTTCAATTCCTAGTGAGCTAGGGAAGTTAAAATCTCTTACAAGATTAAGCGTGGGCGATAATAACCTCAGTGGCCCCATTCCAACTTCTCTAGGTGAAGCTACAAACCTTATTAATTTATTGCTTCATGGAAATAAACTGACAGGACCTATTCCTGCATCCTTTGGCAAGCTGGACAATTTAGAATATTTGTCTATTTTTAAAAACCAACTTTCTGGTTTCATTCCAAAGGAACTAGGACGGCTGAAGAAACTTAAGAAGTTATATTTGAATGAAAATCAGTTTGATGGTCGCCTGCCAGAGTTATGCGGTGGTGGGGTACTACAAAGATTTACTGCATTCAACAACCAAATTGTAGGTTCAATCCCCAAAAGTTTGAGAAACTGTTCGAGTTTAATTAGAGTTCGATTACAACACAACCAACTTTCTGGGAATCTATCTGAAGATTTTGGGATTTATCCAAATTTGACATTCATAGATCTAAGTGATAATAAATTCTATGGAGAAGTGACTAGCAACTGGGCTCGTAACCAACAACTAGAATATCTGGAAATTTCACATAACAACATTATGGGATGCATACCCGCAGAACTTGGAAATCTAAGCCAACTACAAGTACTTGATCTTTCTTCAAACCAATTATGTGGGGAGATTCCGAAAGAGCTTGGGAAGTTGGGTTTGCTTCTAAATCTTTATGTGAATGACAACCAACTTTCTGGAGATATACCTAATGAATTGGGATCACTTTCAAGCTTAAATTACCTTGACCTTTCGAGAAACAGATTGACAGGTCGAGTACCTAAAGATTTCGCTTATTTGGAGCAGTTGTATCACCTAGATTTAAGCAGAAATAGTTTAAGCCAAACGATCCCAATTCAGCTTAGCAAGTTAATTCATTTGTCTGAGTTGGACATGAGTCAGAATTTCTTTACCGGAGAAATACCGTCCGAGTTAGGATCCATGTCAAGCCTAGAAATGTTAAATCTCTCACACAACAACCTATCAGGAGAAATCCCGGCTGATATTGGGTCTTTGTTGAGCTTGAAAATGTTAAACATCTCTCATAATCAACTCTCTGGACTCATTCCTTTGAGCTTTCAAAAAATGCATGGTCTGGTAGACATCGATATATCCTATAATGAGTTGGAGGGTCCTGTCCCTATGGGAGAAGCTTTTCAAAATGTTTCCATTGAGAAACTAAGAGGGAACAAAAGGTTGTGTGGAAACATTACAGGATTACCAAAATGCAAAAAAAATACTAGTCAAGGTAAAGTTCACAAACTCATTCTGACAATTGTGATCCCTCTTCTTGGTGCGTCCTTACTTCTCCTTGCATTTGTTTGTATAATCCACGTCATGCGTCAACAGAGAAAGGGTAAACCAGCAAATGGAGAAGATGGTTTGATAACCATATTCAATGGGCAAATGATGCATAAAGACATATTGGAGGCTACACATTACTTTGATGAAGCATTTTGCATTGGAGAGGGGGGATGTGGAAGGGTTTACAAAGCACAACTTCCATTAGAAAACATAGTAGCAGTAAATAGACTTCATTCTTCTTCCGAAATGGTTACTGTTGCGGTAAAAAAACTGCATTCTTCGTCTAAAACTGCAAATAATAAACCTTTCTTGAATGAAATAAGGGCATTGACGGAAATCAGGCACAGAAACATTGTGAAACTTTATGGCTTCTGCTTGAATTCTCAACATTCATTTTTGATATATGAATATCTTGATAGAGGTAGTTTGGCGAAAACTCTAAGGTCAACCGAAGAAGCCAAGGCATTGGGATGGCCTAAAAGGGTAAACATTTTGAAGGGTGTAGCTCGTGCTTTGTCTTACATGCATCATAGTTGTTCTCCTCCAATTGTTCATCGAGACATATCAAGCAACAACATTTTGCTCAACTCAGAGTACGAGGCTCATATTTCAGATTTTGGCACTGCAAAGTTTCTGAAAAGTGACTCATCTAATATAAGCACTCTCGCAGGCACTTATGGCTATGTTGCACCAGGTAATATTTCTCTA
This sequence comes from Jasminum sambac, assembly GCA_018223645.1. Taxonomy (NCBI): domain Eukaryota; kingdom Viridiplantae; phylum Streptophyta; class Magnoliopsida; order Lamiales; family Oleaceae; genus Jasminum; species Jasminum sambac. The sequence goes on from CP073643.1 coordinate 39,652,778, forward strand.
CTTTCTTCACCTACACAATTTAGATTTTTAATTGTATTTATTTTGTCCTTTTCTTTGCAGAGCTTGCTTACACAATGAGCGTGACAGAGAAATGTGACGTGTACAGCTTTGGAGTGTTAGCGTTGGAAGTGATCATAGGAAAGCATCCAAATGGATACCTCCAACATGTAACAAATTCATCCAATGAAGACTTATCGCTGAACGATTTGTTGGATTCGCGTCTTTTATATCCCAATGCTGAAGAAGAGAAGATTCTGATGTTCATTTTTGAACTTGCAACCAAATGCATTCACTCGAATCCACAATTTCGGCCAACCATGCATGTTGTTTTTGATAAGCTTAGTTTATGTGGAAATTTCTCAACAATGTCTATTTGAGTAAGAGCATGACCCTAAAGTTTGCGGACGATGCTAGTTGGTTTTATGCATTTTTGTTCAGTTGATATGTTATTGTTGGTCCCAATAAAAGTAGGCATTGGTAGATGTGTTAACTTGTTTAATTAGGTAAGACGTAACTTAATTAATTATAAGTTATTATTGTAATTTCTATTTTTGCAATGCATGATAGGTATTGGTTTATTTATTTATTTAGGTTTTATCATGCAATAATTATTTTAATCATATGTAGGATCTTCTAGAACTTTTAATTGCAATTAATTAACATCAGATTTGTTATATTATCATCACAAAAGGAGTCCCAATGGGACTACACGATTAGGACATGTCCACTATGGTGTCCAGGTTCGTTCTTGTGCTCCAAGCTTGTATTACTTATCAATTAAGGCAAGAATTTTATTCCTACATGAATTGGTAAGTGTACAAGAGTTTATGGTAAGTTTGAATTCTATTCCTTATTACTTTCCTTATTTTAATCCTACATTTAATTATAGAATTCTTTTTATTGTAGGAATCTAATGATTGAATACAACTCGGGCATCTTTGTGCACAATATACAAAAGTTGTAAAAATCACACCAGAGGGAGAAGAATAAGAACACGCCTACTAAAGCCTTGGAAATCGTGCTCTTCACAAGAAAAAAATATTGGATGTTTTCTTGACTTCTCTATGCACATTACACCATTGCTACAACACACTATATAATATTTTTGTTTCTCTTTTTTGCTTCACCCAAGACTACAAGGATAACCTCGATTTATAAGACCACATAGATAATTCTAGGACACAAGAATACAAATTGACACCTAATAGTTCATGAATTTGGATTAATTCATAAACATGTATTTTTCTACATTCATGAACTAATGTATCGGAATTCAAGATTACAAATTAATTTTCCATTGCCTCATTTGACAAGAATCATAATCTTAAAAATTTAACAGAATCTGATTTTCCGAGAGTGGTTCTTTCTTGCATTCTTGCTTTATGATAATGATATTGCTGAGCTAAATCAAATCAATCTAGGTACCAGGATGATTACATGGATAAGGATTACTGCAGTAGAAGTCAGAGCAAAAGCTGAAGTAGAAGTAGAAGCTGCAATGCAAGTCTCAACTCTCGCAAAGACCGTGGAAGAGACAAATATGACTACGAATGGTGTAGCGAAATCGAAGTCGATCTTATGGGAGGTGCCAAGTTATTCATTTTCTCCAATTTTTTAGATTCATTTATTGCTTTATTTAAAATTTGTATTTTTGTGATCATTTAATAACAACTTTTCGTCAATGATCAAGCTGATTTTGGATTATCGAATAATTTACTTACGTGAACTCTTCATTGGCCTTGTATACTTGTGCCTAAGATGCAATAGCTATTGATGCTGCTTTTACTTTGCTGTTCATTGCTATATTTTTACTAGTGACGCGTAGCAGTTTCCTTATAAACTTTCTAACCCATACTTAGTAAGAATAATAGAGAAGCATGTATTGTGACTGAACAGTGTTATCTTCACCTATTTCACTTTGAGTTTTTTTTTTGAAACGGAGTTCACTGTGAGTTTTAGAAGGTCACTGGAGAGTCGAGATTACATATGGCCGTGTCGTTGACTAAAGAGATTAAGTTTGCTAATTGTGATTTCAAGCAATGCGTCCAGCGGATTGTTATGCGTCTTCTAGCAATTGGTGGCCTGTTCGCCTCTTTATTTAATGCATCCTTCAGGATGTCTTGCACTTAACCATGGTGATCTTACATTTACAACTAATAATGCTATTTATTAGAACTAGTGATTATTTTGGCGGTTATGTGGTACTTTAACATTGGTTAATGTTGTGAAGCCCATGTTATTTTATGGGTATTACCTCACTATCAAGGTAAAATTATCAGTATTGATGATAAATAGCATATTTTTTAAAAATAGGATGCATAGCCTGAGATGATAGCAGTTGGCATTATGTAACATCACATGAGATTGTAGTTGTAGCTGTGAAGTGATGATACTTGATATTGTTGTAGATGGGTTGTCGATACGCTCATAGCTATAGAACTTATTGTTGCTCGGTTGAAATTGCACCGTGTTATTCTTCATCCCCACTAGTGACCCTTGCTCACTCGTTGCCCCTTTCACTTTATGGGTTGTCCTGATCCTTCTACGAATTTCAGCTCCTTGTTTGCCGGGTGTGTGTGCTGTGTGCGAGAGGTTTAGCTGGTAAAGTCTTCTCTTTGTTGGTGTGGAGGTTTTACTTTTACCTTCAAAAGGCTTCGCATAATGTTATTTTGTTTGTCTATTAGATAGATTTGCTTCTACAAGCCGGCTCATATTTAGCTTTTGTTTGTTGGGTGCATTTTCCTAATAAATGGTCAAACAACATATTTTACTAGGATAGTTTCTACATTTGAATGGGCATTTTTTTATTTGTATTTGTCAGATACCCAGAAGGGTTATTTGTAATTTTCTTGAATTTACTTTGAAAAACATGTTTAAATTTTTTTTTGTTATATTTGGTATGTCTAAGCCTTCAAGTTCTTTACCACACTTGGAAAGCTCATTTTCTTTCATATATCAATATTCTGACAAGTTTTCCCGACTACTGATTTTGATAGTTGAAAATTATTAATGCTATTTATTTGCTCTTTGAGTATCTCGACGAAGGCCTTTACATTTAAAGAGTATCTTTTGAAAGATAAAGTGAAATTTTTTACTTCCTTCAACAATCTTTATATTTTTATGTAAATTAGAATATTGAATTTCACAATTTATTTCAACAGGTAATAGAATAATATTGTCAAAAGTGTGAATGTGTTATAAAAATAGTAGATTTAAGAGAATAATATAAGAGCTTATGAAAGGATAGAAGAAATGAAATGAATATTTGGAAATGAGAATGGGAGATTTTTTTATTGTTGATGAATGGGGGAATGAACCCCCTATTTATAGAGTTACAAAATGGTGGTAAATGTGTAATATACAATACACTTTGGGGTAAAATAATCATTCACATAATAGATATTATAGATAGGTATCCAAAATGGACATCCAAAGTGGTTATAATATTTATAACACTTCCCCTTGAATGACTATTTTATTTTATTAAGTGAAAAATGTAATACTCAAAATCTTAGGGCATTGCCTTGTTAAAACCTTGCCAGTAAAATCCAATGGGATAAAACCTGGGCAAACAAAAAAGAGTACAACGCAAATTTCTCCCCCCTCAATGTAATATCACTTGATATCTTTAAATCTACGCATCCCAATGTTGTGCACCAATCCTTCAAATGTTGCAGTTGGTAGTGCCTTCGTCAATAGGTCTGTAAGACTATCACTGGAACGAATCTGTTGTACATCAATTTCATTACTCTTGTCAAGTTCATGGGTGAAAAAGAACTTTGGTGAAATGTGTTTCGTCCTGTCGGCTTTAATGAATCCATCATTTACTTGAGTTATGCAAGCAATATTGACCTCGTACATAATGATTGGATTGGTTGTAATAGAGGATAAACCACACTCTTTTCGAATATGCGGTATCATTGACTTCAACCATACGTATTCTCGGCTTGCTTCATATATTGCTATCAATTCTACATGGTTTGAAGACGTGGCTGTGAGTGTCTATTTGATTGACTGCCAGGATATTGCAGTGCCCCGCACTTAAATAGATAATCTGTCTGAGATTTTGCTGTATGTAGGTCAGATAAATATCCTACATCGGAATAGCCAACTAATTTAGATTTAGTTTTATTTGAGTAAAATAGGCCCATATCTACTGTTCCTCGAAGGTAGCACAACACATGTTTGATTCCATTTCAGTGCCTTTGTGTAGGAGCAAGCTATATCTTGCCAATAGGTTTACTGCAAAGACTATATTTGGTCTTGTATTATTAGCAAGATATAATAGTGCACCTATTGCACTAAGATATGGTACTTCAGGATCAAGGACCACTTTATTATTCTCTCGGGCCCTAAACGGGTCCTTCTTCACATCAAGGGACCAAACACTCATTGAGGTACTTAGTGGGTGTGCCTTATCCATATAAAATAGCTTAAGGACCTTTTTGTATCTGTACACTGGTGTAATAATATCCCGCCTTTCAATTTGCAAGCCAAGGCCAAACTTAGTTCTCCCAAGATCTTTCATCTCAAATTCTGCTTTTAAATAATTAACTATTTTTGTAATCTTTTCAGTTGTCCGATAATGTTTAAATCATCTACATATATAGCAGTGATGACAAATCCTGAAGCTGACTTTTTTTATAAACATGCATGGGCATATAGGATTGTTTTTGTACCCTTCTTTCAGAAGATATTCACTCAGACGATTATACCCAAATGCTCGGATTGTTTCAATCCATATAATGATCTCTGAAGTTTTATCGAATAAATTTCATGATCATTTGAATTATACGCTTCAGGCAAATTCAACCCTTCAGAGATTTTCATATAGATATCATTGTCAATTATACCGTATAAGTAGGCAGTGACCATACCCATTAGTCTCATATTGAGCTTCTCATATGCAGTTAGGCTGACAAGATATTGAAAGGTGATTGCATCCATTACAGGGGAGTATGTTTCTTCATAATCAATGCCAGGCCTTTGCGAAAATCCTATGCCACTAATCGTGCTTTATATCTCACCACTTCATTTTTCTTATTTGGTTTTCGCACGAATACCCATTTGTACCCTATTATTGGTGTTCTCATTATAGGTCCGAAAACATTACATTTTTCTAACGAGTCTAGCTCTGGTTGAATAGGATCTTTCCATTTCAACCAATCATCTCTTCGCCAGCATTCATCAATAGATTTTCATTCAACATCTTCAATTTCATTGATTAGATCGAGTGTTGCATTATATGCAAATGCATTATTGACAATTGTTCCTTTTCTATTTCATCTCTTTGTAAAAGTATAGTTCATAGATATCTCTTTACTTTTATCGTTTTCAGGTACCTAAACCTTCTCAGGAGGTTCTTGCTTGATTGTATCTATTGATTCATTAAGACCTTCTACTTCCTTAATGAGATTATTTTGAGCATTTGCCCCTTCTTTTTTCGAGGATTTTTGTCTTTTGATTCAGTGGGCCTACGACGCTTTAGTCGTATTCTTGATTCATTTGTAATTTCAATTTGTTTTGGAATGTCAATTCGCATGGGAGCATTCTTAGCTGGAATATGTGACTTAGTTATTCTTTTGGCATCTGTAAAAGTTTCTGGTAATCGATCCGCTGTTCCTTGTAAGTAAATTATCTTTTGAACTTCTTGCTTGCATTGCCCAGTGTGAGGATCTAAGTTGGATAATGTTGTCGTATTCCATGTCATTTCCTTTTTCAACCGTTTACATGTCACTTCTTTTTTCAGCTTTTTATCTCACCCCCTAAAGGTGGGAGTACTATTCATCAAACTGAGAATGGGCAAAACGTGCATTAAAGATATTGCATATTTGGGGATCAAGATAGCTAATTATAGATGGAGATTTAAAACCAATATATATTCCCAACCTTCTTTAAGGCCTTATCTTAGTACGTTGTGGATGAGCAATGGGTACATACACTGCACAACCAAATATCCTTAGATGAGAAATATTAGGCTCCTTTTTGAGACTAATTGTAATGTGGAGAATTTATTGTTGGATGTTGGCCTTAATCGTATAAGTTCGGTTGCATATAAAATGGCATATCGCCATGTAGAAAGTGGAGTTTGTTCTCATAAGTAATGGCTTGGCAATCAGTTGGAAGCTTTTAATAATGATTCAGTTAGACCATTTTGAGTATGAACATAGAGACCTGGATGTTCAACTTTTATTCCAACTAACATACAATAATCATTAAAAGCTTGTGATATAAATTCACTAGCATTATCTTATCGGATTGTTTTGATTGGATAATCTGGGAAATGTGCTCGTAACCTTCTAATTTGTGCGAGCAATCTCGAAAGTGCCATGTTCCGAGTGGATAACAGGCATACATGGAACCATCTTGTTGATGTATATATTAAAACCATGAAATATCTGAATGGTCCACATGAAGGGTGAATGGTCCACATATATCACATTGTATCCGTTCCAGAAATATTGTAGATTCATTTCCAACCTTAGTTAGTGATGGTCTCATGATCAATTTTCCTTGAGAACATGCAGCACACGAAAATTCACTAGATTGAAGAATCTTTTGATTTTTCAGAGAATGTCCGCTTGAATTTTCAATTATTCTCCTTATCGTTATCGAGCCAGGATGACCTAAACGATCATGCAAAATATTAAAATCTTTTGGATTTTCAATCTTCTGGCTAAATGTAACATGTACTTCAATTGTACTAATATTAGTATAGTATAAACTGGGAGAGTATGCGGGCATCTTTTCTAAGACGTGTTTCCTTTTGGAAACCATAGTAGTTATATATAGATATTCTGTATTATTTTCTTTTGCTATCTCAATATGGTACCCATTACTCCGTATGTCTTTAAAACTCAATAGATTCCTTTTTTATTTAGGGGCGAACAAGGCGTTATTGATAATAATTTATGTTTCCCCTTTCAATATGATATTTGCTGTTCGAGAGTTTTTAATAATTTCTATCGAACCGGATACTATTATTATATCATTCTTTATCATAGTGAAACTCGAAAAGTACTTTTTGTTTCTTAATACTGCTAAACAAATTTCTTCATCCATGTCCTTGGAGTCAGTCAAGGGACGACCAATATTCTTTCTCCTTCAAACGAAATAATGAATTTTACAATAGAATATTTTATTTATATAAAATACCAGAACATAACATTTTACACACATACACACTCATACTGCCATACACACATATTATACATTATTATTTATTATAAAAACACACAATACACATTATTATTTTTCATAGGGACACATATGAGACCGCAGTTTATAATATTTCAAGGAACGTAAATTCTCATTATGTTGTTCGTAAAAATCATCAATTTCAAGACTTGTTGCTCTTGACTGTTCCAAGAGTGGAGTGTCTTTTTTATATGAGAAGTTCGTCTCTATATTATTTCCTTTCTCCCTTTTAGATACTTGATATAGATCAACAAGGTGTTTAGCAATTCGGCAGACTTTTGCTCTATGTTCTTTGTTGCCACATCTATGGCACAAATTATCTGGCTCTGTTGTTGATTCCTTCACATTTCTTTTATACAGATTTCCCCTTCTTTCACCATGATTATTTACTTTCTTAAATTTTGAGGAATTTTTGTAACTACTTTTATGCCATGAAGAATTTCATCCTCGGCCCCGGCCTCGACCTCTGCCTCGATTAATGCCACAACTATATCCTCGTCCACTGCTTGCAGATGTTCTATTATTCACTTATGGCAGTGGTAAAAATCTCGTTGGACGAGACAAGTAAATAAGATATCAGCTCTAAATGTTTTTTAAAGTCTCGTTCCCTATATTATTGTTGCCGGACAACATTTGAGGAATGAAAAGTGGATAATGCTGTCTCTAACATATCATTCTCTATAATTGTTTCTTCGCATAATTTTAATGTAGAAGTGATTTTGAACATTGCGGAATTATATTCATTCACTGATTTAAAATATTGTATCCTTAAATGTAACGAATCAAAATGAGCCTTGGGGAGGATTACTGTTTTTTGGTGATCATATCTTTCTTTTAAATTGTTCCAGAGTTCCGAAGGATCTTCAGCTGTAAGATATTCATTTTTTAGTGATTCATCGAGATGATGACGAAGAAAAATAATAGCATTGGCCTTATCCCCTTCTGATGTTTCATTTTTTCTTTAATTGTGTTCCTGAGGCCTTTTGTATTTAAATGCATTTTGGCATCAAGAATCCATGATAGATAATTCTTTCTAGTAATGTCGAGTGCCGCGAACTCCAATTTGTGATATTTGATGCCATACTATAAAATAACAATAAAAATAAGTTAGAATATCAATTAGCTAAACAAAATTATTGCTAACTAGAAAAGATAATTCCCATTATATGTTTGGTTATTATTAGATTTATAAGAAAAGTAGATTGATATCATATTATTTGGTAATAATTAAAGCATGAGTAAAAAAAGTAAAAGTTGGGTGGATTAATCGTAATGTTGACAAGGAAAGAAAAAAAATATTCTCTTATCTATCATTTTTTAAGTATGATTGATTGCTTATCAATCATGTGGTAGAGCACCATATTAGATAAATAAAAAAAGTAACACAAATAGTATAGTTTAGATTTGCTTTCAATTAATTTAATTAATATAAAATGTATAAATAGTTAAACCTCCACTAGGTGGCAGTACATCCTCTGAGTGTGGTAAATAGCAGTATACAAAGATGTAGGAATTCATATTAAACCTCCACTAGGTGGCATTGCCTCCTTTGAGTGTGGTAAATAGTAGTTCACAAAGATGTAGGAATTCACTCAACTACCCAATTTGTGATAGTTGTACTCATCACGAAAATGGGAATTTCAATATTTGAATTGTAAAATAATTAAACTATTTGGTGGTTTAGCCCATCATTTAGTAATTTATAAATAAATTCTTCACCAATAAAAAAATCTCATAAATCGTCCCATATGGCGGTAAAACTATTTATCTAATATAAAGAATGTGTGTGTATTTTTCATTTGGTGGTTCATCCCACCACTTGAATTAAATTATAAGGATTCCTATGTTCTAATTCATGCCTTTTTTCTGAATAGGTTGTTATATTATCGTTTGGTTAGGTATATATTTAGGGTAGAGCAGTCGTGTTGATAACGCGTTATAAAAATAGTAGATTTAAGAAAATAATATAAGAGTTTATAAAAGGATAGAAGAAATGAGATGAATATTTGGAAAGGAGAATGTGAGATTTTTTTTATTGTTGATAAATGGGAGAATGAACCCCTATTTATAGAGTTACAAAATAATGGTAAATGTGTAATTTACAATACACTTGGGAGTAAAATAGTCATTCACATAATAGATATTATAGATAGGTATCCAAGGTGGATATCCAAAGTAGGTATAATATTTACAACAGAATGTACTAAGTATACATAATATAATTCAAATAGCTCCAAATTTGGAGATCCAAAATTCACTCTCAAAATTTAAAAGCTACAATATACTTTGTTGAAGCAAATTTTTACATAATGACTCTTTAAATTAAAGATGACCTTCTAAGTAAAAAGTCTCTTAAAGATGCTCTTACATTCATTAGTGATTAATTTTTCAAAAGAATAACTTTGGATAGGCATTTTACATTGACATTGTTTAGTGATATTTTTATGTGTTCTTTGTTAGGTGGTAAAGGTATTCAAATGTTTATCCCTCGAATGCACATCTTCATGATCCAATTAAAATATTTTACAGTCAGCTGTGTTACTTAAAAGTATCCTTCCAAATTGTAGAATTACTCAGAGGCAGTCTTGCTTTGAGTTGAGTCGCGTGAGTCGGCCGACTTAGGGCCGATCATTCGGGGAGCCAATTTTAATCTGTTATACCCAAGGCCCAACTATATATATTATGTTTTCTTTAATTAAAAGCCCAAATTAAATTCATTACAAATTTGTAAGCCCATTTTTAAGTAAAACAATGGACAAATTCAAATGTTGAATCCAAATTTCTAGGCCTTTTTTTGTTTGTTAGAATGAGGCAATGTTTTTTTTTTAGGCCAATGGGTCATTTGTGTTGACTCTGGCTAAGCTTTTTTCTTTTTACTTTTCATCACACTCTAACTAAATATTCTATATTATTTGTTGGTTTATTACTGCGCGTTTGACTAATTCTTACTGTGGCCCTATTTCAGTCTTTGTGTCACTTTATATTACGTTTATGAAAAACAAATAGATAAATGAATAAAAGGAGCTGGTTTTTTCGAAATTCGACTCACACCCAACAAACTATAGGACCGTCCTTAGAATTACTGATACGACCCCAAGGTCGAGAACCCCTAGACTGGATCCGGTATGATCGAGGACAACCCGAAACTCTCCGGCGAGGAGGAGGATCCCTCGACTCGACTCGACTGCGCCTTCAAATCACGGGGGTGAACGCCACGAAGGTTGATCACGCCTTCGATAAGTTCGGGGGTTCCTTAGACGAGATGGCAACGGAGGAGCACGGCTACAACTCAACAAATTGCAATCAAGATCAAGGAAATAAAGGTGGGGAGCAAGGCTATAACCCAAAGAGGAGCAAAGGCTACACTCAAAGCTAAAGAGCTTCTTTCAACAAAAGTTGTCCCTACAAATGGCCTAAATTCGTTCATATACCTCTAAGACTAAGAAATAATAGTAAAATAATGAAATATCTAAAAAGTAGACACAAAAAGCTAAAGTCGGTCAAAAGTTACGGCCGTAATTCTTGGATTCTGACCGTAAATCGATGATACGCCGTATGAAGGAAAAATACGGCCGTATAAAACCTTCGCTTCAAATTGGCCAAAGCGGATCTTCATGATACGGTAGTATGACCAACGTTACGGCCAGATATCTAGATACGGCCAGATATTCTGGTTACGGCCGTAATTTGCTCTCTGAAGATTTCTGCCCAAAACTGTCCCAGGGGTTACGGCCGTACGTAACTGGGGTTACGGCCGTAAAGGTCGGGTTACGGCCGTATGAACAAAAGGTTACGGCCGTAATTTTGCTTATGCAGATTCTTCAGCTTGTTTTCCCGAGCTCGACCCCGTTCTCGACTTCTCGTCTTCGTTTCACGTCCCGGGATGAGTCAAAAGTGAGGGTTCTTCCATGCATATCCGGCTTTTCTTGACATCTTCACCTTATATTACTTCCGTTCAAGCTCGTCTTCGTCTCGACCGGCTTTCTCACGCGTGTTGATGATGTCGAGCTAACCCGGATCATATCAATTACTCTCTCTCTCTCTGTGGGAATAATACAAAGAGAATAATACGCTAACGAAATTTTACTACTTTTAGTTTGATTGGAATTGTTTTTAATCTATATAATGTTTCATAATTTAAACTCTTAAAAGTTTATTAAGATCCGAACTCTCTTGATTTTTCATCCACAATGCACTAGTCTATCTCTAGTCGTTATCGTAGACTTGAAAAGTCTTCTAAGACACCCAATGCCTTTTGGAATCGCACGCATAGGAAAGAATGGATGTAGGAGACTAGGAGCGGACTAGAAATACCACCCATTGCTTAATTAAGTTTGTATTTTGTAGAACATGTTTCTACAACTCGAAGTTCCATACAACCAAAGTTTGAATCTTAAACATGGACCCATTACCCATTTCACTGATCATGTTTAGATTTAACATGTATTCAAAGATGATCTTAAAATTGGGAAGCCTTTAAGCCAAATCTCGTTGGAAGTCATCATAAATATATTTTTCTGTTTTGCAAAAAAAGCTATAATACTACATACACTAATTTCAAATAAAAATTTGTAATAAGTAATTTTTTTCAAAGTTATAATAATATAGTAATATAAACTAACGAGAAATTAAAATTTGACTCTCTGGCTTTTATTAAAAAAAAAAAAAGAAAACAACAATGCCCACACAGGTGTAAAATTTGGGTCTCTTATATTTTCGGGAGCCTAAGGGAGTGATTAAGCTATTTATGCTCATGCCGGCTTTGCATGTATTTGAATAAATTTTTATGTGTTCAAATTGAAAGATACTCCTTCCATTATAAGAAAAGTATCTTTCCATTATAAGAAAATAGACCTTTTATTTATTTATTTTATTTATTTATTTATTTTACATAGACTGAGAAATGTCACAATTAATGTAATTAGGACAAGTAAATTTTGTTTATATATGTTTATTTAATAATCTCAAATCTATATAGTCACCAATTTGTTATAGAAAAGTGTAATGATATCAACTTGTTGAATAATAATGTACCAGGGAGTCAGAGAAAAAATTTAAAAACACCTTAAATGATGTAAGTAAACTATAATTTAGGCCATGAAAAAAAAATTGAATATAAGTTATCTTCACGGGATGGAGGTAGTAACTTTTTAGTTCAAATAGTAGTTGGACTCATCAGTAGCAGAGCTAGTGCTTTTTGTATAGGTATGCATGCTACAATTTATAATAAAAATTTAAAGCTATAAAATAATAGTTAAAAATAAACTCTAGTCCCTTGTTACAATTGTCTTGGATGTGATTTCATACATTCATATTCGTTTCCATTTTCCAAACAACTTCATTATCTAAGATTAATTTCAAAACAAAAAATGATGAATAAAAAATTTACAAATCAATTCATCATAAAATTTCGTTAAGTCCAATAGAACAATCAAAAACATTGAATTTGGCCATTTCAATGCTTGTTCTATAGAAGATGTTGATTTACTCGAATAACGTGTTAGATATGTGGTTGAAAATTGAGGAAAATATATTTAAAAATATAAAGTAATTATATGAGTGGTTGAAAATGATGAGAGAGAAAAGTTAATGGAAGTTAGTGGGAAAAGATAACAACGTGTTAGATGTGTGGTTGATAATTGAGAAAAATATATTTAAAAATATAAAGTAATTGTATGAATGGTTGAAAATGACGAGAGAGAAAAGTTAATTGAAGTTAGTGGGAAAGGTAGTGGATAGAAATCAAAATTCAAAGGCATTCAATATATATTTAGATACAATTGGTACTTCCTTTGAAATTCAAACCCCAAAATTTCAGCTATTGGTCTCATTTTTTAAGAAAACAAAGCACTCGACATGCGAACATATTACATATATTTAGAATTAGTGCCATGTCTGAGATTTTGGAGACTTGGGTCAATATAAAAAGGGCCCCTAAGTAATACATTATCTGTAATTAATTACATATATGAATTATAGATAATTACACATTATCTATAATTCAATACAACTAGTTGCACATTAGCTGTAATTAATTATAGATATAAGTAATACATTACACAAAAAAATGTAATTAAAAATTCCAACAGATTACCTCCGAATGGCTAAAAGGATTTTAACAAAAAAGATGCGTAATCACTAACACAACAGATCTCCACCTCAACAACTGAGGTGAGTGGGACTATCAACAACTTAACAAAAACTTTTTATTTTTTCAAATAGGAGCTGTAACGACTAACTTACAAGAATAAGATTTTTATTTTCCACAACAGAATTTTAAATATTTAACCCTAGGGTGGACAAAAAAAAAATCAGAACCGAGCGGGTAGATCCCGAACCAAACCAAAAACAGTGAAACCGAATGGTTCTTTCAAAAAAATTAAGAACCGGAACTGGAAAATGAGGAACCGAAAATTGAATGGTTCGTTCCTAAAAATCGAAAACCGGAATAAAAATCGAATAATTTTGATTTGAAAGTTAAGTTTGCGTATTTTTTTTAATATATTAATTGTCAAGTTAATACATTCATCATGCATTCAATTTATAGATGATCGAGCAATGCATATGGAACACATGTATCTAAAAATTAAAAGAAATGAAGTATTGTATTTGGAAGTTACCCAATTATCCACCTTTATTTGCGGTGGTAACTTATATTTTTTTTTGAGAATTTGACCACAAAATAATAACATTAAAATACCCGGAACTGAACTAGAACCGATTGGGTATCTTGCTCCAAAGGAATCGAATAGTTCCATTTTTTGAAGAATCGGAATTTTTGGTTCAGTTGCGGGTAGTTCAATACTCGGAACCAAACCCGAAATGCCGACCCCTAGTTAACCCAATCAAATATTTGAACAACTCAGTGTATCTCAATCACACCTTACTCAAGCAATTTCACTATATTTCTGAGCAGACACAGACCCTATCACAATAATATTTTTTTATTAGGGTGATAGCTTTGAAAAGACAAATCCTCTACTGGTACACGCTGAGATCTATAGTATAAAACGACACACATAAACACCAATGTTTAGTAAATATGATGACTATACAACACAAATCTTGCATGCAGGGCTTACATCCCCCCATATAGTGTAACGCATGAACTTATAATCAACAAGGCAAATCATTAGAGTGCACATGTCTTGCTCGTGTGTCTGTCGTCATCTCAAATATGGCTCACAAGGTTGAAGGGACTTCCCAATATAAATGAGTAAGGTCTTGCATTTCATTTGACTGCGAAGTCTCAACACTATGCCCAGTATATATGCTCGGTTAGCTAGCTACTGGGGCCCTAGTACCGCATTTAGTATATATACTTGGTTGGCTCATCGTCGGAGTCCCCAATGTCGCATCGACATATCTACCCAGACAACAAATCAAAATGCAATATACCTATATAGGGATCTCAGCCATTCACTAATGTCACATTATCTCATGCCACCGCACTTCGAATGTCATGCGGATGCATTTAATAACATTAATATCAATGCGAACGTGACACGGTAATAGCACAAGTCATGTTTCAAGTAACACAATATACATATTTGCATAATAATCACGTATTAAGTAAATCACACAAGAGCCATGCAGTTCGCTTTATCACAAAGCATGTTTTGTGATGTAGGTGAGCCACCACATTTACCCTTATGTTGAAAATAATACTATCTACATCCTGCATTAATCATAATTTAAGATGTCAATATTTATCACATTTGAGACAAAGCATAATTAAATGAGTGTACGGTCTGACCGGAGTGGTCAAATATGACCACCTTTAAAAATATAAGGAGGCGGGTTAATCACCCTAGCATTGGGTGTCAACCACCCCTTCCCCATAAAAATTCTTAAAAATGCCTAGAAAATTATAGAAATATAATATAATCCATTTTAAAATTTTGGGGTGTTACAGGGACAACCTCGTAAATGCAAGTTTGAAAAGCATGCAAAAATCCATTCAATATATTTGAATTTGAGATACTTCTTCATCTTTTCAACGATATTCTTCAACACAACGGTCACAGATTTCAAAGTATAAGGTTCCTTCCCCCAAGGCAATTAATTAAATTGGGATTATCTACCATCCTAAATATTCAATTGATTTATCATTCTGTAAACTATTAAAAAGGAAAAAAAACAACACAGAAGATGCAAAACACCAAGCTTCACCATGTCATTATCACAAACATCTCTTCTATCCAAAAATATGTTCTCAACATCCTTCATATCAACTTTGTTTAAACTAGCAAAACACATGTCCTTCAATAGAAAATCAAGAAGCAAATATTTCTCATTTTGAGCAAGGTCACAATTTAAGCCTGACATTAAGCAGAACTCATCAACCAAAAACCTCACTCGATGGGTCCACAATATCAAACCAGATTTCATCATCCATGTCCTCATCAAGAGTCTTTATCAACACCATATTGATTAAACATTTTTGTGTACTACCATCTAAAAAATGTACAACAACTTCCCAAAACAAGTATTATGGAATAATGTAATTTGGTAACCAGTTACCTTAGTTTTGAGTTTATGAATGACATCCTCATAAAAAACATAACAATAGTGATGTTAAAATTGATATGAGGGTCAATTACAAGTGCCCAGTCCTACAAAAATAAAAATAAAAGATACATGCATCAAACAATCAAAACATGTAACAAATTATGAAAAAGTGTAACAAAACTTCGATGGTACAAATTCTACACACTCTACAATTAATATTCATCATACTATAATATTTTCATCAATATTACAAAGAATACAACTAGATCTAAATAGAAGTAGAAGAAAATTACAAAAAAAAGAAAGAAAGAAAACCGAAATAAACTAGAAAAAATACAAACAAAAAAAAATTGTAAATCCCTAACTTAAAATATAAACAATAAAAATTCATAAAAATTAAAAATCACAATGTCTAAGATATTTAAAAGACTTATGCAAAAGAAGGCATAAAAAGGAACTTAAAAATTATAAAACCTTGTAGAGACTCTACGCCTCTTGCCAACATGCTTCACGCAAGTTCACTTGGCCAAATTTCCTTTTTGACGAAGGAAAAGATGAAGCTCTGGCACGTGAACCACTAGGAGGCGAAGCACCACGACGCGAAGCACCAGCTATAGCCATCACACAAAAATCTTCAAAAATACTACAATTGTAGATCTATAACAAAGAAACTCCAACCACAAATTTCAAACACGACCTATATATGAATAACCAAAAAATAAATTTCAATGACTGATCGGTAAAATTTTTCTATAAACGATAATGCATGAGAAAAAAACTCGGAAAAAGCTATGAAAAATAGTCTAACATACTAATATGAAACATTAGTCGAGGTTTTAGAACAAATATACACCTTCAAAACTCTAAAAAGCCATAAAAGATGTGGGCTTTGTGAGTAGAATGCATAAGACAATGATATTGCTCAACAAGGAAAGAGACCGTAATAGTGAAGACAAAGAAAATCGGAATGACACAAATTGGCCCAACAAACTTGAGAAATGGACAAACTGGAACTATGGATACCTGATCCGTAGTTTAGTTAAAATCATTAGATTTTCGAAGTATGCAAAAGTCAAAACCATAAAGGATCTTTACACTTTTACAAACTTTTAGTTTTAATATTTCAAAAATCATGGAAAGTGAAAATTTTTATAGAAATCCAGTATTCCCAATTTAGACTGTTGAAATATTGCCAAAAATAAATCCAAAAGGGAAAAAGGAAAACTTTTGGTCAAAGTCCTAAACCAATTTGAATTAGGAATTGTTCTCCTTATTGTGGTGGGTTTAGGTTAATTGTTTTCCTATAAATTAATGTGTTTTCTCTTCTTGTAAGATGTGCCAAGAGGCACCAACCAAGTATGGGTTGAGAGAAAAATAGTAGTTTAGTACTCTAGTTTTGTGATCTTTGTGGGTGGTACAAAGAGTAGCAATTTGTGAGTGCGGTAAGACTTGATGTATTTTTCTCTGTAATACTTGGGGTGACCAAATCTAGAGGAAAAATTGTGAGCCTAGCATCTTGAGAGTTTTCTTGTAACTCTTTGTGGTTTGTACAAAGAGTAGAAAATTAGGTGTGGCAAAGCTCGGGTTATTTTTCCTGTAATACTTAGGGTTGGGGTTTGGCGAGTGAAAAGTCTATATGATTGTAAAAATTTTTCATATAGTGGAAAGCTTTGACGGTCCGCCCGTGGTTTTTCTCCGGTTTTGGAGTTTTCCACGTAAATCCTGTGTTGTTATTTCCATGTATAGTGATTTCTCCTATTTTTGGTATTTCTCAACTTGAAGGTAAGATCTTGGGACAACTGTGAAATCATATTCGGGTTGATTTCCCAACAAGTGGTATCAGAGCAAGGTCCTTCAGTGCGGTGGAGTTTTGATCGCAGAGTAGAAATATCAGATTCCAAATTGGATGTGGAGAAATTTGATGAAAGAATCATTTTTGATTTGTTGCAAGTACAAGTCAAGGATATATTGATTCAGGCTGGATTATGCAAGGATTTGGAAAAAATGGCAACCTTATGTTCTAACAAAGTTACTGAAGCTAGTATGGTTGATGATGATTGGGATGATTTAGATTTGATAATTGCAAGCAGGATACGTGTTCGTCTTGTAAGTAATGTTCTTGCAAATATTCGTAGATTATTTGCTGTGAAGGAGTTATGGCATGAATTGAGCACGGCGTGTCGGACAAGATGTCTTTCAAATCTATTATACTTGGAAATTGGTGTGGGTACTGAAATTCTCAATAGGATCGACCGTGAACTGGTGATTGTTGGAGTTATAATTGATAAATTATTTATATTTATCGGGTTTCTTTCATTGCTTGTTGCTGAAAAGTGGAAGATGTGTAACTCCATGGAAAAGAAAGTAACTTGTTGCAAGTATGGATGAACTGGTCACGTGAGAAAATATTGTTCAGGTGGAGTAGATTCGGCTACTACTCGATCCGACAATCCAACTCTCAGTGTGAGGGCGGTTGAGAAGTATTGTTAGTAGGATGGTCATCCTTATGGCATGTCGTTAGTTGCCATGATAGAGGATGTGTTACTACTAGCAGGTTTGCACACGGGCATTGGCTGGCATCGATGCAGGGTGTGTGTTTGAAGTAATGTCGATGGCTAATGAGCTCTCTGGAAAGCCAGCAAGAGAGTTGCACCATAAATTTTAGCAGGTTTTATTTCGACATTGAGCCGATGAAATTCTTAGAATTTGTGAGTAAGTGGTTATACTCTTATGGTGGAGTATGTTAATTCTCTGGTTTTGAGAATTGAGATCGTCAAAGTGTGTCAAAAGCTTGCTCGGTAATTTTCAAGTATTGTGAACAAGATGGTAGAAGAGAAGATGAAAAGTTTTGGCTTATTTTTGGCAAGGTGGAGATTGTTGAAATATTGCCAAAAATAAATCCAAAAGGGAAAAAGGAAAACTTTTGGTCAAAGTCCTAAACCAATTTGAATTAGGAATTGTTCTCCTTATTGTGGTGGGTTTAGGTTAATTGTTTTCCTATAAATTAATGTGTTTTCTCTTCTTGTAAGATGTGCCAAGAGGTACCAACCAAGTATGGGTTGAGAGAAAAATAGTAGTTTAGTACTCTAGTTTTGTGATCTTTGTGGGTGGTACAAAGAGTAGCAATTTGTGAGTGCGGTAAGACTTGATATATTTTTCTCTGTAATACTTGGGGTGACCAAATCTAGAGGAAAAATTATGAGCCTAGCATCTTGAGAGTTTTCTTGTAACTCTTTGTGGTTTGTACAAAGAGTAGAAAATTAGGTGTGGTAAAGCTCGGGTTATTTTTCCTGTAATACTTGGGGTTGGGGTTGGGCGAGTGAAAAGTCTATATGATTGTAAAAATTTTTCATATAGTGGAAAGCTTTGACGGTCCGCCCGTGGTTTTTCTCCGGTTTTGGAGTTTTCCACGTAAATCCTGTGTTGTTATTTCCATGCATAGTGATTTCTCCTATTTTTGGTATTTCTCAACTTGAAGGTAAGATCTTGGGACAACTGTGAAATCATATTCGGGTTGATTTCCCAACATAGACCTTACGTGTGCAAATTTGTGATGGGTGATTGCACTACTCCACTATACGATCGCTCAGCATAAGTCTTGATTTTTTTTTATTGCCATACAATCACATTGCACAAATCCATGGGATCATAGGATATAAATTTTTTTTTTCAAAATTTTGAAAAATTAATGATAAGTAACAAACATAAGGTAAAATGTCCCTCCCTCCCCCCACCAAAAAATTCATATTTGCATATGCAAAGCTACTGGTTTGAACTGAGTCATTAAGAAAAATGAAAAACATGTATAATTTGTCCAAATGGATACCGTATGCGAATTTTGTTGCCAAAATAATGAAAACTCAATTTCAATAATTACACAACCATTACACACTCTTTGGGACTAATCACACACTCTGTGTAATGCATTACATAGAATTACTCAACTGTTACACACATTAAACAGCTATTATACAAATTGTACAATCTGGTTGACGATTAAATCTAGCCGTCGCCTTATGGCATACGATCACATTTGTTTGTACCATGCAATTTTATGACACAAAATCTCGTCGATGCTTAGATTTACATTGCTCTATCACGTGAATGTTGGATTTTTGTAAATTTGGCCATGAAAAAATCGAATTTTTGCAATTATGTTCACTTTGCATAATTTTTGAAATACTAAATATAAAAACCTTGTTTCGCCTAATTTTCTGGAACCTGGTTTCCTTTTTGTATTATCACTACTCTAACATGGTCTCGTCCGGTCCAGGTTCAAGACAGGCTGGCCTGTAGGATTCCTAGGTGTTAGTTCCCACATTGAGCAATCAGGTGATATAAAAATTAATGGGAAAATTACAAATAAAAAGACCCTTTGGCCCACATATTGCACAAGTCCGACTCCAATTGTGATTTCACAATTCTCAGGTCCTTATCCGTTTGTTTGTCATTATTATCAATACCAACTATTTCCTTTTCCTTTTTATATAATATAATAATATATAATATACATAAAATCTAGAAATTATCTTATATATCATCATAAACGCATCTGACCCATTTATTACTCTCGTGTTTTCATCTTGCAGCCCCAATTAGCAGCCCTAATTAACAGCCCCAATCGTTCTCTCTTTTTATTTTCAAATTTCAAAATTAGCGAGATCAACGCTTTGATTATCCGGTTAGCATCTAAAATCATATACAGCATCAATTTTGTGAATATCGGTAGCCGAAGTTCGGATAGTTTCAAGCTATAATATTTGCTTTTAACGAGAAAATTGATCCTATGTGATACAAGCAAGGAGAAGGACGCTCCTGAGAATCGACATGGTATGTAATCAATATGTGCTCGCTGCAATTTCTTGAAATTTTCTTGGTCAATGATAGTATAAAACATATCATAAAAATAAAAATATACTTCCACAATAGGTTTAGAATTTTTGATTTGCTGCTATGGTTCTCTTTTCATTGAAACAATCAAAAGATATTAGGAAAGGTGATTGTTTAGTACTAAGAGAAACATGTCAATTGGTCATATAATCCATATGCAACTTTTGCATATATTATGTACTTTTTATAGTAATAAAAATATCTTTAAAAAAAATCATGTGTGTTCTATACATTTTTTTAAGGGAAATTTGTATTCTGTATGTGATAGGCATGGAATTATGTGATACCACGCGATCAGGGGTTCACAGGGAGCATCACGCATCCGCAGCCGAGTTACGCATTGTACATACTTCGTTCTAGGCTAACCAAGATGCAAAGGGACATGTTTGAAAAGACAATGTTTGGTCATTTTGCTCGAGGAAGTGAGATTTGTTTCCAACCAGAGTTGATCCACAATGTGCTCCTCCATGAGGTTCGTCAACCCAATAAGGAAGAGATGTGGTTTCACATTGGGGGCAAGCTATTAAGGTTTTCGATATACGAGTTCGCGCCTGATAACGGGCCTTGATGTGTTGGAAATGAAGACTTTACTATGTTTGATGTCACGCCATCACGTATTAAGGAAACATACTCATCCCACATTGACAAAGTCACAAATGAAGACATTCAGAACTTATTCCTTAATTTCAAATCAATGCCAATTAGGGATGTTGTTACTCTTGCATTGATGTATACGTTGTCGACATATCTTTATAATGTAGATTATGAAAAAATTGTGCCGAATGCTTTGCTGTCATTGATCGAGAGCCCTCATGCAGAAATGTATCCTTGGGGAAAAATTTTGTTTGGAATTACCTTGGAGTCCTTGAAGACAGCCTTAGGGAGCCACACAAGCCACTACCAAATGAAGGGTTTCCTACTAGCATTTCAAGTTTGGCTTTATGAAAGCATTCCTGCAGTGAATGGAAAAATATGCTCTAGGGTTGCAAAGTCATGCCCATGTATCCTAAACTGGCGTTCTGACTCAAAACCACGTATTTTCGACCTTGAGAATGTCATCTTTCACAAAAAAGGATGGAAGTGATCACTTTTACAGAATACTTCACAATCCAATAGTTTTATTAGTAGTATAGTAGAATAATATGATTGAGTAATATTTGTTTTTCCTATGTTTTTGTTGTGTGTCAGGTTGTGATAAAAGATGTTTTACCAAATGAGACAAAGTTTGAGGAGCCCAAGATTGCTGAATTAGATTATTCCCCGCCAATGCCACCATCTCAACCTTTTAATGAAGATGTAGAACATGCTCCCCTGGCTAAATTCCTACCATGTCGACCTAATAAGCAACAAAGCGCGAGCAAAACAATAATAAAGGCTGTTCCCCAACCGAACTCCATTTATCGATCCTTGTCAATGAAGAAGTCACGAAAGCATAGAACCTCAGTTGTGAGGATGGCTGCCGATGACGTCCCTGAAGTATTTTGCAACCGAGTAAATAAGAGAAAATTCGCTAAGACAAACCGAAAGACACCCTCAAAGAAACCTAAGGTTTTGTTTTATTTTATTTTATTTGTTTGGCATTTTTTTTGAATTTTGGTTTGAAATTATTCATAATGGTTTTTGTCTTTGTCGCGAAACCTAATAGGCGGTGACTGCTGAACCAAATGATTCATCTAATGTTGTTCAAACTGGTCAAAGTGAGCTCGGAGTTCAGCTGGCTTCTCTTATCTCTAAGTTTGAATCAATATATTCTGAGTCACAACGACAACAATGGGTTCTTTTTGATAAGTTCGATGGTTTGGCAATGCAGCAGAAAGCCTTGATGGAAGAGTTAAATAGATTGAGAGAAGAAGGTAATGGCACGAAATATAGCATACAAGATCCAGTGAATGATGGTTTGTGTAGGCATCAAGGACACACCATTAGAGTTGATCACAACATTGTAAATTTAGTGGATGATGACAATGAAAATACAATCTTGGATGTCGTGGTAAGTTATTTAATTTTTTGACTACCAAATTAAATTAACTAACCATGAAACTTCTATTTCACAATTTTCTCTTATTGCACGACCAATTTGTTTTGAGTCCATGGTTATGTAAGGCCATAAATTGCGTGTATTCTTATTTGCTTATTCTGCAATGGATATTGTCTTTCTTCATTACTTTATTAATCCAGGAGAATGTTGTTGTTGCTCAAGAAAATGTCACCTCTAATATAAAGGACGTTGATGCAAGGGTATTACCATCAGATGTCTTATTAGATGATGCAATATTCTCTTTTGATCTACATATTGATTAAACTCAGAAAAAGAGTGATTATGAACCTGATGATGCAATATTCTCTGAGCCTTCGTTTCTGCAAGCATTTGAAGAAGCTGAGAAAAAAGCTTGTGAAAAGTCTGAAAAAAATAAGATGAAGGTTTTCTTTTCTTTTTTTTTTTTAAGTTTGCATATTGGAATTTAAATGATATGATTATATTTTCTCCATAATTTTGCATTTAGTTTACCTTTCGATGCACCAACTGATTTAAGTTTGTATGTAACATTTATTCTTCGTGAGTATATAGGAGTTAAATGCTGATGTCCAAGCGGGATTTGTGACACCAACTGCCTCTCAAAACAAGCAAATAAGGATTTTCAACAAATCACCAGTATGCTATCCATCGGGGTCGTCAAGTGGTTCAATAGTTGGAAGATGCAATGCTCGATTCGTCTTCAATGATGGAATATCAGCTGCTACTGATGAAGAGATCGCTGAATTTGAAAATTGTTTCAATATTGGACACAACAGGAGGAGGGTGTAAGTGTATCTATTTTCAAATTTCACACATAAGGCACGGTAATTGCTTGTAATTTATTATTATACAACATGTTTATTACTAGATAAAAAAATTGATAGGAAATGCAAGTTTGATGCTCTATCGAACAAGATAGATCCACCGTTTGTGATAGGTGGAGTAACTATAACTGAAAAGATGTGGTGGCACACATTGGGGAACGACTATGGCAACCTAGTTGACATGGTATAAATTACATTATTCAAATGTGATGTCTATATCTATATATATATATAGATATATATATATCTATATATATATATATATATATATATATATTGTTGTAATTAGTTCTCTTTTATAGTTATTTAATGCAAGAGGAACTTTAGTGACTGATTTTTTGGTTGATGAACAGCACATTAATGTGTTCTTCTTTTTTATACGTGAGATGTCATTACGTACTCACAAGGCCGCAACAACAACTGACTGTTCCTTCGAATCTGATTGTCACTATTTATACTTGGAGTTTATGAAGGACCGACAATTATCAACAAGCACAACAGGCTCTTGAAGTGTGTGACTGGTGCTTATTTGTTGAAGAATAGGGTCTGGGTAGAGGTGGAGCATGTTTTGATCCCTGTACTATATGACTACTTTGCTCAGTGGATGTTGGTTGACTTCAATATAGTAGAGCGTTGCCTATATGTGTACAATTCGGGACGCAAAAATGTTAAGCACCATGCCATACGATCCACAATTGAGCCGATCGCTAATATCATTCCATATCTGATGGTTAGCACCGGCTACTGGGAATGTGTAAAAAATGGGGAGCAAGATATATTCCCGAGTTTGAAGTGGAAGATAGTACCTGATCTACTACAACAGGACAATCGGTGAGAAAAAAATGCAATACTATTTTTTTGCTTGTCTAAATCATTTTTGGCTGGCAAACTGTGTTTCTTTCTTTGCAAGTTCATCAGTGCTTTATTTTCTCTAGTTGACACATTCCTCTATCTTTGCAGTCATGATTGTGGTATATTCATCATCAAATATGCAGAATATTTGGCAAATGGGGAGATGAGGTTAATGAAGCAATGCTTTGATGCTAGGAATGCTCGTGAGGATCTTGCTGCACTGCTATATGCTCATAGGATTAAGTAGGAAAATCATTTTGACTTGAACGTTTGGTGAATTGCACTTTGCAACTACTTTCTGCTGTTTTGGTACTCTTTTTATTTTATTTTTATTTTTTTACTGTATTTTGTCTTCAATGGTAAAATGCAAATAAAATAGTAGTGGTAGGGTAGTAGTTAGAATAAGTAGATAGACAGTGGTCAATCACCGGATTTTGGAGAGCCTATGTGACTCCATTGAAGTATGATTTATGGAAATCCAGTTTATGCTTGTTAACAGTAGTCATCCAATTTTTACAACTTACACGAGATTTGTACTTATTCTTTTTTGGCTTTTGTGTTTGTTATGTGATTGAATATCATTTTTTCAATGTTCATTATCTTACACTTGTTATAGATTTGTACTATAAAGATCAATGTCAACATGCTCACACTTATGACATGTTGTCATTATATTCACATAGTATAATTAACTGAAATTGAATTAGAAGAACATCAACAGAAAAAAAAGAGATTAAGAAGGAAGAATATTCACACTAAACATTGATACAGTGAGTCCATATTTCATTTTCTGGGAAAAAAAGTAGGGAATGCTCAAGCATATACATATCCAAAAAATCACCCAAATGATAATTGTTTTATTCAAATTCTAATGACAACTACTGTTCTCTAAGAACAAGATCATTGATGACAACAAAATGGAAATATAAAAACGATAATAAATTGGGAAATAGGGCCAAGCTAACTTATTTGATCCCTACCAAATTTCAAACTATTGGATTAGTACAACTTCTTTGGTATGACCCGTCGCCTTGCATCGCCGGCATCTTACTCTTTGTCTTCTCTCAATGTATGTACGATATCTATCCTTTCTTGGCCTTCCTGCCCTTTTCTTTGCAACTGGAGCTCGCACTACACATGATTTAACATCTTCAGGTATTGTCCAACCACTCTTACATGGAACAGGATAAGCCGTACCACTGTAAGTCTGCAAATATGTATGTTTCTTAAAGTAGTCTGAACAATATTCATAAGGGGAGACCCTCAATTTGGAACAAACTGCGAACGCATGCCCTCAAGGTATCTGGTCACATTGGAAAACATTACATGTGCAAGTCCTAGTTGCCATGTCAACTATATAAGACTTTCCATCATCAACTACTTGGAATATGGCTTCAGTTGAAACGAGCACCTAATTAATAGAATCAACAATACAAATAAAAAAAAAAGAAACTATATAGTTATGGGAAACTGGTATATATTGAATTGCAAAGACACTAAGAAAATTTTTACCATCATTCGATTGAGTCCACTCGTTCTACTACGTAGTAATTTTTCATAGTTGGTTGCCAATATTGTAAATGTATTGTTTGCATTTTCACAGTTCTTTGAAAACCATTCTTGTACTTTCTTGCGCAGTGGTTCTAACAATGCAACTATTGGATAGCTATTCCCGGGACTAGTGACCGGAGTTTCCGACTCAACAATATTGGAAGTCATTATTGAGTATCTATTTCTTGTCAGGTGTAATCGGCACCACCTATGATGACTAGTCTCTTCCTAAAACAAATTTGTTAATGAAAGTCGGAATAATATGAACATTAATTTATTTTTTCATAAAAAAAATATGATGCATAACAAACGAGGGAGAAAAAAATGTCATGGTTTGTTACCAGGTCTTTTCTCATGTCCATACTTATTTGGTCAAGCTGTACCATGTAGTACTCAAATTCTAAATGTGTGTATGCCCTAGCAGCAGCATTGAATGGATGAGTTATGTTTTTCCCCTTTTTAGAATAAGTCGATTTCAAGTTCTTCAATATGTGGAAACAACACAAGCCATGTAGCACCCTAGGGAACACTTTTTCTACAGATAGTTTTATACCTAAGTGTCTGCCAGACACTATTGCCAAGTCTTCCCTTGGCTCAAATGTTCTTTTGACCATGTCCAAAAACCAAGTCCATGAATCCTCTAATTCTAAATCACCAATACCGAATGCTAATATGAAGATGTTGTTGTTGCCATCTTGGGTGCAAGCTGTAAAAAGAGTTCTAGCACATGTTCCACTTAAATGAGTGCCATCCACAACGATCACAGGTCTACAAAATTTCCACCCAGATATTGATGTAGCTAGAGCCATAAATAGGTATTGTAATCTATTGTCGATGTCTGTCTTCATGTTTGTAACTGAACCGGGGTTGGTTTGTTCAATCATATAAAGGTAAGATGGTAGGTCTTTGTACGACTCAATAGAATCCCCTCGTAGTGACTTCATTGTATGCTCCAAGCATCTCCATGCCTTACTATAATTGATTGTGACTCCATATTTGTTTAGCATTTCACTCATCACGCCTTTTGGGGTACACTTTCCACCCCGCGTCAAAAACTTGTATCGAATGCACTCAGCCACAATACGCTTGCTTGCTTGCCTATGATCGGCGACAACAATCCCCAACGAACACAAATGATTGTCATCTAGATGGCTTATTTTGAATAATTCTGATGTACCAATTCTTGATGCTCTAAAATTCCAATTACAATTTTCATTTGGACACTTTACTACATATTCTTTGCGGTCCGATCTACACGCAACATATTCAAATCTATGCTTGATGGCATATAATGATAAGCTCATCTTCAAAATCTCCTTAGATGCATAAATGTTGCCCAAAAAGACGCGATCAGCTTGTGGTACTGAAATTATAGAATCATTCATCTCATCACCAATAGCAAAATCAATGTTTGCAGACGTCAATATTTCATCAGCAAGTTCTATAGGATCCCTGGCACCTTTTTGTGTTGGGAAATAAGCATTTGTGTTCAACATAGAATTACTACTGCCTTCAATAACAAATTCAGTCATTACAGATTTACCAATACGATGATCACATTCAATGTTCTCCATATTGAGTGTTGCATTCAACATATAGTGGGTACATCGATGGACCCGACTCACGATTCTTTAAATTAAGATAGAATGCAAGGTCTTGTGTTCCTTCAAGTTTTACAGGTGGTAGAGTATCATTAACTTTGTAGGATATTGAACGTACTGATGATGAATCTATGAGTTTGAGCACGTCTTCAATTATGATCACGAGTTCATCGAAAGTGCAGGTCGAGGGATAATGACACCCTTCATCTTCGTACCAGTGAAGATATTACCATCAGTCCATTCGCCTCCGTACATTAAAAATGACAGCACATTGGCCATCTCTGCGACTCTGGAAAAATTTTGCTTCAATATTTAGTAGATGTCATTGGTGTACAAACGGAAAACAACAATATAGAATATCATTCTGTACTTCTTTGACGATATCCTCGTTGTTCTTTGGTCAATTTGATAACATGTGTTCTTGCCTAATGGAAAAATTGTTTTGAAAAGCCGATCATTCCTTCTCTGGTTTTTTGTTGGTGGTGTTATTCCCTTTTATGTGTTTATGTATATATCATGTAAGTATTAGGATATATAATGGATTAATATTTTGTAATCGTCTGCATTTAAACTGAACCCTAAATTTCTGCCTTTCCATTTCAAAATTGATAATTATCCTATATATATATATATATATATATATATAAAATATTTATCACAATTTTTTGTATATGAATTATTCACCTGATCTTTAGGATTTTAAGAATCTTTCCACCTGGATTTCGCAAACGTGTGTACACAACCTGTTTTTGGTATATATGTACCATTAAGTTGGTAATTATGTGAATGGCCCAAAATTAATTCATAAGGTGAGAGTAAACCTCTCCTAATAAACTGATTTTGTAGGGAGGAAATTATGCTTTATCTTGCTTTTATGTTTGCTTTTAGAAAAATCTGGTATTTTAAATTTATTTACTTGTGTATCAGGTATTGCCGGTCCATCTAATCGGGCCCAATAAAAGTCAATTATCTTCCGGTTAATTGGAGTTTCTCTTCTTTCTCGTGTTCTTCTTCCCATTTCCTCTGTAACATGAGATCTTTCCAAATCAAACTTGAATATGCGAATTCTTGGTTTTTCTTCGGTACATCATACATGGATTATATAAACAATCAAGCATACGAGTATTATTACATGCTGAGATATGGATTGTAGATAAGTCAAACGATTTTTGTCTTTTTCCTAATGATATTCTTTAAAATTGGGACCTGTTATCTATGAATTTATATTGATTTGGATACGAGATATTCATGTTTTGGACATCTGGTCATCGTTTTGGGTATTTATGTTCTGGCTTCGTTTTGCAAATTTCGAGGAATTTAATTAGAGAATCTATTATGCTCATTATGGTTTTGATTTATAATATATGCAACTTCGTCTTATCATATATATGGGAAATTGAATATGATTTTATAATAGATGAATTAAATTCATCTTCGTCCCATCAGTTTCTAAGTGATTAGATATGCATAATGAAGACTATTATCTGGATTCTTGACAGGCCATTGTCGAGAATGAAGAAGAGTTGCTAATACCCCAAGACAGGCACATAATCTAAATGTTAGTATAGAAATGACACTTACTGATGCATACTTGTTTGGCTACCAGGTTTTGTTGAGGACATGAGTTCTTATTTGGTCATCATTTCTATAGGATTTGTGAATGAAAGCAGGGGATTTGCTGTACTTAAATTTAAGATAAGAAAAGCTTTATACTTGATCTTTCTGCATTATAATGTATGATGGAGCGAACTTGGGGGTACGTTTTCCCTTGTGCCTATGTTGTGATTTGCTCGAGTTGAATTCTATATTTTCTGCGACAGATTCCTCGTCTCCCATTTGTTTATACTCGTAGCGTAGTTTTGCAATGTAAACAAGTCGCACTTTTACGTAAGTACTTTTATGTCTGATTCCATCTGCACCGATGACTTATACATTCTAGTCCATTAAACTTTATGTGTAAGATATGTGTGATGCACTACACATTTTGTATGAAAAAAGAGATAATAATTTTAAAAAGTTAATGTTCGAGCAATTAAGTGTTAAAATTCTGTACTATATTTTTACATTACACATTCTATATAATTCATTTGTAATGTGTAATATAATACATACTAATGAAGTATACATTCTTTATAATTAATGTGCAATGAATTACACATTATGTGTAACTAATCATTAATTTATTAGTACATTACACTTTATACGCAAGGTATGTGTAATGCACTTCACATTTTGTATGAAGGAGATATTAAGAGTTAGAGAAATTAAGTGTTAAAATAAAACATTATGTTTGAGGCAATAAAGAATGAAGTGATATGAATAATTATTTGTAAAGTGTAACGTAATACACATTAATGAATTACACATTAATACACATTTTGTGTAACTAATTTTTAACTCATTATTGCATTACACTTTATGTATATGAGACATGTGTAGCGCACTAAACTTTTTGTGTGAAAGAGAGATGAGAATTGTAAACAAGTAAATGTTAAAGAAACTAAGGGTGTGTTGATAGAATTCCAAGAAAAGGAATTCCATGAAAACGAATTCCGGGAAAACGGATTCCCACCCCTTTCTTGGATTGAGTTTTCCAGGAAAACCTTTATTTTTGTACTTTAAGCACTTGTACTTGGAAAATAATTTTCAGGAAAACATTTGCCATCAAACACCAAAGTTGGAAAATGATTTCCTTGATTTGATATTTTCCTAAAAAATATTTACCAATCAAACACACCCTAAATGTTAAAATTTTACACTATGTTTGAGGTTAGAGAAGAATGATGTGATATAAATGATTACACATTTTATGTAACTCATTTGTAATGTGTATCTATTCAATTCATCCCTATCCCTTGTGTATGGGAATGCGGTGTCTGGAAGTGCCACTGCAACCAAATAATCTGTCAAATTCATTTTTTTTTAATGGTATTGTAATGCATTAAACATTCATTACACGGAGTGTGTAATATACATTAATTAAATTAAAGGCCAAGCTGGAAAATTATACAAGAAAATGAAAAAAAGAACATTTAAAATGAAAATAAGAAATCTATGAAGAATTATAAAAAAATTAAACTAAAAATTACAATATGCGAGGCACACATTAATGAATTAATAATTAATAAATTAATGGATTAATAAATTGCATGGTCAAACTATGAAATTATAAGAAAAAATAGGAAAAGAATAAAATGTATGAAAAATTATAGGAAAAAATAATAAATTGAAAATCACAACATTACACAAATTGTCTAGTTATGTTGTTAAACATCCCATAGCAATGTACATAATTAAATTAAAGGGCAAAGTCGCAAATTATATGTAAAATAAAAAAACATAAAAAAATGTTTAACATGAAAATGGCGAAATCTATTAAGAATTATATGTATATATGTGTGTGTATTAAATTAAAACTCAAAATAATTAAAACTAGAAAAGGAATTGAAGCTGGGCAAAGAAATGAATTAAAACATTTGAACTGTGCATGAATTGAACCAGAGATCCAACTATACTAAATTTAGGCATCTTACCAGCTACACCAGTCCGCCATACATCCATTTAGCTGTCTTAACAAAATATATACTTGCAGCCGACCCAGCCCAAAATACCGAATTTTACTAATTTCTCCTCAATGTTTATATCTTTTGTCTAATTATTAATCTTGATTTACCTGATTTTTAAAAATTTAAACTTAAATATTGGTGTTAGTGTAAAAACTCCTCTAGGAGGACTAGGCCTGGCCTATCACATATGGGCATTTGAGCCTGATACTTCTGTTTTCACAGCTGAGTTTATCCAGCATATATCTAAAAATCTGCCAAACTTCCGCAACAATTTCCCGATTACATTTTGAACACCGCCATAGCCAAAAGCCATGAGCTCCAAGCTCTTACTCTTCAGAACACCCTTCTCTTTCGTCACTGAACTACCCTCAACTTCTTCAAAATTACCATTTATATCCCCTCCCCGTCTCGTCTTGCCCTCCTCCCACCATTCTCATACACTCGGACCCCAAAAACCAGACGGTAGATATTCATTTTCCTGCCTGATATCTATATTTTTCGCACTACTTCTCCCATAACTAAAGGAAATTTAAGGGCCATTTGTAATTTTTTTCTTTTCTTTTTCAAAATTGATTTAGGGGTCATAGCAAGTCATGCGATTGCAGCCGAAGCAGAGGCTGAAGTTGACGTTGAAGTTGCTCCGGGGTACACAATGACCCAGTTTTGCGATAAATTAATTGATGTATTCTTGAATGAGAAACCCAAATCAAAAGATTGGAAAAGATTATTGGTCTTCAGGGAGGACTGGAAGATATACAGTGAAAGGTTTTACAGTCGGTGTAAAACCCGAGCAGATGCAGAAAGCGATTCTGAGATGAAACAAAAGTTAATTGACTTATCAAGAAAACTTCGAAAGGTAAAAAAAAAAAAAAAAAAGTTACTCTCCTCTGTTTCACTTATATTTATATATTGCTCATTGCATATGCATGATTTGTGAATGTCTTATTTTTACCCATGAGAGTAGAAAAACAGTTATTAAAGAGACTAGGAATGAGCATTGCAGATTGATGATGAAATGGATAGGCACAGTGAGCTTCTTAAAGAGTTGGAAGATAATCCGATGGATGTAAATGCGATTGTAGCAAAGCGGCGTAAGGACTTCACGGGGGAGTTCTTTCGTCATCTCACTTTGCTTTCCGAAACCTACAATGGCTTGGAGGATCGAGATGGTAACTTCTTTTCTCTCTGTTATTTTGAGAATTTGTGGTTAAAAAGTAGAGAATTGAGGTGAACTGTGGTTGAAAATAAGTGTAAGAAAGTGTTCTTGACACATTTCATTAAACCCTTAAGTGCTATCCACTTTTCCACTTCTCATTTCTATGGCATTGTTTGGGAAATGCTTATAAACGTCTTTGTTTAAACACTTTTGATCAAATCACTTTTTGTGTACACATTTCATAGGATCCACATATATTATCCACGTTTCCATCACTAGTTTCTATATGGTCATAAACAAAAACAGTTAAAAACATTTACCAAACCAGCGGTGAATTGTATACAATTTTTTACTGCTAGTTAATGTATTCTGATGGCATTGGTCTTCATTGTTGCCTGAACAGCTTAAGAGGTTGTGTGACAAAACTTTTAGGAGATTTTGATAAAAGATAATGAAATATGTGGTTGAAAAATTAATAGAGGAGGTGGATCGCATGAAATATGAGGTTAAAATTGAAGTTTGAGAGGTCAAAAAGTTGAAACAACTTTAGCCAAGTTATTTTGAACAAGTTCTAACGGTAAAATTTAGTACGCTATATTTCCATCTGAATTGCTATGCATATAGTTTAGATAGTTGTCGTACATCTTTCTTCATTCAATAGCCCTAAGTCTTATTGTTGATTCAATTTGCTGATTTATCTAAAAAGGGCATCGTGATTTTTTTATTATTTATTTTTGTTGTGAGCAGCAATTGCCCGACTTGGAGCTAGATGCTTATCAGCAGTTAGTGCTTTCGATAATACGCTAGAGATTGTTGGTTCGTTAGATGCTGCCCAAGCAAAGTTTGATGACATATTGAACTCTCCCTCAATGGATGTTGCATGTGACAAGATCAAGAGTCTTGCCAAGGCTAAAGAACTCGACTCTTCCTTGATCCTCTTAATAAATGGCGCTTGGGCATCAGCAAAAGAATCAACTACCATGAAAAACGAGGTAAAGTTGTCGATATTGTTTGATTGAATAACATGGTATCTTCAACTACGCATCTATTCTCTTTATTGTTTTCAGTTTTCAGTTCTTCAAAACACTAAAAACTCGTTTATTTTTTTATTTTCTAAAACCCAATTTCGAAAATAAGGAAAATTTTATAAAGAATGCTCAATAGGAGTTTTTTATCATCTAAATGTTATTGGTGAAAATACATCAAAATCTTGAAAACCCAAAAAACACACCATTTGAAAACTTAAAATGAATTGAAAACTCAAAGCTGGAAATTGAAACACAGATAGAATGGCGCCAGATATTTTGTTTGTCTTTTTAAATTTCATTTGCTTAATATAATATTTATCTACTTATTTTCTACGATAAATTTGTAAATAATTGTTTGCAGACAAAAGATATTATGTATCGTCTATACAAGGCCACACAAAATAGCATTAGGAGCATTGTCCCAAAAGAGATAAAGCTACTCAAGTATCTACTCAACATTGTAGATCCCGAGGAACGATTCTCAGCATTAGCCACTGCATTCTGCCCCGGCGATGAACATGATACCAAAGACCCAAATGCTATATACACGTACGTAATAAAGCTTTATGATTAAGCATATTGTGTGTTTTCTCCATAATATATATAACGAGATTATTTCAAGCGTTCCGTTTTTCTTTCTGGTGCTGTAGAACTCCGAAGGAGCTGCACAAGTGGATTAAGATCATGCTCGATGCGTATGATCTCAACAAAGAGGAAACTGAAATTAGGGAAGCGAAGAAAATGAGCCAACCGATTGTCATCCAGCGGCTTTACATTCTTAAAGAAACTATTGAAGAAGAGTACTTGGAAAGAAATGTGAAATCTGAAAACGA
The DNA here is from genome assembly GCA_018223645.1 of Jasminum sambac. NCBI lineage: Eukaryota > Viridiplantae > Streptophyta > Magnoliopsida > Lamiales > Oleaceae > Jasminum > Jasminum sambac. Next base: position 39,686,804 of record CP073643.1, read on the forward strand.
TGTTAAAACGAACCAGTTGTGAGGTACGACTTTTTTTTTTTTTTTTTTTTTTTTTTTGAGTCGAGATACAACTGTTTTAATCAATGATCATCATGCTGGTACGTCTGCTTAAACTTGAGTAATAGCTTGAGGTTGAAAGCTTATGTGAATCAATTGGTTAGGTAATGGAATCACTTGAGTAATAGTTTGAGGTTGAAAGCTTATGTGAATCAATTGGTTAGGCAATGGAATCAGTTTTATCGGCGATTTTGCGCTGCTTTTGTACAATTGTACCATATGTAATTTCTATGTCTATTCTAAAAGAACTAGAAACTCAGTGTTGTGTCTTAGTCACACTTGTGGAGTTTTTGGAACATTGGTTTATATGCAATCAGATATGGATTTGAGAAGCATAAACCTTCATTTTAAGGTCCTCAAGCTATGTCGCCTGTGCAGTTAATACTATTGTTTCATTTGTTATGCATCATGTCAATTGGAAGTGGAGTTATATTCACACCATATTCATATAGTTAACGGAATTTTTTCCCCCTTTCTTTTAGCGCACTAAATGTGTCTGTGCAAGTGTTTCGGATTTCCAAAAAATTACCCCCGTTGAAATACTTAATACCGAAATTGCCCTTCTAACAAATCACTTTTTCTTCTCGTTTATCAGACTCCTCTCCGTCACTCTGTCCTCTTGCCGCCCCCCTCGCTGTCTTTTTATTTTGGGGTAAAAAAAATGCACCAATAAGGTTTCATGATACCATTTTATTTCGGGACTCACATTTTTCCCAACGCTTACCGGGCTTTAGCCTCTGGAGTCGAAAATTTGTAAGTGTCACATCATCTCCTTAAGCTTAATGAGAGCCTTGAGTCACAATAATCCCACTTCAATCTTTTTGCTGTGCTTGTGAATAGTAGATTGACTGTCAAGAGTAAACATGCACGTCATCAGTTAATAGTTCATATGCACAATTCATTGAGTAGACATTTGAACCGGAGTGTTTCGTTCATTGCTTCGCTGGCGGCTATGTATTCTGTGTCAAATGTAAACAGCATGAAAATATGCTATAGGTTGGAGTTCCAACTCAGACAAGGCTCATTTAGCGTAAAACTAGTGATGCTCTCTATTTGTGGGCATTTTATCATACTCACCAAATGGGTAGATAGAGAGCACATGTCTCCGGCGGGGCCCCGAGGGATGATAAAATGCCCACTACTGAGTCGGAGAGCATTGGCATAGTGTAAATATGTAATGCCCCCTCTAGTTCCATAGTAATATTACATAGTTTATCATCACATACGAATCATATCGTGTACGAATATTTCAATTACATTGTTACGAATCTCATATATGGAACTAGGGGAACATTACTTACGATATACGAAATCCCGAGTATCAAATCTTGTTATTGAAACCATTTTAGTAGTTTACAAAACGTGCGTTCACATAGAAGTGGCTCTAAGGATTTCAAACTTACATTCAAAACATACTGCAAGATCTTTGGTTTTCCTTTTCCCCCGCACAGATCGTCACACATCAAGTTCTTGAAGGACTCTCGCCAGCTCCCACGTACTTATCATAATTTGCACTTTCAAAAATATAAACAAAAACATAATAAATCATAAAGATTGAGTGAGGAATAGATGCGGATGCAAATGCGTGTCGTATGCATGTCACATTTTTACTTTGGGCCCCGTTGCGAAATCATGTATTTACGTTGGCGCCACTTGTCACATTTCATATATGACAGGGTCTCATATCGTAGTTGGAGCTTAGATCCCTCAATAAGCCAACATATCACATTCAGGGTTTACCCGTTTAGGCCATTCTTACCTTTTACATAGGCGTAAACGCATGATGGGTAGCCGTTATACACATATGCTTTCTCGATATAATTGTACATATGCAAAGACCTTACGTTCAAGCCTTGACACAAAAGTCATCATCAAAGGTTCATCTCACATGTATAAGGCTTTCCAAGCATGTTCTTATCATATTCCTTGCACATTGGCATTCAACATATACCTTACACATTAGCATTCATCTTTCAACGTACTAACACATCACATATAACATCTTATAAAATCATCTACACATATTGTGCAATCACATAATTCCTTTGCTTCACGGTAAGCTTGTAAACAAAGTCAAGTAAGCTAGCATTCACGTCTAACTCAAAGCAAATCACACATAAGCATATACTTAAGTTCGTATTCTTGTAACACGTCTAACACCTTTTCCTTATACCAAACGTTTCGTTATGCCAAATTCATCATCTATAACTTATTATAACGTCATATTCATCAAAACATAGCATAGCTCCCCAATGCTTCAAGTCATACGCATAAAACAAGCTTTCACACCGGACAAACATTGTAGCTTAACCCGTCTCGTCTTGCATATCATGATTTCGTCACATATAACATCATAAAGTACCAAACACTGAAAGAATTAAGGGATGAATAAAGTTTCTACTATGTTTCTATTAATAAATGGCTGCTATATATACACCTATACAAGATCTCACTAGAAGGCAAGAAAATAAAATCTCAGCTAATTCCCCTCAAAGGAGGGATTACAAATTCCTAGATATATGCATAACAAATTACTAAAGATATGCAAAGAATATGGTCAAATCATAGTAAATCTTAACACTCCCCCTCAAGTTGGAGCATGTATATCCAACATGTTCAACTTGCTTCTTAAGTCCTGAAACGAGTTTCCTCCAAGAGCTTTTGTTAAAACGTCGGCTAACTGTAAATGAGATGGAACAAATTCTGTAACAATCTGCCCTTTTTGAATCTTTTCTCTTACCACATGACAATCGAGTTCTATGTGTTTGGTGCGCTCATGATATACTGGATTTGCTGCTATATGAAGTGCAGCTTGATTGTCACATAATAGCTTTGCTGGTCCCGTAGAGATTTGCATGTCATTAAGCAAAAATCTTAGCCAAGTTAATTCACAAGTAGCTGCTGCCATTGACATGTACTCAGCCTCTGATGATGATCTAGAGACTGTTTTCTGCTTCTTTGACTTCCATGAGATCAACGAATTTCCCAAATACACACAATAACCCGTAGTTGATCTTCGAGTCATGGGGCAGTTTGCCCAATTCGAATCACAATAAGCCTTGAGGTCGAGAGAATTGTTTGCCGAAAAGAATAAGCCAAGTCCTGGACTACCTTTGAGATACTTAATAACACGAAGAGCAGCATCCCAATGAGGCTTCCGTGGGGCATGCATAAATTGACTTAGAATATTGACCGAGTATGTAATGTCGGGTCTTGTAATTGTGAGGTAGATTAATTTTCCCACTAATCTCCGATAGCACTCCGGATTATGTAACAAATCACCTTGATCATTCACGAGATTAAGATTTACTTCCATTGGAAAATTCGCAGGTTGAGCACCTAAGTAGCCAACTTCATCTATAATCTCTAATGTATATTTTCGTTGAGAGATAGCAATGCCTGCTCTGGATCGTGCCACTTCCAAGCCAAGAAAAAACTTTAGAAAGCCAAGATCTTTTATATGGAATTGTCGATGCAAAAAATCTTTAAGACTTTGTATAGCAACCGCATCATTACCTGTTATCACTATGTCATCTACATAGATAAGTACCATAGTTGTAGATGGGCCTCTAGTCTTTACAAACAAGGAATAATCTGAATGTGATTGAACAAAACCAGCCTTTTTGATAGCTTGAGAAAATTTAGCAAACCAATTTCGAGGGGCTTGTTTAAGCCCATAGAGGGATTTGTGTAGTCGACATACAAGTTTCTCCCCCTGTCGACAAAGACCAGGTGGTGGAGTCATATATACCTCTTCAGCCAAATCACCATGGAGGAAGGCATTGGTCACATCCATTTGATGCAATGGCCATTGTTTGGCTGCAGCAATAGCAAGAAGACATCGAACAGTGGTTAACTTGGCAACGGGCGCAAATGTTTCAGTGTAATCCAAGCCTTCTTGCTGAGAAAATCCTTTAGCCACTAACCGTGCTTTATAGCGTTCAATCGAACCATTAGAGGTATACTTAATGCGATATACCCATTTGCTGCCAATAGGGTGATGACCAGGAGGCAAAGGAACCAAAGGTCCATGTCTTTTGAGTATGAAGAGCATCAAGTTCACGTTGCATGGCCTCTTGCCATTTCGGATCTAACGCAGCCTGTGCATATGAGGTTGGTTCCAGAACACTTGATATAGCATTAACAAAGTGCTGATGATTAAAGGATAAAGAATCATAGGAAAGAAAGTTACTTAAAGGATACCGAGTACCTGACTTGGTCAAAGATTGTCGGTTGAAGATTGCAACTGATGGCATTGTATTTACTTGGCCACAATGGAAATCGCGGAGAAGGACTGATGGTTTTTGTGGGCGTTGACTTCTACGAAGAAACGGTGTTGGGGATGAGATAGGAGATGATGGAGTGTCTAAGGGAATAATCTCTGGAGATGGAGAATGAATGGGTTGTGGGAGGGAAGGGGACGCAGTGGGATAGTCATATATCGCGGGTTGGGGAATTTGTGGGGTTGGTGGAGGGTTAGTTGTATGAAAAGGAAAAGTGTCCTCATGAAAGACGACATCTCGACTTGAGAAAAATTTGTGACTTTGGAGATCATACAAGCGGTATGCTTTTTGACCAACAGGATAACCAACAAATATGCATTTTCTGGCACGAGTATCAAATTTGTGACTGGGATGTAGGTTTGTAGCGTAACAGAGACATCCAAAAACCCGCAAGTTAGAATAAATGGGTGCCCTATTATACAACATTTCATAAGGAGATTTATGTCGTAGTATAGGAGTGGGAAGCCGATTAATAAGATATGTGGCAGTGAGCAAACTCTCTCCCCAAAATTGTAATGGAAGGTTAGCTTCAATTCGCAAGGCTCTGGCAACATTTAAGAGATGTCTATGCTTTCGTTCAACTACACCATTTTGTTGAGGTGTAGATGGACAAGAGCTTTGAAATGATATACTAAGACTGGAAAAATATGATTTCATGGATATAAATTCTGAGCCATTGTCACTTCGAATACACTTAACTTGACAATTAAACTGGGTATTGACAAACGAAATGAAATTTTTTAGTAACCCTTGTGTTTCAGATTTGAAGTTCATTAAGAATACCCATGTGAATCTTGTATAATCATCGACAATGGTTAGAAAATAATGTGCCCCTGTATGGGTCGCTGTAGGAAAACGTCCCCAAATATCACAGTGAATAAGATCAAAGGAATGTAACGTTTGAATGGTACTAGAAGAAAAAGATAAACGAGTTTGTTTAGCCAAATGACAAGTGTCACATAAATGATGAGAATTAAATATAAAGGAAGGAATAACATGACTCAAAAGTCGCGAAGGTGCCGTAGAAGGATGTCCTAACCGCTGGTGCCAAGGAACTTTTGTAGTAGAATCCATATGGTGAGCTACCAGTTTGGGAGGTGATGCAGATTTTATTGATGGAAGAAAGTAGTACAAGCCATTAAGTTGCTTCCCCAAACCAATCATCTTCTTCGAAGTTAGGTCCTGCAGTATACAAAAAGTAGGAAAGAAATGAATAGAACAGTTAAAGGTAGATGTGAGTTGACTAACTGATAGTAAATTAACATGGAAAGATGGAGCACAAAGTATGTCTTTGACATGCATATGGTCTGAGAGTTGGGTAGAGCCTATGCCAGTTATAGCAGAGCAGACGCCATTGGGTAAGGTTACTTGAGAAGAGAGTGGAGAGGTAATTGGAACTGATGTTGCTATGTGATTAGTGGCGCCACTATCAATGATCCAGTGACGCGATGGTGTTTTCTGCGTATTAAAAGATGAACAAAATGGGGTCGAGATACCTGTATAGTTTGCTTGAGCAGATTGTTTACCATTAAAAAAAGCTTTGATTTGAGCAAGTTCCTCAGGAGTGAATTGAGGGGTACCATCGACAGAAGGCTTGTGTGGGACTGAAATTCCCTCTGCACTTGCTTGATGAGCACCAATTTTTTTTCTTCGATTTGGCGGTTGAACTTCCTTGCCATGAAGTTTGTGTCCAACGGGAAACCCATTGAGAAAATAGCATCGATCTACAGTGTGAGTATTGTCTTCACAATAAGAGCAGTGAAGAGGCTTTCGATTTCCTTGAGGCCTTGAATTGGAGGATGACCATTGTCTTTGTTGTCTTGAAGCCACTGGTTGTGATTCTTTGGAGTTGTCAAATGTGTTGATACTCATGGCATGAACAAGATCATTGTTCTTTGTTTCAGTAAGTCATCGCTGTTTTTCTTCTTCACACAAAAGTGAGTATGCCTTTTTGACAGTTGGCAAAGGGTTCATGAGCATAATTTGTCCTCTCACAACAGAGTATGTATCATTGAGTCCCATAAGAAATTGACTAAGTCGAGTTTTTTCTTCCTTGTCTTTTAAATCTCTTTGTCCTTCACATGTACAGGTGATTACGGGACTGCAAGTATTCAACTCATCCCACAACATTTTCATGTTGGTGTAGTAAGAAAAAATAGATTCATGATTTTGCTTGAGTTCAACAATGGATCGTTGAATTTGATAATGATGAGAAAAATCACCTTGAGAGAATCGTTCTTGAAGATCGGTCCAAATTTCGGCCGGAGTTTCAGCATAGAGAACACTATTTGTAAGATCTTGACTTAGACAGTTGAATATCCAAGAGAGAACCATATCATTGCAGCGCTGCCACAAAGGATGTTTCGGATCTGTTTTACTAGGAACAACAATCGTCCCTTTGATGAAACCCAATTTGTTTTTGGCACTGAGACTAATTAGCATCGATCGTTTCCACATAGCATAATTTGTTCCGTTTAAGACATTTGGAACAAGAATCATGCCGGGATGATCCGAGGGATGAAGAAACAAAGGATCAGACGAATCAATCACAGGTGTAGTTGTAGTTGTAGACATGTTTAATCAGAGTATAGAATAGAGAAGCGATATGATCACTTGCTCTGATACCATGAAAGAATTAAGGGATGAATAAAGTTTCTACTATGTTTCTATTAATAAATGGCTGCTATATATACACCTATACAAGATCTCACTAGAAGGCAAGAAAATAAAATCTCAGCTAATTCCCCTCAAAGGAGGGATTGCAAATTCCTAGATATACGCATAACAAATTCCTAAAGATATGCAAAGAATATGGTCAAATCATAGTAAATCTTAACAAACACTATCTAGACCTATCATAAAAGCAAACATCTAAACTTCTTTACATATAACTCCCAACCAAAGAGGAACTTAAGCTATTAAGCCATAAAATCATAAAATCATTCACAAAACATGAGATAACTTCACATCGGAGCAATTTACCTTGTCATATATATGAATACATCTATCACTCACCTTTTAAGTGAAGAAAATAAGCATAAGGATGGTTTGGTGGTTCCTCTTCCTTTCCCTTTCCCCTTCTTAGCACAAATATGGGGATATAGAGAGGAATCATAGTAAATAATATCCAACCAAGCTTATAAGTATCTTAGAAATGGTGGAAAGGGAGTCTTGGGAGTGATTTTTTGCCTTTTGGATGGATATATATCAAGAAATGGAGAGAAAAAGTCAAAAGCTCATTTCTGCCGATTTAAAATTACGCCGTAAATTCCCTTGGTACGGCCATATAAATAGACATACGACCGTATCAATATGATATACGGTCGTATCACAGGTTCTGAAAGTTTTCACATCTCTTCATCTTTTAAATTTATGGCCGTATCACAATCATTTACAGCCGCAAATATAATCTTACGGCCGTATATCATATACGTACGACCGTACCAAGCTCTCTGGAAATTTCCACCTTTCTTATGTTCACTTAATTACGACCGTATACTATAACCTTAAGGCCGTAACATCACAATTACGGCTGTAACAAGAATATTTACCGCCGTAAATATCCATTTTCTGCATTTTTCCTTACGATCCGAATTTGACTATCGTACCTGTTCGAAATACATCAGATACATTTCCAAACATGTCATAAATATATCACACACATAATCATCATCTCACAATACATTCGTATCATTTCAAATCGTATACAAAATCACATAGAAAACATATATGAATTTGGGACGAATTCAGATAGGGCGTTACAAAACATATAGGAAGACACTGACTTCCTATCGTCTCCTATCCACCGTAATTTGCATCCCTTCAATTTCACATATTTAGATATATGCCAATAAGTCAATCCTACATTTGAAGTTCCTTTTAAATATTTCAATTATTAATTAAGGGCATCCCAATAATTACAAGAAAGGAAAATACGAGAAGTTACTGTCATCTAACGAATGAATCGGCAGCTCAAAGAAATAGAATATATCAAATAAGAATCATAATAATGCGAGCCATTATGTATCCTGAAAGTTATGAGTTGTCTAATTCACAAATTACTTAAACGTATCTGGATAGTGTTCTGTTAAAATGCAATTTGTTCACAGTTACCTTAAGCAAGATATATCTGAGTTATAGTTTGATTGGAGCCTAGATATACTTAGCTCAGAGTAAGAATACGGAAATTTAAACAGGGTAAAAAACCACCCGCCTGCACCTGCAGACAAATAGATTCACTAGTTGCCAAGAAATTAAACCAGTTACAAAAAATTAAAGATAGCAATACGTATATTACTATCAAACCACTAGAATCAACGATGATCACTCCCTGATCTCTCTTCTAGCTTGTACTGTGAGCCAACATCCCGTTGCTCTTCAAAACTTTTTGTAACTCCGCAATCCAGCTTGGATTTGCGCGGTCCTCCCACCGATCGTCACCTCCCGTGAAGATCTTCTCTTGGTTGAGGCTCCTGTGTAGTGAATCCAATTTCTCCCGAAGATTTGATTTGATGAAATCAAGTAGTGGACTTGTAGTACAAATGCGCTTGTAATTTAGCTTTAAGCACGATATGAATCTTAGGTTACAAATGTATGGGGAAGTCAAGGGATGAACGAGACACGCAAGCTAGCTAGTACACGAGTGCTTTGCTCTATTGCATGCTTGTTCACTGCCCCCGTTCTAATCCCACTTTCTCTCTATATAATCATGTGTTAATAGACCGCCCTGCCACCAAAGACTTCCCTTAACACCTGAACTCCTACAAAACAAACAAGAGATGAGTTTGTAAGATAAGATAAGTCATAACCAAATATAAGAATTGAAGTGACCAACTTATCTTAATTTACTTACCAATTTATCTTAGCAGAATTTTATCATAATAGGTAAGTAACAAGTCTTGTTGGTAGGCGTATACTCCACACTTCCAAAGTATGAACCCCAATTTGAGTCTATCCAAATCTTTACAAGGTAATCACACTGAATCTAATCAACTCAAGGACTCCTAACAAAATTTAAACTCATCCTATTTAGAAACCACATGCTTAAAAATTTATCTCGAACATCTTAAAAATAATTGATGTGATAAAATGAGTTGACACTAATTAAGTCAACTAATAACACACGTTAATAATTAATTAAATTATGCATGATAAAATAATATGACAATTAAAATCACATGCATGAAAAAATAGAAATGACAATTAACAGTAAATAGCTTAATTAATCATGTTTATTTAATTAAAAAGCTAACATATCCAAATACATCAATTAAGTTAGCTACTTTTTTATCTTCTTATATTTGTAGCATAGTGAAAATGACAAACTGTAGTAGCTATCCTTAAATGAAACACTTTAGGATGTGTATTTGGATGGAATGGTCAGTCAACTTGCTATTCCCTTGATGCTCCTATGACAGCAACCTAATATTGCCTTAATCACCAAGTCTCCCATTCAATGCCTACCTCAATAATCCGGGCCCAAAAATTTCCTCATGTGTATATATATATATATATATATATATATATATATATATATATGTATTTATGTATTGTATGTAAATGTATACAAGTAATCCTCTCCCTAGGTGGGAAGGCTCCCTATGCCACATGTTCCCCCTGAAAGTAATTTTTTCTCATATTTGATCTCATTTTATTTCTATATTTATTGGTAATAATTAAATCTGCGTAGAGAGAAGAATGCAATATGAATATTACTCATTGATGACCAATTTTAGACGTGCATAATCGTCGACTCGTCAGACATATCAACATTAGAAGTATTTATTTACATATTATGTAAACTTCAATCCATATAATGTCGAAGAAGAGTGGATTATATATATGAATCAAATTAGGGCTCCAAGTAATTGTATCTTGATATGAGCAAAAAGACATATTACAAACAAGGGAACACAATAGCGGGTGGTATTCTATATATTTTTACATATTTTTACACATTCTTTTAACCCACTCATTCTCTCTCCTATTTCATATCCATATATCTCATAGGACCTACCTATACTACACAAATCTCCACAATTCAATTTTACTCATTCTCTCTCCTATACATATTAAAATTTATTTTTACACACATCCTAACACCTGCAAATCTGTTTATGGTATAATATGAAAACACTATACTTCCCTTTGATATTTACCTAACTTCTTTACGAGGATTTCCACTAGTTAATACCCATGGCAAAACACGAATCAAGTAAGATTCATCACTCCTCATTTCTATGAAGATGAAGTGGCCCACCTTATCTAAATCAACCTTCTTGAGAAGGACCATCTAGACCTAATTTTCATAAATGAGATTGATATCTAGCAACAACTTGTAGCATGATGTAGCCATTGCAAAATTATCACATTGCATGAGAGTCAAGCTCAATTGTCTCATTCTATATTATCTTGAATGATCTATTTAATCAAAACAAACATTTATAATAACATATTTTAGTCCGAGTTGTTTTACTCGAAGGGGGCAACTAATGAAACATGAAATGAGAATTCTCAAGTCATTAAACACATATGGTTCTATTGTATGTGTGTCAAAATTCTGTAGAATAAGATTATAGTTGTTATAAAAGTATAGAAACAATAGAGAGAATTTAGAGAGAATGAATTCTAAGGAATTCTCAAGAATCAATTTCATTAATAACTGAAGCCCTATTTATAGGAAAACTTCGAATGGCACAATCGTAATTACATAATTTCATCAAGGGTATAATAGTCATTCACATATAATAATTACATCTTTTACCAAATTATTCCTCCACCAAATTATTCCTCATAATTCATAACCACCAAATTATTCTCAATTATTCATAACACTTCAATTATTATTCATAACACTCCCCCTTGAATGACTATTAATACAAATGTCTTCCTGACTGTTTGGAGAAAAACCCAGTGGGAAAAAACTTCCAAACCGATTGCAGGATAGCTTGGAGTGGTTATATACTGCTTCATCAAAACATTGCTCCCCCTGATGTCTATAAGCGGCATATGAGTATTCACGTGCTGCCTCGTTAAAATCTTGTCAAGAAAACCCAGTGGGAAAAAACTTGATCAAGGAAAAAGAGTACCGCTCCGCTTGATTTCATATCTTGAGAATCGATATCTTTACTTCAGTAAATGATTTCAATATCATCATCGTTTGGATCTAAAGCATTAGCTCCATTATAACTTGATCCAATAGATACACTGTATCAATTTCTCCTATCGTTCTCAATATACCATGAATCTGCCTCGTTAAAACCTTATTAGGAAAAACCCAGTGGGAAAAACCCTAATGAAGGAAAAAGAGTACATTATTCATGTGAATACGCCTTTAAAATTGCCTCATTAAAAACCTTGCTAGGAAAACCCAATGGGATAAAACCTCACTCAAGGGAAAAAGAGTGCAACGCGTATTTTATACAAGTATCTTTGCAAGCATTTCAAAATCTTTCATACATTTGTATGAGTATCATATACATTGGTTTTATACTCTTCGTTCATTTAGAGTGCATCAATTTTCTTACACAACTACAAAACACTCACCATGAACACATGTCTCCAAACACACAATTTAAAGTATATAAATTCATCGTAAAAACATGTAAACATATAAGTAAACCTTCATAACTAACTAACATTTAAAATATATCATTTAACATTTAATACTCACTTAATAGGTTATTTCATTCCCAGGGGCTTAGCTCACCCTTTAAGGTACTCATAAACACGGGTTTAGCTCATCCGATCCTTTAATTTCCTTTTCGGCACTACACACACGATCGGTGATTTAACTTTCATGAGCATGCAACATATAATGACCACCATGCTTATCTTTAAACTTGAGCATTAGTCATCATCATCTCATCATCTCATAAGTTAAGGATTTCACATTCACCATTTATCATCTTCAATATATCTCAATATTTTCATTATCATTGATCATATGTAGCGCTACATTTTCATATCGTGTCGACACTTTTCAATTTCATTTCTTTCCCCATATCGACATAACTTATCGAGATATCTCATTATCAATCCTCTTGTAGGATTACACAATATAATTATGTCTATATACTCTTCAAGAGCATATGCCTCCGTTATTAAGACCATCTTTTATAATTTGCTTTGATATATATGTTTGGGGAAATCTCATAATATCAACGCTTCTGGCGTGTTAACTTATCAAAGCATCTTAACTGATATATGTGATTGTTCATAGCATCTTTTATGCATCTTTGAACTTCAAGTTCATATTTTAATTGTGAGGATATAACATGATGCATTTCACATATCATTTTTAACCTTTAATACTCCCCTCATGTCGAGAAAATTTAGAACACCAAAACTCATACAGCTTGGTATGATTTTAATCATATATGTTCTCATCATTCAAATTTTTAATATGGGAATTTAGACCGCTTGCATTCTATTCTCGATATCGGCAATTTATTTGAGGACTTTAAATAATTTGCCATATAATATCCCACTTGTATGCTCATACTCAATCCTTCAGGGATTTATTCAAGTATTGGGATATACATTTACTAGCTTTATCATTAACTGGAAATCATGCTCATACTGTGAGCAAATATTTCAGAAATTTCAAATTACGAATCATATACACATGTGACTATCTAGTGGATCCATATCATAATATCTAGTAGTCCACATGGAGGATGAGTGGCCCATATTTCTCATCCTTTATTCCAGTATATATTTGGGATTTATTCCCAATATTGGCTAATAATGATTTCATCATTTATCGAGAACAATCATTGAAGAATTCTTTTAATTCTTCACTTGAAATATTGATTTCAATAATTATTTAAACCGGGATGGTCATCCGGTTTGCAAACGAGTATTATTGAACTTCTAGTTCAAGAAATTCTTATATCGATTTCACTAGTATCTCAGATAGTGCTCAACATGATTTATCATAGAAACAATTCACCGAGCATGTTCCATCATCTTTTGGTGACATTATTGTCTACTATCGCTCAAACACGGAGTTACACCAAACGCATCACATCCGACTATTATTTAATTCCGAAATCGTAGCTCTTACGCTTTATTTAAAATCGAGTCTTATTTCATACGCGTGTATTATTCTATAAATAAATCATCAAAATTATTGCAAAATTCATCCTAACAAGGGTCTATACATTATAATGGATCATATGCTCTCAAATCTTCGAAAATACTATCCATCACTATCACCAAAATCCTAAAAAGGATTTATCGATGTAGGCCGGAAAGATTAAGGATGCTAATGAATAAGGGTATCCCACAAGATATCCGATGCTTGATTGAAGCAAAGGTTCGATTATCCTGGTGAGGTTTCAATTCCTTCTAAATACATGCCTGGTATGGGTAAAAGTAGTTTTTCAAAGAAACGGAGAGCAAAAAGATTAGGAGGATGCTACAAGTGTGCTCGGTGGACATGTGACACTCGATGTAAATCAGGTACTTGTCCGTAAATCGAGAAGATAAAATAGCATTCATTAAGGATGGATTGAGTAAGGAGCCTTTGGATGATATTCAATGTGCTCTTGAGACACATCCTAGTGGACACGCATAAGGTGAGCTAATGGCCTTATGGGCCAAATTCAAAGATCAACAAACGCTACATACTTGAAAAACTTACTTTAGAAGATCCTGTTTGTAAATTTAGTAGAAAATTTTAGTATAATAATTTTCTCATATTAATATAAGGAAGCTCGGTGTAATAACGAAGATCAATGTTTTTCTTGTAATTGTAAATATTGTTTTTCGATTTTAAGATATATATATATATATATGTATATATATATTATTTTTCAATCACCGACAGATATATGTCATTTTCACTTTAAAAAAAATTTTCTGCATTTTTTTTTTCTTTCATATTTGTCAAAAAGTAAATAGTGCACTCAATTATTGGTTTGAAAATTTTTCTTTAAATAGAGGGATTCATATATCTATCATTCATTCGTTGAAAGAGAAAGATAGAGGTGGAGATGGAGATGGAGATATCAAAATCATCTCATGTAAGTCAATCTTTACCTCGCCAGGTAAAAACTATATGTGTTCTTGGTGGCTCCAGACTAGTAGGTCATATCCAATATGTGGATATGACAGACCAACTTGTAAGGGAGTTAGGGAAACAAAATATCAATATACTATATGGAGGGACTAATAACAAACTATTAAGGAGTCTTACGATGGCCGCACAATTATGGGGGATAAGAGTGTCAAGTATAATACCTTTTCATCGAATTGGAGGCAGGAATCGAATTGGAGTTAGAAATGTCATTAGTCCAACTGATTGATGCTACAAACACAATCCATCCATGATCGCCGATGTACATGATGAGCAATAGTGATGCTTTTATTGTTCTTCCAGGCGCTATAACATCGCCGGAGGAAATATTCAATATAGCGTCATTTGCACAAAGGAATTTTCATACCAAACCCATAGGTTTGTTGAATATTAATTATTTCTTCGATGGTTTGCTAGCATTTCTAGATCAGTGGTGTAGAACATAAATTTATTTCTCGCTCAAAGAAGAAATATACTTGTTTCTCGCTAATACAGCTTGCCGATCTACTCATCAAGATTCAATCATATGTTCAAAAATCTATGGAAGTCAAACCCATCGGTCACAGATCATCGGTGTCAAGCTTAAAAAGAGATCCTTTGGATCTTTCATTATGAACCCGAATGTTCTGGTGGCGAGTTACGAGTATTTATACTCTCGAGACGCATCCCTCATTTATGGGTTCAATATATATTTTCTTTTCGTATTTCTATATTTTCGAGTGTTTATTGCCATCTTTGATATTCTCAATATGTTCCACTTCGACTGTTTTGTACTTCTTCTCGAGTAATAATAATAATATCATATTGGCTTTATTCAAATACAGAAATCTAGTGATTATGCTTCTTCAAGAGCATTTTATTCTCATATTAATACAATCTCATATCATCGATGAGATTACTTCATATAAGCTTTCCATGCGATATATTTTCTTTGATTTATCAACATGGGATCTATTGAGCATTTTACTTTCATCTATTTATCCAATGGTAACTTCAAGTACCACTTGCTCAATTTTCTCCATTAATATTCCTAAGATATATGGAGAAGTAATTTTATTCTCATCGTCTCATCGCTTGAGAGTATGATTAGAATATTTGATCAACTACTTCTTCCGGAGTAGGATTAGTTATAACCAATCGTGTAGTATAACCCACCACATTGGAAATATGCACACCAATCGTGTGGTATTACCCACCACATTGGAAATATACTCAAACTATAAAGTGCATAAATTTAAATTGCAGAAATTAAATTTCCTCCAATAGGTGGTCGAACCTACCTTATGGGAATTATTGCAATAAATATAAATCTACTAATTTAAATAGCAAGAATTAAATTGCATAATATTTAACTACTTCTTCAGGAGTAGGATCTGCTTAGTAGAAGGTATTACCCATCACTTAGCATATAAAGTGCGTAAATATATAAAACCTTAGTTTAGTGACGGTTGAACCCATCATCAAGTAGGAGGTATTGCAGAATTAAATTGCAGTAAATAAAGTCAGAATTAAATATTGAACTGCTTCTCACGGGAGCAAATTTGTTCTTCTAGAACAAATACTCATTACTTCTATGAGCACACTTATCCTTCTGAATAAGTATATTATGTAATTGAACTCTTCGAGAGTTACATTAATATTTCGATCTATTAACTCAAATGGACTTCAAGCCATTTTATATAATCAATGGATTTAGAATTTCTTCATGAATATTCTATCCATTTTTCAAATCGTCAAAATTAGGTCGGTTTTACCCTAAGGGTAAAATTGTCCATTCCAATTCGCAAAGGTAAAATTGTCAAAAATATTTTATCAATGTTTTACGATTGGAAAATTATCTCCTTTCTACTTCAATTTATCAATATCAAAATATTCAATGACTATTTTGTAACTTTTTCAAAAGTTGGTGTCTTGATTTGTAAATTTTGAAAGTTTGATAATAACATATTTCAAAACGAGTTATTACCCTATCAATGTTGGTGTCAAATCAAGCTCTCGTTAAATCGAGTATAATGGAGTCGAGAAAATTTGATTTTGATAATGTATACTCCTTATATCTCGATAAAACGAATGTTATAGTTTAATATATTATTATATTATAAAATCATATGATTTACCTTTTTCCCTTTCTCTAATTATTCCATGGATGAGATTTACTTGCAATCCATTTACATGATCGGAAAATTCTTTGGACTCCATTCTTCCAATTTTGGGATTTGAGACATCTCAAGCGGGTTGTGTAGAATGAGGAATTGTGGGAGAAGAATATGAACAAAGGGAATTTTCAATGATGTATTTGCAAAGAGAGAGTTATTTAGGATTGATGAGGATGAATTAATTCATTGGCAATAATCCAGGTTTACGATCTGAGAAGATCATCTATAAGATCTGTAGAAAGATACTTCTTTCATATTACTCAAAGGGTTAGAGGCTACTTTGATAACGTGTTATAAAAGTATAGAAACAATAGAGAGAATTTAGAGAATGAATTCTAAGGAATTCTCAGGAATCAATTTCATTAATAACTGAAGCCCTATTTATAGGAAAACTTCGAATGGCACAATCGTAATTACATAATTTCATCAAGGGTATAATAGTCATTCACATATAATAATTACATCTTTTACCAAATTATTCCTCCACCAAATTATTCCTCCACCAAATTATTCCTCATAATTCATAACCACCAAATTATTCTCAATTATTCATAACACTTCAATTATTATTCATAACAATAGTGAATGATATATTTCACTTTATAGTTACTAGGCTCGACACTCCACTTGATGTATCACTACATGAAAATCTTTGTGTACGTGTTAGGTAGCAATTCCAGTCACCAATTTGTTGTTTATTATTATTATTATTTGAAAAGCTTAGTTGAACAAGCTAAAGTTGGATAGATTGCAATTTGGAGCATTTCTTCTTTTATATCATTTTTCCTATTAGACTGGAGGATGAAGACACTAAGAATTGAAAGATGAAATGATTTGCACAATCTATACTACTATTAAAAGTCTAGAAAGGATGGGAAATATTTTTTTCCATTTTTACCCTCACATGTTAAATTAAATTATATTTGCATCATGCCTTGAAATTGTTAAACAACCTTTTCAATTGCCCTTTTAAATTGTAATTATGAACAATTTTTAATTTTTTTAAAAAAAATTTTTTGACACTAACATAAAATGATTTTTTTTGTCACTCTATTTTCCATTTTCTCATTGTTTGTATTCTTTTTTGTTTATCATTAGTTATTTTTCCTATGAGTTTTGACGATAGCTTTTAGGGATTGATATGGGGATTGGCCAAACATGACTGTAACCCGTGTCGGCTCAATTTTTATTTTTTGAAACTTTACATAGAAAAAAATTGTACAATATCTTTTTAACTATCAAATAAAAATCTCTGAATATCAATTCCTTCTTAAAAAATAAATTATTGATGAAGTTTGATTAATTATCATGCAATTAAGTTGTATAAATAAATTCAAATAGTATGTAATAATTAAGATATTTAACACAAATAACCATCTCAAACTTGTGCCATGTTTTTGAAAGAAAATTTGTACCATTTAAAAAGAAATTGCAGACTATTTTAAGTAATAAATTTTAACTCGGAAAAATCTTATTGAAAAAAATCTTATTGAAATTTATGAAGGCATGGGAACACTATGATTTCTTTTAAACATGTTAACATTTCTCACAAACTAAATTTATCTTTTTCAAAATCTTTCTCTTAGCAAATTAAATCATATATTGAATTGAATAATTAATATATAAGTAGAAAATATATTATAAGTAAAATATATTTTGATTAAATTTATGTAATTTAAAAATATTATAAAATGTATTTTAAAATAACGTGCAACGCATGTTTACAAGAACTAGTAAGTTAAAAAGTATGGACGTTTTGCACTAATTACATATTATTAATCTGAGACATACGAATAGAGTTGGTCTTGAGATATTAAGAGTCCCAGACCCAACTTTATATTAAAAATCATATGCGAAACTTGATATGAAATTTCTTTCTGAATTTAATATATTTGAGAGTCCTTTTTATTTTAATAAACAAATAATTTTAATTGGGAATCTTAAGCGGTGTCTAAATCGCTTGGTGTTATCGCCACCACTTATATACGATGAGATATCCATATAAAAAAAATATCAATATTATTTTGATAAGATGATTGATTACGGAAGCAAATTAGGTTAGAAGTAGAGCAAATGAAGTTAGGTCAGGGGGTGACGGGCTGTCGCTGTGTGGGACAATGCCATTTGATACTGACATAAAGTGATTAGAGGCACGTTTGGTGATGACAATATATAACACCTTTAACTTTTTTTAGCAACTCATTCACATTAATTGGTCTTCAACCGACGGTGAAGTGGGGCACGGTGTCTCAGCCATGTATGCGTTGGGACTGTTACCAAAGTAAAGTGTTATTTTTATTTTTATTTTTCTTTTTATTTTTATTTTTATTTATTTTTATTTTTATTTTTTTAACCAAAAAATGAAATGCTTGTAAAAGTTATAAACCAAGACATTTTCATTTTCTTTAGCCCACTATTTTTTTTTTTCTTAAAACGTTTTGAATCAATTCATCCTTTAAACGAAAGTGTTTACAAGAGTTGGATTATTGGATATGGCTTCATATATGTCACAAGTTGCATTTCCTCCAAAAAGAATTTGCGCAAGATTCATTGATTCAAAGTGTATAGGATATCTCTTATTTCCACTCCACTATAAGAGAACAAGACTTTTTACACTAATAATGGCATGTTAATCACTTGCAAGTTACAACTACACTTTCCCCAAAAAATAGTGAATTGAAGGAAACTTTTGAGTCCTAACGTCATCTTTACATTTTTTATTTAGTCCTTAATTTATTTTAACATAATACATTAATTAAAAATAAAAATGAGGTAAAAGAAAAAAAAAACGTTGTTTTTTTAACTAGGACGTGTTATAAAGAACACACACAAAAAAAAAAAAAAAAACTTTATGTCATACTTCATCAGATGAGTCCAAATTATATTTATAACTTCTTAATTTACTTCAAGACCCTCATAATTTATTTAATTATGATTTCTTAAAATTAAAATTAAATAATTAATATCCCTACTTGTAAATAATTTGATTAAGTCCTAATTATTCTACATTTTAATTTATATTAATTATGTTCATAAGAACAATGATTTTGTATCATTTATTTCGTTCAACTTACCCAATAATAATACTAAACTCACACTCAATTGAAATTCAATGACGTGCGAAGCACCTGTTCGTGGCTAGTTTATGCAACTCTCCGTCAATAATGTTGCCAATATTGATTGTGAAATTGTCTCTTTAGTGCTAGATTTTTGTTTTTTCCCCTTGGTTATGCTTGCACCAAAGCTAGCATTCGCACTTCAAACAAAACATTTGCATATTTATGTCCTCATTTTAAAATTATATTAACAGCACATGGAATTCATTTATTCATTGACTTGAAGTATCGAGTATTTGGTACTCTAGAAATATTAGGAATTTGTTTTTTCTAAAATTGATTAACTAAAATGAGAATTCGAAATTGATATAATATCGTCATTTGGATGAAAACTTACGAGAAAAAATAACTAATAATATCATAGCAAATTAACTGACCAAGTTACAAATGACATCAGCATTTATTTAGGGTGTGTTTGATTGCAAACTCGGAAAATGGTTCGAAGGAAAACGTTTTTCGGGTAAATGAATTTCGGAAAAAGATTTTCCAGGAAAAATAGTAGTTGTAGGTGTTTAATTGGATTAATTTGAAAGTTGAAAAATGATATTATTTTCTTTATTTTTGTTTTTTTTTAATAAAATTTGATCATTTTCCTTATCTTTATGGTTAAAGTAAATTGTCCATTAAAAAAAAAAATAGCCAAATTTTTCCCAGAAAATAAAAACCACATCCCCCCAAGGAAAACGTTTTCCTTCAAAATAAGAAAAAGAATGAAAATCGAGAAAAAATTGGAAAACATTTTCCAAGAAAAAAAGTGCAATTAAACAACCACGGGTAAAAAGAAAAACTGGAAAATAAATTTTTCTGAAAAAAAAAAAACATGAATCAAACAATTCAAAACTAATTTGTAGGTAAATTATACCAAGTAGACATGAATGATACGAATTCTAGATGAGCTTACAAGAAAGAATGACAATAATTTTATGATTTACAGCATTTTCAGAATCATATTCTAATTGTGTCCTTTTTCTATTGATCGAAAAGGACAGATGCTATCCTCATTCTTGTTGATAAGATTTGATGAAAGTTTTCATTTCTCTATCCATAACAAGTTAGAATATAATATTCTGACTCATGTTCCCCTTTTTCAATGCAGAATAAGTTAAGTTTTTTTTGGTCCACCAGCAAACTCATTTCAGTAAATTGTTAAAAAAAAAGGATGTACACAAAATGGCATTAAAATGCAATGTGTTTACAAATTAATTCCAAAGAATATATTACTTGTAAATTAATAAATACATGTTTACATATAGAATTATAACCATGTAATCTCTCGAAATCTTGTGAACTGAAAAAATAATAATAAAAACAACTAATGTCACAAGATTTTCAAGTCGCACCAAAGAATATATTACTTGTAAATTAATAAATAGATGTTTACATGTAGCGTTACAACCATGTAATCCTTCAAAATCTTGTGAATTGAAAAAATAATAATCAAAACAACTAATTTCACAAGATTTTCAAATCGCGCATGAGTGTAATTTTGTGCAAACTTATATTTACAATTAGCATTACTCTTAATACAAAGGCACAGCCATTGGAGGCTGCTTTTGAACCCCAACAATTAATCTATCTTGTGATGGAGGTTGACATGGGCATGGTAATGCTATGAACTTTGGGAAATCATCACCAGGCATCAAAACTGGCAAGCTCTCATTTTGCTTCTCCTTTGAGCTCTGCAACAAAATGTCATCAATTGTTTAGAACCAAAAGGATCGCAACTATGACACTAGTGACACAGAACACTAGTGGGACCCACGAAGTGTATAGATAATAATAAACAGACAGTAGTTATGAATCTGCTTCAACAAAAACATGTTTGTATGAAGAAGTACTTACTTTGTGAGTGATTTTGGGCTTCGAAGGCCCATGATCATCGTGGGCCTCGAGGTCGGAGAAAGAGCGTCGAAACGAGCGAAGTCTGTCCCAATGGTAGCAGCAGGAGAAGATGCCACTAAGGGTAAAAATGGTAAGCAAGAGCAGACCGGTGCCCAGGGGAAAACCGAGGGACGGCCGAGACGACCCACCGTGCGAATGATATGTAGAACTCTCCATAATCACTTACGCTTCTCACTCTCCACATTAAGGGATCAACCACAAGAAGAAATATAACAAATCTGATGTTAAGAAGAAAAAATGAAAACAAGACCTAAAGGACTCGTCAGTATGTAGTATAATTTGAAGGGGTTGTGATGATAATTTATAAAGGTAGATAAAGGTACTTTTGGTGTCCAAAGAAAGGTACGGAATAGGATGGGGTATTCCCCCACTCCCCCCCCCCCCAAACACCCCCAAAGATTACTTTGATAGTTTGATGGATATAGGGTATGGCCCATGTACAGTTTATTTTTTGGTGGCAAGCATGAAAGTTATGTTTCATTTGGTGGGGATTAAAGCAATAAAGAAAAAGAAAATGATCACAATTCACAGAGGGTTGAAACCTCTTCTAAGAAATCGGGAGTATATGTAGCTTTCTAGGATGCTTCTTCCTCTTGCGTCTACATAATAAATGGTCCCATAGTAGCACATTAACTCTTACGGGGCATGTTTCGGTAGAGTGAATTGCAACACGATGCAATATTACTGTGAATTCTATTGAAAAATAAAATTTTTATTAAGTAAATCAATAGAACTCATAAATACTACCTACTTTAACATCATTCGTTTTTCGCTGCTTATAATTATAAGTGCAGTTGTTCATGCTTACTTATCTCATGTACTTATCTAGGACAAGTGTTTCGTTTGTTTAAAACCACCAAGAAACATGTACCCAACATTGATAAAACATAATGTGGGGTAAAGAGGCAGTGCGACCCTTTGAGATCTTAAAGGACAAGAAATGGAACATTATAGAAAATTTGTTATATTGTTATATAAAATGTACAAAACAGTAGTTTCAACTTTGTTGTTTTGCGGCTATTCCCTAAATAAAATAAAAAGAGTGTGTTGTTTTGTGTCCTAATTCGTACATTGTGATATGCAGTTAGATATTTTATATTTAAAAAGGAATACAAGTTTGAAACGTTTAAAGGACCATTCATTGGACGCGTATCTCAAAAGAAAAAGAATCATCCAGATTTGGTAGCAGAAAAAATCTATAATTGAAGTACAGATATGATTTGTTATCGATTGTGGGTATCATAAGATATCCACAGTAGAGAAAAAAATTTTGTGAGAATAGGTGGGACCTCTTATTATTAGAGAACCGTTATGTATTACTCATCTCACTTAATATATAGATATTAAAAAAATATATATCTAATAATATTGTGTCATCACAATTATCTATATGGGCGTGGGTACGGACCTGCATGGAAACAGAACAAAAGTGAGTTGAAGTAAGGGTGTGTTTGATTAGCGAGTGGAAAAGAAAAGCATTTCATCTGCGAGAAAAATAATTTCTTGGGAGCAGATTTTCTTTTCAGCTGGAAAATACCCAATCATCGTAAAATGATTATGCATTGTTTTCCACTGGAAAATATTTTCCATTGGAAAATGATTTGCAATCAAACAACTAAGTGGGAAAAAATTTTCTTTGATGGGACATTTTCCATGGAAAATTTGACCAATCAAACACACCCTAATAGGCAGTTGATGTCAGCCGCAGAAATTGACGACTTTTATTTGGCAGCTGGACTATATTCTGTTCACCCCACTCCACTTGCCTGTTTGGGTTGTAAACTTGTAATCGTCTAAAATGGGCACCTTTGTTACTGGGCAGGGCATGTCGAGTACAAAGTCTTGCAAAATAGACACCTTTATAAGTGTTAAGTGGGGCAAGTTTAGTTGGACATTTCTGTCCACCAGTCCATATAGAGTTGCAGCACACAACAACAGCCGGCAAATTGCCGTACTGGTTTCATTTTAAGTTTTCTTTATAAATTTATAAAAAGATTTATAAATTTCTTTATAAATCTTGCCGGCAAAGCATTTGACGGTCCGTCCGTGGTTTTTCTCTAATTTTGGAGTTTTCCACGTAAATCCTGTATTGTTATTTCCATGCATAGTTATTTTTCCTATTTTTGGTATTTCTCAACTTGAAGGTAAGATCTTGGGACAACTGTGAAATCATATTCGGGTTAATTTCTCAATAAGTGGTATCAGAGCACGGCGTATCGGACAAGATGTCTTTCAAATATTTTATACCTGGAAATTGGTGCGGGTACTGAAATTCTCAATAGGATCGACCGTGAACTGGTGATTGTTGGAGTTATAATTGATAAATTGTTTATATTTATCGGGTTTCTTTTATTACTTGTTGCTGAAAAGTGGAAGATGTATAACTCCATGGAAAAGAAAGTAAGTTGTTGCAAGTATGGATGAACTGGTCACGTGAGAAAATATTGTTCAGGTGGAGTAGATTCGGCTGCTACTCGGATCTGGACAATCCGATTCTCAGTGTGAGGGCGATTGAGAAGTATTGTTAGTAGGATGGTCATCCTTATGACATGTCGTTAGTTGCCATGATAGAGGATGTGTTACTACTAGCAGGTTTGCACATGGGCATTGGCTGGCATCGATGCAGGGTGTGTGTTTGAAATAATGTCGATGGCTGATGAGCTCTCTGGAAAGCTAGCAAGAGAGTTGCATCATAAATTTTAGCAGGTTTTATTTCGACATTGAGCCGATGAAATTCTTAGAATTTGTGAATAATTCTAAGTGGTTATACTCTTATGGTGGAGTATGTTAATTCTCTGGTTTTGAGAATTGGGATCGTCAAAGTGTATCAAAAGTTTGCCTGGTATTTTCAAATATTGTGAACAAGATGGTAGAAGAGAAGATGAGAAGTTTTGGCTTATTTTTGGCAAGGTGGAGATTGTTGAAATATTACCAAAAATAAATCCAAAAAGGAAAAGGAAAACTTTTGGTCGAAGTCCTAAACCAATTTGAATTAAGAATCGTTCTCCTTATTGTGGTGGGTTTATGTTAATTGTTTTCCTATAAATTAATGTGTTTTCTCTTCTTATAAGATGTGCCAAGAGGTACCAACCAAGTATGGGTTGAGAGAAAAATAGTAGTTTAGATTTCAGTTTTGTGGTCTTTGTGGGTAGTACAAAGAGTAGCGATTGGTGAGTCTTGAGAAGACTTGATGTATTTTCTCTGTAATACTTGGGATGATCAAATCTAGAGGAAAAATTGTGAGTCTACCATCTTGAGAGTTTTCTTATAACTCTTTGTGGTTTGTACAAAGAGTAGAAAATTAGGTGTAGTAAAACTCGGGTTATTTTTCCTATAATACTTGGGGTTGGGGTTGGGCGAGTGAAAAGTATATATGATTGTAAAAATTTTTCATATAGTGGAAAGCATTTGGCCGGTCACTGTGGTTTTTCTGCAGTTTTGGAGTTTTCAGAATCACTTGTGTTGTTATTTCCATGCATAGTTATTTCACCTATTTTTGGTATTTCTCAACTTGAAGGTAAGATCTTGGGACAACTGTGAAATCATATCCGGGTTGATTTCCTAACATTGGAAAATTAAGTCTGTGTTCGTGTACACTATTTTTTATTTAAAATTTTTCTAAAAATGAACTTTTATTTTGATAGTGGTGGGGGCCACAAGATGTGTGGATAATAATAATTGATGATTTAAAATGTGTGATTGATATTAATGTTTGATTTTGACTTTTAGTAGTAGATAATTTTTAGATAAAAATAAGTGGGGACGAACACATGCTAAAAACAAAAAAATGTCCCAAGATAGCGAAGACAAGAGGGCCGTAATGTGCACGCTGCACAGGTCCTTGCAAGAGCCCGCGAGGACCATTTTCTGGTTTGCAAGCTGTTAAACAAGATGTCGTCGCCACCGCCACGCAAACTAGAAGCAACCAGCCATTAATGGCAAACCGGTTCGCAACCACTAGTTTGCCATTAATGGCGAACCAACTATCAATCTAGTTTGTTGGTCGCGAAGCATAAACTTTCTTGTTTGCCTCCCCATTAATGGTGATCCACTTCACCGGCAAACCTGGTTCACTGGCCGCCAGGTTCATCGGTGGCTGTGAGAGGGAGAGAGAAGGGGGGAGGTGCTGGGGTGGGGTGGCGTGGGGTAGTTCAGGTAGATTGAAGATGACTGAATTGCACAATTTTAAAATTTTAAGACTAATGCAATTTTTACTGGATCAAGTTTTCTTTTTCAAAAGTTTCAAATCAAATGAATTATCTAATTTTCTCATCTCCGAAACAATTTTTGAAAATGATAACCAAATGCTTTTCAATTTTCTCAAAACAAACATTCAAAACATAACAAAATGAAAACTCGACACAAAATCAAAATACAGTAGAACACAGCCTGCAAGTCTTATATGCGTGTTGCATGCATTATACAACTTTGAACAGCAAGACTTTTTACCTCTCGTGTTCATTCCCAACTCCACATTATGTTGTAAACTGAGGGAAAGGTTTAAGGTCCAAAGATCAAAAGAAGAACATACCAAGGATGTGAATGATCAAATCAATATGTTAGATGTTCCATGGATCTGATCACCATCAAATAATCTCTTTTTCTATCCTCTTGATTGATCTTTGGATCCTTCTCTGTCCAATGTCCTCCAAGCTACACACAAACTACCTATGGATGGGCAAACATCATCTATTTCCAGTTCATCAAACAGTTACAACATCAACTTCACCAACATATACTCTAGATGCTAATTACATCTATTTAAGAGAATTTTTCTTTCTTTCTTTTTTAAATACACAAATGAAGGAATGTAGAGCAACAAGTTTGATAAAACAACTAGTTCACATTTAAACACACATTCACAAATACAACTGCCTGCACTGGCCAGCTTCAACCTCCGAAGGACAGTAAGGACATTTGAACGGACGTGTGCTATTATTTTTGGAAAGCTTTGTGATCGATTGCTTGCAGAGTACATGTCCACAAGACAACAGCATTGGAGGATTTTCTTCGCTCGCCTGATCTCGACTCACAGGGCACACAAATACAGAATGAAACTGAAACTCCTTGTCCAAATCAACAGGCACGGGTAACTGTTTCATCGACTGCCACTCCTGTTTTCTACCAGTCATCACATTCATCAGCTTCAGAAGAGTCGGCAAACCCTGGACCCCAGCTGCAACTGTCACGCTTAACGGGCTTTCATAAGATTGCCCAATAAGATGACAGAATTGTTGGGCCAGCTCGTCTGCCAATTTGGCCCAGTTCGTAGGGGACAGCAGATCTGCATATGGCGATGAATCAAGTCTCCCAGCCCATAACAGACAAGCCATAAGCTTTTGGATTTCAGAAATATGTGTGGCTGCAAAAGGAGCAAAGAAAGCTCTAGCATATTTCAGGGCTTCATCTCGACCGTGTTTCTGAAGGATTTCAACATACTGAAGACGATGGAGTTTCAGCTCAATGTCAGATCCATTTTGTTTGAGCTTTTCATGGTTGGTAGCTGCCCAGTGGAGAGCGGGCTCCAGGTTGTTTGCTTTCATGGCTTCAAGTATCTTATACATTTCCAAGAACGGAGATTTCTTGGCTGCAGCTTCTGGTTCGCTTGACTCGTCCATGAAACTATCGCCCAGGACGAAATTACCCTCCCGATAGAAATGTTCTGCAATTATTTGGTTAAGAGTATGTATATCGAAATCAATATTGCGGTAAGCCTTTGATATATCTGGGATGAAGGATTTCTCCAGGAGCTTCGGGTATCTGCTCAATGCCATATTTAGTTCTTTCTGGGTGCCTTCAAGTTGGCTGAGTGGAGCAACTTGTTTCAATTTTTCCTTTAGTTCACGAAGGATCACCTTGTGATTGCTTGCGGTTGTAGAATCCTGACCTGATTTTATTCTAGATAATGCTTGTTCTATTTCTTCCACAACCTGATCGATCATTTCTAGAGACTTGGACGATGATAATTTCTGTTTCTTCGCAACACGATCAAATGCATCTTTTATGGAATTCATCTCCATCTCTAATTGCAACTTCTGCAGTATATAGAGTGTGCAGTAAAAACCACCTACATGAGAGGGATGAAAACACTGAGTTTCCTCATATAGATTAGAGAGTTTGATTCACCAATATTCAGTATCACAAAATGTAGAAACTACCACTACCGAATGAGAAGGAAGAAAAAATCAGAAAAATGAGAATTGAAGGCAGCCAGCTTTCTCAAATGAACAATTATCATACAACATTTTCTCGGATGAATCAAACAGTACATAGTACTTTGCATGACAATTATGAATTAAACATTTCTTTGCATGATGATAAAAAAATATGGCCCATGTCAACACATCGCTGCTGAAGACTAGATTTAGTCTATGTTTGCCAGAGGTTTTCTGTAAATGATTTGCTCTAACATTATTTTCAACCATTCATTTCATTCAAGTGACAACATTTTCACATTCTTTCAATCTTTTATTTACTTTCAACCACAGATTCAAAAAGTCATCCCAAAAAAAAAAATGTTAGGAGCATTATTTTGAGCATGTGAAACATCACCCTGGATAGCTGTAACCACGGGTTATGGAGAAAATTAAGGAGAAAACCTTGAAAATGCAGCACTTGGATATTATATCTTGTTTATTCCTTAACTTAAATTTCAAGTCTATAATAAATCATTCTAGGTAGATCAAACCAGATAATCAATTTCAAGTCCAACAACAAAATTAAGCACTGTAAGAGCAATACTAATGTGGGGCAAAAAAGTAAAGGGGAAAAAACCTAAGAGAAAAAAATCATGGGGGAAAAAGTCATTCTCCAATAATGTTCAGGGGGAAAAATTAGGGGAGAAAATAAGTTAATTCTAATTCATTCTTAGGCAAATTAATTTCTAAAAAAATAAAAAATGAATTTATCACGAAAGTTGAAATTGTAACATTTTTCTTGTCCACTTGACATTGCGTTATTGGTTAAAAACAAACTTTGTGGGCCATATTGTGAGGGGCTATTCTCTAAATTTGGAGCCAAATTCGGGTTTTTGACCCTAAAATTCATATATTATTCGACATTTCATGGGTGAAAAACCCCGAATTTGAGTTTATCCCCCCACATTAGTTTTGCTCTAACGGAATTGGACGTCATACACCACTATAAATGGACTGTAACAATATATAACTGTCAAAGACACCAAGCCAGTACTCAATCAGCCAACACTATAAAAGGACAACTTCGAGTTTGCATGTAATCCAAGAGAACTGATCGCCATTTCATTTGTTTCTCAGTTCAGTCACTTTGTCTGGTAACATTTTATTTGCGTGGGGTTTTCTTTGTGAAACCTTGTCGTAAGCTACTACCTTTCACATGGGTATCACTATTTCATTTTTTAACCTTTTTTTCTCTAATTTCCTTTAAGATCTTCCATACACATGATTGAGGGAAATGCGTCCACCCGTTGCTAACAAGAACTATGCTTAACCAAGAGCCTGCAATTAGAATCTTGATAAAAACGACAACTACAAATTATGTATGCCGGAACCAGACACAATAAGAATGGAATCGTCAAATAATTTGTATGTAAAACTCCATTATCAACAAGCGTTGTTATGGAACAATATAATGCACTTCCAAAATTACCCTCTGCACTACTCATTATATGTGGAAACCATCTCAAGTTATCAGGCACCTCCCAAGACTACAAGTCTGCAAATAATAAATAATTTCAGCAAAAAACAGCAAAGTAGAAAAGGGCTTTACAGATTCACCAATGTAATAAATAATAATTACCAGCATGAACTGAAAAAATAAGAATTACGTCCATCAATAAACCAATCAATTTTTATAGAAACTGAAATAATGGACTTCAATCCATCTTCAACCAATGTGGTGGTCCAAGATACATATGAAGTAGATCACTCATGTATATTGATCAGATGATTAAATTCTGTCAGACTCATGTAAGTACCAACTCAAGGCAAAAAATCTTCCTCATGCTGCTAACTACTTAATAACTATCCTTGTAGAATCCGAAAGTTCCTATTTACTCCGAGTGATTCCCTACAGCGGCCAAGAAAGATGACTAGTCTGCTAAGGATACTATAAGCTCTGTTATGAGCTAAATATCATATCACTCAAAGAGCACAAAAATCATTGAAGTGTTGACACAGAAACCTGCAAATAAACTGACAAATCTTTTTCCTTGAATTGGGATAATACCATGGGTACGAAACAGCAGACACCATGAGATATCACTTTATCACCAGATGAATGATTCTCCATGCACAATAATGAGATTCCCCTTCAAAAGGAAATGGATACCATAGAGGAACTTGTGTGAAATTATTTGAAACCAAGTGCAGGGTTACTTGAGGAACGTACATAACACATATCTACAACTGGAAAACATAATGGGCTCCCTAGTTCATTCAGAAAATGATAACACGATGTATGATGTTATGAAATTGAAATTACTAACAAGGATTTGACAGAAGCATGGTGTCAGTTATTAAGGACTATGCGAACCTAAGCACAGTGACTCTCCCATCTGAAGTAGATTGTTGAAGGTCAGAAGTTTGGTTGAACCTCACATAAAATGGAAGCTTCATGATGGACCTTGTAGCATGTATTATGACAATCGGAAGGAATTTCAAAGCTTATCTGCCATACTCCCAGAGCCTCCTATCCAAGATAAAGTCCAACACTTCATGGAAAATGATGCTTGGAATGGTACCAAACTACCAGCCTCCGTTTCTCCTCAAGTTGCCTCTATGATTAACTCTATTCCTTTTCACTCTGGACATGATCAACTTTTTTGGGATATATCTCAAACTGCCTTTTTCAACATTAGAAGATGTCTGCAGCTCATCAGAAAACATGAAAATGTCATTTTTACTATAAGAATTTGTGGTTTAAGCTTCTTCCTGCAAAGATATACTTCTTTGTTTGGAGATTTTTCCATAATTGGGTCTCCACAGATGACCTACTAGTTTCATATAAGCATGGCATCTAAATGCTGCCTCTGTGAACACCAAGAGACTATCCACCATGTTTTCATTTCAAGCCTATCTCTACTGCTGTGTGGGAGCATTTTTCTTTACTGGCTGGAATTGTTCATAAGCCCAACCTCACCATCAAACAACTATACCTTCATTGGATATTATCTATTGAACGCAAAGCAGCCTTTTACTAACTTCTCCCTCCTCTAATCATATGGTTTCTATGGTGCGATAGAAATAAAGCTAAATCTGTTGAACAAGGATTATCTTTGTGTAAGACTGCAAGCTTGCATAAGGTTTGGATTGAAACTGACTCTAGTACAGCTGTCAGCCTCATTTTAAATTCATAGGTGCTTTAAAAGTACCTTAATAACTTTATAATATCGTTCGTTATTGCATGTTATTTGTTCTATAAGTTCGTTTTTATGTTTCTTTTTTAAATTTTATGTTTAGGGTCGAGTTGGAGCTTAAACGGATGAAAATGAGTCAAAAAGATGAAGAAAAGTGGAAAGAAGTCGACCCGGGGTGGAAAGAGCGAAGAAACGAAGTTTGAGAATTCGTTTGATTAAAATGAATGAATTTTTTCATAGAGATACAAGTTGAATTTTGAAATCGCTAGTTGTTGAAGAATTGTAGCCCTCTGAATCTAGTTTCCAACCCAACTTGAATCGGCTCAATCGGACATTAGAATAAAAAGTTATGGCCGAAATACTAAAGAGTGCGTGTGCTGTGGAGAGTGAGTTACGGCCGTAACTCCAATAGTTACGGCCGTAACCCCCAAAAAGGTGGATTCTCCAGAATTTTATTAGACTTCTGTGCTTGGTTAGTTTTTGGGGATTCTTGTGCACGAAATTGGGACCTATTGAAAACCTAATTGAGCCTATAAATAGAGGAGTAAGCCGCACAATTGAGAGAGCTTCATATATCAACCTTTAGAGAAAAACAAAAAGGGGAATTCAAGATCAAAGAGCTACAATGGAAGACTCAAACCAAGAATTTGGATATCTAACCATGAAGATGATCGGCTAATCTTCCTCTACCTAGTTCCGGGGACATTGATGTCCAAACCGGTGTTTTCTTTATCTTAGCAACTTGTTTTCATTCTATCAAACGATTGTTGGATTATTTTGATATTATTGATTTGTGACAATAGATTTTAATTCAATTTGCGCACGTTGTGTTGAATTCTATGTGTAATATTGCTAGAATTAGCTTATCAATCCATACTTGTTGATTTGTTCAATTCATAGTAGCAACTAGAGATCGTGCATCTTTAGGCATAATTCAACCTAGGTTATTCAAATCGAACTTGTGAATTTGACACCCAATTTAACTCGTTCTTCTACATCTATTTACCAATTTTCGCATTAAATCCGAAGAGCTTATTTTGGGTTGTCCGGAATTAGGAACCAAATAAAGAGCTTATTTTAATTGGTTACACTAAGGAAGGAAACTGGGTAGTTAGAGCTTTTTAATTACCGCAGAGTTAATAATTGGGAGATAGAATTGAGACTTGTTGCGAAGAAATCATGGTACAACTCAACTGAACCGAGAGCTAGGTGTTTCCTTTAATTGACACTTACCCATTTTGCTACTTTGCATTTTTCTTTAGTTTTAAATTTAATTGCAATCACAAAACCCCCTTATTTTACAGTTAGCACGTTTAATTACCTTAGCCACCTTTCTAAGTGGGTTCGACCCATACTCACCGCTTCTACATTAATTTATTGTTTTGAGACTGAGTACAGAAATTTATTATTAGGTGAATTGCGGCACACTACCATAAATCCTCAATCAGGTCCATGTTCAATTTAACAAATCATTGGTAGAACTAGAAAATATCTTAACTCTCTCACATTTTAAGACTACACATGTTTGGCGAGAGGGTAACAAAGCAGCTGGTTGTTTGGCAGCTATGGGTGCTTCGATGCGCACATATACTATTCTGCTTCTAGAAAAAATCCAAGGGGAACTCTGTGGGATAATTAGACTGGATAAGCTTGAAGTTCCAAACATTAGATTAGTTAAAAGAGTCCTTGGTCTACCCATAGTTGGTTGTTTAGTCACCTAGCTTGAATTTTGTACTTCTTTGATTTGGTTTTACTGTTAAGTTTGTAATTTGCTTTCGGAGATTTTGGCATTACATCCCCCTCCTTGTAAAAATTTTTTAATCAATAAAATTTTATCCTAGGGATAATTCTCTAAAATACAAAAAGATAAAAATAACAAAGATAAAAATATCGAGGACTATGCAAGTATTGGTTCTCCTTGATAATTTGTTACAAGTTAGGATCATGTAGTTACCCCATCGTTTGTACTGGCAATGGCAAAAGTCATCATAGAGATAACAAGAAAAAGAACCTGTCAGTCCATATCTCTACCAATGTCAAATAAAAGAATATAAAGAACTTTCTTAAACTAAAGTTCCCATAAGGCTAAAAACTACACGGATTTAATTGCAATTGAAGGATTTAAAGGATGATAAGAGAGAGAATTGGTCACTTCATCTAAGGGATTTCCGCCTTTCGAAGAAATAAAGCATTCAACGAATCAAAGGAAATGGTCTAATGGCCTAAAAGCATTATAAAATACAAAATCAAGGATGGAAACATGGGCTACAGGGCACGAGTGCCATGCCACAGGAACATATCAAATATAGATGACGAACAACATGTAACCATCAGGAAACTTCACCATCATCTTAAATAATGCCCGAGTGTACAGACCCCATCAGAGCACATGTTATTTCTGTATTTTTAACAAGAAAGGAATTTGAAATATGGGAAGAAAAATCATGTATAACTGAATGGAAATAGAATTGATGACTTTGTCATTCTTGTTTATAACAGTCATGAGTCGGAGATTAGGAGATACAAACAAACATCACAAAACAAGGACTTTACGTCAAATAGCTATACAAAGGATTACAATATGCGAGATATCAGTTAAAGTTATATTGAATAAATAAATCTGATTATATCAGAAAGTTACTTCAATCAATCTACAGTCAAATTCTGACAAACATTGAAAGCAATGAAACTATGCAAGAAAATCCCAACTGATGCTAATGGGAATTGGAAATAAATTTGGAAGTGATTGGTTGTTTAGATAAATACAATGCATGGCTGGTGATGGAAGCTGCATGCAAAAATTAGGGATAGGTTTCTTACCAGAACTCCTCCAATAGCAAAGTTAACATATATAATAATGCCCATATGTTGCATGCTTCAAACCATACATTTATCGTAGATGATTTTTAAAATCTATAGCAGTCTTATGCAAGGCAGGGTGTAAACTCAAGGTAGAACTATAAATGTTTTTTTGCAATAGATGTTCGAAGAAATAATTTTTGAATATGCAATTGAAAATAAAATAAAATAAAAACTTAAAAAGATGCATAATCAGTGATATGAATGGTTTGAAATGAAGTTGGATATTTCCTAAAAGGCTGTCCCAAACAAGCTCCGAAGAAATTAAAAACAATATAAAACCAAAAGAATATTCTCATAAAAAGAATAAACCATTTAAGAAATAATTAACCAAATTGAAACTGTAACTTGGAAACAAACTCAAAATAGAACCAAAATAAAATTTAAAAAAATTTAAAAAAATAAATAAAAAACAAAGCAGTACTCAAAATAGTAGTTACCTAAAAAGTAATAATTTATTACTGGAAATAATTCAGAGATTTCTCAACTCATCACTAGTAATATAAACATTATAGTCCTCATCACTATAAGTTTCTTATCATTATTTGCATCACTCTCCACTTCCAATGGTATGCTTTGACTTCTCCTTTTCCTTTCATAGTTTCATATAGGTAGAGAGAAGAAAATATTTTTTTTTTTATAAGAAACAGAATATGTTATTGAATTAATAACTCCATGGATTTTACAACGACGAGAGGTGGACAAGACTTCCACCGACAGAATATAACCAAATACCATGCTAGATCAAGAATCTAAACAAGAGCTTCATGAACTACTCGAAATTACATTATACAGCGAGCTCATAGGGTCAAGACGAAACAAAAGGCTATCTAATTCAGTGAAAAATCCGGCAGCTCTAGCCCATAGTCCAACTGTGAAGATAATGTAGTCCCAAATATCATCAATCGATCTCTCGAGATTATCAAGAATCCTTCTATTTCTCTCTAACCAAATCGTCCAAGCTGCTCCCATAACTGCCAATTTCCACAGCTCCTTTTGTTTCCCATCTCCCCCAAAACTCCATTTGATAAGAATCAAATCCACCCATCTTTTAGGCATAGCACCCCATATTGCAAACAATTTCATGATTCTATCCCAAATTCGTTTTGCAAAATCACAGTGGATCAGTAAATGATCAATAGTTGGTAGAGAAAAGAAAATATTGGAATTCCATACATCATTTCAGGTTACAAACAACAGACTTATAGCAAAATGTCCAGAATGTTCAAGACAAATAGAAAAACACCCAGTTGCCTCGCATAACCCCACACCAGAAAAACACCTTAGTTGCCTTGCATAAGACCACACCTAGACGAGCTTCAATAAATTGAGGTGTAAGACTCACAGCCACCGTATGTGCAGGTCTTACTTCTTAGAGCGTTCAATGAAAGCCTCGCATGAAGCGAGATTCATTGTAGAAGCCTCTAATGGTTTATTTTAAAAAATGGTCACATGCTTTATGAAACCCTTCAGGATCAATCTTTTGATCTCAAGAACTGAGAACATAGAGCTCAAGCGCCTACTAATGTTTTAACCCCATGAATTTACTGTTTAACTAGTTGTTGTTCTACAACGATCATGTATTTTCAATTTTCCATTGACCTTACAACAGCCTCTATTTCTTACACCAAGTAAGAACATGTTGTTGATCTCGATCATCTAGATCTCTTCGCATGGTTACAAATGTACTATTGAGCTATTTTATCTGCTATTCTTTTTAAGAGATGAAGGCCTCATTGTACACGTTACAGAGGCGTGGGCAGGGGCGGAGGGTGAGGGAGGCATTCAGGGACACATGACCCCGCAAACTTTTTGAGAATTTTCTTTTTCTTTTTCAATTTAGAATTTTAGAAAAAAAGGGAGTTCAGAATTTAAGTTCATATGTTCATCATATCCTTAAATTCCCCCTTGATCTCTACCAAGAACCTCACATCCCACCAACCTAAAATTCCAAAAGTTCCAAAGATCCAAATCAAGCGTCTACCACAGAACTACTCTACGTCTCTACCCCTATAGCTAGACGCAAGTCGACCACCTCATTCCTCGAAGGTTCGCAGGCTTAGGGGCGCAGCCACCCGGGTTCAACTGGATTTTGGACTGGACATTTCAAAGATTACACTTGAGATAAGGATAAAAACAATAACCAACAGCGAGAAATAATTTTATCAAATCGCTGCTGCTAGAGCAAGATTGATTACCATCAATAACAACAATTCTGGAAAACAAATAAATTCAGTAATAATTATGATAATAGTTTCTATTCACCTTCAAATTTTTGGATGACGAAAAAAGTCGAGTAGAAATCACCGCAACAATTGATGGAGATATATTGGTTCCGAGTGATGAATACGCTTCCTTTTCAAAGAGGGATGATGGAAGGTTAATTGCAAACCACTGCCTAATCTATAGTTATGGACTTACGGTACTCACACTCCGTCGCAGAATGCATCGCTCTCGGTTATAGCCCAATTACATTGTCGCCACTTATAGCCCAATAAGGCTTAAAGCAGGCCTGTGTTGCAGTTGGATGCCCTTGCCATTTATTTATGTAGAGTTTTAGGTTTGATATTTTATAAATAAGGGACAATTAACCCTTTTTTTTTTTTGAATAGAAGGGACAATTAAGTTAATTTCACATTTAACACAAATATTAAAGTGAACTTACGAAAATCAAACAAAAATGTTGGTGAACAATTAGTTCTGCCATTGAAAATAATAATAAGGGTGTGTTTGATTGGAAAGTCGGAAAACGTTTTGAAGAAAAATGATTTCTGGGTAAATGAATTTCGGAAAAGATTTTTCAGGGAAAAATTGTAGTTATAGGTGTTTGATTGCATTAATTTGCAAGTTGAAAAATAGTATTAGGCCTGTTCGGCTAAAGCTTAAAAAAATTTTCAATTTTTTTCAACTTTTTTCTACATTATTTCTCTCTCCGAATCAATCACATCCAGATATCTCATCACATCCACAAATCTCAACCACTCAACTCCACTCATTCTCTCTCCTCTTTTATATTAAAACACTTTAAAACACTTTAAATCTCTTTCCAAGCGGGCCTATTGTTTTCCTTGTTTTTGTATTTTTTATGAAATTTGATCATTTTTCTTATCTTTATAATTAAAACAAATTATCCATTTAGACATCAAAATTTTCAAATAAATAAATTATTTGGA
Organism: Jasminum sambac; assembly: GCA_018223645.1. Classification (NCBI taxonomy): domain Eukaryota; kingdom Viridiplantae; phylum Streptophyta; class Magnoliopsida; order Lamiales; family Oleaceae; genus Jasminum; species Jasminum sambac. The sequence goes on from CP073643.1 coordinate 39,723,765, forward strand.
CCAGGTTGATTTTGATTAATTAGCCCAATAAATCTTTCAAATATCAAATGTCTACTTAAAACCCAATTTTCAATTTAAAATGCCCATGACCCATCCTACTTTTTCTTAACACAAATTTATATTTATTTGATTTATTAATATAATATAAATATATTATATTTATATAATCATTTAAATATATTGAGATAATTGATGGGTTTGTTAAAATACTTATTCAAATCGATTGGATAAGTTTTAAATGGTTACAAGGCTATCCAAAAATGCTTATAAAATTCTCTTCAATTATTTAAATCAAAGAAGAAGAAGAGAATTAAAATTCTCTTCAATTTTTCAAATCAAATTGATGTCCAAGAAGGAAGGAAGGAAAAAAAAAAGAAGAAAAAACCTTAAATGCAAAAGTTTAGAAATTCTCTAAAACCGAAAGAGCAAACTCTCTCAAATCAAACCAATCAAGAAGAACAAAATCTTCTTAAACCTAAAGCTCAAATCAACGATTTGGAAAATAAAATCTTTTCCAAATCAAAATCAAATCAAAGCAAAAAAAAATGGATTAGAGAACACAGTTTTCTCTAATTCAAAGCAAAACCAAGATCAGAACAAAGTTTTAGGGAACATAGTCTTTTCCAATTCAAACTCAAATTCAATACGACATTAGGGTTTTGAAGAACAAAGTCTTCTTCAAAATCAAAGCCGGATTCAAAATTTAAATCAAATATCTGAAAAACACAGTCTTTTTCAGATCTAACACTAAAGTCAAATTTTGTAGAACACAGTCTTCTATAAAGGTTAAAATCAAGTCAAACAAAAGAAGGTCTTGTTCACTAGGCAAAGCAAAATTCTTCCAGGAAAACTCTCTCTTTCAAGAGAACCTGCAATCCAATTCTGCCTCAAGTGAAGACGCCTAAAGTTGGATCAACTAATTTTGAAGAGTCACTCAAAAACGTGCTAGTCACTAAAGTAGGTCCTGACTCGAATGAAAAACTCTAACAAATAACTTTGGGGAAAAAATTGAAAATCTCTACAAGAGAAGGTCGTTCATATCGCTGCTCTCATACATCAACTGTAGAAGAAATAGTTAGTGAAGAAATATGATGCCAAAGGTGAAGGCTTTTCCAAAAGTAAAGATCCCGAAGCTGAGGAAAACAAGCAAAAGTGGGATATACATGACCGAAAGGTAGTGCAAAAGGATTTGAAGAAGGAGGTAAAAAAAAGGATAGCATACCAGGCAAGTCAAACAAAATAGCGGCCATTTCTACGACTCCAGCTAAAATCACCTTAAAAAAAACCAAGTTCGAAATCAAGGCTCAAAGCAAGAATGCTGGCCTCAAAAGACTCAAGTCCAAAGAAAGGGCTTCCCAAGTTTGAAAATACTTGAAGAAAATGGGTACCCAATCAGATGCTGGAATCTGTGAAATTTTGGCTAGAAGAGGTTGATCGAGTTGATCATCCAAAGTACTGTAGAGGCCATCGGATCATCAGCCAACCAATAGAAAGGTTCTTCATGCTGAAGGACTAATAGAGGTCGGGTAAGAAAATGGTAAAGAACCATTTCCCATATTTGCTGTAGGTCAAATACTGGGGGCACGGAATGAAAAAGTCTGAATCGTTGAAGAGGCAAATCTAGATCATGATCAGGGGGCATGGACCCTTTTGGAAAGAAGACAAAGCAAAAGAACCAAAGATCCTACGCTTTAACAATTGCGATGAAAAAAAAAGCAAAAAAAAGCGCCCAAGAAGCAACCAAATGGAGAGGTCCACTGCAAAGGAAATGATGTCAAATAAGGCAGAGGCAGAAGAAGTAGTTCTACCAACTCTACCAAAACGAATAACCTTGGGAGATTATTCTTCCAGAGGTTATTTCAAGGATGAACCCATAGCTTCATACGCCACAAATGTAAAAGAAGCTGACAAGCCTAAGGAAGCTTGAAGCGGAATGTGATAAGTGCTCGAAAAGCACTTAAATAACTCTTCTATTTTATGTATTTGTGTATTTTATTAGTGTTATATGTTCCGTTTTATGTGTTTTTCCTTTATTGTGGTGTTTAGGGTCACAAAGAATCAAAAGGAGTCAAAATTGATGAAAATCGAATGAAAACGGAACTTGGGACCGAAATGCAAGCAAATTCAAAGATGGAGGGCCTCCGATGCAATTTTATGAAAAGTTGTTTTTAAAATTTTTCTTGTGCCAATATCAAATAATATCAAAAGAGGATTTCCACATTTTTGTCAGATCCTAAATCGGAGTTTCCTAGTGAAAGTTATGGCCATTTGAAGAGAAAGGACAAAGCGTAAAAAATTAGCAGCTCGAATTTACTGTCGCATTTCAGTAATTTGACCATAACTTTTGCTACAAAATTCGGATTGACCTGCACTTTATATTGTTGGAAAGAACACTCAGAGGGCTACAACTTTGATGTTAACCTCGTCAAATGATTGGGATCATATCATGGTCAAAAATGGGTAAAACCGAGAATGATGTGAATTGAGGATTTCTTGGGCCATGTTTTGGTAGAAAATTCATAACTTTCTATTAAAATATCAAAAAAAAGGAAATTCCAATTGCACAATTCAGCCAAGATGCTTACCTATACCATGATATAATATTTGAACTAATAGAGCAATTTAAGATCATGATTTGGTGGTTACCAATTAGTGGAATCATAATGGAGTAGTTGTACAATTTTTTATTATGTTTTCTTGTGAAATTTTGCCTATAAATAGAGGCATTTGTAAGGAAGGAAATGCACAACTTAGTGGAAGAGAATTAGCTAGTAGTCCTCTCCAACTTTCTCTTCAATAAAATTCTCTTCTTCATTTGTTCTTAGTTTTAGCTTGAAAGATCTTAGTTTTTCATATTCCGGCGGAAGAAATAAAGGCTTCAATCGATCAACGATACTTCGGCTATGAATATGATTAGCGGATCATTTCTTCGATAAGTTTCTTTTTTCCCTTTTATTTTTCTATTTATTTCTTAGCATTTATTTACTTGTTTTCTATATTTTGCGTATAATCTATCATATAGTGGTGGTGATACAAAGCGAACACTCGCTAAAAAGTATGAAACCCCGCAAATATGAGTAGTTATACTTTTCTATCTAATTCAAGGGGGACGTTGTGTTCAACTAACATGTGGTTATCTTTTCTAACTCTTTAGTAACGTTTTATCTATTCCTCTACTTCAATTTGTTGATTTGTTATGCTTGTAAACCCGTTTTTGAGTTTATTTGATTATTGCATTCACTTTGGCCAATTGAATCAATCAATCTTTAAATTCAAGTTACTTGCTAGGATTGGAACTTTTGATCCGTAATTATCACTAGATTCCAATCCAAAGTAGCAAATGAATATCGTGCATATTTATTAACAAATCAACTTAGATGTATTAATTCGAGTTTGTGAAATTATTCATCTAATTCAACTCATTCTTCTCGTTCATTTCACACTAGCTTTGCATTAAATCCTAAGAATTTATTTAGGGTTATCCAATAGCTAGATGTTAAGTTAAAGAACTCACTTTAATTTAATACACTTATGGAAGAATTCGTTAATCAGAGCTTCTTGGTTAATTGAAAGTTGATAAATTGAAGAAGGAATAGTAACACGTTGCATGGGAAAGATAAATATAAGTTGTTGACACAACCGAACCCGAGAACTAGATATTTTGTACAATTGTTTTATTTCAATCTTTTATTTGGACGTTCGATTTTCTATTTTTATTCAAATATCACAAAACCCCCCTTTTTCTATATTAATTGATAAAATCAACTAGATTAAGCACCGTTCATCTTGGGTTCGACCCTTACTTACCACTTCTACATTAATTTGTAGTTTTGAAACCGAGTAAGGAAATAAAATAAATTTTGGCGTACTGCGACAACACGCCCAGAATGACATGAAGAAGATGAGGAAAAGGTCTTCAAATCCATCAATCAAGTCACACACCAAGATTGTGTGGCTATCATCACTTTCAATAATGAAGATTTTCAACTACGTTCTCAACTGAGCATTATACATCAGTAGTTACATTTGGGAGTGCAGAATTCGGCGTATTAATCATGACTGCGGTTCTACCATCAAGCTAGTGCCCATCCACAAAATGAAAAAGATTAGGATAAGCAGACTTGACCTTGATAAGAACAACACCATGATCCAAGGGCTTAACAAGAGAGGTTAGCGACCTATTGACACAATCCAACTGGAGTTGCAAATGAATTGGAGGGTTGACTTCCTTGGCTCTCTTCCATCTCATTGACACCAAAATGGCTTACAAGTTGCTCCCTGGACATGTCTTACTGCACGAGACCGGATTCGTCAATTCAACTTGGCGCCAATGCTTCACGTATAGTTAAGATGGCGAAGTTAAATGGATTGCAGTTGAAACAAAATATTCTCTCAACAAAGAAGAATACTTTGTAGGTACAAAGTTCTTCTTGGAGAATGATCACCCACCTGGATTACCAAAAACTGACAGTATAAGTAGACGTAAAGTCAAAGTCACAATCTTGCCTCATCGATTTGAGATAGGTTGGTCAAAGCATGATCCTGGGGAATCCTCAAAAGGAAAACAACCCCAACATACATTACCAAATGCTAAAAGATTGCAAATGAGTTGACTTTCCTGATTCCCAGCATTCCTAAGTTGTTGCCTCCACCACGAGCTTCTGAGTGAGCTTGTAAGAAGTTGTGAGACTTCCAAGGCCACAACAAGTACATCAAGCGACCCAAAATCTAACAGCCTAAGTTCATCAATGCCAACCTCGCGGTTTGCCGAAAGTGGTGATAAACCAAAGAAAATCTTCAAAGGATGTAATAAGCCGCAAACAAGGAAGCTATTGGAGAACACCATATTTGAAAAAGGACAATCTGGAAAGTTGGGCGACCTTGACGCTATTTTCTCAAGTGGACGTACGACTTCCAATGGAAAGCATGGATAGGGATACAATCAAAGTCCTCCAAGGCACGTCAAGATCAAAAGGGGTTCCTCAAATTCTATCATGATCCGAATCTGCAAAATCCCAGAAGAAGAACATAAAGAGTCAAGGTGACCGTTAGTGTTTGAAAGAATTCAAAATGAGAACACAAGTGCTTTAATCCTCCAAAGGCTACATGGGTAGTCATCCATGATAGTCAAGTCCAAAGGCCTAAAAATCAGTGATTGAAAGGTTGAGTGATCACTGATCATTCTACCATCACTGCTTGCGTCAATGGACCAAAGCGAGGCTCTGAAAGGTCATCACAAAGACGAACATCTTTCTCCCAACTTGGAGTTAAGACTTCCAATCTGTGATCGAAATCCCAGAAGTCTAAAGAAGATCCAAAAGAAAAAGATTGCTTAGCTTTAAAAGAGTAATGAAGATGAAGATGTGGTGTCAATTAACCACATTGCTTTTGAACAAGTCTCCATATTAGAGTATGAGTTTGAGAACTCTGATATGGTTGAAGAACCGCAACCTACTCTGCCAACATTTAAAAGAGCAAAGGCCAGGGAAAACCTTAAACAAAGAGAATAGATTCTCTCAAATTCCAACTATTCAAGAAGAGAGAAGCATTCTTGAAGCCAAATTAAAACTAACACTTTGGGGAACAAAGTGTTCTCCAAATTAAAGTCCAAATCAAAGTTTTGGAGAATAAATTCTCTCCAATGCAAAGTCAAATCAAAGCTTTGGAGAGCAAATCCTTCTCCAATTCAAAGTTAAATCAAAACTTTGGATGCAATCTTTCCTCAAAAATCTAAGAAATCAAGTTCAAATCTCCAAATTCCTAGCCAAGTTAAATCTTGCAGATGATGTCTACTTCAGATCAACATAAAAGTCAAGGTCAAACCCAAAAGTCAAGATATCCAAAAGTCAAAGTCTCCAACAAATCAAATCAAACTCAACTTACGAAGCCGTGTCATGGATATGCATTGGTACCCCAAAAATGATTTGAATTGATCAAAGTCAAATGCATTCCAAATAGTAAACATCGAGAAGTGATGCCCCAACAAATTTGGGTGCCGTTCTCGCCAGATAAGGCAAAGATCTAATTCGTCTGGGGTCAACCGTTTAAAAGTTGGTGATTCCATTGAAAATCTAGAAGAAAACAATGCAGAAGTTGACTTTGAGCAAAAGGATGCTTGGATACAACAACTCATTGATCATCTTCAACACTAGAAACTGCAGGATGTTCTCCATCACAACTAAAATCTAAGGGTGTGCATTCTGCTTCATCTTCTACAAAGGTGATCTCTATCAATAATCATTCGATGAACGGGTCCCTTCAATGTTTCAACAATGAAGAAGCAATACAGTTCCTGGAAGAAGCTCATTCCAGAGTGTGTGGCACTCACCAGTTTGTGTCAAAACATCACTTCCAAGTGAGAATGATGGGATACTATTGGTGGACCATGGTATAGGACTTTATGGACTTGCCAAGAAGTTCGAAGCTTCCCAAATTCATGCAAACTTCATCCACAACCACCGGAGCCATCGCATCCAACAGTGGCGTCTTGGTCATTTGATGTGATTGCAGTTATAACTCCAAAATCTTCGATTGGGCGTTCTTCCACCATTGCCAGGACTGACTACTTCTCCTAGCGAGTTGAAGTTGTACTTTCCTTGGAATGTCAGAAACTATCACTGCTGATTGTCATCCATGAGGAGTTGACAACAAAAGAAAATGCTTGTCCTCAACTATGACAGCTGGAAACTTTGGGCAAGAAGAAGTTGGAGGCTCAACCGGCAAGAAGAAATTGGAAGCTCAAATGCTGTTAGAATGCTACAAAGCACATATGGAAAAATCCTTTAACACAAAAGGGTACGGCCGAGATCTTTCCAAGAATAAGAGCTAGTAATTGCAGTATACCACCCAATAATAATTTCAAAAAGCCTGGGGGCAAGTTCTAGCAAAAGTGGGATAACCCATATGTTGTGACTCAAGTCTTCAGCAGTGAGACATACAAGATCATGGACAAAGATGGATTGCAGATTGGACCAATCAATGACAACTTTTTGAAGCGGTTCTACGCATAAGGAGTCCAAGTATTTTTTTCTGTTTTCTGCAAAAGTCTTTGTATCACTCCTGGCCCGCAAGAGGATAAACTATGAACGGCAAAACAAGCTTAAAAATCGCAAAAAAAAAAAAATCTTTGCAATAAACCACGTTCGACTTGATCCCTTTTAAGGGTACGTAGGCAGCTTAGATGGAAAATATAAATCCAGGTTCAATCACGAAATTAAAAAACAAAAAAGAAAGATTGTTCAGTCAAACAAAGAAACAAAATCAAAAGCAAGTAAATTCTTTGGAGATTTACTATTGGAAATTTCTTTCAAATTTTTTAAATATAAGGCATTTGACTCTTTTTGATTTTCTACACCAAAAATGTAGAAATCAAATTTGTGATTTCATTAAAAAGATTTTGAAAATGATCAGACCTTATCCGTCGACACTAAACGTCTTGGACTCTTAAAGAAATGATCCTCAATTGTTAAATTCCTTGAGAAAAAAATAAAAAGAAAAAGTATTTTCTATTAAAAGGGTCAGACCTTAGTCCTCGACACTAAATGTCTTAAACTTTTTGAAGGCTTGACTCTTGGTTGTCAATATGAGGTCTTGAAAATAAATTTTTCTTGTGTAAAATAAAATGGTCAAACCTTGGCCCTTGGCACTAAAACGCTTTGGACATGTGAAAGGATCGATCCTTGATTTAAAATGGGACGCCTATAAATCTTTCTTTGGAAAAAAAGAACCAAATCCTTAGTTCTCAACACCAAATGCTTCGGAGTGAAAGGGTTGGTCCTTAAAAAATAAAGGATCCCAAAATTTTCCTTTAAGGAAAAAGAGCCAAGCCCTTAGTCCTTGACACCAAACGCCTCGAACTTTTCGAAGGGCTTATCCATAAAAAAATAAAGGATCCCAAAATTTTCCTTTAAGGAAAAAATGAGAACTAAGCCCTTAGTCCTCGGACTTTTAAAAGGGCTGGTCCTTAAAAAAAATAAAGGATCTCAAAATTTTCCTTTCAAAAAACAAAAGAACCAGACCTCGGTAGGTGCTTGATCGTCAAAACAAGACGTTTCAAGTTTACTTTTTTTAAAAAAAATAATTAATAAATAAATAAATAATAAAAGAACCAACCCTTAATCCTTGACACCCAAATGTCTTGGATTGTTTAAAGAGCTAATCCTTGGTCGTCAAAATATGGCATTTCAAACTCCTTTTTTGGAAAAAAAAAAGAAAGTAAAAAGAACCAACCCTTAATCCTTGACACTAAATGCCTTGGATTGTTAAAAGGGAAGGTCTTTGATTGTTAAGGTAAATCACTTCAAGGTCTCTTCACAAAGAAAAAAGGAAAAGAACTAAGCCTTGGTCCTTTACTTTAAAAGTATTGGACTTTAAAAGGATTAGTCCTTATTTTGCGATGGATCTTGAAATTTAAAGTGCCTTGACTTCTTCAAATTTTGGACCAAAGCCAAATCTTCTAACTGTCAAATTGGGTTGCGCTCTCAAATTCCACAAAGGGTCGATTCTCAACCCTAACGTTGAATGTTTTGGGTTTTAAGAGTCTCGACACTTAGTCTCACACGAGTTGGCTAGTCAAATCTTCAAAACAAAAGCTTGCGCAAATGGACAAACAAATCTTTCAATGGTCATCAAATTTTTGAGCAAAATCTCAAATCTCCAAATATCCGGGTGGGCTGCTCTTTCAGATTTCGCAAAGTATCGGTTCTCAACCCTTACATTAAATATTTTGGATTTTGAGAGTCCCAATATTTGGCTTGACACGAGACAGTTGTCAAATCTTCGACCCAAATGTCCATACAAATCGAAGAATATCAAGAGCTAAACAAGTCCCCCAATGCTCTTTAAATTTTTGCTCGCAAATCTCAAATCTTCAACCTGTCGACCGAGCTATGCTCTCAAATTATGCAAAGTATCGGTTCTCAACCCTAACACTAAATACTTTGGGTTTTAAGAGTCTCGATGCTTAGTCTCGCTCGCATGAAATGGGTGGCCAAATCTTCAAACCATACAAATATGCTTGTCAGAATTTTGGGTGAAATCCAATTCTTCTAAGCGGCCAAATAGGATGCACCCTCAAATTCTGCAAAGTATCCATTCTCAACCCTCAACATAAATGTTTTGGGCCTTAAAAGTCGGGATACTTGGTCTCAAATGAGACATATTGGCTTCAATTACACCGATCTTCAATCTATTACAAGTGTTCTAGCGAAATCGGAATACTCCACAAAATCGAAGTCCTTCGGAGCTTTGCAAATCCTAAATGTTGAATTCTTGTTTGGCTCAAGAAATTCTACACCAAAAAAAAAACAAACCCAACCAAGTAGTTTCACGATCAAACAGGATGATTCACAAAAGTGGACAAAAAGAAAAAGGAAGAAAAAAGAAAAAAAATGCTAAAATAGGAAGAATTGCGGCCACTCCATGAACTTCTGGAATTTATTTTCCACCCTGTCATTACGCCTTTTTGCTGATGTAAGTGATTGAGTAGCTATTATATTCAATCCAAATGAAGAGATTACTTCCACCTTCTCTTGATCTACCAATGGCTTCGTGGAGATATAAGCTCTTTTTTACGATCAAGCGGGTGCAGTCAGAACCATGAAAGGAAATAAAAATTTGAAGTCGATCGTTTGTGACTTCAGCGTTGCATGTGAAAGAAAATTTCAGGCTGACAACAAAAACGAGTATGTTTCGAGTTCTCGATGACAAACGCCGTTTTAATTGATTCCAATGCAAAGTATCAATTGGGTCATTGTTTGCCAAACCCACATGAAGAAGGTGAACATATACCTTGAGTTTGAGGATGCAAATATTGATCGAAGGAAATTATACGGCTTGACATTAGTGGCTAACTCCGAGAATTGGCTCGTGTCGACTTCAAGAAGATAACGTCCAAACTAACAAAATGGCTCAGCTTCTTTGAAGATAAATCACACCCATAAAGGCCTTCAAATAATAACCCAATTCTCGCATGTATAAATGTATATATTTAGAAAAAAAACACAAAGAAAAGGAATGGAAGGAAACAAACAAACAATCGGTTAAAACTTCCACAGAATTGCCGGTTTAATCGCCTTCTCTTTCATTTCTTCTTTTTCTCAGATAAGGGTCTCCCTCGAATCAACGCGTGAAATTTAAGCTCTAGTTTCTCAACACATCAAATTCCAATGACGAGGCTGATCAAAATGGAGCTTAGGACCCCGAATGCCGATGGAGAATTCAATTCTAATGGTGGAGGATCGGCTCAATACAGGCAGCAGAAGAAAACATGCATTTGTCTCGAATTCTCAATAAACTCAAGGTGCAAGACAAGTTACGAATGTGATTGGGACGAAATTCAATTCAAAGCATGAAAAAATCATCGTTCTAAGACTGACCTTGCAAAAATGACAAGCATATGCTACGACATCTATTAACTCCGAGAACACAAGTGTCGATCAAAGCAAACATATAGCTCAACTTGGGAACTAGAGGCCTTCTCCAACTGCCTTGACTATACCGTGTGCCAACTAGAAAAACCCTCAAAATCCTTCCAATGGAGTAGTCAAGAGTTAGAGTGTGTCCAATATTCCATCGCAAGACGAGGCCACCAAATTGATTTCATAGTTTACTGAATTAATCCGTCGCTTCAATTTCCAAAATTTGCCATTAATTTTGTAGCTTGCCTTTACAAAACCGCATGATGCTCATGAATGGTTGGAGCAAATTTGTTGTGTTGTGAAGCTGTGGAGGAGATGGCTACATATTGATGGCAATAGAAACACATGAGAATTTTGAAGTCTCCTCGGGAAAGGACTCTAATTCCCACTTGCAAATAAACTCTACAATTTCATAAGGGTGCATGGCTTTTATTTTAAAGAGAAGCTAGACATGTGATTATGCACTAAGTGCCCTCCATGTGTGCACGTCCTTGACAATCCTACAAAATGAGTTGAGGTAGATGTATGCACGTTCCTTCAAGTCTAGTGCAATTCTAACTTAAATTTCTAGTGATTTGGTTGAAGAAAAAAATTCCAACCATTTCAAGCCTAGATAAATTGTATTTGGGCATTTGGTCCAATGACATTTCTTTTAAAATGTTTGGTCATTATCCTTTAGCCATGTGATAGACTCCTAAGACTCCATGGCAAAGAAACGATTGAATTTTAAATGTGGGTGGTACTTTGAAATTCAAGTTGGAACTGAATTCTAATACTTTGGAAAAATTTTGAGTATGGTTGGATTCTACAAGATTAGGACTAAGTTCAGTAGTGAAATTCAATCAACCTTCCAAAAATAGCAGTTCCAAAAAAAATTATCTTGAGTAGAATTCAAGATTAAAAAAAAATCGTTTTGAGCAAAATTCAAATTTAAGGAAAAAATTTTCTTTTTATCTTGAGCAGAATTCAAGATTGAAAAGAAAAATATTTTTGTTTTGAGCAAAATTCAAATTTGAGAAAAAAAACTTTTTATCTCGAGCAAAATTCAAGATAAAAAGAAAAATATTTTCGATTTTGAGCAAAACTCAAGATTTGGAAAAAATTATTTTTATCTTGAGTAAAATTCAAGATTAAAAAAAATTTTACATTTTGAGCGAAATTCAAGATTAAAACGGGAAATTTTATTTTATATCCTGAGTGAAATTCAAGATTGAAAAAAGTCTTTTTATCTTGAAGTAAATTCAAGATTGCAAAAAAAAATCTTTTTTTTATCTTTAGCTAAATTCAAGATTAAAAAAGTTTATCTTGAGGTAAATTCAAGATTGAAATTTTCTGGCTTGAGCTAAATTACAAGTTAAAAAAATATCATTTTTTTTTATCTTGAGTGAAATTCAAGATGGAAAAATTGTTTCTATCTCGAGAAAAAATCAAGATTAAATAAAAATTTAAGATCAAAATTCAAGATTTACCAATTTATTCAATACATAATAAATTGATAAATCTTGAGGGGGCATTTGTAGACATCAAAATTTTTAAATAAATAAATTCTTTAGACCGGGTTGATTTTGATTAATTAGCCCAATAAATTCTTCAAATGTCAAATATCTACTTAAAACCCAATTTTCAATTTAAAAGGCCCATGACCCATCCTACTTTTTCTTAACACAAATTTATATTTATTTGATTTATTAATATAATATAAATATATTATATTTATATAATCATTTAAATATATTGAGATAATTGATGGGTATGTTAAAATACTTATTAAAATTGATTGGATAAGTTTTAAATGGTTACAAGGCTATCCAAAAATTCCTATAAATAGAACATCAGGTCCATTGCAGAAAACCCAAGCAAGTGTCAAGAGGAGGAGAAGCTACAGAGAAATCCTACAAAGGAGAAATGAAGAAAAAGAAGAAGAGAATAAAATTCTCTTTAATTCTTCAAATCAAATTGATGTCCAAGAAGGAAGGGAAAAAAAGAAGAAAAACACTCTAAGTGCAAAAGTTTAGAAATTCTCTAAAAATCGGAGAGAACAAATTCTCTCAAATCAAACAATCAAGAAGAACAAAATCTTCTTGAACCTAATGCTCAAATCAACGATTTGGAAAACAAAGTCTTTTCCAAATCAAAATCAAATCAAAGCAAAAAAAGGGATTAGAGAACATAGTCTTCTTTAACTCAAAGCAAATCCAAGATCAGAACAAAGTTTTAGGGAACACAATCTTCTCCAATTCAAAGTCAAATTCAAGGCGACATCAGGGTTTTGAAGAACAAAGCCTTCTTCAAAATCAAAGCCGGATTCAATGTTTAAATCAAAGATGTGAAAAACACAGTCTTTTAGATCTAACACCAATGTCAAATTCAAGACTTTGTAGAACACAGTCTTCTACAAAGGTTAAAATCAAGTCAAACAAAATCCCTGACGTTCAAAAATCAAGCCACGTGGCCCCGATCTTCACCAATAGATTGTTAATTAGAGGATTAAGCATTTAGGCAGTCAAGAGATCTAGTCTACTATTAATTTTCAAATTCCAATTTGTAACAAATTCTATTGTACTATTTTTTATTGATACAGGAAGGAATTTTTTTTTGTTTACAATCCATTCAAAACAAAAGGACCAAACTTTTCTAAGAAACTAAAAATCTCATCCCCAAGGAAAACGTTTTCCACCAAAATAAGGAAAAGAACAGATTTGTAGAAAAGCCCAAAAATGTTTTCTTGGAAAAAAGATGTAATCAAACAGAACAAAAGCTGAAAAAATGTGAAAAAATGGTTTTTCCAAGAAAAAATACCCAATCAAACACACCCTAAGAATCAAAGAGGTACATCATTAAACAAATATGGTAGTTAGGTACAGTTGGTTGGAGCCTTCAATTTTATTAACTTGGTATATTGTTCAAATTAGTGGAGGTGAATATTTTTTTTTATTTTATTTCTTCATTTTTATTTTTGTTATCTTCATTTTAAATATTTTTTCCATTTCTTCTTATTATAATTATAATTTCGCACCTTAACATTTTAATTTAATTTATTAATGTATTCTACATAGAGTGATTTTTAATTTAATTTTTTTATATAATTCCTAGTAGATTGTCATTTTCATTTGAAATATTTTTTTTCATTTTTTCATTTAATTTTTCAACTTGGCCATTTAATTTAACTAATGTATATTACACACTTTGTGTAACACCTCACACATTCTATTACAACATAATTACACACTTTGTGTAATGCATTGATTTTTAATTTAATTTTTTATTTTTTATTTTTGCTACAATTCTTCTTGTATTTTTTTTTCATTTTCATTTCAAACATATTCGTTTCAATTTTTCTTATAATTTCATGGCTTTGCCCTTTAATTTAATTAATCAACGTATACTACATATTAATATTTTTAATTAATTTTTTCTTATCATTTTTCAACTTGGTCCTTTAATTAACATATATTACACACTCTGTGTAATGACTGTTTAATGCATTACAATGCCATTACACATTACAACACTATTACACACTTTATATAATGAGTGTGTTGTGCATTATAGTACCATTACATATTACAATATCATTACACATTCTGTGTAATATATTACACTATGGGTAATGCATTACAAGATCATTACAAATTACATAATTTGACCATTTAATTTAATTAATATACATCTCACACTCGGTGTAATAAATGTGTAGTACATTACAACATCATTACAAACTCTATGTAATGTATTACACTTTATATGTAATACATTACAAGATCATTACGAACCCAGTGTAATCCATTGCAATTTCATTACAAAATTTTGTGAGATCATTACAATAACATCACAGATTCTATGTAATTAGAGCTGGGCATAATCCAATCCAACCTAACAAAACCGATCAACCCAAACTAAATCGACTGGGTTGGGTTGGTTTGCTTTTGGTGGGTTGGTTTTGGTTTGCAATTTCCATTAAAGTATTGGGTTGGATTGGGTTGGTTTGCGGGTTTTACTCAAAACCCAACCCAACCCAATCCGGATATGAATATGGAAGTTACTTGCAAATTGGAAGCAAGAATCGAATTCATTTATGTTTATGTATATGTATGGTGCTTGCTACTTAATTTTTGTTTAATATAAAAACACTTATCACTTTATTTTTCAAGGACTACTATTTTAGATTTGATGACTATAATACCTCAAATTTGGATTATTTTAGTATGATATTATTTAAAATGTCCATTTTCATGTTTATGGTCTATCTTATATTTGTGGGCCTATAATCTTTGTTTTTTATGGAAAAATTTTAATCCAATAGAATTTATTATGTTCAAGACCAAACCGAATAAACCAACCCAACCCATACCGAATTACATGGATCGGGTTGAATTGGGTTCACAAACCATTGGATTTGAATTTGTCAAACCAAAATTGTTTGGGTTGGTTTCATATTTGACCCAAAACCAACCCACCCAACCCATGCCCAACCCTATATGTAATGGACTATTTTGAAAACATCTAAATTTTAAAATTTGTATCTGCAAAATCTAACTTCACCTAACATCCTATTTTAACAAGACATTTTGTTTGTAATATTTATCTTAAACGACATATAATAATAGTTTAAAATAATATTTTTTAGGGAAAATAATATTTTCTAAAATCTATAATAATAATTTATTGGTAGAATTCATTACATTTTAACTATATATATAGGTTGTTATCAAATGGTTTTTATTTGACAAACACAATTTTATTAAGCAAATTATCCAAATAATGCACAATTATACTAACAAACTTAATGTAAGGTTGCAGAAAAGAACTTGCACAAAAAATGTAAAAAGGAAGAAAAATAAAAAATCTATTAGCGTCCAACAACAAAAGATACATCCAAAAAAGGCATGCCCACTAATTTCACATTTCAATGGACACATCCAAACAAGGCATTCCAGCCAATTTCACATTTCATTGCCAGATAGGTGCAAACAAGGCATTCCCACTAATTTCAAATTTCAATGGATATATCCAAACAAGGCATTCCCAACACCTCCTGCTACTGCGATTTCTTCATTATTATGCAGACATTCTACCTAAAACATACTCCACACCAAATGCTACTGATGGAAATTGAAATTTGGGAAGGAATCGCCGAATTAATATAGTGAGTCTCTCAGGCACAAAGCATCGCTATATCTGACCGAATTCTCACTATAATCGAATAGTGTACTTGTTCGACCTCCTCATGACTCGTCATCTGATCCAAAATTACTTGATTCAAACAATTAAGTTTATTTCACCTGTCTGTTGAATTTTAGAAGTTAAAAGCCATATTCTCTCTAATTTCCTCTCTAAGAATAGACTTCTATTGGAAGAAATATTTACACCACCCACCTCCTAATTTTACAAGTTTTCATATTCACATAATCAATCAAGGCCAAAACATTTTTCAGTTTTAGTTTGCATTATACTATTTCAATTTTGCATAGTAAATTTTGTGTTTAAAATTTTATTAAAAATTTTGTATTCGAAATTGTATTAAGAATTTTAATAATCATTTCAAAAAGGGATGTTAGCCAGTTTTCTCTAAATAAATAATATTAGTTAATTATTTGACTAACCACCACTGCTTCCACTAATTGTGGTTTTCCTCTTTCCAATTTTATAGACACGTCCGATTTGCAAGTTACTATTCCTCATATTCATTTGAAACTTCATATGTATAATTTAGTTTTTTCTGCCGACAATTATATTTTCCCCATTTTTCCTATTCTAATCAAGATTGTCTCTAGTTCTAACTGGTTTGAGTTGGAGTTCTTTTATGTTCTTGTGTTTATGTAATTATATATATATATATTGTAATTCTTCCTCACTTACTATAATTAAGGTTCTTTCAATTCTTATAAAATTAGGTGTGGTTTTCTAAATATGTTATCATAGCATATTCAAGGAAAGTAAAACACGTGAGTTTGAATAATAACTGTGCGAGGAATGGACGAGTAGTGAAGCCCAATTGGAATATTTTGAGGAAGGCAGTTTCAGAAACTGTGAAGAAGGTTACCGTTATATATGGGCACATGACAGTTTGTTTTTTTCGTTGTCTAAGATATCCTTAGTAATTATGTATTGGGTACTTGTTTTTCACTCGTTCATGTGAATATATTTTCGTACGAGCAGATTCAAACAATGCAAGGTGAGGTATTTAAGCGTAAAGGGTTTTCTTTTTTTTTTAGTTGTCTGCGAATTTGAAACAATACCGGTCAATTGAAATGGGGTCTGGTGTGCTATTGGGGTTAGTATATTGTTTCAAGGGCCTAAGAGCCATTTTAGTGTTCTTGTAGCAGAGTTGATAGTAAGTTTGCTTTCGTTATAGACACTAACAATAAAGAACCTGTCACTCTATTACAACATTGTCAAATTATATAATTTAATGCTTTACTAGTGTGTGAATGGAGGAAACCACTTTCAAATGTAATCAAACAATTCCAATTATGAGTTTTGAAATAATATACAATAACTGTAATCGATGGTCGAACAGTTGATCTCATTTACAATGTATGAAGTGTTTATGAACTTCACAGTTTATCATATTCTTTCACTATTAAAAATTATGTCAAGCTTCACTTTGGAAATGAATTAATGGCGAACATTAACAATTTAAAGCCTCTTTTGTCAAAGTTCTTTCATTCCTTCCAATTATGGTATCAGAATTTGTAGTAGATGTACATTACCTTAAAATGAAAAGATCTCCTTAGGTTATTCTAAAATCACTTGTGTAATGCATTGTGAATCTGTGATATTTTTGTTCCCAAATTAGTGTCAGGAGATTCTTAATTTTGCATTTTGAAGGTGTTTTTTTATTTTTTTTTTTATGGTAGGGTGTGACTTTTATATTCTCCCAAGAAACTATCATATGCAGGTGATTCTACATTAATGGAAAATTGGTGTCATGGGGGGATGCTATTATTTTTAGGCATTTTATTATTTTTTTCCTCCCTCCCTATTTTTTCGTTTATTCTTTGTAGAACTTTAACTAAACTAGACATTGTGCATTAATATCAAATTTGTAATAAGTGACCACATATTTGTTGATACGTTGTCAATATTTGTGATTAGGTAAATGCTGAAGTCTTTTTGTAATTCAATATCATAATACATATTGTTATGTAAACCTCCCTATTGGAATTGAAAGGGACTCATTTTTACAAGAGTCTAACGGCATTAAAAAATGGGAGAGGGGAGAATTAGGTCGAATATTCTTGTTTAAGTTTTTCCTTTGAAAAATGCTCTTGTTCACTAATTTTTTCCCAAATATTGTATCCTGCGATCACATCGCCCAGATTTGTCTAGAATCACACAACTATATATATACAATCTTTCTTTTACATTTTTTTTTTTTTTGCATATGAATTTTTAAACCCTTTTTTCACATTTCTAAACCCATATGTTATTTTTATAAGCCTATTGTGACTCTTCTAATGTAATTTTTTGAACTATTACATTGGAATTTGAGCACAACAAAGTTTAAGATAAATTGGAAACCTTTAATTTGCCTCTTGGCCAAACTAATTAGGACGTAGATAAACTAGTCAAAGATTGCATTAGATTAACAAGGAAGAGAACAAGGAAATGTGTCTTATAAACAAATAGCGAATCCAATGTACGTCTCTTTTTAAGAAATTTCTGGATCCAAAGAGACCACTCCCAAACCTTCGGCAAATAGGAACCTTCTCTACCACTGACAAGTGCAATTCTGCATCAAATTTCTTTGTTCTGTATCCATTCAGAAATTACTACTCTTGGCGCAAAACTCAAGTCATGGGCATGATGAGGTGAAAGGCACAAGGATGGACACTGAACATTCAAACGACCAAGTTTGGTAGGGTAGACATTCTTTTGATATTCAAAAAGGGCAAGCATGTGCAATCCATGGAGGCTTTTTAAAATAACAGCATAAGAACGATGCATCGTCACCTCATGGATGCGAAATTTTTATTCTCTTCTCACCTTAGAGGAGTTATGGTATTTCACGTTCATGATCCTTGACTTTGGTAATTTTGTGACCTCCGATGTTTGCCAATTTGGGAGGATTTGATTTGGCCATTCATGCAAGAAACAAAAATAATGAATATTAAAACAGCTCTTGGAAACGAAAAAGAGAGAGAGAGAGAGAGAGTGAAAGAAAAAAATACAAACAAAATCCTCCAATGCTCTTCCAACTTACTAGCTGTTTCACCCGTGCATTGCACGAGGGCATAACTTTTAAGCTAATAACAGTATTAATAGGTGTTAGTCGTATTAACATAAGATCTCGAAAAAAATAAAATAAATAATGAGTCGCAACAATAAACATAATTAATATAACTAATGAAATAATTCTTGAAAATTTTCGACAGAGTTTCTCTACATTTGTACTAATTCATCCTGCAAATAATTGGGGGAAAGCTCACCAAAAAACACAAATTTAATTTACAATACTGTTCGCTTAAATATGAGTGCAAAATGCGAACCGCAAGTGTACGGTGTCAAACAAGTTATAAAGTGGATTTGAGTCCACGTATCGATCCCACAAGGACTTGTTTTGAGTATTAAAATTTGTCAATTTATCACTTTATTTGATGGATCAAATTAATGGGCGTAATAATGCTAAATTTAAACAGAATGCTAGGAGAATAAAGCTCTACTAAATCTATTATGCAAGAATTGAAAGAATTTGTAAATTAAATCAAAGTATTTAAAGACTTGGGACTCATTACTTCACCCAATTGATCCCCTTAACCCTATGTTCATAGATTCAAGATAATTAACTTGTGCTAACCATCAAATTTCCTAAATTATATAACTATCTCTTTCGATGATAATTAAATCTATTCAATCGGGCCAATTCACTTATCTCTAAGCAAATTCGCTATCAACTTTTATGAACGCATTCACACAAGAAATTCTAGTAGGTTTCCTCGAAATTCCACCTACGTGATCTCACTAACCACAAGTTCATCTCTAAATCTTGTCTAAATTAGTGTTCTATGTTATCTAAATCTAATTCATGTTCTCCTTTCTCGAATCAGACATAAACCAATAGATAAATTCACCAATTGATCAAAAAGGCAAATAAAATAACCCAACAACATAGAATTAACACACATTTAATTACTAGAAATTCGAATCCATTCATGTAGAATTAAAGTTCACAATTGGGATCCATAAATCGTCCCAAGTAATAAGGGTTTAGCTACTCATGGATTTGAAATAAAAATTAAAGATAAGAAATAAAACGAAATACATAATCGGGTTTGAGAGAAGTAAGTTGAAGCTTCAATCTCTTGAGTTCTTCAATTTCTCCTCCCAACTTCCCTTGTTGTGGCTTCAATTCCCTCTAATGATCTCCTCCCCTTTTCTTTTTATTTGGAAAATCCCCTTAAATAGAATGTTTTTCCTCCTCAAAGTCGTGAATAAGGCCCAAGTATAATGGGTTTCCAAGTCCTAGTCACATTAGGCATTCGCGCGTAAAACAGGATAGCCTGGCAGTGTTGACTATTTTGGCCATAACTTCCTCGTCCGATGTCCGTGGAAACTAGACAAAATTGTCCACAATTAATACAAAAATAGCCTTTCGCAAATTCCACAATTTTCTAGGTCAAAATTCGTCCTCAATCTTTAGCATAATTTCATTATTGTTTGTCCCCAAACTTGGAAACTTTCCTTATCTTCATATTTCTTCCATTCTTTTGGCCATCTCCACTCCAGTATTGCTCCGCTTTCTTCCATATCTAATTTTTCTCCTAAAATAATAATAAATTGCAAAACTTAGACACGAAATAATAGAAAACACAATTAATTGGAGCTCAACGACCCTAAATAAGCGCGTAAAACGCACTTATCAAATACTCTTAAAGACATCAATAATTAAAGAAATCCAAACATAACACCATTAGTAATAGTCAACAACAACACACCTGACAAAAAATCGAAACATTTTTGTGTTTTGACAAAAAAGATAAATGCACTCAAATATAAGTCACATCCATAATTGTTACATTGAATATAAAAATTTGTGTTATTATACAATTGAATTGTACTAAAATAATAACTAAATTTTAGATGAGCGGAATATCTCTGACATCACTTTTATACAAATACTGGCGCTTTAGCATAAGAAGCCTATAAAAATATTAGAAATAACATCATATTTCAGATATGATCAATAAAATTCACAAAAAGTGTAATTTTCGACCATTAAATACATTGAGTTACCTTTTTGAAATACAGTGCCACTAATGTATACGCCAGTGCTTTGTTCCCCAAGTTGGGACGGTGCCCAAGCCACGTGGTGTGAGGGCCCCAAGTCACCAAAAATTTTTTATGTACTTACATTAGGTTAGATGAATAATACATAACTGTCTCTGATGGTGGAAAGCCAACGGGGCCACACGAATTTTTTTCCAGCGTGGGTACGAGATCTCCTAATGCATAAATGGTACATATAATCAATTTGTATAACCTCACCAAATTTATGACGGAATATTATACTTAGATAAATATAAGAGTACAAATACAATAAGATATAAATACAATCCTTCACTTCACATATCAAACCATGAATGACATAAAAGATTTGTGTAAAAAAACAAATAAAGTGAACAACATACCTGATGCGATTAATAAGTATGAAACTATAAGCTTTTAAACACTTCTTTATAGACGACATTTGTGGCCATGGTAGTTGGACGACCACTGTCATCATATATCACAAACTTTAAACCCTTCCTGTGCGTCACCCTTGGGACTGCGACATACCTTTCCCATTCAAAACCCTGGCTGTTTCACCTATATGTTGTACAGGAAACAAAATTTTCAACATCTATTTTTTCTATATATATTGATTGAATATTGTATTATCATAAGAATTAGAATATAAGAACAATTAATAATGACCTAAAAGCATATTTCTCTACCTTATTATGGTTTGATTCATACTTTAAAATCCTAATAATGCTATATGAATTAGAAAAATAAAAATAATAAAATATAACGTAATTTATCTCATTCCAAATGGATCCATTACAAAGATAATGGTGTCAGTACTCATAAGATAATTACAATTTTAAATCTAATCTTTGACAATTTAACTCAATAAATTTGTACTTCTACTTTTAAATTGTTCATTTCTTTTTTTTTCATATATATTCATTCTACAATTCATTATGATATAATTAGAATAAGAATACAATTTATACTCTTAACTTTTTTACTTCAATGCTACGTAACTAATAACATTGATTCATGATTGAGGTGTCCGTTGGACCAACGAGGCACTAATTTACTAAATTAATATGTGAATATTTTGGTACAAAAAATAAACGTTCCACGGAAAAAAAAAGTGTGAAGAAAGCACAATCAATCGACGAATTCACCTTTACAATTTAAAAGTTGTGTCGACTTAACCAAAAGGTATAAAAAATTAATGATAAAAAAAATTATCAGTACGAAGAAATAATAATTATTTTAAAAATTTATAGCAAATAATCCATCAAAGTGGGTCAATTCATATTTTAATTTATTTTATGCTTGTAAATAGTAATAATTGAATTACAAATTAATCTATTGCAAAAAAAATAAAAAGTTTATTAGACTTTTACAATTGTGACGAATTATGTGAATTAAAAATTTTAATCAACCATACAAAAAAGTATAATTAATTTTCACAATAAACATATTGGCATAAAAACTAAATAATCTAAGAAAAAAAATTAATAACGTAAAGAAAGTATGATCAATCCACGAATTTATCTTAATAGTTTAAAATATTGTGTCGACTCGCACAAATGTTTAAAAAATTGACAATACCAAAAAAGAAAAAAAATTATTATTGCGAAGAAACTTTAATTGTTTCTTCACACAAAGTGAGTTTGGCACTCTTTTGATTGGAACTATCTTCCACTGCTGAAAAGCATTTTCCATCTAGGCACAAAAAATAAATGATCTAAGAAAAAAATTTAATAGTGCAAAGAAAGTACGATCGATTCACAGATTTACCTTTAGTATTTAAAAAATCATGTTGTCTCATCCTAATGGTATAAAAATTAATTAAAAAAAGAGAGAAAATAATTTACCAGTGTGAAGAAAGAAATAATTGTTTGAAAGTTTTCAAAAATAATCCATTATATTGGGTCGATTAATATTTTAGTTTATTTTATACTTGTAAACTGTAATAGTTACAGTACAAATTAATCTACTGGAAAAAACTATAAAGTATATTAGACTTTTGCAATTTGCAACAAATTATGTGAAATAAAAATATTAATCAAACGTACAAAATAAGTATAATTCATAATGAACATATCGGCATAAAAACCAAATGATCCAAGGAAAAAATTAATAGTGTGAGGAAAGTACGATCAATCTACCGAATTACCTTAACAATTCAAAATATTGTATAGACTCCTATTAATGGTTTACAAAATTGATCATATAAAAATTAAAAAAAAAAAGAAAAAGCTTTAATAGTGTCAAGAAACTATATACAATTATTTCTTCACAATAAGTGAGTCCAATACTTTTTTTATTAGAACTTTTTTACTATTGAAAAGTATTTTTCATGTGGCCACAAAAAATAAATAATCCAAGAGAAAATTTTAATTGTGTGAAGAAAGTACGATCAATCCATAAATTTATCCTTACTATTTTAAAAATCGTGTCATCTCAACCTAATGGTATAAGAAATTAATGAGAAAAAAAGAGAGAAAGAAAACAGGTAATCACTTTGAAGAAAGAATAATTGTTGCAACAACTTACCGGAAGCACTCCATCGAATTGGGTTGATTCATATGTTAATTTAGGGCTTATTCTTTTGAAGAGTTCATGCTATTCCGTGTAAAATGTGTGGCTGGTATTATATTAGAAAATATGTGTGTGTGGTTCGAAAATGTGTGTAAGTTACACGGAATTGCGTGAAATCTTGAAAAGAACAAGGCCTTATTTTATATTTGTAAACAATAATAGTTGCATTACAAACTAATTTACTTGAAAAAATTATAAAGTATATTGAACTTCCCAATTATAACGAATTATGTGAACTAAAAATATAATCAACCATACAAAAGAAGTATAGAAGTATAATTAATCTTCATAATGAACATATTGTTATAAAACCTAAATGATCCAAGAAAAAATTTAAAAGCGTGAAAAAAGTACAATAGATCCACAAATTTACGTTAATAATTTAAAATATTGAGTCAATTTGTATTAATGATTTAAAAAATTGATCATATATATATATATATATATATATATATATAACTTTTATAGTGCGAAGAAACTACAATGATTTCTTTATAATAAGTGAATCCAATACTATTTTGATTGAAACTCTATTCTACTGTTGAAAAATATTTTCAATATGGGTACAACAAATAAAAGATCCAAGGCAAGAAAAATTAATAATGCAAAAAAAGTACAATTAATCCATGAATTTACCTTTAATATTTAAAAAAATTGTATCATTTCAACCCAATGGTATAAAAAAATTAATGAAAAAAAGAGAAAGCAATTTATCAGTGTAAAGGAAGAATAATTATTTCAATAATTTACTACAAATAATTCATCGAATTGGGTCAATTCATATTTTAATTTATTTTATACTTCTGAATAGCAATGTTGTATTGCAAAGTAATCAACTTTATAAAAAATTATAAAGTTTATTGTACTTTTGCAATTATAACCAATTATGTAAACTATATTAATCAACTATACAAAGAAATATAATTAATTTTCACAATGAACATATTGGCATAAAAACTAAATGATTCAAGGAAAATAAATTTAAAAGTATGAAGAAAGTTCTATGAATCTACGGATTTACCTTAACAATTTTTAAAATGTCGATAACGACACTTATGTAATCGTTGTTCATTGTTTTGAAAATGACTTTTCCGATATCTTGTTAGTACATTAATCAGTAAAATGTTCTTATTGACAATCTTTATCGCAGTTTATGGTGAGATTTTAATATTGGTCAAGAGCTATATGTAACGCCCCGCCCCCGTAACACATATAACATACGTACACAACACATGGTAGCGGATGGAGGGAGCGTTACTCGTGTACCTAAATTTCAAAACCCATCGCGTGGCTCTTGGATCGTCTGATTCCTTTTCCCATTCACACACCAACATCACATACTGTAGGACCCTTCGCCAACTCCCGCATACATAATCTACAAACATAAACATAAACACATAGTGAGTCATAATGACCTAGTGAATAATGAATGCAATGCAGTGCGTGAAATGCACGTGACATTCTTTTCTTTCTTTATTTGGGCCCTAGTTGCGAATCATGTGCATACATTATCATCATCATATCATAGGCCATCCCCAAAGGTTCTTTTTACGCTTTGGGGCGCCGGACCGTCTAAAGAGTTCTTTACTCTTAGACCGCCCATCACATCCTAGGCCGTCACCCAAGGGTTCTTTTACCCGCAGGCCGCCGGGCCGCCACCTAAGGGTTCTTTTACCCGTTAGGCCGCCACATCATCATCAAGCGCATTGTAAACACATGATAGGCAACTACATTCTACATACATGCTCGTGTCATACATCATGCATGCTTTACCTGATGATCGTACATATACATACATGGCATTCATACATTCATAAGCCGTCCCCCAAGGGTTCTTTTACTCTTGGGGTGCTACACTCGTCATATCATACGCATTCCATTTCTTGAACATCATATAACATGCATTGACATCACATGAAACACATAAACTCAACTTTCTTGTCTCACTACATGTTCATTAACATAACTAGTTTCTTTCATGTACATAGATTCTTAGCCCATAGGACTTGACATAAAGGTCATATAAGTCACAAAAGCATGTCCACATCATTCTATTATCATCACCTAATCATCACATAGGCATAACACAACCCAAAGGAACCCTAGCATGCTTGTAGGCTTGATACTCATCATAATTATCATCATAGGCATACATAAACATACATATACTTCATAAATGCATACTATATCAAAGATACATCCATTACTCACCATGTACTAGCAAGAACATCAAGCATTGACATCCCCAAAGCTTCCTCCTCTTCTTCCTCTTCCTTCCTCTTTCTTCCTTCTTCTTGTAATCATAGATTACACCAACATTACATAGCTCATATATGGAGTGGGAGATGATTCCATAGGTTCATGAGGGTCTTGAGAGAGTTTTGGGAGCTTTGGAACCGAGTTTGGGTGAGAAATGTCCAAGAAATGGCGAGAATCTTCTAAAATAACACTTCTGCCGACTTAAAATTACGGCCAGAATCTCCACATTTACTAGAACCTCTTCCTTACAGTAACTCTATAACCTTACGGTAGAACCTTATTAATACGGCCAGATCATACCATCATACGGCCGCAATAAACTCTCTATAAATCCCCTCAGATTTCATCTTCTTGGCTTACTACAGAACTTACATGCCTTACGTCAGAACTCCAATCATACCTACCGTATCTCCGGATAATACGACCGTAATTTGCTCTCTCAAACTTTTGGACATTTTCCACTGCTCACCATTTACGGCGTAACATTCGACCTACGGCCAGTAACGACATTTACTACGTAATCCTTACATTTACGGCCAGAATTTCGCCACAAATTCTCGCTTTCATCATTTCGACGTTCTGACTCGACATGTCTCATACCTTCCCAAACATTTCATGAACACATCATACACATATACATTATGTCGGGTCGACTTTGAGCGGGGCATTACACTATATATTCAATATCAAGAAGAAACATAGCCTAACAAAAGGCTTAACTTATGTTTGCTTTCCAGAAAAAGCTCAATCAATCAAAAAGAAATATTCGAAAAATAAAGACTATCAATTCTTCTAATAAAATCCAAATAATAAAAACTATGAAAATTGATGAGAATTATAACTCAAATTCGATATAAACTGTGGAAATGCAATAATAAAACCCGTTCGCAAAGCTGATTGGCTACTAATCAAATCCAATAACAAAAACATCCAAACTAATGAGAAATCCGTTTAAAAGATATAACTATTGAAGTGCAATATTAAAGCCT
Organism: Jasminum sambac; assembly: GCA_018223645.1. NCBI lineage: Eukaryota > Viridiplantae > Streptophyta > Magnoliopsida > Lamiales > Oleaceae > Jasminum > Jasminum sambac. Next base: position 39,750,253 of record CP073643.1, read on the forward strand.
GTTTTCCATTAATTATTTCTACTAAAGGATATCTGCAATTTAAAAGATATGGATATAGATTCAATTAATTAAAAATATTGGATTAATATTATTACTAAATGATTAGTTTAAAAAAATTAATGTTACATGTTTCTTTTAGTTTTTGTGTATAAATTTGATGAATTGAAATTTTTTATCACACCAAAATGAAATCGTAAAAATTGCTAATTTTAATTAATTTTCATTTTTTAGCTAATTTTACTTTTGAAAATAATTAATTATTTCTAAAATTAAGTAAAGGTACCGATCTAATCATGTTACAATTTTTATATAAAATTTTAATGAATTTTAATTTTGTATCATACAAAAATTAATTCTTAGCGAAATTGCTAATTTAGATTAATTTTCATTCCATAGCTAATTATTTATAAAAATCAATAATTAGACAATTGGATTGACAGGCCGGTTCAACCATGAACCGGTCCAAAATCTGGTCCGGTTATAGCTTAAAATTGGACTATTAGAAAACCAGTTAGCCGACTAGTTCAACCGGTTTAAGTGGTGACCCGGTAACGATTCAACCGGTTTTTTTTTTTTTTAATTTGATTTGTTTTAATTTATTTTTTACTTTTTTTAATTAAAAACGGTTTGACCGGATTCAATCGTTTGACCCTTGAACCGTTGCCTTCTCCAATTTGCCTGGCGGTTCAGTTTTCTAAATATTAATAAAAATAATTAGTTATTTAAAAAATTAATTAGTGGATCGAATCAAATTTTTAAATTTTAATATTATACTTTTCTTTTAATTTTGTATAAAAATTTAATGAATGCTAATTTTGTATGACACAATAATGAAATATTAATGAAATTATTAATTTTAATTAATTTTGCTTTCTTATGAATTAATTTTCGCCTCGTAATTAATTATTTATAAAAAGTCTCTTATTCTACATATAATAAATATAAATCTTTAGATTTAGATTAAAATTAAAAAGATATAATAAAATAATACTTATCAATACGTATATGGAAGGAAATAAAATTTAGATTTAATGTTTACCATTTAATATAAATAATAATTTATTAATTTTTTTGTTAGAATTGATTATGAATTAATAAAAAAGAAAAAATCAAAAGACAAAAAATATACAAAAGATAGGTTCAAATCAGTCGAGATTTAAAAAAATCTAATTTTTGTGAGGATAAGTTTTAATATAAATAATGATTAGTTAATTGATTATTGCAGATTAATTATTAATTATTAAAAAAGGAAACAATCAACTGACAAAAAGGGACTTTATTTTAGGTGAAAAAACTAATTAATCTAATTAAAAAATAGGTTGAAATTTCCTTGCTTTTCTATATATAATAAAATAATTTTCTATATATAATAATTTTCTATATAATAATAATAATAATAATAATAATAATAATAATAATAATAATATAGATTAACAAAATCCAAATTTTCAACATGTCCAATTGGACTCCACTTTCAAATTCTACAAAGTACTTGCTCTCAAGTCTTAATATTCAACGTTTTGACTTTTGAGCCTTAATAGTTTCAAGACTTCATCTCAAATGAGACATGTTGGCTTCATCCCGATCTTATGTAAATTGCAACATTGCAAAATTTTCAAAATTTTGAACCTATTTCTTTGTTTGCCTCAAAATCTTGCAAAACAAATAAAATACTACCGTTAGTCATGATTTTTTTTTTTAAAAAAGGACAATGTAGAATAATAATCAAAAACTTAAAAAAAATGGTCAACTGTAGAAGACAAACTTTTGTGCTCCTGTTTCCTTTAGAAAAGAAAAAATCATATACAATTTTTTTATTGCCAGAAGTTTCATGGTAGAATGCATATTTGATTTTTCCCTAATGCACCATTTGTGGTTATCATTTTGTATTTAATTTCTTTCCTAAATTCATACATGATTTTGAACAAAAAATTCACCTCTCTCCCATACTAGGAGCTATGATCCGGTCCTTTTCTTTTGCATCTTCTACGAAAATTGAAAGTTACTCTCACTACCTTTGCTCTGGTGGAAGAAAAGTCAAGAATAAAATTTTTTATCTTGCTGTGTATAGATTTGATTGACTTAGGATATGTTCTTTGGGGTATAAATTTTATTTTTTGATTTACGTATTGAATGTGTGGTTAAAATTATATTAAATAATTAAATGAGTGGCTCGAAATGAAGAGAGAGAAAACGTTGATAAAATTTGTGCTGGATAGAACAAGGCTTTAGAATTAATTATAGATAGATTTGTCTACTGCTAATAGAACTCAAGAACCAAGTTAAATTCAAACTCGAAATCTTAATTGAGATAAAGAACGAAATATTTGGTTGAAAATAAATTTTAAACATATTTTACATTTATTAAATAAAAAAAGAAAATAAATTGGTCACCCAACTGATTAGCCATCAATTGAAGAATTTTAGAATACATGGAGTTCATTTAAATGTGTGAATTGGAAAAGTCTGCAACTGGTGTGATGATTAATCATAGCTTTTCAAATGTAAGGGTGCATATCGAAAATTCATGATATTAAGATTGAATTATCAAGAGGTACATAATGAAAAGTCAAAATATTTGATTTAGGGTGTAATCACGAAAGCTCATACACTTTGGTAATGCATTGTGACTATCCATCAAATTCCGAAATGGAATGACATAACCTTCTAAAAAGGACAGAATCTAATCCATCTATTGTGAACATGTTTGATCTAATGGTTTAGATTTATTTGCAAAGGATATGACCATTAGAAAGAGACACATGAAAATTTATAAATTGGACTCTCCTAATTCCATTTTTTTCACTTCAAATCAATTTCAATATACTTGACTAAAACTTTTCCTTTTTCTAGCATTTTGTGTTCAAATATTTTTTTCCTAATATTCTAACAAATCAAAGTTTTGAGATCCTTCTTCTTTCATCCTAGAAGAATATGATCAAATAGTGGTTCACCCGAAAAACGATGGTATAAATGCAGTATCAACTTTGGAAGAAGTGTTGTATCTTGGGAGACAAACGTTCATTCACCCATTGGCACTTTGTTATGGAGATGAATTCTATCTTAATGAGATTCACTACGGCATACCTTGCTTCATCTCATCTCTTTCTTTTTTTTTTCATTTTTATTTTGATCGTTTCAAATGTTGTTCAACAACAATCTTAACATAGAAGTTTCCCTTTCTTCTACACTAACTTTTCCATCTCCGTGCATTGCACAGGAGGCAAACTTTTCAATAAATAGCAGTTTTGATAAATGTAATGGAATAATAGAATAATTAATTGATGGTTAGTTATATTGTCAGTTTGTATCGTGCTTTGAGCTTGCATTTACACTCGTGCATTGCACAAATGATAATTCGTGATAAAAATTATGATAATATTCACATTTTGCTCATTGTAAGGTTAAATTTGTCAAATATAAACGTAAAATAAAATAACATTAAATGCTATGTTATCAAAATGGCCACACTAATAAACTCTACTAACTTTTGTAGAGCGTGTTGTTTTTCTTTAAAATTATTCTATGCCCAATTATATGCATTTATAAATTTCGAAAGATATTAATTATACACCGGTGTGATGTACATTACTGACAATCAATATGTGAAAAATAAATTTTTAAAATTTGATTATCAAATATAATCAACATACAAATATATTATAGAAATGATAATGTAGTGAGTACAAACCACAACACCCTATTCTTGCCTAGCAAGGAAACAATTATCCTCGTCCCTGCCCTATCCTCATATAATCGAGGCTCGGCAAGGATGATATACGAATTGCAATAGGATGGGGACTCTCATTTCCGTCACGCCCCACTAGAAAATTCTCATTCTCGTCCACACTCCATCGTGATCGTTTAATCGAAAACTTTTATTTGCACTTTTTATATGTATTATTCTGATTAAATATTGAATGATTTGATATTAAATTTAAAGTAATTTGGACAAGATAAATAAATTAAAAAATATATATGATTAATAATTAAATTAGGCGACTTAATCGATGATTTTTAAAATTTTTAAAAATTTAAATTGACAAAAATCTATGTAAAATAAATAATTTAAAGTAGCTAGATTTCTTAATATTTATTAGGAGATAGAATCCTAAATAAGTATTTAACATAGTCGAGAGCCAATTAAAAAATTTGGGTATTTACAAAATACATAATTTAGGTATTTATTTACTTGTCAACTTATTTAATTTTTATTATTAAATATATAATTTAGATATTTATTTACTGATTAGTAAAATTAGGCATTTGAGTCAATATGAAATTAATTAATATAGGAGATGGAATGCGCCATCTATATATATATATATATATATATATATATATATATAAAGCTTTTAGCTCAAGTCAAAATTGTATTTTCGATGTAATTTTGGAAATAAACTACTATAGTGTTAAATATAGATTGATTAAAATTCAAGGCGGTTCATTGTTACCATATAGTTGACTAATACAAAAAATTGATAAACTTATGTTTAAGTAAAATGAATTACTTATTGGGAAAAAATATTATAGAAGATAAGAAAATTAAAATTGGTATGAAATTAATAAGCTACGAAAATCAAAATCATAAATATAATCTGGACGATGTAATCGAAACATAATACTGTTTATATAAAACACAAAATACAGCCATAAAAACATATTCAGATATTATTCGTTCTATTCATATAGTGTATTTTAGTTGGCTTTACAAGACTCTATAAGTTGAACATGTATTGATGGTGGAGTTAGAAGTGGGGTTAAAATATTAGTTCAATTATATTATGTTTTCTAATAAATAGGTTTTTTTTTTACTTAATCATAGTTAACTCGTTTTTATGATATTTTTATATATTTTAAGAACTTTGAATTTCTTTATTAATTCTTCATAGAAAAGCTAACCAACTCATTATTAATAACTGCGTTTGCTTTATCCTTAGTGTTTTATAGCATTCTACAATTCTATAAATTTAAAACAAAATAGACAAATTCAATCATCACATTGATACAATAAGAACATGCCAAGACATATAACTTCAAATACCAACTGCCCAATATACCGCAACCTAAAAAATGGAAGCCCACAAAGTCATACAAATACGTACTATTTCAACACTAATTAAAACTCATATGAGACACCAAAAAATTGCACATCACAACTAAATCTAAACCCACTCGTTTCACTTTGCAAGAGACTCTTTGTACATTTTATTCACTAAAGATAAATATCAAGTTTAATATAGTTTAGATTTAGATTAGATAATAGAATAGATTTGAGGTAACTGATAAAAATACGAACCAAATAATAAAGGTAGATGGCATGTAAACACTAACAAATAGAACTTTTAGACGCGACATTAGGCATGTCTAAAAAGCAAATTTCATGCAAAAGTTTGATTGACGTGACATAGGTTGTGACCAAAAGTAGTTGCTAATTAATGGCTCATACCTAATGTTGTTTAAGGATGATCACAAACGTCGCGGCTATTGTATGTAAGCTATTAGACATGACATCATTGTGGCGATATGAATTGGTTCATTGTGCTATTTGGACCTCTTCACCATGACACTTCATAGCTAGTGAGTCTCCTTTTATCACAACCGTGTCTTTGTTTTTTTATACCTTTTAGTTAAGACGAGCCATATGACTATCGAATAGTTTTTTGCTAGGACTTTGTAATCAATCACAACCTTTTCACATTCATTCATATTTGACCTTTGGCTCAGGATCTGTCATGGCTACTGGGTAGCCTTCTACCACCACTTTGACGTCACTACAGCTATATATAATTTCTTTAAAATGCATATTAATAATAATAATAATTTCAACAACAACAATTAAGAACAAGAATAACAGTAATAGATAGATAGTATCAATGATCAATTAACTTGAAGTTCATGTTTAATAGAATAATATTCGATAGAACCTTTTTTTTTAACTTCTAAGGAAAACATAAACTACAAAGTAAACCTAAGGATGTTCTATTGAACATTTTTTTATATCTAAAGAAAAGATAAACTACAAAATATACCTAAGGACTCGTTTGCTTTTCTTTGTCATTCTCATCCTCGTCTCCATCTTGAATTAGCAGTTCATGTGGAAGCTCACCTGGGTATTTGGAATCAAAACATCTCTTTCACCTGCTTCAGCTATGTGGATGCTCCACAGCTAGGAGAACAACTAGAAGTGTGTGCAACTTTTGATGCAGCATTCTGATCAGAAGGCCCAGCACCATTTAGCTTTTGACCAACCCAGGAATATGGCATTGTCTTTTCCGTACAACCTCATTTTATATAGTGCGCTCGTTCACAAAGTCAGCATGTTATGTTAGCATCTCCCGTAACTCAACCATTTTAGCCTAACCAGATGTTGAAGAAAAGTAGTATTAATGATTGATAATTAAGAAAAATTATGATTACTCCAGAAAGAAAGCAGTTGAACCGTATGTGGTCATTGGCAGCCACATCATTCATCCACTTACAATTTTTTCTTGTGTGGAAATCTTTGAACGAGTCTATTAGGCTTGGCCATTCTAAGTCTCAGGATTTCTCTACAAAATAAAAGTTGGTCATCAGTGTGACACCCAACAAAAACTTATTAAATAAATAAAAATTAAATAGTATATAAAATATTAACTCAATTGTAGTGGGTCGCACAAAAGCTTTTCCAGCCCTGGAAATGCACATATTTCTGTTTAATACAATTTTGACTGTTTTTCTCAGACCGTGCCTTAAAATATAAAAAGTACCAGTGACAATATGGGTGAAATTTCATAAATAATAAATTAAAAAGTAATCAATATAACTTTAATTTCATAAAACAAGAATGTGCAAAATTTCTTGTTGCGAAATAACTCTAGTCTTTTCCCAATCAGTATCACTCAAGCCACGATATGGGTGCCTCCCATCAGTTTTTTTGTAACGATAATGTCATTTTTATTATAATCTCGATATCGTTCTGCTCTGACTCGATCGATACTATTAAGCAATTTAGTGTAAGGATAAGATGAGGAAGAATCACGGATGTCAAAATATTCCTGTGAAACCATCACATGGCACAGTAATAAGTTTCTTAAAAATTAAAAGAAGTAAACATCAACCAATAAATTTGAAAACATTTACTTCTATGATAGTTTCGATCCGATCCTTTAATTCTTTGGAACATCGGCCCATGACTTAAAGTAGAGAGGTACAAAGTGCTTAATTTGATTCCCACAAGGCGAATCAGCATCTTCCCATGTGGTCCAACATGTTGGAGAGTATTCTTCACGGGTGTGTCAAATTCAATAAAAAGTGGTTGTTTCCTATTAGCAATTAAAGCTTTTTGCAAATTATCTAACTTTCCAATGCCCCTTCTATTCGGTAGGGATGCTACAACATGAACTAAAATCAAACCCATGTATAAAGAATATAATACAAGAAAATGTACATTTGAGTTGTATACTTGTATTACCAGACTCCCAATCATTTTCGAAGTACCTTCCACCTTGATAGGAAGGCTGATTTTCACCGTCACCTCCATGAGACAGTACAGCAATCATCTCCTGGCCACAAGCATATAAAAAATATTTATAGAAAATTGTCAAAATCCAAAATATAGTTTCACCATCAAATGGATAAAAATTTAGAATAATTCCACCATCAAATGGAAGTTACAGAAGAGATAAACAGATAATAGTTGTTTCATAATGTGCATAAGAAATTTGGGTGGAGATTGTGCAATGATTTTTTGTCCTCTGTTGATATCTTGCAAAAGAAATTCCATTTTCAGTTCCTGTCAATTTGTTAGTATTGCAGGGAGAGTGAATGTCTTTTACATATCTTTATATATGGACTGGTTGCTTATCTTGTTTTTCCCCTTTTTTTCTCTAGGTTTGGTCTCTCTATTCCTCAAGTTCACCACCCTAAATAACTGTTTGTACATTTGCTATTTTTTTTAAAGGCTCTCCTAAGGATGTTATTCTTACAATTCCTCTTATTGTGCTATGGTTGTTATGGATTGCATGCAATAAAGTTAAGTTTGAGGGTAGTAAAAGTACTACTTCTTCCATTATCAAACAATCCGATTTTTTTTAATTAAATGTTTGTTGGATGCTATTGTGCCCTTTCAAACTATTAAACACAAAAGGCTCAAGTTGGTTAAATGGGATAAACCTACCCCGGGGTGGTTCAAACTAAATGCAAATGGTTCCGTCCTTAATCATCAAGTTGCAGGTAGTGCAAATGGCTCCGTCCTTAATCATCAAATAGCAGGTAGTGGTTTGCTTAGAGATGATAGGGAAAACCTAATATGGGAATTTCATGCAGCTTACGAAGATTTCACCATTACATATGCTACGCTCAACGCCATTCATATATGTCTTAAATTGTGTGTGGAATAAGGTACAGAGAACTTCAGATATCATGTAATGTAAATCACAATTAGGTTCTCTCATATCTATCGAAAAGGAAACTCAACTGCAAATTTCTTTTCCTCTTTAGGTCGCTCCTCTAGGCATTTTACTATTCTACATTGTAATGATCTTGCTGGAAATATTATAGGAATTCTTAAACTTGATGGTTAGGTCTAGCTAATATCAGAGTTATAGAAGAATGATGTATAGGGTTTTTTGTTCTACCTTTCATCTATTTTCCAGAAGGTTTGGTATTAAGCCTTACGTCCTTTGTCATAATTTCTTGATGTTAATAAAATTCTATCTCGAACCTAAATTTTCGGATAAGGTAGTTCCTTAAAAAAATGTACATAAGAAAGTTATTGCTAATCATGTATAAGCACAATTAAATTTGAGTTTACCATATATCTCTGTGCAGTGTCCATTATTTTTTTTTTATGAGAATAGCATAACCAATGATATGCAAGAATATATCTAACTTGCCAAAAATGAAATTTCACATGCGGAAATAATGTGATTTCACACCAACAAAATTTTTACTACATCGCTCACATCGCTATTGCTCTCGCTACTACTATTACTACTCCTCATCCTCCTCCCGCCGCCGCCCTACTCCTCGCTACTCATCAAGCATCGTCGCTGCTCTCTGCTCCCTCCTACTACTGCTACTCACATCACTACTATCGCTACTATTCATGCTACTACTACTACTCCTCCTCCTGCTGCCGCTACTACTACTCCTACTACTATTGCTACTCCTACTGCTACTACTGCTCCTCCTCCTCCTCCTATTACTCCTACTACTACTATTACTATTACTACTACTACTACTACTACGACTACTACCACTACGACTACGACCACTACGACTACCACTACCACTACCACTACCACTACCACTACCACTACTACTACTACTACTACTATTACTACTAATACGACTACGACTATGACTACGACTACTACTACTACCACCACTACTACTACGACTACTACTACTACCACTACCACTACCACTACCACTACCACTACCACTACCACTACTACTAGTGGTCGTAGGTAATGTAGTGCCCTCCATGTGTGCACGTCCTTAAAATTCAAGATACAAAGAAAAATATTTTCGATTTTGAGCAAAATTCAAGATTTGGAAAAAAATATTTTTATCTTGAGTAAAATTCAAGATTAACAAAAAAATTTTACATTTTGAGCAAAATTCAAGATTAAAATGGGAAATTTTGTTTTATATCCTGAGTGAAATTCAAGATTGAAAAAAATCTTTTTACCTTGAAGTAAATTAAAGATTGCAAAAAAATTTTTTTATCTTAAGCTAAGTTCGAGATTAAAAAAAAAAAGTTTATCTTGAGGTAAATTCAAGATTGAAATTTTTTCTGCTTGAGCTAAATTACAAGTTAAAAAACATCCTCTTTTTTTTTTTTATCTTGAGTGAAATTCAAGATGGAAAAATTGTTTCTATCTCGAGAAAAAATCAAGATTAAATAAAAATTTAAGATCAAAATTCAAGATTTACCAATTTATTCAATACATAATAAATTGATAAATTTTGAGGGGGGATTTGTAGACATCAAAATTTTTAAATAAATAAATTCTTTGGATTGGGTTGATTTTGATTAATTAGCCCAATAAATTCTTCAAATGTCAAATATCTACTTAAAACCCAATTTTCAATTTAAAAGGCCCATGACCCATCCTACTTTTTCTTAACACAAATTTATATTTATTTGATTATTAATATAATATAAATATATTATATTTATATAATCATTTAAATATATTATATTTATTTCAATTTATATAATTTCAATTTGGTGAATTTTGCTAGATTGAGGTTGGGAGAGATTTTAAAAAAATTCATATAAAATTTTATGAAATGAGTTTTGAGGATATCAGATTTGGATTTAGAGGATTAACTATATAAAATATGATTGTATGATGATTTTGATTTTAAGGATGTAGCACAATTTTGAGAGTGTGATTGATTTTAAAATCTATTTGGATTTTTGGGATTTGAGGATTTGAAATGTGAGGTCAAAGGTTGTACAGCTGGAGGAATTGTTTGAGAAAGGTTTCATCCGACTAAGTGTGTCTCCATGGGGAGCACATGTATTTGTTAAGGAGAATGATGACAATATGAGGATGTGCATTAATTATAGAGAACTCTACAAGTTGACAATAAAGGATAAGTATTCTCTACCCAGCATTGACGATTTGTTTGATCAATTGAAGGATGCTTCGGTTTTCTGCAAGATTGATTTGAAATCAGGGTAACACCAATTGAAGGTCAAGCCGACAGATATACCAAAGACTGTATTCAGGACACGATAGGGACTACGTGTTTACAGTGATTCCCTTTGTTCTCATGAATGAACCTACAGTGTTCATGGATTTAATGAATCGAGTTTTTCATCCGTATTTGGACAATTTCGTCATTGTGTTTATTGATGACATATTGATCTATTAAAGGGATTCTGATCGGCATGGGGATCAGAATGTTTGAGGATTATACTTGATGTATTGATGAGAAAGTCGTTCTTGAGAACATTTAAGCCATACATAATGCAAATGAGAATATTTTAATGCAAGCTCACGAAACCATTTCCAAGTTTTCAATCGACTTTCACCATCCTCTCCAGGTTGATCAATCATTTATTTTCGAAATTTCTGAAGCTGCGATTGATTCAAAACACATTTATTATTGCGAAAGAGATAGGGTTCAATTTCGAAAAATTGTGTTCAACATTGGGATTATTATTATAAGGTTGTGTTAGAATTTTTATTGAATTTCTAGTTTGATAAGTGAGAATGTTTTGAGCATCAGTAAAGGCAACAGTATGACGTTTTCTTTGGCTTTCTATTGAGGATGGAATCTTATTTAAATGTCTTGTGTTTAAATGATGTGTCCCATTGTGAGAAGAATAAAAAGAAAATTTTAAAACTTTTGCTTTGTCAAATAAATTCTTGTGAAGAAACAATTTGATAAAAAAAATTTTTTCTATTGAAACTCTTGAGTTCAAATTAATGAATGTTCCATCGATTTTTCACAAAATTACTTCCACTTCTACAGAGAGATGACTATTGGATTGGGTGACAATCACATTTCACGGGATTTTGATAGTGGAGGATATATTCATGGAAAATATTTGTGGCTCATATATAGTTGGAACATGACGAGTCATAATGATTTTGGAATTGGAGAATTGAAAACTTGGAAAGAAAAGAAAGGGTTACGATTATGATATTGTTGCCAAATTTCCTTGGGTTGTACTATTTGTAATTCAAACGAATTTACATAGATGGCAACGAGGTCATTTCGGTTATTACGGACTAACTATGAGGTATATACTCGATTATTGTTATCTAAGTGATAACGTATGCGATGTTATTAAGGCTTTGCTATAAGGAGCACGATATGTTATGATCGAAAGGAGATTGATATTTTCAGTTAAGTAGAAAGGGTCACTTGAGTACAAATCGTAAAGATAATATTGTTTTCAAAAGAGAAGATTACCATGGATTTCGTGACGAGTCTTCCCAGATCACCTAGAGGACATGATGTTGCATGGGTGATTGTTGATCGACTTACGAAATCTGCACACTTTCTACCAGTTAGGATGACTCTCAGCATCGACTTGTTGGCACAGTTATATGTTAGAGAGATTGTTCGACTCCATTGGGTACCTGTGTCCATTGTTTCAGATTGAGATCCGAGGTTTACCCCGAGATTATGGGAGAGTTTACAGACGACTATGGGCACAAAGCTCAGATTCAATACCGCTTACCACCCCCAGACGGATGATCAATCTGAGCGTACCATTCAAATATTGGAGAATATGTTGAGAGCATGTGTTTTAGACTTAGCCGGGGGTTGGGAAACTCATTTGCCACTTATAGAGTTTGCCTACAACAACAGTTTTCAGGCTACGATCGGGATGGCGTCTTACAAGGCATTGTATGGGCGACGGTGCCAATCGCCGATCTATTGGGATGACGTTGGAGAGAGGAAGATGTTAGGACCAGAAATGGTAGAGAAAACTGTTGAGGTTATAGAGAAGATCAGAGTAAGGATCAAGGCTGCTCAAGATAGACAGAAGAGCTACGCCGACAAGAGGAGAAGAGACTTGAAGTTTGAGATTGGAGAGAAATTATTTCTCAAGGTGTCTCCAATAAAGGGCACCATATGTTTTGGGAAGAAAGAGAAGTTGAGACCATGGTTCGTTGGACCGTTCGAGATACTAGAAGAAGTTGGGACAATAGCTTATCGCTTGGCTTTGCCACCCGAGCTTTCATCGGTGCATAATGTATTTCATGTCTCACAGTTGAGGAAGTATGTCCATGATAAGTGCTAGAAAAGCACTTAAATAACTCTTCTATTTTATGTATTTGTGTGTTTTATTAGTATTATATGTTCCGTTTTATGTGTTTTTCCTTTATTGTGGTGTTTAGGGTCACAAAGAATCAAAAGGAGTCAAAATGGATGAAAATAAAGTGAAAATGGAAACTCGGGACCAAAACGCAAGCAAATCAAAGATGGAGGGCCTCCGATGCAATTTTATGAAAAGTTGTTTTTACAATTTTTCTTATGCCAATGTTGCAGAACATCAAAAGAGGATTCCGAAACTTTTTCCGGATCTCAAATCGGAGTTTCCTAGTGAAAGTTATGGCCGTTTGAAGAAAAAGGACTAAAAGCGTCAAAGCCAAAACTGTTGGGGACCAAAGTGCAACTTGTTAGAAGTCTGAGGACCAAAGTGAAACGTTTCAGAAAGTTAAAGGACCAAAATGCAATTTCGCAAGGACCACAATGAACAACATTCAAAAGTGGAGGGACTTGGTGTGCAATTTATTGGTGACTCGGGTGACTCGAGTCACCGCCGCATGTGATCGAGTCAGCGCCGCAGGTGACTCGAGTCACGCCCGAGCATCCTCGATCACGCGCAACCGTCCGAGTCATGCCTGGCGAACCGCCCTGGTCCTCGTTCGCTACGCGTAATCGCCAGACTCGAGTCAGCCATGACTGAAGTCACGCCGACGCCGCAGATTTTGACCAATGACTCCACCTACCATAAACGTGTTTTTGGTATTTTCTTGACTTCTTAGAGATAAAACAATCTGAGCACACCACAAATCGTGAAGGAAGACTTTATGATTTTTAATATTTTTTGGTGTAATATTTTGCCTATAAATAGAGGCATTTCCAAGCTTGAATCACACAACTTGTAGAGAGAATTAGCTTGTGATTCTCTCCAATTTTCTCCTCAATAAAATTCTCTTCTTCATTTGTTCTTAGTTCTAACTCGAATCTCTTAGTTTTTCATATTCCATGAGTAAAAACCTAAATTTAGGTTCGATTAATCAATCGACGATACTTGTGAATATGATTAGCGGAGCATTTCTTCACTAATTTCTCTTCTTCTTTTATTTTTCATGTTTGAGAAAGATAATTTCTCATATATTGCAGAGGTGATACACTACGCTACTGCTATAAGTATTTAACCCGCATATATGAGTAGTTAGACTTCTCTATCTAGTTCGAGGAAGTTGTGTTCAATTATCATGTTGTTATCTTTTCTAACTCTTTGCTAACGTTTTATCTATTCCTCTACTTCAATTTGTTGATTTGTTATGCTTTTAAACCCGCTTTGAATTTATGTGATTATTGCATTCACTTTGGCCAATTGAATCAATTAATCTTTAAGTTCAAGTTATGTGCTAGGATTGGAACTTTTGATCCGTAATTGTCACTAGATTCCAATCCACAGAGCAAACTAATGTCGTGCATATTTGTTAATAAATCAACTTAGATGTATTAATTCAAGTTTGTGAAATTGATCATCTAATTCAACTCATTCTTCTTGTTCATTTCACACTAGCATTGCATTAAATCCTAAGAACTTGTTTAGGATTATCCAATAGCTAGATGTTAAGTTAAAGAACTCACTTTAATTTAATACACTTAAGGAAGAATTCGTTAATCGAGCTTCTTGGTTAATTGAGAGTTGATAAATTGAAGAAGGGATAGTACACGTTGCATGGGAAAGATAAACACAAGATGTTGACACAACCGAACCCGAGAACTAGATATATCTTCAATTGTTGCATTTTCATCTCTTTTATTTTGTCATTTTATTTTCAAATTTCATCCAACTTCAAAAAACCCCCATTTCTAGATTAATTGATAAGAACAACTAGATTAAACACCGTTCCTCTTGGGTTCGACCCTTACTTACCACTTCTACATTAATTTGTAGTTTTGAAATCGAGTAAGGAAATAAAATCAAACTTTGGCACGCCGCGACAAGCGCGCCCAGTCCATGATCCAAGTCATGTGGTGAACTTTCAATTTTTGGGTATTCAGAAAGACTTGTCATACCAAAAGACACCCGTGACTATTATAGATTGGAAGGTCCATGTCTTGAGAAATAGAAAAGTTCCCCTAGTTAAGATTCTATGGGATAGTCATGGCAAGGATGAGGCAACATGGGAGAAAGAAGAAGAAATCCTATCCATATACCCAAACCTTATAGATCAAGTAAGTTTATATTTCAAGTAAGTTTAAATTTCGATGACAAAATTATTTTAAGAGGGTAAGGTTGTACTGACCGGAAAATTCGTCTTAAACAAAATATATTTAATTAAATAAAATTTCGAACGTGTCACTACGACCTTACTTATAAAATTTAAATAGTGTACGCTCGTATAGTCGAAATTCATATTATTTATTGTTATATTTAATTATTTATACAAATTTATTTATTTTCAAAATTTATAATTGAGGACCGAACTTTATAAATTGTTCGTTTTTGTCCATAAAGTCTGGTTTTTATTCAATAACGATCCCATATTTACTTTAAGCCCAATTATAAGCCCATTTGAGATGGTAACCCTTTAAATACTCATTTTAGGATCCCCTCAAACCCTAGCATCATTTCACCTTCAAGTCTATTCTCTTCTCATTCAACAAATCAAACTTCAAGTGGTAAGATTTCTTGATATTTCCATTTATATCTCCATTTTTATTTTGATGTTCTAAGTTTTAATCACCTATTTGTATTTTTTCACTTGATTTTCTACACAAAATACAATAAATACACGTATATACCACATCACCGCCGTGCCACCACACCACCACCATCATTTTGCCCCAAAACCCATCCATACACACACATATGCACGGATATATATAGATATATACATACACCATCGCATACATACACGTATATACGCATAGAACTCGGCCAAAAATTTCAACCACGCTCAAAAATCCGCTTCACAATGCAAAAATTATACCTACACCTTCCTCTACCTCTATAGAACATCGTGGTATAGTTTAATTTCGAAAATTTTTGAAGAATCGATCGAATTTTGAAAATACCCAAATTTTTTCTTAGAGTTCTAATTTTAATTTCTCCCCACACACTCAATATTTCTTCAAATTGACTTCACCACTAGCTTCACCACCTTCAACTCCACCTTCGCCACCTTTTTCGTCACCAAAAACCGAGTGAAATGTCGAGAGAGTGAGAGAGAGAGAGAGTAGCCGAGAGAGAGAGAGAGCCTGGTAAAGAAGAGAATGACCCGAGTCCAAGCCCAATCCATGTTTAAAATCTGGATTTTGCAAACAAGTCCCTCAAGTTCCATCCTTAGTTTAAGTTGGTCCCTATAATTTAATTAATTTTCAAATCCCCAACTTTCAATTGTTACAATCTAATCCCTAAACATTATTTACAGTTTTAATCCCCTATTTTATTTATTTTATTTAAATGAGCCCCCAAATTTTATTTAATTTCAAGTCCCTAACTTTCAATTGTTGCACTTTGACCCCTAAACTTTTATTTCACTTTTGACCCTTCAATTTCTTTTTCCTATTTAATTTAACCCCCAAAATTTAATTTCATATTAGTCCCTCATGTTTTAAAAATGTTATAATTGAGCCCAAAATATTTTTAGTTCACTTTTATTACATAATAGGTCCTCAAACTATTAAATTCTCTCAAATTGACTCCCAAAGTTTTATATTCTTTCTATTTTGGTCCACAAACTTCTATATTACTTATAGATACTTAATATTTAAGAGTATTAACATAAATTAAACTCATTATTGACTAGACGAGGCATACGGATAGGTAAAGGACTGATTTCTCACCCTTAGTAAGCTCAATACTCGGCTAAGGTTAAGGTAGATCCCCTTTTCTTAAAAGTTTCTTCCAAATGTGCGCATTTACAATTAATATTGTTATAAATACTGCATGTAAATGTTATGTGATGATAGGTTTTCATAGCCTATTTATGAGGTGCCTCCTCGGCACTATGACGATAGGCTCTTAGCCTACTTACGACGTGCTTCCTCGGCACTATGACGATAGGCTCTTAGTCTACTTACGACGTGTTTCAATAGCATTATGATGAGAGGCTTTTAGCCTAATATTTTACTACGACATGCTATTAAACACTATGATGACGTGCATGATTTAGAGGGATGATGAACGAACTTGTATTTCATACCTATTCGTATTTTATGATTATGTGCTGTTAATTTGTAATATATATTAATTGTTGTGCGCGGGATCTACTGAGTATTTTAAATACTCATGTTTTCTCTATTTAATGAACAAATTGCAAATTAGGGAGTTGGAGGCTTGGCGAGGCATGGAGGCTCTTTAGGGTTTATTTAATAAGAAACTTCGTTTCCGTTGTTATTTCTTTTGTGAACTCAAGATGTCTAAGTATGTCACTTGAATGTTTTAAATGTTTGAAACTATTAGAGATTGAACAGATGTGAGATAATTCTAAAATGTTATGCTATTTTAAAATAATTTTAGCATTTTAGTTATTTGTTATCTTTCCGCATTTATTGGTATTATAAAATAAAAAATTGTGGTTTAAAGAATTTAAGTGTTTTTAAAGAAAGAACTAACGTTCCGGGTTCTTAGAACTCGGGGCATTGCAAAATTACCTCAAATTTTTCATCAAAAAAAGAGAAAAGAACTGAACATTGGTCCTTTACGTCAAAAGTATCGAACTTTAAAAGGATTAGTCCCCACTTTTCATCGGGTCTTAAACTTCAAAACATCTTGACCTTCTACAAATTTTGGGCAATTAAGTTGGGACCAAAATCTCGAATTTTCTTATCTGCTTCAAATCCTACAAATCAAAAAATAAAACAAAAGAACTCACAATCAAATTGCAAAATAAAAAAATGAAAAAGAAATTTAAAAAAAAACAAAAAGAATGAAGGAGAAGCTATCTCATTTGTTTATAAATAAATAAATAAAAACTGGCAAAAAGAAAGAAAAAAAGAAATTGAAGATATATGCATGACACGTTCTGCTATATTCATATGATATCCCATGTGATGGATTGATAAGTCAAAGGATGGTCCCATAATCTCCTTATTTCATGCTATGTATATATATATCTTAGCGAAAAGAAAAAAATAGAGAAGACAAAGAATGGTAGAGAATGAGTTTTTCTTTAACAAGTCAAAGAGATATGGCTTGGGTACAATCTTTGACTCCAATTTCTTTCCTTTTGTTTTGGCATCATTATATTGTTTATTTCATTTAACAAAAGAAAGGAAAAGGGTCTAAAAATTCAAAAGCATGGGCTAAAGACTAAACCATACAAAGCAAACCAATTCATTTTACCTCATGTTCGAAGGAAGCATTCTTTTTTTACTGATCCAAGTTTTTAAAATGGCTTCTTAAACTTTCAATTTTATTGGAAGAACAAGATCTATTTCTCACATCTCGGTTTAACATTAATGAATGTGAGTTTAATTTATAACCAAGCCTTTATACTTCAAGCTAAACACCAAAGCCCAATCAAATTCATATTCTCATGAACATTAAAAAAAAAAAAAGGACAATAACCATTACACGAAAGTCAGTGAAGAATTTGGCAGGGAAAGTTTCTTACCATTTTTTTTTTGGAAAAAACAAAGAGGTTCGAAAAGTCAATGGGAAAGATTTGAAAATAAATTGTAACCCATTATCTCATATGGTCCACTATTCTTGTTCTAAAAAAACGTAGAAGGGCACTAAACAATATTCAATTTCTTTCTAGAAAAAAAAATTACCTCTGACATGAAAGCCAAAAGGTGGAGTCTATTTTCTTGTCTTTTGCTAAGAGTTGGAGGCTAGCCTCTTTGGTTTGACTCGGATGAATAAATAGTCAAAGGAAAAAATAATTTTCTTGCTTTGGGTGAATCAAGTTGGTCAGTTTACAATTAGTTTTCTTGGCTTACTCTGTACGAATTTGATTGCGTTGGTGATAGTTTCTAAACAAATTTGCCTACTCCTAATAAAACTCTATCGAGTTTCAAGCAAATCTAAAATTTCTTCTAGAGATGCAAACCACAAAGTTGAATTGTACATGAACTCTAAAACATGTTAAACTCATAACAAATAAAATAAGCAAAAAAACAATAAAATAAATAAATCGACAGAGTCATAATCCTAAGTAAATCCATTTTCCAGAAAACTTGTTCGGTGGCCAACGAATTTTTCAAAAAAATAAATAATAAAAAGCCTTCAAGCCAATAAATTTGACCAATTTTAAGGCCTTGTTTGATTCACCATAAAATTCAAAATTTTTTTCTATCTCCTTTTTTTCAACCATACACATAATTACTTTATATGTTTTAATACGATATCTCTCATTTTCAACCATACAAACACGCAATTCTAAAATTTCTACCAATGGTGAATCAAACACGGCCTAAGTTCTAATCAAATTTAAAAATCAAATTCAAAAATAAAAACTTTTTATCTTGAGCAAAATTCAAGATTAAAAAAATTCAAATCTAAGGGTGTGTTTGATTCACTATTTTTTTTCTAGGAAAAGTCATTTTCCAAGTTTTTTTTCCACACATAGCTGTTTGATTGCAATTTTTTCCTGGAAAATATTTTCCAACTTTTTTTCGATTTCCGTTCTTTTCCTTACTTTGAAGGAAAACGTTTTCTTTGAGGGCATGTGGTTTTTATTTTCAGAGAAAAGTTTGGCACTTTTTTTTAATGGACAATTTACTTTAACCATAAAGATAAGGAAAATGATCAAATTTCATTTAAAAACTCAAAAATAAGGAAAATAATATCATTTTCGAACTTTCAAATTAATCCAATCAAACACCTATAACTACCATTTCCCTGGAAAACTTTTTCCCGGAATTCATTTACCCGGAAAACGTTTTCCTTCCAAACATTTTCCGACTTTGCAATCAAACACACCCTAAATTCAAGACTTATCTATTTATTTGTCAATAAATAAATAAATAAATCTTGAGGGGGCATTTGTAGACACTGAAATTTTTTAACTTTTTTAGGTAGAGCTGATTTTAATTAATTGGCCTTTTAATTATGAATCAGGTTGACTATAATTAATTGACTCATTAAATCCTCAATTTCAAATGTCCGCTAAGCTTAATTAAATTTAACTGGGAAAGCCAATCCTACTTTATTAAATATAAGTGAAATATATAATATTTAATTATTTAATTTGGATAACTAAGTTTTTTTATTCAATTTATTTGGACCCCTTAGGTGCATTCGAAAAGAAGAGGAAGAAGAGAAGGAAAATTTTAACCAAAAAAAAACCCCTTAGAAATTCTCTAAAACCAAAGAGAACAAACTCTCTCAAATGCCAAAGTATTAAAGAAGAACCAAATCTTCTTGAACCTAAATTCAAAATAAATATTTGGAAAATAAAGTCTTTTCCAAATCAAAATCAAATCAAGACCTGAAACAAAGGATTACAGAACAAAGTCTTTTCTAATTCAAAGATAAATCCCAGATCTAAATAAGGGATTAGAGAACAAAGTCTCATCTAATTCAAAACCAAACCTAAGATCAAATCAAGGTTTGGGGAAACACAATCTTTTCCAATTCGAAACCAAATTCAAGGTGAAATTAGGGTTTTGAAGAACAAAGTCCTTCAAAATCGAAGTCAGATTCAAAGCCTAAATCAAAGGTTTGAAAACCACTGTCTTTTTCAGATCTAAATAAAAAATCGAAGTCAAGTTCAAGGGCTTGTAGAACATAGACTTCTACGAAGATTAAAGCTAAACGAAATTCAAGATCAAAGATCAAATCCAATCAAATCCTTGATACTCGTGAATCAAGCCATGTGGCCCCGATCGTCACCAATAGATTGTTAATCTGGTGGTTTAGCACTATTTGCAATCAAGAGATTCAGTCCACTATTAATTCTCTAAATTCTCAACTTGTAGCAATTCTATTGTATTGTTCTTTTATTAATACAAAAGGCATTTGTCGTTACAGGTGTATCCGTTTATTTTACATTACATAGATTAATCTGTCGCATCCAAATACATCTCGCTTATCTAATTAATAAAAACTATCTACATTAAATCTGGTAGACTGAACGCGCTGCAGATACATCTGTATACTCTGTTAAGTAAACTTAAACAACTTAGGACTTTCAGGCTCATATCGAGGTGGTGACTTAAAGTATCACTTTCAATAGTTCTATAGTGCTCTATCTGGGACCGCACGACGCCCTACACCCAAGAGAAGCCTTCAACTACTTCTACTCATCTTGTAGAAATGTTATTAAGTGTACATTTGGTGTTTAGAAGGCACGATTTAACTTACTTCATTGGATGACTTCATAAAAGATGAGAGAGCAAATCGACATTGTATTTTCTATGATGACATAACTTCCTATGCTTGTCTCAGGAAAATGATGCCGCATTTGTTGCTGTATGCCAAAACGATTACTCATTGATTCAAGATGACAAAGAAAAGGAAGATGCTGGGGACATAACCTTCTACCTCTGATCGTCATGCCAGTGATGCTTGGGAGGCAGCACGACTATTACTACAGAGGTGAATAGTTGTATAATCTGTGAACTCGGTGAAAGTGTGCTTGATGTGTCGCTCAAGTTACTTATAAGTTAGTTATATTTAATCTTAAAAAATGAGTTATGTTTAATGTTTAACACGTTAAAAACTCAACTTCCAGCATTGTGCGAGTTCATTTGTTGGTCATTTCGTAAGTATATACATCTGTTATAACTTCAGGTGATTCAATTCCAAATAAATTTGCATTTGGCTTGTTTAGGCCTTGTTTGATTGGGGGTTTAGTTGTTCCGCGCGGTATTCCGTGTAAAAATGTGTGGTTAATATTATTTTGGGAAATGTGTGTGTGGTTGAAAATGAGTATGAGGTATACGGAATTGCGTGCGGATTTGGTTAACACCAAATAGAACAAGGCCTTAATTATCTTCGACGCCGCAAATTTATAATCTTTGTATAATTTAGCGTGTCATTGACTAATGCTTATTTTATTGTTCTCGATGAAAATTAACGTCCTCGATGATATATTATAGAAAAGGAAAAAAAAAGTATATTGCATGAATGGATGTGCTTCATTTTGCTTGCTACAAGACGTTGCCTATAGAAAAATGAATCAAATTCTCAAAATGAATCAAATTCTCCCACGATCTTGACCAACTTGGGCGCGAATGACATGTCCATGGCCCACCTACTGACACTCATGTGATGAGTATTTCTTAAGCCTATTTCTTTATTTTTGTAGATTCACTTATAAATGCATGTATAGGTGGAAACATAAGTTTGGAGAAAATGTCTCCACTAAATATACCATGACTTATCAAGACTTCTAAAAAAAAAAAAAAAAAAAAAAAAAAAAAAAAAAAAAAAAAAAAAAAAAAAAAAAAAAAAAAAAAAAAAAAAAAAAAAAAAAAAAAAAAAAAAAAAAAAAAAAATCAACATTTTAATTGCCTTTCTATTTATGAAAATAGGCTCATTTTCAACATTTCACTGGTTTCTTTAAAGAAACACAAGTTGCCCCCGTTAGTGTATGTATATTTATGAGTATTTATGAGTTTTGATGTGAAATAGGAGAGAGAATAAGTGGGATTAAGTGGTGGAGATTTATGTAGTATAGTGGGTCCCAGAAAATATGTGGATGTAATTGGTTTGACTTTTGATGTGAATGTGTTAAAATGTGTAAAAATTTGTTAAAAATTGTAAAAAAACGAGATATCAAATTCGTATTTTAACGCAGCGATATAAACTTTATTAAAACTTTACTGAAACGGGCCTATAATCACATTACTACTATAATTACAACTAGTATCACACGCATGTGATGCACGAAAATAATTAAATTTATGTATAATAAATAATTGATATAAAATTATAAATATAAATATTAAATTACAGAATTGATGTAATTTATGCATGAGAGATTGTATAATTATAAACAATTATTAAAATCTATAATATTGTATAATATGGGAGATTGTATAATTGTAAATAATTATTGAAATTTATAATATTGTATATTATAGTTAATACAAAAAATGCAGAGTAAATTCACAATTATAAATTATAAAAATTCATGTGCATCACATAATTAAGAAGTTTATCAACACCTGCAACTTTAGTTCTAATTGTCATTGCATGCATTGCATAACAATGATCGTGGAGATTAATTAATTGTAAACGAACCATTGGGAATGAATATAAAAATTCTTTGATTATCAAAACGTGTCGTTTTCTTTGGTACATATCAAATTTATACTGAACACATTTTTTCTTTCTGAAATAGATAGTACGCACTCTAAATTTTATGATTTTATGTGTTCTTTTAGTGATTAATTGTAATTACTACTTAATTTTAGTTCTATTGTATAAAAAGTATTATACCTAATTTTATGTAACTTAAATTTATAGTAATATAGATAATTTTCCACATTTACTTAATTCATTTGATTCATTTCCATTTATGTAGACTGTATGTTGATTATAGAAAGAAAAACTTTTTATTTTTAATTTTATATATTTAGAAAAGGGAAAAAGCGTGCAATGTAAAATATAGTCAGTGAGCATATCACATCAGCCGTATTAAAAACGAAAAATATCAATTAATTTTTTTAATTAGAAACCATGTGTCATGTTGACATTACCAATACGATATTCGCCAAACGTGACACTTCAATTATAATAATCTAAGGATTAATAAATTATTATTTTACTTAAAAATAAATAAATTATTCAACATAAATCCAGTTATAATTTTAACCGCTCACTATTTGATTTTTTTTTAAAAAAAGAAAAAATTCAAAGATACCAGCTATTTTTGAACAGACCAATTCACGTAACCAACAAAACTATGAACAGACCAATTCACAAAACCAAGCAAAACTATCAAAAACTACAATTTTATCACAATAAAATGAAATAAAAAATAAAAAATATTTTTTATTTAATATTCTGAATTAGAACTTTAAAAAATGAAGTTATATTTAAAATCTTTTCAAAACAAATTTTTATCATTAAATGTTTGTTTTAAATATTGGTTTATTTTTAATTATATTTTTAATTTTTAATTACTACTCATTGATGTTGGTTTATTTCCAAAACTAATTTTATAATTTTCTTAAAATATTTAATATGTGTCACGTTGGCATGTTTGCCTACGTGGCACTTCACAAATTATAATATAAAGAAAGATAAAGGTTAATGGTATGATAATATAACATTTCAAAATATAAAGATAAAGATTAATAAATTACTCTTTATTTAAAAATAAGTGAATTATTCAGTGCAAATTCAATTATAATTTTAGCACTCACTATTTGATTTAAGAATAATCTACTATTTGAATAATCTAATACACATTACAAATCAAAACTATCTAAAATTATAATATTTTTTGACACGGTGAAAATAAATAAATAAAATACTTATTATTTAATATTTTTAATTAGAAATTTGAAAAATGAAATTACATTTAATTTTTTCCAAAACTAATTTTTTCCTATTAAATTTTATTTTTCACATTTAATGACAATTTTATGTTTCATTAAAAAATAATTATATTTAAAAAAATTTTCCTATTTAAAACTACCAATTAATGTTGGTTTATTTTTAAAAATAGAATTTTCTTTTTTTCTTTTAACTACAAAACTGATTTTTATGCTTTTTTTAATACTAATGAATTTTAAATATTAATGAGTGTCACGTTAGCACTGTTGTCAACATGGCACTTCTCTTTTTATAATATAAAGATTACTACTGATAGTAAAGATCACCTAACGGACGGTGACTAAAAACACATAATACGCGATTAGAGGGTTTGAACCTGAAACCTATAAGAATATAAGTCATTTTTCATTTAATTGATTGATTCTATATTTTGTTGTTATTTAATGTATATTATTATTTTAAAAAATAATATACGTTATTATTAATAAAAATACATTAAATACATTTAAAAAGTATAGTTAAACTTTATTTTCCCAACAATATTAATTATTCCCCACATCCCTAAAAAAAAAACTCTTTCCATTCCGTGAATATAAGCTTGTTCCTATTTTTACACAAATTAAGAATGTCAATTAATGTATTTGAAAAAGTTTTACTGGCACAATCAAAACTCGACATTTTGGTCAAGCGCGCACTAAGGACCTATCTTTCTTTTCTTGGTATTTCATCATGAACCTAATATTTTATTACGAGATGAGGACTTTTTAGGTCAAAAAAATAATATTACCCTTTTATTTATATTATTTTCATTAAATTAAATAAAAATATTTACAACCAAGTCTGTAACCTTTCAACAAGTACAAATTAGTCTTTATCTATAACACATTCTCCGCCACCACCACCCCGACGTCACCACCACCAACTCTAGCAAAACCCAAAAATAGATCTGGTGGTTTTCAACCCACCAGCTGATCTGATGATCAGACCACCATATCTATTTTTGGGCCTCGTTAGAGTTTCATTGGAGTTAGTGGTGGTGGCGCCAGGGTGATGGTGGTGGTGGTGGAAAATGTATTGTAGATGATGACTAATTTATACTTATTGAAAGGTTACATATTTAATTGTAAATATTTATATTTAATTTAATGAAAATAATATAAATAAATGGGTAATATTATCTTTTTGCCCTAAAAAGTTCTTGTCTCATAATAAAATGTTAGGTTGGGACGAAAATATCAATAAAAAAAGATAGGTCCTTAGTGTGCATCGGGACAAAACGTTAGGTCCTGATTGTGCTAATAACCATTTAAAAAAATAAAATTTGCACTATTTTTTCCCTATAGACTTTTATAATCATTAAATATTGTGAAGAATATAATGCATAAACTATATTAAATATAATCAAGGGCAATGGTTCAGTGGTTGAAACACAACCTGTGTGCGCGTTTGGAAGGTGAAAAACCATTCATTCATTATAGTATAATCGGATTAAAAATTGGCATATTTTATGTCGGTTTTAGTTAAGTAATTTCCAATAAATTACAACTAAATTAAAATGGCATCTTTATGTGGAACTAGTTATTTCACCCGTGCGTTGTACGGAAAACAAATTTTTCAACTAATAATGGTATTCACAGATGTTAATAGCGTTAATATA
The DNA here is from genome assembly GCA_018223645.1 of Jasminum sambac. Taxonomy (NCBI): domain Eukaryota; kingdom Viridiplantae; phylum Streptophyta; class Magnoliopsida; order Lamiales; family Oleaceae; genus Jasminum; species Jasminum sambac. The sequence goes on from CP073643.1 coordinate 39,776,070, forward strand.
AAACCTACAAAAATAATTAAAATAAAGAATGAGTTACAACAATAAATTTAATTAATTTGATTCGAAACAATTCTATAAAAATTTCGACAGAGTTTCTCCTATGTTTCGTACTAATCCATGCATCCTGCAAATATGTGTAAAAAGAACTCACAAAAATCCATACAACTTAACTTACTATTCTCCATAGAATAATAACTTAATTAGCATTCGTGGTAAAGATTGTAATAATATACCATATTTTGCTCATTGTAAGATTAATCTACCAATGTAAATCCAAAATAAAATATCATTAAATATTATAGTTATCAAAATAACTCTACTAACATTCACAGAGCTCATAGCTTTTCTTTTAAATTATTTTACATTCTATTATATGCAATTATAAATTTTGGGAGATATTAATTATACATTAGTGTGATGTACGTCATTAACAATTAATATGTAAATAATGATTTTTAAATTTTAATTATGAAATATAATCAATATAGAGATATATTTAAAAATAACAGTGTCGTGAGTATAGTCCGACAAACTCTAACACCCGGTTCCTGCCACGCTGGGAAATACTTATCCTCGTTTTGACCCATCCTCATTTACTTTAGGTCGAGTGACAATGATGATAAAAGAATTAAAATAGGATGGGAACTTCCATTCCCCGTCCCCGCTTGGCTAAAAAATTCTCATCCCCAACCATGCCCCATCATGATAGTTTAATCGAAGACTTTTATTTCTACTTTTTAATATATGTGTTATTGAAATTTTATTTCTTCGACAAATACCTTCTAAATATACTAAACACGTATATTTACATGTTATGTATAAACTCATTAATTTAACATATTTGATATATTAAATATTGAATGATTCGATATAAAATTTAAATTAATCTGGATAAGATAAATAAATTGAAATATATATGTAATACTTAAAATATACAACCTAATTGATGATACTTAAAAATTAAATAAAATTTCAACGGGATAAATTCAGTATAAAATAAATAATTCAAAGGAGGTAGGATTCTGAATATTTATTTAGGAGATAGAAACTTAGATAAATATTTAATATAGTCGAAAGCTAGTTAAAATATTCTAATTAAGTCGTCTAATTTCAATAATTGATTGAGTCGATAGCCAACTGTTTAGTAAGAATTTTTGGACTTATTCTCTAACGAAAGCGATAGATTGAACCAAAGAATTATTATATAATTGTTGGTTCGAGTAGTGTCAAAATAAAAAAAATTAATTACTATTTGAAAACCTATTTTCGGAGCTTGTTACTTAAAAAAAAAAAAGAGCAGATCCTTTGAAATACCCTTAATTATATAGAAAGAAATATTAATGTATTGTCACCAATTGCAACTCAAAAGAACTATTATAGAAAATACAAAAAATATATAAGAATCAAAAGAAAAGTTTGTTTTGAAAAAAGAATGATACTGAAAAACTAAATGAAGTTAATTAGAGAATAATAATCGGTCAACTTACTCTACAATAAAATGTAACACCCAAATTCTAAGAATCCAAAATCTTATAAGTGTTAACTTAACTTTATTTTAAAATACGTAAAAAGATAAATTAATTTCGGAAGCACAGTTTTTCCCCATAGCAATCCAATTAATTTTAATTATTTTTTATTTTTTAAAATAATTATGTTTCCCCCCTTTAGCAATTTAATTAATTTTGATTAATTTTCATCTAATAAAACTATCTCAATTTTGCGTCCACTGAAATTATATCCAATTAAATTTAAGAAATATAATTAATCATAATTAATTATAATATAATTAATTCTAATAAATTTAATTAAATTTAATTAATTGTAATATAATTAGTTTTAATTAATATTCATTTTTAGCTAATTATCTATGAAAAGAATTAACTACTTCTTAAATAATCATTTTAACAGCTGCACTTTTAAGAATTGTATGAATCTAATTTTATAGAAATCTTATAACTTAAAAGATATATTACAATTTAATTTTTTTCTCTTTTCAAGGAAAACCAGTAGCAGTCTAATCATTTTTTTAAATTAATTGCATTTTCCCTTTTAATAATGTAATTAATTTTTATTAATGTTTGTCCACTAAAATCATGTTGAACTAAATATTAGCAATAGAACTTATTATTTTAATTAATTATAGTATAAAAAATTTTAGTTAATTTTTGTGTTTAAGCTAATTATTTTTTAAAAAATTAATTATTTTCAAAATAATTTGCTTAATAGCTATAACTTTAAGAATTATATGAATCTAATTTTAAAAATATCTTATAATTGAAAAAATATCTTGAAATTTAAAAGATATCGGTATGTATTGAATCTAATTTTAGATTTTTTTGCACAAATTAAAGATCGTAGTGGTGGGATTTTGTCTCGAACTCAGGCCAACTCCCACTAAGTTTGTTTTTATTTTTGTATAAAACTTTAATGAATTGTTTGAATCTTTGTAAGATTGTTAATTTTAATTAACTTTTGTTTCTTAGCTATTTATTTATAAAAATAATCAATTATTTCTAAAATAAAGTAACAGGTCTGAATTTTTTTTTTATTTTAGTTAAATGTTACACCTTTATTTGAATTTTTGTGTCAATATTTAATCAATGGTAATTTTGTATGGCATAAAAATTAAATCTTAGTGAAAATTATTGATTTTAAATAATTTTATTTTTTAAAATACTAAAATTATGAAAAATGACCAGTCAAAAATTCATTCTACTTCTTGGAACTCTGTTATATTGTTCAATACAATAACTTATAAGTTGAAGATTGGGAAGCAAAATAAATAAGTAAATAAATAAATTGAAATTTGCTGATTCAAAATAAAATTGAAATTTATTGCAAATATGTAATATTTATCTTGGTTTACTAAATTAAAATTGATAATAACATAAGCTAATGAGGTAAAAAATTAAAGTTATAATTTTATATTAATATTTGTGTGTAAAAGTACTAATATAATGAGATTTATTGTATGTACAAGTTGTTAAAATATAATGAGATTTATTTCATGTATAAGTTGTTTTAGTTTAATTGGTTTTATTCCATATTTGATTTATCTTAAGAATAAATGGAATGAAATTTTTTTCTTTAAAAAATTATTTCTGTATAAATTTAGTCTATTTTTTGTAATTATGCGAGAGTTTTGATTTAAGTACCATATTAATATATCTCGTCTTCTTTTTTATTCTGTATATTATTCAGAAAATTTTTAAAAGAATTGGAGTCCATTTTGTGTAATTACATGAGACTTTGTACCTAAGTACCATATCAATATATAAATTATTATTTTGGTAAATTAAATATTTATTAGGAAAAAATTATTTAATTTTAAACATAAAATAAAGCTAGCTTTAGTATATATTCGGCGATAAAAAAATTTAAGCATTATTTCTCATTTAATTTATTCTTAAGTTAAATCAAACACCGAATAGATTTAAAAGCTAAAACAATTTATACATGTCGTTATATTTGAATTTTACGCACAAATATCAATTGAGTGCCGTAACAAATTATCAATTTTTAAAATCTCATTATGTGAGTAGTCATTAATTTATATTAATATTAATTTAATTATATTTCAGTTGGACAGTAATTTATTTATTTGCGGTGTATAAAAATTTATATATTGATAGTATACTTGTTGTAAAGTTATCATTAAGTCGAACAAAATAGAATCATGATTTATTTTTTTCCATTTATTTTATAGGTAGAAAATGAAGAGAGAGAAGGAGAGAGAGAGAGAGAAATGATAGAGAAAGTATTTAGATATTATGAGATTGGGTAAAATAAGGTAGAAACAATCAAATAAAATCTATATACATTAATATTAATATACTATGGAAAAAAAATAAAAGAGAGTTGGATATGGATTATGAAAGAAAAAATAAAAAATAAAAAATAATTTATTTTAAATGAGAAAACCGATTTAAGGTAATAAAAAATATAATGAGAAAAAAGTTTTATTTTCTATATATAGATAAAAAATTATATTAGGTAAATTCAAAATGCGGGAAAATTTGATAATGCTTTTAGGTTGGAAAAAAAGCTCTTTATATATATATATATATATATATATATTATAATCGGATGAAACCAAGTGTTAAAAATGATCAATTTATGAAAGTTGTTACTCCAATAGAACAAACACGATTTCAAAACCCCAATCTCTGACTTTCTCTCTACACAACTTTCTCTAAATTATCACCCCTTATAATCTACCCTCAATAATCGATATTACTACCCAAGTAATCTCTATTACAACACCACAATGGTCGGGAAAAAGAAAAGAAAAGAAAAGAAATAAAATCATAAGAACATTACCTATCTGGGTAATGATATTAACTGCCTCAATAACCATGACCAGTGGAAAAGGTTGCTTAAGATTAAATCTCTTGCTGAACCTATGACTATTTGGAGAGTAGGCTATGGATCCATATACTTTTGGCACCAACAATGGATCTGTCTGGGAATTTTGAAAGATTTGGCCATTGTTGCAAATATGCCCCATTTCATTGTCAAAGATGGCAATTGTTGCAAATCTGCCTTTAGACATGTCATACAAGCTCGACTCGCCGACTCGACTCGCCTAAGGCTTGTTCGGGCTCGGCTCGAGTGCTTTTACTATATGAGCTCGAGCCGAGCTCACGAGTCGGGCGAGCTCGAGCCGAGCGGCTCGCCAGTAATGGTCTTTGAGCTCGAGCTCGCCTGGAGCTCACTAGCTTTTCCAGCTCGCGAGCTTTTTTGACATGCCTATCAGCCATTTCATTGTTAAAGACTTTCATCTTGATAAGCATTGGGATTTCCCTATACTCTTTCAATTTCTCCATCCATAAGCTCCAAACTGTATCACAATCCCAATTCTTGAAAAAGAAGATCAAATTTTCTGGACCATAGCTTTAGGTAATTTAATGTTACCTCATGTATTGAGAGCATCAGACAAATATAGCCCCTACAAAAATTATGTCAGTTGCCGTGGAACTCTATTTGTCCACCTAAAATTTCAGTATTTGGGTGGAGATTGTGGCATGGATAGATTTTTAGTTAATGTTGAACTTAGAAACTTAGAAGGAGATTTACATACTAACTTAGCCTCGAAAAGTCTTTCTTGTGATGGTGAGGAAACTTTTGATGTTTTCTTAAGGGTAGGGTTGCTAGAGATGTTTGGAACCAATTTTTGCTCGAGTGCAACTTAAAGCCTTCAGTAGTAATTCTACATCTCGGTTCTTCCTCCACTAGTGGTTACAATGTTTGAGAACTTATCAACTTAAGCAGTTGCTCCCTCTCATTATCTTTCAGTTTCTTTAGCTGGAGAAAAACGAGGCCAAATAAAACAATGAATGCATGTTTTCTGACGAGGTTATCTATGTTGTGGCTGGAATGGTGAAGCTTATTGGGCTCTCCCAATAGAAGCGCCATCTCCATTCCTATACATTAGTTGTTGTTGTTTGCAGGAGACCACTAGATAATATTTTCAAGCTTAACACTAGGGCATGCTTCTTAGCCCGGCCTAGAGATAGGTCTACTATAGTGAGCCAATTTACAAAAATATTTTAGCCAACTATTGAGTTCGACTATAAATGGCCACCATTGATCCTAATAAGGGCCGACTTCTTAGTCCGACCTTGAGATAGGTCCATTATGTTGGAACCAATTTACAAAAATATTTTGGCCAACTATTGAGTTTAGTTAAAAAGGGCCACTAGGTGGACCACATCCTAATAAGGGTCGACTTCTGAATCCAACCTGGAGATAGGTACACTACAATGAAACCAATTTACAAAACTATTTTAGCCAACTATTGAGTTTGGCCACAAACGGCTACTAGGTGGACCCATATCCTAATAAGTGTTATCTTCTCAGTCCAGTCTGGAGATAGGTACAATATGATGGAATTTACAAAAATATTTTAGCCAACTATTGAGTTGGGTCACAAAGGAGCATTGCGATGGACCCACTTCCTAATAAGGTCAATTTCTCAATCAAGCCTGGAGATAGGTCTACTACGGTGGATCCAGAATGGAAAGTATCAAACACGAGCTATATACTTGACAAAGAAGTAAAAAAATTAGGAAAAAAAGCAAACATAAAAAGCCTAGATGGGACAATCATGAGCTGCACAATGTTCATACAAACTATGAAAAATAAATAGAAACTCATCTCGGCTATATTGGACTAGGCAATGTGTCAAACGAGCAAGAATAAAAAACTCAGCCCAAGCAAGCCGGAGTTAAGCAATGTACTTAATATAGGCCAAGTTAAAACAAGGACATATCCTTGTAAATAAGCAGAGCAAATTAATCCCCGCAATGGTCCTTTTCAGTTGGTTTCTCCACCTCTGGCACCCCATAGTTTGCCCAGAGCCATTTCGTCTTTACCTTGAGAAAGCCAATGTCCCACTCAGGTGTTCTTTTACAATGTCGCCAATCACGTCCGCGGCGGCACTGACATAGTTGGCATTCGGCTCATAGGCATATTCATTTGACTCATTGTACTTAGCTATTAGCTGTTTACGGGAAAAGCTAGATGAGCTGGGCTGCCTTTGCTTTAGACTCTCGATATGCTTCATTTTACAAAGCCTTCTTTACGTCCTTGGGTGCCTTGGTCTTTTCGGAGTATTCCGTGGGTTTTTGCTTTAGAGCTATCGAAGCTTCTTCAAGGTTATTCTTCAATTCGACTAGGCCGACATCACTTTGAGCCAGGCACTTTTGCAGAGTACGGTTATTCACCCTGAACTGCTTGGCGCTATGAAGGATCTTGAGGGTGGCCTGGCCGCAGTCAGAGCATTATCCTCAGGGGCCATCGAGGTTAGGTAATTTTCTTGGGCTATATAAATATTTTCAACCGGTGATCGAACCCTTTCCCCTACCGTGTTGAGGGAGACGGAGGCCTCCGACGTCCCGACTCCGCTGGACCCCCCGAGAAGGTTGGCCGATGGGCTTAACTTGGGGCTTATTACTCTGCTGTTGGCAGCCTTTCATTGTCTGTTGTGAAGAATGGATAGACTTACTCTTGAAGAGGAATTGGTTGTAAGAAAACAAAATTTTCTAAGATAACAGGTTGGCCAACATAAATAGAACAGTAAAACGCTCGACTTATTAGAGGTGGAAGTCGATCTCTGAGGAATCGCTCTGGTTAGGCCAGCTTCAAAGAGGTTTTCTTCGGTGATTAGAGTGGTCCAAGATGGGTTAGTAATACCCCGAGCTGTTACAACACGTACACTCCCGTTAGGATCAAAGATGGCCTCGACGTACTCTGCACAAAGATATATTATAACTATTCAACTAGGAAACAAATACAAAACAGAAAGGACTCAGACTCACCAAAGAAATGATATTTAATAGGGATAGTGACTTCAATGTATGGGTCGTCCGGACCCTTAAAACACCAAGTGGCCCAAAACTAGTTCAACTTCCATCCTTTCATCGAATCTGGTAGGCCGTTTATTGTCGCCCCGCCCGATGTTTGCTTTACCGAGCAATAATACCAGCCGAAGTCCTGCCCGTCTCTCTTAAAGTTGTAGAGATTGTTGAACTCCTAGATCGATAAGTCCCTCATCCCTTTCTGATGCCAGAGAATAAACATACTGATAAGTGTTTTCCAGGTGTTCGACATGAGCTAAGTAGGGGAAATCTTCCACTCTTTCAAGAACTTTTTAATCGGCCTAGGGAAAGGAAGTCACAGACTGAACTCAAGCATGGCTTGGTTAATCGTTACATAGCCCATTTGAGGGTTGTCCGCCTCGGCATTCGCCTTAAGCACGATGAATTTTACCCTTAGAAGGGTTCGATATTCGGTGTCCCACTGTTGCAACATGGCATCATTCACCCCAGAGGGATACTCTCAACATTTCCAGATCGGGGCAGACGCTGTGCCGGCCTTGACCTTCTTTACCTTTTTACTTTTTCGCTTTTTCAGAATAACAGGATGAGGTGCTCTACCCAAGCAACTTGGTCACCAGCACCACGAGCTAGATCCAGCTTAGCTCTTCCGTCAACCATCCGAACGACAGTAATTAATTCTAGTTGTTGTATATCGTCAACGCTGGGCAAGGTTGGCTGATCCTCATTCAGGGAGTCGAGGTGTGTGTTTCCTTTGTCATAATCATAAGCTTCGCGGTTTGTACTAGAGCCCATCTCATCTTCAAAAGGTAAAATGAAAGCAAGTATAGAGGTCTACCTTTATTTTTGATAGCGCCGAACTTGCACACAGTTTGGTAAACGAGTTGACATGCAAGTCGAGAGGAAAATACTTAGAGAAGTAGCGATCTGAAAGTAATTTCCAATAGAATGAAGCCCCATTTATAGAGGCGGTGGTTCCGAATTGTGTAACGGTTGCTCAAAAGATGAAGTGTCGCGACTGCCCCCATAAATGAGCAGCCGTGTGGACAAGAGCATGGGCACATGCCAAACACATCTTAGGGGTTCAGATCGGGAAAGTGTCAGCCCCTCCATTTCTTAGCTCGGCGCAGACACTTTGGGTGCAATTGTTAGCACTATAATGACCTGGCACCATTAATGGAGTTCATTTATGATGGCCGAGGTGGTGAGGTTTGAGACGGAACAATCTTGATAGTCGAATTCAAGAACTATAAGATCTTTATAATTGAGTTGTGCCCGAGTTCAGCGTATTCCTAAGGCAGGCGCTCAGTGTGCAACCCAGTGAGGTGCAAACTTATCAGAGGTAGGGCCCGACGACCTAGGTCAACCCATGTGATGGTAGCCGAGATGATGTCAACTACACCCGACAACACGTCAATACCATTAATGCAAATACGACAACATTAAATAAACACAAGTTCCTAAGCAATCATTACACCTAGTCTAAGCCTAGTTTGGTAAGGTCATGAGGACCCCTATAAGCCGCCCATGCAAATTTTGTACTATAAATGGGGGTGCTCATCCCTCATTCAAAACAACACACTCTGTAATCAATACTTAGTTGGAGCTCAGCTTAAATACACACTTTCTTTCCTTTTAATTACTACATTGCGAATTACTTACTTTCAAGTTGAGTCAAAATAGCCCATACAATTTTTGGCATCAACATATTGTATGATGTAAACTTAAGGCCTTGTTTTAGACCCATTAAATTTCAAAATTTTAAATCTATTTTTTCTCTTATCTTTTTCCACTATCTAAATATTGATTTGATAATTTATTTATACTTTTTAATATATCTCCTTCAAATTTCAAGTATCAGTTTTATACCAAATTGAATAAACAAATGTTAATGTGTATAAAACAAGGCCAAAATTGAAAAAAGTGAGGTGGTTTTGGGAAGGGTCACTGCACGTGATCCACACGTGCGGATGCTTGAATTGATTTGAATTCGGACCTGTGTGCTCGAATTCAATCTGTCTGAGCAATTTCAATTTATATATATTTTTGAAAGTAATTTCAAATTATTATTATTATTATTATTATTTTTTTGGAAAGAGAAAGTAATTTCAAATTTATATTATAAATTGCATTTCCTGTCTCTTTGTATCGTCTCTCTCTGAAATCCATCTTTCAAATTTCAAATGCTCGAGGCGCCTTTCGTACTCTTGTTCAATCGCCACAACCGGAACGTCTCTTGACTCAAAAAAATTCACCTTCCTCCAATTCAGGTAACATTTCCCCCATTCGATTTATAATGCGTTTTGTATTTGAGCCTTTATATGCCGCGAAGTCTTTTCTTTCCAATTGTTGTTTTTTTCTTTGGTAGATCTACGTATATAGTTGAAATCTGGTTTGGGAAACCCGAATTTCTGGAATTTGTTCGTGCAATTTTTGTTTTTCGATAAAGATGGTTTGTAAATTTTGTTTTCTCCTTTTAAATTGGAGCTAGGGATATTCGGGGATCGGCATTCATTAATTGGATATGGAGTTGGATAACTCAGATACCAAGGACTCGTCACAATGTGTAAGAGTTGCTGTTAATATTAGACCTCTGGTTACGTCCGAGCTTCTCGTAGGATGTACTGATTGCATCTCGGTGTTCCCAGCTGAAAATCAGGTATTCTCTACTAATGGCTTTACAAGGTTTCCTGCAATAAGTTTATGTGTGAGGTTGATGGTTTTGAACTTCGATTTACTTGTTGAACTTTTTTCTGATGATTGCTTTGGTGCTTCTGGATACATTAACAGGTCCAGATTGGATCACACTCTTTCACTTTTGATTACATTTTTGGCAGTGGGGCATATCCATGCTCCCGCATATTTGATGAATGTGTTGCCCCACTTGTTGATGCTCTCTTCTATGGCTACAATGGCACGGTGCTTGCCTATGGCCAGGTCATATTTACTTAAGTTACTGCACAAAATTTGATTCTGTGCTTTACTATCGTTTCTAGTATTACTTTTATCCTTCAGCTTTAGTTGGGAGCTTAAATTAAGATGCAAAATCATATATCATTCTTGGTTGTTCTGTCTCAGACCGGGTCAGGAAAAACTTATACTATGGGTACAAATTATAATGGAGATCACAATGGTGTCATTCCTAAAGTAATGGATACCATTTTCTCGAAAGTGGAAGCTATGAAAGATACCACAGAGTTTTTGATCAGAGTATCTTTTATTGAGGTATCAAATGTGAATTTACAAAAGTCCAGCTTTGTTTTGGTCCTTTTTTCCATATGTAATTTTTTATTGTTTTTTCTTATCTTATGATCGCAGATTTTTAAGGAAGAGGTGTTTGATTTGCTGGATCCAAACATTTCATCTTTGTCCAAAAGTGATTTTCCACCGGTTGCAAAGTCCACTGGTCCTGCAAGGGTTCCCATTCAAATTCGAGAAACAGTGAGTGGAGGGATTACACTTGCTGGGGTAAAGGAGGCAGAGGTCAAGACAAAGGATGAGATGGCATCATATTTACTACAAGGTTCAGTATCTCGTGCCACTGGGAGCACAAATATGAATAATCAGTCAAGGTGGAAAATCTTCTTTTTTTTTTTTTTTTTTTTGGGTTTGGGCTTGGGGGGTGGGGGGGTGGGGTGGGGGTGGTTTTCTACTTATCTTAGCTACTTATTTTGATGCACATCATGGACACTCCTACTAGGGTTGTGTCATGTTCATTTCCTCTATTGCCATACATGTTCTGCTGTGTCAACCATTCCATGATGCCTCCCACAAGCTACATTTGGTGTTTTATTTTATTTTAATTTTATATATTCTACTTATTTTTCAAAGGTTTTAGTATACCTTGGGGACATTCCTCGGATAAACGTTTGCAACGTCCTATATCATTAAAAATATTAAAATAAGGTATAATGTATAACAGTGTTTCAAAGAATTTATTTAGGTGTTTGGTTCCTTGATTTTACAATAAATCACGTATCTCTTTATTTGTGGCCATTGAGTTAGGCTTCTAGCTAAAATTTTGTGTGAAATCAATTTATTTGCGGTTTTTGACACTATAATAATTATAATATAAGTGGATGTATTAAACTGTGGTGTCCTCAATTTGTGTCTTTTTGGTTCCAGATTTTTACAGGAAGTGTGAAATTCGAAGTCTACATGTTTTATGATTTAAAAAAAAAAAAAACAATTTCTCTTTTCCACTTTCTTTGTTCCCTTACAAAACTGTAGTGGTTATGTTTAATGATTAATTCCTTATTAAGAAACTTGATGGAACATGTAATTTAAAGGCGTTCACTCTATTGAAGCACTAAGTTTCATACAAATAAAGAATCTTCTATGCTTATGTTCATAATATATATTTTGATCACTTTCTGTCGGTTCCTGGATTTGTCGAATTTCTTTAATTGAAGTTCTTTGGGGGTTTTGATTCCATCACAACTCATATAAGTACTCTTCTGACAAAGCTTTTTGCTACACTGTTTCAACGTAGTCGTTCGCACGCCATCTTCACAATAACTATGGAACAAAAGAGAATTGGTCATTCTTTAGTTGGAGATGATGTTGGTGATGATATTTTGACGGCCAAACTACATTTGGTTGACCTTGCGGGATCTGAGCGTGCAAAACGAACAGGTGCAGATGGGACACGCTTGCGCGAAGGTAATTTTATATGTGGTCATCGATTTTTTGATGTTTTGTATTTCTTTCTGTTTACTTTGATTGTTGACTTTGAAAAATTTGAATCAAATTTTTATGTTGTGATTTCATGTGGTTTAGGCATTCATATTAACAAGGGATTGCTTGCTCTCGGGAACGTCATAAGTGCTTTGGGTGATGATAAGAAGCGAAAAGAAGGAGGTCATGTTCCTTATCGAGATAGCAAGTTAACACGTTTATTGCAGGCAAGGAACTAATCTACTGGCGCATCCCCCCAAAAGAATCGCTTCCTCCAACACAAAACATATACATGTATGAAGAATCAGTTATGATGCATACGGGAAATTTTTGTCCCAAGATTATGTAAGGTTGTACTGTCACATTTACAAGTACAACTATGATGATCCTAGGACATTAATTATGAGTACTAGACAATAGATGAAAAGAAATAAGTGGAGTTATGTGCATAACCTTTTGATGCCATTGTATTATGAACCATTCACTCTGTTTCAAGAAACTAGCAGCTCATTCTTTTTCAATCAGTGGAAAAGCACATGAAGAAGGATGATTATGTTGATCTGAACAAGGTCAAAGAAGGATTCCATGGATCATTAAAAATATCAAGAATAGTGGTTGCTTTAATTTATTAGTAGATGAATATAAGATTATTTTACCTGTGATGTTGTGTTGATAATCATAGACAGTGTAAGATTTCTGAAGTGTAAATTGTTGTCAAATGATTATTATCGTATTATTTCCTCTCGTGTGGTTCTAATTCCAATTATTTTTATTGTGTTCAGTATGCTAAGTATGATTCATAACTTCATTTGTTCAGGATTCCCTTGGAGGAAACAGCAAAACAATTATGATTGGTATGCTCTTTGATTATTCTCTTCCCATTAGTAGACATTTGATTTGAAATCATTATAAACAATTCTAATCTATCGAACGTTGTGATGGTTGACACATCATATTTCTTAATTACCACCTCTCTTTGTTTTTATATACTTCCTTTCATGTTTGTAGCTTGTGTTAGCCCTGCGGATGTGAATGCAGAAGAGACACTAAACACATTGAAATATGCAAATCGTGCCCGTAACATTCAAAACAAAGCAATTGTAAGCTATCTTTCCCAGAACAATCTTTCTCATTTCAAATTACATAACAAAATCTCATAGCTTAGAAGTTTGTTCCAATTAGTAGATCAACTGTGCTTACAAGTTTGTTACACTATTTTGTTTCATTTCTTTCAATTTATAGATCAACCGTGATCCAGTAGCAGCTGAGATGCAAAGGATGCGGAGTCAAATTGAGCAGTTGCAGGCAGAGTTGCTTTGCTTTCGTGGAGATTCGACGTCACCAATTGAAGAAGTTGAGGTATAGATTCTTCACCAAATCTAAGTTTAGTTGGTTTGTGATGGTACCATAAGTTCTTCCTTTTGCTATTAATAATCAGCCCTGAGGTTTTGATTGCGGTGTCCATTGTATTTGTGCAAACAATTTAATTGGTGATTTCCTTTTCATCCTTTATTGAAATTTTGTTTGTTGGAATCAACATAGTATCTGTTGATGGTCCTTTATATAATATATGTTATATTAGTTTTTACACCACATTTCTGGTATGTAGCTGTTGAAGCACAAAATATCTCTACTTGAAGCAAGTAATGACGAGCTAAAGAAAGAACTTCAAGAATGTAGGATGAGTAATGACTATCTAAAGCAGCATAGTTTTGATGCACAGGTTGGTCTTATTTAGGTGGCCATCCGTTTTACTTATTTAAAATAAACATATCATGGGTTAATATACTGCTATTATATGTCATGGACTAATTCAGTTTCAAAATCTATACTAGGTGGAAAGGGATGCACTGCTAATCAAAATTGAATCATTTCACAATGGTAAAAAGCGGGATGAGATTGATTGTAATTCGGAGAAGGTATGATTCTGTGGCTGCTTCAATCCGTCATTGTTCATTACCTTTAGCAATTTATTTACTTTCTCTTCCTTCAGGATTTTAATTTGGTGAAAACTTATGTTTCAAAAATTCAAGATCTAGAGGAAGAATTGCATCGTTTGAAAAATTTGAATAGATCAAGATACAAAGATTATGCTCCTGAGTATCTTGGATTGGAAGATGATGGACTTCAGTCCGGGAATTCCTATATTGTAGATTCTGATATAAAAAATGTTGAGACAAATGGTAAGCTACTACCATCTGTTGTATATTTACATTTCTTTCTAGAATGTTTTTCAGGTTTGACATTTGCTCCATATTAATACTGGTTCTTTGTCTCTTTTGTAAAATTTATATCTTGAATCTATAGTTTTTTCTCATGTAGTTATATTAACACGCTTTTTCTTGGGCACTAAAGTTTGCAAGTAATGATTTCACTATTATTACTCTTGTTTAGGGGAGAGTGAAGACGTGGAGAAAGAGCTGGAGCATTCTTCTCTTCAAGAAAGATTGGATTTAGAACTGCAAGAATTGGACAGAAGACTTGAACAGAAAGAGGTAGACTTCTACATATTTGTTGAGTGTAGACTGGTTTTAACAGGGTCTGGTTATAATAAACTAAAGCGTGTTTTGGTTCTCATTGAACTTATGAACTTACAATAATCAGGCTGACGAAGCTTATGCTCCAGAATAAGGTGGTCAATGATTTTTCTAAGCAACTTATCTCAGCCATGTTCATAAATATTTGATATTTTGACCTTAATTTAACACTTTGATTTGATATTCAGATTATTTATGAAGGAAACCTTAGAACAAAAGTATATGGTTTTTAGCAGTCATAACTTTGTATAACATGCACTTAACATATAAACAGAAGTTAGTTAAAGAGTATTTGGAATTTGTGAACTCAGTATAACTAATGGAAGCCTTCTAAATTTGACTAACGTTCAATTTTCAATCACCTCAATCACCACTTCCTAATTTGCTTGTCACTATTCCACATCTAAAAGGCTGAGATGAAGCGATTTTCAAGTGTGGACACTTCAGTTCTCAAGCAGCATTATGAGAAGAAAGTTCAAGATTTGGAATTGGAAAAGAGGGGCTTGCAGGTAAATTTTAAAATGATATTTCAGTTTTAGGTATTTCTATTTGACTCTCAAACACCATTGTTTGTTGTAGAAAGAGATTGAAGAACTTAGGCACAATCTTGCAAGTATTTCATCTAACTCCGACGACAGTGCTCAAAAACTAAAGGAAGAGTATCTTCAAAAGCTTAATGTCCTTGAAACCCAGGTGTACATCTTCACACAAACACTCTTCCTTGGTCGAAAATTTCGGTTGTTTATAACTTCATTTCTCTACAGGTAGCTGTGCTAAAGAAGAAACAAGATGCTCAAGCTCAACTTTTGAGACAGAAGCAAAAAAGTGACGAGGCTGCGAAAAGACTGCAAGAGGAGATCCATAGAATTAAGACGCAAAAGGTGCTACACCATAGTGTTTCAAACTCTTGAGAAAATAAATAGTCTGCTCCTTTGTGCTAATATTCTTTTCTGCATCAAGGTTCAATTGCAACAAAAGATAAAGCAAGAATCTGAGCAATTCAGATTATGGAAAGCATCTCGAGAAAAGGAAGTTCTTCAGGTATTACATATTACAATGTTGCCTTCCCCTTGTCTTTCTCTTCCATGTGGAGAGTTAGAGAAACAAAATGAGGACATTTGAAAAACATTATTGGCTATAAGATTTAGCCTAGTGGATCCTTGAGGGCCTAAGCCTTGATAAATGGCACTCAATTGCAAGCTTCGAGGTGTTGCTCAAGGTTTAGAGCTTCTTAGAACAACATTATTAGTTTGTTCACTTGAAATGCTGAGTAACTCTTTCCCTTCAATTTGTTGCTGAGTAACTCTTTCTCTTCAATTTGTTTTATGCCTTGCTCTATGGACATTAGCATTTGTTTGCTTGAATTACATGTAGAATGGATGGTTGAAATTTGGAGACAACGTATTGAAAAATATAAATAAATTGTCAAATTAATATTTAGGTGGTGTAAAAGGAAGAGAGAGAAAAAGTAGATTTGAGATTTTGAAATTTAAGGTGTATGGAAACAAGGCCTAAGTCTTTAATAACTAGATTATTTCATGATTGATTCAGAAATTTAAGCCATTTGTTCGGTTATTTAGAGCTTGTTTGACAAAAAATTTCTGACAAGCACAATCTCTAACACTTATTTTCAACCACATATTTATTAGAAAATATTATTCTTGACATTTCTCTAAATTGGTTCTCACTTTTTGACCACATTCTCCTAAAGTCACTATTGCACTCGAAAAAGCGTTGTCAAATAAGCTCTGCATTCCTCATTAGAGTGTAGCCCTGCATCCAAAAGACCTATCAATGTGCTAAGGATTTTCTGAATGCATTCTTCTTTATAGCTGAAAAAAGAGGGAAGAAGGAATGAGTATGAAATGCATAAGCTTTTGGCCCTCAATCAAAGGCAAAAGATGGTAAGTTGATTCCTAGTAATAATCTCACATCTTTAACTCTATACAATTATGTGTGTCACTTTATGTATATTGGCATTTAGGTTTTACAAAGAAAGACTGAAGAAGCATCAATGGCTACTAAACGTCTCAAAGAGCTGCTAGAATCTCGGAAAGCTTTGCGGGAAACATTTGGTTTGGCTACAATATCTTTATTTATTTATTTATTTATTTATTTATTTTTTTATTGTTCCAGTTTTTCTAATTTATTTTGCATAAATTCAGGTGGTGGAAATAAAAATGGTCCTGGAATTCAGGTATCTCTCTACTTGAAGGGTTTTCTGGCTGTATGACATAGTTTTAACATATATAAAATATGGACCTTAATTGCTTGCTCTAGGGGGTATGTTGTACTATATTTTGACAAGAATATTGCTACTTGAATAAATAAGGTCACAAAGAAGTTGACAAGAATATTGCTACTTGAATAAATGACAAACAAGTCGACAAATAAATGATGTGGAAGTATATCTGTTGATTTTGAAAATGACACGATGTGTGAAGAAAGAAGATTGTGAAATATATGCATTTTGTGAACTTGTTTGTTAACTTGTTTGTTGATAGTTACACATATACTAGGAGAAGGATTAAAAAAGAGCACTAAACCTTTAATTGCGAGTATCTTGTGATATGTGTTGAAGTAGAACGGGTGACACTCAATTTTTATTTGACTCAGGGAACGAACGAAAGAGTTGTATTTTTTCATATAAATTGGAACTAATTTACAGTTAACAATTGAATGAAACTTTAGAAACAAGAAGCGAAGAATTCAGAAGAAAAGAGAGAAAACAAAGAAATTTAGGTTATATATTCAATAATTGCAAGGCACTAATAACATAGACTTAACCTTTGCTTACAAGGATCTAGAAAGTCTTGATTGTTCAAGGAAACGACTGAGAAACCTAATATGAGTAGAACAATAAGAATTAAAATCTAATCTAATAGAACAATAAACTAGTCCTACAAAGTACACACTAAAATAAAAATCTTATCTTAATTAACTCCTTTTCCATTTTTAATATACAATTTTGCATTAATTTGATACCCATTCATTTCGCAACTCTTGCATTGTTGTCCATTTGAAGGCACTAATGCAGGCAATTGAGGATGAACTTGAGGTCACTGTACGCGTACATGAAGTGCGATCAGAATATGAGCGACAAAAAGAGGAGTAAGTGCCTAATAATTCATTCAACAGTTTTGGCCATTTCAACTTTTTTGAATTGTCATGGCACATAGAGAAAGTGTTCATCAGTTCTATTTTTGCTACAAATTGTGGATGAAAAACTAACATTCTATCTTAGTTGAGTAACAAAGGAAACAAATATAGGCTAACTTTTCGGTTATTAATTTGGAATAATGCAAAACCTGCGTGTGGTCGAAGTATTAGGTTGTGAACTAGAAGCTGCAAGGCAGTTTCTTCTCTACCAAGTAAAATCGCTGGTTTAGGATTTCCAAAGGTTGCACTCTTTCTTAAGCTCACAAGTATTATCCAAGAAACAGGGAAGACTGGAAGGGATATATGAGTCCACTATGAGTCCACAAATGTAATTTACAATGCGTCATTTTTCAGTTCAGTCTGAAACTCTTAGAACTTGTCATATTTATATAATTGAAATTAAAGTACTAATGACAACTTGGCAAGAAGGACAAGAGGTCTAATTTAATGGTTATATGATGCAGTCAACATAACTGGCAGGGAATATCTACCAAAAGATAACAAATCTGTCTGTTGTTCTATTAGAGGATCTGCCGTTATCACTTTCATTTGGCGTGGGTGCTAGATGACAGTGAAGCTTTTGAGATGGTGTCACCTCTTTAGCGTCCAATTCTCATCATGAAAATGCATATTTGGTCATTCATTTATGAGGCATTACATCACTAGCTAGGTATCTTATAATGAGTAATGATATAGGGTTCAAGATGTCTGATAAAACTACTACAGTAAGATAATTCAATGTTATTTTTGTTATAGCTCTCGGAGTCCTTTTTAAAAGGAATAATTATTTTTTGGCTGAGTTTCAGTAATTAACATTAGAAATTGGTATCTTTTGCGAATATAGGAGGACTAGAATGGCTAAAGAGCTTGCAGAATTGAAGGAAGAAGCGCAACTTCAAAAGAAGTACTTGAGGTATGAAAATATATTGCTGAAATATTTTATTGAGGTTCATATGTTTTTCTTCGTTCAGTTTAGTGTCTTACTACTGTATGAATTTACTAATCTGATGGTAGCTATTGCAGTGGAAGCCCACAGACAATGTCTCCTTGTGCTAGAAATTCGAGAATTATTGCTCTTGAAAACATGGTGGCTACTGCATCAAGTACCCTTATTTCAATGTCATCGCAATTATCAGAAGCAGAGGAGCGTGAGCGGGCATTTAATGGTAGAGGAAGGTGGAATCATGTTCGTTCCCTTGCCGAAGCAAAAAGTATCATGAACTTCCTTGTCAACTTGACGTCGTCCTCCAGGTAGTTGTGTTTCAAGGGTGAAACCTTTCCATAAATGCACTTAAATTGTCCAGGTTTTCATATGTCTGATGATGCCTCCTCTTCAATATCTGATAGATGCCAGCTAAGGGATAGGGAAGTTAACTGCAGAGAGAAGGATAGCGAAATCAGAGATTTGAAAGAAAAGGTCGTCAATTTGGTCAGACAACTGGAAATGAAGAAGGCTGAACTCGGTCATCAGGAGAAGTTAATGGTTAGTGTATTTCCATCTGTGAGCGAGCCTGACATGTATGGAGATATAACTTGAATGGAAATAAGCGATACATTTTTCTTCGAACCTGTTGAAACTTTTGGCATTACTAGTGTTGGTTTGCTAATTACGATGTTTGTTTACCTCATGATTCCCGACTCACAATGCCAGGACTATGTTTCGGAACTGAATATTTTCTTTGAATGTTGTTTCAGAAGTTAGCTTCACAGAGACAATCGAGGGAAATCACTAAAAGTCTTGGACCTCACAATCACTGTGAAGGTCATGTCTATGACTTGCGGCCTAAGGTACTTGCGCTTGCGAGATCATTCATGTGGCTACTTTCTACATTTCTCTTGCAATATCATTTTAGACACAAGATATAGTGCATAATTGATGGTTTTCTATTTCCAGGGATCTCGGAACTCCATTGTTTTAAATAATGGTGGAGGGTATGAGTTATTAGAAGACATGGATACATCTGATGATGATCTTCAGCCAGAGCATTCTAATGTGTGTAGCGATGATGATGCTGAGTGGGTACTTACCAGAGAGAGAAAAAGGCGCCAAGATAGGAGAAAGAAGTTTAAGATTGATAATCATCTTGAACTGGTTTCGAATGTGAAAGGACAAGATGCGGTGAAAGACCAACCCTGCTGCTCATGCAGTAAATATTCTTCATGTAAGACAATGAGATGTGAATGCCGAGCAGCCGAGAGTTCTTGTGGATCATCATGTAGCTGTGAACCCTCAAAATGCAAGAACATGGGAGAAGCCTTCCGGAAAAGCCTGGTGCAATCAGAATTTGTTGAAGCTTTCAGAAATCTATCAGTGACGACTGAAACTGAGAAAAGCCACGTTCTTGCAGCTGAAGGAGCAAAGTTACTTGAAAGTGCTCTATCCGAAAAGCCTATCGTCACAAATGACGGTGGTGTTGTAAGGAAGCCTTTAGCAGATATTGGGAATAACCTGGTTAGTGTAGCTTACTATTGCTCCATCGGCCTGTTTTACAAAAAAATTATACATTTATTTGATTATATTACTGATTGACCTGTTGATTTGCCATCTCCACTGCATGGTTTTGAAATTTGGCGTCTTTCAGATTAGGTTCAATGTTGTCGTTGAACAAGATATATTAGTTGTGTTATACATAGATTGCTATTTTGGAAATCTTTCCCCACAATTAGCCATCTTACAATGAACTTGCAGGCAAAATCAGATGCACCGAAACCCAGAAAGAGGAAAAATTGGCGAAAGTCAGTTATTCAACTTGTCCCTGTTATCCCACCCACTGCTACATCAGAAGCTCAATCCCCCGTAAAATCAGAAAGCAGTGTTAAGGCTGATGTTCCAGTGAATTTACCAAGAGCAATAACGCACTCTGCTTCACAAAAGAACATTCCTTTAAAAGAAAGGAACTTGGATCATCCAAATGAATCTACTGTTGATAAAGACCCAACAAACACTTCGGCAGCACCTGTAAATCCTCATCAACAGACGGACGGTAAAGAAAACCAGGGACAATAAGTTATTTGTTGTTCCTCACTTGAACTGATTTTAGTGCGTCTCTTCTCCCACATGATATTTGTTGGCATTTCTGTTGGGATCTTGAATGAAACAAAGGATCAGGGTTTTTTGATCCTGTAGAGGATTCATCTACATGATCTGTTTATTTGTAAAACGTAATCTCTAGTAGCTATGACAAAGCGTGTAAAACTTCTACGTGTCGGAAATAGTTTCCAAATGACATCTCACAAGTTCTCTATGAGTGTCTAGTTCCGCAATAGAAACATTTGTATCAGGAACAATTGTGCTTCTATGATTAACCAATTTGAGTTATACAGGCAGAGTTTTTCTTTGATGAGATCTGGTGCATGGAGACCTAAATTTGCCATTTTTGCAAATTTTCTTTCTGGTTCTAGATGGTTTGGTCATGAAACTAGTGTATAATCAGGATTTCTTTCCATTGTTATTAGTTGCCTTGCCTGATGCCTTCATAAATGGTATTTTCATAAATTGTATCAAAATTGGAATTTTTAATAAAATTACTTGAGGGTGAATTTCACATTTTCCTTTTCCTATTCTTGAATGAACAACTTAAATCTGTTGAATCTTTCAAAAAAAAAAAAAAATAAATAAAATTATCGAAGATTTTGTCTACAATTTAACAATGGCTAATTGGCGTAACAAGATCCCAACCTTTAGGATATGTGCAAATTAAGGATTTATTTTCAACTTTGGTTGCACAATAATGACTTACTTTATTTTTATTAAGTTAAGTAGAAATATCATCACATTTTGAAAATAAAATAAACGAAAACTAATTGTTGGCACCAAATTTACGCTTTTATTAACTTATGGATCAAAATAAACATATCAAAAAAGTAAAAGTCGAAATAAAAACTTTTAGAGACAACTAGGATCAATCAACACATATTAAAACGTTTTGTATTCAATTGAATTGTTAGATATTTTTATTTGAATTAAAATGAATGGTAATATTATTATTTTATACTCGAAGGCCCTCCTTATGCAACTAAAGTCGAGAATACATCCTTAAGTGCCAAATCTTTCAAAACATGTTCTTGATTTGCATAGACCCAAAAATTTGGGTCCTTGTTGCACCAATTCATTATCCATTGAACAATTAATTAATTCTTGTTTCCACGCTTGAACGAGTTCACAAAATTTAATATATTTGAAGTTGTTGACTCGTGTAGTAAGAAGGCTTTTGATCTGATATCTGTGTAGGGTACCATACCCAATAAGACGGTCCCCAGAATTTGGGGGGGGGGCGGGTTTGGGGGTTTCACATATTTTTTTAATTTTTTTTTTTATCTTTATCAGATATGGTACCGTACAAGGGTATCAGAAACAAGCTCGTAGTAAGAATAAAAAACTCCGTTTTAATTTTCTTAAAATTTTAAATATGTCGGCCACAGAAATGGGTGCTATCTCATCCACTCATCAAGGGCCACCAAATTGACAAGCTTTTACATAAGCAATGCTCGCTTCGCTTAATTAAACGTTCAAATGCATTACTTAATATCTCTCACCTTATTATCATTTGAGTGACTAATTAAACTATTAGGCTTTTCTAAATTAATTAATCAATCCCTAAAATTACTTCTCCAGCTCGTAAACAATTAATTTGATTAGCATCTCTACTCCCCTGCTAACCGTGAAAAAATTATTTCAGAGCGGTTACTTGGTTGATTTCTGGTCCCTTTGTAGACTGTATCTGTGCCGTTTGATTGAATGAAATATCATGCCACGCCTGCTTGGTGGAATGAAAAACGAAGAGTGTTGCAGGCTGTGCTCAATTTTGATGAAAATTCATCTCGATCTCTGCTTTTGTTGAGAAGGAGCACAATATATAGTTTGGAGATGAGCATATTGCTTTACTTATTAGCAGTACCACAGATAAAAGATGATGGTGCGCGCTTCTATGTACTGAGGCAACAGGTAACGATTACGTACAATAATGTTTTTAGCTGGAGCAGATGATGAACCTTAAAATAAAAGCAACTTAGAAAAAGGCCTTAATTTGCATTGCTATTCTAATCTCGGTGGAAGGTATATCAATCTTTAATTTCATTCAGACTTACGACACAATTGATAAGCAAAGAAAATGGTGAATACTTCTTTTTTAGCTTGTAAAGTAAAAATGAGAAACTGAAATCACAAGCACAAGAACTGAAGTAGAGACATTTTTTTCATGTTGGTAAATCATTACATATATTGTTTTTGTAGTGCTGGGGAGACACATGAAAAAAGCGACGGCTTCTGCTTCTTGAGTTTTACTCCAAACAAGAAGGATCTTAAAGGGATCTTATACCGGTTTCTATTTCGTAAGTTCATTGAAGAGATCCCGAGTTGTTGATCGAGTTGTGATAGTGTTGTTTGGATCTCTAGTTGAAGTCTTCTAACGCGTTCAAGACCTGCTTGCACTTGATCTGCAACTTTATTGTTCTCTTGTTTCATGTTTAGAATCTCGCCTTGAAACTGCGGACCTCATAATTCTTGAGCTCTGTATTTGCCAATTTTCTATTTCTTAGTCAAATTTATGAGAGAGGATAACCTATTTTGCAGGTCATCCTTGAGAACTGCATTATGTTCTAACCACAAAGTAAGCTCGGTTTGTATCTCCTGCAGGTGCCTGTAAATTGGACGTATCTCCGACTGTGCCTTCTTTTCTTTCAGTTTGGCCACCTCTGCCCGTAAATCGTCAGCAAGTTTGAAATTTTTGTATTTGGTAAAATGATGTACTAAACCTGAGCCAAAATTCTATGTTTTCCTCAAGAAGATCATCAATGTCCATTCGTATCTTTTCTTCTAAACTGGAGAAATTTTCGTCAATAATATTGATTTCTTCTCCTCCTCCTTTTTCTTCTTCAACTTGAGAGTGAGACCCCGCCTTGTCTTGTTTTCCATCAAAATTATTATTGTGTATTTCAGGCCCTCTCTCATTGTTGTTTGTAATCAAATTTATTTTCGTCAGTAAACATTTAATCTCTTCATCCTTCATGGAATTGGCATTTCTCAGAACTTTTACCTGTACTGCTGACTGAAAAAGGCTAGCCCGCTTCTTCTTCTCTACCTCATTAAGCTTTTTCTTTACTTCCTTGTAATTCCTAAGCATTGTAGTGTATTCTTGTAGTAGAATCTTTTCTCTGTCATCTAATTCATTCAAAAACAATGCTTTCCAGTCTGGCTCGACCAAATCTGCATGATAAGCTAAGCACCTTAAACACTGCAAATAGAACAGAATATAATAAATTCTAATCATATTAAACACTTTTACTACCTTCATCTGGAAGAATATTTTGTGCATCCGTCATTTTCTCATCTGCAGCTTGGATTTTCGGATCTTGGGAATCCATTCTATCGTCTTTTATCATCTTCACGTTGACATCTTCGTTTTCTTCACCTCTCAAAGGATGATGGAAATCCATTCTGTTTTCTTCACCTTCCATCCTTGTTGCATCTTCAGTTATCGTGGAATTGTCCCTTATCGTACTAACTCGTTGCTGTAATTTTTTATCGGAAACAGTTTGTTGGTGTGATAATGCTAATTCTAGTTCTCTCTCTGCGTTAGCATTAGCTTCCCGGACTTGCTCAACCACTTGAAGAAAACCGGGTAGGTAATTCTCATGCTGGTCGGCTCTTTTCTTGTTTTTTGTTATTTCCAAAGTGACATCGGGCTTCACATTTAGTAATTTCTCATTGAGATCATCATGACTGCACTCTGCTTCAGTAAAATTAGTTTGTAGGGTGTCATTTTGGTCTTCAACTGATTTGAGGAGACTTTGAACATTGTGCAGTTCTTGTTCTACTCGTCTAACCTTGTAATTTGAGGTTACAGTGTTTTCTTCTTCTTCTTCTATGTTTTGAATATGGCTCTGAAGGTTATTTATCTCTGACTTTAGCCTCTTTATTTGTGCAGCCTGCGAAGACACTAGATTTTCTAGGTTTATAACCTTTTCAACAAAGTCATCGACCATGTCTTCCAACTCATGCATTCCCTGAGTTTTGTCTGGATCATTATTATTAACATCTACTAGTTTTTCTTTGAGAGAGTAGAATTTGTTGCGGGTTTCTTCAGTCTTGATGTGCTCTTGTGTGACCTCTTTGGTGGATTGACGTTGCTTTTCTTGTAGCCGGACGAGTGTGTGGTGGCAGGACTTGAGAGCTGTTGCGATCATCAAAGTTCTTGCTTCATCATCCTCAATTACTGTTCCAATGCCAAATTCATCTTGTAAGTTGCTCACTTTGGTTTGCATTTCACTTGCTCGGTTTTCAATGTCCCAATACTTTGCTAGCGCACTTTCGTAAGAGCTCTTTACAAACTCCTTCTCAGTTTGGAGTGCCAAAATTTCCTTCTGAAGCTTATCAATTTCAGCCAGGGCTTCAGGTTTGTTCAATCCGGAACTTGGAGCACTTTGGTTGTTGTTTGACATTAATCTTTTAGGATTCTTCTTTCCGGAAGAAGACGACAAAGTTGGCGGTTTAGTTAATTCTGGTGGGGGTGGTGGTGGTAAAGTAAAGGAGGATTGATGATCAGCAGGCTTAGGAAGAAAGTGATCACGAGGGTCATCATCGAAATCATTATCCATTTCCAAATGAATTCTCTCGGGACAAATGGCGGCCACAGTTCGATTAGCACTTTGCAGCTCTCTGGATAGATGATCGTATCTTTCTGCTAATGCCCTGTAGCCTCGAAAAGAATCTTCGACGAAACTCACAAGCTCTGGCCTCTTTCGGTAGTACATTTCTGCCCTCTGGCTAAATGTGTCCCCATCCTCTTGAATTATTTTAAGTGTGTACTCAACTTTCTCTTCCATGTCTGTCACCAAAATTAAGTAGAACAATCATGCTATTGCTATATGTAGGTAGTACTTACTACCAATACCATACCAATGGTAATTGGTAATAAAAATAAAAGAAGATTTATCCCTAAAAAACAATTTTTGTAATTTTTTTTATATATTTTGTGTAAATTGATAATAAAATATCGTCGTCGTCGTCGTGATGTGCTGTGTAATAATGTTACAATCAATGTTGTAGAGTCGATATGGAACCATATTTCTCTTTGTAGATGTAAGATGTGTTGCATTTCATTAGAAAAGGGGGGAGAGAGAGAGAGAAGAAAAAAAAAAAGAAAAAAAGGAACAACATAGAATAGAAAAAATCCCAGGTAGGGAAGGAAAAAGATGGTGAGGTGACCTTGTAGATTTTGGTCGAGCCATTTGGACTGTTTAGTCCTGATGTGACTAGCCCACCACCATGAATATGCATTTCTTGCTGCTTTGTGCAACATCTTCCTCAATCTCCTATTTCCTTCCCAGATCTCTGAAAATGCTTTTTTCCTTTTTCCTTCCTATACATGGAGACGATATGTATTCTTTAACTTTTATTTTCACGTGAAAATGATATGTTTTGGATCCGTCAATGCAGGGACCTATCAACTAACCAACTCTCCCTCTCTCTCTCTCCCCCCTCTCCCTCTCCCTCCCCCCCTTCTCTCACACACGCACACATTGAGTGAGGCAGTGGGTTTCTTGTCTTTGCCATCCTTGATGACGTGTCACTTAAAAAAACAGTCCAGTCCCACTTATAATTATTCCTTCCCTATTAACTATTTTTGTAAATGCTCAAGTTTAGGATTTACTTGAATTTTAATGGATATGCCCCCATATTGATTGTTTATTCTTATTGATTATAATAATAAATACGTGCAAATTAAGAATAAAGATAATCAACATTGAAAGTAGTCTACTTTCTAATATTTCTAGATCTTCCACGCAATCATGAAATAACAAGTTAATTCACCAACTAAACTTCAAAAAAGGCCTTTTTGGAACGATTGATTTATTAATGCATGAATTCAAATGGACAACGTTGGAATGAAAACGGAATAATTAAAGATACGGAATATGTACATATGACTAGACTAGTGAGCTAGCTAGCGCAATGGGCAACCATCGACGGCAACTCCTTTGGCAGTTGGACATTTAGCCAATTCACAATGCTCTCCTCCCGTACCCCACCAAGATATGCCTATGTTCTCTATTCCAAGGCAGAAGTATAACACAACTCCCATGAATGCCAACCCACCATCCAATGCTGCTGACAGAATATAATTGTACCTCTGCCACCATTTTTTCCTGTACCGAAACACAAAGAAATTGAATAATATCGCAACAACAATCCAGCTGTTGAAGTTCAGTGTGGAAGCCGGTGGCATTATAGCCGTCGCTCCAAGAAGTACCGGCATGTTAACAAGCTTTATCCATTGCTGACTCGGGAATGCCTTGTGCAGCAGCCACACTAGGATTGGGGCTAAAGCACCCCCGACAAAGCACCAGTTGAGGGCACTGTAATTCCCCATGGATCCAAATATACGCTTTGGTCCCACCAAACCCCATATCACAGATGCATCGTAGAACACGCGATCCCCTGGACACGTCCACAGACTATTTGGGGGAAGCAAATCGACGTTGCATATGTTTTTTATGCTCGTCAGCAACCACCAAGCCACCCCTGTGTTGACGGTCCCAGCAATAATCGTCCCGACTAGCTGAACTATGAACATTGATCTCGGTGGGACCTTCATGTAATGACCTAGCTTGAAATCACTCAGAAAGGAAATTGCTTGACTCATACTGATATATCCATATGTT
Source organism: Jasminum sambac (assembly GCA_018223645.1). Lineage (NCBI taxonomy): Eukaryota > Viridiplantae > Streptophyta > Magnoliopsida > Lamiales > Oleaceae > Jasminum > Jasminum sambac. The sequence continues at coordinate 39,803,443 of CP073643.1, forward strand.
TTGAAGCACACATTGGCTATGGGTCTCCCAGGATATATGATGCCAATCAGGTATTCTGTTAACACATTCAGTCCTGGGGTCTGGTTTGTGGTGGCTGTGATTATGCCTATGGGGAGCGTGAAAGACGAAGGCAAGGTCGACGCAAATAGAAGGCCCCACCATGGAAGTTGAACCTGATCTTTCATGACCGTACAGAGCACAAGAGACAGGGCCAATGACAGGACGAGAATGGCGTGGAACCACCAACTGGGGATGCCTTTATATTTCCTCATCAGTCTAGTGTGGATGTCGTCCCCCTTTCCTCCTCCTTTGTGAGAAGCTCTAAATCGCTGGTAAATTTCTTTTCCGTTGAACAAGGCAACGTGAGTGATAGTAGCCACGACCGTTGCAAAACTAAGTCCATAGGCGAGAATAAAAAAGATCTTGAGGTATATATGTCCTTGCTTACGGTATGCCCCCAAGTCAATCTCAAATTTGTCATTCACAATAGCGAACCGCGTTGTATTCCTGTCCCAGGCCATTAAATAAATGTGAGGACAAGAGGGGATACGTTTTAGCACCGTAAAGGTTGAATCCCCAATAGGCCAGTGGGATGAGTATGTAGACGGTAGTGACATAGCCTACAAGGATGTTAAAGATGGCGAAGAATGGAGGGATGAGAGGACTCCCCAGAAAAGCTACCACCGTAGCCCAGTCAACGGTGAAGGAAGCTATGCCGAGGCCCGAAAGGCCAGACCCAATCTGTTGTGCCATCACCGACTTGGGAAATGCATAGCAGAGAAGGGAAATGCTTGACAAGGTCTGGAAGAGATAGCCGGGGAAGACGTACCAGGAGAAGCTGCACACAAGTGCAATCACAAAGAACTTGGCTCTAGAATTTCTAGAGCTGTCTTTTTCATGGAGGGCCCTGCAATATATATTATTCATTCAATTATTAATTTTTAAATTAATTAAGTGGACTATTATATTAATTATTAATTAATTAATAATTAATAATAAAAAATAAAAAGGAAAAAGAGGAGGAGGAAGAAGAAGGGGTAGTGATATATATATATATATGACCTGAAGAGAGACACCTGAACTAGAGTGCCTGGCCACCACATTGCTGCAGGCTCGATGACATACTTCTTCAAGATGCCAGCCCAGCCATACCCCAATACCTGGGTTGTGATAACAAGAATCCAACTGGCCAAGAAAGAGATTTGCCGATGATACAAGGCCTTGATGATATCAACAATGGAGATGGCATAAGCAGATCCACTACCCCCAGCAGCCCCACAATTGGCAAATATGGAAATAAGGACGTGCTCTTTCATGTTAAACGGCCCAGGATTCAGCGAAAACTCCTTGGATCCGATCGCAAACTTTGTGGTGGGAAGCACTTTGGCCATTAGACGTCCCAATGGCAAAGAAGCCACTTGAACCGTTATCATCGTTATCGTAACCGGCTCCGATCGGTAACTGAAGAAAGTGTTCAAAAACGATAGAAGGGCACAAGAGAGCAATCCCAAAGACCACATACGGAACGTCCACACCGGCAGGGATGGATCGTCCCTGGTCTGATCGGTCGAACTTCCTCTACTAGCGATCCATCTCCATCTCCATCTTCTTCCTCCTCCTCTCCCATCTTTTCCAAAGATTACTACATCTTCTATTTCTAAAGACCTAGCCGCCATATCCCAATTCCACTACTCAATCCACCGCATGCATGTCTCACACACGTATATTTATATGTAAACAACTTTTGCTTAGGGTTTTACAATTTTGTTTCTCTCTGGTCCTTCGATTAAATTAGCATAGATCGTTTCCTTTAGAAATAAGCCTCTTTTTAATTTAAGTATTATTATTATTATCACTAGGAGAGAATTCAGGAATTTGTTTGATTTTTTCTTCTTTTAACCGATAGATACATAGATTCATGGCTTCATGAATATCTGATCCTATCCCAAGACGCATTAATATTATTATATTATATATCGTTTAAAACCGGAAAAAAATAGTAAAAATAGGTAAGATTTTTATGGGGTTTAATTTCGTGATTGTGATTTTTATAACGTGAAATTTGATTAGTTGTCAAATTAAATTAAATACAAAAATTGAATTAAAAATAACATTTAAGAAATATAGTCAACAAAATTAAGTATATATACCTAAAAATAAATTTATGGCTAATTATATTCACACTAATATACACGACAATTTGCACGAAAATGGCTTCAACTTTGTTTATAAATATAATTATGCCATCAAATTTTTGTAACATTTTTTTATAATTATTATTGTTTAATAATTAACTTACTTTCCATGTGGAGAGATTATTTTATATTTAAATATTATTTTAGCATTCTTTGAAAATAATTAACAAGTAATATTCATTCTTTCTACGTACACATTATAGTTTACATTATTTAAAATTATTATGGATAAACAAACAATTTGATGTCCAAATAAATAAAATTTTAAGATTTAAACTATGTATCTATGCTGATCAAATTTACAAATAGTGAAGCATTAAAAATAATATAATCAAAGAAAAAAAGGATGTAATTACAAAAAAAAGTAAATAATAAGAACCTTTAAGATAATTAGAATGTGGTTATTGATACAATTGGATAGCCGAAATTTATTTGTACTTTACTACCATTAAAATTCTCTATTTATCTGCATTCGTGGTGTCAAGTATCTGACTCTTGTTCCATATCTCTCACTCAATAGGTCTATGTGTGGTATATATCTAATTCTCTAGTATTCAAAATTATCGTGATTTTGAATACTAGCGTACTAGACCTCTGTACCTTGTGTGTGTTGTTGTATTTTTTCAGGAATTGTGTGTTTTGTATTTTTTCAGGAAAAGAAACACAGAGAATAGCTTAAGTGATATGGGTAGACTGTATGCTGCGTTCGTCGTGTCCAATTTTTAACTTATGTTTCACATTGCTTACTTAATGGCTGTGTTGGGGGGTTGTGGTATATATTTAGTTCCGCGGTATTCAAAATTACTATGATTTACTATGATTTTAGCACTGACATGTTGGATCTCTGTACCTTATGTGTCAATGCGTGTTATTGTATTCTTTAAAAAATAAAATAAAAAATATCTCTATTTGTGGAAGCACTTTGGCCATTAGACGTCCCAATGGCAAAGAAGTCACTTGGACCGTTATCATCGTTATCGTAACGGGCTCCGATCGGTAACTGAAGAAAGTGTTCAAAAACGATAGAAGGGCACAAGAGAGCAATCCCAAAGACCACATACGGAACGTCCACACCCGCAGGGATGGATCGTCCCCTGTCGGTACAGTCAGTCAAACTTCCTCTACTAGTAGTCCGTCTCCATCTTCTTCCTCCTCCTCGTCTCCCATCTTTTCCGATCCAGTACTACTACATCTTCTATTTCCAAAGACCTAGTCGCCATATTGCAATTCCACTACTCAATCCACCGCATGCATGCCTCACACACGTACGTATATTTATATGTAAACAGCTTTTGGTTAGGGTTTTACAAAATTTTGTTTCTCTCGAGATCTTTCGATTAATTAGGCCGTTTCCTTTAGAAATAGACCTCTTTTAATTTACTTATTATTATCACTAGGAGAGAATTCAGGAATTTGTTTGAATTTTTCTTCTTTTAACCGATAGATACATAGATTCATGGCTTCATGCATATCTGATCCTATCCCAACACACATTAATATATATCTTTGATTAAAACCAGAAAAGCATAAAGTAAAAATAGGTAAGATTTTTACGGGGAATTTCGTGATTGTGATTTTTATAACGTGAAATTTGATTAGTTGTCAAATCAAATTAAATACAAAAATTAAATTAACAATAACATTATTTAAGAAATATTGTCAAAAAAATTAAGTATATACCAAAAAATAAATTTATGACCAATTATATTCACACTAATATACACCACAATTTAATTACACGAGAAAGACTCCAACTTTGTTTATAACTATAATTATGCCCTCAAATTTTTGTAACATTTTTTTATAATTATTATTGTTTAGGGTTTAGGGTTTAAATATTGTGTTAGCATTTTTTGAAATTAATTAACAAGTAATATTCATGCTTTCTACACATTATAGTTTATATTATTTAAAATTATTATGGATAAATAAGTAATTTGATGTACAAATAAATAAAATTTGAAGATTTAAACTATGTATCTATACTGATCAGATTTGCAAATAGTGAAGCATTAAAAATAATAATGAAATAAAAAAGGATGTAATGACAAAAGAAGTAAACATTAAGAACCTTTAAGATAAAGACAATGGGCTATTGATTAAAATTGGATAGCCTAAATTTATTTATAATTTACTACCATTAAAAGTCTCTATTTGTCTGCGTTCATGGTGTCCAGTCTCTAACTCCTATCCCATATCTCTCACTCAATAGGTCTATGTGTGGTATATATCTAATTCTACGGTACTCAAAATTATCATGGTTTTGAGTATTAGCGTGCTAGGCCTCTGTACCTTGTGTGTGTTGTTGTATTTTTCCAGGAAAAAAAAACCACAGAGAATAGCTAAAGTGATGTGGGTAGACTGTATGCTGCGTTCGTGATGTCCAATCTTTGACTTATATTTCACATCGCTCACTTAATGGGTGTGTTGGGGGATTGGGTGTAACGACCCGCCTTTTCTTACCCACACGAAATACATTTCCTTCTATATATTCAAAAGCGGAAGCATTTATATACAATCAAAAACATATATCAAAAACATATTTTGTCCGTTCACCTAACTAACAACATAATCAAAACAAAATGCGGCCGCAGGATGTTTAGGTTTCCCCCTTCTTCCTCACACCCGCATCACGTTAGGAGGCTTCTCCACCACCTTTGCATATAAAATATTAACATACAACATAGTGAGTCACAGGGACTCAGTAGGCAATAGCTGCAAATGCTAATGCATGCCATGTTCATACTTTGGGCCCAGTTATGGATCATGTGCTTACAAGGCGCCGTAACATCATCATATCATTGGTCGTCCCGCAAAGGTTCTTTTACTCTTTGCGGCGCCGTCGTAATGGACGTCCCCCCAGAGGTTCTTTTACTCTTTGGGCGCGTGGGCCGTCATCTAAAGGTTCTTTTACGCTTTAAACCGCCCGTAACATCGTACATATTACAAGCACACAATCTACAACTCATATATGCATGGATCATACTTTCATGTTATGCATACTTCATCCTCTTACCATTTAGCCTCATATGCTCTTCGTCATGTCATATATCATCTTTCATCTATCATTGCAACATAGCATAACATACATAACATCATCTCACATACTTGAACATAACATAGAATACCCTACTAGCATACCATATCACAACATAGCAAACCCTACCATAACATAACCTATATCTTCACATAACATAGTATAGGCATAGAATCCTTCATATAGCATCACAACATAACACCACTTATAGCACATGAGAACACATATATTCTATTCATCTACTACCTACCTCAAAAGACAAGAAATCAAGCTAAGGAATTGGTTGGATAACTTCCTCTTCTCCATTTCCTTTCTTCTATTGGGTCATCATCCATGGTGCAGCCCATGTCTAGCTAAGGATCCACACGCCTACAGCTATTGTTAGCTAGGATATGGTCTTATTGTATTGTATCTCTTTTATGATTTGTTTCTATCTCCTGTGATTGTGTATGATTTGTTTCTATCTTGTATAGTCTATCTCGTTAGGAATCTGTTGTATCTATGGCTATATATTGTACTCTCAATATGAATGAAAATCAAGCTATTCTCTATACCTCTTCTCCTTTTCTCTATATAGTATCAGAGCCATAGTTGCTCAACAAGCTTCGATCCATCAATGGAATCACCAAATCAATCCTCCACGACAACCCCTTCTCCTCCTCGCACCATCGCCACCACGACATTGCTACCCCTACCACCCTCTACTATTCCCTCTCCACCAATTGTCATCAATTCTCAATCCCAACTGCCACTCAATAAGTGTGACGGTTGTTGAGAGCCTGATGATGGCTATAGCCAGCGTAGTACCGAACTTTCTAATGGGTACAATACCATGTAGCCCATCTCTGCTTTCCTTGCTTTTTTGGCCTAATAATGGATTTTCGTGTCTTATAATTCACACGGATTCTTGCACAGGGGATATTTATGCTAGTTTCTGGCTACTTCCGCCTTCCCAATGACATCCCAAAGCCGTTCAGCGTTCCAATGTCTTACATTAGTTTTCATACGGGCTCTGCCGGTATCCATTTATTTCCTAGTTTGCACCTCTGACTTAGGAGTTCTATATTTTGATCTCATATATATATATATATATATATATATATATATGTGTGTGTGTATGTACATCTCAGGGGCAATACCAAAATGATCTTAAAGGTTTGATGTTCGATAACCAAACTCCAGATCTTCCCAAAATTTCTGGCGAATACATATTAGAGTATGTTTTCCAGATTGATGTTAAGGTCCAAATGGATCGACCTCGGTGTCATCCTCTGCATGATCATCATCTACCGTGTAATATTTTTTTGTCATGATCAAAGTAAATGAGGACGTTACTCCTTGGATTCGTGGTTACCTAGCAAGGAGAAGGATAAAGCAAAAAAGGCAAACCGAATACCACTGTCACACCCTTTCGCTCTTACTCAATCCCCTTCCCTAAGGAGCTATGTTGCATCGAGTGCAGTCGCTAGCGAGGAGGTAGAAGAGAGATGCAAAACACATGTAATTGTCAATGTTGCACTAGATCGAGCTACTTGTGCTAACAAGAGATACGAAACACACGTTATTACTTTTTGGGGTGATTCAATATAAAATATAACATCAATTTACCTGTCACTTTTCCCCCTCCTTTTTATTAGTCAACTTGATGTCTCTGATGCTAGCTCTTAGTTGTTTGGGATATAAAATACAAATATTATCATTGTTGTTATGAATATAATAGAGAAAGCATGCACCTCGAGAGAAAGGAAAAATAATATTTTAATAATGTGAATGACTATTATGTCCCTGATGAAATTATGTAATTACGATTGTGCCATTCGAAGTTTTCCTATAAATAGGGCTTCAGTTATTAATGAAATTCATTCCTGTGAATTCCTTATAATTCATTCTCTCTAAATTCTCTCTATTATTTCTATACTTTTATAACACGTTATCAGCACGAGTTTCTAACCAACTGAGTAATATGAAGGGAGTATGCTCTACAGTTGCATCTTATAGATGATCTTCTGTATCAGAAACTGGATTATTACCAATGAATTAATTCTTCCTAATATCTCTGAATTCTATATTATAATCAATCCTATACAATTATACATCAATTCTCTTTCTTCGTCTTCTGCAAATAATCTGAACACGGCAGCAGTATCGATGAATTCAAAGGCCCCAATTTGAGTCAAACATGGATGTAGACAAGCTGAGAACTGCAGTGGATATTGAGGATGTGAGGACGGAGGTATATATATATAATATTATTTTATAATATAATAATATATTAAACTATAACATTCGTTTTCTCGAGATATAAGGAGCATACATTATCAAAATCAAATTTTATCGACTCCATTATACTCGATTTAACGAGATCTTCGATTTGACATCAATATTGATAAGGTAAACTTTCAAAAATTTACAAATCAGTACCCCAACTTTTGAAAAAGTTACAAAAGGGTCCTTAGACTTGTGAATATTTACGTATTAATGCTTATAATGTCAAAACTTTATAAAGAGATATGTGCAGCGCCACGCACTTGCCGAGCACCGCCAGCAACTGGTAGCGGTTGGCAGCGGTCGAGTATGTATTAATGTTTTATAAAGAAATATATGTAGCGCCACGCTTTTTGCCAGTGACACGCCAGAATCGGTAGCGGTTGGCGTGCGATATTTCGATTCTGACTATTTACTTTGACAATAATTATATTTTGAAGAAATAGTTAGAACAAATTTGATTCTATAGATATTTAAATCTCGCACTTTATTTATTGCAATTTAAATACTGCAATACCTCCTACCTGATGATGGGTTCAACCATCACTAAACGGAAGATTTTATATATTTATGCACTTTATATGCTAAGTGAAGAGTAATACCTTCTACTAAGCAGACTCTACTCTTGAAGAAGTAGTTAAATGTTATGCAATTTAATTCTTGCGATTTAAATTCCGTAAATTTATATTTATTGCAATAATTCCCATAAGGTAGGTTCGACCACCTATTGGAGGAAATTTAATTTCTGCAATTTAAATTTACGCACTTTAAATTCCGCATATATTTCCAATGTGTTGAGTTATATCACACGATTGGTATGAATATTTTCAATGTGGTGGGATATACCACACGTTTAGAATACTTATTACAAATGTGGTTGGATTAAACCCCACAATTGGATAACTGATTTATATATGTTCGATATGAATATTCTATTGATATTAAAGAAGGGATTTGAGCAAGTGATGCCAGAATTTACCGTTGTATGTATTGATGAAATGAAATTGCTCAAAGAATCCCATTGTAATAAAAAGAGAAAGAAAATATAGTGGTGAAAAATCTCATTATGAGATTAGTATATTGTAATATGATGAGAAATGCTCTTAAAGAAGCATTTAATAAAGGAATGTTCACTTTCCACGTCTATTGAATATTGATGGAGAAAATTGAGTAAGTGGTATCTGAAGTTACCATTGGATAAATAAAATGCTCAATAAATCCCATGTTGATATATCAAAGAAAATATATCGCATGGAGAGATTATATGAAGTAATCTCATCGATGATATGAGATTGTATTAATATGAGAATAAAATGCTCTTGAAGAAGCATAATCACTAGATTTCTGTATTTGAATAAAGCCAATATGATATTATTATTATTACTCCAGAAGAAGTACAAAACAGCCGAAGTGGAACATATTGAGAATATCAAAGATGGCAATAGACGCTCGAAAATATAAAAATGCGAAAAGAAAATACATATTGAACCCATAAATAAAGGGTGCGTTTCGAGAGTATAAATACTCCGTAATTCTGCCACCCTCAACATCAGGGTTTATAATGAGATATTTAAAGGATCCGAATTTCTTTTTCGCTTGACACGATGGTCCGTGACCGACGGACTGGGCTTTCACAGATTCTTGAACATATGCATGAAATTTGATAAGTAGTTCATCAGCGAGTACTAGCGAGAAATAAGTATTTTTCTCGCTAAATGAGAGATAAACTTATTATCTACACTCGATCTAGAACGCTAGTAAGCCATCAAAGAAATTGTTAATATTCAACAAACCTATTGGTTTGACATGAAAGTTCCACTGTGCCAGCGAGGCTATATTGAATATTTCCTCCGGTGTGTTGTAGCGCTGGAAGGACAATGAAAGCATCACTATTATTCATCATATACATCATGCGCTTGTGGATGGATTGCGCTTTGTAGCACCAACCTGCTGGACCCATGGTAGAAGCGGCTCCAATTCGAGTATTAGATCCAACTAAATGGAAAGGTATTACACTCGAAACTCTTATTCCCCATGATGATGCACGGCCATTATAAGTCTAGCTAAAAGTTTGTTGTTGGTTCCTCCATATAGTATATTGATTTCTTGTCTCCCTAACTCTTTTACGAGTCGGTTTGCCATATCCACGTATTGGATATGACCTACCAATTTAGATCCACCAAGAATACATACGGTTTTAATCTGCGAGGTAAAAGGTGACTTGTATGAGATGATTCTAAAATCTCCATATCCATCTCTACTCCTATCTCTCTTTGCACTATACTTTTAATGTATGAATATGAGAGATATATGAATCCCTCTATTTAAAGAAAAATTTTCAAACCAATAATTGATTGTACTATTTACTTTTTGACAAATATGAAAGAGAAAAAGACAGAAAAATTTTAGTGAAATGACATATACCTATTGGTGATTGAAAAATAATATATATATACATATATATATCTTAAAAAAATTGAAAAACAATATTTACAATTACAAGAAAAACATTGATTTTCGTTATTACACCGAACTTCCTTACATTAATATGAGAAAATTATTATACTAAATTTTTCTACTAAATTTACAAACAGGATCTTCTAAAGTAAGTTTTTCAAAACTATAACGTGATTGTTCATCTTTGAATTTGGCCCATAAAGCCATCAGCTCACCTTGTACGTGTCCACTAGGATGTGTCTCAAGAGCCTGTTGAATATCATCCAAAGGCTCCTTACTCAATCCATCCTTAATGAATGCTATCTTATCTTCTCGGTTACTAGACACGTACCCCACAGATTTACATCGAGTGTCACATGTCCACCGAGCACATTTGTAGCACCCTCCTAATCTTTTTGCTCTCCGTTTCTTTGAAAAACTACTTTTACCCATACCAGACATGTATTTAGAAGGAATCGAAACCTCACCAGATAATCGAACCTTTGCTTCAATTAAACATCGAACATCTCCTGGGATGCCCTTATTCATTAGCATCCTCAACCTTTCAAGCCTACTTCGATAAATCCTTTTTAAGATTTTGATCGGTAGTGATGGATAGTATTTTCGAAGATTTGAGAGCAAATTATCCATTATTATATATGGACCATTATTATGGTGAATACTGTAAGTGCCCGGATAATTTATAAACGCGTATGAGGTAAGGCTCCGCGTTGGAACAGTATTGAAACATGAAGCGTATGTGCTAAGATTCCACGCTTGAACAGTGATGTGTAATAATGCTACCGAAACATAATGGAATATGTCGGTGAGCTATACATATGATGAAAGTAATAAATCGTGTTGAGCACTATACAGATACTAGTGAAATCGATATAAGAATTTACTGAACTAAAAGTTCAATAATACTCGTTTAACCGAATGACCATCACGGTTTAAATAATTATTGAAATCAATATTTCAAGTGAAGAATTAAAAGAATTCTTCAATGATTGTTCTCGATAAATGATGAAATCATTACTAGCCAATATTGGAAATAAATTCCAAATATATCTGGAATAAAGGATGAGAAATATGGGCCCACTCATCCTCCATGTGGACTACTAGATATTATGATATGGATCCACTAGATAGTCACATGTGTATATGATTCGTAATTTGAAATTTACGAAATATTTGCTCACGGTATGAGCATGATTTCCAGATTTAATGATAAAGCTAGTAAATGTATATCCCAATACTTGAATAAATCCTGAAGGATTGAGTATGCGCATACAAGTGGGATATTATGTGGCAAATTATTTAAAGTCCTCCAATAAATTGCCAATATCGAGAATAGAATGCAAACTATATAAATTCTCATATTAAGGTTGAATGATGAGAACATATATGAGTTTTAGTGTTCTAAATTTTCTTAGCATGAGGAGTATTAAAAATTTGAAAATGATATGTGAAATGCATCATACTATATCCTCACAATTAAAATATGAACTTGAAGTTCAAAGATGTATAAAAGATGCTATGAACAATCACATATATCGCTTAAGATGCTTTGATAAGTTAGACGCTTGAGCGTTGATATTATGAGATTTCCCAATCATATATATCGAAGCAAATTATTAAAGATGGTCTTAATAACGGAGGCATATACTCTTGAAGAGTATATAGACATAACTATATTGTGTAATCCTACAAGAGGATTGATAATGAGATATCTCGATAAGTTATGTCGATATGGGGAAAGAAATAAAATTGAAAGTGTCGACACACTATTATGAAAGATAGCGCTACATACTATCAATAATAGTGAGGATATTAAAATCCATCGAAAATGCCGATCTTTGAAATATATGCCCTTATGATTAAAGTGTTCATGCACGGTTTAATGAGAAATGAGAATGAAACTCTTGAAGAGGTTTCAAATGTATTATTGTATCGGTGCATGCAACGGCTCAAAATATCTACATTGATATTGTTGAGAAATTCATATCTTTACTCTTTTCCTTGATTGATGTTTTTGTCCCAAAGCGGGGTTTTTCTCAAACAAGGTTTTTAATGAGTCAATCTCAACTACTATGAAATCTCAGGAAGAGATTTAGGTATATATCTCGATATAGTGAGAAAATAGAGATCCAATTTGTTGATTGCATATATACACTAAATATAATATGATATTGTATAACATCTAAAATTTCATTCACGTGGAAATGAATGAAGAGTATGAACCAATGTATATGATCTTCATACAAATCTATGAAATATTTTGAAATCTTGCGGCATACTTGTATAAAATACGCTGCGTTGCACTCTTTTTCCTCGATCGGCGCTTTATCCCATTGGGTTTCTAGCAAGGTTTTTAATGAGGCAACATTAAAGGCGTATTCACATGAATAATGTACTCTTTTTCCTTCATTGCGATTTTTCCCTGGGTTTTTCCTAATAAGGTTTTAACGAGCGATATTCAGGGTATATTGAGTGACGACAAGAAATCGACATGATGTATCTATTGGATCGAGTTATAATAGAGGCAATACTTTAGATCCAAACAATGATGATATTAAAATCCTTTACCGTAAGTGAAGATATCCGTCGTCAAGATATGAAATCGAGATAGAGGAGTACTCTTTTTCCTTCAATCGAGTTTTTCCCATGGGTTTTTCTTGTGAGGATTTAACGAGCAAAGACGTGAATACTCTTATCTGCGATAGAAATCGGGAGCAATGTTTTGAGTAATAGATGACCATTCTAAATTCTTCAACAATCGGTTTGGAAGTTTTTATTCATTGGGTTTTTCTTCAAACAAATCAGGAAGGCGTTTGTCTTAATAGTCGTTCGAAGTGTTATGAATATAATAGAAAGCATGCACCTCGAGAGAAAGGAAAAATAATATTTTAATAATGTGAATATTTATTATGTCGCGATGAAATTATGTAATTACGATTGTCTTGAATTCAAGCTTTCACATAAATAGAGCTTATTAATGAAATTCATTCGTGAATTCCTTATAATTCATTCTCTCTAAATTCTCTCTATTATTTCTATACTTTTATAACAATTGTTTACTAGTATTTTTAATGTTAGGGAAAAAAAGCAAAGGAGGAAAAATTTAAAGGCCAAAAATTTGGGGGGGGGGGGGGGGGAGAGCAATTGTTAAATAATATGTAGGGAAAAATTTAGATATGTTATGAATTATTGATTTGGGACCATCTATTTGTTTGCTTCCTATGAATTATTGATGTGGGTCCCATGTGTTTTTGTTTGATTTTGATATATTTGCCTACAAATGTAGCTGTTCGCTTGTTCATTTCATGTACACAAAGAATACACCGAATAGAAGAAAAGTTTGAGCAACATTTCCCATTCTCTATTTTATAGTATTGATAATTATATTTACCTCTTCTTTTATAACACGTTATCAAAACGAGTCTTTAACCATATGCTCTGTATCAGAAATCGGATTAGACACTTCCCAATTAGTTAACTGCTTTTTGATAAACTTCAACACAACCATCAATTTCATTCTCTCAAATTTTTGAAGAAACTAAAAGGCTCTTAAAAATGGCAACTGAAAATCAAGATCCTATTCAAATAGCAGCAGATAAGTCCACGTTTTCTTGCACAAAGAAGCACAAAACACAGAGTGGAGACATGGTGGGCCTCCTATATATGATGCTGGCAATAAGCTCTTCGAAGAAGGCCGAACTAAAGAATGGCCAAAATGATCACTTGAAGACAAATGTAAATATATAATAGATAGATATATATATATATATATATATATATATATTACTTTATAATATAATAATATATTAAACTATAACAGTCGTTTTCCCGAGATATAAGGAGCATATATTATCAAAATCAAATTTTCTCAATTCCATTATACTCGATTTAACGAGAGTTTCGATTTGACACCAATATTGATAGGATAAAAGCTCAATTTAAAATACGTTATTATCAAACTTTCAAAATTTGCAAAACAGTACCTTAACTTTGAAAAATTACAAAATAGTTCAAAGTGGAAAGGAGATGATTTCCCAATCGTATAACATTGATAGAACATTTTTGACAATTTTACCTATACGGGCTGGAATGAACAATTTTATCCTTACGGACTATAAAAGGAAGAATCGACCTAATTTTGACTACGATGAGAAATGGATAAAGTATTCCCGAAGAAATTCTAAATCCATTGATTGTATAAAATGGCTTGAAGTCCATTGAGTTAAAAGATCAAAATATAAATGTCACTCCTGAAGAGTTAGATTACATAATGTACTTGTTCCAGAAGGATAAGTGTGCTATTGTAGAAGCAATGAGTATTTGTTCTAAAAGAATAAATCTGCTCCCATAGAAGCAGTTCAATATTTAATTCTCGCACTGTATTTATTATCATTTAAATACTGCAACACCTCCTACGTGATGATGGGTTCAACCATCACCAATTAGAAGGTTTTATATATTTCTGTAGTTTATATGCTAAGTGATGGGTAACACTTTCTACTAAGGAGATCCTACTCCTGAAGAAGTGGTTAACCATTATGCATTTTAATTCTCGCAATTTAAATTCCGTAAATTTGTATTTAGTGCGATAATTTCCATATAGTATGTTCGACTACCTATTGGAGAGAATTTAATTTCTGCAATTTAATTTTATGCACTTTAAAATTTGTGTATATTTCCAATGTGGTGGGTTATACCACACGATTGGTTATAACAAATCCCACTCTAGAAGAAGTAGTTGATCAAACATTCAAATCCTACTTTCGAAGAAGTAGACGATAGAAATAAAATTCATTCTCCACATATATTGAACATTACTGGAGAAAATTGAACAAGTGGTACTAGAAGCTACCATTGGATAAATAGATGAAAGTGAAAAGTTCAATAGATCCCATGTTGATAAGTCAAAGGAAATATATCGCATGGAGAGATCATATAAAGTAATCTCATTGATGAAATGAGATCGTATTGATATGAGAATAAAATCTCTTGAATAAGCATAATCACTGGATTTCTGTATTTGAATAAAGCCAACATGATATCATTATTATTGCTCCAGAAGAAATACAAAAAATAAAGTCGAAGTGGAACATGTTAATAATATCAAAAGTGGTAATAAACACTCGACGATATAGAAATGCGAAAAGAAAATACATATTAAACCCACAGAGGAGGGATGCTTTCGAACTGTAAAAGTCATTTTCAATGATTAGGTACTTGAGGAGTAAGAGAAATGCTTTCAATTTAGAATGTATCTTTCTGTGTGGATTGAGTATAGTAGCATTATATTTTATCATGATTCTTTGATTATCATAGGACGACAAGGCTGATGTTATCTTGAAGTACATGCCAGATGAAGCCCGGTTGTTGAAGGCATATGGGGAGTTGCCAGAGAGCACAAGGCTCAACGAGGGTATTGCTGGTGGACTTGACGAGGAGGATGATGGCGCTGGTGATGATTACATTGAGTTTGAAGATGAAGACATTGACAATCTAGGGACATTGTCGATATCAGAACTTGTGCAATGAGGTCTCTCTTGCCTTTGTAATCCATTTTGATGTTTAAAAGTTTGAATCCAGTAGCAGCGTGATATATATATATATATATATATATATATATATCTTATGCGGAATGTTTTATGTAATGTTATTGAGTCATTTGTTTGGGGTTTTATGTACGGTGACCATCTATGTTACTTGGACGCAATAATATGGTGTAGTTAACTGGTTAGTTTGCCTTGTTCATCGATCTCCGTATATGTTTAGTGCATGGTTTTGTGTTTCTAGCGTTGCAGAGCCTGGTGATAGAAATAAGATAGTGAGAACTCAGTTCCAATCATTCTATATTGAACTGTACAAAGAGAACTTGTTGACCATACTTTCATAAAAAGAGACCTGCAAAACATTGCATGCATCTCCAAATAACTTATCCAACACATTTTCATTAATCACTTCTATATCACCTGTTTATCTGACTCGCAAACTCGAGCAATGCGCTCATTTATAAACTACTTGTTACTTACTAGGGATGCTCTTACTGCAACTAGGCAATCGTGCTAGATGGTAAATAATGCTCTTCGAGCTGATCAGTCAATCACCTGCATTTCCAGTTATCTAGTGCTGCATGCTGTAACAAGATTTTCAAGACTATTATATTGAGTACATCATCACATGATTTTGTTAGCTGTGGTTCTCATGTGTGGATGGCCATCATTTAATTCATAGGAGTATGGGGCACTTGCACACAAGGAGCCTAATTAGCAAACATCGCATGATCAAAGTATTGTTTGTCTTGTTCAATAATGTTTAGCAGAAGATGAAAATCCTCGTGCCATCGCCATCAAAATTCAACCTCAAGAGAATAACTCATCCGAGCATACATTACACGGAGCTGCAAACATTGTTCAGTAAAACCAAATACTTCTGTCTATCTAATCAAGAAGCAATGTTGAGCATGTCAAAGGTCGAAGTTAGGTTTCGTCCACACCAGCAACAATTTCAAGTACTTCTGCAGCACATACCAAAAAGGACTATCTGCATTGCAAATATAGACCTCGTCACTGAAGTAGACAACTTCAATAATAAAGTAAATTTGATATGATCAACGAGAGTACTGATGAACAAGTTCTTGGCACATCACAAACACGCGCGCACACACACACAAGAGAGTTATAAAACGCCAGGAAATCTACCTTTAGCCCCTACACATAATGGTCATACATATTCACGGGAGGAATGAAATGATCAGTAGTCCAAGAACAACGCTACACACGAGATATCAGTATGGGAAAAAAATCAACATTTAGACAAATACAATATAGAGCTGGAAATCAACCACACTTCTAATGATATTCTAGTGAAGAAACTTCCCAGCTTCTAAGATTTGACACAGAGGAGCAGGAATGCTTTCTGCTCTAGTCCAAGCATGCAAAGTTCAATACATCTCCATGTCTCATTGTTTTTTCGAGAATCTCCGAAAGCTCTTTATTAGCTGCATATTCCTTATTCGGAGAGTCCGCTCTCATCTTGAAAGTCGATGAGGCTCTCTAATCATAATATTAGATTTAAGAGTGTATTTTGACTCTCAGCAACAATAGCAAACCTATGTGCAATATTTCTCTTGCAATTATTTTTTATTCCACAACTTTCTGCTCTCCTCTTTTACTTATTGAAGGAAAAAAAAAATCGAATTGGTGGGAAATTCTGTAAAATAAGGGTATGTTTGATTCGCCACAAAGTTGGAGTAAATTTTATTTACTCGATTTGCGTGTAGATTGTGTGGTTGAAAATTGGAGATAGTGTATTAAAAAATATAAAGGAATTATATGTGTGGTTAAAAAGAAGAGAGAGAAATTGTGTTGAAAATTTATTATGAATCAAACATACCCTAAAGATGCAAAAGAACACTCATAATTGCTTATGGGAAACAGCAAATTATTAGTGTGTTGTTGGACTTGTACAAAATGTCACTCTTTATTATTAAACTAAAATAGATAGCACCTTAAAGAATATCTAAAAGTAAGGAGGGATGCCTTTTCTCTATCCTTTATTTTGCTTGTCTCATGTGCTATGATGAGTAAAATGCAAATTTGGAGAAGAGCATCGCTAATGGAGCTATGGATTATACTAATACAGGGCCACATGTACAAAAGAGAGGAAGAGAGTGGAAACTTATAGAAAATTAAATAAAAAAACCCCAGCCTACCCTCCAATGAGAAATAATTATATTATCAAATGCACCCTTCTCATGTGGAGGGTGTGCTAGAGAAGCTCCACCATTTTCTTGCTGTATAAGCATTTTAGGATGAGAACACACTCTTTAGTGCAATCCACATACCAATTGGAAATGCTCTTAGCTTCTTCTTATATCGAGTAATTTATCCTTTATTTTTGAAAAGGTATAGAAAGTCATGGCATAATAAATGAAACCGTTAAAGTTATCATGCAGAGAGAGTGGGTTTGGGTTCTTATTTGCAAGAGGTTAAACCAGTCCATATTTAAATTTTAAACTTGGAGAGTTTGTTGGAATTCTTCAAAAGGAAATTTGCTCCCTAAATAAAGAGAACAAGGCTCACATTTACTCCTCTAAACAACTATAGTTATATCCCTAAAATTAATGTTTGATATGATAAGTTATATAAGGCTACTAACGCACTACGGCTGATTGGGATAGACTACTAAAGGTATATTGTGCATATGTATATAGTTGGCATGGTTTACACACACTGCAGAGATGAAAATAATGAACTTTGGCTTCAAATCACGGGGAAATTTGTTGCTCAATCATGTTTCAGCATTTCACTATGAAGAATAAATGCACAAAGTTAATACTAAATGAGCAAAGAAACGTCGAACAGAGACACTAACCTCTAATTATCTGAGTTTCTCTTTGCCAGCACTTTTCCTAGCAGCCTCATTAATCTTCTCGATATAGCCTTCAATTGGTGGCGTCAATGTCGCCATAAACCTGTTCGCTGGAAAAGGTGTCAAATCTGGTACCAAAGCAGCTGCTTTCAAGTCCTCTGGCAATGCCTCAATTGCTTCCTTCTTCAACCTGAGGAGTGTAGACTCTGCTGCCTGTCGTGCTCTGTGCTTCCTCATCAGAATTCTGCTATACTCTTTTGCAAGCCTCCTTCCATCCTCAACAGTTAGCTCATACTTCGGGATTTTATCAGCATCGACAGCACCTAGAGTGATCAAATCCATGCCTGGGGTCCCAATTATAAATGGTGATTCAAAATCTTTTCC
The DNA here is from genome assembly GCA_018223645.1 of Jasminum sambac. NCBI lineage: Eukaryota > Viridiplantae > Streptophyta > Magnoliopsida > Lamiales > Oleaceae > Jasminum > Jasminum sambac. The sequence continues at coordinate 39,822,145 of CP073643.1, forward strand.
TTTCTTCTTCAGTTTCTGAATCTCCTTCTCCCGGGATTTGCTTATGAGTCCCATCTTCTCTCTCTCAGCTTCTCTCGCCTTTTCTTTAGGCTTCAAGAATCTCACTGGTGAAGTTGCACTCAGGCAATTATCGACCATTTCATCGAATTCACTTCTCCTTCTAGGACCTTCTGTTTGAGAAGGTGCTGCTGAGCCCTTTTTTGTAGTGACCCTTGATTTCTTCAATGGCTGGCCAGCTTTAAGTTTTCCCTTCCCCTTTGCCGTGCCACTGACAGAGCATCTTTGTATATATTGATGGGTTAACGACTCCAAGGATGATTGCAAGGGCTTCAATTTGTTGATTTCAGTAATTCGCATCATCTTTTACCAAATACCCAATCCAGAAAACCCTATTCTCTCTCTTCTACACAAAATAGTGCAATATGTTGGTACAATACAAAAAGATAGAACTTGAATCCACACCTAATAAGTTCAAAATAAGTGGAATTTATTTCTTATTAGTTAGATAGGGTTGGCAATGGGTCGGGTTCGGTTCCGGTCGGTCGTACCCGAACCCGAACCCGAACCGTGATACCAAACCCAAACCCATAACCGAACCGAATCATGGGTTATTCGGTTCGGTTCAATTCGGGTATCCGTTCGGGTCGACTTTTGTACCCGAACGGGTACCCGTTTACCCGTTTTGCCTTTCTTTTTTTTTTTTTTTTTTCAGCCAGCATACTCTGCTTCTTTGTTTGCTTCCACAAAATCACAATGGATGCTAAAACTAAAACCAAAAGGTTCACAACCAAAATCACAATGGATACATTTATTAATCACTCCTTGTCGATAAACATTCACAATCACAAATACTACAAATCACCATGTAAACTAATAAACTATAAAATTGGATCCTAAAACCAAAATCAAAATATTAATAAGTTCACTCCTCGATAGTGAATTCAATCAAATTAATTGAAGATAAAATTAAGATTTTTTAGCTGAAAGTTTGAAGTTTGACTCACAAACACAAGATGGTTCTCGGATGCTCCAGTTCGGTTGCAACGTTGTTAGTCTTCTCTGGACTCCGGCAGTCAAGCGGTGGCAGTGGCGTCGGCTGTCGATAGGCGGCGGCTATTGACAGGATTTAGGGCAGAGACCGACACGCAGGTAATGTTTTGGACGGTGGACGCAGACTCGCAGAGTGTGTGAGCGTGAGAGTGGAGCATTGTCGAGTGTCTCGAGTGTGAGAGTATCGCCTGTATCGGCTTTATGGAATTAGGGCTAAGAGAATTAGAGAATTAGAGAAATGAGGATTGAGTCATTTGAGTGTCAGAGTGTGTAATGTTTTGGGCTTAGTGCCTTAGCGAGTTAGCATGAGATGGGAATCGAGAGATAGAGTTTGGCCAATGGGCTTGTTGGGCTTTTGGAGTGATTTTTAAATTTTAACACACTAAATCACTACTAGTCACTAACAGGCAGATTGGCTAATTGGACATTGGTGAAAATTTTAATTTTGATTTTTGAACTGAAAATTAATTTTAAAATTTTGTAGGAAAAAAAATTATCGGGTATTCGGTTCGGGTTCGGGTACGACGCTACTATCCATATCCGAACCATATCCGTCTCGGGTTTTACTATCAAAAACCATATCCGACCCGCCGATCCATCGGTTCGATTTTTTTCGACCCGTTCGGTTCGGGTAACCACGGTTTTCGGGTTTTTCGTGTTATTTTGCCATCCCTATAGTTAGAAAACAACAAATTTATTCCTTATATGTCGACAAAAAAAGTAGAATTTTGAACCCAAATCTGTTAGACAAGAACAAATTTATTTCATAAGTAGAACAAGAAGTGTAAGTATGCACAGAGGCGGGGTCTTTGGCTGGACATTTCATTGATTACAACCAACAGGAAGAAATATTTTGTTCGAAAATCAAATCGCTGTTGCTAAATAAATTTCAGTAATAAGAAGTATAATACTAATTCCTTTCAAAAAAAAAAAAGAGTATGATACTAGTTACTATCTACCTTCAAATTTTCCGATGAAAAAAAATTTCGAGTAGAAGTCACTGCAACAATTCATAGATATGTGTTGATGCCGAGTGATGACTACGCCTCCTCCACAAACATAGACGATGGAAGCTCAGTTTTAAACCACCGCGACGGCCTAATGCGGAGTTGCGAAACACCGCTCCAATTCACACTGGAAATGATTGTTCCCAATTGTAGCCCAATAACGCTTAAAGAAGGCCTGGGTCGTAGTTGGTTGGGCCGGACTTTTGAGAAGGTGGACCTTTATTGGGATTGTAAGGCGTCTTCATGATGGGTCTTTTAACCTTAACCAATTTCCATTGGGGAATCGTCTTGTGATGCAGGGAATGTTCTACTCACATTTTCATCAAATTAAATTTGCATTTTGTCAATCATTATTCATACATTCATTTAACAAAATTTTTTATATTTTAATATTTTTCTCTAATTTTCAATCACACAGCTTTCACTAAATTTTATTCAGACAAAACAAATTCTTAATATATTGCTTTTTTATGGTATGTGATCAAAGAATTTCATTTTTAATGTAATTGAAAATGAAAAAAATCGACTTATAATCAAGTTAGCAAAATATAAAAATTTTAAAAAGTAATATTGGAGGACGAGAAGAACAAGGAAACATGAGAAGATTTGATCATTACATCTATACCAAATTTCTGTTGTACGACATTTTCTACAATGCCAAATAACAAGTTAGTCGCCTTCACTTGTTTCCAACACCGATATATGTTTTGTAATTGTAAAGCTGACTACTTCATAATGTGACATGATTTCATCATTGTAACTTATTTTTCTAACTGTATTTTTCGGCTTCAAAAAGTTTCAAATATGGTTTGCACTTACTACCCTTGTCTTATAGTCCTCCATTTAAGAAGTTTATTATTTATGCAGAACATGACACTGGATATACAGACTGAAAACAATATGTTGCTCACATTAATCATCCAAAGAAGGCAATCGTTAATTATAAATGGAAACTTTATGTTGCTAACACTTCAAATATTGCTATTGGAGATATAGGAGAAGAAGATTTGACAATTTTTTGTATTATCAAAACTTGTAGGACCTTGAAAAATTAGAATGCTCGATTCAATTTGTAGATTTTCCTTTATAATGATATTTCACACATTCTAATGTGTGTGTTGGCAAGCAAAATAGCACCGAGAGGATTGCATGATGATTTATATTAAGAACTTAGTATTGCACATTTGTTTTGTCTGAATTAAATTTAGTGAAAGCTGTGTGATTGAAAATTAGAGAAAAATATTAAAATATAAAAAATTTTGTTAAATGAATGTATGAATAATGATTGACAAAATGCAAATTTAATTTGATGAAAATGTGAGTAGAACATTCCCTGCATCACAAGACGATTCCCCAATGGAAATTGGTTAAGGTTAAAAGACCCATCATGAAGACGCCTTACAATCCCAATAAAGGTCCACCTTCTCAAAAGTCCGGCCCAACCAACTACGACCCAGGCCTTATTTAAGCGTTATTGGGCTACAATTGGGAACAATCATTTCCAGTGTGAATTGGAGCGGTGTTTTGCAACTCCAGATTAGGCCGTCGCGGTGGTTTAAAACTGAGCTTCCATCGTCTATGTTTGCGGAGGAGGCGTAGTCATCACTCGGCATCAACACATATCTATGAATTGTTGCAGTGACTTCTACTCGAAATTTTTTTTCATCGGAAAATTTGAAGGTAGATAGTAACTAGTATCATAGTCTTTTTTTTTTTTTTGAAAGGAATTAGTATCATACTTCTTATTACTGAAATTTATTTAGCAACAGGGATTTGATTTTCGAACAAAATATTTCTTCCTGTTGGTTGTAATCAATGAAATGTCCAGCCCAAGACCCCGCCTCTGTGCATACTTACACTTCTTGTTCTACTTATGAAATAAATTTGTTCTTGTCTAACAGATTTGGGTTCAAAATTCTACTTTTTTTTGTCGACATATAAGGAATAAATTTGTTGTTGTCTAACTAATAAGAAATAAATTTCACTTATCTTGAACTTATTGGGTGTGGGTTCAAGTTCTATCTTTTTGTATTGTACCAACATGTTGCACTATTTTGTGTAGAAGAGAGAGAATAGGGTTTTCTGGATTGGGTATTTGGTAAAAGATGATGCGAATTACTTAAATCAACAAAATTGAAGCCCTTGCAATCATCCTTGGAGTCGTTAACCCATCAATATATACAAAGATGCTCCACAAGGTGTACACGGAAAAGGGAAGGGAAAACTTAAAGGCGGCGACCATTGAAGAAATCAAGGGTCACTACAAAAAAGGGCTCAAGAAGACCTTCTAAAATAGAAGGTCCTAGAAGGAGAAGTGAATTGATGAAATGGTGGATAAATGCTGAGTGCAACTTCACCGGTGAGATTCTTGAAGCCTAAAGAAAAGGCGAGAGAAGCCGAGAGAGAGAAGATGGGACTCGAAGCAAATCCCGGAGCAGGAGATTCAGAATCAAGAAGAAAGGAAAAGATTTTGAATCACCATTTATAATTGGGACCCTGTGCATGGATTTGATCACTCTAGGTGCTATCGATGCTCGATAAAATCTCGAAGTATGAGCTAACTATTGAGGATGGAAAGAGGCTTGCAAAAGAGTATAAGCAGACTCGATGAGGAAGCACAGAGCACGACAGCAAAGCAGAGTCTACACTCCTCAGGTTGAAGAAGGAAGCAATTCAGGCATTGCCAGAGGACTTGAAAGCATCAGCCTTTGGTACCACATTTGACTCCTTTTCCAAATGAGGTTTATGGCGACATTGACGCCACCAATTGAAGGCTATATCGAGAAGATTAACGAGGTCGCTAGGAAAAGTCTTTGGCAAGAGAAACTCGTATAATTAGAGGTTAGTGTCTCTTTTTCGACGTTTCTTTGCTCATTTAGTATTAACTTTGTGCATTTATTCTTCATAGTGAAATGCTGAAACATGATTGAGCAACAAATTTCCCCGTGATCTGAAGCCAAAGTTCATTATTTTCATCTCTGTAGTGTGTGTAAACCATGCCAACTATATACTTATGCTCAATATACCTTTGGTAGTCTATCCCAATCAGCCGTAGTGCGTTAGTAGCCTTATATAACTTATCATATCAAACATTAATTTTAGGGATATAACTATAGTTGTTTAGAGTAGTAAATGTGAGCCTTGTTCTCTTTATTTAGGGAGCAAATTTCCTTTTGAAGAATTCCAACAAACTCTCCGAGTTTAAAATTTAAATATGGACTGGTTTAACCTCTTGCAAATAAGAACCCAAACCACTCTCTCTGCATGATAACTTTAACGGTTTCATTTATTATGCCACGACTTTCTATACCTTTTCAAAAATAAAGGATAAATTACTCGATATAAGAATAAGCTAAGAGCATTTCCAATTGGTATGTGGATTGCACTAAAGATTGTGTTCTCATCCTAAAATGCTTATACAGCGAGAAAATGGTGGAGCTTCTCTAGCACACCCTCCACATGAGAAGGGTGCATTTGATAATATAATTATTTCTCATTGAAGGGTAGGCTGGGGTTTTTTTATTTAATTTTCTGTAAGTTTCCACTCTCTACATCTCTTTTGTACATGTGGCCCTGTATTAGTATAATCCATAGCTCCATTAGCGATGCTCTTCTCCAGATTTGCATTTTACTCATCATAGCACATGTGACAAGCAAAATAAAGGATGGAGAAAAGGCATCCCTCCTTACTTTTAGATATTATTTAAGGTGCTATCTATTTTAGCTTAATAATAAAGAGTGACATTTTCTACAAGTCCAACAACACACTAATAATTTGCTGTTTCCCATAAGCAATTATGAGTGTTCTTTTGCATCTTTAGGGTATGTTTGATTCATAATAAATTTTCAACACAATTTATCTCTCTTCTTTTTAACCACACATATAATTACTTTATATTTTTAATACACTTGTCTCCAATTTTAAACCACACAATCTACACGCAAATCGAGTAAATAAAATTTACTCCTACTTTGTGGCGAATCAAACATATCCTTAGTTTACAGAATTTCCCACCAAATCGATTTTTTTCCTTCAATAAGTAAAAGAGGAGAGCAAAAATTTGTGGAATAAAAAATAATTGCAAGAGAAATATTGCACATAGGTTTGCTATTGTTGCTGAGAGTCAAAATACACTCTTGAATCTGATATTATGATTAGAGAGCCTGATTGACTTTCAAGATGAGAGGTGACTCTACTTAATAAGGAATATGCAAATTAATAAAGAGCTTTCCGAGATTCTCGAAAAAAAACAATGAGACATGGAGATGTGTTGAACTTTGCATGCTTGGACTAGAGCGTAAAGCATTCTGCCTCCGATGTGTCAAATCTTAGAAGTCGGGAAGTTTCTTCACTAGAATATCCTTAGAAGTGTGGTTGATTTCCAGCTCTATATTGTATTTGTTTAAAGATAGAACTTGAACCCACACCCAATAAGTTCAAAATAAGTGGAATTTATTTCTTATTAGTTAGACAACAACAAATTTATTCCTTATATGTCGACAAAAAAAAGTAGAATTTTGAACCCAAATCTGTTAGACAAGAACAAATTTATTTCATAAGTAGAACAAGAAGTGTAAGTATGCATAGAGGCGGGGTCTTAGGCTGGACATTTCATTGATTACAACCAATAGGAAGAAATATTTTGTTCGAAAATCAAATCCCTGTTGCTAAATAAATTTCAGTAATAAGAAGTATGATACTAATTCGTTTCAAAAAAAAAAAAAAAGAGTATTGATATGCGTGACTTTTATATGCTTTTAACCCCCGTTTTGTCCCCAATTTTAGATTGAATAGAGCTCGTCTGCATGCTTTTGTGTGAATTTTTGCTATTTCGAACGGGTATTGCTTTTCTTCTCTTTGTTTGTGGTGTGTAGGTATTTTAGGGGCTAAAAGTTGATGAACCACCGCCGATGAGGAGATCCAAGATACAAGAGCTTGGGACGAAGAAAATAGAGCGAAAAGTCGCATTTCAGACCAGCAGAAAAATGGGTGAAATCAGTCACCGCACGCCCTCAGGCGAAGTTCACACGGCCTGCAAGGGCACGTGCAGGTAATCGCGCACGCCGTGTGACGGGATTTTCTGCACTGCGCGTATTTTAGGGTTTCCTAGTCATTGGAGCCCATATAAAAGGCCCCCCAAGGCCAATATGTGACGGCCAGGCTTATTTTATGATAGTTTTACCTAGTTTTATGATTCTCTTCTCTTCCTACATCAAAAATATCAAGTTTTAGATTAGATTACAAGCTGCTCCTGGATTATTGTTCAAGTATTGAAGATTTCTACTTCTCCATCATCTCAAGCTACCTTGGATTGATCTTTACAATTGGTATTTCTTACTTTATTTGTTTAAATTCATCCAATTAGGTTTTTATTTATTTCTACATGAGTTATTGTGGATTCGTTTATTTAATTGCATCAACTACTACTATGGAAGAGTAATTCCCTTTTTGGGGATTAGGGTTCATCTACCCTAATTGCAATGAACACATGATTAGAATTGGTTGTTAGTGTGGTTAATTAATCTAGGGTTTCTATACTAGAATTCTTATTGATTGATGTCGGTATAGCGCTCATCCGGTTTCAATTCATCGTAATACAACGAGTCAAGCACCGAGAGGTTGATTTCTCCTTGTGGACCCCTAGCGTAGACATGACTAATCTTTGATCACGAGAGTGGCCTAGATAATCATGGAGACCTTCTAAGCTTTGGAAAAAGTTAGAAACCAATTTCTCAACTCTAAATTTATCTGTCACACCTACATTTATCTTTAGGGAAAAAAATGTTCATTGCCAATTAGAGTAGATGACACCCTAACCCTCGCTTTTAACATTAAAATTTATACCACTTCATTCGTTTACATTATTTAATTGTTTCGATATTTTAGTTAAGAGTAGTTTTATTCATTCCACCATCAAAAACTCCATCGATTCAGCTAATTAATCGGTGAAAGAGGAATAGACAACTTTAACCTCCTGTGAGACGACCCGTGAGTACAACGACACCGTATACTTGCGGATTTACACTATATCAAGTTTTTGGCGCCGTTGCCGGGGAGGCGACGGTTGATATTTTTATCTTTTGCCATCCATTAGACTAAATCATTTTTAAAAAAAAAAAAACACAAAAACCAAAAAATTTTTATTTCATTTCATTTATTCACGTTTTAGTTTGTTCTCATTGCTGTTGAACGTCGATTTTTATTATTGTTGAGCAGACTAACGTTTGTTTCCGAATAGCCATATTTGTGCATGCACAGGAGGTCCCAGCCTCACGACTTAGTACCGCTGGATCAAGATCTTGACATCACCTTGCGTGAGCTAAGAAGGCAAATTCGGGAAAGACGAGCTCACTTCACAATGGCCGACAACAACAATGATGCTGCCAAGCCTCTTAAGGATTATGCCTCTCCCAACGCGCTAGGGTTACAATCTAGCATAGCTCGACCCGATGTCGCTGCCAATAACTTTGAGCTTAAACCATCCCTTCTTTCCATGGTCCAACAAAACCAATTCGGTGGACTTCCAACCGAGGACCCCAACCTCCATATTCAGGTATTTCTCGAATACTGTGATACTCTAAAGATTAATGGGGCCACCACCGATGCAATCCGCCTTCGACTCTTCCCATTTTCATTGAGAGACAAAGCAAGAGCTTGGCTCCATTCACTTGGCGCCGGCTCTATCACTACTTGGGCTCAACTTTCACAAGCCTTTTTATCCAAATATTTCCCACCTTCTAAAACAGCCCAACTTAGACACCAAATTACAACCTTTGCTCAAAGGGAGGGGGAGTCCTTATATGAAGCCTGGGAAAGGTTCAAGGAGCTGCTCCGCCTTTGCCCACACCACGGATTAGAGAAGTGGTTGATCGTACATACCTTCTACAATGGGCTGACCTACAGCTCTAGAAATTCCATAGATGCAGCTGCAGGAGGGGCTTTGATGAATAAAGGCCTTGATGAGGCCTACGAGCTTATCGAGAACATGGCTCTCAACCACTACCAGTGGGCCAACGAGCGAAACACACCCAAGAAGGGAGGTAAGTACGACGTTGAGGTATTATCTCTTTTAGCTAATAAAGTTGATGTATTAGCACAAAAATTCGATCAATTGCATACCTCCTCTTCTCATGTTACTCCTACTCCTTCCATGTTTTGTGAGCTTTGTGGTGTGCAGGGCCATCTAACCAATGAATGTCAGCTAGCTTCGCCTATCACTCCAAATGCATCGATGGAACAAGTTAATGCATTCCAAGGAATACATCCTCGACCCCAAGGTAACCCCTACTCCAATACTTACAATCCGGGATGGAGGAATCACCCAAACTTCTCTTGGAAGAACCCTGGTGCTCCTCCACAATCCTACAATCCTCAGGTTTCAAATTTAGACCTAACCAACCACTACCACCACCGCAGAAGTCCAACTTGGAGAGTTTGATGGAAAATTTTATTGCCACACAGTCTAAGACAAATGAGACCGCCCATAACTCCATCCAACAGCTTGAACACAAAAATTGACTCCTAGCCACCCATAACAAAATGCTAGAAAATCGGTTGGCCCAACTAGCTAGCTCAACCACTAGGAATCCCTGCATTTTTACCAAGTCAACCTCTAAACCCTAGAGACCAATGCAACGCTATCACATTAAGGAGTGGAAGAGAGTTAGATGAGCCTAAGAGGAGTAATGAGAAGGTAAAGAATAAAGTAAATGAGGGGGAGAGTGAATCAAGGACCCCGACACAGAATTGAAGGTGTGAAGGAAAAGCATGAGGGAGAGCCTAGTGAGAGTAAGGAAGAAAAAGGAAAAGGCTTGAACGACAACATCACTCCCACCACCTACAAGCCGAGACTACCCTATCCACAAAGATTTGCTAAGACCAAGCTAGATCAGCAATTTGGTAAGTTCCTTGAAATCTTGAAAAAACTCCATGTCAATATCCATTTTTCTGATCTAATGACGCAAATGCCGTCTTATGCAAAATTTTTAAAAGACATTACGACTAAGAAACGGAATCTTGATGAGGTGGAGACCCGTTGTTCTCACGGAAGAGTGCAAGGTTTCATTCAAAATAAGTCTCCTCCCAAACTCACAGACTCGGAAGTTTTTCAATTCCTGCACCATAGGCCAAATGACAATTGAAAAAGCCTTGTGTGACTTAGGTGCCAGTGTTAGCGTTATGCCCCTCTCTATCAGCCAAAAGCTCAACATGGGGGAATTGAAAAACACCCATATGACACTCCAAATGGCTGACCGTTCACTTAAGTACCCTGTAGGAATTCTCGAGGACGTGCCTGTTAGAGTAGGGAAATTCTTCATCCTGTGGACTTCGTAGTCTTAGAAATGGATGAAGATTCTCAAATACCCATCATACTCGGGAGACCATTCTTAGCTACCGCAGGGGCGATCATAGATGTTAAGAACGGTAAACTAAGTCTAAGTGTAGGGGAGGATAAGGTCGAGTTTATGCTAACCAATGTTTTAAAAAATCCTATGCTCGAAAATTCTTGTTTCTTGATTGATGCAGTAGAAGGTATATCCAGGAACATTTCCCAGTGGACCTCACTTACGCCAGGCTTTGAGGAAGTAGACGAAGAGAACCCTTCGCAGTACTCTCAGGGGACAGTTTGACTGGTAAGGCCAATGATTCGACTCTTGGCCATGAGGTACAAAAGCTTGACTTGAAACCCCTACCCCCTTCCTTGAAATATGCATTTCTAGACGAAGGTGGGTTATGTCCTGTAATTGTCAATGCTATGCTTGATGATGAGCAACTCTCTAAGTTGCTCCATATTTTGAAAAAGCACAAAAAAGCTATTGGATACAGCATTGATGATCTCCAGGGCATAAGTCCTGATTTTTGTATGCATCGCATCTTTTTAGAGGATGAACATAAGCCTTCAATTGAGAATCAACGTCGTTTGAATCCCAATATGAAGGAAGTAGTACGAAAGGAGGTTATGAAACTACTTGATGCGGGGATTATCTATCCTATCTCCGATAGTAAATGGGTGAGCCCGGTACAAGTAGTTCCAAAAAAGGGCGGAACAACTGTTGCCGTCAACTCTAACAAGGAGTTGATTCCGACCCGGGTGGTGACCGGGTGGCGTATGTGTATCGATTATCGTAAACTCAATAACGCCACCCGCAAAGATCACTTCCGCTACCTTTCATTGACTGCATGTTAGAGATTGGCCAATCACTCATATTTTTGCTATTTGGATGGATATTCTGGATTCTTCCAAATTCCCATCCATCCTGAGGATCAAGAAAAAACAACATTCACATGTCCATATGGCACCTTTGCGTACCGCAGGATGCCATTTGGACTGTGCAATGCCCCGGCCACATTTCAGAGATGTATGATGGCCATCTTTTCTGAGTTTATTGAAAATATCATGGAAGTTTTTATGGACGACTTCAGTGTCTATGGACCTTCATTTAATGAATGTTTGGCCAACCTCTCTAAAGTCCTCACACGATGTGAAAAGGTCAATCTTGTACTTAATTGGGAAAAGTGCAACTTTATGGTACAGGAGGGGGTGGTTTTGGGTCATATTGTATCTTCTGAGGGAATTAAAGTTGACAAAGCAAAGGTGGAAGTCATAGAACGACTACCACCCCCAACAAATGTAAAGGGTGTTAGAAGCTTCCTCGGTCATGCGGGGTTCTATCGCCGTTTTATCAAGGATTTTTCCAAAATCGCTAGACCTCTCACCCAACTACTTGTCAAGGATTCCCCTTTTGTGTTTACTGATGATTGTCATGTAGCATTTTGCAGGCTCAAGAAAGCATTGACCTCCGCTCCGGTTCTCCAATCACCAGATTGGGAGCTCCCATTTGAAGTAATGTGCGATGCCAGTGACTTCGCCGTGGGTGCTGTCCTTTGCCAGAAGAAAAATAAAATTCTCCATGTCATCTACTATGCAAGTAAGACTCTTGATGAAGCTCAACTTAATTACGCTACTACGGAAAAGGAGCTACTAGCGGTGGTATATGCGCTAGAGAAGTTCCGGTCCTACTTGATTGGGTCAAGGGTTATCGTACACACAGATCATGCTGCTTTGAAATACCTATTGGCAAAAAAGGATGCAAAGCCAAGACTCATCCGTTGGATCCTTCTTCTTCAAGAATTTGATATGGAGATAAAGGACAAAAAGGGTGCAGAAAATCTGGTGGCGGACCATTTGTCTAGGATCAAGACTGAGTCTCGAGGAGTGAAAGATTGGGATCCCCCGATAGATGACTCATTCCCATATAAGAAATTGTTCAGTGTGATTAGGAAGGAGCCGTGGTTCGCCGATCTCGCTAACTATCATGCCGGTGGGGTAATGCCCCCAGATCTTGACTATCAACGAAGGCGAAAATTCATCCATGACACCAAAAGTTATTTTTGGGATGAACCTTTTCTTTTCAAAAGGTGTTCCGATGGAAACTTCCGCAGGTGTATTCCGGAAGAAGAGGTGGAAAGTATTTTAATTCATTGCCACTCTCTCCCTTGTGGTGGGCACGCGGGGACAACGAAAACAGCAGCGAAAGTCCTCCAATGTGGATTCTATTGGCCCACACTCTTTAAGGACACAAGGAAGTTTGTAACTTCTTGCGATTCATGCCAAAGAAGTGGTAACATATCTCGAAGACATGAGATGCCTCTCACCAATATCTTGGAGATCGAAATTTTCGACTGCTGGGGCATAGACTTTATGGGGCCGCTTCCATCCTCAAATGGCAACCGCTATATCCTTGTCGCGGTGGACTATGTGTCTAAGTGGGTGGAAGCTGTGGCTTCACCAACCAATGACTCTAGAGTAGTTCTCAAACTCTTTCAAGAAGATCATTTTCCCAAGATTTGGAGTACCAAGAGTAGTGATAAGTGATGGCGGATCTCATTTCTCCAACCGGAGTTTGGATGCCCTTTTGAGGAAGTATGGAGTTACACACAAGCAAGGTTTATCCTATCACCCCCAAACCAGCGGTCAGGTGGAAGTTTCGAATAGAGAGATCAAGGCAATTTTAGAGAAGGCCGTCTCCAAATCCCGGAAAGATTGGGCCCTTAAGCTAGATGACACGCTCTGGGCATATCGAGCGGCATTCAAAACTCCAATAGGCACCACCCGTATAGGCTTATCTATGGAAAAGCTTTGCCACCCACCTGCAGAGAACTTCGAACATAAAGCCTTTTGGGGCGTCAAGCAGATTAACATGGATTATGATGCTGCAGGAGAGAAACGACTCTTACAACTACATGAGCTAGAAGAGCTTAGACTAGAAGCCTATGAGAGTGCCCGGCTATATAAGGAACGCACCAAGCGGTGGCATGACAAGCGCATTCTCCACCGAGAGTTTCGTGAAGGCGATTTGGTGCTCCTCTTCAATTCAAGCTTGAAACTCTTCCCGGGAAAATTGAAATCTAGGTGGTCCGGTCCATTCCAAGTAGTTAAGGTCTTTCCCTACGGGGCTGTGGAAGTCCGTAGAGAAACGGGAGGTACTTTCAAGGTAAATGGCCAAAGGCTCAAGCTCTACTTGGGCGGAGAACATACAGGTACGTCTGAGACTGTTCTTTTATGCGATGTCCCCTCGGGGAGTGAGTTCTAATCGTCAGACGTACTACCGTCGTGCAGGACGTTAAACCAGCGCTCTTCGGGAGGCAACCCGTGTTTTTATATTTATTTTTCGTAGTTTTCTTTCCCTCTTTTCTTTTCAGCTTTATTTTATTATCTTCGATGATAAATGTCACTTGATCGAGATTGAAGGGTATTTTGCAGGTAGTTGGAGCGTGAACAATCCACTCACAGGCACGGGGCATGCCGAAAAAAGAAAAAAAAAAAAAAAAAAACAATTTGCATGACCCCCTGTGCCACGTTTCACAGGCCGTGCGGATGGACATGACGGCCCATGTGACATTGCACCGCCCACGCAAGCAAAAGTGCCACAAGAATGACAAGTGACCAGACCACCGCACCACCCCCTGTGTCACATTGCACGGGGCATGCCTCAAAAAAAAAAAAAAAAAAACAAAAAAAATTTACAATAAAACTTGGAAACCCTTTCTCTTTCTGTCCATCTCTTACCCGCTTTCTCTCTCTACTCCACTGATCTCTCTCTCGCGTACACACCTCCCGCCGCCGCACACCCGCTGGTCGCCGGCCACCACCTCGCGACGCCGCCGACCACCACCTCGCGACGCCGCCGACCACCACCTCGCGACGCCGCCGCCCATCCACCACCACACAGCTGCCCCGCCTCGTCCCTCACCTTCCCCCTCTCTTTCTTTCTCGTGCTTTCCTTTTCTTTTTTATAAAAAAAAAAACCAACACACAAACAACACAACCAAAATCCACAAAAAACTACGAACATGGCTTTTCTTGCTTTCTTTTACTTTAATTTCTACATTGTTCTTATTATTGCTTACTAATCTCTTCTTCCTCGTTGGTTCTTTGCACAGGCGATCCCACCATAACAATACAGATCGCCCTCTAAGAAGCGGGCTCGAAAACCGCGTGCTACACCAGGTAACCCCAAACCCATGGCTTTTCACGATGACGATTTTCCTGAGATGACATTTCGGAATGCTGATCAATACAGTAGATTTCGCCACTTAAAAGCACGTGCCATTAAGCCCACTAGGTTTATAGATGCTGGGGCAATAGCTGCATTGGGTATTCATGATGATTTGATGTGCTTGTTTGATCGGGTAGGATGGAAACCACTGATGACAACAGCTCATTTCACCTACAAGGGTCTCACCCTTGAGTTCCTTAGCTCTTTCGACCAGAACACTATTAAGGTTCCACAGGGCAAAGAGACCGGGGTGTCATTTAGATTGTTTAACAAAGAATTTTCTTTTACCTTAGATCAATTCGGTGTGTTCTTTGGCTTGCCCCCCGGCGGCCGGTTAGACGTGCCCCGTCACGACCCTACATATAATGCTGGTCTTTTATGGAGGTCTCTCACTGGACTTCCCGAGTTTAAACCCCAATCCGCTAAGGGTTCTAAGATCCACAACCCTTGCCTTCGATACCTACAGCGACTTATGGGGTTTACCATTTTTGGCAGGAACGAGAGCACGGTACCGTCGATTGGGAATTGGCCATGCTAGGGACCATGCTCTTACCAACCTTTCGTTTGTGCACCCATAGCTTCATTGCCCGCCATTTCCACTCCGTCGGGAAATCCGACAAGGAAAGCCCGATTGTCATCGGCGGTCTCATCACTACTATTGCCTTGGCCTTAGGATTCGACCTAGCCGAACTTGAACCAGTTGGCCCGATCCTTACCTTTGATATGACCAAGATCCTAGAGATGGGTTGGCTACGGCCTGATGGCGGCCGGTACCTTTGGGTGGTTAATGACCACCCCGATTCTTTCTACCCTTTCCGTGAGCGCACCACCATCCTCAATGAAAACAACCGGTACTACACCGACTGACGATGACCACCCTACACCTAGTAGCTCGGCCTGGCACTCGCCATACCTGGACAGTCCTCTCCACCCCCACCTCCTACTTTTGATTTCCGCAGCTTCCAAACCTCACTTGACTCTCTCGCCGCTAGTTTCACTGGCCTCCGCCATGAAGTGCATGACATGCGCTCCACCCAGGACCAAATGAACACTCGCCTCGACCATGTGGATCAGCTCGTATACTCGATGTATGATTGGCATGTCCACTAAGGTCACATCCACCCTACTAGCCTACCCTATCCCGGTTCGTCTTACCCGCGTCCTCCGCATTGAGGACACTGCTCCATTCAAGCTTGGGGGAGGTGGTTCATCTAGATGTACATAGGGTAGTTATAGGGTAGTTCTAGTTTAGGGCCATTTTAGGCGTATTTGGAGTATCTTTAGGAAGTAGGAAATCAACCTTGTCTTGTTGTTAGTTCTCTCTAATTGACCTTATCTTGCTCTTATTTCTCCTTCCCTTGATTTTCGTTGTGTTTCTTGCTCTTATTTTTCCTTCGAGGTCCTTTAACTTCTTCAAAAAAACAAAAAAAAAAAAAAAAAAAAATTCAGACCACTGCATGGCCCCCTGCCATTCCCTGCATGGGTCAGGCGTAACATGCCAACATGCCACACCCTTATCCTTGCATTGCATTCATCCTAGCATCCTCTTTTAGACCCCATGGAACAATATACCAACGATTTGAAATGTTTTGGGTCTTGTGCTTGATATATGAAGTTTGTGAACGTGAAGAAATTTTTCATTATGCCAAGGAGTTCTTGTTTGTGCACGCACTAGTTAAGTCGAATGTGCATCATTTTGAATTTTGAGCAATGGTAGGCATAACCCGGTAAGGAATTTTGAGCCTTTGTGGCCGACATCATGTTACCGGTCCTTCACTTCCTTTCCCGAGTGTGTTCTCTACTTATTGTTACCCTCTAGAACTTGCTTATGCGTTCTTTGTCGAGGCTACATTGATGCATATGCATTCGTGAACATGATAGAGGCATTCATTTGAAAGCTGACCATATAGCCAAATAGCCAAATAGCCACCCATCCATAATTAAAGTATTTGATAGCCCCATTGAGCCTATAAGCTTGTTTTCTTTGTCTTACCCACATAATAACCCCATATCCTTTGCTACCCCCTTTAGCCTAGAAGCGAATTGTGAGGCATACGTGAGTCATGATCGAATATGTGGATAGTTAAGAGTTCTTCCCCCTTTTTGAGAATTTTTTGAGCTTTCTCTCTTTCCCTCCATCGTACTCTTTATTTATTTCTACCAAAAACAAAAAAAAAAAAGAGGAAAGAAAAAGAAAAAAAAGAGGAAAGAAAAAGAAAAAAAAAGAAAAGAAAAAAAAAACAAAACAAAAAAAGGGTGAAAAAAAAAAAAAAAAGGAGAAAAAAAAAGAAAAAAAAAGGGGCAAGAATGCATGGCTTCTCATTGAGGGAAGAGAGAAGTTTTTGTTGTAATGAGAAGGGAAAACTCTTTACTTTGATGCATTGAGTTTGTTTTCACTTGAGTTACGTGGACTTTGATTTGGTTTGTTGATTTATGCTTCACCGTTCTCTTCTTTGAGCACCACATATCCCATAAATTTCCACACCTATTACCTTAGCCCTCATTACAACCCGGAAAAGACCTCTTGATTCATGATGCATTTGTAATCGCGAGTGGAGATTGAGAACTCTTGCAAGCCTATGGTAGGGAGCGATAATAGATCGAACCTGAGCGAACAATACCTATACCAAACACATGAGAGACTGGCGAAAATGATAACTTTTGGCGAGGTCTATTTCACTGTTCTCGATTCAACGTGCATGCATTGAACACTAAACTTTTGATGTGCACAGGTGAGTTCTTCTTTGTGTGGTGGAGATTTGATGCGCTAACATTCTCCTATTGACAGCGCAGGATCAACTTGTTGACTTTGGAACCTATTTTTAAATGTGTTCTTGTGGGGTAGTGAGAAATGTTTGTGATGCTGCGTGTATCGGATGTTGCTTTGTTTCAACGATGTTCCTACAAGCCCGTTCTGATTGACTCTTGTCCCCTTGAGGTCCTTAGCTCGATAGTCGGATTTCTTGAGACCAATTTTCATTTATGCTTTTTGATAAGTTTGCTTGAGGACAAGCAAAGTTCTAAGCTTGGGGGAATTTGATATGCGTGACTTTTATATGCTTTTAACCCCCGTTTTGTCCCCAATTTTAGATTGAATAGAGCTTGTCTGCATGCTTTTGTGTGAATTTTTGCTATTTCGAACGGGTATTGCTTTTCTTCTCTTTGTTTGTGGTGTGTAGGTATTTTAGGGGCTAAAAGTTGATGAACCACCGCCGATGAGGAGATCCAAGATACAAGAGCTTGGGACGAAGAAAATAGAGCGAAAAGTCGCATTTCAGACCAGCAGAAAAATGGGTGAAATCAGGTCACTGCACGGCCCCCTGTGCGAGTTCACACGGGCCTGTGCAAGGGCCTGTGCAACTGCGCACGGCCCGTGTGACGGGATTTTCTGCACTGCGCGTATTTTAGGGTTTCCTAGTCATTGGAGCCCATATAAAAGGCCCCCCAAGGCCAATATGTGACGGCCAGGCTTATTTTATGATAGTTTTACCTAGTTTTATGATTCTCTTCTCTTCCTACATCAAAAATATCAAGTTTTAGATTAGATTACAAGCTGCTCCTGGATTATTGTTCAAGTATTGAAGATTTCTACTTCTCCATCATCTCAAGCTACCTTGGATTGATCTTTACAATTGGTATTTCTTACTTTATTTGTTTAAATTCATCCAATTAGGTTTTTATTTATTTCTACATGAGTTATTGTGGATTCGTTTATTTAATTGCATCAACTACTACTATGGAAGAGTAATTCCCTTTTTGGGGATTAGGGTTCATCTACCCTAATTGCAATGAACACATGATTAGAATTGGTTGTTAGTGTGGTTAATTAATCTAGGGTTTCTATACTAGAATTCTTATTGATTGATGTCGGTATAGCGCTCATCCGGTTTCAATTCATCGTAATACAACGAGTCAAGCACCGAGAGGTTGATTTCTCCTTGTGGACCCCTAGCGTGAGACATGACTAATCTTTGATCACGAGAGTGGCCTAGATAATCATGGAGACCTTCTAAGCTTTGGAAAAAGTTAGAAACCAATTTCTCAACTCTAAATTTATCTGTCACACCTACATTTATCTTTAGGGAAAAAAATGTTCATTGCCAATTAGAGTAGATGACACCCTAACCCTCGCTTTTAACATTAAAATTTATACCACTTCATTCGTTTACATTATTTAATTGTTTCGATATTTTAGTTAAGAGTAGTTTTATTCATTCCACCATCAAAAACTCCATCGATTCAGCTAATTAACTGGTGAAAGAGGAATAGACAACTTTAACCTCCCTGTGAGACGACCCGTGAGTACAACGACACCGTATACTTGCGGATTTACACTATATCAAGTATGATACTAGTTACTATCTACCTTCAAATTTTCCGATGAAAAAAAATTTCGAGTAGAAGTCACTGCAACATATGTGTTGATGCCGAGTGATGACTACGCCTCCTCCGCAAACATAGACGATGGAAGCTCAGTTTTGAACCACCGCGACGGCCTAATCTGGAGTTGCGAAACACCGCTCCAATTCACACTGGAAATGATTGTTCCCAATTGTAGCCCAATAACGCTTAAAGAAGGCCTGGGTCATAGTTGGTTGGGCCGGACTTTTGAGAAGGTGGACCTTTATTTGGATTGTAAGGCGTCTTCATGTTGGGTCTTTTAACCTTAACCAATTTCCATTGGGGAATCGTCTTGTGATGCAGGGAATGTTCTACTCATATTTTCATCAAATTAAATTTGAATTTTGTCAATCATTATTCATACATTCATTTAACAAAATTTTTTATATTTTAATATTTTTCTCTAATTTTCAATCACACAGCTTTCACTCAACAAATTCTTAATATATTGCTTTTTTTGGTATGTGATCAGAGAATTTCATTTTTAATGTAATTGAAAATGAAAAAAATCGACTTATAATCAAGTTAGGAAAATATAAATATTTTAAAAAGTAATATTGGAGAACGAGAAGAACAAGGAAACATGAGAAGATTTGATCATTACATCTATACCAAATTTCTGTTGTACGACATTTTCTACAATGCCAAATAACAAGTTAGTCGCCTTCACTTGTTTCCAACACCGATATATGTTTTGTAATTGTAAAGCTGACTACTTCATAATGTGACATGATTTCATCATTGTAACTTATTTTTCTAACTGTATTTTTTGGCTTCAAAAAGTTTCAAATATGGTTTCCACTTACTACCCTTGTCTTACAGTCCTCCATTTAAGAAGTTTATTATTTATGCAGAACATGACACTGGATATACAGACTGAAAACAATATGTTGCTCACATTAATCATCCAAAGAAGGCAATCGCTAATTATAAATGGAAACTTTATGTTGCTAACACTTCAAATATTGCTATTGGAGATATAGGAGAAGAAGGTTTGACAATTTTTTTTATTATCAAAACTTTTAGGACCTTGAAAAATTAGAATGCTCGATTCAATTTGTAGATTTTCCTTTATAATGATATTTCACACATTCCAATTTGTGTGTTGGCAAGCAAAATAGCAGCAAGAAGATTGCATGATGATTTATATTAAGAACTTAGTATTGCACATTTGTTTTGTTTGAATTAAATTTAGTGAAAGCTGTGTGATTGAAAATTAGAGAAAAATATTAAAATATAAAAAATTTTGTTAAATGAATGTATGAATAATGATTGACAAAATGCAAATTTAATTTGATGAAAATGTGAGTAGAACATTCCCTGCAACACAAGACGATTCCCCAATGGAAATTGGTTAAGGTTAAAAGACCCATCATGAAGATGCCTTACAATCCCAATAAAGGTCCTCCCTCTCAAAAGTCCGGCCCAACCAACTACGACCCAGGCCTTATTTAAGCGTTATTGGGCTACAATTGGGAACAATCATTTCCAGTGTGAATTGGAGCGATGTTTCGCAACTCCAGATTAGGCCGTCGCGGTGGTTTAAAACGGAGCTTCCATCGTCTATGTTTGCGGAGGAGGCGTAGTCATCACTCGGCATCAACACATATCTATGAATTGTTGCAGTGACTTCTACTCGAAATTTTTTTTCATCGGAAAATTTGAAGGTAGATAGTAACTAGTATCATAGTCTTTTTTTTTGAAAGGAATTAGTATCATACTTCTTATTACTGAAATTTATTTAGCAACAGGGATTTGATTTTCGAACAAAATATTTCTTCCTGTTGGTTGTAATCAATGAAATGTCAAGCCCAAGACCCCGCCTCGGTGCATACTTACACTTCTTGTTCTACTTATGAAATAAATTTGTTCTTGTCTAACAGATTTGGGTTCAAAATTCTACTTTTTTTTGTCGACATGTAAGGAAAAAATTTGTTGTTGTCTAACTAATAAGAAATAAATTCCACTTATTTTGAACTTATTGGGTGTGGGTTCAAGTTCTATCTTTTTGTATTGTACCAACATATTGCACTATTTTGTGTAGAAGAGAGAAAATAGGGTTTTCTAGATTGGGTATCTGGTAAAAGATGATGCGAATTACTTAAATCAACAAATTGAAGCCCTTGCAATCATCCTTGGGGTCGTTAACCCATCAATATATACAAAGATGCTCTGTCAGTGGCACGACAAAGGGGAAGGGAAAACTTAAAGTTGGCCAGCCATTGAAGAAATCAAGGGTCACTACAAAAAAAGTGCTCAGCAGCACCTTCTCAAACAGAAGGTCCTAGAAGGAAAAGTGAATTCGATGAAATGGTCGATAAATGCCTGAGTGCAACTTCACCAGTGTTATTCTTGAAGCCTAATGAAAAGGCGAGAGAAGCTGAGAGACAGAAGATGGGACTCATAAGCAAATCCCGGGAGTAGGAGATTCAGAAACTGAAGAAGAAAGGAACCCAGGCATGGATTTGATCACTCTAGGTGTCTTGTCGATCTTTGATAAAATCAAGTATGAGCTAATCGTTGAGGATGGAAGGAGGCTTGCAAAAGAGTATAGCGAGTTACGATGAGGAAGCACAAAGCACGACAGTGCAGCAGAGTCTACACTCCTCAAGGTTGAAGAAGGAAGCAATTCAGCATTGCCGAGGACTTGAAAGTAGCGACTTTGGTACCACATTTGACTCCTTTTCCAATAACAGGTTTATGGCGACATTGACGCCACCAATTGAAGGCTATATCGAGAAGATTAATGAGTGCTAGGAAAAGTCCGGCAAAGAGAAACTCGAGATAATTAGAGGTTAGTGTCTCTTTTCGATGTTTCTTTGATCATTTCGTATTAACTATGTGCATTTATTCTTCATAGTGAAATCTTTGAAACATGATTGAGCAACAAATTTCCAGTGATTTGAAGCCAAAGTTCATTATTTTTATCTCAGAGTGTGTGTAAACCATGCCAACTATATACATATGCAATATACCTTTGGCAGCCTATCGCAATCACCAGTAGTAGTGCGTTAGTAGCCTTATATAACTTATCATATCAAACATTAATTTTAGGGATATAACTATAGTTGTTTAGAGTAGTAAATGTGAGCCTTGTTCTCTTTATTTAGGGAGCAAATTTTCTTTTGAAGAATTCCAACAAAATCTCCAAGTTTAAAATTTAAATATGGACTGGTTTAACCTCTTGCAAATAAGAACCCAAACCCATTCTCTCTGCATGATAACTTTAACGGTTTCATTTATTATGCCACGACTTTCTATACCTTTTCAAAAATAAAGGATAAATTACTCGATATAAGAAGAAGCTAAGAGCATTTCCAATTGGTATGTGGATTACACTAAAGATTGTGTTCTCATCCTAAAATGCTTATACAGCAAGAAAATGGTGGAGCTTCTCTAGCACACCCTCCACATGAGAAGGGTGCATTTGATAATATAATTATTCCTCATTGGAGGGTAGGCTGGGGTTTTTTTATTTAATTATCTGTAAGTTTCCACTTTCTACCTCCCTTTTGTACATGTGGCCCTGTATTAGTATAATCCATAGCTCCATTAGCGATGCTCTTCTCCAGATTTGCATTTTACTCATCATAGCACATGTGACAAGCAAAATAAAGGATGGAGAAAAGGCATCCCTCCTTACTTTTAGATATTATTTAAGGTTCTATCTATTTTAGTTTAATAATAAAGAGTGACATTTTGTACAAGTCCAACAACACACTAATAATTTGCTGTTTCCCATAAGCAATTATGAGTGTTCTTTTGCATCTTTACGGTATGTTTGATTCATAATAAATTTTCAACACAATTTCTCTCTCTTCTTTTTAACCACGCATATAATTACTTTATATTTTTTAATACACTATCTCCAATTTTCAACCAAACAATCTACACGCAAATAGAGTAAATAAAATTTACTCCAACTTTGTGCCGAATCAAACATACCCTTATTTTACAGAATTTCCCACCAAATCGATTTTTTTTCCTTCAATAAGTAAAAGAGGAGAGCAAAAAGTTGTGGAATAAAAAATAATTGCAAGAGAAATATTGCACATAGGTTTGCTATTGTTGTTGAGAGTCAAAATACACTCTTAAATCTAATATTATGATTAGAGAGCCTGCTTGACTTTCAAGATGAGAGGCGACTCTACGAATAAGGAATATGCAGCTAATAAAGAGCTTTCCGAGATTCTCGAAAAAACAATGAGACATGGAGATGTGTTGAACTTTGCATGCTTGGACTAGAGCAGAAAGTATTCCTGCTCCTATGTGTCAAATCTTAGAAGCTGGGAAGTTTCTTCACTAGAATATCCTTAGAAGTGTGGTTGATTTCCAGCTCTATATTGTATTTGTTTAAAGATAGAACTTGAACCCACACCCAATAAGTTAATAATAAGTGGAATTTATTTCTTATTAGTTAGACAACAACAAATTTATTCCTTATATGTCGACAAAAAAGTAGAATTTTGAACCCAAATCTGTTAGACTAGAACAAATTTATTTCATAAGTAGAACAAGAAGTGTAAGTATGCACAGAGGCGGGTCTTTGGCTGAAATTTCATTGATTACAACCAACAAGAAGAAATATTTTGTTCGAAAATCAAATCGCTGTTGCTAAATAAATTTCAGTAATTAGAAGTATGATACTAATTCCTTTCAAAAAAAAAAAGTGTATGATACTAGTTACTATCTACCTTGAAATTTTCCGATGAAAAAAAATTTCGAGTAGAAGTCACTGCAACAATTCATAGATATGTGCTGATGCCGAGTGATGACTACGCCTCCTCATGAAACATAGACGATAGAAGCTCGCTTTAAACCACCGCTGACGGCCTTATCTGGAGTTGCGAAACACCGCTCCAATTCACACTGGAAATGATTGTTCCCAATTGTAGCCCAATAACGCTTAAAGAAAGCCTGGGTCGTAGTTGGTTGTGCCGGACTTTTGAGAAGGTGGACATTTATTGGGATTGTAAGGCGTCTTCATGATGGGTCTTTTAACCTTAACCAATTTCCATTGGGGAATCGTCTTGTGATGCAGGGAATGTTCTACTCACATTTTCATCAAATTAAATTTGAATTTTGTCAATCGTTATTCATACATTCATTTAACAAAATTTTTTATATTTTAATATTTTTCTCTAATTTTCAATCACACAGCTTTCACTCAACAAATTCTTAATATATTGCTTTTTATGGTATGTGATCAGAGAATTTCATTTTTAATGTAATTGAAAATGAAAAAAATCGACTTATAATCAAGTTAGGAAAATATAAATATTTTAAAAAGTAATATTGGAGAACGAGAAGAACAAGGAAACATGAGAAGATTTGATCATTACATCTATACCAAATTTCTGTTGTACGACATTTTCTACAATGCCAAATAACAAGTTAGTCGCCTTCACTTGTTTCCAACACCGATATATGTTTTGTAATTGTAAAGCTGACTACTTCATAATGTGACATGATTTCATCATTGTAACTTATTTTTCTAACTGTATTTTTTGGCTTCAAAAAGTTTCAAATATGGTTTCCACTTACTACCCTTGTCTTCTGATCCTCCATTTAAGAAGTTTATTATTTATGCGTAACATGACACTGGATATACAGATCGAAAACAATATGTTGCTCACATTAATCATCCAAAGAAGGCAATCGCTAATTATAAATGGAAACTTTATGTTGCTAACACTTCAAATATTGCTATTGGAGATATAGGAGAAGAAGGTTTGACAATTTTTTTTATTATCAAAACTTTTAGGACCTTGAAAAATTAGAATGCTCGATTCAATTTGTAGATTTTCCTTTATAATGATATTTCACACATTCCAATTTGTGTGTTGGCAAGCAAAATAGCAGCAAGAAGATTGCATGATGATTTATATTAAGAACTTAGTATTGCACATTTGTTTTGTTTGAATTAAATTTAGTGAAAGCTGTGTGATTGAAAATTAGAGAAAAATATTAAAATATAAAAAATTTTGTTAAATGAATGTATGAATAATGATTGACAAAATGCAAATTTAATTTGATGAAAATGTGAGTAGAACATTCCCTGCAACACAAGACGATTCCCCAATGGAAATTGGTTAAGGTTAAAAGACCCATCATGAAGATGCCTTACAATCCCAATAAAGGTCCTCCCTCTCAAAAGTCCGGCCCAACCAACTACGACCCAGGCCTTATTTAAGCGTTATTGGGCTACAATTGGGAACAATCATTTCCAGTGTGAATTGGAGCGATGTTTCGCAACTCCAGATTAGGCCGTCGCGGTGGTTTAAAACGGAGCTTCCATCGTCTATGTTTGCGGAGGAGGCGTAGTCATCACTCGGCATCAACACATATCTATGAATTGTTGCAGTGACTTCTACTCGAAATTTTTTTTCATCGGAAAATTTGAAGGTAGATAGTAACTAGTATCATAGTCTTTTTTTTTGAAAGGAATTAGTATCATACTTCTTATTGAAATTTATTTAGCAACAGGATTTGATTTTCGAACAAAATATTTCTTCTGTTGGTTGTAATCAATGAAATGTCAAGCCCAAGACCCCGCCTTCGGTGCATACTTACACTTCTTGTTCTACTTATGAAATAAATTTGTTCTTGTCTATGATTTGGGTTCAAAATTCTACTTTTTTTGTCGACATGTAAGGAAAAAATTTGTTGTTGTCTAACTAATAAGAAATAAATTCCACTTATTTTGAACTTATTGGGTGTGGGTTCAAGTTCTATCTTTTGTATTGTACCAACATATTGCACTATTTTGTGTAGAAGAGAGAAAATAGGGTTTTCTAGATTGGGTATCTGTAAAAGATGATAATTACTTAAATCAACAAATTGAAGCCCTTGCAATCATCCTTGGGGTCGTTAACCCATCAATATATACAAAGATGCTCACAAGTTGCACGACAAAGGGGAAGGGAAAACTTAAAGTTGGCGACCATTGAAGAAATCAAGGGTCACTACAAAAGTGTTTCAAGAAGACCTTCTCAAATGTAAGGTCCTAGAAGGAAAAGTGAATTGATGAAATGGTCGATAAATGCACTGAGTGCAACTTCACGGTGTTATTCTTGAAGCCTAATGAAAAGGCGAGAGAAGCCGAGAGGCAGAAGATGGGACTCATAAGCAAATCCGGGAGTAGGAGATTCTAAATCAAGAAGAAAGGAACCAGGCATGGATTTGATCACTCTAGGTGTCTTGTCGATGCCGATAAAATCCCAAGTATGAGCTAACCGTTGAGGATGGAAGGAGGCTTGCAAAGAGTATAGCGAATTCGATGAGGAAGCACAAAGCACGACAGGCAGAGTCTACACTCCTCGGGTTGAAGAAGGAAGCAATTCCAGGCATTGCGGAAGGACTTGAAAGTAGCGACTTTGGTACCACATTTGACTCCTTTTCCAAATAATGGTTTATGGCGACATTGACGCCACCAATTGAAGGCTATATCGAGAAGATTAATGAGGCTGCTAGGAAAAGTGCTGGCAAAGAGAAACTCAGATAATTAGAGGTTAGTGTCTCTTTTCGATGTTTCTTTGATCATTTCGTATTAACTATGTGCATTTATTCTTCATAGTGAAATGCTGAAACATGATTGAGCAACAAATTTCCCCGTGATTTGAAGCCAAAGTTCATTATTTTTATCTCTGTAGTGTGTGTAAACCATGCCAACTATATACATATGCGCAATATACCTTTGGCAGTCTATCGCAATCAGCCGTAGTGCGTTAGTAGCCTTATATAACTTATCATATCAAACATTAATTTTAGGGATATAACTATAGTTGTTTAGAGTAGTAAATGTGAGCCTTGTTCTCTTTATTTAGGGAGCAAATTTTCTTTTGAAGAATTCCAACAAAATCTCCAAGTTTAAAATTTAAATATGGACTGGTTTAACCTCTTGCAAATAAGAACCCAAACCCATTCTCTCTGCATGATAACTTTAACGGTTTCATTTATTATGCCACGACTTTCTATACCTTTTCAAAAATAAAGGATAAATTACTCGATATAAGAAGAAGCTAAGAGCATTTCCAATTGGTATGTGGATTACACTAAAGATTGTGTTCTCATCCTAAAATGCTTATACAGCAAGAAAATGGTGGAGCTTCTCTAGCACACCCTCCACATGAGAAGGGTGCATTTGATAATATAATTATTCCTCATTGGAGGGTAGGCTGGGGTTTTTATTTAATTATCTGTAAGTTTCCACTTTCTACCTCCCTTTTGTACATGTGGCCCTGTATTAGTATAATCCATAGCTCCATTAGCGATGCTCTTCTCCAGATTTGCATTTTACTCATCATAGCACATGTGACAAGCAAAATAAAGGATGGAGAAAAGGCATCCCTCCTTACTTTTAGATATTATTTAAGGTTCTATCTATTTTAGTTTAATAATAAAGAGTGACATTTTGTACAAGTCCAACAACACACTAATAATTTGCTGTTTCCCATAAGCAATTATGAGTGTTCTTTTGCATCTTTACGGTATGTTTGATTCATAATAAATTTTCAACACAATTTCTCTCTCTTCTTTTTAACCACGCATATAATTACTTTATATTTTTTAATACACTATCTCCAATTTTCAACCAAACAATCTACACGCATAAATAGAGTAAATAAAATTTACTCCAACTTTGTCTTGAATCAAACATACCCTTATTTTACTGTAATTTCCCACCAAATCGATTTTTTTTCCTTCAATAAGTAAAAGAGGAGAGCAAAAAGTTGTGGAATAAAAAATAATTGCAAGAGAAATATTGCACATAGGTTTGCTATTGTTGTTGAGAGTCAAAATACACTCTTAAATCTAATATTATGATTAGAGAGCCTGCTTGACTTTCAAGATGAGAGGTGACTCTACGAATAAGGAATATGCAGCTAATAAAGAGCTTTCCGAGATTCTCGAAAAAACAATGAGACATGGAGATGTGTTGAACTTTGCATGCTTGGACTAGAGCAGAAAGTATTCCTGCTCCTATGTGTCAAATCTTAGAAGCTGGGAAGTTTCTTCACTAGAATATCCTTAGAAGTGTGGTTGATTTCCAGCTCTATATTGTATTTGTTTAAAGATAGAACTTGAACCCACACCCAATAAGTTAATAATAAGTGGAATTTATTTCTTATTAGTTAGACAACAACAAATTTATTCCTTATATGTCGACAAAAAAGTAGAATTTTGAACCCAAATCTGTTAGACTAGAACAAATTTATTTCATAAGTAGAACAAGAAGTGTAAGTATGCACAGAGGCGGGGTCTTTGGCTGGAAATTTCATTGATTACAACCAATAGCAAGAAATATTTTGTTCGAAAATCAAATCGCTGTTGCTAAATAAATTTCAGTAATTAGAAGTATGATACTAATTCCTTTCAAAAAAAAAAAGTGTATGATACTAGTTACTATCTACCTTGAAATTTTCCGATGAAAAAAAATTTCGAGTAGAAGTCACTGCAACAATTCATAGATATGTGCTGATGCCGAGTGATGACTACGCCTCCTCCGCAAACATAGACGATAGAAGCTCAGTTTTAAACCACCGCGACGGCCTTATCTGGAGTTGCGAAACACCGCTCCAATTCACACTGGAAATGATTGTTCCCAATTGTAGCCCAATAACGCTTAAAGAAAGCCTGGGTCGTAGTTGGTTGTGCCGGACTTTTGAGAAGGTGGACATTTATTGGGATTGTAAGGCGTCTTCATGATGGGTCTTTTAACCTTAACCAATTTCCATTGGGGAATCGTCTTGTGATGCAGGGAATGTTCTACTCACATTTTCATCAAATTAAATTTGAATTTTGTCAATCGTTATTCATACATTCATTTAACAAAATTTTTTATATTTTAATATTTTTCTCTAATTTTCAATCACACAGCTTTCACTCAACAAATTCTTAATATATTGCTTTTTTATGGTATGTGATCAGAGAATTTCATTTTTAATGTAATTGAAAATGAAAAAAATCGACTTATAATCAAGTTAGGAAAATATAAATATTTTAAAAAGTAATATTGGAGAACGAGAAGAACAAGGAAACATGAGAAGATTTGATCATTACATCTATACCAAATTTCTGTTGTACGACATTTTCTACAATGCCAAATAACAAGTTAGTCGCCTTCACTTGTTTCCAACACCGATATATGTTTTGTAATTGTAAAGCTGACTACTTCATAATGTGACATGATTTCATCATTGTAACTTATTTTTCTAACTGTATTTTTCGGCTTCAAAAAGTTTCAAATATGGTTTCCACTTACTACCCTTGTCTTACAATCCTCCATTTAAGAAGTTTATTATTTATGCAGAACATGACACTGGATATACAGACTGAAAACAATATGTTGCTCACATTAATCATCCAAAGAAGGCAATCGCTAATTATAAATGGAAACTTTATGTTGCTAACACTTCAAATATTGCTATTGGAGATATAGGAGAAGAAGGTTTGACAATTTTTTGTATTATCAAAACTTGTAGGACCTTGAAAAATTAGAATGCTCGATTCAATTTGTAGATTTTCCTTTATAATGATATTTCACACATTCTAATTTGTGTGTTGGCAAGAAAAATAGCAGCAAGAAGATTGCATGATGATTTATATTAAGAACTTAGTATTGCACATTTGTTTTGTCTGAATTAAATTTAGTGAAAGCCGCGTGATTGAAAATTAGAGAAAAATATGAAAATGTAAATTTTTTTTTTAAATGAACGTATGAATAATGATTGACAAAATGCAAATTTAATTTGATGAAAATGTGAGTAGAACATTCCCTGCATCACAAGACGATTCCCCAATGGAAATTGGTTAAGGTTAAAAGACCCATCATGAAGACGCCTTACAATCCCAATAAAGGTCTACCTTCTCAAAAGTCCGGCCCAACCAACTACGACCCAGGCCTTATTTAAGCGTTATTCGGCTACAATTGGGAACAATCATTTCCAGTGTGAATTGGAGCGGTGTTTCGCAACTCAGGATTAGGCCGTCGCGGTGGTTTAAAACTGAGCTTCCATCGTCTATGTTTGCGGAGGAGGCGTAGTCATCACTCGGCATCAACACATATCTATGAATTGTTGCAGTGACTTCTACTCGAAATTTTTTTTCATCGGAAAATTTGAAGGTAGATAGTAACTAGTATCATAGTCTTTTTTTTTTTTTGAAAGGAATTAGTATCATACTTCTTATTACTGAAATTTATTTAGCAACAGGGATTTGATTTTCGAACAAAATATTTCTTGCTGTTGGTTGTAATCAATGAAATGTCCAGCCCAAGACCCCGCCTCTGTGCATACTTACACTTCTTGTTCTACTTATGAAATAAATTTGTTCTTGTCTACCAGATTTGGGTTCAAAATTCTACTTTTTTTTTGTCGACATATAAGGAATAAATTTGTTGTTGTCTAACTAATAATAAATAAATTCCACTTATTTTGAACTTATTGGGTGTGGGTCCAAGTTCTATCTTTTTGTATTGTACCAACATATTGCACTATTTTGTGTAGAAGAGAGGGAATAGGGTTTTCTGGATTGGGTATTTAGTAAAAGATGATGCGAATGACTGAAATCAACATATTGAAGCCCTTGCAATCATCCTTGGAGTCGTTAACCCATCAATATATACAAAGATGCTCTGTCAGTGGCACGGCAAAGGGGAAGGGAAAACTTAAAGCTTGCCAGCCATTGAAGAAATCAAGGGTCACTACAAAAAAAGGGCTCAGCAGCACCTTCTCAAACAGAAGGTCCTAGAAGGAAAAGTGAATTCGATGAAATGGTCGATAAATGCCTGAGTGCAACTTCACCAGTGTGATTCTTGAAGCCTATATGGGACTCATAAGCAAATCCCGGGAGCAAGAGATTCAGAAACTGAAGAAGAAAGGAAAAGATTTTGAATCACCATTTATAATTGGGACCCCAGGCATGGATTTGATCACTCTAGGTGCTGTCGATGCTGAGGTGACCTTGTAGATTTTGGTCGATCCATTTGGACTGTTTAGTCCTAATGTGACTAGCCCACCACCATGAATATGCATTTCTTGCTGCTTTGTGCAACATCTTCCTCGATCTCCTATTTCCTTCCCAGATCTCTGAAAATGCTTCTTTCCTTTTTCCTTCCTATACATGGAGACGATATGTATTCTTTAACTTTTATTTTCACGTGAAAATGATATGTTTTGGATCCGTCAATGCAGGGACCTATCAACTAACCAACTCTCCCTCTCTCTCTCTCTCTCCCCCCCTTCTCCCTCTCCCTCCCCTCCCTCTCTCACACACGCACACATTGAGTGAGGCCCGTGGGTTTCTTGTGCTGCCATCCTTGATGACGTGTCACTTAAAAAAAACGTCCAGTCCCACTTATAATTATTCCTTCCCTATTAACTATTTTTGTAAATGCTCAAGTTTAGGATTTACTTGAATTTTAATGGATATGCCCCCATATTGATTGTTTATTCTTATTGATTATAATAATAAATACGTGCAAATTAAGAATAAAGATAATCAACATTGAAAGTAGTCTACTTTCTAATATTTCTAGATCTTCCACGCAATCATGAAATAACAAGTTAATTCACCAACTAAACTTCAAAAAAGGCCTTTTTGGAACGATTGATTTATTAATGCATGAATTCAAATGGACAACGTTGGAATGAAAACGGAATAATTAAAGATACGGAATATGTACATATGACTAGACTAGTGAGCAGGCTAGCGCAATGGGCAACCATCGACGGCAACTCCTTTGGCAGTTGGACATTTAGCCAATTCACAATGCTCTCCTCCCATACCCCACCAAGATATGCCTATGTTCTCTATTCCAAGGCAGAAGTATAACACAACTCCCATGAATGCCAACCCACCATCCAATGCTGCTGACAGAATATAATTGTACCTCTGCCACCATTTTTTCCTGTACCGAAACACAAAGAAATTGAATAATATCGCAACAACAATCCAGCTGTTGAAGTTCAGTGTGGAAGCCGGTGGCATTATAGCCGTCGCTCCAAGAAGTACCGGCATGTTAACAAGCTTTATCCATTGCTGACTCGGGAATGCCTTGTGCAGCAGCCACACTAGGATTGGGGCTAAAGCACCCCCGACAAAGCACCAGTTGAGGGCACTATAATTCCCCATGGATCCAAATATACGCTTTGGTCCCACAAAACCTCATATCACAGATGCATCGTAGAACACGCGATCCCCTGGACACATCCACAGACTATTTGGGGGAAGCAAATCGACGTTGCATATGTTTTTTATGCTCGTGAGCAACCACCAAGCCACCCCTGTGTTGACGGTCCCAGCAATAATCGTCCCGACTAGCTGAACTATGAACATTGATCTCGGTGGGACCTTCATGTAATGACCTAGCTTGAAATCACTCAGAAAGGAAATTGCTTGACTCATACTGATATATCCATATGTTTTGAAGCACACATTGGCTATGGGTCTCCCAGGATATATGATGCCAATCAGGGATTCTGTTAACACATTCAGTCCTGGGGTCTGGTTTGTGGTGGCTGTGATTATGCCTATGGGGAGCGTGAAGACGAAGGCAAGACCGGCCGCAAATAGAAGGCCCTACCATGGAAGTTGAACCTGATCTTTCATGACCGTACAGAGCACAAGAGACAGAGCCAATGAAAGGACGAGAATGGCGTGGAACCACCAACTGGGGATGCCTTTATATTTCCTCATCAGTCTAGTGTGGATGTCGTCCCCCTTTCCTCCTCCTTTGTGAGAAGCTCTAAATCGCTGGTAAATTTCTTTTCCGTTGAACAAGGCAACGTGAGTGATAGTAGCCACGACCGTTGCAAAACTAAGTCCATAGGCGAGAACAAAAAAGATACTGAGGTATATATGTCCTTGCTTCTGGTATGCCCCCAAGTCAATCTCAAATTTGTCATTCACAATAGCAGACACGTTGTATTCCTGTCCCAGGCCATTAAATAAATGTGAGGACAAGAGGGGGTACGTTTTAGCACCGTAAAGGTTGAATCCCCAATAGGCCAGTGGGATGAGTATGTAGACGGTAGTGACATAGCCTACAAGGATGTTAAAGATGGCGAAGAATGGAGGGATGAGAGGGCTCCCCAGAAAAGCTACCACCGTAGCCCAGTCAACGGTGAAGGAAGCTATGCCGAGGCCCGAAAGGCCAGACCCAATCTGTTGTGCCATCACCGACTTGGGAAATGCATAGCAGAGAAGGGAAATGCTTGACAAGGTCTGGAAGAGATAGCCGGGGAAGACGTACCAGGAGAAGCTGCACACAAGTGCAATCACAAAGAACTTGGCTCTAGAATTTCTGTAACGCCCCGAGTTCGAAGAACTCAGAACGCTAGATCTTTCTTTAAAACTAACTATTTTTTTTTTCTTCTAATATTAAATGCGGAAATATAATAAATATTTAAAAGCGGAAATTCTTTTGATATAACAACCATCTAAAGTGTTTTAAAAATTATTGAACACCAAACATCCAAAACATCCAAAACGAGTTACTAAGTAGTTCAAGGGTTTAAAAACGACATAATCCCATACATCGGGTTATCAAAACAACAACGGAGGTAAAGTCATTTATTTAATAAGCCTAAATAGAACTCCCATGCCTCGTCACGCCTCCGAACTCCTCAATCTGTAAAAGAATGAAAGGCGCGAGTATTTAAACAATACTCAGTAGGCTCTGCGCAAGTTAATCATCTATACAAGTATATAAGGCAAATAGTCATGTAAACTCTGTAATATAATACCCGAAGGTAACTCTGGGCCCGAAGGCAGCTCTAGGCTCGAAGGCAAGTAATTTGCCCGAATGCAACTCTGGGCCCGAAGGCAATTCTCTTACCCGAAGGTAACTCTGGGCCCGAAGGCAATTCTTTTACCCAGAAGGTAACTCTGCTTGAAAGGCAAGTCTAGGCCCGAAGGCAAGCAATCACATCAATTACATACATTTGCACACTCATATAGTACAGACAATTAACAATAATTGCGCGATAAGTAAAAATGAGTCTTTTGAGCCTACCTGAAGTATCTCTCGAGTTTTGAGCCTACTAAGCGGTGAAAATCAGTCCTCTAACTATTGGTACGCCTCGTCTAGTCAATTACGAGTTTAATTTACGTTAATATTCTTAAAATATAAGTATCTATAAGTAATATAGAAGTTTGTGGACCAAAATAGAAAGAATATAAAACTTTGGGGGCCAATTTGAAAGAATTTAATAGTTTGAGGACCTATTATGCAATAAAAGTGAACTAAAAATATTTTGGGCTCAATTATAATATTTTTAAATCATGGGGGACTAGTATGCAATTAAATTTTGGGGGTTAGATTAAATAGGAAAAAGAAATTGAAGGATTAAAAATGAAATAAAAGTTTAGGGGTCAAATTGCAACAATTGAAAGTTAGGGACTTGAAATTAAATAAAATTTGAGGGCTCATTTGAATATAATAATTAAATTGGGGAACTAGATCTGCAAATAACTTTTAGGGGCTAAATTTTAGAAATTAAAAGTTAAGAATTTGAAATTAAATAAAACTCAAGGACCAACTTAAATCATTCAAAGAACTCGAGGGACTAGGCTTGCAATTTCCTCAAAATTCAAATATAACTCTCGGTTTCATCTCTCCCTCACCGACTCTCTCTCTCTCTCGTTCTTCTCGGTTTCTCTCAAATGGGCCGACGGTGGCGGCCGTTTCCGGCGATGGTGGTAGTCGGCGAAGGTGGAGGGGAGTGTGGTGATCCCATTGGTGGTTTTAATTGAAAGAATCATTGAGTATAGAGGGAGAAATCAAAGCTTGAACACTAAAGTAAAAAATTTGGGTATTTTCAAAATTGGTTCGATTCACTAACAATTTTTGAAATTAAACTATACAACAATGTTCTAGGGATGGAGAGGAAGGTGTAGGTGTGATTTTTGTGTTGTGAAGTTGAAGTTTGGGCATGGGTGAAGTTTGGCCGAGAGTTATGCGTGTTTCGGCTATGGCGTGAATGTATATTGTATCTATATGCGTGCCTGTGTGCGTGTTTTGGTTGTTTCCGTATGTTTGTGTGGAGACGATGGTGTTACTGATGGTGGATGACGACGGTCGAGGTGGTGGCGGCAGTTCAGGTGGTGGTGAGGTGTCGGCCGATGCATATATATATATACGTGGATGTATGTTGTGTATGTATTGTGTATAAAATCAAGTAAAAATACAACTAGATGATTACAAACTTAAAATAACAAAAATAAAAATAGTAATATGAATTAAAACATCAAGAAATCTTACCTCTAGATGATAGTTGGTTATCAATTGTTGGTATGGCGGGTCTCGGTAAGACCACGCTTGCTAGAATGATATATTTGTGATCCTAACACTGAGTATGAATTTTGCAATCGTGCATGGGTTTATCTTTCCCAAACGTATAATCGAAAGGAAGTGTTACAGGATATCCTTAGACAGTTTACTAAGTCTAGCAAAGCTGACATGGATGAGGTTGTCCTGGAAAATGAACTTAAAAGCTTTTTGGTCAAAGTAAAGTATCTTATTGTCATCGATGATGTGTGGAGCGCGGAGGCTTGGGAAGATCTGAAAAATGTTTTCCCTGATAATGGGAAAAAGAGTAGAATTTTGTTAACTACTCGTATAAAGACAGTGGCTATAAAAGCCAACCCCCATGGTGAACCCCATCAATTGCGATTTCTAAGAACTGAAGAAAGTAAGACATTACTCCGAAGAAAGGCACTTGGAGCAGAGGAGTGCCCCGATGAGTTGAGCGATTATGAATTGCTTATAGTGGATAAATGTAAAGGACTACCACTGGCATTAGTGGTCATTGGAGGACTTCTTCTTGGAAAAGGTAAAGACATCAATTCATGGGAAAAAGTTTCTGGAAGTGTGCCGGAATTTCTGAACATGGATGAGAGCAAAAACATCAATGATGTTATAGAATTGAGTTTTAGTAACTTGCCTTATCACTTGAAACCATGTTTTCTTTACTTAGGGACATTTCCAGAAGACTTCCAAATTCCAGTGTGGAAACTACTTCAGCTTTGGATCGCTGAAGGGTTCATACAGAAAAGTCAAGAGGGAAAAATGAGTTTGGAAGATATTGCTGAAGAATACTTGGACGATTTTATCAGCAGGAATTTAGTAATGGTTGGAGATCGAAAATCAAATGGCAAAGCTAAAACTTGTCAAGTTCATGACATGCTTCATATATTTTGTAAGAAACAAGCTGCAGATGAAGGTTATTTCTTTGAGATTACACAGCATAATCCTTCCAACCCTGACAAAGAAAAACAGCGTCGCCTTTGCATTCATTCCAAAATTTCAAATTATATCTCTTCGAAACCATCCGGTCCACGAGTTAGGTCATTTTTATGTTTTGCCCGTGATGAAATCATCTTAGAAAAGGAAAATTGTTCTTCCATACCAAAGGCATTTAAATTGCTTAGGGTGTTGGATGCTAAACCTATTCGTTTATCTCGTTTTCCCGTTGAACTAACTCTACTCATTCATCTGAGGTACCTGGTTCTCTCTTGCGAA
This sequence comes from Jasminum sambac, assembly GCA_018223645.1. NCBI lineage: Eukaryota > Viridiplantae > Streptophyta > Magnoliopsida > Lamiales > Oleaceae > Jasminum > Jasminum sambac. The sequence continues at coordinate 39,858,688 of CP073643.1, forward strand.
TTCAAGATCCTTCCTGAAGCTCTTTCCAGCCTTTGGAACCTACAATCTCTTATTGTTGAGACAACATCACGGACCCTTGAAATCAAAGCAGATGTATGGAAGATGATTCAATTCAAACATTTAAAAACAAATGCATCCACAACTGTTAAAGGTCCTCCCCCTAACTCAAGAAGAAACAAAGACGAATCTTCTTTGAACTTGAGAACACTTTCTACAATATCGCCTTTGAATGTTGTCAGAAGATGTCTTTCTTTGCAGCTCCCAACCTAAGCAAGTTAGGTATCAGGGAAAGTTAATAACTGCTGGATGTCAAGGGTAATGGATCTAGTTTGTTTGATAGTCTGGGAAGATTAGAATTCCTTGAAAATTTGAAGCTATGGAATGATGTACATCCTTTACCACCTTCTGAAGGAAAAATACACGGACTTCCACAAAACTACAAATTCCCATCAAACCTAACAAAGCTGACAATAGTAGAAACTCAGCTCGAATGGGAGCACATGTCGATATTGGGAATGTTGGAAAAGCTGAAGATTCTCAAGTTGAAAGATAATGCATTCCAAGGAAGAAAATGGAAGACAAAGGAGGGAGGCTTTGGTTCTTTGCTAGTCTTTCACATTGGAAAGACTGATTTAGTTTTTTGGGATGCTTTTGCTACTCATTTTCCACGGCTTAGGTGCCTTCATCTTAATCATTGCAATAAACTTGACGCAATCCCATTTGATCTCGCAAAGATTCCTAGCTTGGAGATATTGAACCTCAACTGTACAACCCCATCAGCAGCACATTCTACAAAGAAAATAAAGGAGTACAAAAATCAAACTGGAGGTAATGGATTTAAATTATTCATTTATCCTCCAGATCAGGTCAAATGACCTCAATTGGCTCAAGCTCAAAAAGTCGACTGAAAAGGTAATGTATATTACTACTGGATTGTGAAACATATTTCTTGTTTCTATGACAAAACCATTTGCTGCTATGATAAGGTTTTGGCTTTTGTATTTCGGGCAGGCAAATAATCGAATGGAGATTGATGTCGAATAAATGGCATTTTTATACATGAAGGTGTTGACTCTTTTCAAAGTATTTTTCCATTTAGTTGAGTAATGTAATTTTTTTTTTGTTTTTTGAATAATGAAGACAGATTTTGTCTTGATGAATAGAGTTGTTGACTCTCTTCTCAGTGTCTTTTTGTTTAGTTGAATAAGCAAAACTATCGCACTGTATGTACTATTATTTTGTTTGTCATACTATTTCCATTATTTTGCCTTGTTTACGACTTGCCAATTCAAAATGTGTATTATTTTAAATTTAGAGTGTGTTCTACTGTCATCATTTTTTTCTTCGGTTTTTCTAACATTTCTGATATGACTACTATCATCTCTTTGTGTTGTCTTGTCTTTTTTTTATTTTGTTAGAATAAATCGAATTTTGACTGACATATTTTCTTGAATATGTTGGAATATATTTCCTCTATAAACCCGGATCTATCGTGTTGGATCATCAAGAATACAAACAAATTAGAACGGAAGCGTACCTGAATAAGCCATTGTGCTTGTGATATTGGAATCCCGTGGTTTTGATCTTCCAAGTCAACAAGCGGCTCTTTATTTCTCTCTGATGATGGAGAGTCAGAAAAGAATGAACAATCGCTTGTGACCTGGGGACCATAACCGTATATTTATACGACGGCCCGTTAACCTAATTCAGCCCCATCATAGAATTAGGAATCCTGGGCCTAGTATCTACACATATAAAGCCCATACTTTAATTTGATGCATAAAAAGCCCAATATACTGAAACCTTATTAGATCACTTTAAATGGACTTAACCAAATATGACAGCCTTTAATTTAACACACAATAATTACACATATAAGCCCACATGTTCGATTAAAACCTTACAGAATAATCATAAATTAATTTGTTCAAGTGTTTTTGATGATAATCACAATTCTCTCTCTAGAGATGTCTTGGTGAGAGAAAATGTGTGAAACTGTTTTGCTTGTAAATGAATGAAACTCTAGGGTGGGGTGTGCCTTTATAAGTTCTCCCTTGGGGTAGGCCGACTTTGGGGACATCATGACGGGCTAGTAGCTTTTAGTTGAAGACTCCACTTTTAGCAAGTGCTACGACCACACTTAGACCTCAGATCAATTGAGTGGAAGAAACGATGGCCCTAGCTATTTATTGGGAGTACTTCGGTCGGCCTTCTACCAGAGTCATCATATAAAATCCATATAGTGATTGTACTAGGTTAGTTGTTCATTTCTACCATCACAGCCCCCTATTCTCAAGACAGATCCCTAGGGTAGGCTGACATCATTGGTGCATTCCTCAGGTTGTTGGCAAGAGGTCTTTTGTTGTCACTTTGTCTTTCAAAATTCACCATAAATGCAGGTAGACAGTTGTCCCAACCATGAGCAGTAACTGAATTTAGGAGAGACACAACGAATCTCAAGGATTTTTTCAATTTTTAAGGATCTACCAGATGTACTTCACTGGAGTCCAAGGTATACTAGAGTACTACCCAACATCCTTCTCTTTTCTGCTTTAAGAAGTTTTCATCACTTGCCCTTATAAACACACACATCATCTCTTTCCCTAACGCAGGAGTAGTTGCAGCAGATCGAGAAGATCTTCAATCATATCTCCTATTTGAAAGACAACAAAGTTTCATTTGTTAAATTCATATTGGTAGGTAGATCGAGTCATTGGTAAGAGTTTGCATCACGGACAAGAAGCAAGGCTGAGAAAGATGCTCTAACATGGGCCATGTTCAAAGGGGAGATTATATCGATGGACATCATCGAATATGAGAAAAGGTTCAAAGAGTTGTTCTGCTGTGCTCCACACTGTTGAGATAGAAGAGAATAAGGCTCATCGTTTCAAACGGGGTTTACGCCCAAACATTTGAGAGATCGTGAGTTCACACGAACCTCCAACCTATCGAGAAGTGACGAAGGAGGCTTGGGGAGTAGCACATGTTGGTTTGAGGTATGGTGGTAAACAACGATTACTAAATTAGTTTGGAAAGATATCTATGGGTTAAAATAAAATTATATAACAAGTTTAAGTTAAAAACCTCGATTATACTTTTTAAATCAAACATGTGCGTCAGCGATAACTAAGAGCATCTCCAATAAACTCTCTCAATATGTGATATTCTTTAATTTAGGGTGTGTTTGATAGGAAAAAATGGAAAAGAAAATATTTTCCATTTTACATGGAAAATATTTTCTCTAGGGGGAGGTGAGAATTGTTTTCCATGGAAAATAAGTTAAAACATGCTTTAAATGGTTGTATATAAAAAATCATTTCCATGGAAAATTTTACAATCAAACAACCAACTTGGAAAATAATTTCCAAGATTCCATATTTTTCATGGAAAATTATGGCAATCAAACACACCCTTAAAGATTTTTGTCTTAAAATTTGACTCAAACAAGCTTTTTACATTAAGGGTGTGTTTGATAGGATTCCAGGAAAGGAAATTACATGAAAACGAATTTCGGGAAAACGGATTTTCACATTTTTCTTGGATTGAGTTTTCCAGAAAAGTCATTGTTTTTTTGCTTTAAGCACTTGTACCTGGAAAATGATTTCCAGGAAAATATTTGCTATCAAACACCAAAGTTGGAAAATAATTTCCTTAATTTGATATTTTTCTGAAAAATATTTACCAATCAAACACGCCATAATATTTTAATTTAAATAGTGGGTTTGATTCTCTAAATATAGAGAGCCAAATCCACTCTCTATAATTTAATGATTATAATATAAATTTAACTATATTGGTTATTCATATTTTAAAATACTATTATCCTGACTGTGCTAATTACCTGTAAAATATATTGGATTCTAAAATCAGCCTTGTCAGCACTATGTTGCCCATGAATTTTTATGACGGCTGCTCAGAGTTGGCTCTAATTTACTTGTCTCAGTCAACTTGTATAAAAGCAAGACCAGCGCAATTTGTGGATCTATATGTACAAGATTATTATTACTATTACTAAAGTTTTTTTGGTTTATTAATTTATATCACATGCCAGACTGGAAACGTATATAGTGTGAAATGTAGTAGCTTATTTGTTTTTCAACATAAAAAAAATTATCAATATTCAGCCACGGACCGCCAATACAGTAGCTAGACCAGATTATAGATATATACAATCGATAAAAGCGAATTAGTATGTAACCCGAGGGCCGTTCATTGCACTAATTATCCATGTGAACAAGTAATGCCATTTTTATTTATTTTTTTATTTTACGAAACAAATAATGCTTTATTTTATTTTTTAAAATTTTTCTCTTTTTGAATAGACAAAACAAGTAATGTTATTTGTCCGTGTTTTCAAGTAATAATGTAACAATTAATAATAATTTTGGCGTATCGCGACAATCACGGCCGTAATGCGTTGAGATAAGGTTGTAATGGATTGTGATGGACTGTAATGGAACTTCAATTAAATGTCATGGGTTAAGAAAAGGTTGTAATGGAACGACAGACCCGATTAAGAAGGAATTGACCTATGTTGTGCTAGATATACCGAAATTCTTCAGTGAAAAGGGTCAAAGATAAGGCAAGTCAGCGTATTCACGAAGATCGGCAGTGTGTGATACTAATTGATCATGGACATTGTTGATTTGATTTTGTGCACTCGAGGTGAGATTGTTGCATTGCATTGTTATGAAGTTTTAATGCAATAGAAAATGTATATATCTCATCGTCTGCATTCTGGGTCGCAAATATGCTATTTTATCCTCAAAGTCAAGTTTGTAAATTTTATACTTGCATGTTATCGTACCATCAACGGAAAACAATTTGAGATTAAAGATTATAGATTGAGGATAATTAGTAGAAGCTATGGCTTTAGATTTTTGGGTTTTATACTGAGCATTAAATGTTCAAGGTTGATTTGAATTGTTTTTAATGTTGAATTTGGAGGACTTGATTAGTGGTGAATCAGTTCAAATTGTATAAATTGAAGTTAAAGGTATTATTTACGAAATTTGGGTGGCATGTTTATATATATATTATGTTGGGAACTTCTAATGACAAAGTTTGACGAATTTTGCTAGATTGAGGTTGGGAGAGATTTTGAAGAATTCATATATAATTTTTATGAAATGAGTTTTGAGGATATCAGATTTGGATTTAGAGGATTAACTATATAAAATGTGATTGTATGATGATTTTGATTTTAAGGATGTAGCGCGATTTTGAGAGTGTGATTGATTTTAAAATCTATTTGGATTTTTGGGATTTGAGGATTTGAAATGTGAGGTCAAAGGTTGTACGGTTGGAGGAATTGCCTGAGAAAGGTTTCATCCGACTAAGTGTGTCTCCATGGGGAGCACATGTATTTGTTAAGGAGGAGGATGACAATATGGGGATGTGCATTGATTATAGAGAACTCTACAAGTTAACAATAAAGAATAAGTACCCTCTACCCAGCATTGACGATTTGTTTGATCAGTTGAAGGGTGCTTCGGTTTTCTGGAAGATTGATTTGAAATCAGGGTAACACCAGTTGAAGGTCAAGCCGACAGATATACCAAAGACACTATTCAGGACACGATAGGGGCTACGTGATTACAGTGATTCCCTTTGGTCTCATGAATGAACCTACAGTGTTCATGGATTTAATGAATCGAGCTTTTCATCAGTATTTGGACAATTTCGTCATCGTGTTTATGGATGACATATTGATCTATTAAAGGGATTCTGATTGGCATGGGGATCGAAACATTTGAGGATTGTACTTGATGTATTGATGAGAGAGTCGTTCTTGAGAACATTCAAGCCATATACATGATGTAAATGAGAATATTTTAATGCAAGCTCACGAAACCATTTCCAAGTTTTCAATCGACTTTCACCATCCTCTCCAAGTTGATCAATCATTTATTTTCGAAATTTCTAAAGTTGCGATTGATTCAAAACACATTTATTATTGCGAAAGAGATAGGGTTCAATTTCGAAAAAAAATCGTGTTCAACATTGGGATTATTATTATAAGGCTGTGTTAGAATTTTTATTGAATTTCTAGTTTGATAAGTGAGAATGTTTTGAGCACAAGTAAAGGCAATAGTACAACGTTTTCTTTGGCTTTCCATTGAGGATGGAATGTTATTTAAATGTCTTGTGTTTAAATGATGTGTCCCATTGTGAGAAGAATAAAAAGGAATTTTCTAAAACTTTTGCTTTTTCAAACAAATTCTTGTGAAGAAACAATTTGACAAAATTTTGTTCTTCCATTGAAACTCTTGAGTTCAAATTAATGAATGTTCCATCGATTTTTCACAAAATTACTTCCATTTCTATCGAGCGATAACTATTGGATTGGGTGACGATCAAGTTTCAAAGGGATTTTGATAGTGGAGGATATATTAAGGAAAATATTTGTGGCTCGAGAGGAAAATTTTTTTTGGAACATGACCAGAGTCGTAATGGTTTGAATTCGAGACTTGAAAATTTTTGGAAGAAAAGAGAGGGTTACGATTATGATGTGGCTACCAAATTCCTTTGGGTGGTACTATTTGTAATTCAAACGAATTTTCATAGATGAGAACGAGGTCCTTTCGGTTATTACGGACTAACTATGAGGTATATACTCGATTATTGTTATCTAAGTGATAACGTATGCGATGTTATTAAGGCTTTGCTATGAGGAGCACGATATGTTATGATCGAAAGGAGATTTATATTTTCAGTTTAGTAGAAAGGGTCACTTGAGTACAAATCGTAAAGATAATATTGTTTTCAAAAGAGAAGATTACCATGGATTTCGTGACGATCCTTCCTAGATCACCGAGAGGACATGATGCTGTATGGGTGATTGTTGATCGACTTACGAAATCTGCACACTTTCTACCAGTTAGGATGACTCTCAGCATCGACCAGTTGGCACAGTTATATGTTAGAGAGATTGTTCGACTCCATGGGGTACCTGTGTCCATTGTTTCAGATCGATATCCGAGATTTACCTCGATATTTTGGGAGAGCTTACAGACGGCGATGGGGACGAAGCTCAGATTCAGTACCGCCTATCATCCCCAAACAGATGGCCAATCCGAGCGTACCATTCAGATATTGGAGGATATGTGGAGAGCATGTGTTTTAGACTTAGCCAGGAGTTGGGAAACTCATTTGCCACTTGTAGAGTTTGCCTACAACAACAGTTTCCAGGCCACGATTGGGATGGTGCCTTATGAAGCATTGTATGGGCGACGGTGTCAATCGCCAATCTATTGGGATGAAGTTGGAGAGAGGAAGATGTTGGGACCAGAAATGGTAGAGAAACTGTTGAGGCTATAGAAAAGATCAGAGTGAGGATCAAGGCCGCTCAAGATAGACAGAAGAGCTACGCCGATAAGAGGAGAAAGGATTTGAAGTTTGAGATTGGAGAGAAAGTATTTCTCAAGGTGTCTCCAATGAAGGGCACCATACGTTTTGGGAAGAAAGGGAAGTTGAGGCCACGGTTCGTTGGACCGTTCGAGATACTAGAAGAAGTTGGGACAGTAGCTTATCGCTTGGCTTTGCCACCCGAGCTTTCATCGGTGCATAATGTATTTCACGTCTCACAGTTGTGGAAGTATGTCCATGATCCAAGTCATGTGGTGAACTTTCAATCTTTGGATATTCAGAAGGATTTGTCATATCAAGAGACACCCGTGACGATCATAGATCGAAAGGTTCATGTTTTAAGAAATAAAAGAGTTCCTTTAGTCAAGATCCAATGGAGTAGTCATGACAAGGATGAGGCAACATGGGAGAAGGGAGAATAAATTCTATCCAAATACCCAAACCTTATAGATCAAGTAAGTTTAAATTTCGAGGACGAAATTATTTTAAGAGGGTAAGGTTGTAGTGACCGGAAAATTCTTCTTAAATAAAATATATTTAATTAAATAAAATTTTGAACGTGTCGCTACGACCTTACTTATAAAATTTAAATGGTGTACGCTCGTCTAGTTAAAATTTTATAATATTTACTTTTATATTGAATTATTTAAAATAAAAATAAAAAATAATAATTTATAAAAATATTTATTTATTTATTTATTTTCAATTTACATTTGAGGACCAAACTTTAGAAATTATTCGTTTTAACCACAAAAATTTAACTTCTTATTCAATCATAACTTTATATATATATTAAACCCAATTATAGGCCCGTTTAAGGTCCAATTTTATCTCTTATGTTATAAGAAAGCTCATTTGGAGGAGTAACCTAGTTTTTACACTATTTATACAAGTTAAGGTTTATTTTAAAACCCTAGCCACATTCCTTTCCCCTCTTTCCACAATTGATATCTTCAAGTTCATCCCACTCATTCTCCTTTAACAAATCAAACTAGTTCCCAAGTGGTAAGATTCTTAACTTTTCATCTTCATTTTCTATTTCTTAACTATTGTCCATTTTTTTTATTTTATTTTGTTACAATCTACTTCTTGTATTTTTCCATTTAATTTCTATTGTAGTTAGAACGTATACATACATACATAAGTAGATACACGCGTATATACCACCACCGTCAACCGCTGTACATCCACGGCATCACCACCACTAAGCCACAACCGAGCACCACCCCGACCTTCCACCATCTCCACCGTCAGTAGTCACCTCACAAACACACACTAAAACACCACACACGCCCATATACGCACGGATATATACATACACATACATACATACCAATAACGCTCGGCCAAAGCACCACCCACACTCAAAACTCAACTTCACAATACAAAAATCACGCCTACACCTTCCCCAATCTCCCTAGAACACCATAGAACCGATTAATTTCAAAATTTGTTGGAGAATAGATCGAATTTGTGAAATCCCCAAATTTCTTCCTCAACTTTCAACACCCAATTTCGAACTCAACCTTCATCATTTCTTCAAATTGGAACCACCACCAGCTTCGCCACACTCCCCTCCACCTTCGCCGGCCGAGTCGCCGGCCAAATCCACCGAGCCGTCGAGTTGGTCACCGAGAACGAGAGAGACGAGGGAGATGTCGGGTGAGGAAGAAGAGAGAAGCCGAGAGTTAGCCTGTTTTTTTTTATTTATCTGGAAATTGCAAACCAAGTCCCACTACTTTGTTATTTAATTTAAGTTGGTCCCCAAGTTATTTAATTTTCAAATCCCCAACTTTCAATTGTTACAATTTAGTCCCTCAATATTATTTACAGATTTAATCCGCCATTTTATTTATTTTATTTAAATGAGCCCTCAAATTTTATTTAATTTCAAGTCCCTAACTTTCAATTGTTGCAATTTGACCCCTAAACTTTTATTTCACTTTTAATCCTTCAATTTCTTTTTCATATTTAATCTAACCCCCAAAATTTAATTGCATATTGGTCCATCATGTTTTAGAAATCCTATAATTGAGCCCAAAATATTTTTAGTTCGCTTTTATTGCATAATAGGTCCTCAAACTATCAAATTCTTTCAAATTGACCCCCAAAGTTTTATATTCTTTCTATTTTGGTCCACAAACTTCTATATTACTTATAGATACTTTATATTTAAGAATATTAACATAAATTAAACTCGTTATTGACTAGACGAGGCGTACGGACAGCTAGAGGACTGACTTCTCACCATTAGTAAGCTCAATACTCGGCTAAAGTTTAAGGTAGATCCCCTCTCTAAAAAGTTTCTTTTAAATGTGCGCAATTGCAATTAATATTATTATAAATGCTGCATGTAAATGTTATGTGATGAAAGGCTTTTTAGCCTACTTATGACGTGCTTTCTTGGCACTATGACGATAGGCTCTTAGCCTACTTACGACGTGTTTTAATAGCATCATGATGATAGGCCTCAGCCTAATATATATTAGAACGGCGTGCTATTAAACACTATGATGACGTACACGATTTAGAGGGATGATGAACGAACTTGTATTACTACTTGTTCGTATTTTATGATAAATGATGATTACGTGCAATTAATTTGTGATAAATATTATTTGTTGTGCGCGGGGTCTACTGAGTATTATTTAAATACTCACGCCTTTCATTCTTCTTACAGATTGAGGAGTCCGGAGGCGTGGCGAGTCGTGGGAGCTCTACCTAAGCTTATTAAATAAGATATTTCTTTTCCGTTGTTATTCGAGTAAACTGTTGTATTGGATTATGTCGTTTCAAACCTTTTGAACTACTTAGCATCTTAAGTTAGGCGTTTTGAACGTTTAGAGATCAAATAATTATAAGATACTCTATATGGTTGCTATTTAAACCGAATTTCCGCATCTTAATTATATTTTATATAAATTTCCGTATTTTTAAATATTTGTTATATTTCCGCATTTAATATTATATTAGAAAAAAAATAGTTTTAGAGAAAGAACTAGCATTCCGAGTTCTTCGAACTCGGGGCGTTACAGCTTGGTATCAGAGCGAGTCTACGTTTCTGTAGACTTGCACATTTTTGAAATATTTTCAAACCAAAATTTGAAAAATTTAACAGTTTTAAGTCCTTAGAGCTACCATGATCATCGTCTCTCCGCCGACTCCGAGGTAAAGAAAGAAAGTTTTTAGATTTCAAAGATTGACTTATTGAGTTTTGAAGTTCTTTTGAGAAACTATGTTTTGATTTAGAATGAAAGAAGAAAGTTTCAATAAATTTTTCAAATACAATAAGAAAGAGTATTTACGAATTGCCGAATCACTTTAAGAAAAAGTTTATGATAGATACAATATTAAAAGTTATGTGAATGTTTGTATCTATTTAAAGTCAAGAGAGCCTCTTTGAAGGATTTTACGAGAATTAAAAGTTGATACGGCATTAGAATATTTTGCAAGTAGTTGTATCTGAATTGAGGGATTTCATATCCAGAAAAGAAAGAGTAAAGTAATTTTTTTTTTTGATAGAGAATAAGAGACCGAGTTTGAGCTTAAGGTGAAATGTTCATGTGGTGAGTAAAGCATGAATTAAATTATATTTTGTAATATTTCTAGTCCTCGAAATTGACTTCATGATTTGAAACACTTATTGACTACTATGTAAGGATATTTATTCTCCCTCATTGCCTCTATGAATGATGATTTGTAATTGCTGGTGGTAATTGGGACACCAAGTCAGTGTAATGCGTTGAGATAAGGTTGTAATGGATTGTGATGGACTATAATGGAACTTCAATTCAATTTCATGGGTTAAGAAAAGGTTGTAATGGAACGACAGACCCGATTAAGAAGGAATTGACCTATGTTGTGCTAGATATACCGAAATTCTTCAGTGAAAAGGGTGAAAGATAAGGCAAGTCAGCGTATTCACGAATATCGGCAGTGTGTGATACTAATTGATCATGGACATTGTTGATTTGATTTTGTTCACTCGAGGTGAGATTGTTGCATTGCATTGTTATGAAGTTTTAATGCAATAGAAAATGTATATATCTCATCGTCTGCATTCTGGGTCGCAAATATGCTATTTTATCCTCAAAGTGAAGTTTGTAAATTTTATACTTGCATGTTATCGTACCCTCAACGGAAATTTGAGATTAAAGATTATAGATTGAGGCTAATTAGTAGAAGCTATGGCTTTAGATTTTTGGGTTTTATACTGAGCATTAAATGTTAAAGGTTGATTTGAATTGTTTTTAATGTTGAATTTGGAGGACTTGATTAGTGGTGAATCAGTTCAAATTGTATAAATTGAAGTTAAAGGTATTATTTGTATTCAAGTGCAAGTGGAGACTCGATTGAACCGATGAGTTAGGTGGTGTTCTCTTTATTGATTCTCTCTATTAATTATTCTTTGCATTGTTATTTATTTTTAAATCTAGTTTTTACTTCAATTGCCAATCACTTCCCCCCCCCCAATCATTAGTTAGCACATTTTAACTAGTTTTACACCGTTCTCTTGGGTTCGACCCTCCCTTGTTGCTACTACTGTATTTTAAAATCGAGTGAGGAAAATTATATTTATTATTTGTTGGTTACGACAGCCACCAAATTTTTGCAAATTCCCCCACACTTGAACCATTGTTCGTCCTCGAACAATGACACAAAACACAACACACAAAAACAAAAATAAAAGAACAATACAAACATTAAAGTTATAGCTCACTTCTATTAAGCTCAGAAAGTTTCTCTACATAATTGGAGTGTGTTAGTGTGTGCTAGAGATGCAGTTTCCAATGCGCTCTGAACAGAAAAGAAAATTCACATCCCCATGTTCAATCCCTTACCAAACATGGTATTTATCCTCTCACCTGTCGTAGATTCACTTTTCATATCTAATCATAGGTTTCTACAAGGGTGTTAGTTTCACCACAATCAAACAAGAGTTAGCAAAGCGACGTGAGATATCCATGGTGAGCATTTTACTAGCATTACATCCCCAGTCTCAAAGTCAAACAGATTAGCACCCAGACCTAACAATTCAAACCACTCATAAGCGCATGTAATGGGAAAATACCCTCACAAAGGTTTTGCTCAATTCACTCAAAAGTGTTTAAGGGTACAATTTCACTCAATTCACTGCGTGGATGACTTATTACAACATACTGCCCATATGTCAAACTGGAGCAAACAAATACACAAATGCAAGTAAAGGTCTTCATTGGGTTGTAATGGGGTTTCGGGTTAGGTAGGATAAAAAGGAACATTTAGGCTCAATTAGCAAAGGAATTCACAAGCAAGATATATTTTAACACTATACTTTCCCTTCATCTTTCAAATCATCCTTTTCAATCCTCATTCTCAGGTTTTCTTTTTTTCTTTTTTCAGCTTCTTTTTCTCTGTTTTTTTTCTTCAATCTTTTCACATTTTTTTCTTTCTTTCCCTTTTTTTTTTCAAACCGACTACAACTCCATCCTGAGCTATTTTTTTCTTTTAGCCTCACTCCCACTACAACAAGATGGTTCTTTTCACATGATAACACACTTCTCTACACATCCTTCATTCATTCAAATATTTGTTGAAACAAGCTTGTGAAACCATTCAATAAAGGTTGAAAGCATGGACAATATCAAAGAAGGGGTATATAGTATGTAATGTGGCTCAAATTTCAACAAAAAAAGGCCAAGGCTCAGACGGGCTTTTATTGGTAAATTTATTATGGTGGGCCCTTTAAGAAAGCTAAACTTGGCTGTCCTAGTGCCTTTACTTTCTTTTACATTTGAGTAGACAAGCTACAACAGTATGCACAACAAAGCAAATCTGGGAAGAGATCAACCACACAGGTCACACAATCAAAGAGATAAGAGCTATAACAAATAAAATATGCTCATAAGGCTCAATAGCTCACAAATTATGGTTCATGTGTATATTTCCCATCCATTAATGAAGTAAAGGTCATTGCTTGATCCTGGTTCCAAACTACCATCATATAAGCAAAGGATATCCTACTAGAAAATTCAAACCATGATTACTCACATCACCTTGCTAACCACATCATCAATTGGGCTACTTTGGCATATTTTGAGAAGATTTATGGTCTTTTGGATTTCAATTTGGGTGAAGGGCTAAAAGATTTTGAATGTCCCCAATTTTCTCAATTGTTTAGAAATTATTAGAAAATTCATCTCGTTGTGCTCAATTTGACAAGTTAAGCAGGCATAAAAACAACAAAAAAATTTTTAAAAGTGGGTTGTTTCTTCAGCCAACAACACACAAACAACAAATATAGCGCAAAAACGAAACAAAGAACACACGAGAATGAAACAAACGAATAGGATCAAGCAAACAAAGGAGAATCCTCCCTCCCCCACACTTAATGTCCACATTGTCCCCAACGTGGAACGACATAAAATAAAAATAAGAAGGGGTTAAGGACTGCCTGGCGGTATTTGGAGTGCGCCACTCATAATAAATCATGTTAATCCATCTCGGCGCCTCCATTTCATTGTATCTCATATCGGTTGGAGTTTTCATTGCATAAGGCGTGACCGCGACAACCTCTTAGACCTCTTCGGATGAAAATTGGTTGAAGTTCTACTCGCATAAAGCGCACCCACGTCCAAACATTAGAGCTTTTCCAATGAAAATCTCACTTAGCCTCCTAAAAAGATGTGTGTCAATTCCAATATTTTTTTAAACAATACGCAACAAAAGTAAACGTGCTAAAAATAAAAAGAAGAGAAAAGAAAATAAAAAAAATGCAAGTGAGAGAGCAAAGATGCTCCCTTTGCTTGGGTTGCCTCCCAAGAAGCGCCCTGGTTTAACGTCATTGGCTCGACTGGGCTGTGTATTAAGCAATTTAGCCCTTCTCAAATTCTTGCTTTTTCAGTTCAGGCCAACTAATTTTCACATCACCCGGCTCGTGCTTCTCCCTGCATGTTAGCTTAGAAAGTTTCTGCAGCAAAGCGGTTAGAGCAGTAGCCATAGAAACTGAGCAACCTTCATCCGAATTATTAGCAGACTTAAAAATGTTAAAATGAATACTTTCTCCATCGAACTCCATACTAAGTTTACCCTCAAACACATCAATTTTTGTCTTAGAGGTATAGCGAAAGGGCCGACCTAGAAGGAGAGGTGTGTGGGTTGGGAAATGTTCATCATTCATATCAATCACGTAGAAGTCTACAGGAAATACTAACCAATCCACCTGTACTAACACATCCTCAACCACCCCATCAGGATAAGCATTAGTTCGGTCCGCTAGTTGTACTATCACACTAGTTGGTTGTAGTTTACTTAGGTGAAGTGAATTATACATAGATCGTGGCATAACATTTATAGATGCACCTAAGTCAATGAGAGCTCTACCAAACCTAGTGTTCCCTATGGTGCAAGGAATGGTAAACATACCTGGGTCCTTACACCGGGAATTTTATACTGAACACCACCGAGACATTTTCTCCCATTCTAACCCTTGCATTCCCCGTTAGCTTTCTCTTATTGGTGCACAAGTCCCTGAGGAACTTGGCATACTTTGGGATTTGCTTTATCACGTCCAAGAGGGGAATGTTTACCTCCACCTTTCTGAGTATGTCTAGAATGTCCTTCTCCTTCTCTTCCTTATTTGCTTTGGCTAGCCTGGTAGGAAAAGGGGGAGGGGTGGAATTAGTAATCAAAGCAGGGTCAGAGTTTACCTTTGGGGTAGTAGGAATTTCCATTGTTTCTTTCTCAATGCCCTTTTCTTCCTTCTCAATCTCTGGTGTAGGGGGTTGCTTTGGCGGGGTCTCAAGTTCTTTTCCACTTCTTAAGATGATGGCACTCACATTTTCCTTTCGCGGGCTTATCTCTGGCTGAGATGGTAGTTTTCCTCCAACTTGAGCCTCAAGCTTACTAATGGCAGTGGCCATTTGGCCAACTTGATTCTCTAGGTTTCGAATGCTAGCCTTCATATCCTGTTGAAATTGTAGAGTGTTAGCAGTCAAAGCCTTTAACATGTCTTCCATAGACGTACCTGAAGGTTGGGGTTTCGATTGAAATTGCCCATTATATGGGAAGAAACCCGGTGGCCTATTTGCATAGCTGAGATTCGGATGATCTCTCCAACCCTGATTTTACGTAGGTGCAAAGGGATCATATGGTTTCCCTTGAAAAGGGAAGTTCCCTACAGCGTACACCCCTTCAGTATTCCCTTCTTGCAATGTGGGACAGGCGTCGGTTGGGTGCCCTGGGCTGCTCACAGATCCCACATGCCTTCACTTGAGGTTGACCTACGATAAACTGTTTCACAAGAGTTGTTAGTTCAGAAACTTGACGTGAAAGGTCAGAATCACTTACCTCATTCACTCGTCATGCTTGGCCTGTGGAGAAATCTTGAGAAGTATCGGCCATTTTAGCAATCAAATCCCTTGCTTGCCCTGGTGTTTTGTCCATTATCGAGCCTCCAGCTGATGCATCAATTAGTTTCTTATCCTCTGAGGTCATCCCATCGTAGAAAGTCTGCATCAGTAGTTGGTCTAGGATGCCATGATGTGTGGGCAGCTTGCGACTAACTTCTTGAATCTCTCCCAGTATTCATATAGGCTCTCCCCAGCCTTCTGACGAATACTATTGATCTCTTTCCTGATAATACCGGCCTTGGAAGCGGGAAAGTACTTTTCCAAGAATAATCTCTTCATCTCGTTCCATGTTGTGATTGATCCTGGTTGCAGACTATACATCCAATCTGCAGCGACGTCTTTTAATGAGAATGGGAAGGCTCTCACTGACCTCGCTCTCAAGAACATCAAGAGTCGCATGCTCTCACAAACCATGTGGAATGCAGTCAGATGTCTGAACGGGTCTTCACTGGCCATCCCGTGAAATTCTGGTAGATAATGGATCAGATTTGATTTTAGTGAAAATGTTCGTCCTCCCTCTAGTGCTGGGAATGTGATGCATAACGGTTGTTGGATCCATCTGGTGAGGCCAACTGCCTGAGTGTTCGTTAGGCTGCCATTTCCTTTTGTTGTTCTCTTTCCTCATTCAAATTTCGTTTACTCCTCTCTTCTCCTCGTATCTTGTGCAATGTTCTTTCAATCTCTGGGTCAAATAAAAGAGAAGTTTGATTAGAGGATCTTGTAACAGTCATAAACTAGTAAGAGAATCTTGGAAAGAAATAACAGACACTAAAAAAACTGAATTAAAAACCAAAAATAGAAATAGAAATAAAATAAAATAAAATAGAATTAGCACAAAATAACTAATTTGACTAGACCGTTCCCCGGCAACGGCGCCAAAAATTTGGTGGCTGTCGTAACCAACAAATAATAAATATAATTTTCCTCACTCGATTTTAAAATATAGTAGTAGCAGCAAGTGAGGGTCGAACCCAAGAGAACGGTGTAAAACTAGTTAAAATGTGCTAACTAATGATTGGGGGGAGTGATTGGCAATTGAAGTAAAAACTAGATTTAAAAATAAATAACAATGCAAAGAATAATTAATAGAGAGAATCAAT
The DNA here is from genome assembly GCA_018223645.1 of Jasminum sambac. Lineage (NCBI taxonomy): Eukaryota > Viridiplantae > Streptophyta > Magnoliopsida > Lamiales > Oleaceae > Jasminum > Jasminum sambac. The sequence goes on from CP073643.1 coordinate 39,875,546, forward strand.
AAAGAGAACACCGCCTAACTCATCGGTTCAATCGAGTATCCACTTGCACATCCAATTCATCATAACGCATTCCTACTCTCTAGTCAAATTAATAACCCTAGGCAATCAACAAGCTCTGACTACCCGGATTTTCCCTAATTCAATTAACTGAGATAAGCTCTTCAATTAATCCTAACCAATTGAATAACCTAGATTAAGCTCTCTAAGTTTAAGACAATGGTTGCATTTATCACTAGGAAAATAGGCTAAACTAAACAACAATCACACAAGCTCGAATTGTTTAACTTAGGGTTTGTTAATCCTAACGATCCGCGACCGTTAGCTGCTACGCATGAATTAGAAAATCAACAATTACGGATTGAAAACTAATCCTAGCAATAGATCTAATGAAATTCACATAAACTGGCCAGATCTAAATAAACTTCAATAAATCTTTAAAATTCAGATCCGAATAACAAACCAATTTAATAATAGAGAGTAGAAAACAACGTTACTGAACGATTAATTGAATAACAAGCTTCAACTACGACATCCCCTTTGAGCTAGATGAATGAATTTAGCCTCTCATGCTGGTGTGAAGATCCATGGCGATTGGTCTTGAATACGGCATCTAGATCTTCAACTTTTGTGGATTAGTTCTTCAGATCTCCTCTTCAATCTCTCCTTAGCTCTCTCTATGATGGAATATGTGTTTGCTGCCTTCTTCTCCCTTTTTAAGGATCAATTTTCGTGCATAGGACCCAAGCCCAAGTAGGTTTCACAACCCTAGTCAAAGTAGAAGTCCGCGCGCGCATAAAACTTGACAGTCTGGCAGTGTTCGGTATTTTGTGCATAACTTCTTCGTCCGATATCCGATTGAGGTCAATCAAAATTCTGTGAAAAATAGACAAAAATATCTACAACTTTGCCTCAAATAGTCACGTCCAAATTCCACTTTTATCTGGGTCAAAACTCGTCCTCAATTTTTACCATATGTGCACTTTTTAGCCATTTGTCACTTCTTTTTACTTTTCTTGATCCTAAACACCACAAATAACAAAAGGAAATAAAACAACACTTTTATATAAATAAAAGGCGCTAAAGACAGGATACTTGGGAGATCTTTTAAGTACATTTAAGCACTTATCAGCACAAAAAAAGCTGAAAAAAAATGAAAAAAAGGCTGAAAAAAAAACAAAATGGTGTACCAATAAACCAACCTAATGCCGGAGAAGACAACTTCTAGCTTCCAAACTACCGGAGAACATGAGTCTTGGGCCGGAGAAGACGACCTTTTAGGTGCCAATCACCATTTATGAAACTTGGAGCAATAATAATACCTTCTTGTAGAGTTTTAATTCAATGGAGTCTTCACTTCAAGAAGAGGAGGTGGTGCATGAAGATGAGAAGCTTTTTGGTGCAAATGAATGGATGGATTTTCGAATTTTGGGGGTGAATTTAGGGTTCAATCACAATTTTGGGGCTTGTAGAATGAAGGAGCTGACGGTTTTGGACTGATATGCTGGTTTTTATTTTTTATTTTTTTTATTCAACAGGGGTCACAGTTCATAACCGTGACCCCCAAGCTCGCTGATGGTCACGGTTTTAAAACCATGACCATTTTACAATTTTTATTTATTTTTTTTTTTCAACGGGGGTCACGGTTCATAACCGTGACCCCCAGCTCGCTGATGATCACGATTTAAAACCGTGACCATCTTACAATTTTTTTTTTTTGTAGGTGGTCACGGTTTATAACCGTGACCACCCGCGCGTCTAGGGGTCACGGTTTTAAACTGTGATCCCCTTGAGATCCTGGGCGTGACAAATTGCTTGTTATGGTGTAGTGCCTATGGTTATGCGCCATGACTTTGCATTTATTCTTCAGTTCTTGGCCTTTGATCGGGGGGCCTAGAATCAGACTGACCGTATCTAGTGTTTCGGGAAGGAGGGTATTACTGTTGATATTCTGACTGATCATTCCCAGTTCCTACACCTCTGTGTTCGGGATCCCAGGTTTGCTAGGCCTGTTTGTCTGACACCTCTCTATGCCTCCTGTGATTATATCGAAATGAGGGTGCTGCGGACTGGTTTGCATGACATCTCTATTCGTATGGATCGGCCATCGTTGGTTGGTGGTGTCTTTAATGTCATCGCTACTGAGAGTGAGCGTACTAGCTTTAGTACCATGGATAGAGGTATTTCGAATTTCCTTAATATGATGTTAGACTATGGTCTCTAGGATGTTGGCATCGCTAGGGAGCCTTACACGTGGACTAATCATCGGGTGTTGAAACGATTGGAGTGGATCTTGATGAACCCCGATGCCGCCAATTTCTTTCATCAGTTGTCAGTTCGCCATTTGAACATGCATTGTTCGGCCCATTCACCTTTACTTATATAGTGGGAGTTGTCGCAGCAGTTGGGGCCTCGACCGTCCCGTTTCCTTAATGTTTGGGCCCGCCATCATGCTTTCCAGTCTTTTGTCTCTCAAAAGTTGTCATATCCCTCCCGTCACACGGGAATGGCTGCTTTGTAGGAGAAGTTCTTTCGATTGCAGCAGGGACTGGGTTGGCGGAATCGGCATGTGTTCCGAAATATCTTTGATCGGGTTCGGGAGGCTGAGTTATCTATCGATAAGGCTGAGCGGGTCTTTGATTGTGACTCTTCTCTCGGGCACTGTGAGCAGTTACATCGGGTTCAGGCTGACCTGGACCGCATTTCGTCTATTGAAGAGGGGTTCTGGCGTCAAAAGTCCGGCGACCATTGGTTGGCTGAGGGGGATCGTAATACGAGATATTTTCATTCTGTGGTTCAGGGGCGTCGTATTCGATCTGGTATTCATTATATCCGGACTTCTGAGGGTGTTGCTTTATCTGATAAGTAGTCGATCCAGAGTTCAGCATTGGACTTTTTCCAAGGGTTGTTGTCCTCTCCAGGGACCCCAAGGCAGCCGCCTCAGCCTGGTATTATTCTTTCGCTAGTCATCGCGGAGGATAATGCTCTGTTGAATTGGCTCATTACTATTGACGAGGTTCGTGAGGCTGTGTTCGGTATTGACAGGGATAGTGTGGCTTGGTCGGATGGCTTTACATCTTTGTTCTATCACCAGTGTTGGGATATTATTTCGAAGGACGTTTATCGGGCCATGCTTGATTTCTTTAGGGGAGGTCAGCTCGCTCGGGGCTTCTCTGCTACTTCTATTGTCCTTCTGCCAAAGAATGAGGGGGCTTCCTCTTGGACGGATTTTCGGCCGAGCAGCCTTTGCACGGTGTTCAATAAGATAATCATGAAGCTATTTAACACCTGCCTTAGTGAGCTCCTCTCACGTATTATTTCCCCCCGGCATAGTGGTTTTGTGCCGGGGCCCTGGCTTGGGGATAACGTTTTGCTTGCCCAAGAGATGGTTCACAGCCTTGACAGGCTGGTTAGAGGGGGTGACGTTATCCTCAAGCTTGATATGCCGAAGTCCTACGATCAGATGGATTGGGATTTCTTGCTCTCGGTGATGGAGGAGTTTGGGTTTAGCCGGTTGCAGGTTGACATGATCCGCTGTTGTATCTCTGGGTGCCATTTTTCGGTCTTGGTCAACGTTTAGTCAACTGGTTTCTTTCCATCATCTCGGGGACTGCGACAGGGCGATCCTATCTTTCCTACATTGTTTGTTATTGCTGCTGATTACTTCTACCGCTGGCTTGTTTCTCGATTTCAACAGCACTCTGGTTTGTAGTTCATTCATGGGGGCCCCATACTTGTCTCGCATCTCTCATTTGCTGATGATATCATCATATTCGCCAATGGTCAGAAGTGGAGTATTCAGCGGTTGTTAGCTTGTATTGAGCAGTATGAGGGGGCTTCTTGCAAGTCGATGAATAGGGGCAAGAGTTTTTTGATTGCGCCTCACCGGGCTTCTACAGCGCAGCTTCGTAGATGGCAAACCTTTACGGGCTTTGTGCACAGTCAGCTTCCCATAACTTGTTTGATAACTTGGTGCAGAAGATCTGTGGGTGGATTTCTAGATGGGCTTGTCGATTCTCATTGCCTAGGGCCCATGTTATGCTCATCCGGTAGGTTCTTTACTCTATGTCGCTTCATTTGCTTTAGATTTTGCAGGCCTCCTGAGGCTGTGCTGAAGCGGTTGGCCAATTTATCCGCTCATTTTTTGTGGGACTCTCGAGAGGAGGCCCACCATTTGCACTGGCGGTATTGGGGGGAGTTGTGTCGTCCCCCGGAGGAGGATGGAATTGTCATTCCCTGAAGCTTCGGTGTCGATTTCGATCTCAAAAGTCTTTGTGGCCCTTCTATATGCGTGATAGATATTGTCGGGGACAGTTGCCCATGCAGGTTCAGCCCAGTTATCTTGATTCTGGGGGTTGACGTCGGTTATTGGCGATCAGAACGACTGCTGAGTCCCGTATTTTCTGGCAGCTTAGCTTTGGCCAGGTCTTCTTGTGGCATGATTGTTGGATGGGGGATCGTCTTCTCGTTGATTTGTTGGATGGGAGTTCCTTCAGCAGCACGTTGAGGTCCGGCTGGTGTTTCAAGACCTTTGGTACCCAGCTGTCCCTATGACAGTCTCTTTCTTTCACTGGCAGCTATTGCAGGGCCCCGTGCCCGTTGATTTTGTGTTTAGGCAGCGTATTCATGTGCAAATGCCTTCGCGATGCCAGTGTTGCTCGGACAAGGAGACACTTCAGCATGTCTTTATCATTAGTGGGGCTATATCTCGAGTTTGGCAGCATTTCTCGTCCGTTTTTCATATCACATATCCCCCTCTGATGGTATCTGGCACTGGGTTCAGCCCTGGCGACATTCGGGTCAATTTGTCAGGTGGGGTCGCATTCGCATCATTGTGCCCATCTTCATCCTCTGTCACCTGTGGACGGCACGTAATGATGCGAAGTATCGGGGCATTCTCGTTGATTCTCGACAGATCATTTGGCGTGTCTATCGGGCCATCTCCCTCCTGCACATCGCTGGAGTGTTCAGCCCCTCTCATTGGCGGGGGTGATCATGACTTGGCTGACCTTTTTGGTGTCACTATTGTCGCTTCACCTCCCCCCCTTCTAGTTCTGGTGTTCTGGCATAGGCCGTCTGTAGGATCATTTAAGATCAACACTGACGGTTGTGTGGTTGATGGTAGAGCTGGTGGGGTGGGGTGGGGTGATCTAGGACCATCTTGGGCACTGTATTCGGGCATTTTCTTTATTCTATGGTGACTACGATATTTTGGAGGCGGAGCTCCGTGCCATTCTTGACGGACTGTTGCCCGCACGCTCTCTGGGAGTTGGTGCAGTTTGGGTGGAGGCAGACTCGGCAATTGCTGTTACTTCTATTGTTCGGGGAGGCGGTCCGTGGTACCTACAGGTTACTATTCGACGTATTTGACAGCTCTTCCGCACAGACCGGGACTTGGTCTCACACATCTTTCACAAGGGCAACCAGGTTGCCGATGCACTCACTTCTAATGGGTTATTCCAGCAGCTGTACGCAAAGTATGACTCACATCAGTTGCCTGCTCCTGCTAAAGCTCTTCTACAGATGGATCGTCATGGATTCCCAACGGTCCGTGGGCTTTAGCGAGGGTATTGTTAACTACTTTGCGCCTCCTCATAGTTTTGCTTCCATTTTTTCATTACTCTGTACAAGGAGGCAGTACCTCCTTGTTTATTTTTCCTTTATTCTTTTATTCATTATTGTTTGGGAGAGAGTCGCTCCTCATTTACTGCTTTTCGCATGCTCTTTGTGTTTCGTTGTTTGGAGGTCAAGTTTATGCTCCCTTCTTTTGTACTTATTATTTACTAATAAAAAGGTAGGGGGATTCCAAACCCCCCACCAGCTAAGTTCGGCGGACGTGTAAAACCGACGTACGAGTCTAGTTAGTGCTTTGCTTTAAAAAACCCTAAGCCCTAAACCCTAAACTAATACAGGTTATTACCCGATGTATTCACCAGCTCCTTCTCACAAACAGGGACTTGGTTATGCATATCTTGCATGAGGGCAACCAAGTTGCCGAAGCATTCGCTTCAGTGGGCTTATTGCAGTAGCGGTATACCGAGTATAAGCCGCACCAGTTGCCGGCTCTTGCTAGAGCTCTCCTTCAAATGGATCATCATGGATTCCCCTCGGCCGGTGACCTTTAGCGAGGGTATGGTTTACGGCTTTGCTCTTCATCTTAGATCTCTTCCCATTTATTCATTCTTTGTACGGGGAGGTAGTACCTCATTATTTATTATTATCTTATTCTTTTATTCCTCATTGTTAGAGAGATAGTAGCTCCTCGTTTACAGCTTTTCGTATATCCGTTGCCTTTTATCATTTGGATGTCAGGTTTATGGCCCCTCCTTTAGTACTTATTTTTTTGATATTTATAAAAAGATAGGGGGATTCCAAACCTCCACTGACTAGGCTCCGCAGACACGTAAAACCGACGTACGAGTCTTGTGGTGCTTTGTTTAAAAAAACTCCTAAACCCTAAACCGTTTCAGCATGTCTTTATTAGTAGTGGGGCTGCACCTCGGGTTTGGCTGCATTTCTCCTTGATCTTTCATATCTCGACTCCCACCTCTGATAGTATATGGCACCGGATTCTGCGCTAGAGGCATTCAGATCAGTTTGTGAGGTGGGCTCACATTCGCATTATTGTGCCCATTTCTCCTCTAACACGTCATTTGAGTAAATCTACATTTCAAAAAAGTTGGTGCAAAGAACAACCCCTTAAAGTTTAGAATTTAGTATATAGCGCTTAGCTAGCATAACAAAACTCAAACTAATAATTTAATCCGATCAAAAATTTATTGGGTTAGTGAGATTTTTCTATTGGGCTCTAAGCCCAATTAACAATTTTAATATCTTAATTTTCTATGGGTCCAATTTATCCATTTTAACTCAACTTTGATTGCAACGCATTCTTGATGTAGATGCCTGCCCATTCTACTTGGAGTTGGGCCAATTCATCTCATATTTGACTCAAGATTAGTATTTAATCGGTCCCCAATCATGTTTCATCTAATAATATTAAAAAAACAAAAAAAAAATTAATTAATTAATTAAATCCATTTTGAAAATTTAACTGATTTGAGAAACGTGGTTTTTGGGAGATGTCTCAACTCCACGTCTCTTTTCTTCTCGTATCCCTCAACCTACCTCAATCAGATTCCTCACACACTCCCAAATCTCTCTTCAACTTTTTTCATGTCAAGTCTCCCTCTCACAAAATCACTGTTCAATTCTATTCTACAACCAAGCGTTCATCACGGCCGACTAGAGTTCAGCATCTCGACGCTCAGCCATCGACCTTTACAGCTCATTTCACAGCAAACAAGTATATTATATATCGGTAATTAGCCCTTTTCCTACTATTGCTGTTGATTATTCTTCTGATTATGCTGAGAAATTATGTATTCCACGCACAGTTTTATGAGCTCATAATTCCGTTCGAAAACACAGTGACCCAAAACAAAACCAAACAGCAAACAATGAAAAAAAAAAAAAAACTTATTGTCAAATTTTCATACCTTGCAAAGTGAGAGCTATATTTAGTAACTTCAACCCCCCAAATCGGGCGTTACACATTCCCTCGAACGCGAACAACAAGAAATACAGTACATAACTTTTTTGAGTTAAGAGTATCATCCAATTGCATCAGATGCTATTATTCCAAGATAGTGTCTTTGCATTTGAAAGATTCATTTCTACTGATTGTCGATTTGTATAACCAGTTGTAAAACTAATTATAACTGTAGGATAACTCTGATAAAACCTTTTGGTTGAACATCATCATACAAGTGTCAACCATGTTCAATTTGCAAGGATAAACAGAATAATCTTGGATTATCAAACAAGAAGTAATTCATTAAACTTCTGGGCTCATTATTTATTACAAAATAAGATTGCTGATGTAGCATATACCGTTTGCTCTATAGTCCACATGGCAATTACTGGGGCCCGCCCCACTGAAACTAAATTCAGAAGCAGCGCACTCAATCATCAAAGAACGGTCTTCTGGCCCAAAATTCTTTGAAAGCCTTCTCGATATCAATTTCCCAATCTTTGGACTTGATGGGATCAGCATGTTCCAAAATGTCAAAAACCACTCCAAAAAATCCACCACTGAACCGACCATCCATGCATAGTGTACCAACTGTCAAACATGAGCCAGGTACGTATCCACGGTATATAAGATGTACAAGTGTTTCGACAGCATACAAATATTTTCTCTTAAATATTTTATCTTCCGCGCCAAACTTATCTATTATAGACCTTGGAACATCGGATATAACATGAGAAAAAAGACGGTCCAACTTCTCATCAGTCCCATATCCGTTATAAATGCCGCTAAGGTACCTCCAAAGAAATTCATTTTCAGGTTGGTCGAGAATTGCTATTATAGCATAATCTACTTCTGAGGCCCTTATCCTCTGGTTCGATCTCGTCACCACAAGCTGTCTCTGCATACAACAAAATTTAAAAATAACGATAACATTTTTAGACTGTAACATCTTTTTAAAACAAAAATGAAGATATTGATAACTACTACAGGTTATTATTGAATAATTATACAACGAGTGGGGTTAGGCGTATCAACCGAAAAACCGACCAACCGGCCGAAACCGACCGCATTGGGCCAGTTCACCGAAAAACCGATCGATTAAAAAAAAAAAAAAACCAGTTGGTTTGGTTCGGCTCGGTTCGGTTAGGTATGGAATCCACCAAACCGACGGTCGGTCTGTCGGTTTCGGTTCGGGTGGAAAAATCGATCGACGCCCACCCCAAGCAACGAGCAGGAGTAAAACCAAGAAACTGATACTTGTAATCCATAAATTTAACTACTCTCGTAACTTGGGCTGGAATCATAATCATCAAAGCATATGCTGCCTTTCACCTACAAACTCTGCTTTGTTACTGCACAATCTGCTCAAATTTATTCAATCACATCCACATATCCACATATCTTAGGGGACCACATGTAGTACACAAATTAAAAGGGCTCATCCCTTTTATTCATGTTGTGCGTTACACAAATTAAGAAGGGAGAGATTCCTGGTTATCTTGCTTGGAAACACGATAACCTTTGAACTGTCCCCGCTTTATTAATGTTTTCAATTTCATTGTAGATGTGCTGAAGGATCTCAGGAAGATTCATAGTTGGCAGATTCTTGCAACCCAACTTTCACATTAAATAATGTATTTAAATCACATTGCGTACTTATTACAGCAACATCACATTGGCCATCAGGAAAATCTACGAAACATACCTGCTTCCAAGCAAAGTAATTATAATTGTCATTTTCAATGAGTTCACGACAGAATGCAAGTTCACCCTCCCAATCTCCAAATGACTGAAGAACCCACTGCAAAACGAAATGTAGTCTAAAAATCTTGGACTGAACAAGCTGAAAACAATGAAAAAGTTTAAACCCGACTGAAAATCTAGGTTACCTTTCTGTGGACCCAAGCATATTGGTTCCTCGCATCCAAGGTTAAAATCTCCTCTGTGAATTTAAGTTCTAAACTTGCAGCATCTGCTCCAAGCTTCTCTACGACCCGCCGTCTATAACGCCTACAGACATGTAGCATTACCAGCCCACAGCTCACCATAATTATATACTAATAACATAAGAGACCGCGAGAGAACTTGCCAGTAAATGAGAAAACAACAAAATTGCTGTTTTGAAATGCATAAGCTTCATTGCAATCCACAATGAGAATATTATTATTGCTTTAAGGCCCACGATTTGTACTTCTAAGCTAAACCTTTGATTTTCTTCTTGCATAACTTAATTAGCCCATAACTTCTAGCACGACCTCGTCAGAAGCTGATTTCTTTTTAAGCAAACAAGCACAAAGTGTATCTTTCAAACCTCAGTAAGTCCAATAACTGTGTATCATTGACACATGGAATTATGACCAAGTTTTGGGCGACATTTTTGTTGGGGAAACGTAAGTGTTCCAAAATAGTTATCAAGCCACGTGAAAAATAAGTTAGGGTAAACACAATTCCCAGACAAGCTCTATCTAATTTACACCACAAGATGAACAACTTGGTCAAAGAGCCCAAGCAATTGCGACAATTCTATCGGACACATGGCAATGAATAAAAAGATCACGTGAATCTGCCACAATGTAGCTTACCATATACATGAGTTGCAGGGATCCTTTTTGGCAAGTAGCGTAATAAATTCCAATTCGTCATCCCAACAAACATCAAGTATCACAAGTATTTGATGCCTGCATTCCCATGCCTGAAATAGAAGAACTGAAGTTCTTTATATCCATTTGCAAAGAGTAACCTAGCATTTATAATTAGAAAAAGTCGTTTCTGCTTTAAAGAAATGGAAAAGTTTCTCTCACAGTATATGAGGTTTTGTAACCACGATGACATGGCATGCAAAAGTTCCAAAGTTTTACCTTAATCATCCAGCCAACTAGATGATAGACACATAATACCAAAGAATTCAAATATCCAACAGATGTATAATCTCTATGCCAACATAAAGAAATCTACAACAGATGATTCTGCAGGAACCTTCTTCCAACATTTTACACTCTCTAAACCGATCAAAGAAATTCATGCGCAGCAGTGCTCACGTCACTCGTATTGTCAGAACTCAACGATCAGCATGTTTAACATAGGTTCTTAACATTAATGAAGAAAAGGAGAACATAAAAATATCTTTCTTTGAAATAGTGAATATATATTGACTCTCCAGGAAACATTGAACTAGAACAGGAACCAAAAAAAATAAAAAATAAAAATAAAAATTTACCCATGGATTCTCAGGAAAGTCCCCTATGACATCCTTACTGAGCTGGATTGCTTTTTGTGTGTCTGGGTCTGCCCGGTCAATTTTCCGTCGATCTTTCGTATTCTCCAACAATTCACCTACCATATTCCGCAAAAGGGTAACCTTCTGAGGACAAGACTTGGTATGCAAGCCCTTCATCTCTGTAACACGGCTGCCGCTTGATTCCCGACCATCAAAATCATCGGCATCAAGATTAATAACATTCATAAATAATATTTAAACGTATATGTCTTGTTAAGATGAAATACCACCAATAGGATAATTGATGATATGATAAGTTTAACAAATGAAAGGAATAAGATTCCTAAAATCATCAAATGAGGAAACGATAGGAAATTGAGTTTATCCTTGCATCTTGTGTAAATTCTGTTTACTTATGCATCTACTTATGCATCTACTGTGTAGTTAATGTGCATTTGTTGAATAAGCTTGCACACAAAATGAAATCCCAGAAACTTCCTTCCACAGGTAACCCCTTCAAAGGACTCACAATAATGGCTTCATCCTATCGACGACAAGAAAAAATAAACAAACAGATGAGAAGCAATTTTAACACCAGGTAAAATTGTCATTTCCAGTGACCATATTGCAGCATTTTTGGTCATCTGAAATGGCAATATAACATCAGGTAAGTAATGGATTAAGAGTTAGCCGATGCCTGAAAAAATGGGCACACGCACACCATAGCATTTACAAGACGAGAAGGAAAAAACCATCAGGTTTCCAATTAGGAAGGTCCCCAATTTTCATTTCACATTTCACTTCCTTCCATTTTTATATTTTTTGCTCAACTATCAACAACAACAACAACAACAACAATAATAATAATAATAATAACTGCAGCCAACAGAAGCATATTCGATCTTCAATTTTGACATCTGCTGCATGAATTCAATAATGAGAACATGTCATTTCACATATACGTGTATTCGTCAACCAGCTTTGGGTATGTAAAACTTAATAAGCACTTAAGCAGATACTGAATTTCGTACATTGAGAAACAAATTCTAACACAGCAGGCATTATGCAATCGTTTCACTTAAACCTACAGTAGAATGGCAGCTGTGAGATATATAACATAGAATACTATCGAAAAGTGGATTAAAATCTTCAAAGACGGAGATTTTTTTCTCAATTATATGCAGATTAAGGATTGAGCTCCTTTCGTATATGCTTTATCTTGCCCTGTGCAGAATTACAGGACTTACAGTTTTGTGCCTATGCTATCGGAAAATATAATTTCAGAGTTTCCCCTTATTTTCATAAAACTTTCTTCACTGTCAATTCTACAATGATCGAACAGAACTCTTTGACAGAAATTCAAGAAATTAAAATAATTGCTACCTAAGAAGGAAAAGCCTGCAAATTTTAAGAAAAAAGAAACTATAAAACCCCACCTCATCCAGTTTCACACACCATCGCCATTAATTTAATGCACATAAGAAATCATTCTATTTCATTTCATAGAATAAACAAACGTGAATAAAATTTAAATTTCAATCGTGACAGTGTCCAGACAGAGCATCATCCAAAAAAATAATTCACAAGAATCTACCCAAAGCCAGAGTAATAAAACCCTGGATTCTTTCTGCAAATCAAATGCAAATTACGTTTTAATTTTGGTTTTGCTTTTCTCATTTCATTCGCAGAAAGCGAAAATAAACATCCGAAAAGGAAATAAGAGGACACCAACAGATGGAGCATTCAAAAATACCAAATCTCGAACTCGAATCTCAAAAAATTGCAACCGGGGCTGCAACGCGAACCGCGATACAAGAATGAGATACCGACCCGAAGAAGACAAAGTTAACCCAATGAATGAATAGAAGATAGAAAAGATATTTGAGCTGAGGGATCTCAACCTTTTTGCCGTTCTTGCGTGACTGAACCCCTTTTTTTCTTCGTTAGCGATGCCTTTTCTTGCTTCCCTACCGCTGAACTGGGAAGATGGGCTCTTTATCGATGGCGATGGAGTGAACCGATCGGGTACTGGAATTGAAGAATGAAGAGAGAGCCCCTTTTTCTTCCTTGGCGATGCAGCGTCTATTGTGCGAATGGGGGAACTAGGGCAAAATCCAGGACCTACGGTCGTGATTAAAGACGGGGCCGTTCTTATGGATACACTGCATCCAAAAAACTAGATGGTCACATTCCGATTACCAAAAATTTATGTCCTCCTTCGGTTCATTTACCTTGTCGATATTTTCTTTCTAACTAGTTGTTTCACCCGTGCAACGCACGGGAGGTAAAATTTTTAAACTAATAACGATATTGATAGATATTAATAATATATTAACCTAAAACGTAAAAAAAATAATTAAAATAAAAAATGAGTTACAACAATAAACTTAACTAGTATATCGTTGGACGGTGGGAACCAGCGAAGCCGGCGGCGACAGTGGAGGCGGAGGAGATGACAGTGGAGGAGGAAGAGGGGAGGAAAGAAGAAGAAGGCGAGAGAGCGAGGCAGAGAGCGAGAGAAGGATGAAGACGGAATGACTGACCATTAGACAATCACGCTTCCTTTTTTATGCCAGTGTGGGGGAGAAAACACTCGCTTCGCTCGTTTGATTAATTTAATTTAAAACAATTCTATAAAAATTTCGATAGAGCTTTCCCTATATTTCGTATTAATCCATTCTGTAAATATGCAAGACAAAACTCACGAAAATCCACACAACTTAATTTACTTTCTCTATAGAATAGTAACTTAATTCGCATTTATCTTCGTGTTTTGCACGAGATGACAATTTGTAGCAGATATCTATATATATATAAAAAGAGACTTTTTTTCCCGCCTTTGCACCCTTCCTTTTTTAACTTTTTATTTTTTTATTTATTATATTTTCCTCTATATTCCTCTATATATACTTTCTATCATTAATTTGCATTCTTCCTTTTTTAACTTTTTTATTTTAATTCATCATTTTCCTCTATATTCCTCTATATTATTTTATCATTAATTCTTTGTGCCACTAAGTTCAGTAAACACACTCTTTTAAATTATTAACGAAAATTTTTGCATTAATAATTTGTTAATTTTTATTTCACAATTTTAAATCTTTTTAAACTTCACAAAGTTTAAAATTGTACAATTTAGTTCTAAATTTTTTTAAACTTTACAATTCTAACTTTCAATTTAGTCCTAAATTTTTTAATTTCACAATTTCAACATTATTTTTGGAAGATTGGTGGAAATTGTCCAAAAATTGTACGGTTGTTGCGAAATTGATACCAAAAAAAGTAGCGTGATATTAATTTCATCAAATTAATTAATTTGATACTAATTCGTTTGGTCTATAATTAATTTTATCGATTTATTTGACACCGATTAAATAATTTTTATCGACTATTTTCAACATAGTAGAATTTGATGGCATTAATATCATAATTTTTTAAATAAATTATTTAGAATTAAACACATGCATATTTTGATTTCAACCAACAATTAATAATAAATGCAATCTATAAAATTTCAGTAGGAATATATCACTATAAAAAATAATTCGAATATAGAAAATTAATTAAATATAATTAAAACAAACTTAAAAAAATAAAAAAATAAACAAAAACCCCAATCCCGCACCAGCCACACCAAACCCCACCTCTAACCAAATTCAACAACACCTACCCCACCAGCGATAATCCAGGTAGCTTTTCCCTGACTTTGTTGCCTATAGGTGAAGTCGTCGGCAGGCGACAACCTACTAATTGTACTATTACCTGGTACAACCAGCTAATTGTTGATGGCACAACTAGCCGATTACTGATCAGCAAATCCGAAGGAAGGCCCATCAGAAGGAAAACCCGTCGATCTGCTGGTATAACAAGCAATCTCAAGCCCAGAGGCTTTCCTCTGGTTGCTCGGCAACGAAATAGCTGTCATGTTTGGGGTTTTTAATTTTTAATTTTAATTTTTGTTATTTTATTTTATTATTTCTTTATATTCGGTATAGGTTTTACAACGATAAATTTCTACTAAATTTTTATAGAGATAAAATAATTATATTTATTATTAACTGTTAGTTAAAATTGAAATATACACATCTCGAATGCTAAGGAAAAGTTTGAGAAATTAGATATTAATATGAAGAAATGTTATTTTGTTGAAAATTATCGATGAAAATTATCGATAAAAATTATTTAATAGGTGTCAAATAAATTCAATACAATTATTTGCAGACCAAATAAAGTCAGTGTCAATTAATTAATTGAACAAAATTCATATAGCGCTACCTTTTTTTTATTTCGTACCAATTTCTTAACAGTCGCAAAATTTATGGTTCTCTCCGCCAATTTTTCAAAAAAAATGTTGAAATTGTAAACGAAAAAAATTTAGGACTAAATTGTAAAATAAAGTTAAAATTGTAATGTTGAACAAGATTTAGAGCTAAATTGTACATTAATGTTAAAATTTGTGAATTTTAAAAAGATTTAAAATTGTGAAATAAAATATTGTTTTAAGTTTTACCCCCAAATTTTAGTGCAGAAAATGACAAAAAGTTAATTCAACGCTGAATTGAATGGAATCGGTCAGTGGGGGGGGGGGTCCAGTGACACTTAATCTGAAAGTTGGAGGGTTCCACACTGAAAAAAAGGGATGTCATTGCAATTGTTATAAACTCGAAATATTTGGGGATTTTATGAAAATAACCTTTAATTATTTTTACAAATAATTAGCGAAGAAATAAAAAATAATTAAAATTACGAATTTCGTTAGGATTTAATTTCGGGGTAATACAAAATTTAAATTATTTAATTTTTTTGGTGGAAACTGAAAGAAACGTGTAACATTAAAATAAAAACAAAGATTGGACCCTTTAATTAATTTTAGATATAATTAATAATTTTAAAATAAAATTAATTAAAAAATAAAGATTAATTAAAACTAAAAATTTCTACCAAAATTTAATTTTTGTGTGATAAAATAATAAATCAAAATTAATCAAAATTAATTATATTGCTAAACAGTAAATAAATACCTAAATTATTGATATTTACAGGATGGAATTGTCCGAAATACAAGTGAAACTCTGTCAAAATTTTTACAAAATTTGAATATGTGTTACCTAAATCGTATAATGTTCTAGATTGTTGTGACTTTTTTGTAATCATTTTTAACACTATTAATGTTATTCTATTTATATTTATGGGAATCATGTATCAATAGATATGTTTTCCCGTTCCACGCACAGGGGTTACTGCTAACAGTCAAAGTATCCGGTTAAACGATCACGATGGAACGTGGATGGGAATGAGAATTTTCTAACAGGACGGGGACAAGGAATAGGAGTCTCCATCATATTGCAATTCTTATATCATCTTCAGTCGGCCTCGATTAAATGAGGATGCGGTGGGGGTGAGGATAAGTGTTTCCAAGCGGGACAAGAACGGGTATTGGAGTCTGTACTAACTACATTGTCATTTATATAATATATCTGTATATTAATTATATTCCATAATTAGATTTTAAAAATTCATTATTCACATATTCATCATCAGTATCGTGCATCGCACGGGGGTATAATTAATACCTTTCAAAATTTGTAGTTACATATAATAGAATATAGAATAATGTTAAAGAAAAAATCATTGGCTCTACGAAAGTTTAGATGAGCTGGGACTACGGTAAGTAGGCTTGCTTCATTCTTGGAAATTCCACCATTAAGAGTAAGTTAGATTGATTATGTCTGACTTTGATACTATATTTTCATATTTTTACAGGTTTGTCATATAAGGCCATGAGCATTTGGGTATATTTGAATTCGAGATAAGAATGTATGTTATTATCGTATGACGATGCATTTGACAATTAACATGAAATTGATATTCTTGGGGAAAGTTAGCGTTGGGGTTTAGATTTAACTGACTCAATTCTGGTATTGATGGTGTTGTTTTTATATTATGTTTGTTTTTTAGGAGAATTGTAAATCAAGTTTTTTTGTTGTTGTATATTTGTTCTTTGCATATTTTACAGGAACGATTTATACGATATATAAGGGAAACTCTTCTAATTTTTTTATAAAATTCTCTCATCACTTGTATTAATTTAGAAGTTTTGTGCATTCACGAATACTCGATTTATTATCTTGGTGGTACTATTAACATAGTATTAATGTATATCAAACCCTGAAATTATTAATATATTAGCCTCCCGTGCAACGCACGGGTGAAAAAAGCTAGTTATAATAATATATCACATTTTACTCACTACAAGATTAATCTACTAATGTAAACCCAAAGTAAAATAACATTAAATATTATAGTTATCAAAATAACCATACTAAAATAATTCTACTAACATCGTAGAGCTCATGGTTTTTTCTTTAAAATTATTTTACGTTCTATTGTATGCAATTATAAATTTTGGAAGATACAAATTATACATTAGTGTGATGTACATTATTAACAATTAATACGTAAATAATGACTTTGAAATTTTAATTATGAAATATAATCAACATAGAAATATATTCTAAAAATAATAATGTAATGAGTACAGTCCGATAGACCCTAACACCTCATTCCTGCCATGCTGAGAAACACTTATCCTCATTGCGGCCCATCTTCATTTACTCTAGACCGAGTGACGATGATATAAGAATTACAATAGGATGGGAACTTCCACTTCTCGTCCACACCCCACTAAAAAATTCTCATCCCCGTCTACACCACATCTTGATGGTTTAATCGAAAAATTTTATTTATACTTTTTAATATATGTGTCATTGACATTTTATTTCTTCAATAAATATCTTCTAAATATACTAAACATGTATATTAACATATTAGGTATAAACTCACTAATTTAACATATTTGGCATATTCAATATTTAATGATTCGGTATAAAATTTAAATTAATTTGGATAAAATAAATAACTTGAAATATATATGATTAATACTTAAAATATACAACCTAATTGATGATACTTAAGAATTAAATAAAATCTTAGCTGGCAAAATTCGATATAAAGTAAATGATTCAAAGTAGGTAAGGTTGTTAATATTTATTTAGGAGATAGAAATTTAAATAAATATTTAACATAGTCAAAAGCCAGTTAAAATACTTTAATTGAGTCGTATAATTCTAATAATTGATTGGTCGATAGCCAATTGTTTAGTAAGAATTCTTGAACTTCGTTCCTATTGAAAGCGATGGATTGAACCAAAGAATTATTATATAAGTGTTTGTTCGAGTAGTGTAAAAAAAAATCATTACGATTTGAAAACGTATTTTTGGACCTTGTTACTTTAAGAAAAAAGGCATAGATCATTTGAAACACCCTTAATTATACAAAAAGAAATATTAATGTTTTGTCACCAATTATAACTCAAAAGAAATATTATAAAAAAATTCAAAAACATATGAGAATTAAAAAAAAGCATGTTTTGAAAAAAGAATGATACTGAAAAAGTAAATAAAGTTAATTACGGGCTAATGATCAGTCGACTTACTCTAGGATAAGATATAACACTCCAATTCTAAAAATCAAAAATCTTATAGGTGTCAACTTAACTTTATTTTAAAATACGTAAAAAGATTAAAATTTTTGGAAGCACATTTTTCTTCACCGTAGCAATTTAATTAATTTTGATTATTTTCCATTTTTTAAAATAATTAGGCTTCCCTGTTTTAGCAATTTAATTAATTTTCATATAATAAAACTATCTCAATTTCTGTCCACTAAAAATATATCCAATTAAATCTAAGAAATATAATTATTTGTAATTAATTGTAATACAATTAATTGTTATTAATTCTTGTTTTTAGCTAATTATTTATAAAAATAATTTATTATTTCTAAAATAATTAGTTTTGTAGCTCCAGTTTTAAGAATTGTATGAATCTAATCTTAAAAATATTTGATAATTAAAGAGATATCTTGCAAAATCAAAAGATGTCTTTCATTCTTTAGGGAAAATATAGTCAACCATGGAAATCTAATTAATTTCAATTATTAGTTATTTTTTAATTAATACTATTTTTCTGTTTTAGCAATGTTTAATATTGATTAATTTTTATCCAATGAAACCATGCCAATTTTCGTCCATTGAAACCAAGTCCAATTAAATTGTAACAGTATTATTTGTTGATGTCGAAATCAGTAAGGACTAATTAATTATCAACTGGGGTAGGTGTCAGGACCTGGATAGTAGTACTAAAGTAGTAAAGTGTATAGATATGCAATGTTCGAGCTGGGCTATGCATACAGAGAGTTTTTTCCGTCCGTTGAATGTATGCTAAGTGTCCTATTTATAGTGTAAAATCAGGTAGGGGGCCGTAGGTCATCATGGCGTCTGAAGACCTAGGCCCAGAATAGGTGTGATGATGTCTCTGTAGCACCTGCAAGCCGTCAAGCATTTAAGGCGTTGACCTCGGAATTTGGGTGTAGCCGTCATTGCATTAATGGGGACATGATGCTCTGTCGGTTGCAGGTGGTGTCAGGTTACACGTGGATTGTCCTTCTTGTCGACCACTGTAGCGAGTGGGACTGGGCACGAACATGGCTGACCTGACCTCGGCCCATCGGGTGGTCATTTGTGATGTGAAGAGTTCTCCATGGGCTGGCCGACCTGGGCCCTAGGGCGGCCTCAGGTGGGCCTGGCCGAGCTGAACTGGGACACATGACCAATCCTCTATTGGGGTGAATTCCGTAATCGATCCGACCTGGGACACATGACACGTCACCGGCCGACCTGGCTCTCCTACACGTGGACGAGGGGTCCACGTGGGGGTGTAGGCCTGGACGCACTCGTGCCACGTCACCAGGGTGCCAACAATTGTCCCCAGCGTGAATGCCGACCTTGGTTGGGGTTGACGCTTAACCGGCCTGGGCTGGCACGCGCGTGGCACGTGGGCGCGAGGCTGAACCACGTGTCCGTCGATGATTGGGTGAGGTCACGTCTTTTCATCTTCCACCGCCATCGCCTATATATACCCCCTCATTTCTTCAGTTTCCACTTTTCCGCTCTCAACACTTGTCAAAAATTCTCTCTCGATCTCAAACCAAGTTCGGAACCGTGCTGACCTTGAGCTAGTTGCCGTCCTCGTGTTCAGGTAGACTTCCGAACTAAATACTTAGCAAATTTTCGAAATGTCATCGGGTTCAGAAGAGGTATATGACTATGACATGGGGAACCAATCCCTGGGCCCTCCCCTCTCCGCACACAGAGACAACTCCCCGAGTGTTGAGGAGATCTGGATCTTTGTGCAGCGGACCGTCAGAGACTACGGTTGAGTCGGCCCGGGCCTCTCCGATGCGCACGCGTCTTTTCAAGCCGAACCGACCTCACCACCGCCGACCTTCCTCAAGAGGAGAAAGAAGTCGGCCAAGCGCGACCGGTCGAGGCCGTGGGGTGCTCGATTCCGTCGGTGGCGGCCAGGAGGTCTTGAAGCTACATTGCCGCCCGATGCCTGGTCTCACCTCGGGTACGGTTCGTTGTGCCGGAGGCGGACGAGCGGGCTGATGACCCACCCGCAGGGCGCGTGCCGGTGAGCCAGGCTCTGCTCGAGTCCGGGGTGAGGCTACCGTTTCCGAGGGCGGTGAAGCACTTTCTCAGTGCTTGGGGGGTGGCGCCCACTCAGCTCACCCCTAACACGTGGAGGACCGTCCTCGGAATGATGGTGCTGTGGCACCGAGCCGGGCTGAGCGAACTGACGGTGTGGGAGTTCAACCACTGGTACTCCTTCAAGTCGGACGGGCGGCGGGTGGTACTCATCGCCGATCCGGCGAACTTCGGGGCGCTTTCGTCAGCTGCCGGACTCGGTAAAGGCCTGGAAGCCGAGCTGGTTCTGGGCGGAGGGGTGCCTGGTCAGTCCGGATGACTTGGAGGGGGAGGTGGCCATTCCTGTGAACTACCACGAGCTCGGTAATTGTTCTTCCGATCTCGGCCTTATTTTATTTCGAACTGAACCAACCCTTTTCCTTTTACAGACTTCAAGGAGGCGAGACCGTTAGAGGGCTGGACTGAGCGTGCTGTGATCGTGAGATCGACCTCAGATTGGGATTGGCGCTCTTTGCTGACCGAGGAGAACCCTGTTCAGCGCTCGGCTTTCACGAGCTCGTCCTCAGCGATCTTCTTCTTCAGGTAACGGTCTGGACTGTTCTACTCCGTTTATTCCCGACCTGAGGCCTTTTCTAATTCTTACTAATTGTCTCCGACCTCGCAGCTCAATCATCTTCTCGTACGACGATGCGAGGTCGTCAGTCATCCCAGCCCCCGGCAAAGAAGGCACGAACTGAGGCCTCCCCGACCTCGAAATCGGCCGGCCAACGGCCTACGGGGTCCGCCAGCGGGCAAGGGCTTCCGCTGAAGCACGGG
This sequence comes from Jasminum sambac, assembly GCA_018223645.1. Classification (NCBI taxonomy): domain Eukaryota; kingdom Viridiplantae; phylum Streptophyta; class Magnoliopsida; order Lamiales; family Oleaceae; genus Jasminum; species Jasminum sambac. Next base: position 39,896,657 of record CP073643.1, read on the forward strand.
GCCGGCAAGGGCCTCATGACTGGGCCCAGGGCGCCAGAGGACGGCCCGGTTGACGTCGGCGCACCGCTGACAGAGCTGCCCTACTTGGGCACTACGCCAAGGAAGGAGGAGGCGTACGCCTCGTCGAAGGGGACTGCCCCCAAGGTGCTGAGGGGACTTCTTCCGGGCTAAGTCCCCGCCGGTGGAGGAGGTCGGCCAGTCCGGCATGCCGTCCTCGGTGGAGTGTGCCGCCGTGGCCTTGTCGAGGTCGTGGACCCCAGCCCAGGAACGCTACCTGGGCATGCTCAGCCAGGAGGACAACATGCTCACCGCCGCGGCACACTGCAGCCGGGCCATGGTGCATATGATCCGGAGTGGAGAGCAGTCCAGGGCGGCTGTTCTGGAGCTGAAGTCCAGCTTGGCCGAGTCCGATGCCGCCCTCGCAGCTTCGAAGTCCGGTCTGGCTGAAGCCCAAGCCAAGATGAAAGAGGCCCAGAAGAGGGCTAAGGACAGGGCCCTGGAATTGGAGGATCAGAAGAAGGCCCACAAGGCCGAGGTGGACTCCCTTCGGGCCGAGCTAGAGGTTCTGAAGGCGGCGAAGTCCAGTGAGCCCGGTCCGTCGCGGGAACAGACGATTGAGGAGTTCAAGGCCTCGGATGAGTACGCCTACGAGCTGAACTCAACTTTTGTTTTTGCGGCGGAAGACGTCATGGCAGACATCACGGAGAAGCGGCCGGACTGGGACGTCGGGTTCCTGGCCGAGGAGGTGAAGCGGCTCAGGGCGCAATACGGGATGCCCGAGGCTGAGGGCGGTCGGGAATAGGGCCTCGTACTTTTTATTGTTCTTGCTCTTTTTTTTTATTTACTTTTGTAGTGAACATCACCAGATCGGCCATACCGATCTGGGATTTTGTAACCCTCAGATTAATTATAATGAAGTTTTAAGTTCAGCTCTTTCGATTTCTTGTTCAAGTTCTGTACAATCGAACATAGTTGTCTCGAAGTCGACTCATCTGACTAGGTCGGCCCCGCGCTGGGGTCATAGGAATAACTTAATAATCCAATAATTTTAAACGAGTGTTGATTCCGCCAGGGTGGGTTCGTATCCAGTCCGCACCTCGTAGGTCGGCATTAGCTGGTTACGAGCCCTCCGACGTGAGCCTTTGTGGTCGATCTGATGACTTGTTTTGTTCAAGTAATGAGTGAGTCCAGCTCGGTGTACCCATTTCATTCGAGATTCATTCAAGTAATCAGATCGGTCGAGTTTATATGGTCGTGTATCGATCGCTTGAGATCTGTCCCCAGGCTGGATCGGTTAGGTCGGCCGTGTAAGGGAGTGGGTCGCCGTAGCGGACCTAGGGGGTGGGTCGCCGTAGCGGACCTTGTTTTTATTTTTATTGATTGGATGCCACCGTGGTGGATCTGTCCCCAGGCCGGACCACTGAGGTCGGCCGGGTCAGGGAGTGGGTCGCCGTAGCGGACCTAGGGGGTGGGTCGCCGTAGCGGACCTTGTTTTTATTTTTATTGATTGGGTGTCACCGTGGTGGACCTGTCCCCAGGCCGGACCACTAAGGTTGGCCGTGTCAGGGAGTGGGTCCGTCATGGCAGACCTGGGTCGTCTTTTTTTTTTTTTTTGTTGCCACCTTGGCGGGTTCTGTCCCAGGCCGTAGCACGTAGGTCGGCCATGGCAGGGAGCGGATCCGCTGAGGCGAACTTAGGTACGATAACTGAGTACTGAATTCCGAATTCAAACAATTCAAAAACTTCCATTCATTACTAGGGTAGAGATATTACAACTGACTTGTAATCATTTACAACTTGAGATATTTTACAATTTGATAACTACTGGAAGTACTTCTTGAGGTGCTCGATGTTCCAAGGGTGGGGGAGCTCGGCTCCTTCCGCAGTTCCGAGGCAGTAAGAGCCGTTGCAGAGGGATCTGAGGACTACGAAGGGTCCTTCCCATTTCTCGGCCAGGGCGCCAGCGGCCTGGTCTCGGGTGGCGAGGAAGACCTTCCTGAGTACCAGGTCTCCAACCTGGAAGCTTCGCTTCTTTACTTTCTGGTTGAAGTACCGAGCACTTCGGCGTTTGTATAGCTCAGTGCGCAGGCCGGCGTCAATTCGCTTTTCTTCCAGCAGGTCGACCTCGAGCATAAGTCCCTGGTTATTTGTTTGCTCAGAGAAGTGCCGAGTTCGGTACGAGGGAAGCTTGACCTCGGCCGGTACTATAGCATCCACCCCATAGGCCAGTGCGAAGGGGGTCTCTCCCGTGCTGGTCCTAAATGTAGTTCTGTAGGACCATAGGACGGCCGGAAGCTCGTCTGCCCATCCTCCTTTCAGGTCCTCCAATCGGGTCTTAAAGGTGTGCTTGATGATCTTGTTCACGGTCTCCACCTGACCGTTGGACTGGGGGTGGTTCGGGGTAGAGTAATGCTTCTTGATCCCCAGGTCTTCGCAGAAAGACCTCAACCGATGGTTGTCGAATTGCCGGCAATTGTCTATTACGATGGACTCCGGTATGCCGAATCGGCATATGATTGACCTCCAGATGAAGTCGGTCGTCTTCTGCTCTGTGATCCGAGCTAGGGCCTCAGCCTCAGCCCACTTGGTGAAGTAGTCCACGGCCACTATTGCATACTTCACTCCTCCGCGACCAGTTGGCATGGGTCCTATGAGGTCGATTCCCCACTTGCAAAAGGGCCAGGGGCTGAGCACGTGAGTGAGCTCAGCGGGAGGAGCCCCACCGACCTGGGCGTGACGCTGGCACTTGTCGCAGCGCCTGACATAGGCAATGGCATCTTTCTTGAGGGTGGGTCAGAAATATCCTTGCCTCAGGACCTTATGCGCCAGGCCCTGGCCACCAGAGTGGTTTCCGCACATCCCGGAGTGAACCTCGTCGAGTAAGAACGTCGCCTCCTTCTCAGTCAAGCACCGCAACAGAGGGCCTGAGAAGCTGCGCTTGTAGAGAGTGTTGTCGATGATGGTGTATCGAGCGACCACGATCGCGTAAGCGTCGCGACTGGGGTCTCTGGGGCCCTACCATCATTCAAAAAGGACAAGATTTCGTCCGTCCATGAAGGGGGGCCCAGGTCTATTGCCGTGACAAGGGAGGGCTGAGCTATGGCCGACCTCGTCAGTCGGTTGATTGGTACAAACTCCAGTTCCTCTATCCCCTCCCTGGTGGCGAGCCGAGCCAGGGCGTCAACCAAATTGTTCTGAGTTCGGGGGATCTGCCGAAGGACGATCTCATCGAAATTTTTCATTTCGGTTGCAGCTAGGTCGGAATAACTGGTCATCCACTCGTCCTTAGCAAGGTAGGTGCCGTTGGTGGTTGACGATTTAGCCGAGTCACCGGACTGGAGGTGAGAGACACCCATCGCTCGGGCGTATCTAAGGCACCTGCAATCGTGGCCTCGTACTCAGCTTCATTGTTGGACGCCGGAAATGAGAATCGCAAGGACTGGCAGAAAGACTCCAAGGAGGGGCTCAGGAGCACGAGCCCAGCTCCAGAGTGTATGTCCGTCGATGACCCGTCCACGTAGAGCGTCCATGGCTCGACCTCGGTGCTGGGACTGGGTGGTGGCGGGCTGAACTCGGCTACGAAATCCGCCAGGGCCTGGCCCTTGACTGCGAGACGAGGTCGGTAGGAGATGTCGAACTGTCCGAGTTCTACTGCCCATTTGGCTAGCCGACCTGAAGAGTCCGGCTTCTGAAGCACCTGCCGCAAGGGATAGTTCATCACCACCTCGATGGAGTGCTCGAGGAAGTAAGGCCGAAGCTTTCTGGAACTGGTGACGAGCGCGAGGGCTAGTTTCTCCATCGGGGTATAGCGCTTCTGCGGGTCGATGAAGGACTGGCTCGTGAAGTAGACCGGGTGCTGGACATCCCCCTCGATACGAGTGAGGACTGAGCTCGCTGCATGCTCAGAGATGGCGAGGTAGAGCGAGAGGACGTCCTCCGTCCTGGGCTTTGACAGCAGAGGAGGTCGGGCCAAGTGTTTCTTGAGCTCCCCAAAAGCTTCCTGGCACTCGGGAGTCCACCCGAAGTCCTTTCCTTTCTTCAGGGCCTCGAGGAAAGGGCGGCACCTGTCAGTGGCCTTGGACACGAATCGGTTCAGGGCCGCTATCCGGCCGGTGAGACTCTGGACCTCTTTAACCTTGGTGGGAGGTCTCAGGTTCAGCACGGCACTAATCTTCTCCGGGTTGGCCTCAATGCCTCTCGAGCTCACCACGTAGCCGAGGAATTTTCTAGACTCAACCCCAAATGCACACTTTGACGGGTTCAGCTTCATTCTATATTCCCTCAGGACTTGGAACATGTTACCAAGGTGCTGGACGTGGTCAGCTGCTCTGACACTCTTCACCAACATGTCATCGACGTATACCTCCATAGTGACTCCGATCTGGGACGAGAACATCCTGTTGACCAGGCGCTGGTACGTCGCCCCGGCGTTCTTCAGTCCGAATGGCATGACCTGGTAACAGTAAAGGCCTCGGTCTGTTACGAAGGCCGTGTGCTCCTGATCTGGGGGGATACATAGGGATCTGGTTATAGCCTGAGTACGCATCCATCATGCTGAGGAGCTCGTGTCCAGCGGTGGCATCCACCATCTGATCTATCCGAGGTAGGGGGAACGAGTCCTTGGGGCTGGCCTTGTTGAGGTCGGTAAAATCAATGTAGACCCTCCAGCTGCCGTTGTTCTTCTTGACAAGGACTGGGTTCGCGACCCAGGTCGGATACTTTGCTTCCCTGATGAAACCGATCTCGAGTAACTTGTCCACTTCTTTGGCCAGGGCCTCATAGCGCTCCTGGTTCAGCGGACGTCGTCGCTGCTGCCGAGGTCTTACTGCGGGGTCGATGTTCAGCCGGTGACAAGCCACTGACGCAGGTATGCCTACCATGTGCGAGGGCTCCCACGCGAAGACATCGACACTACCGCGGAGGAATTCAACAAGGGCAGAGCGCGTGGGCTCAGCCAATCCTTTTCCAATCTTCAAGACCCTGTCCGGGTAACCGTGCTCGACCTCGACAGTGTCTAGTTCTTCCATAGGCTGTGCGCTCCGGTCCTCAGGTCGTCTACGTGGGTCGTTGAGCTCGGCCATAGTGACGGTCAGTCCCCCGGGCCCACCTCGGACAGAGGGTTGGGTGGCGTGTGCCGTGGCGGCGGCTGATCTCCCGGGTCGCTATCCCATTGGGGTGTGGAACTTCATGGCATAATGGTAGATGGAGGTCAGGGCCCTGAGCTCGTACAAGAGTGGACGACCTAGGAGGGCATTGTAATTGCCTGGGAGGTCTACCACGATGAAAGTGGCCATGATGGCCCGTAGACATGGTTTTTCTCCGAGCTCTACCAGCATCGATATCTGCCCGACTGGCTCAGTAGCGTGGCCGGTGACTCCAACCACAGGGCCAAGGGGGCATGGGCTCAGGTGCCGCTCATCGAGGCCCATGTAGAGTAAGGTCCTGGGGTATAGCAAGTTGACCCCGCTCCCATTGTCGATCAGTGTCCGGTGTACGTGGGTACCATTGAGGACCATACTGATGACAAGGGCATCCTGGTGGGGGTGGCGGACGTGAGCTGCGTCGGCCTCAGTAAAGCTGATCTCCTCCTTGGGCTCGGACAGGTTCAAGCTAGTCCTTATCCTCTGCGCGGAGTACTGGCGGTCATTGCAGGCTTCTCTCGCCAACCTCTTGCGCTGGTTCCTTGACCCGACAAAGTGTTGGTTACCCATGACCAACGTGTGGACCTCGTTCCGTGGTCCCGTAGGCGGTGGAGGCCGGTGGGTGTCTCCTAGCTGAGGTTGGCCGTGATCGGGTGGTGGGGCGACGAACTCGCGTAGCTGCCCTCGCCGAATCAAGCCCTCAACCTCGTTCCTCAGGTCCCTACAATCATCGGTGTCATGTCCGGCTGATCTGTGGTAACGGCAGTATCTCTCCTGGTTCTGGCTCGAGGAGGGAGTCCTCATCGCGGTCGGGGGTGGTAGGACTCCCCGACCCTTCACGTGCATCAGTACACCTTCCAGACTAGTGTTGAGGACGTGGAAGGACTGGAACCTCGGGGGGGCTGGTCGAGCAACCTCACGCCCGCGCTGGGACTGGTGCTGGGCCCGTGACGCCTGGGCCGAGCTGGTGTCCTTCTCCTTACCTTTCTCGGGTCGGGGGTCCTGGGGCTTCGCCTCGAGGTCCCCGGACGCCTCCTCAACCCCGATATGGCACTCAGCTCGGCTGAGGAGCTCATGGTATGTTTCTGGACTGTTCTCGTGGACCGACCACCAGAATCGGGACCTGTACCTGAGTCCGGCAAGGGCTGCCACCAGGGCGGTTTCGTCCGACACACTGCCGATCTCGATATATCGGTTGTTGAACCGCTCCACATAGCTCTTCAGGGACTCGTCCTTCCCCTGCTTGATGTCTACCAGCCTCTGCTTCGGGGTCGACCTCAGTCGGGACCCCATGAAGGCTGCTTGGAACCTGCTCGCGAGGTCGCCCCAGGTCTTTATGGAGTGAGGAGGGAGCTTCTTGAACCATTTCATGGCCTTATCCCCTAATGTCAGAGGGAAGGCTTTGCACATGAGCTCGTCACTTACCCCCTGCAACTCCATGAAGGCCGTGTACCTGTTGATAAGTGCTAGAAAAGCATTTAAATAACTCTTCTATTTTACGTATTTGTGTGTTTTATTAGTGTTATATGTTCCGTTTTATGTGTTTTTCCTTTATTGTGGTGTTTAGGGTCACAAAGAATCAAAAGGAGTCAAAATGGATGAAAATCGGATGAAAACGGAAACTCGGGACCAAAAAGGCAAGTGAATCAAAGATGGAGGACCTCCGATGCAATTTTATGAAAAGTTGTTTTTACAATTTTTCTTGTGCCAAAGTCGAAGAACGTCAAAAGAGGATTCCCAAACTTTTTCCGGATCGCAAATCGGAGTTTCCTAGTGAAAGTTATGGCCGTTTGAAGAAAAAGGACTAAAAGCGTCACTTCCAAAACTGTTGGGGACCAAAGTGCAACTTTTCACAAGTTCAGGGACCAAAGTGAAACGTTTCAAAAAGTTGGAGGACCAAAATGCAATTTCTCAAGGACCAAAATGAACAACATTCAAAAGTTGAGGGACTTGGTGTGCAATTTCTGGGTGACTCGGGTGACTCAGTCGGTAGCGCATGTGATCGAAGTCGGCCGCCAGTGACTCGAGTCACGCCCGAGCATCCTCGATCAGCGCCGCAACCGTCCGAGTCATGCACGCAACCGTCCCCTGGTCCTCTCGTTCCTTGGCGTGACTAGCGAATCGCGCGTGACTCAGTCGGTAGCGTGACTCGAGTCACGCGCTGCAGCTTTTTGACCAGCGGACTCCACCTACCATAAAGCGTGTTTTTGGTATTTTCTTGACTTCTTAGAGATAAAACAATCTGAGCACACCACAATAGACTCATGAAGGAAGACTTTTATGATTTTTAATATTTTTGGTGTAATATTTTGCCTATAAATAGAGGCATTTCCAAGCTTGAATCACACAACTTGTAGAGAGAATTAGCTTGTGATTCTCTCTAACTTTCTCCTCAATAAAATTCTCTTCATCATTAGCTCTTAGTTCTAGCTTGAAAGCTCTTAGTTTCTCATATTCCGGCGGAAGAAAAAAACCTAAATTTAGGTTCGATTAATCAATCGACGATTCTTATTGAGAATATGATTAGCGGGCATTTCTTCGCTAGTTTCTCTCTTTCTTTTATTTTTCTTATTTGAGAAGTCTAATTTCTCATATATTGTGGAGGTAATACAAGGCGAACACTCGCTAAAAAGTATTTAACCCATATATATGAGTGATTAAACTTCTCTATTTATTTCTTAGCATTTATTTTCTTGTTTCTATAGTTTTTATATATTACTTGAGATAGTGAAGTATAATCTATCATATAGCAGTGGTGATACCCGCTAATATGAGTAGTTAGACTTCTCTATCTAGTTCGAGGGGGACGTTGTGTTCAATTATCATGTTGTTATCTTTTCTAACCCTTTGCTAACATTTTATCTATTCCTCTACTTCAATTTGTTGATTTGTTATGCTTTTAAACCCGTTTTGAATTTATGTGATTATTGCATTCACTTTGGCCAATTGAATCAATTAATCTTTAAGTTCAAGTTATGTGCTAGGATTGGAACTTTTGATCCGTAATTGTCACTAGATTCCAATCCACATTAGAGCAAGCGAATGTCGTGCATATTTGTTAATAAATCAACTTAGATGTATTAATTCAAGTTTGTGAAATTAATCATCTAATTCAACTCATTCTTCTTGTTCATTTCACACTAGCATTGCATTAAATCCTAAGAACTTGTTTAGGATTATCCAATAGCTAGATGTTAAGTTAAAGAACTCACTTTAATTTAATACACTTAAGGAAGAATTAGTTGTCAGAGCTTCTTGGTTAATTGAGAGTTGATAAATTGAAGAAGGGATAGTACACGTTGCATGGGAAAGATAAACACAAGATGTTGACACAACCGAACCCGAGAACTAGATATATCTTCAATTGTTTCATTTTCATATCTTTTATTTTGTCATTTTATTTTCGAATTTCATCCAACTTCACAAAACCCCCTTTTCTATATTAATTGATAAAAACAACTAGATCAAACACCGTTCCTCTTGGGTTCGACCCTTACTTACCACTTCTACATTAATTTGTAGTTTTGAAACCGAGTAAGGAAATAAAATAAATTTTGGCGTACTGCGACAACACGCCCAAGTTTTTTTGGCGCCGTTGCCGGGGAACGGTTAACAAATTTAGTTGTTTTTATTAATTAATTTTTTTTTAAAAAAAAAAATTCTTCTTCACTTGTATGCATAATACCCGATCTACTAATCGAATTCTTGAAAGTTTCGATCCAGAAATCGAGAAATCCATTCGAAGAAGAATAAGACAAACAAAACAAACCGAACGAGAAATGGCTGATAACAACAATGAAAGAACTCTCAAATAACTGGCAACTCCCGAAGTTACTCAACAACCTTTGTGTATCACCTTTCCAACCGTAGAAGAAGGTAAAACTTTCGAGCTAAAATCTGGATTGATACATCTTCTACCTTCTTTTCATGGACGATCCGGCGAAGATCCATATCGACACTTGAAGGAGTTTCATGTGGTGTGTGATAGCATGAAACCCCAAGCATCAGCGAAGAGCAAATCAAGCTCGAGCTTTTCCATTTTCACTAAAAGATGCCGCAGATTGGTTGTACACTTTACCACCAGGTTGATCACAACATGGACTCAAATGAAGCAACTTTTCCTCGAAAAGTACTTTGACTTCAAAGACAAAGAAATATCGGAAAGATATCTGCAGAGTGCGCCAAAACAATGGAGAAACTCTTTATGAGTATTGGGAGGCGTTTCAAAAAGCTCATTGCAAGTGCCCGCATCACCAAATCGGTGAAAACCTCCTAGTGCAATACTTCTATGAAGGCTTATGTCAATCGACGAAACATGGTTGATCTTTGCTAGTGGAGGAGCTCGATGAACAAAACCCCTATTTGAAGCAAGAACATTGATTTCAAACAAAGTGAGAACATTCAACAATTGATCTGAGGCAGGAAAGCGAAAATTGAAGAGTAAATGAGTGCGTAACTCCAATATTGAAAGCCAACTTTACGAACTAACACATCTTCTCAAACAAATTGTTGTAGGAAACAATCCATAAGTCAAAGCATGTGGCATATGCACAAATCTAGGGCATCCTACGGATGCTTGTCCTGTTCTACAAGTGGATAACAACGAACAAGTGAACTCGACAAATAATTTCCCATTCCCAAGACAAGAATACAATCCGTACTCAAACACCTATAATCCAGGATGGCGAGACCACCCCAATCTGAGCTATGGAAACAACAAGCCCCCAGGATTCTTCCCTAACAAACCTCAAGGCCAATTCCAGCAACAAGGGAATTTCCAACCTCAAGGGCAATTTCAACAAAAACCTCAACAATCAGGTATGTCTCTTGAGGATATGGTGAAAACATTAGCAACTAACAGCGTGAAATTTCAACAGATTCCAAATCAAGCATTCAAAACTTGGAAAACCGGATGAGTCAATTGGCAAGCTGCCATCAATCATTTGGAAGCACAATCTGGAGGAAAGTTACCATCTCAACCTGAGGTAAATCCAAAGAATGTTAGTGCCATAACCTTAAGGAATGGAAAAGAGATCGAAAACCCTCACAAAGAAGTTTCCACACATGAAGATAAAGAAGAAAAGTTTGAAAAGGAGGCAAGTCCTAACTCTCATATCATTGCTAAAACAATTCCTCCCCCTTTTCCTAGTAGATTAGCGAAAACCAACAAAGATGACAAGGAAAAAGACATTTTGGATACATTTAAGAGAGTTGAAATCAACATTCCATTGTTAGATGCAATCAAACAAATCCCACGCTATGCTAAGTTTTTGAAAGATCTTTGCACTAACAAGAGGAAATTGAAGGGAAATGAAATGATCAAAATGGGAGAAACCGTTTCAGCGGTATTCCAGAAGAAGTTGCCTCCAAAATGCAAAGACCCTGGTATGTTCACTGTCCCATGCACCATAGGCAATCACCATATTGATAAAGCACTTATAGATTTAGGAGCATCCATAAATGTCATGCCTAGATCCTTGTATGCTTCACTAAATCTAGGAAAACTAAAAGAAACTCACGTAATTGTGCAACTAGCTGATCGTACCAATGCATACCCGGATGGAGTGATAGAAGATGTGCTAGTCAAAATAAATGGTTTAGTTTTCCCTGCTGATTTTTACGTGCTTGATATGGCTAATGAACATTCACCTCACCCTACACCTATCATATTGGGACGTCCATTTCTTTACACTTCTCGCACTAAAATTGATGTCTATGAGGGTACACTGTCCATGGAATTTGATGAGGAAAAAGCGAACTTTAATATTTTTGATGGTTCATTGCGCCCTAATAATGCTTGTTCTGTCTTTGCAATTAATTCAACTAATCCTTTTGTGCAAGAACTATGTAAGTTGAATTGCAGAGCCAGTACAGCACATAAGATTGAGCCAAAGCACAATTACCTCATCTCGAAGAAGGAAGCCATGGAAAGAAATGAGACCAAAAACTTTTGGAGAAGAATTCAAGAAGGACTGTTAAGAAATCAAGACACTCGGAAAAGCCATCGAAGACAAAGTGGAGCTGCAATGGATTTGAGGAATCCTACTTGACAAATGGGAACTGTGTCGAGCTAACGACTTTAAACAAAAGCGCTTCTTGGGAGGCAACCCAAGCATTTTCTCTTATTTTTATCTTTCTTTTGAAATTTTCATTGTTTTTGTTTTTATTTCTCCGTTTTTTAGCGTACTAAGGAAGATGTTGCCTTGTAACTGTAGAAGGAAAAGGCTTACCCATTGAGCAACAACTTTTTGAGCGTGATCATTAGCACCCATCCGAAGATGTAAAACTACGTCTCATTCATTTGAGAAGTGTCTGAGTTGGACGTTCGGCTCTAAACGTTCTTCCATTTGTTGGTTCTTGTGGGGCTGTTCTTTATTGAATGGTAAACATACCTATGTGTCATGTGGCGATATGGAGGACCTTTTCATTAAGGTGCATTACTCTTGGATTGTTGACTGTTCCTACTGAAAGCGCTACATTGTGCAACCACCATCTCCACTCGCACGACTCATGGCTTACCATAGGGAGTTTTCATTTCTTCTCTTTTACATGGTATTTATATTTCTACATTGGGGACAATGTAGAATTTAAGTGTGGGGAGTGGCATATTGTGATCTGTTTGTATTTTTTTTTTTTGTGTCTACAATTTTGCATGAGATAGCAACTTTTGAATATGATTGAGCTTAATTTGCATGATTTAGCTAAAGCTGCAGGATCAGAAAAAAAATCAATTTGTTGTGTTCTCGTTCTTTCTCTACGCATATTTGCCGCTAAATTACTGAGCACGTTTATAAGGTAATTTACTATCATTCTCTGGAACACAAATTGAAGGTTGAAAATGTTGATTTTTTCTAACTTTCTAGACCATAGTAAACTAATTTTTTTCTTTTCTTTTTCTATCCATTCGTCTGCTTCAAAGTAACTTGGAAACATCAATTGTTAGCAAGGCGGAGTTATAATCGCATGGTATCTGTTTTTGTGAATGTGTCTTTTATTGTGAGTTTAAAAAGTTTGGAAAAAGCATTGACCTATGCTGAGAATGAATTTTACTTTTATGTTCGAAATAAGGAGAGGGACCACAGGAAAGAGCTACCTACCTCAGAGTGTGAAGCCGTCACCTCGAATGGGTGAAGAAGGCTGCCTCCAATGAAAGGGGTAGTGTGAAAGCTACCTGTGGGGTAAAAGCTGAAAAGAAAATTGCAAAACTCTTCTTCTTTTTCTTCTTCTTCATTAAAAAAAAAAAAAAAAAAAGAAAAAAAAAAGAAAATCGCAAGAAATGTGATAGTTACCCAAGTGTGAGGTTTGATAAATAAAATCCCTCAGTGGTTTGAAGTGCCCAAATCTAAACACTCTTTAAATTGAAGACATATTTGCGATAAAACACCTGCCATGCCCTTTTTTTTCTTTGCAGTGCTAACACTTGATGATTTTTGGTGAATCGAGGTAATTTTAGGATCCATGGGAATCATTGTAAAATAAGAGTGGGATCACGAGAGATGAAAGGAAATATTTGACCAATTCGGGTCAGGATTTGGATAGAACATCGTAAGCTTTCATTTGATTCCAGTTAGTGATGGGATGATAACCTTAATTGCACACACTCACAAGCCATTGTGTATTTGAGAAGAAGTGAAATTTTCATGGTTCGGGAGAATGTTTATTAAGCAAGTCACTATCTGTAGTTGGATTTCAATGTTTAAAGTTGTTTATCTCATGTAAAATCACTGTGTTGTTTTGTGTCGTATGGTTGTTGTTCGAGGGCGAACAACAGTCTAAGTGTGGGGGAGTTTGATAAGTGCTAGAAAAGCATTTAAATAATTCTTCTATTTTACGTATTTGTGTGTTTTATTAGTGTTATATGTTCCGCTTTATGTGTTTTCCTTTATTGTGGTGTTTAGGGTCACAAAGAATCAAAAGGAGTCAAAATGGATGAAAATCGGATGAAAGCGAGCTTCGGGACCAAAAAGGCAAGTGAATCAAAGATGGAGGACCTCCGATGCAATTTTATGAAAAGTTGTTTTTACAATTTTTCTTGTGCCAAAGTCGAAGAACGTCAAAAGAGGATTCCCAAACTTTTTCCGGATCGCAAATCGGAGTTTCCTAGTGAAAGTTATGGCCGTTTGAAGAAAAAGGACTAAAAGCGTCACTTCCAAAACTGTTGGGGACCAAAGTGCAACTTTTCACAAGTTCAGGGACCAAAGTGAAACGTTTCAAAAAGTTGGAGGACCAAAATGCAATTTCTCAAGGACCAAAATGAACAACATTCAAAAGTTGAGGGACTTGGTGTGCAATTACAGGTGACTCGGGTGACTCGAGTCGGCGCCGATGTGATCGAGTCAGCCGCAGTGACTCGAGTCACGCCCGAGCATCCTCGATCAGCGAACCGTCCGAGTCATGCACGCAACCGTCCCTGGTCCTCTCGTTCGCGTGACTACGAATCATGGCGTGACTGAGTCGGCCTTGTGATGACTTCGAGTCACGCTGGCCATTGCCGATTTTGACCAGCGGACTCCACCTACCATAAAGCGTGTTTTTGGTATTTTCTTGACTTCTTAGAGATAAAACAATCTGAGCACACCACAATAGACTCATGAAGGAAGACTTTATGATTTTTAATATTTTTGGTGTAATATTTTGCCTATAAATAGAGGCATTTCAAGCTTGAATCACACAACTTGTAGAGAATTAGCTTGTGATTCTCTCTAACTTTCTCCTCAATAAAATTCTCTTCATCATTAGCTCTTAGTTCTAGCTTGAAAGCTCTTAGTTTCTCATATTAGTGGAAGAAAAAACCTAAATTTAGGTTCGATTAATCAATCGACGATTCTTGACCGAGAATATGATTAGCGGGGCATTTCTTCGCTAGTTTCTCTCTTTCTTTATTTTTTCTTATTTGAGAAGTCTAATTTCTCATATATTGTGGAGGTAATACAAGGCTAACACTCGCTAAAAGTATTTAACCCATATATATGAGTGATTAAACTTCTATTTATTTCTTAGCATTTATTTTCTTGTTTCTATAGTTTTTATATATTACTTGAGATAGTGAAGTATAATCTATCATATAGCGCTGGTGATACCCGCTAATATGAGTAGTTAGACTTCTCTATCTAGTTCGAGGGGACGTTGTGTTCAATTATCATGTTGTTATCTTTTCTAACCCTTTGCTAACATTTTATCTATTCCTCTACTTCAATTTGTTGATTTGTTATGCTTTTAAACCCGCTTTTGAATTTATGTGATTATTGCATTCACTTTGGCCAATTGAATCAATTAATCTTTAAGTTCAAGTTATGTGCTAGGATTGGAACTTTTGATCCGTAATTGTCACTAGATTCCAATCCACAGTAGCAAACGAATGTCGTGCATATTTGTTAATAAATCAACTTAGATGTATTAATTCAAGTTTGTGAAATTAATCATCTAATTCAACTCATTCTTCTTGTTCATTTCACACTAGCATTGCATTAAATCCTAAGAACTTGTTTAGGATTATCCAATAGCTAGATGTTAAGTTAAAGAACTCACTTTAATTTAATACACTTAAGGAAGAATTCGTTAATCAGAGCTTCTTGGTTAATTGAGAGTTGATAAATTGAAGAAGGGATAGTACACGTTGCATGGGAAAGATAAACACAAGATGTTGACACAACCGAACCCGAGAACTAGATATATCTTCAATTGTTTCATTTTCATATCTTTTATTTTGTCATTTTATTTTCGAATTTCATCCAACTTCACAAAACCCCCCTTTTCTATATTAATTGATAAAAACAACTAGATCAAACACTGCCTCTTGGGTTCGAACTTACTTACCACTTCTACATTAATTTGTAGTTTTGAAACCGAGTAAGGAAATAAAATAAATTTTGGCGTACTGCGACAACACGCCCAAGTTTTTTTGGCGCCGTTGCCGGGGAACGGTTAACAAATTTAGTTGCTTTTATTAATTAATTTTTTTTTAAAAAAAAAAATTCTTCTTCACTTGTATGCATAATACCCGATCTACTAATCGAATTCTTGAAAGTTTCGATCCAGAAATCGAGAAATCCATTCGAAGAAGAATAAGACAAACAAAACAAACCGAACGAGAAATGGCTGATAACAACAATGAAAGAACTCTCAAACAACTGGCAACTCCCGAAGTTACTCAACAACCTTTGTGTATCACCTTTCCAACCGTAGAAGAAGGTAAAACTTTCGAGCTAAAATCTGGATTGATACATCTTCTACCTTCTTTTCATGGACGATCGTGATGAAGATCCATATCGACACTTGAAGGAGTTTCATGTGGTGTGTGATAGCATGAAACCCCAAGCATCATCGAAGAGCAAATCAAGCTCGAGCTTTTCCATTTTCACTAAAAGATGCCGCTACGCAGTTGGTTGTACACTTTACCACCGTGTCACCACAACATGGACTCAAATGAAGCAACTTTTCCTCGAAAAGTACTTCCACTTCAAAGACAAGAAATATCGGAAAGATATCTCCTGGAGTACGCCAAAACAATGGAGAAACTCTTTATGAGTATTGGGAGCGCGTTTCAAAAAGCTCATTGCAAGTCGCCCGCATCACCAAATCGGTGAAAACCTCCTAGTGCAATACTTCTATGAAGGCTTATGTCAATCAGGCGAAACATGGTTGATCTGCTAGTGGAGGAGCTCGATGAACAAAACCCTGTTTGAAGCAAGAACATTGATTTCAAACAAGGCCGAGAACATTCAACAATTCAAGACAGATCTGAAAGCGAAAATTCGAAGAGTAAATGAGGTACGTAACTCCAATATTGAAAGCCAACTTTCTGAACTAACACATCTTCTCAAACAAATTGTTGTAGGAAACAATCCGCAAGTCAAAGCATGTGGCATATGCACAAATCTAGGGCATCCTACAGATGCTTGTCCTGTTCTACAAGTGGATAACAACGAACAAGTGAACTCGACCAAATAATTTCCCATTCCCAAGACAAGAATACAATCCGTACTCAAACACCTATAATCCAGGATGGCGAGACCACCCCAATCTGAGCTATGGAAACAACAAGCCCCCAGGATTCTTCCCTAACAAACCTCAAGGCCAATTCCAGCAACAAGGGAATTTCCAACCTCAAGGGCAATTTCAACAAAAACCTCAACAATCAGGTATGTCTCTTGAGGATATGGTGAAAACATTAGCAACTAACACTGTGAAATTTCAACAGGATTCCAAATCAAGCATTCAAAACTTGGAAAACCAGATGAGTCAATTGGCAACTGCCATCAATCGACTGGAAGCACAATCTGGAGGAAAGTTACCATCTCAACCTGAGGTAAATCCAAAGAATGTTAGTGCCATAACCTTAAGGAATGGAGAAGAGATCGAAAACCCTCACAAAGAAGTTTCCACACATGAAGATAAAGAAGAAAAGTTTGAAAAGGAGGCAAGTCCTAACTCTCATATCATTGCTAAAACAATTCCTCCCCCTTTTCCTAGTAGATTAGCGAAAACCAACAAAGATGACAAGGAAAAAGACATTTTGGATACATTTAAGAGAGTTGAAATCAACATTCCATTGTTAGATGCAATCAAACAAATCCCACGCTATGCTAAGTTTTTGAAAGATCTTTGCACTAACAAGAGGAAATTGAAGGGAAATGAAATGATCAAAATGGGAGAAACCGTTTGACGGTATTCCGGAAAGAGTTGCTTCCAAAATGCAAAGACCCTGGTATGTTCACTGTCCCATGCACCATAGGCAATCACCATATTGATAAAGCACTTATAGATTTAGGAGCATCCATAAATGTCATGCCTAGATCCTTGTATGCTTCACTAAATCTAGGAAAACTAAAAGAAACTCACGTAATTGTGCAACTAGCTGATCGTACCAATGCATACCCGGATGGAGTGATAGAAGATGTGCTAGTCAAAATAAATGGTTTAGTTTTCCCTGTTGATTTTTACGTGCTTGATATGGCTGATGAACATTCACCTCACCCTACACCTATCATATTGGGACGTCCATTTCTTTACACTTCTCGCACTAAAATTGATGTCTATGAGGTACTTGTCCATGGAATTTGATGAGGAAAAAGCGAACTTTAATATTTTTGATGGTTCATTGCGCCTAATAATGCTTGTTCTGTCTTTTGCAATTAATTCAACTAATCCTTTTGTGCAAGAACTATGTAAGTTGAATTGCGAGCCAAGATAAAGACATAAGATTGAGCCAAAGCACAATTACCTCATCTCAAAGAAGGAAGCCATGGAAAGAAATGAGACCAAAAACTTTTGGAGAAGAATTCAAGAAGGATCATAAGAAATCAAGACACTCGGAAAAGCCATCGAAGACAAAGTGGAGTCTGCAATGGATTTGAGGAATCCTACTTGACAAATGGGAATCTGGTCGAGCTAACGACTTTAAACAAAAGCGCTTCTTGGGAGGCAACCCAAGCATTTTCTCTTATTTTTATCTTTCTTTTGAAATTTTCATTGTTTTTGTTTTTATTTCTCCGTTTTTTAGCGTACTAAGGAAGATGTTGCCTTGTAACTGTAGAAGGAAAAGGCTTACCCATTGAGCAACAACTTTTTGAGCGTGATCATTAGCACCCATCCGAAGATGTAAAACTACGTCTCATTCATTTGAGAAGTGTCTCGAGTTGGACGCTCGCTCTAAACGTTCTTCCATTTGTTGGTTCTTGTGAAATCGTTCTTTATTGAATGGTAAACATACCTATGTGTCATGTGGCGATATGGAGGACCTTTTCATTAAGGTCTGTTACTCTTGGATTGTTGACCTGTTCCTACGAAGCGCTACATTGTGCAACCACCATCTCCACTCTAAGACGACTCATGGCTTACCATAGGGAGTTTTCATTTCTTCTCTTTTACATGGTATTTATATTTCTACATTGGGGACAATGTAGAATTTAAGTGTGGGGAGTGGCATATTGTGATCTGTTTGTATTTTTTTTTGTGTCTACAATTTTGCATGAGATAGCAACTTTTGAATATGATTGAGCTTAATTTGCATGATTTAGCTAAAGCTGCGGGGATCTGAAAAAAAAAAAATCAATTTGTTGTGTTCTGCTCTTCTCACGCATAGTCAAGCTAAATTACCTGAGCACGCTTATAAGGTAATTTACTATCATTCTCTGGAACACAAATTGAAGGTTGAAAATGTTGATTTTTTCTAACTTTCTAGACCATAGTAAACTAATTTTTTCTTTTCTTTTTCTATCCATTCGTCCCGCCAAAGTAACTTGGAAACATCAATTGTTAGCAAGGCGAGTTATAATCGCATGGTATCTGTTTTTTGTGAATGTGTCTTTTATTGACAGAGTTTAAAAAGTTTGGAAAAAGCATTGACCTATGCTGAGAATGAATTTTACTTTTATGTTCGAAATAAGGAGAGGGACCACAGGAAAGAGCTACCTACCTCAGAGTGTGAAGTCACCTCGAATGGGTGAAGAAGGTGCTTCTCAATGAAAGGGGTAGTGTGAAAGCTACCTGTGGGGTAAAAGCTGAAAAGAAAATTGCAAAACTCTTCTTCTTTTTCTTCTTCTTCATTAAAAAAAAAAAAAAAAAGAGAAAAAAAGAAAATCGCAAGAAATGTGATAGTTACCCAAGTGTGAGGTTTGATAAATAAAATCCCTCAGTGGTTTGAAGTGCCCAAATCTAAACACTCTTTAAATTGAAGACATATTTGCGATAAAACACCTGCCATGCCCTTTTTTTTTCTTTGCAGTGCTAACACTTGATGATTTTTGGTGAATCGAGGTAATTTTTAGGATCCATGGGAATCATTGTAAAATAAGAGTGGGATCACGAGAGATGAAAGGAAATATTTGACCAATTCGGGTCAGGATTTGGATAGAACATCGTAAGCTTTCATTTGATTCCAGTTAGTGATGGGATGATAACCTTAATTGCACACACTCACAAGCCATTGTGTATTTGAGAAGAAGTGAAATTTTCATGGTTCGGAGAATGTTTATTAAGCAAGTCACTATCCTCGTAGTTGGATTTCAATGTTTAAAGTTGTTTATCTCATGTAAAATCACCGTGTTGTTTTGTGTCAGATGGTTGTTGTTCGAGGGCTTAACAAGCCTAAGTGTGGGGGAGTTTGATAAGTGCTAGAAAAGCATTTAAATAACTCTTCTATTTTACGTATTTGTGTGTTTTATTAGTGTTATATGTTCCGTTTTATGTGTTTTTCCTTTATTGTGGTGTTTAGGGTCACAAAGAATCAAAAGGAGTCAAAATGGATGAAAATCGGATGAAAACGGAAACTCGGGACCAAAAAGGCAAGTGAATCAAAGATGGAGGACCTCCGATGCAATTTTATGAAAAGTTGTTTTTACAATTTTTCTTGTGCCAAAGTCGAAGAACGTCAAAAGAGGATTCCCAAACTTTTTCCGGATCGCAAATCGGAGTTTCCTAGTGAAAGTTATGGCCGTTTGAAGAAAAAGGACTAAAAGCGTCACTTCCAAAACTGTTGGGGACCAAAGTGCAACTTTTCACAAGTTCAGGGACCAAAGTGAAACGTTTCAAAAAGTTGGAGGACCAAAATGCAATTTCTCAAGGACCAAAATGAACAACATTCAAAAGTTGAGGGACTTGGTGTGCAATTTCTGGGTGACTCGGGTGACTCAGTCACAAGATGTGATCGAAGTCACGAAGTGACTCGAGTCACGCCCGAGCATCCTCGATCGGCCAGAACCGTCCGAGTCATGCCTGCAACCGTCCCTGGTCCTCTGCTACATGACTAGGTAATCATGGCGTGACTCGAGTCGTGCGGTGACTCGAGTCACGCCGACGCCGGCCGCAGCTTTTGACCAATGGACTCCACCTACCATAAAACGTGTTTTTTGGTATTTTCTTGACTTCTTAGAGATAAAACAATCTGAGCACACCACAATAGACTCATGAAGGAAGACTTTTATGATTTTTTAATATTTTTTGGTGTAATATTTTGCCTATAAATAGAGGCATTTCCAAGCTTGAATCACACAACTTGTAGAGAGAATTAGCTTGTGATTCTCTCTAACTTTCTCCTCAATAAAATTCTCTTCATCATTAGCTCTTAGTTCTAGCTTGAAAGCTCTTAGTTTCTCATATTAAAGAAGAAAAACCTAAATTTAGGTTCGATTAATCAATCGACGATTCTTCGGCCGAGAATATGATTAGCGGGGCATTTCTTCGCTAGTTTCTCTCTTTCTTTTATTTTTCTTATTTGAGAAGTCTAATTTCTCATATATTGTGGAGGTAATACAAGGCGAACACTCGCTAAAAAGTATTTAACCCATATATATGAGTGATTAAACTTCTCTATTTATTTCTTAGCATTTATTTTCTTGTTTCTATAGTTTTTATATATTACTTGAGATAGTGAAGTATAATCTATCATATAGCAAAGGTGATACCCGCTAATATGAGTAGTTAGACTTCTCTATCTAGTTCGAGACGTTGTGTTCAATTATCATGTTGTTATCTTTTCTAACCCTTTGCTAACATTTTTATCTATTCCTCTACTTCAATTTGTTGATTTGTTATGCTTTTAAACCCGTTTTGAATTTATGTGATTATTGCATTCACTTTGGCCAATTGAATCAATTAATCTTTAAGTTCAAGTTATGTGCTAGGATTGGAACTTTTGATCCGTAATTGTCACTAGATTCCAACTACAAAGAGCAAACGAATGTCGTGCATATTTGTTAATAAATCAACTTAGATGTATTAATTCAAGTTTGTGAAATTAATCATCTAATTCAACTCATTCTTCTTGTTCATTTCACACTAGCATTGCATTAAATCCTAAGAACTTGTTTAGGATTATCCAATAGCTAGATGTTAAGTTAAAGAACTCACTTTAATTTAATACACTTAAGGAAGAATTCGTTAATCAGAGCTTCTTGGTTAATTGAGAGTTGATAAATTGAAGAAGGGATAGTACACGTTGCATGGGAAAGATAAACACAAGATGTTGACACAACCGAACCCGAGAACTAGATATATCTTCAATTGTTTCATTTTCATATCTTTTATTTTGTCATTTTATTTTCGAATTTCATCCAACTTCACAAACCCCCTTTTCTATATTAATTGATAAAAACAACTAGATCAAACACCGTTCCTCTTGGGTTCAATCCTTACTTACCACTTCTACATTAATTTGTAGTTTTGAAACCGAGTAAGGAAATAAAATAAATTTTGGCGTCTTTGCGACATAACACGCCCAAGTTTTTTGGCGTGAATTCTTGAGAGTGACAGTTAACAAATTTAGTTGCTTTTATTAATTAATTTTTTTTTAAAAAAAAAAATTCTTCTTCACTTGTATGCATAATACCCGATCTACTAATCGAATTCTTGAAAGTTTCGATCCGTAAATCGAAATCCATTCAAGAAGAATAAGACAAACAAAACAAACCAACGAGAAATGGCTGATAACAACAATGAAAGAACTCTCAAACAACTGGCAACTCCCGAAGTTACTCAACAACCTTTGTGTATCACCTTTCCAACCGTAGAAGAAGGTAAAACTTTCGAGCTAAAATCTGGATTGATACATCTTCTACCTTCTTTTCATGGACGATCCTGAAGATCCATATCGACACTTGAAGGAGTTTCATGTGGTGTGTGATAGCATGAAACCCCAAGCATCATCAAGAGCAAATCAAGCTCGAGCTTTTCCATTTTCACTAAAAGATGCCGCTACGATTGGTTGTACACTTTACCACCAGGTTCACAACATGGACTCAAATGAAGCAACTTTTCCCAAAAGTACTTCCACTTCAAAGACAAAGAAATATCGTGAAAGATATCTCTCGAGTACGCCAAAACAATGGAGAAACTCTTTATGAGTATTGGGAGCGCTTTCAAAGCTCATTGCAAGTCGCCCGCATCACCAAATCGGTGAAAACCTCCTAGTGCAATACTTCTATGAAGGCTTATGTCAATCGCATGTAAACATGGTTGATCCGCTAGTGGAGGAGCTCGATGAACAAAACCCCCCGAAGCAAGAACATTGATTTCAAACAAAGTGAGAACATTCAACAATTCAAGACAGATCGAAACGAAAATTCAAGAGTAAATGAGGTACGTAACTCCAATATTGAAAGCCAACTTTCAACTAACACATCTTCTCAAACAAATTGTTGTAGGAAACAATCCGCAAGTCAAAGCATGTGGCATATGCACAAATCTAGGGCATCCTACATGATGCTTGTCTGTTTCTACAAGTGGATAACAACGAACAAGTGAACTCAAAGAAATAATTTCCCATTCCCAAGACAAGAATACAATCTGTACTCAAACACCTATAATCCAGGATGGCGAGACCACCCTAACTGAGCTATGGAAACAACAAGCCCTGTGATTCTTCCCTAACAAACCTCAAGGCCAATTCCAAAGAACAAGGGAATTTCCAACCTCAAGGGCAATTTCAACAAAAACCTCAACAATCGTATGTCTCTTGAGGATATGGTGAAAACATTAGCAACTAACACTGTGAAATTTCAACAGATTCCAAATCAAGCATTCAAAACTTGAAAAACGGATGAGTCAATTGGCAACCGCCATCAATCGACCGAAGCACAACTGGAGGAAAGTTACCATCTCAACTCGAGGTAAATCCAAAGAATGTTAGTGCCATAACCTTAAGGAATGGAGAAGAGATCGAAAACCCTCACAAAGAAGTTTCCACACATGAAGATAAAGAAGAAAAGTTTGAAAAGGAGGCAAGTCCTAACTCTCATATCATTGCTAAAACAATTCCTCCCCCTTTTCCTAGTAGATTAGCGAAAACCAACAAAGATGACAAGGAAAAAGACATTTTGGATACATTTAAGAGAGTTGAAATCAACATTCCATTGTTAGATGCAATCAAACAAATCCCACGCTATGCTAAGTTTTTGAAAGATCTTTGCACTAACAAGAGGAAATTGAAGGGAAATGAAATGATCAAAATGGGAGAAACCGTTTAATGGTATTCGGAAGAAGTTGCCTCCAAAATGCAAAGACCCTGGTATGTTCCTTTGTCCCATGCACCATAGGCAATCACCATATTGATAAAGCACTTATAGATTTAGGAGCATCCATAAATGTCATGCCTAGATCCTTGTATGCTTCACTAAATCTAGGAAAACTAAAAGAAACTCACGTAATTGTGCAACTAGTGATCGTACCAATGCATACCAGGATGGAGTGATAGAAGATGTGCTAGTCAAAATAAATGGTTTAGTTTTCCTCTTGATTTTTACGTGCTTGATATGGTCGATGAACATTCACCTCACCCTACACCTATCATATTGGGACGTCCATTTCTTTACACTTCTCGCACTAAAATTGATGTCTATGAGGTACATTGTCCATGGAATTTGATGAGGAAAAAGCGAACTTTAATATTTTTGATGGTTCATTGCGCCTAATAATGCTTGTTCTGTCTTTGCAATTAATTCAACTAATCCTTTTGTGCAAGAACTATGTAAGTTGAATTGCAGAGCCAGTACAGCACATAAGATTGAGCCAAAGCACAATTACCTCATCTCGAAGAAGGAAGCCATGGAAAGAAATGAGACCAAAAACTTTTGGAGAAGAATTCAAGAAGAATGTTAAGAAATCAAGACACTTTCGGAAAAGCCATCGAAGACAAAGTGGAGTGCAATGGATTTGAGGAATCCTACTTGACAAATGGGAACTGTGTCGAGCTAACGACTTTAAACAAAAGCGCTTCTTGGGAGGCAACCCAAGCATTTTCTCTTATTTTTATCTTTCTTTTGAAATTTTCATTGTTTTTGTTTTTATTTCTCCGTTTTTTAGCGTACTAAGGAAGATGTTGCCTTGTAACTGTAGAAGGAAAAGGCTTACCCATTGAGCAACAACTTTTTGAGCGTGATCATTAGCACCCATCCGAAGATGTAAAACTACGTCTCATTCATTTGAGAAGTGTCTGAGTTGGACGTTCGGCTCTAAACGTTCTTCCATTTGTTGGTTCTTGTGGGGCTGTTCTTTATTGAATGGTAAACATACCTATGTGTCATGTGGCGATATGGAGGACCTTTTCATTAAGGATGCATTACTCTTGGATTGTTGACTGTTCCTCGGGCGCTACATTGTGCAACCACCATCTCCACTCGGCACGACTCATGGCTTACCATAGGGGAGTTTTCATTTCTTCTCTTTTACATGGTATTTATATTTCTACATTGGGGACAATGTAGAATTTAAGTGTGGGGGAGTGGCATATTGTGATCTGTTTGTATTTTTTTTTTTTGTGTCTACAATTTTGCATGAGATAGCAACTTTTGAATATGATTGAGCTTAATTTGCATGATTTAGCTAAAACTGCAGGATCCCGAAAAAATCAATTTGTTGTGTTCTCGTTCTTCTCTCTAGCATAGTCGGCTAAATTACTGAGCACGCTTTATAAGGTAATTTACTATCATTCTCTGGAACACAAATTGAAGGTTGAAAATGTTGATTTTTTTCTAACTTTCTAGACCATAGTAAACTAATTTTTTTCTTTTCTTTTTTCTATCCATTCGTCCTGCTCAAAGTAACTTGGAAACATCAATTGTTAGCAAGGCGGAGTTATAATCGCATGGTATCTGTTTTTTGTGAATGTGTCTTTTATTGACAGAGTTTAAAAAGTTTGGAAAAAGCATTGACCTATGCTGAGAATGAATTTTACTTTTATGTTCGAAATAAGGAGAGGGACCACAGGAAAGAGCTACCTACCTCAGAGTGTGAAGCCGTCACCTCGAATGGGTGAAGAAGGCTGCCTCCAATGAAAGGGGTAGTGTGAAAGCTACCTGTGGGGTAAAAGCTGAAAAGAAAATTGCAAAACTCTTCTTCTTTTTCTTCTTCTTCATTAAAAAAAAAAAAAAAAAAAGAAAAAAAAAAGAAAATCGCAAGAAATGTGATAGTTACCCAAGTGTGAGGTTTGATAAATAAAATCCCTCAGTGGTTTGAAGTGCCCAAATCTAAACACTCTTTAAATTGAAGACATATTTGCGATAAAACACCTGCCATGCCCTTTTTTTCTTTGCAGTGCTAACACTTGATGATTTTTGGTGAACTGAGTAATTTTTAGGATCCATGGGAATCATTGTAAAATAAGAGTGGGATCACGAGAGATGAAAGGAAATATTTGACCACTTGGTCGATTTGGATAGAACATCGTAGCTTTCATTTGATTCCAATTAGTGATGGGATGATAACCTTAATTGCACACACTCACAAGCCATTGTGTATTTGAGAAGAAGTGAAATTTTCATGGTTGGGAGAATGTTTATTAAGCAAGTCACTATCTGTAGTTGGATTTCAATGTTTAAAGTTGTTTATCTCATGTAAAATCACTTTGTGTTGTTTTGTGTCGTATGGTTGTTGTTCGAGCGAACAACGGTCTAAGTGTGGGGAGTTTGATAAGTGCTAGAAAAGCATTTAAATAACTCTTCTATTTTACGTATTTGTGTGTTTTATTAGTGTTATATGTTCCGTTTATGTGTTTTTCCTTTATTGTGGTGTTTAGGGTCACAAAGAATCAAAAGGAGTCAAAATGGATGAAAATCGGATGAAAGCAAACTTCGGGACCAAAAGGCAAGTGAATCAAAGATGGAGGACCTCATGCAATTTTATGAAAAGTTGTTTTACAATTTTTCTTGTGCCAAAGTCGAAGAACGTCAAGAGGATTCCCAAACTTTTTCCGGATCGCAAATCGGAGTTTCCTAGTGAAAGTTATGGCCGTTTGAAGAAAAAGGACTAAAGCGTCACTTCCAAAGCGTTGGGGACCAAAGTGCAACTTTTCACAAGTTCAGGGACCAAAGTGAAACGTTTCAAAAAGTTGGAGGACCAAAATGCAATTTCTCAAGGACCAAAATGAACAACATTCAAAAGTTGAGGACTTGGTGTGCAATTTCTGGGTGACTCGGGTGACTGAGTCGGTAGCGCATGTGATCGAAGTCGGCCGCAGTGACTCGAGTCACGCCCGAGCATCCTCGATCAGGCCGCAACCGTCAGTCATGCACCACGTCCCTGGTCCTCTCGTTCAGCGCGTGACTAAGCGAAATCGCGTGACTCGGTCGTGAAGCGGTGACTTTCGAGTCACGCTGGCCATTGCAGATTTTGACATGGACTCCACCTACCATAAAACGTGTTTTTTGGTATTTTCTTGACTTCTTAGAGATAAAACAACTGAGCACACCACAATAGACTCATGAAGGAAGACTTTATGATTTTTAATATTTTTGGTGTAATATTTTGCCTATAAATAGAGGCATTTCCAAGCTTGAATCACACAACTTGTAGAGAGAATTAGCTTGTGATTCTCTCTAACTTTCTCCTCAATAAAATTCTCTTCATCATTAGCTCTTAGTTCTAGCTTGAAAGCTCTTAGTTTCTCATATTCATGGAAGAAAAAAACCTAAATTTAGGTTCGATTAATCAATCGACGATTCTTCGGCCGAGAATATGATTAGCGGGGCATTTCTTCGCTAGTTTCTCTCTTTCTTTTATTTTTCTTATTTGAGAAGTCTAATTTCTCATATATTGTGGAGGTAATACAAGGCGAACACTCGCTAAAAAGTATTTAACCCATATATATGAGTGATTAAACTTCTCTATTTATTTCTTAGCATTTATTTTCTTGTTTCTATAGTTTTTATATATTACTTGAGATAGTGAAGTATAATCTATCATATAGCAGTGGTGATACCCGCTAATATGAGTAGTTAGACTTCTCTATCTAGTTCGAGGGGGACGTTGTGTTCAATTATCATGTTGTTATCTTTTCTAACCCTTTGCTAACATTTTATCTATTCCTCTACTTCAATTTGTTGATTTGTTATGCTTTTAAACCCGTTTTGAATTTATGTGATTATTGCATTCACTTTGGCCAATTGAATCAATTAATCTTTAAGTTCAAGTTATGTGCTAGGATTGGAACTTTTGATCCGTAATTGTCACTAGATTCCAATCCACAGTAGCAAACGAATGTCGTGCATATTTGTTAATAAATCAACTTAGATGTATTAATTCAAGTTTGTGAAATTAATCATCTAATTCAACTCATTCTTCTTGTTCATTTCACACTAGCATTGCATTAAATCCTAAGAACTTGTTTAGGATTATCCAATAGCTAGATGTTAAGTTAAATGACTCACTTTAATTTAATACACTTAAGGAAGAATTCGTTAATAAGAGCTTCTTGGTTAATTGAGAGTTGATAAATTGAAGAAGGGATAGTACACGTTGCATGGGAAAGATAAACACAAGATGTTGACACAACCGAACCCGAGAACTAGATATATCTTCAATTGTTTCATTTTCATATCTTTTATTTTGTCATTTTATTTTC
This sequence comes from Jasminum sambac, assembly GCA_018223645.1. Classification (NCBI taxonomy): domain Eukaryota; kingdom Viridiplantae; phylum Streptophyta; class Magnoliopsida; order Lamiales; family Oleaceae; genus Jasminum; species Jasminum sambac. The sequence goes on from CP073643.1 coordinate 39,924,131, forward strand.
GAATTTCATCCAACTTCACAAAACCCCCTTTTCTATATTAATTGATAAAAACAACTAGATCAAACACCGTTCCTCTTGGGTTCGACCCTTACTTACCACTTCTACATTAATTTGTAGTTTTGAAACCGAGTAAGGAAATAAAATAAATTTTGGCGTACTGCGACAACACGCCCAAGTTTTTTTGGCGCCGTTGCCGGGGAACGGTTAACAAATTTAGTTGCTTTTATTAATTAATTTTTTTTTAAAAAAATTCTTCTTCACTTGTATGCATAATACCCGATCTACTAATCGAATTCTTGAAAGTTTCGATCAGTAAATCGAGAAATCCATTCGAAGAAGAATAAGACAAACAAAACAAACCGAACGAGAAATGGCTGATAACAACAATGAAAGAACTCTCAAACAACTGGCAACTCCCGAAGTTACTCAACAACCTTTGTGTATCACCTTTCCAACCGTAGAAGAAGGTAAAACTTTCGAGCTAAAATCTGGATTGATACATCTTCTACCTTCTTTTCATGGACGATCCGGCGAAGATCCATATCGACACTTGAAGGAGTTTCATGTGGTGTGTGATAGCATGAAACCCCCAAGCATCACTGAAGAGCAAATCAAGCTCAGAGCTTTTCCATTTTCACTAAAAGATGCCGCCACAGATTGGTTGTACACTTTACCACCAGGTTCAGTCACAACATGGACTCAAATGAAGCAACTTTTCCTCGAAAAGTACTTCCCAGCTTCAAAGACAAAGTGACAAATATCGAGAAAGATAATATCTACAGATGCCAAAACAATGGAGAAACTCTTTATGAGTATTGGGAGCGTTTCAAAAAGCTCATTGCAAGCTGCCCGCATCACCAAATCAGTGAAAACCTCCTAGTGCAATACTTCTATGAAGGCTTATGTCAATCAGACAGAAACATGGTTGATGCTGCTAGTGGAGGAGCTCTGATGAACAAAACCCCTGCTGAAGCAAGAACATTGATTTCAAACAAGGCTGAGAACATTCAACAATTCAGTACAGACCGGGAAACGAAAATTCGAAGAGTAAATGAGGTACGTAACTCCAATATTGAAAGCCAACTTTCTGAACTAACACATCTTCTCAAACAAATTGTTGTAGGAAACAATCCGCAAGTCAAAGCATGTGGCATATGCACAAATCTAGGGCATCCTACAGATGCTTGTCCTGTTCTACAAGTGGATAACAACGAACAAGTGAACTCAGCAAATAATTTCCCATTCCCAAGACAAGAATACAATCCGTACTCAAACACCTATAATCCAGGATGGCGAGACCACCCCAATCTGAGCTATGGAAACAACAAGCCCCCAGGATTCTTCCCTAACAAACCTCAAGGCCAATTCCAGCAACAAGGGAATTTCCAACCTCAAGGGCAATTTCAACAAAAACCTCAACAATCAGGTATGTCTCTTGAGGATATGGTGAAAACATTAGCAACTAACACTGTGAAATTTCAACAGGATTCCAAATCAAGCATTCAAAACTTGGAAAACCGGATGAGTCAATTGGCAATCGCCATCAATCATTTGGAAGCACAATCTGGAGGAAAGTTACCATCTCAACCTGAGGTAAATCCAAAGAATGTTAGTGCCATAACCTTAAGGAATGGAGAAGAGATCGAAAACCCTCACAAAGAAGTTTCCACACATGAAGATAAAGAAGAAAAGTTTGAAAAGGAGGCAAGTCCTAACTCTCATATCATTGCTAAAACAATTCCTCCCCCTTTTCCTAGTAGATTAGCGAAAACCAACAAAGATGACAAGGAAAAGACATTTTGGATACATTTAAGAGAGTTGAAATCAACATTCCATTGTTAGATGCAATCAAACAAATCCCACGCTATGCTAAGTTTTTGAAAGATCTTTGCACTAACAAGAGGAAATTGAAGGGAAATGAAATGATCAAAATGGGAGAAACCGTTTATTGGTATTCGGAAGAAGTTGCCTCCAAAATGCAAAGACACTGGTATGTTCACTTTGTCCCATGCACCATAGGCAATCACCATATTGATAAAGCACTTATAGATTTAGGAGCATCCATAAATGTCATGCCTAGATCCTTGTATGCTTCACTAAATCTAGGAAAACTAAAAGAAACTCACGTAATTGTGCAACTAGGTGATCGTACCAATGCATACCGGATGGAGTGATAGAAGATGTGCTAGTCAAAATAAATGGTTTAGTTTTCCTGCTTGATTTTTACGTGCTTGATATGGTGATGAACATTCACCTCACCCTACACCTATCATATTGGGACGTCCATTTCTTTACACTTCTCGCACTAAAATTGATGTCTATGAGGTACACTGTCCATGGAATTTGATGAGGAAAAAGCGAACTTTAATATTTTTGATGGTTCATTGCGCCTAATAATGCTTGTTCTGTCTTTGCAATTAATTCAACTAATCCTTTTGTGCAAGAACTATGTAAGTTGAATTGCGAGCAGATCTGACACATAAGATTGAGCCAAAGCACAATTACCTCATCTCAAGAAGGAAGCCATGGAAAGAAATGAGACCAAAACTTTTGGAGAAGAATTCAAGAAGGACTGTTAAGAAATCAAGACACTCGGAAAAAGCCATCAAGACAAAGTGGAGCTGCAATGGATTTGAGGAATCCTACTTGACAAATGGGAGGCGTGGTCGAGCTAACGACTTTAAACAAAAGCGCTTCTTGGGAGGCAACCCAAGCATTTTCTCTTATTTTTATCTTTCTTTTGAAATTTTCATTGTTTTTGTTTTTATTTCTCCGTTTTTAGCGTACTAAGGAAGATGTTGCCTTGTAGCGTAGAAGGAAAAGGCTTACCCATTGAGCAACAACTTTTGGCGTGATCATTAGCACCCATCCGAAGATGTAAAACTACGTCTCATTCATTTGAGAAGTGTCCGAGTTGGGCGTTACGCTCTAAACGTTCTTCCATTTGTTGGTTCTTGTGGGTGTTCTTTATTGAATGGTAAACATACCTATGTGTCATGTGGCGATATGGAGGACCTTTTTCATTAAGGTGCATTACTCTTGGATTGTTGACTGTTCCTCTGACGCTACATTGTGCAACCACCATCTCCACTGCACGACTCATGGCTTACCATAGGGAGTTTTCATTTCTTCTCTTTTACATGGTATTTATATTTCTACATTGGGGACAATGTAGAATTTAAGTGTGGGGAGTGGCATATTGTGATCTGTTTGTATTTTTTTTGTGTCTACAATTTTGCATGAGATAGCAACTTTTGAATATGATTGAGCTTAATTTGCATGATTTAGCTAAAGCTGCAGGATCTAGAAAAAAATCAATTTGTTGTGTTCTGTTCTTCTCACGCATAGTGGCTAAATTACCTGAAACACGTTTATAAGGTAATTTACTATCATTCTCTGGAACACAAATTGAAGGTTGAAAATGTTGATTTTTTCTAACTTTCTAGACCATAGTAAACTAATTTTTTCTTTTCTTTTTCTATCCATTCGTCCCGCTTCAAAGTAACTTGGAAACATCAATTGTTAGCAAAGGCGGAGTTATAATCGCATGGTATCTGTTTTTTGTGAATGTGTCTTTTATTGTGAGTTTAAAAAGTTTGGAAAAAGCATTGACCTATCTTGAGAATGAATTTTACTTTTATGTTGAAATAAGGAGAGGGACCACAGGAAAGAGCTACCTACCTCGAGTGTGAAGCCGTCACCTCGAATGGGTGAAGAAGGCTGCCTCCAATGAAAGGGGTAGTGTGAAAGCTACCTGTGGGGTAAAAGCTGAAAAGAAAATTGCAAAACTCTTCTTCTTTTTCTTCTTCTTCATTAAAAAAAAAAAAAAAAAAAAGAAAATCGCAAGAAATGTGATAGTTACCCAAGTGTGAGGTTTGATAAATAAAATCCCTCAGTGGTTTGAAGTGCCCAAATCTAAACACTCTTTAAATTGAAGACATATTTGCGATAAAACACCTGCCATGCCCTTTTTTTTCTTTGCAGTGCTAACACTTGATGATTTTTGGTGAACTGAGTAATTTTTAGGATCCATGGGAATCATTGTAAAATAAGAGTGGGATCACGAGAGATGAAAGGAAATATTTGACCACTTCGGGTCAGGATTTGGATAGAACATCGTAGCTTTCATTTGATTCAGTTAGTGATGGGATGATAACCTTAATTGCACACACTCACAAGCCATTGTGTATTTGAGAAGAAGTGAAATTTTCATGGTTCGGGAGAATGTTTATTAAGCAAGTCACTATCTGTAGTTGGATTTCAATGTTTAAAGTTGTTTATCTCATGTAAAATCACTGTGTTGTTTTGTGTCGTATGGTTGTTGTTCGAGGGCGAACAACAGTCTAAGTGTGGGGGAGTTTGATAAGTGCTAGAAAAGCATTTAAATAACTCTTCTATTTTACGTATTTGTGTGTTTTATTAGTGTTATATGTTCCGTTTTATGTGTTTTTCCTTTATTGTGGTGTTTAGGGTCACAAAGAATCAAAAGGAGTCAAAATGGATGAAAATCGGATGAAAGCAGGCTTCGGGACCAAAAAGGCAAGTGAATCAAAGATGGAGGACCTCAGTGCAATTTTATGAAAAGTTGTTTTTACAATTTTTCTTGTGCCAAAGTCGAAGAACGTCAAAAGAGGATTCCCAAACTTTTTCCGGATCGCAAATCGGAGTTTCCTAGTGAAAGTTATGGCCGTTTGAAGAAAAAGGACTAAAAGCGTCACTTCCAAAACTGTTGGGGACCAAAGTGCAACTTTTCACAAGTTCAGGGACCAAAGTGAAACGTTTCAAAAAGTTGGAGGACCAAAATGCAATTTCTCAAGGACCAAAATGAACAACATTCAAAAGTTGAGGGACTTGGTGTGCAATTTCTGGGTGACTCGGGTGACTCAGTCGGTAGCGCATGTGATCAGTCGTAAGTGACTCGAGTCACGCCCGAGCATCCTCGATCAGCGCCGCAACCGTCAGGAGTCATGCACCTGCGTCACTGGTCCTCTCGTTCCTTGTGACTAAGCGAAATCATGGCGTGACTCGAGTCGTAGCCTTGATGACTCGAGTCACGCTGACGCCATTGCGATTTTGACCAGCGGACTCCACCTACCATAAAACGTGTTTTTGGTATTTTCTTGACTTCTTAGAGATAAAACAATCTGAGCACACCACAATAGACTCATGAAGGAAGACTTTTATGATTTTTAATATTTTTGGTGTAATATTTTGCCTATAAATAGAGGCATTTCCAAGCTTGAATCACACAACTTGTAGAGAATTAGCTTGTGATTCTCTCTAACTTTCTCCTCAATAAAATTCTCTTCATCATTAGCTCTTAGTTCTAACTTGAAAGCTCTTAGTTTCTCATATTAGTGGAAGAAAAACCTAAATTTAGGTTCGATTAATCAATCGGCGATTCTTGACCGAGAATATGATTAGCGAACATTTCTTCGCTAGTTTCTCTCTTTCTTTTATTTTCTTATTTGAGAAGTCTAATTTCTCATATATTGTGGAGGTAATACAAAGCGAACACTCGCTAAAAAGTATTTAACCCATATATATGAGTGATTAAACTTCTCTATTTATTTCTTAGCATTTATTTTCTTGTTTCTATAGTTTTTATATATTACTTGAGATAGTGAAGTATAATCTATCATATAGCAGTGGTGATACCCGCTAATATGAGTAGTTAGACTTCTCTATCTGGTTCGAGGGACGTTGTGTTCAATTATCATGTTGTTATCTTTTCTAACCCTTTGCTAACATTTTATCTATTCCTCTACTTCAATTTGTTGATTTGTTATGCTTTTAAACCCGTTTTGAATTTATGTGATTATTGCATTCACTTTGGCCAATTGAATCAATTAATCTTTAAGTTCAAGTTATGTGCTAGGATTGGAACTTTTGATCCGTAATTGTCACTAGATTCCAATCCACAGTAGCAAACGAATGTCGTGCATATTTGTTAATAAATCAACTTAGATGTATTAATTCAAGTTTGTGAAATTAATCATCTAATTCAACTCATTCTTCTTGTTCATTTCACACTAGCATTGCATTAAATCCTAAGAACTTGTTTAGGATTATCCAATAGCTAGATGTTAAGTTAAAGGACTCACTTTAATTTAATACACTTAAGGAAGAATTCGTTAATAAGAGCTTCTTGGTTAATTGAGAGTTGATAAATTGAAGAAGGGATAGTACACGTTGCATGGGAAAGATAAACACAAGATGTTGACACAATAGAACCAAGAACTAGATATATCTTCAATTGTTTGATTTTCATATCTTTTATTTTGTCATTTTATTTTCGAATTTCATCCAACTTCACAAAACCCCCTTTTCTATATTAATTGATAAAAACAACTAGATCAAACACCGTTCCTCTTGGGTTCGACCCTTACTTACCACTTCTACATTAATTTGTAGTTTTGAAATCGAGTAAGGAAATAAAATAAATTTTGGCGTACTGCGACAACACGCCCAAGTTTTTTGGCGCCGCGTTCTTGAACGGTTAACAAATTTAGTTGCTTTTATTAATTAATTTTTTTTTAAAAAAAAAAATTCTTCTTCACTTGTATGCATAATACCCGATCTACTAATCGAATTCTTGAAAGTTTCGATCCAGAAATCGAGAAATCCATTCGAAGAAGAATAAGACAAACAAAACAAACCGAACGAGAAATGGCTGATAACAACAATGAAAGAACTCTCAAACAACTGGCAACTCCCGAAGTTACTCAACAACCTTTGTGTATCACCTTTCCAACCGTAGAAGAAGGTAAAACTTTCGAGCTAAAATCTGGATTGATACATCTTCTACCTTCTTTTCATGGACGATCCGGCGAAGATCCATATCGACACTTGAAGGAGTTTCATGTGGTGTGTGATAGCATGAAACCCCCAAGCATCACTGAAGAGCAAATCAAGCTCAGAGCTTTTCCATTTTCACTAAAAGATGCCGCCACAGATTGGTTGTACACTTTACCACCAGGTTCAGTCACAACATGGACTCAAATGAAGCAACTTTTCCTCGAAAAGTACTTCCCAGCTTCAAAGACAGCAAATATCAGGAAAGATATCTGCAGAGCGCCAAAACAATGGAGAAACTCTTTATGAGTATTGGGAGCGCTTTCAAAAAGCTCATTGCAAGCTGCCCGCATCACCAAATCGGTGAAAACCTCCTAGTGCAATACTTCTATGAAGGCTTATGTCAATCAGGCGTAAACATGGTTGATCTTTGCTAGTGGAGGAGCTACGATGAACAAAACCCTATTTGAAGCAAGAACATTGATTTCAAACAAAGGTGAGAACATTCAACAATTGATCTGATAGGAAGCGAAAATTCAAGAGTAAATGAGGTGCGTAACTCCAATATTGAAAGCCAACTTTACGAACTAACACATCTTCTCAAACAAATTGTTGTAGGAAACAATCCGCAAGTCAAAGCATGTGGCATATGCACAAATCTAGGGCATCCTACAGATGCTTGTCCTGTTCTACAAGTGGATAACAACGAACAAGTGAACTCAACAAATAATTTCCCATTCCCAAGACAAGAATACAATCCGTACTCAAACACCTATAATCCAGGGATGGCGAGACCACCCCAATCGAGCTATGGAAACAACAAGCCCCGAGGATTCTTCCTAACAAACCTCAAGGCCAATTCCAAAGAACAAGGAATTTCCAACCTCAAGGGCAATTTCAACAAAAACCTCAACAATCGGGTATGTCTCTTGAGGATATGGTGAAAACATTAGCAACTAACACGTGAAATTTCAACAGATTCCAAATCAAGCATTCAAAACTTGGAAAACCGGATGAGTCAATTGGCAGCGCCATCAATCGACTGGAAGCACAATCTGGAGGAAAGTTACCATCTCAACCTGAGGTAAATCCAAAGAATGTTAGTGCCATAACCTTAAGGAATGGAGAAGAGATCGAAAACCCTCACAAAGAAGTTTCCACACATGAAGATAAAGAAGAAAAGTTTGAAAAGGAGGCAAGTCCTAACTCTCATATCATTGCTAAAACAATTCCTCCCCCTTTTCCTAGTAGATTAGCGAAAACCAACAAAGATGACAAGGAAAAAGACATTTTGGATACATTTAAGAGAGTTGAAATCAACATTCCATTGTTAGATGCAATCAAACAAATCCCACGCTATGCTAAGTTTTTGAAAGATCTTTGCACTAACAAGAGGAAATTGAAGGGAAATGAAATGATCAAAATGGGAGAAACCAAGTTTATTGGTATTCCGGAAGAAGTTGCCTCCAAAATGCAAAGACCCTGGTATGTTCACTGTCCCATGCACCATAGGCAATCACCATATTGATAAAGCACTTATAGATTTAGGAGCATCCATAAATGTCATGCCTAGATCCTTGTATGCTTCACTAAATCTAGGAAAACTAAAAGAAACTCACGTAATTGTGCAACTAGCTGATCGTACCAATGCATAGCCGGATGGAGTGATAGAAGATGTGCTAGTCAAAATAAATGGTTTAGTTTTCCCTGCTGATTTTTACGTGCTTGATATGGCTGATGAACATTCACCTCACCCTACACCTATCATATTGGGACGTCCATTTCTTTACACTTCTCGCACTAAAATTGATGTCTATGAGGGTACACTGTCCATGGAATTTGATGAGGAAAAAGCGAACTTTAATATTTTTGATGGTTCATTGCGCCCTAATAATGCTTGTTCTGTCTTTGCAATTAATTCAACTAATCCTTTTGTGCAAGAACTATGTAAGTTGAATTGCAGAGCCAAGATAAAGACATAAGATTGAGCCAAAGCACAATTACCTCATCTCGAAGAAGGAAGCCATGGAAAGAAATGAGACCAAAACTTTTGGAGAAGAATTCAAGAAGGAATTTGTTAAGAAATCAAGACACTCGGAAAAGCCATCGAAGACAAAGTGGAGCTGCAATGGATTTGAGGAATCCTACTTGACAAATGGGAGGCGTAATCGAGCTAACGACTTTAAACAAAAGCGCTTCTTGGGAGGCAACCCAAGCATTTTCTCTTATTTTTATCTTTCTTTTGAAATTTTCATTGTTTTTGTTTTTATTTCTCCGTTTTTTAGCGTACTAAGGAAGATGTTGCCTTATGGCCTGTAGAAGGAAAAGGCTTACCCATTGAGCAACAACTTTTTGAGCGTGATCATTAGCACCCATCCGAAGATGTAAAACTACGTCTCATTCATTTGAGAAGTGTCTGAGTTGGACGTTCGCTCTAAACGTTCTTCCATTTGTTGGTTCTTGTGGGGCTGTTCTTTATTGAATGGTAAACATACCTATGTGTCATGTGGCGATATGGAGGACCTTTTCATTAAGGTCTGTTACTCTTGGATTGTTGACCTGTTCCTACGAAGCGCTACATTGTGCAACCACCATCTCCACTCGGCACGACTCATGGCTTACCATAGGGGAGTTTTCATTTCTTCTCTTTTACATGGTATTTATATTTCTACATTGGGGACAATGTAGAATTTAAGTGTGGGGGAGTGGCATATTGTGATCTGTTTGTATTTTTTTTTTTTGTGTCTACAATTTTGCATGAGATAGCAACTTTTGAATATGATTGAGCTTAATTTGCATGATTTAGCTAAAACTGCAGGATCCCGAAAAAAAAAAAATCAATTTGTTGTGTTCTGTTCTTCTCTACGCATAGCTGGCTAAATTACCTGAGCACGTTTATAAGGTAATTTACTATCATTCTCTGGAACACAAATTGAAGGTTGAAAATGTTGATTTTTTTCTAACTTTCTAGACCATAGTAAACTAATTTTTTTTCTTTTCTTTTTTCTATCCATTCGTCCTGCTCAAAGTAACTTGGAAACATCAATTGTTAGCAAGGCGGAGTTATAATCGCATGGTATCTGTTTTTTGTGAATGTGTCTTTTATTGACAGAGTTTAAAAAGTTTGGAAAAAGCATTGACCTATCTGAGAATGAATTTTACTTTTATGTTCGAAATAAGGAGAGGGACCACAGGAAAGAGCTACCTACCTCAGAGTGTGAAGCCGTCACCTCGAATGGGTGAAGAAGGCTGCCTCCAATGAAAGGGGTAGTGTGAAAGCTACCTGTGGGGTAAAAGCTGAAAAGAAAATTGCAAAACTCTTCTTCTTTTTCTTCTTCTTCATTAAAAAAAAAAAAAAAAAAGAAAAAAAAAGAAAATCGCAAGAAATGTGATAGTTACCCAAGTGTGAGGTTTGATAAATAAAATCCCTCAGTGGTTTGAAGTGCCCAAATCTAAACACTCTTTAAATTGAAGACATATTTGCGATAAAACACCTGCCATGCCCTTTTTTTTCTTTGCAGTGCTAACACTTGATGATTTTTGGTGAACTGAGTAATTTTTAGGATCCATGGGAATCATTGTAAAATAAGAGTGGGATCACGAGAGATGAAAGGAAATATTTGACCACTTCGGGTCAGGATTTGGATAGAACATCGTAAGCTTTCATTTGATTCCAGTTAGTGATGGGATGATAACCTTAATTGCACACACTCACAAGCCATTGTGTATTTGAGAAGAAGTGAAATTTTCATGGTTCGGGAGAATGTTTATTAAGCAAGTCACTATCTGTAGTTGGATTTCAATGTTTAAAGTTGTTTATCTCATGTAAAATCACTGTGTTGTTTTGTGTCGTATGGTTGTTGTTCGAGGGCGAACAACAGTCTAAGTGTGGGGGAGTTTGATAAGTGCTAGAAAAGCATTTAAATAACTCTTCTATTTTACGTATTTGTGTGTTTTATTAGTGTTATATGTTCCGTTTTATGTGTTTTTCCTTTATTGTGGTGTTTAGGGTCACAAAGAATCAAAAGGAGTCAAAATGGATGAAAATCGGAAAAGCAGGCTTCGGGACCAAAAGGCAAGTGAATCAAAGATGGAGGACCTCCGAGTGCAATTTTATGAAAAGTTGTTTTTACAATTTTTCTTGTGCCAAAGTCGAAGAACGTCAAAGAGGATTCCCAAACTTTTTCCGGATCGCAAATCGGAGTTTCTAGTGAAAGTTATGGCGTTTGAAGAAAAAGGACTAAAAGCGTCACTTCCAAAACTGTTGGGGACCAAAGTGCAACTTTTCACAAGTTCAGGGACCAAAGTGAAACGTTTCAAAAAGTTGGAGGACCAAAATGCAATTTCTCAAGGACCAAAATGAACAACATTCAAAAGTTGAGGGACTTGGTGTGCAATTCTGGGTGACTCGGGTGATTTCAGTCGCGCCGCATGTGATCAAGTCAGCGCCGCAAGTGACTCGAGTCACGCCGAGCATCCTCGATCAGCGCCAACCGTCCGAGTCATGCCTGCAAGCGTCCCTGGTCCTCGTTCGGCGCGACTAGGTAGATCGCGCGTGACTCGAGTCATTGGCGATGACTCGAGTCACGCTGACGCCATTGCGATTTTTGACCAGCGGACTCCACCTACCATAAAGCGTGTTTTTGGTATTTTCTTGACTTCTTAGAGATAAAACAATCTGAGCACACCACAATAGACTCATGAAGGAAGACTTTATGATTTTTTAATATTTTTGGTGTAATATTTTGCCTATAAATAGAGGCATTTCCAAGCTTGAATCACACAACTTGTAGAGAGAATTAGCTTGTGATTCTCTCTAACTTTCTCCTCAATAAAATTCTCTTCATCATTAGCTCTTAGTTCTAGCTTGAAAGCTCTTAGTTTCTCATATTCCAAAGTGGAAGAAAAAAACCTAAATTTAGGTTCGATTAATCAATCGACGATTCTTAGTAGAGAATATGATTAGCGGGGCATTTCTTCGCTAGTTTCTCTCTTTCTTTTATTTTCTTATTTGAGAAGTCTAATTTCTCATATATTGTGGAGGTAATACAAGGCTAACACTCGCTAAAAAGTATTTAACCCATATATATGAGTGATTAAACTTCTCTATTTATTTCTTAGCATTTATTTTCTTGTTTCTATAGTTTTTATATATTACTTGAGATAGTGAAGTATAATCTATCATATAGCAGTGGTGATACCCGCTAATATGAGTAGTTAGACTTCTCTATCTAGTTCGAGGGGGACGTTGTGTTCAATTATCATGTTGTTATCTTTTCTAACCCTTTGCTAACATTTTATCTATTCCTCTACTTCAATTTGTTGATTTGTTATGCTTTTAAACCCGTTTTGAATTTATGTGATTATTGCATTCACTTTGGCCAATTAAATCAATTAATCTTTAAGTTCAAGTTATGTGCTAGGATTGGAACTTTTGATCCGTAATTGTCACTAGATTCCAATCCACAGTAGCAAACGAATGTCGTGCATATTTGTTAATAAATCAACTTAGATGTATTAATTCAAGTTTGTGAAATTAATCATCTAATTCAACTCATTCTTCTTGTTCATTTCACACTAGCATTGCATTAAATCCTAAGAACTTGTTTAGGATTATCCAATAGCTAGATGTTAAGTTAAAGAACTCACTTTAATTTAATACACTTAAGGAAGAATTCGTTAATCAGAGCTTCTTGGTTAATTGAGAGTTGATAAATTGAAGAAGGGATAGTACACGTTGCATGGGAAAGATAAACACAAGATGTTGACACAACCGAACCCGAGAACTAGATATATCTTCAATTGTTTCATTTTCATATCTTTTATTTTGTCATTTTATTTTCGAATTTCATCCAACTTCACCTGTCGACGTGGCTCGTCGGGTCACTGACTCCGGCGTAGTTCCCTTGCTGAGGTAACTTCAATTTGGCTGGCATGAGCTCGGCCTGGATCTTAAGGCTCAGTGGGGAGGCCTTCCCTACCCCGGCTGAAGGACTGGGGGCCTTCTCTCGGGCCTCCAGCTTGGCGACCCTCTTCCGCAGGAGCTCGAGCTCGGACTGAGGGGGTGGGTCACCGCGCTGAGGCGGGGGGGCCATGCATGTTTTCACCCTGTCCTTCGTCTGTTCGTTTGCGCTTGTGGCGGGAGCCGAGGCGGTCGAAGACACTGGGAGTCTTTCCGGATGACCTAGTATCTGAGGGCTCCGGGGTGTGCAGTGGGGCTGTTGTTCGGGTCGGCGCCGGTGATCGGCTGAACTTCAAGCGGCGTCTGGCGCGGCGTCGAGCTGAGCGCCCCCTGGAGGGCGATATGACGCTCGCCTCGACGGTGTGTTTGTCCGATCTACGCTGGAGGGCGGCTACAGCCTGGGTGAGGTCGTCCAGTTGCCTCAGGACCTGGGCCGGAGTTGCCTCGGTGGTTGCACGATGTCCTGCCTCCGATCGGGGTCGCCCACTCGGCCGAGGGACGTATTCCGTGCTGGGGTCGGAGGCACTGTCACTCACCCAAGTGCGGACGGTCTGACTGCGACTCATAGCTATGCTTCGGTAGAGCTGGGATGTGTTGCTGAAATACAAAGGGGGAGGGGCCCTCCTTCTAGCGCCAATTGTTGATGTCGAAATCAGTAAGGACTAACTGGGTTTAGGGGTAGGTGTCAGGACCTGGATAGTAGTACTAAAGTAGTAAAGTGTATAGATATGCAATGTTCGAGCTGGGCTATGCATACAGAGAGTTTTTTCCGTCCGTTGAATGTATGCTAAGTGTCCTATTTATAGTGTAAAATCAGGTAGGGGGCCGTAGGTCATCATGGCGTCTGAAGACCTAGGCCCAGAATAGGTGTGATGATGTCTCTGTAGCACCTGCAAGCCGTCAAGCATTTAAGGCGTTGACCTCGGAATTTGGGTGTAGCCGTCATTGCATTAATGGGGACAAGATGCTCTGTCGGTTGCAGGTGGTGTCAGGTGTGTCAGGTTACACGTGGATTGTCCTTCTTGTCGACCACTGTAGCGAGTGGGACTGGGCACGAACATGGCCGACCTGACCTCGGCCCATCGGGTGGTCATTTGTGATGTGAAGAGTTCTCCATGGGCTGGCCGACCTGGGCCCTAGGGCGGCCTCAGGTGGGCCTGGCCGAGCTGAACTGGGACACATGACCAATCCTCTATTGGGGTGAATTCCGTAATCGATCCGACCTGGGACACATGACACGTCACCGGCCGACCTGGCTCTCCTACACGTGGACGAGGGGTCTACGTGGGGGTGTAGGCCTGGACGCACTCGTGCCACGTCACCAGGGTGCCAACATTATTAATTTTAATATAATTATTTTTTATTAATTTTCATTTTTAACTAATTATTTATGAAAAGAATTAATTATTTCTTAAATAATCATTTTAATTTCTGCACTTTTAAGAGTTGTATGAATATAACTTTGATGAAATCTTGTACTTTAAAAAATATATTGCAATTTAAAATATTTTTTCATTTTTTAGCGAAAACCCATAGCAATCTAATGATTTTTTTGTTTTTTAAATTAATTATATTTCCCCCTTTAGCAATGTAATGAATTTTGATTAGTTTTGGCAAAAGTATCAAATGGGTATTTTTTGTTTGTGGGTATTGTCACTTAGGTAGTAAGACTTTTTCCGACGACAATTAAGTCTATTTTCTAATTTATTTGACCACTTAGGTCCTTTCCGATGATCAGAGATGAGAAATTGAATAAAATATTTTTTTCTGTTTGATTTTGATTAAAAATTAATTCATTATAAAATTTTCTAATTTTCTAATTAATTCATTAATTCATTTGACTCTTTTTTTAAAATTTTCTAATTCAATAATTCATTATTATTATTACTATTACACAAATAGTCTAAAAAAAGTGTTTCAATTGCTCTTTTAGTATAAAATAGAAAAAATTTTGCTCAAATGATTCAAAATATTTTGTTAAACCTTTAGTACATTTGGACGGAATCCATCCAATACAGTAGCTTTTGTAATCGATAATATCGTGTTAGTTGAATTATATTAGGATAAAAAATATACCGAATATAAAAAATTTATCGAGTTAATAGAAATATATCACGGTAAAAAATATACCGAATACAAAAAATTATCAAATAAAATTATTAAAAGGCGCATATTTTGATATTAATCAATAGTTAATAATAATTGTAATTATTATACCTACGTTAAATTCTATAAGGAATATATCATCGTAAAAAATATATAAAATGTAAAGAAGTAATAAAATAAAATTAAAAAATTGGAAAAAAAAACCCAACCCCCACCCTTACCACATTTCCTGATTACTCGACCGGGGGGCCTTCCCCACTCGGATTTCTAGGCACCGGCGAGGTCGCCAGCGCCCAAAAATTGGGGGGAAGGCCCCTCGATCGAGTAATTGAGTGGGTTGTGAATCACGACCCATGGGTCAAATTCACCATCCATTTGGCTACTACGAGGCCTCCCCCCGGATTTTTGGGCATCGGTGAGGTTGTCAGCTGCCGGCGACCTCGATGGTGCCTAGAAATCCAGGGGGAAGGCCGCCCGACGCCCGATTGAGTAATCAGGAAATGTGGTGGGGGTTGGGCGGGGATCGGGTGGGGAGGTGAAGGGGTTAGGGTTTTTTCCAAATTTTATTTTATTTCATTTTATTATTACTTTACATTTGGTATATTTTTACGATGATATATTCCTTGTAAAATTTGACGTATGTACAATAATTACAATTATTATTAACTGTTGATTAATATCAAAATATACGCATTTTAATAATTTTATTTAATAATTTTTTGTTCTAGGTATATTTTTTACCGTGATATATTTCTATTAACACAATAAATGTTTTGTATTCGGTATATTTTTTACTGTGATATATTTTGACACGATATTACCAATTATAAAAGCTATTGTGTTGGATGGATTCCATCCCAACGGACTAAATGGAAAACAAAATATTTTCAATCATTTGAGCAAATTTTTTCTATTTTGTACTAAAACCGCAATTGAAACACTTTTTTTAGATTATTTGTGTAATAATAATAATATAATAATAATAATAATACTGAATTATTGAATTATAAAATAAAAAAGAGTAAAATGATTTAAAAAATAATAAATTAATATTTTAATCAAAATCAAACATAAAAATAATATTTTATTCAATTTCTCATCTCCGGTCACCGGAAAAGACTTAACTGATCAAATAAATTAAAAAATGGACTTAAGGATCGACGAAAAAAGTCTTAATACCTATCTCGCACTTTTGCTAATCTTTATCCATTGAATTCATGTCCAACTAAATATTAGCCATAGAATTTATTATTTTAAATAATTATCGTAAAAATAATTTTAGTTAATTTTTGTGTTTAAGCTAGTTATTTCTAAAAAAATTAATTATTTCCAAAATAATTTGCTTGATAGCCACAATTTTTAGAATTATATAAATCCAATTTTAAAAATATATAATAATTGAAGAGATGTCTTGGAATTTAAAAGATATCGATATAGATTCGATTAATTAAAAAATCGATTAATATTACAATTGAGTTATTAATTAAACAAAGTTGATGTCACGTTTCTTTTAATTTTTATGTAAAAATTAAATAAATTTTAATTTTTTATCACACAAAAATTAAATCTGAGCGAAATTGCTAATTTTAATTAATTTTCATTTATTAGCTAATTATTATTTTTTAAAAATAATGATTTCTTTCTAAAATTAATTAAAGGTTCCAAGCTAAGCTTTAAATTTTCATGTTACACATTTAGTTTAACTTTTAGGTTAAAATTTAATGAATTGTAATTTTTCATCATACAAAAATTTAATCTTAGAGAAATTGCTAATTTTAATTAATTTTTATTTCTTAGCTAATTTTTTATAAAAATGATTGATTGTTTCTAAAATTAATTAATGGGTACAACCTAATTTTTAATGTTTTAATACAAATTGGGATCGTAGTTGTGGAAATTTATGTGCCGTAAATTTTTATTTTTTTAAAAAAAAATTATATATTGATAGTATACTTGTTCTAAAGCTCTCATCAAACTGAACAAAATAGAATCGTGATTTTTTTTAATTTATAGGTAGAAATGAAAAAAATGAGAGAAAATGAAAAAAATGAGAGAAAATGATAGCAAGAGTATTTAGATATTATGAGATTAGATAAAGTAAGGTAGAAATAATCAAATAAAATCTATATACATTAATTCATATTAATATATTAGGAAACAAAAAAAAATAGAGTTGGATATGGTTAGGAAAGAAAAAAATAAAAAGAGAGTTTATTTTAAATGGGAAAACGGATTTAAGGCAATAAAAAATATAATACGAAAAAATCTCATTTTCTATATATATAAATTATTCTATATATAGATAGAAGATTACATTAGAAAAATTTAATGGGCGGGAAAATTTGATGAATTATTTAGGCGGGAAAAAATGCTCTTTATATATATATATATATATATATATATATATAGATTTATTTCACTTATATTTTGTCTTGTTTTCATATTACAAAATATATTTCATACTAGGGCTTTTGCCCAATAACTACATTTTATAGGAAAATTTGCATACTAAATCATACAATCTTATTTTTTATCCATTAACTACATATTTTCCCTAATAAGACAATAACACACATTCCATCTCATCAAATTACAAAACATGCCACTATAATAAAAAAAATTTATAAAAAATAAAATAAACACTTTAAAATTACACAAGAGGAATCTATCTTTTAACTTACATAAAAGATCCCCCAACTATCAAAGCTTACACTTTAGGATAGAGGGCCACCAAACATCACCACAATCACCAAACCAATGCCGCCATCGCAACCCCCACCCCACCACCACCCCCCACCCACCGCCACCACCTCCACCACCACCGCCACCCACCCACATCACCACCCATCCCACTGCCGCTGCCGCCACTACCCCACTACTACCACAAGTCCACCACCACCCTGTAACCTTTATATACATGAGTTTCAGCATGTCTTTATTAGTAGTGAAATTTGCACCTCGGGTTTGGCAGCATTTCTCCTTGATATTTCATATCTCGGCTCCCACCTCTGATAGTATATGGCACCGGATTCTGCGCTAGCGGCATTCAGATCAGTTTGTGAGGTGGGGTCACATTCGCATTATTGTGCCCATTTTCCTCTTCTCGCACCTATGGATAGCGCATAATGATGCGAAGTATCGGGACGTTCTTGTGGATTCTCGGCAGATCATTTGGAGTGTATATCGAGCTATTTCCCTTATGCACATCGCTGGGATATTTAGTCCCTCTCATTGGCACGGTGATCATGACTTCGCTGCCCTATTTGGAGTCACTATTGTTGCTCCACCTCCTCCCTTCCAGTGTTAGTGCTCTGGAGTAGGCTGTCTATGGGATCTTTTAATGTCAACACAGATGGTTGTGTGGTTCATGGTAGAGCTGGCGGGGGTGAAGTGATCCGGGACCATCTTGGGCACTGCGTTCGGGCCTTTTCCTCATTCTATGGTGACTGCGCGATTTTGGAGGCCGAGCTATGTGCCATTCTTGACGGATTGTTGCTTGCACACTCTCTTGGTGTTGGGACGATTTTAGTGGAGGCTGGCTCATCCGTTGCTGTGCACTGTATTATTCGGGGAGGTGATCCGTGGTACTTACAGGTGATTATCCGACGTATTTACCAGCTACTTCGCACATACCGGGAATTGGCCTCACATATCTTTCGAGAGGGCAACCAGGTTGCCAGCGCACTCGCCTTAGTGGGGCTATTGCAACAACGGTACACAAAGTATGACGCATATCAGTTGCCTGCCCCGGCTTGCGCTCTCCTACAGATGGATCGTCATGGATTTCCATCGGTCAGTGGACTTTAGAGAGGGTACAGTTCATTGCTTTGCGCTTTGCATGACTTTATTTTTCCTTTTTTCATTATTCAGTACAGGGATGTAGTACCTCCTTATTTCTTGTTCCGTTATTCCTTTATTCCTTATTGTTCGGGAGATAGTATCTCCTCGTTTACTGCTTTCCGCACACTCACGGTGTTTCATTGTTTGGAGGTAAGGTTTATGCCCCATCCTACTTGTAATTATTTTTTTCTATGGTAATAAAAAGGTAAGGGGATTCCAAACCCTAGCCACCTAGGCTCGGTCGCTAAACCGACATACGAGTCTATTTGGTACTTTTCTTTAAAAAAAAAACCTAAACCTAAACCCTAAGCCTTAAACCGTGGCAGTTGGTCGTAGTGGGTAGGGGTAGATGGTTACAAGTTTCAAGTCAAAGGTTCGACAGTTACGAGATGCATGTTTCCTTATAAATTCGCTAAAAAAAACCCTAAGCCCTAAACCAGCCTTCTCGTTTGCTCTCTTCTCTCTCAAGGAATTTGGGCGAATTCAATCCCATCCATGAATTCGGCCACTTCCGGCCATGACCCACATGACCTTCCACCCCCACCACTGCCCCACCCTCGTTGCCGCCGGAAACTCCTCCCAAAACCCCTAAACTTCGTCCAAAATGCCCCCAAACCACCCCCACAACCAATTTGAGCACTTCCAATCCAATTACTCCCCAAAAAAGCAGTGCCTATACACCTATTACTCAACCCCTAACCCAATTTAGCATGGGTATTCACGGATTGTCCACAATCACAATAAATTTTGCAAACCCTAATATTCGTCTCACAACCAATTGCTCCCTAATTCCTCAAAATCTTTGGCTCCAATTGTAGTTGTAGCATGCCCTTATGATGTCTCACAACCCCACGAAAGCCAATATGGAAAATCTAAGCCCGATCAACAACCCCCAAATTTAGGTGAAAACCGAACTTTGAGCTAAAAGTTAACCACTTTAGGGGCTGAGTTTGACCTTGGTCTAGTTGAAGAAAGTGTTCCCTATATTGAGAAGTGCCCCTCGGCGGTGGTCCACGACCGAGCCACGTCACCGCGTGGGGCAGCCGGCGTTCTGGGCGATTTTCGGCCCTCTTGATGACGTTCGTACTCCGCCCTATCCTCAAGAGACTCATACTGGTGTTCCGACCGATCGTACTTATGCTTCGGCCTTTGCTAAGAGGCCCGTTTGATCGGCCTAATAGCGAGCAAAGACGAAGTCTTTTGATTTGTTGTTTAGCCCGTCTCATCAATCCACCATAGTTTCTAGGGAGCCTCACATGCATCATGGTGAGCCTGCTATATCTATTTCAGCTGATGAGGCGTCTGAGCTAGCTACGCCATTCCGTTTTACTCTTGTGGGTGAGTTTTTGAGGCGCAAGCCCCCTATGCTTGCTGTTCGTAATGCATTGGATTAATTTGGTTTTGTTGGCACCTTACTTTGGGATTGCTGGATCGTATGCATATCTTGATCCATCTCACTCATGAGGTGGATTATACTCGTTTGTTCTCGCGGCCGTGTTTGTTTATTAGTGGTTGTGAGATGAAAATTTTGAAGTGGATGGTTGACTTTCACCAAGAGAAGGAAACCCTGATTGTGCCCGTATAGTTTTCCTTCCCTTTGTTACCTGTACATTTTTCGAGCTAAGGAGGTCTTGTATTCTTTAGCAAGGGCTGTGAGCCACCCATTGCATATTGATGAGGCCACAGTGGATTTGTTGCGCCCCATTGAGGCTAGGGTTTGCATGAAGGTACATTTGGAGCACCAATTACCTGAGCGCATTTGGGTTGAGCGTGGGCTGCGACGTAGCTTTGGCAGGGTATTGTTTATGAGCACATGCCCTCGCTCTGTTCTGTTTGTCGATATGTCAGTGATTGCATCTAATAAGGGAATGTTGATTTCTACTTTCCTAAACGTATCCAAAATTTCTTTTTCCTTATCTTCTTTGTTAGTCTTTGTTAATCTAATAGGAAAAGGGGGAGGGGTAGATTTAACAATGATAGGAGGGTTAGAACTTACCTCTTTTTCCAGCACTTTTTCTTTATCTTCATGTGTGAGAATTTTTTTGTAAGGGTTTTCGATCTCTTTTCCACTCCTTAAGGTTATGGCACTGACATTCTTTAGATTTACCTCAGGTAGGGATGGTAATTTTCCCCCAGATTGTGCTTCTAGGCGATTGATAACAATTGCCAATTGACTCATTTGATTATCCAAGTTTTGGATGCTTGATTTGGATTCCTGCTGGAATTTCACAATGTTAGTTGCTAATGTTTTCACCATATCCTCGAACGACATACCTAATGATTGAGGTTTTTGTTGAAATTGCCCTTGTGGTTGGGAATTCCCTTGTTGCTGGAATTGGCCTTGAGGCTTGTTAGGGAAGAAACCTGGGGGCTTGTCGGTTCCATAGCTCATATTGGGATGATCTCGCCATCCTAGATTATAGGTGTTTGAGTACGGATTGTATTGTTGTCTTGGGAATGGGAAATTGCTTGCTGAGTTCACTTGTTCATTATTATCCACTTGTAGAACATGACAAGCATCTGTAGCATGTCCTAGATTTGTGCATATGCCACATGCTTTGACTTGTGGATTGTTTCCTGCAGCAATTTGTTTGAGAAGATGTGTCAGTTCAGAAAGTTGGCTCTCAACATTGGAATTACTTACCTCATTTACTCTTCGAATGTTCATCTCCTGGTCTGTACTGAATTGTTGACTATTTTCAGCCATGTTTGAAATTAATGTTCTTGCTTCAGCAGGGGTTTTATTCATCAATGCTCCTCCACTAGCAGCATCAACCATGTTTCTGTCCGATTAACATAACCCTTCGTAGAAGTATTGTACTATGAGGTTTTCACTGATTTGGTGATGCGGACAACTTGCAATGAGCTTTTTGAAACGCTCCCAATACTCATAAAGAGTCTCTCTATTGTTTTGGCGTACTCCGGAGATGTCTTTTCTGATATTTGAGGTCTTTGAAGTAGGAAAGTACTTTTCGAGGAAAAGTTGCTCTATTTGATTCCAAGTTGTGATGGATCTTGTTGATAGGGTGTATAGCCAATCTGTGGCGGCATCTTTTAGTGAAAATGGAAAAGCTCTGAGCTTGATTTGCTCTTCAGTGATGCCTGGGGGTTTCATACTATCACACACCACATGAAACTCCTTCAAGTGTCGATATGGATCTTCGCCGGATCGTCCATGAAAAGATGGTAGAAGATGTATCAAACCAGATTTTAGTTCAAAAGTGTTACCTTCTTCTACGGTTGGAAAGGTAATACACAATGGTTGTTGAGTAACTTGGGGAGCTGCCAGTTGTTTAAGAGTTCTGTCGTTATTGTTTTCTGCCATTTCTTGTTCTGTTTGTTTTGCTTGTCTTATTCGTCTTCAAATGGATTTCTCGATTTCTGGATCAAAACTTTTAAGAATTCGATTAGTAGATCGAATATTATGCATACAAGTAAAGATTTTTTTTTTAAATTAATTAATAAAAGCAACTAAATTGGTTAACCGTTTCCCGGCAACGGTGCCAAAAACTTGAGTACGTTGTCGCAATGCACCAACATTTATTTTATTTCCTTATTCGATTTCAAAACTACAAATTAATGTAGAAGTGATAAGCAAAGGTCGAACCCAAGAGGAACAGTGTTTAATCTAGTTGTTTTTATCAATTAATATAGAAAGGGGTGAATATTAATCGACCCAATACGATGGATTGTTTTGAGCAACCTTGAAACAATTATTTCTTTCTTCACACTGGTAAATTATTTTTTATTTTTTTATTAATTTTTATACGATTAGGATGAAACAACTTGATTTTCTAAATACTAAAGATAAATTTGTGGATCGATCGTACTTTCTTGGTACTATTAAATTTTTTCTTGGATTATTTATTTTTTATTTTATGCCTACATGGAAAATGCTTTTCAGCAGTGGAAAATAGTTCCTATAAAAAGAGTACCGAACGCACTTCGTATGAAGAAACAATTAAAGTTTCTTCGCAATGATAAATTTTTTTCCTTTTCTTGTATTATCAATTTTTTAAATATTAGTATGAGTCGAGACAATATTTTAAACTATTAAAATAAATTCGTGGATTGATCGTATTTTTTTCACACTATTAATTTTTTTGCCTTAGATCATTTAGTTTTTATGGCAATATGTTCATTGTTAAAATTAATTATACTTTTTTTATATGGTTGATTAAAATTTTTAATTCACATAATTCGTCACAATTGCAAAAGTCCAACGAACTTTTTAATTTTTTTGCAGTAGATTAATTTGTAATGCAATTATTACTATTTACAAGCATAAAATAAATTAAAATATGAATTGACCTACTTTGAAGGATTATTTGCGATAAATTGTTGAATAATTATTGTTTCTTCGTACTGATAATTTTTTTGTATCATTAATTTTTTATACATTTTGGTTGAGTTGACATATTTATTTAAATTGTAAAGGTGATTTCGTTGATTGATTGCACTTTCTACGACTTTTTTTCTGTGAAATATTTATTTTTTGTGCCAAAATATTCATATGTTAATTTAGTAAATTAGTGCCTCATTGGTCCAATGGACATCTCAATCATGGATCAATATTATTAGTTACACAATATTGAAGTAGAAAAGTTAAGAGTATGAATTGTTTTCTTATTCTAATTGTATCATAATGAATTGTTGAAAGAATATATATGGAAAAAAAAAAAGAAATGAGAGATTTAAAACTAAAAGTACGTATTTGTTGAATTAAATTATCAAATATTAGATTTAAAATTTTAATTATCTTATTAGTACTTACACCATCATCTTTGTAATAGGTCTATTTGGAATGTAATAAATTACATTATATTTTATTATTTTTATTTTTCTAATTCATATAGAGTTATTATAATTTTAAAGCATGAATCAAACCATAATAAGGTAGAGAAATATGCTTTTAGGTGATTATTAGTTGTTCTTATATTCTATTTCTTATGATAATATAATATTCAATTAATATATATGGAAAAAATAGACGTTGAAAAATTTGTCCCTTGTACAACACACGGGTAAAACAGTTAGGGTTTGAATAGAAAGAGTATGTTGCAGCCTCGAAGGTGACGCAGAAGAATGGTTTAAGGTTTGTGATATATGATGACGATGGTCGTCTAACTACTATGACCACAAATGTCGTCTATAAAGAAGTATTTAAACTTATAGTTTCATACTGATTAGTCGCATCAGGTACGATGTTTACTTTATTTATTGTTTTATACAAATCCTTTATGTCATTCATGGTTTCATATGCGAAGTAAAGGATTGTATTTATATATTATTGTGTTTGTGCTCTTATAGTTATCTATGTATAATATTTCCGTCATAAATTTGGTGGAGTTATACAAATTGATTATATGTACCATTTATGCATTAGGAGATCTCGTATCCGTGCCCAAAAAAATTCGTGTGGGCCCCATCAGCCCCTACCATCAGGAAGTAATTATGTATTATTTATCTAACCTAATGTAGATACTAAAAAAATTTAAAAAATTTTTGGGTGACGTGGGGCTCTCACGCCACGTGGCGTTGGTACCGTCCCAATGTGGGGAACAGAATACTCAACGTACTTAGTGGTTGAAAATTACACTTTTAATAAATTTTATTGATCCTATCTGAAATATGATGTTATTTGTAATATTTTTGTAGGTTTCTTATGCTAAAGCACCAGTGTTTGTGTAAGATTGATGTCAAAGATATTCTACTCATCTAAAATTTATTTATCATTTTAGTATAATTCAATTATATAATAACACAAATTTTTATATCCTATGGGACAATTATGGATGTAATTTATATTTGAGTGCATTCATTCTTTTTCTCAAAACACGAAAATGTTTCAATTTTTATATTATGTGTTGCTGTTGACTATTATTGATGGTGCTATGTTTGCATTGTTTTAATTGTTGATGTCTTTAAGAGTATTGCAAATTAAATTTGTATTTTTTGGTGAGTTTTACCCCAGTTGTTTACAAGATGAATTGGTACAAAATGAAGGGAAACTCTGTCGAAAATTTTCAAAAATTATTTCATTAGTTATATTAATTAAGTTTATTGTTGCAACTCATTATTTATTTTTTTTCGAGATCTTATTTTAATATGACTAACACATATTAATACTATTATTAGCTAAAAAATTATGTCCCAGTGCAATGCACAGGTAAAACAGCTAATATATAGATTAAAACGAAAATATTAAATAATTAACTACGAAACGAAAATTAATTCCTTAAAAAAATAAATTAAAAAAGTAGAGAATTTTTTTTAATAATCAATCCCTAATAAACAAATCAACTAATCATTATCAATATTAAATCTTATTTCCGCTAATTCGAGTTTATCTTCCACAAGTTTTTTGTCTTTCGAATTTTCCTTTTTCATTAATTAATAATCAATCATAACAAAAAAAATTAATAAATCGATATTTACATTAAACATTAATTCTGAATTTCATTTCCCTACACAAGTATTAACAACTATTATTTTTTTAAAAAATATAAATCTAAAGATTTATATTTATATATTAAGGATTGATTATTAATTTATAAAAAAGGGGAAAAATCAAAAGAAAAAAAAGGGTTTGGTTTTTGGGGGGAAAAGTAATTAATCTAATTAAAAAATAGGAGAAAAATTGCCTACTTTTCTTGAATTAATTTTTTTTTAGGAATTAATTTTCGTTTTATAGTTAATTATTTATAAAAAAGCTCTTATTCTATATATATAAATATAAATTTTTAGATTTGGATTTAAAAATACAAAAATAAAAATTGTCAATACTTGTGTAGGGAAATGAAATTCAGATTTCATTTTTAATATAAATATCGATTTATTAATTTTTTTTTGTTAGGATTGATTATTAATTAATAAAAAAGGAAAATTCAAAAGCAAAAAACTTGTAGAAGATAAATTCGAATCAGTAGAGATAAGATTTAATGTTGATGATGATTAATTAATTTACTTATTAGGGATTGATTATTAATTCATAAAAAGAGGAAAGAAATTCAAAAGACAAAAAAAAGGTTTGGTTTTGGGGGGAAAAGTAATTAATCAAATAAAAAAATAGGAGAAAAATTTCCTACTTTTCTTTATATATATATATATATATATATATATATGTATTATATATATAGGCTATTATCAATTGGTTGTTAAGATCAAAATGTGCGTGTCTTTATTTTATTTTATTTTTTATATTCTTTATATTTTTGCAGTAGTACACGCCACTAAAATTTTATCGAGATACAATAATTGTATTTATTGTTAACTTATGGTTAAAACCAAAATGTTGCGTATCTAATGAAAAAGAAAACGTAAACAAATACTACTACGTCGAAGATTTTTGGTAAAATTATTTAATTAGTGTCAAGTTTATTCGATAAAATTAATTATGAATCAAATACAAAAGAAATGATTTATTGTTAACTTTTGGTTAAAATTAACGTATGCACATATCTAATGCGAAAGAAATTTTTGAAATGGTAGTAATGTTAACAAATGCTATTACGTTGAAGATTTTCGATAAAATTAATTATGAACCGAATTTGCACCTAAAAAAAGATAAAAAGTAAAATTATATAATTTAATTAAAACTTGGGACTAATGCGAATCAATTTAAAAATTGGGGATCTGATTTGAATAGTTACCAAAGGTTAGGGCCTTTTGTACAAATTACCCTAAGGTTGAAGACACTAAAGACCAAAATATCCCTCATAAAAGGATAAAATAGTAAAATTGACGAAATTTTTTGGCACAAACGGTCGAAATGGACCATTTGTAGACCAAACATTTTTTTTGGAACCATTTGCGCTATCTTTTATTATTTCAAACCAAACTTGTAACTTGGCTCATTTTTTTGGACCAGTTGCGCCAAAATCACTTATTTATTTTATATTTTGGTCCCAATGTTTTGATTTTGTATAATTCAGTCCTTTTTATTTTTTAATTTAGAAAATACAAAAAATTAATTAAAAATATAATATAATATAATAATATTTTAATTAAAATTCCATTGCCAGCAACATAAATATAGTTAAGTGTGCAAAAATCGAGTTTTAAATACCAATTTATTGTGAAAAATTTTTAAAATACCAAATTATTAAAAGTGTGATTTTTTAAATATCAATGTGTTATTTTAACAATTTTATCATGATCGAAGGAAGGTTTTCGCTCACACTCACAAAAAAAGACTATGTCGGTGCCATTCCATCATTGCGTCCTTATTTCATCCATGTTTCTCTTCTTCATCTCCTATGTTCTTGTCATCTCCTCCTCCTCTTCTACTTTTTCGGTCGGAACCACCGTGGAAAAACGGTATACTAATATATAGTGCATGTTTGGTAAACCAAAAAGTTAGTTTATAACTTATTTAGAGAACTCATAAGCACTTTTTACTAGCTTTTCTCAAAAGCTTACAAGCACCTTCTACTAGCTGAAAAGTCTTGTTTGATTGACAACTTATTTTAAAAGCTATGTGCTTATCACAAAAGCTTTCTTTACAAAATTTTCAAGTAAGTTCTGAACTTTTTATTTTTTTTATTCTATTTTTAACGTCTTTCTTTTTTAAAATCTATTTTAAATATTTTTTGTATAATTTTATATTTTTAGAATAACTTTTCAATTAATTTTGCTAAACACTTTATTTATATAAACTAGCTTTTTAATTAGCAACTTTAATTCCCAACTAACTTTCCAAATTCCAAACGTAGCACCATCTTTTAAAAAAAAAATTTAACATTTTTTTTATTTTAATAATATCTATATTGAATCGAATCAATCATACACAGCTCTGATGGTGGGGATTGATAAGTATATTAATGGTGTTTATTTCATAGTTGTTATAAGTATTTTAAAGTATTTAGTATGTTTAATTTTGTCTATTTTTAGGTAAAAGACCAACGTCTATGATCGACATTGCAAAGAAGTGAAAAGAGGCAAAATGGACTAAAAAGTGTAAAAAAATAGAAAGTGAGGACCAAAACAAACAAGATTGGAAGATGAAGGACCTGGACTGTAAATATGATACGGCCGTAACCTACTGGACATACGACCGTAATCCAATTTCTGAGAAAAGAGCAAAAATACCCGAGAGCACGATACGGCTGTAAGAGCTAGGAGATACGGCCGTATAGGTATTGATACGGTTGTAACCTCCGAATGCAGTGAGCAGAAATTTGACAGAAGAAGCGACACGGTCGTAAGGTAAAAAGCGTACGGCCGTATCCCAAGCATACGCGATTTTCCTTATTTTACTAGAATTCTATTTTTGGTGGGTTTTGGCTACTTGTGCAAGAAGTCAATACCTCTTTTGAACCTATAAATAAAGGAGAGTAGCCACAAACTAGGGAGCTTTTGGAGAGGATTGGTGGAGAGCAAAAACATAATCAAGAGGAGAATCCAAGGGTGTTTGAAGAGATTGAAGGCAGGAGTTGATGATTGGTGCAAGATCTACTTTTTCTTCTCAATTCTTCTTTTAAATCCGGGGATGAACTCTTTTGTTTACGTTATTTATTTACTTGTCAGCATGAACAACTAATCTATTAGTTGGGATGAACAATGTAATTTAGATTGATTATTTGATTTTAATGCTCAATTTCTTGAGCTTTTATTACTATGTGTTGATTTTACTTCTACGCTTAATGTATGATTTACTTGATCACTAAATCATTGATTTGTGAATTCTAATCAACCGAGAGTTGGGTTAGATATTTATACCACGTAGTAAAATTCGACAATTTACATAAGAGTTAGAGATAGACTTTTATAATTGTTGCGATCACACGTGACATGTGGATATATGTGAATTCCTATATTCGTTAATACATTTAATTAAGACTTATTCAGACTATATATAGAGATATGGTAGTTGACTTAATTAAATAGGATTTAAGTCGAGAGAGATAAATCAAATTAATTTCGTGAATTCGATCTAACACAACTTAAGATGAGAAATTGAGAAGAGAAATCGAATAGGACATCTAAAGATAAATCGGAATTCCCAACTTAACTCGCAATTAATTCAACAACCCTTTATTACTTTGCAATTTATTTCCGTATTATTTACAATTTTCGCTAAATTACCAAACTTCAATCTTTATACTTTTATTGCTCTTATTTTATATTAGTGTAAATCGACATTGAGTGAATTAGTCCTCGTGAGATTGATAATCCAGACTTAAAAAGTCCACTTTACTATTTTTATGGAGATATCGAGCACTTGCGATTATTTTTACAACGCGAACCATAAATTCTATTTTATTTTGGGAAAAAGCCCAATAAATACAAGTCAAATTTGGTATTTGCCCACTAACTACATGATAAGTGCGTTTTACGCGGTTATTTAGTGTCGTTAAGCTCCAATTAATTGTGTTTTCTATTTATTTCGTGCCTAAGTTTTGCAATTTATTATGATTTTAGGAGAAAAATTAGATATGGGAGGAAGCGGAGCAATATTGGACTGGAGATGGCCGAAAGAATGGAAGATATATGAAGATAAGGAAAGTTTCCAAGTTTGAGGACGAGAATGAAATTATACTAAAGATTAAGGACGAATTTTAACCTAGATAAAAGTGAAATTTGGGAAAGGCTATTTCTGTATTAATTGTAGACAATTTCGTCTAGTTTCCACAGGATTTTGAATCACCTAAATCGGACAACGGACGAGGAAGTTATGGCCAAAGTAGTCAACATTACGAGGCTGTCCTATTTTACGCGCGAATGCCTAATTCGACTAGGGCTTGGAAACCCATTATACTTGGGCCTTATTCACGACTTTGAAGAGGAAAAACACTCTATTTAAGGGGACTTTTCAGAGAAGGGGAAAGAGCATTAGAGAGAATTGAAGCTACAACACAAGTTTGGAGAAGAAATTGAGGAATTCAAGAGATTGAAGGCTTCAACTTTATTTCTCTCAAACCCGGTTATGTATTTCGTTTTATTTCTTATCTTTAGTTTTTATTTCAATTCCATAAGTAGCTAAACTCTTATTACTTGGGAAGATTTATGGATCCCAATTGTGAACTTTAATTCTATGTGAATGGATCCGAATTTCTAGTAATCGATTGTGTGTTAATTCTATGTTGTTGGGTTATTCTATTTGCCTTTCTGATCAATTGGTGAATTTATCTATTGGTTTATGTTTGATTCGAGAGAGGAGAACATAAATTAGATTTAGATAACATAGAACACTAATTTAGACAAGATTTAGAGATAAACTTGTGGTTAGCGCGGTCACGTAGGTGGAATTTCGAGGAAACCGATCAGAATTTCCTGTTTGAATGCGTTCATGAAGGTTGATAACGAATTTACTTAGAGATAGGTAAATTGGCCCGATTGAATAGATTTAATTATCATCGAGAGAGATAGTTATATAATTTAGGAAATTCGACCGTTAACACGAGTTAATTATTTTGACTTTATGAATGAGGGATTAAGGGGATCAATTGGGTGAAGTAATGAGTCCCAAGTCTTTAAATACTTGATTTAATTTACAATTCCTTTAATTCTTGCATAATAGATTTAGTGGCGCATCATTCTCTTAGTATTTTGTTTACATTCAGCATTATTACACCCATGAATTTGATCCATCAAATAAAGTGATACATTGATAAATTTTGGTACTCAAAACACGTCCCTGTGGGATCGATACGTGGACTCAAATCCACTTACTACTTGTTTGACACCGTACACTTGCGGTTCACATTTTGCACTTATATTTTCAAGCGAACAAGTTTTTTTGGCGCCGTTGCCGGGGACTTTGTAATTGATATATACTAGTCAATTATTGCTTTAATTTGATTTTATTTTTATGAGTCATTTAAATTTGTACTTGTTTTGTCTTGCAGATTTGCATGCTAAACACGAGATCGAACCCATTATTTGAGTTCGTGCCTTTTGATCCTGAGATCGAGCGCACATTTCGGCGTACATCAAAAGAAATAAAAGAAGCTAAGAAAAAGCAACAAGAACAGGAGATGGCTGAAGAAGAAGAACGGCTTGTAGCTAACCCAGCTCGTCCGCTGAGGGAATATGTCACACCGACGGTTGGGAATAATCTCACTTGCCTGGTTCCCCCCGAGATTCCTGCTAATAACTACGAAATCAAGTCGGGAACCATTCAGCTTGTCCAACAAATGGTACAATTTCATGCGCTGCAGGACGAGGATCCCCATGAGCACATAAGGACGTTTCTAGAAATCTGCGATATGTTCAAAATTAACGAAGTGCCTCAAGAGGCTATTAAAATGAAGTTATTCTCATTTTCTTTGGCTGGAAAGGCGAAAACATGGTTTTATACTCTACCCGCCAATTCAGTTACTAGTTGGGCTAATTTGTGCCAGAAATTCTTCGACAAATTCTTCCCTCCAGGCAGGATGTTAAAAGTAAGGCGTGAAATAACCTCATTTTCCCAACACCATGGAGAATCTATATTTGAAGCGTGGCAACGATTCAATGACTTGCTGAGACACTGCCCAAATCATGGCATACCCGACTGGCTTATCGTGCAGACCTTTTATAATGGGTTGAGTGATGAGAACAAGAAGCATGCCGACTCGGCTGTAGGAGGCTCACTCATGGATAAGACATATGACGAAGCATCCTCTATTTTCGAGAAGATGGCTGCGAATAGTTCCCAGTGGTATTCAGATCGCTCGCTGCCAAAGCATGTTGGAATTCATGAGGTGGACGCGGTGACATCACTCGCAGCGCAAGTGGCCGCTCTTTCCAATTAATTAGATAATATGACTTTGCCTACAGTTAACATGGCCCAGTCGAGTGATATATGTGATATTTGTTGTGCTAACCATGTTACTACAGAGTGCCCCGTGGCCCATTCAAACTTACCAATTGATCAGCAGGTACTCTTCGCTGGAAATAATCAAAGGCCACCATATGGGCCGTACGCTCAGACGTATAATCCGGGATGGAGACAACACCCGAACTTTTCTTGGAAGGACAACAATGCAAGAATGAGGCCACCAGGATTTAATCAGCCACAGGAAAGAAAAAGCTCGTTGGAAGAAGTATTGGCCAAATATATGGAAGCAAACAACAATTTCATGCAAAAGACCGAACACACTCTCCAAAACGAAAATGCTGCAATCAAGAATTTGGAGACTCAAGTTGGGCACCTAGCAAATGCAGTAGCAGCACGCCCCCCGGGTACTTTGCCAAGTGATACGGTGACCAACCCAAAGCAAGTCAATGCCATCACCACTAGAAGTGGACTTAAACTGCCGGAGATAGAAGTAATAAATAAGGAACCAGCTGCCCCAGCTTCAATTGAGAATGAGAAGGAAGAGCAACAAGAAACCGTCGAATCATCGGACAAAGGACTAAGGGTGGACAAAAATGAGGAAACGAGGCCACATCCAATCAAGGCTTACGTTCCCCCGATCCCTATCCTCGGAGAATTTGCAGAAGAGTAAATTGGACAAGCGGTTTGGGAAATTTCTTGAAGTATTCAAAAGTCGACATAAACATACCGTTCGCAGATGCCTTAGCTCAAATGCCCAGTTATGCGAAGTTTATGAAAGAGATCCTACCCAACAAAAGAAAGCTGGACGAACATGAGACGGTGATGCTCACCGAGGAGTGCAGTGTAATTCTACAGAAGAAATACCTCCTAAATTGAAAGATCCAGGGAGTTTTAATATTCCTTGCACAATAGGCTCATTTTATTCTGGTTTAGCATTATGTGACCTAGGTGCTAGCATTAATCTAATGCCATGGTCTGTGTACAGGAAGCTTGGATTAGGAGAGTGCAGACCAACCACCGTTTCCTTGCAGTTGGCTGATAGGTCAATCACCTACCCAAGAGGGATCATAGAAGACGTGTTAGTGAAGGTTGACAAGTTTATTTACCCAGTGGACTTTATCATTTTGGACATGGAGGAAGACAAAGAAATCCCTCTAATCTTTGGAAGGCCATTTTTGAGAATGGGAAAAGCATTGATCGATGTTTATGAAGGAACGCTTACACTAAGGGTGGACCAGGATAAAGTGACGTTCAATGTGTTTGACGCTTTAAAACGTCCATCCTTATCATCTACAGACGCTTGCTTCCAAATTGACATACTTGACCCGCAGTTGAGGAGGTTTTTGTTGAGACTTTCCCACTAGATCCACTTGAGGCATGCATTGTGGGGTCAGGAAGCACCCATGTAGAGAACGAGGAACAGGTGGAGATGGCTCGTCACATGGAAGCCTTACATGCTATGGGTTACAAAAGGAATTGGGTATTTGAGTCATTTGGAGCAGCTCCAAAGAGAATCCTCCCCTCCATTGAGTCTCCACCTACGCTTGAGATGAAACCTCTTCCATCACATCTCAGGTATGCTTATTTAGGGAAATCCTTTACATTACCTTTGATTATTTCTAATCAATTGACAGAAGTGGAAGAGGTAGTGATGGCAGAAAAATCCGATCCGATCCAAATCCGATGGATACCCGATCCGAATGGAGCAATTTTTTGCCGATCCGACGATCCGTGGATCGGCCGATCCGAGACGGATTTGGATTTGGATTTGGATTAGGCCGATCCGATCCGAATTGATTTTTTATTTTTTATTTTTTATTTTTTTATAAAAACTTATACCAATATGGATCGTATTTGGATTTTTTTCTTGATCCGATCCGATCCGATGAATTTGGATTTGGATTTGGATCGGGATGATTGATTTGGATTTGGATTTGGATTAGACCGATCCGATCCGAACCCGATCCATTGCCAACACTAGGAAGAGGAGAGGTCATTGCGAGTACTGAGAGCACACAGGACTGCTATTGGATGGACAATAGCCGACATTAAAGGAATCAGCCCATCAATCTGCATACACAAGATTTTGCTTGAAGAGGGAGGGAAGACTTCTATTGAGAATCAACGCAGACTGAATCCCACGCTGAAAGAGGTCGTCAGGGCCGAGATAGTAAAGTTTCTAGATGCAGGTATCATTTACCCCATCTCAGACAGCACATGGGTAAGCCCAATCCATATAGTGCTCAAGAAAGGAGGAATAACAGTGGTAAAGAATGAGGATGATGAATTAATCCCCTCTAGACCGGTCACAGGCTAGAGAGTTTGCATTGACTATAGAAAACTCAACACTGCTACAAGGAAAGATCACTTCCCATTACTCTTCATCGATCAAATGGTAGAGCGGCTCGCAGGGTACTCCCACTACTGCTTTTTGGATGGATACTCGGGATACAATCAAATCCCCATTGCACCCGCTGATCAAGAGAAGACAACTTTCACATGTCCATATGGAACATTTGCCTACCGAAGGATGCCTTCGGCCTATGTAATGCACCGGCCACCTTTCAGCGGTGCATGATGGCAATTTTCTCCGACATGGTGGAGCGGTGTATGGAGGTATTCATGGATGATTTCTCTATTTTTGGTTCTTCTTTTGATGAATGCCTTGACAATCTATCTCTAGTGTTACAACGGTGTGAAGAAACCAATCTCGTATTGAATTGGGAAAAATGCCATTTTATGGTAAGGCAAGGTATAGTGTTGGGCCACCGTATTTCAGCCTTGGGAATTGAAGTGGACAAAGCTAGGATTCACATTATCGAGAAATTTCCCCCCCCCCCCCACCTCGGTAAGAGGCATTAGGAGTTTCTTGGGGCATGCAGGCTTTTATAGGAGATTTATTAAGGACTTTTCAGCTATCACAAAGCCATTGTGTAGGTTGTTGGAAAAAGACGTGCCCTTTAATTTTACAGTGGAGTGTCACAATGCCTTCAACACATTGAAAGAAAAATTGGTCACTGCACCTGTTATCATTGCACCCGATTGGTCAATGCCCTTTGAAATCATGTGTGATGCCAGCGACCATGCAGTAGGAGCAGCACTGGGGCAAAGGAAGGACAAGATATTTAGAGTTATTTACTACGCTAGTAAGACTTTGAACTCAGCTCAAGCTAATTATGCCACCACCGAAAAAGAATTGCTAGCAGTGGTGTTTGCTTTTGATAAATTCCGGTCTTACCTAATTGGTTCAAAAGTGATCGTCTTTACTGATCACTCAGCCTTGAGGTATTTGTTCGAGAAAAAGGATGCGAAGCCGAGGTTGATTAGACTGATCTTGCTCCTCCAAGAATTTGACATAGAAATTCAGGATAGAAAGGGTACGGAGAACCAAATAGCAGATCATTTGTCCCGACTAGAACGACCAAATGAGCGTCCTATAGAAGGGGAAGAGATAAATGAAAACTTTTCTGACGAATAGTTGTACAAAGTTCAGGAAGCTCCGTGGTTTGCAGACTATGTGAACTATTTAGTTCGGGGCATCATCCCATCGGAGTTCTCCTATCAACAAAAGAGAAAGTTTCTCCACGACCTTCGATGCTACTATTGGGAGGAACCATTCCTTTATCGGAGAGGGCTTGATCAAATCATCCGCCGATATGTACCAGATGATGAGATGAGTGACATCTTAGATCGGCTTCATTCTTCGCCCTACGGCGGACACCTTGGGCCATCCAAAACAGCAGCGAAGGTACTCCAAAGTGGATTTTATTGGGCTACCTTATTTAAAGATGCTCACTCATTCGTGCGGGCCTGTGACTGTTGCCAACACACGGGAAACATATCGTCGAGACAAGAAATGCCCCTCAACAATATCCTTGAGGTAGAAATTTTTGATGTTTGGGGTATAGACTTCATGGGACCCTTCACACCCTCTTATAACAATCAGTATATCCTAGTGGCAGTAGATTACGTGTCAAAGTGGATTGAACCGCGGGCTTCCCCAACTAATGACGCTAAGGTGGTGGTGGAGTTTGTAAAGAAAAATATTTTCACTAGGTTTGGAACGCCGAGAGCTATGATAAGTGATGGGGGCACGCATTTCAATAACAAGCTCTTTAAATCCGTCTTAGCTAAGTATGGAGTCCATCATCGTATGGCGACACCTTACCATCCACAAACCAGTGGGCAGGTTGAAACTTCGAACAAACAGTTAAAACGGATATTAGAAACAACCGTCAATTCATCCCGAACGGATTGGTCAAAGAAGTTGGATGATGCCCTTTGGGCATATCGTACAGCCTTTAAAACACCCATCGGTATGTCACCCTATCAATTGGTGTTTGGAAAGGCGTGTCACTTGCCCGTTGAGTTAGAACATAAAGCATATTGGGCAGTCAAACTACTCAACATGGACTTGAAGGCCGCCGGTGAGAGAAGATGTTTACAGCTTAACGAACTGGATGAGTGTCGGTTAGGTGCATACGAGAATGCCTCCATTTTTAAGGAGCGTACTAAGAAATGGCATGATCGCCACATCATACGACGAGAGTTCCAAGTGGGCGACCAAGTTTTACTCTACAACTCCCGTTTAAAGCTTTTCCCTGGTAAGCTCAGATCCAGATGGTCGGGGCCGTTCACAATCTCCAAAGTAGCTCCATATGGGACTATCGAACTCTCACATCTAACTAAGGGGACGTTCAAAGTGAATGGACAATGCCTCAAGCACTATTTTGAAACCGATTTTTCGAAAGAGAAGTCAGCTCTGGCCTTACTCGAGCTGCCATGATCATCCAAGGTCAAGCTCGGGACTATAAACAAGCGCTAGGGGGGAGGCAACCCACCCGGTACACTCGTTCCGATTTTACTTCGATTTTTCGCTTTCTTTGCATTCTTCTTTCTTATTTTCCTATTTTTAATAAGTAAATCCTAAAATAAATTTTATTTTAATAATAATAATTATTATATATATATTAAAAACTAGCTTGGAAAAAAAAAAAAGAAGGGGAAGAGGTCGCGCGGATCGCGCCTCAGGGCGAGCGACCGGTACACTCCCGCCAAGCCTTATTAGGTCGGCCTGGTCGCGGCCCGGTCAAGCGAGCGCGACAGCGCTGATTCCATGAGGGTCGTATTTGGAGGTCGCGCCCATGCTAGAAGGGGGCGGGCGACCGAGCGAAAAAAAAAAAAAATTAAAATTTTTTTTTTACTAATTTACAAAAAAAAAAATGAAAAAACACGAAAAAATGAAAAAAAAAAAACAAACATGGAACTTGGTCTTTAACTTCCCTTCTCTAGTTCCATTTCCTCTCTTCCTCTAGTTCCACTCTCTCCATTGCTTTAACTCTCTCTCTCTTTCCTTAATTTCCCTTCCCACAATTACTAGCCATTACCAATAGCATATATTAATAAGGTTATTCCCCAATTATATTTGTCTTCTCCAGGTATTTCCCCCACAAAAATCAAACACATTCCAAAAGGTAAATGATAAAATCATGTTTTACTTGCATAAGTTGATTGATGATTGATTTGAGTTCTTTGCTTGTAATGAGATGTGATTATCAAGTGATTATGGTAATACTTGTTTAGGAATCCTACATATTTCTTGCTATGGGTACTTTAACCCTTCAAACATTTCTTGATTCATATCTCTTCTTACTCTTGCATGCTAAGTGTTCGATAAATTGTCTAGACCATTGTTCTCTTGTTTTGTCCCCATTGCATGCTAAGTGTTTGCCATATTGCTTGAACCAATTCCCTTTTCTATTGTCACCACTTTACTATGAGTTTAGTTAACAAGTGAGTTTGGGGGAGCACCTTGATATATACAAACATCTTTTCGTTTTGCCTGCCCTTGATATACTCCAACTATATGCAATCTCATTCCATGAACTTGGTGATTCATAGGATCATGACGGACAGGACAAGAGACTTAGCTCGCGGAAAGAAAGGAAAGAGTGTTTCCACGAGCCCCACCCCTTCCAAACGGTCTAGGAGTGACACTACAACATATGAACCATTCATCTTTGAGGAAGCACAGGATCGCTTTGATATAATCCAAGGACAACGCTTTATTTATGAGCGTATGGTTGATTTGAAAGAAGTAGAGTCTCTCGGAGTCAGTGAAATTATCCACCGGAAGAAGTGGGGTAAGTTGGTTGTTAAACCACACACCGTATACCCTAACGTAGTATATGAGTTCTATGCCAATCTCAATCCCGACATCGAGGAGCCGACAGAAGAGCTTGCATATCATACCTTTGTTCGTGATGTTTGGGTCCCCTTTAGCCCGGCCGTTATAGCTGAATATTACTCTGTCTCATCCACGCTCGGTACACTAGAACTACCACCAATCGATGCTGAGTGGGATGAGATCATTCAAGATTGCTTTCGGGATGACAGTTCGAAGAGGTGGGCAAAGCATAAAAAAGTGGGACATGGGCAGTTGAGCCTACGGTACAAACTCTTTCACTATATCATATGCCACAACATCGATCCCACCTCTAACTTGACCGACATCTCGCACATTAAACTGGCAATGCTATACCACTTAGCAAATGGTGGCAATATTGATTTCGGCAAGATCATTTTCGACAAAATCATGGGGATCAGTAAAGATCCAATCGGGAAGCATCTCATTTTTCCATCTTTGATCTCCGCTCTTTGCAAAAAAGCTAAGGTCCCGATAACCCCTTCTGAAGGAGAAAAGACACGACCACCCATCATTAACCGGGGCACGCTCATGCAATCTAAATCACAAAGCCAACGGTTCAAGGCCCCATCTATACCCCCCGAGGAAGAGAATGACCAAGATGACGAGTTACCTCCTTTGACAAATGAGCACCCAATGGACTCCGACATGAGACTCGCCCTTGATCATATGCAAACACAATTACAACAAGATCGAGCATACAACGAACAACAGTGGCAATGGGTTCGTCATTCTCTACAAGCTCAAGAATAGGCTCGGGCCCGAGATCATCAGGACATTATGAAGATGTTTGAGCAGCTCCTGCGGCATCAAGGGCCATCTGGCCCTTTTAATGGATGATTTGGTGGAGATAGCACGCATTGCTCCCAACTACGCGCCCGGTACTGTCTTTCCTTTTTATTCTTTTGATACATTGGGACAACGTATGTGCTAAAGTTTGGGGGTGTGGAAATGTTTGTGGTTGTGTGTCGATATGTCTTTTCGTGAATTTACTTTTTGGCAATTTTTGCATGTGTGTTTAATTATGAGTCGTAATATTTGTGTCATTT
Source organism: Jasminum sambac (assembly GCA_018223645.1). Lineage (NCBI taxonomy): Eukaryota > Viridiplantae > Streptophyta > Magnoliopsida > Lamiales > Oleaceae > Jasminum > Jasminum sambac. The sequence continues at coordinate 39,962,851 of CP073643.1, forward strand.
TTTCTTTTTTCCAGTAAAAAAAAAGAAGAATGTCTTGTGTCTGTTTGTCAAGTAGTGTATCGCCGATGATTGTTTCTTTTGAAAAAAAAAACAAAACAAAAAAAATTGAAATAGAGCAGCAGTTGGACCTTTACAACACCACTTAATCCTTTTAACTTTTCATGTCACTTAGTGGTGCACGACTGATCTTATAAAAAAAATATGGTCATGGCTTGGCTTGAATCTAAGTCTGAATTTGATCTAGATGCCGTGTCCCTCATATTGTCTGTAATGCACAACTCGACTAGTAGAAATAGGCAATTTCCCCAAACTAAATTGTAGGACCAATTAGCTAAAAGGCTAAGTTTGGGGGTGGTAAGATTAGTGACTTTATGTTGGGGGAATTGCAATTTGATGCCTTGATGTCTTTGCTCTAAATTGAAGAATCTTTGGTTGGTGAGTTTGCCCCTACATTGACCAATACTATCAGTCTCCCGAAAAAAAAAGAGAAAAAGGAAAAAAAAAGAGGAGAAAAATCATTTGCATTCACTGCCCTATTCTCTTGCCTAATTGACTCGAGTGATTAAGTCTGAGGGGTATTTTACCTGGTGCCTTGAGTGACGAGCTCGGGAGTCATCGACCTAAAACTCGCTACACGAGTCCTTGAGAAAGCATTATTGTTGGGGCATTGCATTGCATCACATTTTGCATTTCACAAAACAGACAAAAAAAGAGAGAAAAACAAGAAGAAAAAAACAAAAACAAAAAAAAATCGGGAAATAAAGATTGATAGAGGTTTGAAGTGTTGGGAAAAAGCTCAAAAGCTACAGATTTGGAAATTTGGAAGTAAAGATGGATGGACGGATAACGGTAATTCTTTTAACATCCAGTCACTTCTACTTAACATCATGTGTGAGAAAATACAGCCATTTTTAGAACGCCACATCTAGTGAAACACCTCGGGGAGTTGAGAGAAAAGTATAAGGAGTGAACTCTACGAGTGGGGCGAGAATAATCTTACCACACGGAGAAATGGGCATGGTTTTGTATTGTGTGGTCTGTGATTAGATTTTGATGTGGACTTGAGTCGAGCCATGGCTAGCAAACACATTACAAAGTCGTGTGCATGTTAAGTGAATAGCTTGGTGCATGTTTATTCGGTCCAAGTGGAGCTCTATAAGTATTTAACTAACATGAGGCGAATGGTACATTACTTGACTTGTTTGAGTCTTGTCTGTGGTTAGTGTTCAGTGCGTGATAGTTATTTTGTGTCGCTCGAGTTCTTTGTTCGAGGGCGAACAAGAGTTAAATTTGGGGGTGTTGATAAGTGCGTTTTACGCGCTTATTTAGTGTCGTTAAGCTCCAATTAATTGTGTTTTCTATTTATTTCGTGCCTAAGTTTTGCAATTTATTATGATTTTAGGGGAAAAATTAGATATGGGACGAAGCGGAGCAATATTGGACTGGAGATGGCCAAAAGAATGGAAGAAATATGAAGATAAGGAAAGTTTCCAAGTTTGAGGACGAGAATGAAATTATACTAAAGATTAAGGACGAATTGTAACCTAGATAAAAGTTGAATTTGGGAAAGACTATTTCTGTATTAATTGTATACAATTTCGTCTAGTTTCGACAGGATTTTGAATCACCTCAATCGGACAACGGACGAGGAAGTTATGGCCAAAATAGTCAACACTGCGAGGCTGTCCTATTTTACGCGCGAATGCCTAATTTGACTAGGACTTGAAAACCCATTATACTTGGGCCTTATTCACGACTTTGAGGAGGAAAAACACTCTATTTAAGGGGACTTTTCAGAGAAGGGGAAAGAGCATTAGAGAGAATTGAAGCTACAACACAAGTTTGGAGAAGAAATTGAGGAATTCAAGAGATTGAAGGCTTCAACTTTATTTCTCTCAAACCCCGTTATGTATTTCGTTTTATTTCTTACCTTTAGTTTTTATTTCAATTCCATGAGTAGCTAAACTCTTATTACTTGGGACGATTTATGGATCCCAATTGTGAACTTTAATTCTATGTGAATGGATCCGAATTTTTAGTAATCGATTGTGTGTTAATTCTATGTTGTTGGGTTATTCTATTTGCCTTTCTGATCAATTGGTGAATTTATCTATTGGTTTATGTTTGATTCGAGAGAGGAGAACATAAATTAGATTTAGATAGCATAGAACACTAATTTAGACAAGATTTAGAGATAAACTTGTGGTTAGTGCGGTCACGTAGGTGGAATTTCGAGGAAACCGATCAGAATTTCCTGTTTGAATGCGTTCATGAAGGTTGATAACGAATTTACTTAGAGATAGGTAAATTGGCCCGATTGAATAGATTTAATTATCATCGAGAGAGATAGTTATATAATTTAGGAAATTCGACCGTTAACACGAGTTAATTATTTTGACTTCATGAATGAGGGATTAAGGGGATCAATTGGGTGAAGTAATGAGTCCCAAGTCTTTAAATACTTGATTTAATTTACAATTCTTTTAATTCTTGCATAATAGATTTAGTGGCGCATCATTCTCTTAGTATTTTGTTTACATTCAGCATTATTACACCCATTAATTTGATCCATCAAATAAAGTGATACATTGATAAATTTTGGTACTCAAAACAAGTCTCCGTGGGATCGATACGTGGACTCAAATCCACTTACCACTTGTTTGACACCGTACACTTGCGGTTCGCATTTTGCACTTATATTTTCAAGCGAACACTACAAACCATCTTATTTTTGCCCATTAACTATAGTATTTTATAAACCCTTTTACCACTTACTTAATTACACATTTTTATGACACTTTTACCCTTTCAATAACTATACTTATGGGGAAAATTTTCAACTAAATCATGCATATCTCTTTTTCGACCATTACCTCATCTTTTATATAATAAGGCCAAAATAAAATCAAAATCACAAATTTACAACAACGCCACTCTAATAAAATAAATATTCAAATTTACAAGAATGCCACTCTAATAAAATAAAATAATAAACATCCAAATTTACAATAATGCAACTCTAATAAAATAAACATCCAAATTTACAATAATGTCATTCTAATAAAATAAACATTCAAATTTACAACACTGCCACTCTAATAAAATAAAATAATAAACATTCAAATTTATAACAATGCCATTATAATAAAATAAATATTCAAATTTACAACAATACCCCTCTAACAAAATAAACACATTTTCTCTCTCCAAATTACCATCACAAGTAATCTTTCTCAACATTCAACTTTTCCTTTCCCCGTTTTCGACCTTCTCACTCTACGCACTTTTCTCTCTCCAATTACCACCACAGGTAATCTCGACCAATATTCAACTTCTCCCTTTCTCCATCTCCGACTTTTTCTATCTACTCACTTTGTCTCTCAAGATTACCACCGCTACCACTATGCACCACCATCTCTACTACCATTCCACCGCTACCACAACTACCAAACCACCTCCACCACCATCATTCCACCACCACAGCCACTGCCATCAAACCACCACAATCATTACTTACACTGATAATACTATCACCTACACTAGTAATATTTATGGTTTAGGGTTTTAGGGTTTGGGGTTTGGGGTTTGGGGTTTGGGGTTTGGGTTTAGGGTTTAGGGTTTTTTTTTCAAACAAAGCACCAACTAGACTCGTACGTCGGTTTTACGCGTCCGCCGAACCTAGCCGGTGGGGGTTTGGAATCCCCCTACCTTTTTATTAGCATAAATAGAATAGTATACAAGGAGGGGGGCATAGACCTTACCTCCAAACACTGAAAGACAACGAGTATACGGAAAGCTATAAATGAGGAGATACTATCTCCTTGACAATAAGCAATAAATAAATAATAAATAATAAATAAGGAGGTACTACCTCCCTGTACAAGAATGAATAAATGGTCCAAGAAATAATAAATAAAGAATGCAATAGAGTAGACCGTCACGCAAGCCCGCGAACCGAGGGGAATCCATGACGATCCATCTGAAGAAGGGCTCCAGCCGGTGTCGGCAACTGGTGCGACTCATACTCAGTGTACCGCTGCTGCAGTAAGCCTACTGATGCAAGTGCGTCGGCAACCTGGTTGCCCTCACAGAAGATATGGGTAACCAAGTCTCGGTCTGTATGGAGGAGCTGGCGAATACGTCGGATAAGAACCTATAGGAACCACGGGTTGCCTCCCCGGACAATACAATGAACAGCGACATAGGAGTAGGCCTCCACCCAAACTGTGTCGGCACTCAGAGAACGTGCCAGCAACAATCCATCGAGAATAGCACGGAGCTCGGCCTCTAAAATAGCGCAAGTGCCGTAGAAAGAAGAAAAGGCCCGGCGACACTTCCCAAGGTGGTCCCGGATCACCCTACCCCCGCCAGCTCTACCATCAACCACACAACCATCGGTGTTGATCTTAATAGATCCCACAGACGGTCGACGCCAGAACACCAAAACTGGAAGGGGGGAGGTGGAGCAACAATAGTGACACCAAAAAGGGGGGCCAAGTCATGATCACCCCGCCAATGAGAGTGACTAAATAGCCCAGCAACATGAATGAGGGAGATAGCCTTATATACCCGCCAAATGATCTGCTGAGAATCAACGAGAATGCCCCGAAACTTCGCATCATTACGTGCTGTCCACAGGTGCCAGAGGATAAGAATGGGCACGATGATGCGAATGTGACCCCGGCTGGCAAACTGACCGGAATGTCGCCAACGCTGAACCCGGTGCCAGATAATGTCAGAGGAAGGAGACGGGATATGAAAAATCAATGAGAAGTGCTACCAAACTCGAGACGCAGCTCCACTGCTAATAAAGACATGTTGAAGCGTCTCCTCGTCCGAGCAACACTGGCATCGTGAAGGCATCTGCACATGAATACGCTGCCTGATCACATAGTCAACGGGGACAAGGCCCTGCAATAACCGCCAATGGAAAAACGAGACAGTCACAGGTATAGCTGGGCACCAAAGGTCCCGAAATGCTGGCCCGACCTCAACGTGCTGTCGGACCAACTCCCAGGGCGAACGAGCAGTGAACCGTCCATCAGAAGTATCCCGCCACAACATCCTATAGGGGGACCTGATGTCCAGAGGGATGAAACAGATCTGAAGGGCCAGGTTAGAAGGGACAACCTGCAATAGACGCTCAAGATCCCATCCAGTGTCATCAAAGAAGTCCTGCACCCGAGCCGAAGAATGACTACGGGTAGGGGATATATCAACTAGGGGACGATCGCCCATCCAACAATCATGCCAAAAGAAAACCCGTCCACAGCCAAGCTGCCAAACAATGCGGGACTCAGCCATCGCCCGGATCGCCAATAACCGTTGCCAACCCCCAAAATCAAGATAGGCAGGCTGAACTTGCGTAGGCGACTGTCCCCGACAATATCTGTCATGCATATAGATAGCCCACAAAGTCTCCCGAGATCGAAAACGCCACCATAGCTTCAGGGAAAAGGAATCGACAATGTCATCAAGCCTCCTGAAACCAAGTCCACCCTCCTCCGGGGGACGACACAACTCCCCCCAGCGCTTCCAATGCAAGCGGTGTGCGCCCTCTCGTGAATCCCAAAGGAACCGAGCAAACAAGCTTGATAGCTGCTTCAGCACAACCTTAGGGGGCTGCAGAATCTGAAACAAGTGAAGCGGCATAGAGCAAAGAACAGAACGGATGAGCGTAATGCTTGCCCCAGGAGATAACAAGCGACTGGCCCATCCGGAAATCCGCCCGCGGATATTCTCCACCAAATCATCAAACAGGAAGATCCGACGGGCGCCCTTATATAAGGGAACACCAAGATAAGTGACGGGAAGCTGGCTGTGCACGAAACCCGTGAAAGTCTGCCATCGATGAAGCTGGGCAGCAGAGGCCCACGCCCACCGAGGCGCTATCAAAGAACTCTTCCCCCGATTCACCAACTGGCCAGAAGCCCCCTCATAGTGCTCGATACACACTAAGAAGTGCTGAATACTCCGCTTCTAACCATTGGCGAATATGATGATATCATCGGGAAATGAGAGATGGGAGACAAGAGTCGGGCCCCCATGAATAAATTGCATGTAAGAGTGCTACTGAAACCGATGAGTAAGCAACCGAGAGAAGTAATCAGCAGCAATCACAGACAAAGCAGGGGAAATAGGATCTCCCTGCCGTAGTCCCCGAGACGAAGGAAAGAAACCAACAGACTGACCGTTGACCAGGACCGAAAAGTGACACCCGAAGATACAACGTCAAATCCTGTCAACCCACAACTTATCAAACCCAAACTGTTCCATCACCGAGAGTAAGAAATCCCAATCCATCCTGTCGTAGGCCTTCGCCATGTCGAGCTTGAGGATAACGTTGGCCCCTCTAACAGGCATGTTAAGGCTATGCACCATCTCCTGAGCTAACAAAACGTTATCCCCAAGCAAACGCTCCGGAACAAAACCACTCTGCTGGGGCGAGATAATGCGAGGCAGAAGCTCACTGAGGCGGGTGGTCAACAGCTTCGTGATGATCTTGTTGAACACCGTGCAGAGACTAATCGGCCGAAAATCCGTCCAAGCACAAGCCCCGTCCTTCTTAGGCAGAAGGACAATAGAAGTAGCAGAAAAGCCCCGGGGGATCCGGTTCAACCGGGCATTATCCTCCGTGGTGAAGAGGGAAGGAATAATACCAGGCTAAAGTGGCTGACCCGGGGTCCCCGGAGAGGACAACAACCCCTGAAAGAAATCCACAACGGAACTCTGTATGGACTGCTGATCAGATAAAGCAACACCCTCAGAAGTCCGAATATAATGAATACCAGATCGAATACGACGCCCCTGAACCAAAGAGTGAAAATATCTGGTATTCCCTGTCCCCCTCAGCCAACCAACGCGCACCGGACTTCTGACGCCAGAATCCCCTCCTCAATAAATAAGACGCGATTCAGATCAGCCTGAACCCGATGTAACCGCTCACGATGCCCGGGCGAAGGGTCACTATCAAAAACCCGCTCAGCCTCATCGATAGCCAACTCGGCACCCTGCACCCGATCAAAGATATTCCCGAATACATGCCGATTCCACCAACCAAGTCCCTGGCGCAACCGAAAAAAATTCTCCCACAAAGCAGCCATGCCCGTGTGACGGGAGGGATATGACCACTTCTGGGATACAAAGGAGTGAAAGTCATCATGACGGGCCCAAACATTCAGGAAGCGGAACGGGCGGGGCCCCAACTGCTGAAATAGCTCACACTGAGCGAGTAACGGAGAATGAAACTGGCGGCATCGGGATTCATCAAGAACCTATCCAATCGCTTCCACACCCGATGATTAGTCCACGTGTACGGTTCCCCAACAAAACCAACATCCGAGAGACCACCCAACAAAGATATTACTGAACTGAAATACCCTATCCTCGAATCAAGCTGGTGCGCTCACTCTCAGCAACGATGACATTAAAGTCACCACCAACCAACCACGGCCGATTCATACCAACAAAAATATCATGCAACCCGGTCCATAATACCCTCCGCTCAACATAATCGCAGGAGGCATAGACAGGCCGTCGACAAATAAGCCTAGCAAACCTAGGGTCCCGAACCAAGAGGTGAAGAAACTGGGGGTGATCAATCAACACATCAACAGTAATACCCTCCCTCCAGAAACACCAAATACGATCAGTCTGATTCTGGACCCCTCGATCAAAGGCCAAGGAACGACGAATAAATGCAAAGTCACGACGTAAGACCAGAGGCTCAATAAGCACAAGCAAAGAGACACCATGCATCTGGAGGAGTTTTTTCAAACGCCTCCGAGTAACAGAACTCTGAATACCCCTAACATTCCACACCAATAGGCTCATCAACATACGGAATGAGGAGGGGAAGAAGTAACTAACCGGGATCGACTACGGGTCTGTATCCGGGAAGTAGCGGCAACCTGGACCACCGCTTCTGCTGTCGTCTACTAGTCACCTACTCAAATTGGCCCTCGTGCTCCGCCAACCCAACGAGATCATCAGCCGAGCGACGCCTATGAATACCAGACGAGTGGAGCTCGGGCAGGGTGGACTGCGAGGGGACTGACGCCTCAGCATTATACTGGCAGTCAGGCAAGGGAGAAGGAACACGTACACTCGGTCCCACAGTCTGAATAATAGGTCCCACCAAAGGACCAGCAGATAACAGAGAACCATCGGGATGAGCATCATCCCCGGACAAAGTCCGATCAATCGAAAGAGGGCCTCGACCAACAAAACTCAACTGGTCCTCGGAGTCATCACCAGAATCAACAGACTCAACAATAACGGGTGAACTGACCAACGGAGTCATCGGGGCGGACATGATCGGTACCGTAACAGGCGGAACAACAGATATAACAGGTGGAGATGAGCCCACTGGAGCATTTACTGGCTAAGTCTGGAACCGTACACGAGGTCTCCACTGATGGACCGGCTCAGAAACCACCGCACCCCCAATCGGAAGTGGCAGGGGGACCGGATGTGGCTGTAGGCGGTGCGGGGGAGCACCCACCCTACAATCGGAAGACGAGTGGCCAATATGCTGACAAATAGAACAGAACGAGGGCACGTGCTCATAAACAACACTCTGCCAGAAGCTACGGCCCGGACCACGCTCAATCCAAATACGCTCGGGCAATTGGTGCTCCAAATGCACCTCCACGCAAACCCTAGCCTCACTAGGGCGCAACAAATCCGCTGTAGCCTCATCGATATGCAACGGTTGGCCCACAGCCCTTGCTAAGGAATACAAAACTTCTTTAGCCCGAAAATGCACTGGCAACAAAGGAAAAGAAATCCATACGGGGATAATGGGGGTTTCCTTCTCAGGATGAAAGTCAACTGTCCACTTCAGCACCTTCATCTCAGAACCACTAATAAACCAATGCAGTCGCGAGAACAAACGAGTATAGTCCACCTCATGAGTGAGATGGATCAAGATATGCATACGGTCCAGTAATCCAACAGTAAAGGTACCAATAAATCCAAACTGATCAAACGCATTACGCACAGCCAGCATAGGGGGCTTACGCCTCGAAAACTTACCCACCAAAGTAAACCGAAACGGGGCCGCAAGCTCAAACTCCTCATCGGCCGAAATAGAGATGGTTGGCTCACCACGATGCATGTGAGGCAGCCTAGAAACAATGGCGGACTGCTGAGACTGGCGGAACAGCGAATCAAAAGACTTCCTCCTTGCCCGCTCTTCGGCCGATAGCACGGGCCTCTTAGCAACGTTTTCACATGAAATTGGGGCTTTTTGATTCGTAATAGCTTGTCCAAATTGGCTTTCATGGATAGTAGGCGCATCATAAGAGCATGTCACAGCTGAAATTTGAGCACTCGAAGTGGAGTAATTGGGGAGAAATTTTTAGGGTTTAGGGTTTTTTTTAGGGTTTAGGGTTTAGTGTTTTTTTTAAATAAATATTTTTATTATTAAAAAAAATAAACGACGACATACAACGCGATCGGAAGGGGGGCCGAATCAAACCTTCCAACGAAAAAGAGGGGCAAATGTCATAACATAATAAACTAGAAATCATCATTTGCTCCTAAAAAACGACAATGACGTAAATACACAACAAAGAAAACATAAATGAACTTAAAACGAGCAACATGAAGTACTATGTAAAGCATGAAAATCATGACGTTGCCGCGAATTAAGAGTAATGCTTACTACGATGCCGCGTGCGCATAGCAATACACTCAACACGGTCGTAGTCATGAAATTGGTTTTCTTCACCTTCAACATCATTGGAATATGTCTCGGTGTGCCAAGATTGTCCCTCCAATTCCTTTTGCGCTTCCTCTTCCAAAAATTGGGCGTTCATCATTTCAAGATCTTTTATTTGATGGTAAAACTCATACGCCTCTACTTGAGCTCGCATGGCGTCCGTACTAGATTTACTTGACATACTTGGGACGCTTGCCTCAACATTTTGATTACAATCTTGAGCTTGTTGCAATTTGAGTCTTGTATTTCGGATTTTGAGTCTTGCTTTTCGGGATTTCTTTTTTTGTTTATCTCCTTGGTCGGCATGTTTTACCCCCAACTTTGCATCGATGCTTATATTATTGGAGGCATTTCCTTGAGTTTGTAGAAGCTCATTCCATGAATCCCCCTCACTAACATTTTTTGTACTATCTCCATTACCAAATTCTCCTACATTGTTATGACTTTTGCATACTTCTTCCGTTTTCGCGTCACATGTCTCCTCGGGATCAATATGCAATGCTCCAAGACCTTTTTCTTTCAATTCAAGTAGCCAAAGCCCATCCCAATTAACAAAAGTCCGAGTTGCACTCTCTTCAAAATCACGATTTATCGATTTATGTATATTGGTCCCCGAACTTTCAGTTTTTTGCAATGTGGTCCCTGAATTTTTTTGCACTTTTTCAGTAGCTTTCTGCATTGCCGGCTGCCCAGTAAAGGGTGGAGAATCTGGAATTGTAGCTTCATTCCCCTCAATGTTCGATTTTTGCACATTGATCCCCGAACTTTCCAAATTGTGCAATTTAGCCCCCGAACTTTGGGAATTTTTCAAATCAGTTCCCGAGCCTTTTCCATCAGCGATTAGGCAGTTAGTAGGCTGAAAATCATGTCCATAATTCGAAATTGCAGCCTTGGTCCCTGTATTTTCCGATTTTTGCACAATAGTCCCCGAAACTTTCCGAAATTTGCAAAAGGTCCCTGTTTTTCCCAGATTTTTCCCAGCTGTAAGAATCAGATTTTCCTCCATATTTCCAGCTGGAAAAACGTGTTTGCCATTCTTTGATTCCTTTTCCTTGTGTTTTCCATCAATAGGAGTCAAAAGTGCATTTATTGCACTGGTATCATCATGTCCATCATGTCCATTGCTTTCTTGACTTTTTTCACTCCCACATGGATCAACATTTAATGCTTGATTCTCTCTCCTCAAATTTTCTTGAGTCTTCACCCGAGAAGAATCCCCCAAATGCACAAAAGATGGTGACTTTTCAAAATTTCTTCCAACTTTGACCCAAATACCCCTTTTCTTCTCATCTTTTCCCATTTTGTCCTCTTCACCATTGTTGCTCTTTCCTCCATTATTTTTCAACTTGGATTTCTTCGACTTTGCTTCTTCAACTTCATGTTTCTTTTTCACCAATGATAATTTCATTTGGATTCTTGTCATTTGTTTCTTTTGCATCCCATTTACATAAATTTTGATCATGACCAACATGAAGGCATTTTAAGCAAAAATGGGAGACATTTTCATAGCACACCTCTTGCCAAAATCCTTCCTCACCCTTCTCGGTTTCAAGGACAATCCATATCCATTTGGTTGCTTTCTCCAAGAGATCAATTTCTACACAAATTCTAGCTTTCGAGAGTCTATTCCCTTTGATGGTAGCTTCATCAAGTTTTAATGGCTTTCCAATGGCGGAAGCAATATACGCCAAAGCCGACTTTTCAAAGAGGAAAAATGGAAGATTTGGAAAATCCAACCAAATTGGGACCAGAGAAGATTTAACGTCAACACTAAAAGAGGGCGTCCACTTAAAGATTCTCATGGGGAAGTTTTCAATGAAGACTATTCTTTTTAACCAAAGTCTAGTAAAATCATCTTCTTGGCAAAATTAATGAGAATATGCTTAGAGTCAAGATGACCAACCTTGAATTCTCCATGGAAGCCGAAATCTTAAAGTACTTTGCAAATGTTATGGAACTTTGGCCTCCCATGTGAAAACTTTCCAACAAGAGCACATTTGAATGGTTTTGCCAAGCTATCAACTTCTCCTTTCTTCAAGAATATGGCCGGCTTCCCTTCGTGTTTGAATGGCGGTTTTTGAGCAACAATAGGACAATTATCCTTGAAAAAAGAGGTGAAAGATTTATTTTTGAGACCTCAAAGCTTGGGATGGTATTTGAGAGGTTTTAGAAGCTTGTAAGATTTCAAGAAAGGTGGGTGGTTTTGGCAGAGATGGTGCTTTGGAGGTGGAGCCACCGTCGGTCGGTGGCGGCACCAACGGTGGTGGTGGTGGTTCGGGTGGCTTACCCTCCATAGTCCCCAAAGGGGGGAAGCTTGAAGGAGAGAAAATTTTGAGAGAGAAGGGAGAGCAAATTTCTAGAGAGAGAAAGAGAGCTTGGTTTTTTTTTTTAGGGTTTAGGGTTTAGGGTTTAGGGGGTTTTTTTTTGACAAAATATTTTTGCTATATTAGAAGGAATGAAAACACATACAAGATCAATGGAGAGGGCGATCGCGCCTAACCTTCCATTGACCCCAAAAAAGGCAAGTGTCACAACATATGCACTACAAACAATCACTTGCCCTTGAAGAAATAAGACATGGACCTTGCAAGATGGCTACATAGATAAGAAATTTGCCAAAGATCAATACATAACTCTCAAATGGATTGCTTCCGACGCTGGCGATTTCGCTTTGCAACTTTCTCAAGGCTTCCATAATCTTCATCATAAGCGTGGGAGAAATGTTCCTCAAGAAGCATGTTCTCTTCTTCGAGGTCTACATCTTCATCATCAACCTCGGATCCGGAGTACCAAGAATCATAGTCGTAGAATCTTTGAGGAGGATCTAAATTACGGTTTTGTTGATAAAAATCATAAGCACTCACTTGAGCATGCAAAGCCGCCGTACTACTTTTGCTAGATGCGGATGGCACACTAGCTTCAATGTTTTGGAAACAAATGTTTGTATTCTTACCTAAACCCATGCATTCCAAGTCTTGTGTAATGTTTTCCTCGATTTTACTTTTGCATGTAACACTAGGAGGAGAAGAGTCTACCTTTGATGGATTGTTTGAGCTTCCCATAACCGTTCCGATGAGATCATCAATAGCCTCTTTGAAAGTTGGTCCAACGCCCAAACGATAACTTTTAAAGTGATTGATAAGTCCATGTCTCAATGCATTTTCATCCCAAGGAAGAGATGGTTGCTTACCCGAGCTCGCAAAGGATGGAACCCCATCTAACATTCCAAGATTTGAGGCAATTTGCATAGTTTCCAAATTTTGCAATTTGGTCCCCGAACTTTGAGAAATGTGCAAATCAGTCCCCGGATCATTTTCAGCGTGAACTGGGCAGTTAGTAGGCTGTAATAAAAGAACAGAATCTGAAATTGCATCTCCAACCCCTGCAGTTTCCGTATTTTTCCCATTGGTCCCTAAACTTTCAATTTTTTGCGATTTGGTCCCCGAACTTTGGCAATTTTGCAAATCATTCCCCGAAACTTTTCCATCATCAACTCGGCATCTAGAAGGCAGTGATAAAAGTCCAGATTCTGAAATTGCAGCTGCAGTCCCTGCAGTTTTCAAATTTTGCATCTTGGTCCCGAACTATCAGTTTTTTGCGATTTGGTCCTTGAAATTTTCTGCGATTTTTCAGCAACTTTCTGCATTTCCAGCTGCTCATTAAAAGGTGGAGAATCCAAAATTGCAGCTTCATTCCCCTCATTTTTTGATTTTCGCACATTAGTCCCCAAATTTTCCAAGATTTGCAAAAAGGTCCCTGTTTTTCCTTGATTTTTCCCAGCATTTTGGCTCCACTTTTCCATCAGATTTGCAGCTGTAAAAACGTGTGTGGGTCCATTTTCAAAAAAAAAAAAAACGTGTGTGGGTAGATTTGAGTCATCTCCATTGTCATTTCCCTCCTTTAAAGTCAAAGGAGCATTTAATGCATGTGCCAACTTGTCTCCATCATTCCCCATGCTTTCTTGACCTTTGCTCCTTGCACAATGACCATTTTGACTCAATTTTCCTTCTCCTTTTCCAGCTGCATCAACGAGTTCTCTTTCAAGCTTACACAAATTTTGTTTTTCCAAAATTTCCCCCTTTTTTCTATCTTTTTGTTTGATGATCCAAATGCCCTTTCCTTTAACATTTTTTCCAACATTTTCCTTAGTGTGTCCGCCTCCATCTCCGCCAATATGCGCCGCCGGTGGGTTCTCGACCTCCACACCATCACCGCTCTTCATTGTTTCTTTCACCGTTTTGTGCCTCTCTTCAATCACCTCATCATTAGTAAAACAATCTATCTCTTTATGCCCTTAGTGATTACATTTCACACAATATGAAGGTAAGTTTTCATAGAACACTTCTTACCAAAACCCCACCATACCATCATCTCCTTCAAACTCAATCCACACATATTTTTGTAATTCCTTCATCAAATCAATCTCTACACATACTCTATAGCTTTGTTAAACTTGAAACCATTTGATGTAGATTCATCCATTTTGATGCGTCTCCCAATGGAGCTTGCAAGATAATAAAGTGAGGATTTCTCAAAAAGAAAAATGGGAAGATTTGGAAACAAATCCAAATAGGAACAATGGAGGGCTCAACATTTGCTCTAAAGTAAGGATTCCATTTCAAAACTCTCATAGGGAATTTTTCAATGTACCATGTATTCTTCAACCAAAATCTTGTGTAGTCTTCTTCTTTAGAAAAATTAACAAGAATGTGCTTTGAGTCAACATAGAAGATAGAGAACTCACCATTGAACCCAAGAGCTCGAAGAACTTTTCGAATAATCTCCATAGAAGGCCTTCTATGTGAGAATTTCCATATCAAAGCATACTTGAATGGAGAAGAGAGCTTTTGGACTTCAAGCTTGGAATAGGTAACCGCCGGTTTGCCTTCATGAACAAAGTGTTGTTTTGGACCAATAATAGGAGTGGAATCTTTGACAAGCAAGGAAGCAAATGATTTTTTCCATGTTTTTTGGGCTTGAGAGGGTAAAATGGTGGTGGTTCCACCGTCGGCCGATGGCGCTCCGACAATGGCGCTTGGTGGTTGCATGGGGTTCGGTGGCTTTGGAGCCACTTCCCCCAAAGGGGGAAAGCTGGAGTTGGAAAGAATTTTTAGAGAGAAGGAGGAGAGTTTTTTTTAGAGAGACAAAGCTTCTTCGGTTTGGTTTGGTTTAGGGTTTTAGGGTCTTAGGGTCTTAGGGTTTAGGGGTTTTTTTTTTTTTTTTTTTTTTTTTTTTTTTTAAGCAAAGCACCAACTAGACTCAGACGCGTCGGTTTCTGATCCGAGCCTAGCTAGTGGGGGTTTGGAATCCCCCTACCTTTTTATTAATAAATAAAATAATAACAATAGGAGGGTGGCATAAACCTGACCTCCAAATAATGAAAAGGAATGTGCGAAAAGCAGTAAATGAGGAGATACTATCTCCCTGACAATAAGGAATCAAAGAATAACAGAATGATAAATAAGGAGGTACTACCTCCCTGTACAAAAGAATGAACAAGTAAAAAATAAAAAATAAAGATAAATCGGTACCCTAGCTAAAGATCGCGGACCGACGGAAATCCCTGACGATCCATCTGTAGGAGAGCCCGAGCCCGAGCAGGCAACCGAAGTGAGTCGTACTCTGTATAGTGCTACTGTAGTAGTCCCACTGAAGCAAGTGCGTCAGCAACCTGGTTGCCCTCACGGTAGATATGCGAGACCAAGTCTCGATCTATGCCGAGGAGCTGCCGAATACGCCGGATAATCACCTGTAAGTACCACGGACCGCCTCCACAAACAATACAATGTACAGCCACGGACGAATCAGCCTCCATCGAAACTGTGTCTACTCCCAGAGAGCGCGCAAGCAACAGGCCATCAAGGATGGCACGGAGCTCTGCCTCTAAAATAGCGCAGTCGCCGTAGGAGGAGGAAAAGGCCCGAACGCACCGCCCAAGATGGTCCCGGATCACCGCACCCCCGCCAACTCTACCATCAACCACACAGCCGTCCGTGTTGACCTTAACAGATCCCACAGACGGCCGACGCCAGAACACCAACACTGGAAGGGGAGGGGGTGAGGGGGCAATAGTTACTCCGAAAAGGGGCGCCAAGTCATGATCGCCACGGCAATGAGAAGGACGGAAAACCCCAGCGATGTGCATGAGGGACAGAGCCCGATAGACACGGCAAATGATCTGTCGAGAATCGACCGGAATGACCCTATGCTTCGCATCAGTACGTGCTGTCCACAAGTGCCAAGAGACGAAAATGGGCACGATAATGCGAATGTGGCCCCGCCTGACAAACTGGCCTGAATGTCGCCAGCGCTGAACACGGTGCCAGATACTGTCAGAGGTGGGAGATGGGGTATGGAAGATCGCCGCAAAATGCTGGCAAACTCGAGACGCCGCCCCACTGCTAATGAAAACATGCTGAAGCGTCTCCTCAGCCGAGCAACACTGGCAACGAGAAGGCATCTGCACATGAATGCGCCCTGCAATAAGCGCCAATGGAAAAAGGAGACGGTCACAGGGATAGCTGGACACCGAGGTCTCAAACACCGGCGCACTCGGCCGCCGAACCAGCCAGCCTCAGGCCGACCGAGCCGCGGAACCGGCCCATCGAGGCATCACGCCACAACAATCGATCAGGGGACCCAGTGTCCAAAGGGATGGACGAGATCTTTAGGGCAAGGTAAGAGGGAACTACAGGTAATAAACGCTCAAGAGCCCAACTAGTGTCGTCAAAGAAGTCCTGCAATCAGCAAGAGGACGATCACCCATCCAACAATGATGCCAGAAGAAAACTCGGCCACATCCAAGCTGCCAGAAAATGCGGGGCTTAGCAATCGCTCTGCTCGCTAATAACCGACGCCAACCCCCAGAATGAAGATAGGCAGGCTGAACCTGCATAGGTGGCTGTCCCCGACAATATCGGTCCCGCTGCATAGGTAGCATACGAGAAGCAAAGAAGAACCTGAACCTTGGCCTTGCGGAGGCCATTGCTCACCGATGTCTACTAGTCACTGGCTCAAACTGGTCCTCGTGCTCCACCAAGCTGACGAGATCATCACCGGAGCGACGCTGGTAATGACCGGGCGAGTGGGGCTCAGGCAAAGTAGACACAGAAGGGACGGACGTCTCAGGCAATGTAGACTGTGATGGGACGGATGCCTCAGCATTATAGAGACAGTCCGGCAAAGGAGAGGCAACGCGCAGACTCGGTCCTACAGGCTGAATACCGGGCCCCACCAGCGGATCGGCAGAGGGAGGAACACCATCAGGACGAGCATCCCCCCAGAGGCAGTCCGAACAATCAAAAGAGGGTCTCGACCAACAAAACTCAAGTGGTCCTCGGAGTCATCACTAGAATCAACAGACTCAACAAGAACGGGCGAACTGACCAACGGAGTCACTGGGGCAGGCGTGATCGGTACGGTAACAGGAGGAGCATCTGATATAACAGGCGGAGAAGAGCCCATGGGGCAGTAACTGGCTGAGTCTGGAACCGTACACGAGGTCTCCACTGACGGACCGGCTCGGGGAAACTCCCGCATCTCCCTTCTCCATTGTAGAGTTGGGGGCAAGAGATGCACTAGGAAGAACTGGCCGGGGAACAGGCGGAGTAGACGTGACAGGGGGACCCACAGTGGTAGGAGGCGGCGGTGGGGGACCACCGGCCCTACAATCGGAAGAGGAGTGGGCGATACGCCTACAAACAGAACAGAACGAGGGCACGTGCTCATAAACAATACTCTGCCAGAAACTACACCCTGGCCCACGCTCAATCCAAATACGCTCAGGCAATTGGTGCTCCAAATGAACCTCAACACAAACCCGAGCCTCACTGGGGCGCAACAAATCTACTGTAGCCTCATCAATATACAACGGTTGGCCCACAGCCCTAGCCAAAGAGCACAAGACTTCCTTAGCCCGAAAATGCACTGGCAACAAAGGGAAGGAAATCCAAACTGGTACAATGGGGGTTTCCTTCTCCGGACGAAAATCAACAGTCCATTTCAACACCTTCATCTCACAGCCACTAATAAACCAACGCGGCAGAGAAAACAACCGAGTGTAGTCGACCTCGTGGGTAAGATGAATCAAAATATGCATACGATCCAGCAAGCCAATAGTATAAGTACCAACAAAACCAAACTGGTCGAATGCAGTGCGGACAGCAAGCATAGGTGGCTTTCGCCTCGAAAACTTACCCACCAGAGAGTAACGGAACGGGGCAGCCAACACAGATTCCTCATCTGCCGAAATAGATATAGCCGGCTCACCACGATGCACGTGAGGCGGCCTAGATACAATGGGAGACTGGGAAGTCAAGCTAAACAACAAATCAAAAGACTTCCGCTTGGCCCGCTCCTCGGCCGAGAGAACGGGATGCTTCGCAACTACCGAGGCATAAGTACGACCGGTCGGAACACCAGTCTTAGTCTCCTCGGGGTATGGGAGAGCACGGTACGTCGTCGGGGTGGCCGGAGGGTTTTGGGTTTAGGGTTTTTTTTAAGCAAAGCACCAACTAGACTCGTACGTCGGTTTTACGCATCCGCCGAGCCTAGCTAGTGGGGGTTTGGAATCCCCCTACCTTTTTATTAATAAATAAAATAATAACAATAGGAGGGGGGCATAAACCTGACCTCCAAACAATTAAAAGGAATGTGCAAAAAAGTAGTAAATGAGGAGATACTATCTCCCTGACAATAAGGAATAAAAGAATAACAGAATGATAAATAAGGAGGTACTACCTCCCTGTACAAAAGAATGAACAAGTAAAAAATAAAAATAAATCGGTACCCTCGCTAAAGACCGCGGACCGACGGAAATCCCTGACGATCCGTCAGTGGAGAGCTCCTGAGCAGAGCGAGCAAAGCTAATCAAGTGAGTCGATCAGATAGTGTCAGCCGTAGTAGTCCCACTGAAGCAAGTGCGTTAGCAACCTGGTTGCCCTCACGGTAGATATGCGAGACCAAGTCCCGATCTATGCGGAGGAGCTGCCGAATACACCGGATAATCACCTGCAAGTACCACGGACCGCCGCCACGAACAATACAATGTACAGCCACGGATGAATCAGCCTCCACCCAAACTGTGTCTACTCCCAGAGAGCGCCAAGTAGCAGGCCATCAAGGATGGCAGACTCTGCCTCCAAAGTAGCGCGATCTCTGTGAAGCGGAAGAAAGGCCAGGCTCTGGCGCCCAAGATGGTCTCGGATCACCCCACCCCAGCCAGCTCTATCATCAACCACACAGCCGTCCGTGTTGACCTTAACAGATACCACAGACAGCCGACGCCAGAACACCAACACTGGAAGGGGAGGGGGTGAGGGGGCAATATTGACTCCGAAAAGGGTGCCAAGTCATGATCGCCACGCCAATGAGAAGGACGGAAAATCCCAGCGATGTGCATGAGGGACAGAGCCCGATAGACACGCCAAATGATCTGTCGAGAATCTACCGGAATGCCCCGATACTTCGCATCAGTACGTGCCGTCCACAAGTACCAAGAGACGAAAATGGGCACGATGATGCGAATGTGGCCCCGCCCGATAAATCCGACCGAATGTCGCCAACACAACACGGCGCCGACAATCGGGCTGAGAGGTGGGAGATGGGATATGGAAGATCGCCGCAAAATGCTGCTAAACTCAAGGCGCCGACCCACTGCTAATGAAAACATGCTGAAGCGTCTTCTCAGCAGAGCAACACTGCAACGGGAAGGCATCTGCACATGAATACGCTGCCTAACCAAATAGTCGACGGGCACAAGGCCCTGCAATAAGCGCCAGTGGAAAAACGAGACGGTCATAGGGATAGCTGGGCACCAGAGGTCCCGAAACACCGGCCGCACCTCAGCGTGCTGCCGAACCGGCTCCCAGGCCGACCGAGCTGTGAACCGTCCATCAGAGGTTTCACGCCACAACAACCGATCAGGGAACCCAGTGTCCAAAGGGATGGACGAGATCTGAAGGGCCAAGTCAGAGGGAACTACCTGTAATAAACGCCAGCGCCCGGTGTCGCTAAAGAAGTCCCCGCACTGAGCCGATGAGTGATCAGGCGTGAAATAAATCAAAGAAGAGGACGATCACCCATCCAACAATCATGCCAGAAGAAAACTCGGGCACATCCATGCTGACAGAAAATGCAGGGCTCAGTAATTGCTCTGCTCGCTAATAATCGACGCCAACCAGAGAATTAAGATAGGCAGGCTGAACCTGCATAGGTGGCTGTCCCCGACAATATTGGTCCCGCAGATAGAGGGTCCACAAAGACTCCTGAGAACGAAAGCGCCACCAAAGCTTCAGGGAAAAAGAATCGACCATATCACCCAGCCTCCTGAAGCCAAGGCCACCCTCCTCCGGGGGGCGACACAACTCCCCCCAATGCCGCCAATGCATACGGTGGGCCGTATCATGAGAGTCCCACAAGAAGCGAGCGAATAAACTAGATAGCCGCTTCAGCACAGCCTTAGGAGGCTGCAAAATCTGAAACAAGTGAAGCGGCATAGAGTGAAGAACCGAACGGATGAGCGTAATGCGGGCCCCAGGAGATAACAGTCGACTAGCCCATCCAGAAATCCGTCCACGGATCTTCTGCACCAAGTCATCAAACAAGAAGATCCGACGTGCGCCCCTAGACAAGGGAACACCGAGATAAGTGACGGGAAGCTGGCCGTGCGAAAAGCCCGTAAAGGTCCGCCATCGATGAAGCTGCGCAGAAGAAGCCCGACGAGGCGCAATAAAAAACTCTTGCCCCGATTCACCAACTGGCTAGAAGCCCCATCATAATGCTCAAGACAAGCCAACAACTGCTCAAGACTCCGCTTCTGGCCATTGGCGAATATGATGATATCATCGGCAAAAGAGAGATGCGATACAAGAAGAGCGCCCCCATGAATGAACTGCATATAGGAGTGCTGTTGAAATCTAGCAGTGAGCAATCGGGATAGGTAATCAGCAGCAATAACAAACAACGCGGGGGGAGATAGGATCGCCCTGCCGCAGTTCCCGAGACGAAGGAAAGAAACCAGCTGACTGACCATTGACCAGGACCGAAAAATGACACCCAGAGATACAACGGCGGATCCTGTCAACCCACAACTGGTCAAACCCAAACTCCTCCATCACCGAGAGCAAGAAAGCCCAATCCATCCGGTCGTAGGCCTTAGCCATGTCAAGCTTGAGGATAACATTGCCCCCTCTAACCGGCCTGTCAAGGCTGTGAACCATCTCCTGGTCAAGCAAAACGTTATCCCCAAGCAAACGTCCCGGCACAAACCACTCTGTTGGGGCGAGATGATACGCGGCAAGAGCTCACTAAGGTGGGTGTTCAACAGCTTCGTGATGAGCTTGTTGAACACCGTGCAAAGGCGATGGCGAAAATCCGATCAACACAAGCCCCTCCTTTTTGACAACAAGCCGGAAAAAGTCCACGATTTGAACTCCGGATGCTGTGATCAAATAAATCGACACCTGATGGGATATAATGAATACGGATCGAATCACGGCGCCTGTACCCGCAGAATGAAAGTATCTGGTATTACGGTCCCCCTCAGCAAACCAACGCGCGCCGGACTTCTTACGCCAAAACCCTCCTCAATAGGCAGGCCGGTTCGGTCGGCTGAACCCCGATGTAACTGCCGCGATGCCGGCGAAGGCTCACTATCATAAACCGCTCGGCCTCATCAACGGAACAACTTCGGCCTCCAGGGCAGATCAAAGATGTTCCGAACACATGCCTATTCCACCAGCCAAGTCCCTGCGCAGCGGGAAGAACTTCTCCCCCGCAGCGACCATTCTGTGTGGCGAGAGGAATCGACCGCTACGAGAGACAAGCGCTTTGGAAATCATGATGACGAGCCCAAACATTGGCGAAAGGAAGCGAAATGGTCGGGGCCGTCTGCGAAACAACTCCCACTATACGATGAACGGCGAATGGTTTGAACAATGCCGTACAAATGTCAACAGGCAATTCTTGAAAAAGCGGCGACATCGGGATTCATCAGATCCTATCAAACGCTTCCACACCCGATGATTAGTCCACGTGTAGGGCTCTCCCACAAAACCAAGACATCAGAGAGGCCACAGGTCCAACATCGCAGTAAGTTGAAATACCGCTCGTCTTGAATCCGGTGCGCTCACTCTCAAGATCGATGACATTAAAGTCACCACCAACCAACTAGGGCGATCCATGCCAATAGAAATATCATGCAAACGATCCACAACACTCATCTCGCATAATCACGGGAGGCATAGGAGCGCCAGATAAATAGGTCGAAGCGAAGAGGATCTGAATGCGAGAGGTGCGGAAATCGGGGCAATCTATCAACATCAACACTAATAACTCGCCTCAGAAACACAATATCGATCGCCCGATTACGGACCCCGATAAAAGGCCAAGGACCGATGAATAAATGTAAAGTATTTGGCTGAGGGGGGGTCCAGAATCAGACTGATCGTATTTGGTGTTTCTGGAGGGCGGGTATTAGTGTTGATGTTCTGATTGATTGCCCCCAATTTCTGCACCTCTTCATTCAGATCCCTCGGCTCTTCGGCCTATTTATTTGACGCCTGTCTATGCCTCCTGTGATTATGTTGAGAGGAGGGTGTTGTGGACTGGTTTGCATGATATTTCTATTGGCATGGATCGCCCCTGGTTTGTTGATGGTGACTTTAATGTCATCGATCTTGAGTGAGCGACCGGATTCGGCATTTAGGATCGGGCATCTCGGATATCCATACTATGATGTTGGGCTGTGGCTTCTCGGATGCTAGTTTTGTGGGTGATCCCTACACGTGGACTAATCATCAGGTGTGGAAGCGTTTGGATAGGATCTTGATGAATCCCGATGCCGCCGCCAAAGAAATTGCCTGTTCGACATTTGAATGCACATTGTTCGACCATTCGCCATCGTACAATGGGAGTTGTTTCCGCAGACGGGCCCGACCGCTTTCGCTTCTCTTAATGTTTGGGCTCGCCATCATGATTTCCAAAGCGCTTGTCTCTCGCAGTGGTCGTGATCCCACTCGCCACACTGAATGGTCGCCTGGTGGGAGAAGTTCTTCCTGGCTGTGGCAGGGACTTGGTTGGTGGAATAGGCATGTGTTCGGAACATCTTTGATCGGGTTCGGAGGCCGAAAGTTGGTCTGGCCGTCGATGAGGCCGGAAAGGTGTTTATGATAGTGAGCCTTCGCCGGCATCGTGGCGCAATTACATCGGGTTCAGCCGACTGAACCGCTGGCCTGCCTATTGAGGAAGGTTTGGCGCCAAGTCGGCGTTGGTTGGTCGAGGGGGACCGTAATACCAGATACTTTCATTCTCAGGGTACAGTGGGCGCCAGATTCGATCCTGGTATTCATATATCGGACTTCAGGGTGTCGGTTTATCTGATCAAACGCCCATCCATCCGAGTTCACCGTGGACTTTTTCCGGCTTGTTGTCCTCTCCTGAGACTTCATGGCATGCCACTTCGCCGGCTTATTTTTCCTTACCGTCACCCCGAGGATAATGCTCGCTGAACTGCTCCATACTATTGACGAGGTTCTGGAGGCCGTGGTTCTGTATTGATGGGGATAGTGTGGCCGGGCCGATGGGTTTACGTCTGTTCTATCATCGCTGTTGGGATATTATCTCTGAGGACGATACTCCGGGTCGTGCTTGACTTTTTCTGGGAGGGGGGTCACCTCCCTGGGCTTCTTCACTATTTCTATTATCCTTCCGCCAAGAAGGAGGAGGCTTGTGCTTGGACGGATTTTCGGCCTATCAGCCTTTGTACGGTGTTCAACAGGCTCATCACGAAGCTGTTGAACACCCGCCTTAGTGAGCTCTTGCCGCGTATCATCTCGCCCCAGGAGAGTGGTTTTTTGCCTTGACGTTTGCTTGGGGATAACGTTTTGCTTGCCCAGGAGATGGTTCACAGCCTTGAAATGCCGGTTAGAGGGGGCAATGTTATCCTAAAGCTTGACATGGCTAAGGCCTACGGCCGGATGGATTGGGCTTTCTTGCTCTCGGTGATGGAGGAGTTTGGGTTTGACCAGTTGTGGGTTGACAGGATCCGCCGTTGTATCTCTGGGTGTCATTTTTCGGCCCTGGTCAACGGTCAGTCAGCTGGTTTCTTTCCAACCTCTCGGGGACTGCGTCCGGGCGATCCTAGCTCTCCCGCGTTGTTTGTTATTGCTGCTGATTACCTATCCCGATTACTCACTGCTGATTACCTATCCCGCATTGCTGCTGTTTGTTATCGCATCTCTCTTTTGCCGATTATATCATCATATTCGCCAATGGTCAGAAGCGGAGTCTTGAGCGGTTGTTAGCTTGTCTTGAGCATTATGCGAGGGGCTTACCGCCGCTTGGTGAATCGGGGCAAGAGTTCTTTTTATTGCGCTGCCGGGCTTCGTCAGACCGCTGCCTTGACTTCGCCGATGGCGGACCTTTACGGGCTTTTCGGACGACCAGCTTCCCGTCACTTATCTCGGTGTTCCCTTGTCTAGAGGTGCACGTCGGATCTTCTTGTTTGATGACTTGGTGCAGAAGATCCGTGGACGGATTTCTGGATGGGCTAGTCGACTTGTTTCTGCAGGAGATCCGTCTCACTTGTTTAAGATTTTGCAGCCTCCTCAGGCTGTGCTGAAGCGGTTATCCAGTTTATTCGCTCGCTTCTTGTGGGACTCTAAGGATGCGGCCCACTGTATGCATTGGCGGCGTTGGGGGGAGTTGTGTCGCCCCCCGGAGGAGGATGGCCTTGGCTTCAGGAGGCTGGGTGATATGGTCGATTCTTTTTCCCTGAAGCTTTGGTGGCGCTTTCGTTCTCAGGAGTCTTTGTGGGCCCTCTATCTGCGGGACCGATATTGTCGGGGACAGCAACCTAGGCAGGTTCAGCCTGCCTATCTTGATTCTGGGGGTTTGCGTCGGTTATTAGCGAGCAGAGCGATTGTTGAGCCCCGCATTTTCTGGCAGCTTGGATGTGGCCGAGTTTTCTTCTGGCATGATTGTTGGATGGGTGATCGTCCTCTTGCTGATTTATTTCCGGCCACGCCACCATCGCTCGGTGCAGGACTTCTTTGACGACACTGGTTGGGCGCTTGAGTGTTTATTACAGGTAGTTCCCTCTAACTTGGCCCTTCAGATCTCGTCCATCCCTTTGGACACTGGGTCCCCTGATCAGTTGTTGTGGCGTGATAACTCGATGGATTCTCACGCTGGTCGGCACGGGAGCCGGGTTCGGCAAAGACGCCGAGGTGCGGCCGGTGTTTGGACCTTCGGTGCCCAGCTATCCTATGGCGACCGGCCTCTGCTGACCGCTCTTATTGCAGGGCCTTGTGCCCATCGACTATGTGGTTAGGCAGCATATTCATGTGCAGATGCCTTCCCGTTGCCAGTGTTGCTCGGCTGAGGAGACGCCAAAGATGTTTTCATTAGCGGGGGCGCTCGAAGTTTTGCAAAGATTTTGCGGCGATCTTCCATATCCCATCTCCACCTCCGACAAAGATCCGGCACCGTGTTCGGCCTTTGGCGACATTCGTGTCGCTTTGTCGCGGGCCACATTCGCATCATCGTGCCCATTTTCGTCTCTTTGCACTTGTGGACGACACGTACTGAAGCGAAGTATCGGGGCATTCCGGTCGATTCTCGACAAATCATTTGGCGTGTCTATCTTGCTCTGTCCCTCATGCACATCACTGGGATTTTCCATCCTTCTCATTGGCGTGGCGATCATGACTTGGCACCCTTTTCGGAGTCACTATTGCCGCCTCACCCCCTCCCCTTCCAGTGTTGGTGTTCTGGCATCGCCGTCTGTGGTATCTGTTAAGGTCAACACGGACGGCTGTGTTGTTGATGGTAGAGCTAGCTGGGGTGGGGTGATCCGGGACCATCTTGGGCGCTGTGTTCGGGCCTTTTCTTCCGCCTACGGAGACTGCGCTACTTTGGAGGCAGAGCTCCGTGCCATCCTTGATGGCCTTTTACTTGCGCGCTCTCTGGGAGTAGACACAGTTTGGGTGGAGGCTGATTCGTCCGTGGCTGTACATTGTATTGTTCGTGGCGGCGGTCCGTGGTACTTATAGGTGATTATCCGGCGTATTCGGCAGCTCCTCCGCATAGATCGGGACTTGGTCTCGCATATCTACCGTGAGGGCAACCAGGTTGCTAACGCACTTGCTTCAGTGGGACTACTACAGCAGCACTATACAGAGAACGACTCACTTCGGTTGCTTGCTCGGGCTCGGGCTCTCCTACAGGCGGATCGTCAGGGATTTCCGTCGGTCCGCGGTCTTTAGTGAGGGTACCGATTTATTTTTATTTTTTACTTGTTCATTCTTTTGTACAGGGAGGTAGTACCTCCTTATTTATCATTCTGTTATTCTTTTATTCCTTATTGTCAGGGAGATAGTATATCCTCATTTACTGCTTTTTGCACATTCCTTTTGATTATTTGGAGGTCAGGTTTATGCCCCCTCCTATTGTTATTATTTTATTTATTAATAAAAAGGTAGGGGGATTCCAAACCATCACTAGCTACGCTCGGCGGATGCGTAAAACCGACGTACGAGTCTAGTTGGTGCTTTGCTTAAAAAAAAAAAACCCTAAACCCTAAACCCTTAAACCCTAAACCCTAAACCCAAGAGTTCTTTTATTGCGCCTCGTCGGGCTTCTGCTGCGCAGCTTCATCAATGGCGGACCTTTACGGCTTTGGCGCACGGGCAGCTTCCCGTCACTTATCTCGGTGTTCCCTTGTCTAAGGGCGCACGTCGGATCTTCTTGTTTGATGACTTGGTGCAGAAGATCCGTGGATGGATTTCTGGATGGGCTAGTCGACTGTTATCTCCTGGGGCCCGCATATTGTGGGCCCTCTATATGTTGGACTGATATTGTCGGGGACAGGCACCTATGCATGTTCAGCCTCCCTATCTTGATTCTGGGGGTTGTCGTCGGTTATTAGCGAGCAGAGCGATTGCTGAGCCCCGCATTTTTTGGCAGCTTGGATGTGGCCGAGTTTTCTTCTGGCATGATTGTTGGATGGGTGATCGTCCTCTTGCTGATTTATTTCCTGCCCATAGTCACTTCTCGGCTGGGTGCGTGGACTTCTTTGACGCTGGTTGGGCGCTTGAGCGCGACATCGTAGTTCTCTTCGACCTGGCCCTTCAGATCTCGGCCCATCCCTTTGGACACCGGGTCCCCTCGACGGTTGTTACTGGCGTGATACCTTTGATGGGCGGTTCGCTCACGCCTCGGCTACTGGGAGCTTAGTTCGGCGACGCCGAGGTGCGGCCTATGTTCGGGACCTACGGTGCCCGGACTATCCTCGTGACCGCCTCATTTTTCCACCGGGCGCTTATTGCAGGCCTTGTACCCGCTGACTATGTGGTTAGGCAAAGATATTCATGTGCAGATGCCTTCCGTTGCCGCTGTTGCTCACGAGGAGACGCTCAAAGATGTTTTCATTAGCAGTGGGGCGGCGTCTCGAGTTTGGTCGGCGATCTTCGATATCCGATCTCCCACCCCTGACAGTATCTGGCACCGTGTTCAGCGCTGGCGACATTCAGGCCAGTTTGTCAGGCGGGGCCACATTCGCCTCATCGTGCCCATTTTCGTCTCTTGGCACTTGTGGACGGCACGTACTGATGCAAAGCATAGGGGCATTCCGGTCGATCCTCGACAGATCATTTGGCGTGTCTATCGGGCTCTGTCCCTCATGAACATCGCTGGGGTTTTCCGTCCTTCTCGTTGTCGTGGCGATCATGACTTGGTGCCCCTTTTCGGAGTCACTATTGCCCCCCTCACCCCCTCCCCTTCCGGTGTTGGTGTTCTGGCGTCGGTCGTCTATGGGATCTGTTAAGATCAACATGGACGGATGTGTGGTTTATGGTAGAGCTGGCTGGGGTGTGGTGATCCGGGACCATCTTGGGCGCTGCGTTCGGGGCTTTTCCTCTTCCTACGGCGACTGCGCTATTTTAGAGGCAGAGCTCTGTGCCATCCTTGATTGCCTGTTGCTTGCGCGCTCTGTGGGAGTAGACAGTTTGGGTAGAGGCTGATTCGTTCGTGGCTGTACATTGTATTGTTCGTGTAGGCGGTCCGTGGTACTTACAGGTGATTATCCGGCGTATTCGGCAGCTCCTCCGGATTTCCCACAATTACAACAAATTTCGAAAATAAACATATTCGGCCTCTCCACGAAATTCTCCCCAATTACTCCACTTCGAGTGCTCAAATTGTAGCTGCTACATGCTCTCATGATGCGCCAACTATCTATGCAAGCCAATTTCGACAATCTACTCCGAATAAAAAAACCCCAATTTCAAGTGCCAACCGAAACTTTAGTCTTCAATTTCTCCCAAAATCCTCCACATTAACGGCTCAAATTACAGCTGCAGGTTGCTCTCATGATGTCTCACACAACCATGAAAGCCAATTTGCCAAATCGAACCCGGATCAAAAAGTCCCAATTTTGGTTGAAAACCGAACTTTGGATGCAAAATTGACCACTTTAGGAGCCGAATTGGACGTTGGTGCAGTTGACAAAGTTGCTCCACAGGCCGAGCCGCACCCCCTGGTCCCACTCCGCGATCTTGACGCGCCGCCGCGTCGGCGTGTGTCCCAGCCGGCGCGTGAGGCCCACGCGCGGGCTGCCCGGCCACCCCGACGACGTCCCGTGCTCTCCCATACCCTTAGGAGACTCAGACTGGTGTTCCGACCGGTCGTACTTATGCCTCGTTAGCCGCGGCGCGGCGTCCGTTCTCGGCCGAAGAGCGGGCCAAGCGGAAGTCTTTTGATTCGGTGTTTAGCTTGACTTCCCAGTCTCCCATTGTATCTAGGCCACCTCACATGCATCGTGGTGAGCCGGCTATCTCTATTTCGGCTGATGAGGAATCTGCGTTGGCTGCCCCGTTTCGTTACTCTCCGATGGGTAAGTTTTCGAGGCGCAAGCCACCTTTGCTTGCTGTCTGCACTGCATTCGATCAGTTTGGTTTTGTTGGTACTTATACTGTTGGCTTGCTTGATCGTATGCATATTTTGATTCCTCTTACCCACGAGGTCGACTACACTCGATTGTTTTCTCGGCCGCGTTGGTTTATTAGTGGCTGTGAGATGAAGGGGCGGCGTCTCGAGTTTGCAGCATTTTGCGGCGATCTTCCATATCCCATCTCCCACCTGTGACAGTATCTGGCACCGTGTTCAACGCTGGCGACATTCAGGCCAGTTTGTCAGGCGGGGCCACATTCACATCATCGTGCCCATTTTCGTCTCTTGGCACTTGTGGACGGCACGTACTGATGCGAAGCATAGGGGCATTCCCGGTCGATTCTCGACAGATAATTTGGCGTGTCTATCAGGCTCTGTCCCTCATGCACATCGCTGGGGTTTTCCGTCCTTCTCATTGCTGTGGCGATCATGACTTGGCGCCCCTTTTCGGAGTCACTATTGCCCCCTCACCCCCTCCCCTTCCGGTGTTGGTGTTCTAGCGTTTGCCGTCTATGGGATCTGTTAAGGTCAACACGGACGGCTGTGTGGTTGATGGTAGAGCTGGCGGGGGTGGGGTGATCCGGGACCATCTTGGGCGCTGCGTTCGGGCGTTTTCCTCCTCCTATGGCGACTACGCTATTTTAGAGGCAGAGCTTCGTGCCATCCTTGATGGCCTGTTGCTTGCGCGCTCTCTGGGAGTAGACAGTTTGGGTGGAGGCTGATTCGTCCGTGGCTATACATTGTATTGTTCGTGGAGGCGGTCCGTGGTACTTACAGGTGATTATCCGGCATATTCGGCAGCTCCTCCGGATAGATCGGGACTTTGTCTTGCATATCTACCGTAAGGGCAACCAGGTTGCTAACGCACTTGCTTCAGTGGGACTACTACAACAGCACTATACAGAGTACGACTCATTTCGGTTGCCCGCTCGGGCTCGGCTCTCCTACAGATGGATCGTCAGGGATTTCCGTCGGTCCGCGGTCTTTAGCGAGGGTACCTGTTTATCTTTATTTTTTATTTTTTACTTGTTCATTCTTTTGTACAGGGAGGTAGTACCTCCTTATTTATCCTCTATTATTCTTTTATTCCTTATTGTCAGGGAGATAGTATCTCCTCATTTACTGCTTTTCGCACATTCCTTTTCATTGTTTGGAGGTCAGGTTTATGCCCCCTCCTATTGTTATTATTTTATTTATTAATAAAAAGGTTGGGGGATTGCAAACCCCCACTAGCTAGGCTCGGCCGACGCGTAAAACCGACGTACGAGTCTAGTTGGTGCTTTGCTTAAAAAAAAAACCCTAAACCCTAAACCAAAACCGTTTTCTCTCTTCTCTCTCTAAGAAAATTGGCGAATTCACTCCAATCCATGAATCCGGCCACCTCCGGCCATGAACCACCGGAGTCTCGACCACCGGCGACCTCCCCCACCACTTCCCACGCTGTCGCCTTGTAGGAGTGCCGGAAAATCACCCCTAACCGTCCCAAAATCACCCCACACGACCCCAAACACTCTCCCCATCGATTCCGGCACTTCCACTCCAATTCCTCCCACCCAAAGTAGCGCCTCTATACCTATTTCAACTCCCCCATACCAATTTGGCATGGGTATTCACGGATTTCCCACAATCACAACCAATTTCGAAAACCCTAACATTCGACCTAACCTTCAATTTCTCCCTAATTACTCAACTTCGAAGGCTCAAACTCTAGCTGCTACATGCCCTAACCATGTGCCACACATCCCTGAAAGCCAATTTGGACAATCCAACCCGGATCAAAAAGCCCCAATTTTGGATGAAAACCGAACTTTGGATGACAAATTGACCACTTTAGGAGCCGAATTGGAAGTTAGCTTGACTTCCTAGTCTCCCATTGTATCTAGGCCACCTCACATGCATCGTGGGGAGCCGGCTATCTCTATTTCGGCTGATGAGGAATCTGCGTTGGCTGCCCCGTTCCGTTACTCTCTGGTGGGTAAGTTTTCGAGGCGAAAGCCACCTATGCTTGCTGTCCGCACTGCATTCGATCAGTTTAGTTTTGTTGGTACTTATACTATTGGCTTGCTGGATCGTATGCATATTTTGATTCATCTTACCCACGAGGTCGACTACACTCGGTTGTTTTCTCCGCCGCATTGGTTTATTAGTGGCTGTGAGATGAAGGTGTTGAAATGGACTGTTGATTTTCATCCGGAGGAGAAATCCCCATTGTACCAGTTTGGATTTCCTTCCCTTTGTTGCCAATGCATTTTCGGGCTAAGGAAGTCTTGTACTCTTTGGCTAGGGCTGTGGGCCAACCGTTGCATATTGATGAGGCTACAGCCGATTTGTTGCGCCCTAGTGAGGCTCGTGTTTGTGTTGAGGTGCATTTGGAGCACCAATTGCCTGAGCGTATTTGGATTGAGCGTGGACCGGGGCGTAGTTTCTGGCAGAGTATTGTTTATGAGCACGTGCCCTCGTTCTGTTCTGTCTGTATGCGTATCGGCCACTCCTCTTCCGATTGTAGGGCCGGTGGTTCCCCAGTGCCGCCTCGTACCACTGCTGGTCCCCCTGTCACGTCTACTCCGCCTGTTCCGCGGCCTGTTCTTCCTAGTGCATCTCTTGCCCCCAGTTCTCAGCCGGAGAAGGGGGGTGCGGGGGTTTCTGAGCCGGTCCGTCAGTGGAGACCTCGTGTACGGTTCAAGACTCAGCCAGTTACTACCCCGGTGGGCTCTTCTCTGCTTGTTATATCAGATGCTCCTCCTGTTACCGTACCGATCACGCCCGCCCCAGTGACTCCGTTGGTCAGTTCGCCCGTTCTTGTTGAGTCTGTTGATTCTGGTGATGACTCCGAGGACCCATTGAGTTTTGTTGGTCGAGACCATCTTTTGATTGTTTGGACTGCCTCTGGGGGGGATGCTCGACCTGATGGTGTTCCTCTCGCTGTCGATCCCCTGGTGGGGCCCGGTATTCAGCCTGTAGGACCGAGTCTGCGCGTTGTCTCTCCTTTGCCGGACTATCTCTATAATGCTGAGGCCTCCGTCCCATCACAGTCTACATTGCCTGAGACGTCCGTCCCTTCCGTGTCTACTTTGCCTGAGCCCCAGTCGTCCGATTTTTACCCGCGTCGCTCCGCTAATGATCTCGTCTGCTTGGCGGAGCACGAGGACCAGTTTGAGCCGGTGACTAGTAGACGACAGAGGAAGCAGCGTGCCCGCAAGGCCAAGGTTCAGGTTGCTGCTGCTTCTCGTATGCAGACTTGTAGCCAGTCCAGGTCAGTTACTTCTTCCCCTCTTCGTTCCGTATGTTGATGAGTATATTGGTATGGAATGTCAGGGGTATTCGGAGTTCAGTTACTCGGGAGGCGCTTGAAAAAGCTCCTCCAGATGCATGGTGTTTCTGTTCTTGTTCTTATTGAGCCAATGCTTTTGCGCCGTGACTTTACATTTATTCGTCGGTCCTTGGCCTTTAATCGGGGGGTCCAGAATCAGACTGATCATATTTGGTGTATCTGGAGGGAGGGTATTAGTGTTGATGTTCTGATGGATTGCCCCCAGTTTTTGCACCTCTGCATTCAGGATCCTTGGTTTGCTCGCCCTTTTTATCTGACGCCTGTCTATGCCTCCTGTGATTATGTTGCGAGGAAGGTGTTGTGGACTGCTTTGCATGATATTTCTATTGGCATGGATCGCCCTTGGTTGGTTGGTGGTGACTTAAATGTCATCGATGCTGAGAGTGAGCGCACCGGATTCAGTACGAGGGATCGGGGTATTTCGGATTTCTGTACTATGATGTTGGACTGTGGCCTCTCGGATGCTGGTTTTGTGGGAGAGCCCTACACGTGGACTAATCATCGGGTGTGGAAGCGTTTCGATAGGATCTTGATGAATCCCGAGGCCGCTAGTTTCTTTCAACAGCTATTTGTTCGCCATTTGAACAGACATTGTTCGGACCATTCGCTGTTACTGGTACAGTGGGAGTTGTTTCCGTAGACGGGGCCCCGACCGTTTCGTTTCCTTAATGTTTGGGCTCGTCATCATGATTTCCAGGCGTTTGTTTCTCGCAAGTGGTCGTATCCCTCTCGTCACACGGGAATGGCTGCTCTGTGGGAGAAGTTCTTCCGGTTGCGGCAGGGACTTGGTTGGTGGAATAGGAATGTGTTCGGGAACATCTTTGATCGGGTTCGGGAGGCTGAGTTGTCTGTTGATGAGGCTGAGCGAGTTTATTATAGTGACCCTTCGCCCGAGCATCGTGCGCAGTTACATCGGGTTCAGGCTGACCTAAACCGGCCCCGCCTATTGAGGAGGTTTTGGCGCGTAAGTCCTGCCGCTGGTTGGGCCGAGGGGACCGTAATACCGTATACTTTCATTACGGCAGGCGCGCAGATTCGATCTGGTATTCATTATATCTGTACTTCTGAGGGTGTCGGTTTATCTGATCAGCAGTCCATCTGGAGTTCACCTGTGAACTTTGTCCGGGGCTTGTTGTCCTCTCCGGAGACCCCGCGGCAGCCGCTTCAGGCGGGTATTATTCCCTCACTGGTCACCCCGGAGGATAATGCTAGGTTGAACCGGCTCCATACTATTGACGAGGTTCGGGAGGCCGTGTTCGGTATTGATGGGGATAGTGTGGCAGGGCCGGATGGGTTTACGTCTCTGTTCTATCGTCAGTGTTGGGATATTATCTCGGAGGACGTATATCGGCTGTGCTTGACTTTTGGGGGCGGGGGCAGCTCCATCGGGGCTTCTCTGCTACTTCTATTGTCCTTCTGCCCAAGAAGGAGGGGGCTTGTGCTTGGACGGATTTTCGGCCTATCAGCCTTTGCACGGTGTTCAACAAGCTCATCACGAAGCTATTGAACACTCGCATTAGTAAGCTCTTGCCGCGTATCATCTCGCCCCAGCAGAGTGGTTTTTTTGCCGGGACGTTTGCTTGGGGATAACGTTTTGCTTGCCCAGGAGATGGTTCACAGCCTTGACAGGGCAGATTAGAGGGGGCAACTATCCTCAAGCTTGACATGGCTCAGGCCTACGACCGGATGGATTGGGCTTTCTTGCTCTCGGTGATGGAGGAGTTCGGGTTTGACCAGTTGTGGGTTGACAGGATCCGCCGTTGTATCTCTGGGTGTCATTTTTGGTCCTGGTCAACGGTTTGCCAGCTGGTTTCTTTCCTTCGTCTCTGCGGCAGGGCGATCCTATCTCCCCCGTGTTATTTGTTATTGCTGCTGATTACCTATCTCGATTGCTCACTGCTAGATTTCAGCAGCATTCCTATATGCAGTTCATTCATGGGGGCGCTCTTCTTGTCTCGCATCTCTCTTTTGCCGATGATATCATCATATTCGCCAATGGCCAGAAGCGGAGTCTTGAGCGGTTGTTGGGTTGTCTTGAGCATTATGAGGGGCTTCTGGCCAGTTGGTGAATCGTGGCAAGAGTTCTTTTATTGCCCCTCGTCGGACTTCTGCGGCGCAGCTTCATCGATGGCGGACCTTTACGGGCCTTTCACACGGGCAACTTCCCGTCACTTATCTCGGTGTTCCCTTGTCTAAGGGCGCACGTCGGATCTTCTTGTTTGATGACTTGGTGCAGAAGATCCGTGGACGGATTTATGGATGGGCTAGTCGACTGTTATCTCTTGGGGCCCGTATTACGCTCATCCATTCGGTTCTTCACTCTATGCCGCTTCACTTGTTTAAGATTTTGCAGCCTCCTAAGGCTGTGCTGAAGCGGTTACCCAGTTTATTCACTCGCTTCTTGTGGGACTCTCAGGATGGGGCCCAACGTATGCATTGGCGGTGTTTGGGGGAGTTGTGTCGCCCCCCGGAGGAGGGTGGCCTTGGCTTCAGGAGGCTGGGTTATATGGTCGATTCTTTTTCCCTAAAGCTTTGGTGGCGCTTTCGTTCTCAGGAGTCTTTGTGGGCCCTCTATCTGCGGGACCGATATTGTCGGGGATAGCCACCTATGCAAGTTCAGCCTGCCTATCTTGATTCTGGGGGTTGGCGTCGGTTATTAGCGAGCGTAGCGATTCCGAGCCCCGTGATTTTCTGGGCACTTGATGTGGCCGAAGTTTTCTTACGGCATGATTGTTGGATGGGTGATGCGTCCTCTGGCGATTTATTTCACGCCTGAGTCACTCCTGCGGCTCGGTCGCCAGGACTTCTTTGAGCGACAGGTTGGGCGCTTGGCGTTTGTGCCGGTAGTTCCCTACGACCTTTTGGCCCGCCGGATCGCGTCCATCCCTTTGGACACCGGGTCCCCTGATAGGTTGTTCTGGGGTGATACCTCTGATGGACGGTTCACAGCTCGGTCGGCCTCGGAGCTGGTTCGGCAGCACGCTGTGGTGCGGCCGATGTTTTGGGACCTCTGGTGCCCAGCTATCCCTGTGACCGTCTCCTTTTTCCATTGGCGCTTATTGCAGGGCCTTGTGCCCGTTGACTATGTGGTTAGGCAGCGTATTCATGTGCAGATGCCTTCCCGTTGCCAGTGTTGCGCTGCTGAGGAGACGGTTCATCATGTTTTCATTAGCAGTGGGGCGGCGTCTCGAGTTTGGCAGCATTTTGCGGCGATCTTCTATATCCCATCTCCCACCTCTAACAGTATCTGGCACCGTGTTCAGCGCTGGCGACATTCAGGCCAGTTTGTCAGGCGGGGCCACATTCACATCATCGTGCCCATTTTCGTCTCTTGCTGTGGACGGCACGTACTGATGCGAAGCATAGGGGCATTCCGAGGGGCATTCCGGTTGATTCTCGACAGTTCATTTGGCGTGTCTATCAGGCTCTGTCCCTCATGCACACCGCTGGGGTTTTCCGTCCTTCTCATTGGCGTGGCGATCATTACTTGGCACCCCTTTTCGGAGTCACTATTGCCCCCTCACCCCCTCCCCTTCCAGTGTTGGTGTTCTGGCGTCGACCGTCTGTGGGAGCTGTTAAGGTCAAAACGGACGGCTGTGTGGTTGATGGTAGAGCTGGCGGGGGTGGGGTGATCCGGGACCATCATGGGCGCTGCGTTCGGGCCTTTTCCTCTTCCTACGGCGACTACGCTATTTTAGAGGCAGAGCTCTGTGCCATCCTTGATGGCCTGTTGCTTGCGCGCTCTCTGGGAGTAGACACAGTTTGGGTGGAGGATGATTCGTCCGTGGCTGTACATT
Organism: Jasminum sambac; assembly: GCA_018223645.1. NCBI lineage: Eukaryota > Viridiplantae > Streptophyta > Magnoliopsida > Lamiales > Oleaceae > Jasminum > Jasminum sambac. The sequence continues at coordinate 39,998,651 of CP073643.1, forward strand.
GTATTGTTCGTGGAGGCGGTCCGTGGTACTTACAGGTGATTATCCGGCGTATTCGGTAGCTCCTCCGCATAGATCGGGACTTAGTCTCGCATATCTACCGTGAGGGCGACCAGATTCTTGACGACTTGCTTGATTGGACTACTACAAAGACACTATCTGATACGACTCACTCGGTTGCTGCTGCCTCTGCTCTCCTACAGATGGTTCGTCGGGGATTTCCGTCGGTCCGCGGTCTTTAGCGAGGGTACCGGTTTATCTTTATTTTTTATTTTTGATTTTTTACTTGTTCATTCTTTTGTACAGGGAGGTAGTACCTCCTTATTTATCATTCTGTTATTCTTTTATTCCTTATTGCTAGGGAGATAGTATCTCCTCATTTACTGTTTTTCGCACATTCCTTTTAATTGTTTGGAGGTCAGGTTTATGCCCCCTCCTATTGTTATTATTTTATTTATTAATAAAAAGGTAGGGGTACTCCAAACCCCCACTAGCTAGGCTCGGCGGACACGTAAAACTGACATACGAGTCTTGTTGGTGCTTTGCATAAAAAAAAACCCTAAATCCTCAACACGGACGGCTGTTATTCTGTTATTCTTTTATTACTTATTGTCAGGGAGATAGTATCTCCTCATTTACTGCTTTTCGCACATTCTTTTTCATTGTTTGGAGGTCAGGTTTATGCCCCCCTCCTATTATTATTATTTTATTTATTAATAAAAAGGTAGGGAGATTCCAAACCCCCATTAGCTAGGCTCGGCGGACGCGTAAAACCGACGTACGAGTCTAGTTGGTGCTTTGCTTAAAAAAAAAAAAAGCACGGATGGCTGTGTGGTTGATGGTAGAGCTGGCAAGGGTGGGGTGATCCAGGACCATCTTGGCCGCTGTGTTCGGGCCTTTTCCTCATCCTACGGAGACTGCGCTATTTTGGAGGCCGAGCTCCGTGCCATCCTTGGTGGCCTGTTACTTGGGCCCTTTCTGGGAGTAGACACAGTTTGGGTGGAGGCTGATTCGTCCGTGGCTGTACATTGTATTGTTCGTGGCGGCTGTGCGTGGTACTTACAGGTGATTATCCGGCGTATTCGGCAGCTCCTCTGCATAGATCGGGACCTGGTCTCGCATATCTACTGTGAGGGGAACCAGGTTGCTGACGCACTTGCTTCAGTGGAACTACTACAGCAGCACTATACAGAGTACGACTCACTTCGGTTGCCTACTCGGGCTCGGTCTCGGGCTCTCCTACAGATGGATCGTCAGGGATTTCCATCGGTCCGCGGTCTTTAGCGAGGGTACCGATTTATTTTTATTTTTTACTTGTTCATTCTTTTGTACATGCCGATAGTACCTCCTTATTTATCATTCTGTTATTCTTTTATTCCTTATTGTCAGTGAGATAGTATCTCCTCATTTACTGATTTTTGCACATTCCTTTTCATTGTTTGGAGGTTCGGGTTTATACCCCTCCTATTGTTATTATTTTATTTATTAATAAAAAGGTAGGGGGATTCCAAACCCCCACTAGTTAGGCTCGGCGGACGCGTAAAACCGACGTACGAGTCTAGTTGGTGCTTTGCTTAAAAAAAAAAACCCTAAACCCTAAGACCCTAAAACCGTAAACCAAACCAAACCGAAGAAGCTTTCTCTCTCTAAAAAAAACTCTCCTCCTTCTCTCTAAAAATTCTTTCCAACTCTAGCTTTCCCTCTTTGAGGGAAGTGGCTCCAAAGCCACCGGACCCCATGCAACCACCAAGCGCCATTGCCGGAGCGCCATCGGCTGACGGTGAAGCCACCACCATTTTACCCTCTCAAGCCCAAAAAACATTGAAAAAATAATTTGCTTCCTTGCTTGTCAAAGATTCCACTCCTATTATTGGTCCAAAACAACACTTTGTTCATGAAGGCAAACCGGCGGTTACCTATTCCAAGCTTGAAGTCCAAAAGCTCTCTTCTCCATTCAAGTATGCTTTGATTGGGAAATTCTCACATAGAAGGCCTTCTATGGAGATTATTCGAAAAGTTCTTCGAGCTCTTGGGTTCAATGGTGAGTTCTCTATCTTCTATGTTGACTCAAAGCACATTCTTGTTAATTTTTCTAAAGAAGAAGACTACACAAGATTTTGGTTGAAGAATACATGGTACATTGAAAAATTCCCTATGAGAGTTTTGAAATGGAATCCTTACTTTAGAGCAAATGTTGAGCCCTCCATTGTTCCTATTTGGATTTGTTTCCCAAATCTTCCCATTTTTCTTTTTGAGAAATCCTCACTTTATTATCTTGCAAGCTCCATTGGGAGACGCATCAAAATGGATGAATCTACATCAAATGGTTTCAAGTTTAACAAAGCTAGAGTATGTGTAGAGATTGATTTGATGAAGGAATTACAAAAATATGTGTGGATTGAGTTTGAAGGAGATGATGGTATGGTGGGGGTTTGGTAAGAAGTGTTCTATGAAAACCTACCTTCATATTGTGTGAAATGTAATCACTAAGGGCATAAAGAGATAGATTGTTTTACTAATGATGAGGTGATTGAAAAGAGGCACAAAATGGTGAAAGAAACAATGAAGAGCGGTGATGGTGTGGAGGTCGAGAACCCACCGGCGGCGCATATTGGCGGAGATGGAGGCGGACACACTAAGGAAAATGTTGGAAAAAATGTTAAAGGAAAGGGCATTTGGATCATCAAACAAAAAGATAGAAAATAGGGGGAAATTTTGGAAAAACAAAATTTGTGTAAGCTTGAAAGAGAACTCGTTGATGCAGCTTAGACCCGGCCACGGTTCCGGAACCGGCGGTTCCGGTTCCAAAAATAGGTGAATAACCTAACCGTGGTACAGTACATTTGCCTGAGCCAAAGTGGAACCGCTTTGCCTCGGTTCCTAACCTATGCTGCTCTCGATTTTTTTTTTTTTTTACGCCTTACCTGCTTGACTATTTAACCCCCAACTAAAATTTTTTTTAAAATTTCAATAATATAAGTATATAACTATATAAGATTATAAAGGCTTGAACTTAATTTTTTACAAAAAATTAAGTTGCCTACGTATCCTCTCGTGAGGAATCAAAGCCTACGTAGTTCTCTTACCTCTTTAATTTAGTCACTTCCTGCGCCGGAAGTTGTTCCACTTCCTTCGGTTAGATCATAATCGTCATCAGAATCATTCTCATATTGTTGGGCTACGTAGTTCTCTTATCTCTTGAATTTCAAACGGTCACTTGACCGTTTGAATTTTTTTTTTTTTTTTAATCCGGTTCCGGTTCCAACCGAACCGAACTGACGGTTCGAACCGAACCGTCGGTTCCTGCCCACGAAAACCCGAACGAACCGAATCGTCAACCGGTTCGATTCGGTTTGACGGTTTGAACCGACCGGTTCGATTCGAACAGTGAATCGTGGCGGAGTCTAATGCAGCCGGAAAAGGAGAAGGAAAATTGAGTCAAAATGGTCATTGTGCATGGAGCAAAGGTCAAGAAAGCATGGGGAATGGAGACAAGTTTGCACATGCATTAAATGCTCCTTTGACTTTAAAGGAGGGAAATGACAATGGAGATGACTCAAATCTACCCACACACGTTTTTACAGCTGCAAATCTGATGGAAAAGTGGAGCCAAAATGCTGGGAAAAATCAAGGAAAAACAGGGACCTTTTTGCAAATTTTGGAAAGTTCGGGGACTAATGTGCGAAAATAAAAAAATGAGGGGAATGAAGCTGCAATTTTGGATTCTCCACCTTTTAATGAGCAGCTGGAAATGCAGAAAGTTGCTGAAAAATCGCAGAAAATTTCAAGGACCAAATCGCAAAAAACTGATAGTTCGGGGACCAAGATGCAAAATTTGAAAACTGCAGGGACTGCAGCTGCAATTTCAGAATCTAGACTTTTATCACTGCCTTCTAGATGCCGAGTTGATGATGGAAAAGTTTCGGGGAATGATTTGCAAAATTGCCAAAGTTCGGGGACCAAATCGCAAAAAATTGAAAGTTTAGGGACCAATGTGAAAAATACGGAAACTGCAGGGGTTGGAGATGCAATTTCAGATTCTGTTCTTTTATTACAGCCTACTAACTGCCCAGTTCACGCTGAAAATGATCCGGGGACTGATTTGCACATTTCTCAAAGTTCGGGGACCAAATTGCAAAATTTGGAAACTATGCAAATTGCCTCAAATCTTGGAATGTTAGATGGGGTTCCATCCTTTGCGAGCTCGGGTAAGCAACCATCTCTTCCTTGGGATGAAAATGCATTGAGACATGGACTTATCAATCACTTTAAAAGTTATCGTTTGGGCGTTGGACCAACTTTCAAAGAGGCTATTGATGATCTCGTCGGAACGATTATGGGAAGCTCAAACAATCCATCAAAGGTAGACTCTTCTCCTCCTAGTGTTACATGCAAAAGTAAAATCGAGGAAAACATTACACAAGACTTGGAATGCATGGGTTTAGGTAAGAATACAAACATTTGTTTCCAAAACATTGAAGCTAGTGTGCCATCCGCATCTAGCAAAAGTAGTACGACGTGTCACGCACTTGTTGTTTTCGACACAAGTTACGCGCGGCCTTAGTGCTTCAAACGTCCGCCCCGTGCAAGACTTACACTAAGTCAGCCTCCCGAACAAAGTTGCTAGGTAGAGAGAACTTAAGAGGAAAAAGGCAAAGAGAGTACTTAAGAACTTGAGAGAACTTTGTATTGCTAGAAAGCTTTACAAGAACTTGGTTGGTTACAAATGAGCTCCTACATCCTCTATTTATACTAATCCACCTCCTCAATGGACGGTGGAGATTATTTTGATCTAACGGCTAAGATTCAAGCTCTAGAATTCTCTACAACCTACCACCAAAATATCTAGGATATTTACAAGCTAGAATATTCTAGATTAGGGACCTAGAATACTCCATGAGTTGTCTAGAAGCTTTCTAGAGAATTCTACGATATTCTAATGAAACTCGTCTCTAGAATCTTCTCAAAAATGCGCGGGTCGTAACACTCTCCCCCGCCTAATTCGGCGACGCCCTCGACGCCGTGTACTTCTTGAGCTCGTCTTCGAACTGCCACAAGTCGCCTTGTGACTCCCATGTTGCCTCAGACTCAGGTAAGCCTTTCCACTTGATCAAAAATTGAGTGTTAGGAGGTACGCCTCGCTTGCGCACGATTCGATCAGCCAAAACCTCCTCAACCTCCTTGTCATAAGACTTGGTCACAATCGGGGTGCCCATAGACTCGCCAAGACCGGTCTCCCTTATCCAAGTGATAAGGCTTTAACATACTTACATGGAAGACCGGGTGAATCTTCAGGGTGCTAGGTAAGTCAAGGCGATATGATACCTTGCCAACCTTAGCAACAACCGGAAAAGGTCCCTCGTACTTGCGCACTAAGCCCTTGTGAACACTTCGATACGCCTTGAATTGCTCGGGTCTTATTTTCACAAGGACTTGATCTCCAACGTTATACTCCAAGGGCCTTCTCTTCTCATCCGCCCATTTCTTCATGCGCCTTCGTGCCTTCTCTAAGCACGCGCGAGCTACATCGGCGTGCTCTTCCCATGACTTCGCCATCTTGAAGGCACCCGGGCTTCTTCCATCACTGGAAGTGGCTAAAGTATGCGGAGTGAGGGGTTGTTGTCCGGTAGCCAACTCGAACGGACTATGCCCCGTGGCCTCACTCCTTTGCAGGTTGTATGAGAATTGGGCCACATCAAGTAGCTTTGCCCAATCCCGTTGGTTAGCACTCACAAAGTGCCTCAGGTATCCCTCCAGCAAGCTATTTACCCGCTCGGTCTGCCCATCGGTCTGAGGATGAAAGCTTGTGGAAAAGTGTAACTCTGTCCCGAGCATTTTGAACAACTCCGACCACATTCGACCGGTGAAACGGGGGTCGCGATCACTAATGATGCTCCTGGGCAATCCCCAATATTTCACGACATTCTTAAAGAATAGTCGTGCCGCTTCCTCAGCTGTGCAATCCTTAGTGGCCGGTATGAATGTAGCATACTTGGAGAATCGATCCACCACAACTAAGATAGAACCAAAACCTTCTGACTTGGGCAATGCCGATATGAAGTCCATGGTGATCGAGTCCCAAGGTTTCTCGGCACGGGTAGTGGCTCCAATAATCCTGGACCTTCCTCGCTTCCACCTTGTCTTGTTGGCACACGAGACAAGTCTTTACGTATTGCTCCACCTGATCTTGCATCTGGGGCCAAAAATAAGCTTGCTCCACCAATGCTAAGGTTCTCTTTTGGCCCGGATGACCTGCCCACTTAGTATCGTGACACTCCCTCACTATGTCACGACGTAGATTGCCCCACTTTGGGACATAGACTCGATGCCCCGTCGTGTAGATTAGGCCATCCTCCTCCCAAAACTTTCTTGTTCGACCTTCTCGTGTGGCTTTGAGAAGCTCCCTAGCCAATGGGTCGTGCTCCATCCCTTCCTTGATCAAGTCAAGTAGGGAACCCTTGGCTTGAGTGATGGCGGCAAGTTCGGCCTTACGACTCAGAGCATCGGCCACCACATTCACCTTCCCGGGTTTGTACTCCAAATCGTAGTCAAACTCCGCTAAGAAGTCCTGCCAACGAGCTTGCTTTGGACTAAGCTTCTTTTGAGTTTGGAAGTAACTCGTGGCAACGTTATCCGTTTTGATCACGAACTTGGCACCAAGCAAGTAATGGCGCCATACCCGTAAGCAATGGATGATCGCCGTCATCTCCTTCTCTTGCACCGTATACCGCTGCTCGGTGTCATTGAGCTTGCGGCTCTCAAAGGCAATAGGATGCCCCTCTTGCATGAGAACTCCTCCAATAGCAAAGTCGGAGGCATCCGTATGAACTTCAAATATCTTAGCGAAATCCGGCAATGCTAAGACTGGCTCTTGGCTTACTGCCGCCTTCAAGTCCTCGAAGGCCCTTTGACATTCTTCAGACCATTCCCACATCTTGTTCTTCTTCAAGAGGTCTGTCAAAGGAGCCGCTCGGGTAGAGTACCCACAAATGAACCGTCTATAATAATTCACCAAACCGAGGAAGGATCGAAGCTCCGTTACCTTGGTTGGTGGCTCCCATTCCAATATTGCTTTGATCTTTGCTTCATCCATCCTTAGCTTTCCATGCCCTATGATGTGACCAAGGAATGACACCTCTTCCTTAGCGAAGGTGCACTTTGATTTCTTGACATAAAGCTCATTCTCCCGCAACACTCCAAAGATAGTTCGTAAATGCTCGGCATGTTCTTCCAAAGTGTTACTATAGATGACAATGTCATCAAGATAGACCACCACAAAACGATCCAAGTATGGTTGGAAGATCTTGTTCATAAGAGTGCAAAATGTGGCCGGGGCGTTGGTTAAGCCAAAAGGCATCACCAACCACTCAAAGGAACCATACCGAGTTATACATGCGGTCTTGGCCTCGTCACCTTCGGCAATCCTTACTTGATAGTAGCCTTTTTGAAGATCCATCTTCGTATAATACTTGGCACTACCAAGTCTATCGAATAGATCGGCAATCAAAGGAATAGGATAACGGTTCTTGATAGTTACCTTATTAAGCGCCCGATAGTCCACGCACATCCTTAATGATCCATCATGCTTCTTTTGGAATAATACCGGTGCGCCATAAGGTGCTTTCGAGGGTCGAATCCTCCCCGTGTCAAGCAACTCCGTTAGTTGCTTCCTTAATTCCTCCAGCTCCGGCGGTGCCATCCGGTAGGGTGCCATGGCCGGCGGTTTCGCTCCCGGCTCTAACTCGATCTTATGATCCACCTCCCTCCTAGGCGGTAGCTTCTTGGGTAACTCCGGTGGCATGACATCTTCATTCTCCTTGAGGACATCCTTGATGAGTTTGGGTAACTCATCATCATGCGACTCCATCTTAGTCTCGCCTTCCGGGTCGTCCACCTTGATCGCCGCTAGGTATGTCGGTTCACCCTTCTTCAAGCCTTTTGCAACTTGCATGGCCGAAAGTTGCTTGACCTCCTTGGCGCCCGACGACACCGTAGGGACCATGCACGAGTTACCTTTCTCTAGGATGCAAACCGACCCAAAGGAAGGCATAGGGACGACATTAGCCTTCCAGGAAGAAATCCAACCGAGGACCAACCGAAATCGTCCATCGGCGCAACCGAGAATTCCGCTTGTCTCTCTCCATGAGCCGAGGCGAAGTTCCACGCCACGAACTACCCCACTAAGGGGTTTTGCGGTGGTATTCACCGTCTTAAGAAGTCCACCACCCTGCTTCAATACGAGGCCCAATCTCTAGCCTCGTCGCGGTGATGAAGTTATTGGTTGCCCCGGTGTCGACCATTGCCCGACTCGGTCGACCATTGATGGAGACATCCACATACATAAGCCCTTTGTCATTACTAGCAACAGGCTTAACATTGAGAGCATTGAGGAGTTGCAACGAGCCCATGTGCTCTTCCGAGTTGTCATGGCTAGAGGATGAAAACCGTTCCTCCGCCATAGCCGCCAACGACCTAACTTGGGACAATCCGCGCATCGCGTGCGGTCCTTTGCATACAAAGCATCCGTTCTGCGAAAGTGCGTACGATCCTTTCTTCTTATCATCGTAGGGCTTGTTTCCACCCTTCTGTGGTCCTTTATCTTTCTTCTCTCCCCCGCCCTTGACCGAGCTACCCTTAGAGTTTTTATTGTTCTTTGATGAATCACCACTCTTTTGGTACTCGGTCAAGGACTCGGCAACCGCAATCGCCTCATCGACCGACTTTACTCCACGACGTTGCAGTTCTTGTTTAGCCCAATTTTGCAACCCGTCGATGAAGTAGAAGAGAAGATCCTCATCCGACATACTTGGGATTTGAAGCATAAGAGTAGTGAATTCCTTCACGTATCTCACGAATGTTGTTCTTATGCTTCAATTCCTAAGCTTTCTCCTTGCCTCATAGACCACATTATCCGGGTAGAATTGCCTCTTCAACTCTTTTTAAAATCATCCCACGTGTATCTATTCTACAAGTTCCCTTCTCTATGTCGCCATGCTTGCGGGCGCCACCATAGAGACGCGATGTCTACTAGATACATAGTGGCGTCGCACCTTAGTCCCATCGTCAAGGATATTCAACCCTCAAGTAGACTTCCATCCGCCATAGGAAGTCTTCAATAGCCTTGGCATCCCACTTGCCATCGTACTCCTTCGGCTTAGGGCAATCAACCTTAGGAGCAACCATCGGACTAGTCCCTGAACTAGTCGCCGCAACCCGCTTACAAGCCGCAACCTCTTTGCGCATCTCCTCGCAAAACCGATCAAGTTGTGCTTGCATTGCGGACACCGCATCCATAACCTTGCTTTCTAGGATACGGTGCTCACTGACGACCTTATCCTCCAACACCTCTTGGTCTCTCAAGACCTTATCAAGGTCTTGCTTGAACACCAAGAATTGTTCCCCACAATCCTTCTCATGACTCGTGAGGGACTTCTCGATGGAGTTGACGTGAGCCCACACCGAGTTAACGATCCGCCCTCGGCCGCCTCGTCCCCGAGCCTCCTCCTCTTCATGGGCTTGGCTAGGACTAAGACTTTGTGTTTCTTCCTCGAGAGTGGTGTGGGATTCAAGGATTTCCCTACTCTTATTGCCTTTTCTCCCCATCCCGACGTCTCGACCTTAGCTCTAATACCACGTGTCACGCACTTGTTGTTTTCGACACAAGTTACGCGCGGCCTTAGTGCTTCAAACGTCCGCCCCGTGCAAGACTTACACTAAGTCAGCCTCCCGAACAAAGTTGCTAGGTAGAGAGAACTTAAGAGGAAAAAGGCAAAGAGAGTACTTAAGAACTTGAGAGAACTTTGTATTGCTAGAAAGCTTTACAAGAACTTGGTTGGTTACAAATGAGCTCCTACATCCTCTATTTATACTAATCCACCTCCTCAATGGACGGTGGAGATTATTTTGATCTAACGGCTAAGATTCAAGCTCTAGAATTCTCTACAACCTACCACCAAAATATCTAGGATATTTACAAGCTAGAATATTCTAGATTAGGGACCTAGAATACTCCATGAGTTGTCTAGAAGCTTTCTAGAGAATTCTACGATATTCTAATGAAACTCGTCTCTAGAATCTTCTCAAAAATGCGCGGGTCGTAACAGACGGCTTTGCATGCTCAAGTGAGTGCTTATGATTTTTATCAACAAAACCGTAATTTAGATCCTCCTCAAAGATTCTACGACTATGACTCTTGGTACTCCGGATCCGAGGTTGATGATGAAGATGTAGACCTCGAAGAAGAGAATAGGCTTCTTGAGGAACATTTCTCCCACGCTTATGAAGTTATGATGAAGATTATGGAAGCCTTGAGAAAGTTGCAAAGCGAAATCGCCATCGTCGGAAGCAATCCATTTGAGAGTTATGCATTGATCTTTGGCAAATTTCTTATCTATGTAGCTATCTTGCAAGGTCCATTTGTTATTTCTTCAAGGGAAAGTGATTGTTTGTAGTGCATATGTTGTGACACTTTCCTTTTTTGGGGTCAATGGAAGGTTAGGCTCGATCGCCCTCTCCATTGATCTTGTATGTGTTTTCATTCCTTCTAATAAAGAAAAAATATTTTGTCAAAAAAAAACCCCTAAACCCTAAACCCTAAACCGCAGCCTTAGGGTTTAGGGATAAAACTGCCTCAAGCTCTCTTCTCTCTCTAAGGAAATTGGCGATCTCCACCCAATCCATGACTCTGGCCACCTCCGGCCGCGGCCCACCCGACCCTTCAGCACCGGCGACCTGCCCCACCGAATCTCAACCCTCGCCGCCGCCGGAAAAGGCCAAAAACTCCCCCCCAAACCCCAGTTTTTCGGCCATAAACGCCCCCAAATCCACCACGATCAAACCGAGCACTTCCTCCTCAATTCCTCCCACCAAAAGTAGCGCCTATGCATCTATATAAAAGTCCCTAACCCAATTTAGCATGGTTATCCACGGATTAAACACAATTACATCAAATTTTGAAAACCCTTAATCTTCTTCCCTACTCAATTACTCCCTAATTACGCCACACCAACACCTCAAATTGGAGCTGTGAGTTCCTCTTGTGATGTCTCACGTAGCCATGAAAGCAATTTTGGAAAATGTAACCCCGATCAAAAAGCCCCAAATTTGGTGAAAAACCGAACTTTGGGCATCAATTCGAGTACTTTCGGAGCGGAATTGGGTAGTGGCCCAGTTGACAAAGTTGATGTACTCATTGAGGCGAATCCCCAGGTGGTCGCGCGCGACCCTCACCGGCCGGCGCATCGGCGCGTGGGGCCCACTCGCGGCCTTCCGGGCCATTTCCGGCCCTCCCGACGGCGTCCCGTGCTCTGCCATATCCCCTGGAGACTCAAACTTGTGTTCCGACTGGTCGCACTTATGCCTCGGTAGTTGCCAAGAGGCCCGTTCTCTCGGCCGAAGTTTGAGAAATGTGCAAATCAGTCCCCGGATCATTTTCAGCGTGAACTGGGCAGTTAGTAGGCTGTAATAAAAGAACAGAATCTGAAATTGCATCTCCAACCCCTGCAGTTTCCGTATTTTTCACATTGGTCCCTAAACTTTCAATTTTTTGCGATTTGGTCCCCGAACTTTGGCAATTTTGCAAATCATTCCCCGAAACTTTTCCATCATCAACTCGGCATCTAGAAGGCAGTGATAAAAGTCTAGATTCTGAAATTGCAGCTGCAGTCCCTGCAGTTTTCAAATTTTGCATCTTGGTCCCCGAACTATCAGTTTTTTGCGATTTGGTCCTTGAAATTTTCTGCGATTTTTCAGCAACTTTCTGCATTTCCAGCTGCTCATTAAAAGGTGGAGAATCCAAAATTGCAGCTTCATTCCCCTCATTTTTTTATTTTCGCACATTAGTCCCCGAACTTTCCAAAATTTGCAAAAAGGTCCCTGTTTTTCCTTGATTTTTCCCAGCATTTTGGCTCCACTTTTCCATCAGATTTGCAGCTGTAAAAACGTGTGTGGGTAGATTTGAGTCATCTCCATTGTCATTTCCCTCCTTTAAAGTCAAAGGAGCATTTAATGCATGTGCAAACTTGTCTCCATTCCCCATGCTTTCTTGACCTTTGCTCCATGCATGATAAGTGCGTTTACGCACTTATTTAAGGGTCGTTAAACTCCAATTAATTTTATCTCCTATCTATTTCGTGCCTAAATTTTGCAATTTATTATTATTTTAGGAGAATGATTAGATATGGAGGAAAGCGGAGCAATATTGGAGTGGAGATGGCCAAAAGAAGGGAAGAGATATGAAGATAATGAAAGTTTCCAAGTTTGAGGACGATAATGAAATTATGCTAAATATTGGGAACGAATTTTGACCTAGATAAAAGTGGAATTGGGACGTGGCTATTTCTGAATAAACTGTAGATATTTTCGTCTAGTTTCCACAGGAATTTGAATCGCCTCAATCGGACATCAGATGAAGAAGTTATGACCGAAATAGTAAATCTTTGCCAGGCTGTCAGGTTTCTGGCAGCGTGATTCCTAATTGGACTAGGACTCCAATTATGGTATACTTTTGGGCTCCTCCTTACACACGAAATTGGAGGATTCTTGGGACCTTTTTAGGGCTATAAAAGGAGGTTAAGAGAGACGAGAGAGGAGGGGAAGCTACAACACAAGTTTGGAGAAGAAATTGAGGAATTCAAGAGATTGAAGGCTTCAACTTTATTTCTCTCAAACCCGGTTATGTATTTCGTTTTATTTCTTGTTTTTAGTTTTTATTTCAATTCCATGAGTAGCTAAACTCTTATTACTTGGGACGATTTATGGATCCCAATTGTGAACTTTAATTCTATGTGAATGGATCTGAATTTCTAGTAATTGATTTGTGTTAATTCTATATTGTTGGGTTATTTTATTTGCCTTTCTGATCAATTGGTGAATTTATCTATTGGTTTATGTTTGATTCGAGAGAGGAGAACATGAATTAGATTTAGACAACATAGAACACTAATTTAGACAAGATTTAGAGATAAACTTGTGGTTAGTGCAAGGTCACGTAGGTGGGAATTTCGAGGAAACCGATTAGAATTTCTTGTTTGAATCGTTCATGAAGGTTGATAACTTGAATTTACTTAGAGATAGGTAAATTGGCCCAATTGAATAGATTTAATTATCATCGAGAGAGATAGTTATATAATTTAGGAAATTCGACCGTTAACACGAGTTAATTATTTTGGATCCATGAATGTGGGATTAAGGGGATCAATTGAGTGAAGTAATGAGTCCCAAGTCTTTAAATACCTTGATTTAATCTACAAATTCTTTTAATTCTTGGATAATAGATTTAGTAGAGCATTATTCTCCTAGCATTCTATTTAAATTTAGTATTATTACACCCATTAATTTGATCCATCAAATAAAGTGATAAATTGACAAATTTTGGTACTCAAAACAAGTCCCTGTGGGATCGATACGTGGACTCAAATCCACTTTACTACTTGTTTGACACCGTACACTTGCGGTTCGCATTTGCACTCATATTTTTAAGCGAACAAGTTTTTGGCGCCAGTTCAAAGTGGACTTCGTAATTGATATCGATACTAGTCAATTATTGCTTTAATTTGATTTTATTTTTTATTTTTATTTTTAGTCATCTAAATTTTACTTATTTTGTGTTGCAGATTTGCATGCTAAACACGAGATCGAACCCATTATTTGAGTTTGTGCCTTTTGATCTTGAGATAGAGCGCACATTTCGACGCACATTAAGAGAAGCAAAGAAGTTAAGAAAAGCAACAGGGACGGAGATGGTCAAGAAGAAGAACGGCTTGTAGCTAACCCCGTCGTCCGTTGAGGGAATATGTCACACCGACGATGGGGAATAATCTCACTTGCTTGGTTCCTCCTGCGATTCTCGCTAATAACTACTGAAATTAAGCCGAACTATTCACTTTGTCCAACAAACGGTACAATTTCATGGGTGAGGACGAGGATCCCCATGAGCACATAAGGCGATTTTTAGAAATCTGCGATATGTTCAAAATTAACGGAGTACCTCAAGAGGCTATTAAAATGAAATTGTTCTCATTTTCTTTGGCTGGAAAGGCGAGAACGTGGTTTTATACTCTACCTGCCAATTCAGTTACAAGTTGGGCTAATTTGTGTCAGAAATTCTTTGACAAATTCTTCCCTCCAGGCAGGATGTTAAAAATAAGGCGTGAAATAACCTCATTTTCCCAACACCGTGGAGAATCCATATTTGAAGCATGGGAACGATTCAATGACTTGCTGAGACACTGCCCAAATCATGGCCTTCCCGACTGGCTCATCGTGCAGACCTTTTATAATGGGTTGAGTGATGAGAACAAGAAGCATGCGACTTCTGCTGCAGGAGGCTCACTCATGGATAAGACATATGACGAAGCATCCTCTATTTTCGAGAAGATGGCTGCAAATAGTTATCGCTGGTATTCGGGAATCGTTATTTTGCCAAAGCATCTTTGGAATTCATGAAGTTGATGCCGTGTGACATCACTCGCGGCGCAAGTGGCGACTCTTTCCAAGAAATTGGATAATATGACTTTGCCTACAGCTAACATGGCCCAGTCGAGTGCTATATGTGATATTTGTTGTGCTAACCATGTTACTACAGAGTGCCCTGTGGCCCATTCAAACCTACCAATTGCTCAGCAGGCATTCTTCGCTGGAAACAATCAAATGCCACCATATGGGCCGTACGCTCAGACGTACAATTCGGGATGGAGACAACACCCGAACTTCTCTTGGAAGGACAACAATGCAGGAATGAGGCCACTGGATTTAATCCGCCGCAGGAAAGGAAAAGCTCATTGGAAGAAGTCTTAGCCAAATATATGGAAGCAAACAACAATTTCATGCAAAAGACCGAACACACTCTCCAAAACCAAAATGCTGCAATCAAGAATTTGGAGACTCAAGTTGGGCACTTAGCAAATGCAATAGCAGCACGCCCCCCGGGTACTTTGCCAAGTGATACGGTGACCAACCCAAAGCAAATCAATGCCATCACCACTAGAAGTGGACTTAAATTGCCGGAGATAGAAGTAATAAATAAGGAACCAGCTGCCTCAGATGCAGTTGAGAATGAGAAGGAAGAGCAACAAGAAACCGCTGAATCATCGGACAAAGGGCCAAGGGTGGACAAAAATGACGAAACGAGGCCACATCCAATCAAGGCTTACGTCCCCGATCCCTATCCTCGGAGGTCGCAGAAGAGTAAATTGGACAAGCAGCTTTGGGAAATTTCTTGAAGTATTCAAAAAGTCGCACATAAACATACCGTCATGGATGCCTTAGCTCAAATGCCCGCTTATGAAATTTATGAAAGAGATCCTATCCAACAAAAGAAATTTGGACAAACATGAGGCGGTGATGCTCACCGAGGAGTGCAAAGTGCAATTCTCTACGTAAAAATTACCTCCTAAATTGAAAGATCCAGGAGTTTTAATATTCCTTGCACAATAGGCTCATTTTATTCGGTTTAGCATTATGTGACACTGGTGCTAGCATTAATCTAATGCCATGGTCTGTGGTACAGAAGCTTGGATTAGGAGAGTGCCGACCAACCACCGCTTTCCTTGCAATTGGTCGATAGGTCAATTACTTACCCAAGAGGGATCATAGAAGACGTGTTAGTGAAGGTTGACAAGTTCATTTACCCGATGGACTTTATTATTTTGGACATGGAGGAAGATAAAGAAATCCCTCTACGATATTTGGAAGACCATTTTGAGAACGGAAAGGCATTGATCGATGTTTATGAAGGAACAGCTTACACTAAGGGTGGATCAGGATAAAGTGACGTTCAATGTGTTTGACGCTTTAAAACGTCCATCCTTGTCATCTGCAGATGCTTGCTTCCAAATTGACATACTTGACCGCACAATTGATGAGGTTTTTGTTGAGACCTTCCCACTAGATCCACTTGAGGCATGCATTGTGTGGTCAGGAAGCTCCTCTGTAGAGAACGAAGAGCAGGCGGAGATGGCTCGTCACATGGAAGCCTTACATGCTATGGGTTACAAAAGGAATTGGGTATTCGAGTCATTGGGAGAAGCTCCAAAGAGAATCCTCCCCTCCATTGAGTCTCCGCCTACGCTTGAGATGAAACCCCTTCCATCACACCTCAGGTATGCTTATTTAGGAAAATCTTTTACATTGCCTGTGATTATTTCTAATCAATTGACTGAAGTGGAAGAGGAGAGGTTGTTGCGAGTACTAAGGGCATACAGAACTGCTATTGGATGGACAATAGCCGATATTAAAGGAATCAGCCCTTCAATCTGCATGCACAAGATTTTGCTCGAAGAGGGAGGAAAGACTTCTATTGAGAATCAACGCAGACTGAATCCCAATTTGAAAGAGGTCGTTAGGGCCGAGATAGTAAAGCTTCTAGATGCAGGTATCATTTACCCCATCTCAGACAGCCCATGGGTAAGCCCAATCCATGTTGTGCCCAAAAAAGGAGGAATAACAGTGGTGAAGAATGAGGATGATGAATTAATCCCCTCTAGACCAGTCACAGGATGGAGGGTTTGTATCGACTATCGGAAACTCAACACTGCTACAAGGAAAGACCACTTATCCGGTTCCGGTTCGAACCGTCCGGTTCCGATTCCAAACCGGAACCGGATTAAAAAAAAAAAAAAAAAAAAAATTCAAACGGTCAAGTGACCGTTTGAAATTCAAGAGATAAGAGAACTACGTAGCCCAACAATATGAGAATGATTCTGATGACGATTATGATCTAACCGAAGGAAGTGGAACAACTTCCGGCGCAGGAAGTGACTAAATTAAAGAGGTAAGAGAACTACGTAGGCTTTGATTCCTCACGAGAGGATACGTAGGCAACTTAATTTTTTGTAAAAAATTAAGTTCAAGCCTTTATAATCATATATAGTTATATACTTATATTATTGAAATTTTTAAAAAATTTTTAGTTGGGGTTAAATAGTCAAGCGTAAGCCGCAAAAAAAAAAAAAAAAAAAAAAAAAGCGAACCGCGGTTCGAACTGAATCAGCGGTTAAAAACTAACCGGAATCAGATCGCATGCACGGTTAGGTTCGGTTCACCTATTTCGAAGAAGCCCATTCTTCACCTTACACTGCACATCCGGGAGGTACGAAGATGTACCAGGACCTGCGAAAGGGATATTGGTGGAGAAATATGAAGAGATCAATTGGTTCGTTCATTGAAAGATGTATGACCTGTCAACAGGTGAAAGCTGAGCATCAACGACCGTCAGGGTTGTTGAATCCCCTCGAGATTCCGGAGTGGAAATGGGAGCATATCGCGATGGACTTCGTGGTGGGACTTCCGAGGACAGTAAAAGGTCATCACGCCATTTGGGTAATAGTTGACCGTCTAACCAAGTCAGCTCATTTTCTCCCAGTGAAAATGACCTTTAGCCTCGACCAGTACGCTCAATTGTATATCAAAGAGATTGTGAGACTTCATGGGGTACCCGTCTCTATTGTATCCGACAGAGATACTAGATTTACATCTAAATTCTGGAAGAGCCTGCAGACAGCGATGGGTACCAGGTTGAATTTTAGCACTGCTTATCATCCTCAGACGGATGGTCAGTCGGAGAGAACTATACAGGTTTTGGAGGATATGTTAAGAGCGTGTGTGCTAGACCTTGGTGGCAGCTGGGAGACACATTTACCATTGGTTGAGTTTGCCTACAACAATAGCTTCCAGGCTACCATTGGAATGGCACCATATGAAGCGCTATATGGCAGGAGGTGTAGATCACCAGTCCACTGGGACGAAGTCGGTGAAAAGAGGATTTTGGGGCCAGAGATCGTGGAGCGAACTGTTGGAGCTGTGGATAAGATCAGAGAACGAATAAAGATCGCTCAGGATAGACAAAAATCCTATGCCGATAAGAGGAGAAAGGACTTACACTTCCAGATTGGAGAGAAAGTTTTCCTTAAGGTAGCACCTATGAAAGGAATTGTACGATTTGGAAAGAAAGGAAAACTCAGGCCTAGGTTTATCGGACCTTTCGAAATTCTTGAAAAGATTGGTGATTTGGCCTATCGTCTAGCCCTACCGCCAGAACTTTCAGCAGTTCACAACGTGTTCCATATTTCGATGCTGAGGAAGTATGTCTACGATCCTAGCCACATTATCAACTATGCTTCGCTGGATGTCAACAAAGATTTAACCTACGAGGAAACCCCGGTGGGGATCCTCGAGAGGAAGGTTCAGAAGCTGAGAGGTAGAGAGTTTTCACTTGTTAAAGTCCAGTGGAGCAGACATGGAGAAGATGAGGCCACTTGGGAAAGGGAAGACGAGATTTTGGCCAAGTATCTGGATATTCTAAATTAAGTAAGTCTAAATTTCGAGGACGAAATTTATTTTAAGTGGGGGAGATTGTAACGACCGCAATAGAGAAATTTTAAATATTCAACGCTATACGACGTCGTTACGACTTCTCGCTTAAAACAAGAGTTTCAATTAATAAATAGCTTAGCAGAACAAAAATAAAATGAAATTTAATAATTTAATTGGGTCGAAATTTTTCATACCGGCCAAAGTTCTTAATCGGGCTATAGGCCCACTATATTTTCTTTTGGGCCAACTTATCATATTTTCTTCTTTTAGTCAAAGTTTTTAGTGATAATGTCGAACTCAGATTACTTGATCTGAGGAAGTTCAAGTTTGAAAAAAAGTGGGGATTAGATAATTCCATTTCCAATCTCAATAAACACAAGGGTTTATCGGTTGAGAATCCTCCCCTAGCAACTCTCCTCGACCCCTACGTTTCTCCCTCTCTCCCCCTCAATTTGATTTACTCCTCCTCACAAATTCCCATAAAGCACGTTCTCTTCTGGAGCATGCACCCAAAATCTCCTAACTCTCGTGACCCACAGATTCAAGGCACAGTGGAAATCATCCAAAATCCAAAAGTAAGCACAGCTCATACCAGGTATTCCGCCAACTCCCTTATACGTTTTCATTGGGTATCTGTCATCTAATGCTTGAGTTTAGACAAAATTCTACATCTAGCCTGCGACTAATGACATCTACAGCCATGAAATCAATGGGTTCTAACATCATACACGGGCACACACGATTCGTCCCACTGTGCGAACGAATCACCAACACGGGAGATCAATCTTTGTGGCTTTACAGTGTTTTCTTTCCCTCATTGTGTATATATATATTCATACACCATGAATGCACACACACAAGCCGCCATACGCGCATACATACACCACACCCACAACCTATGCACTTGCTCTATGACCAATATACGTGTACATACAAAACGAAACCTCAAACCCGAATATCCGCATACACTGATTCCTACCATCACCTCATTAAAACAAAGGAAAAAGAAAGCGAAAGAGGGACGAAAATTTCAGAAATTTGCCGAGAGGGGATCGGCCATGGCTGCCCCAAATTCAACTTCAATTTTCTTCCATAATTTGCTCCCAAGTCAATAGCCGAGCCTAGGGGGAGCCTTGTACTTGAATCTTGTTGGCGATTTTGGCCGGAAAAAGCTCAACCCCGCCGGCGGTTTGGCTCGATAGCAGCCAAAGGGGGGACCCATCTCGGCCGAGCACCAACCGCCGCGGCTGCTGCCGTGGAGTCACCGCACCCTGGCGGTCGACGGTGGCTGCGGACGGCGGCGACGAGCGGTGGCGTCCGGCAATGGCTTCACCGATTCCCTTCTCCCCCTCTTCTCTGTGAACCCGATCGAGAGATGAAGCCAGACCAAGCCCAAACCCAATTCTTATAGCCCAATTCAAGAAATTACAACCTAAGTCCCTTAACTCCCAACTTTTATTCAATTTAGTCCCTTAGTTTATTATATATTTTCAAATAAGTTCAAAATGATCCCCAAAAATTATTATATTACTTCAATTGACTCCAATTGAATTTATGTAAATTGCAATTGAAGTCCCCATGTGCCTTTTTAGCTTCAAAGCAGTCCCTAAATCACTGATTTCTTTCAATCAGGCCCAAATCGAGTTTTAAAAGTTCAATTTAAACCCTTATAGTTTCGATTGAGTTTCGAATTAACCCGAGTAGACTAATTACTTCATTTTCCACCTTCAAATCAATACTTCTATTTGAATTAAGCTCAAAGAAATTTTCAAAGTGACCTTGTGGGCCCTAAAACTTCTAAATAATTATTTAATGACCCAAATAAATTATTAAAGTGCAAATTTTAAGAATAAAATATTAAATTATGTTAATTGTTCTGCTAGGCGCGATTTACGAGGCACGTTAAGCGCAAGCGATCACATCAGCTCTAGCCAAGGATTTCTACAAGTCCTGCTAATTGAGGTGGGGATTACTTTGCAAAGTGTTATTCTTAGTTGACCATGTTATATGTTCTACGTGCTTTTATAATTGCGAAATGCATGCTAGATGTACTATTACGGGATGTCGTTGGGGGCATCCAATCTATGTGATGGGCATCAGTTTCCATCTTCTACGGGATGTCGTTGGGGGCATCCAAACTATGTGATGGGCGCCAGTTTCCATCTTCTACGGGGTGTCGTCAGTTACACCCACCTTTGCTTCTCGCTATGCACACGATTGTAACTGCGTGTATGACGTGTGATATGGTTGACTGATTTTTTGGCTGTTCTCCCCACTGAGTATGACTTCGTTGTACTCACCCCTTTATTTTAAAACATTTTTTCAGATTGAGGAGCTCGATGTGGCGGCAGCGGCAAGCGTGGCATTATCAAGACTTCTAATTTATTTTACTCAACTATTTAGCTTCCGAACGATTTAAACTGCCAGTGATCGTTGGATCTTTATTTTCCGCATTATATGGATTTGAATATCGAATTTTTCTGCTTTTCCAAGAAACGTATTTACCTATTTGGGAACAATTAATTCTCCTTATTTTATTTTAAAGAAAAAAAAAAATTATCGAAATCTCGTCTTTAAGTCAAGGCTTTGGAACATTTCGTAGCGCACCGGCTTTTCGAAGTTGGGGCGTTACAGTTTGGTATCAGAACTAGAGTCCAACCGGAAGTGTGGCCAACGAGGACGTTGGGCCCCCTTAGGAGGGGTGATTGTAACACCCACAATCCCACATCGCTTGGGCATGAGAGGACACTTCAGTTTATAAGTTAAGAGACACATCCAACTAGGCATGAGGCCTTTTGGGGTGAGCTCAAGAATAAAACCGTGCGGGTTAGGCCCAAAGCGGACAATATCATGTCAAAGTGGATCGGGTCGGTAGCGGATCGAACCCAATCCAGATGGTCCGCCGGGCGCGAGCAGCCGAATCCGGTGGACCATGACTCGGGCCTGGGTCGTTCTGCTTGGTATCAGAGAAAGGACTTACACTTCCAGATTGGAGAGAAAGTTTTCCTTAAGGTAGCACCTATGAAAGGAATTGTACGATTAGGAAAGAAAGGAAAACTCAGGCCTAGGTTTATCGGACCTTTCGAAATTCTTGAAAAGATTGGTGATTTGGCCTATCGCTCAGCCCCACCGCTTAACTTTCAAAGATTTCACAACGTGTTCCATTTGGGGTTTGGGGTTTGGGGCTTAGGGCTTAGGGCTTAGGGCTTAGGGCTTCGGGCTTGGGGCTTAGGGCTTGGGGCTTCGGGCTTGGGGCTTCGGGCTTGGGGCTTAGGGCTTGGGGCTTAGGGCTGGGGGCTTGGGGCTGGGGGTTAGGTTTGGGGCCTAGGTCAGGGGCTTGGGGCTTTGGGGGTTCTGTCCTCTGGCCTGGGCCAGGGGCTTTGGGGTCTCTGGGTCTCTGGTCTCTGGCTTGGGGGGTTCTGTCTTGGGGTCTTGGGTCTCTGGTCCTGGGGGTCTGGGGTCTCAGGTCTCTGTGTCTGGTTCAAGTTCAAGCCTGGGTTCGGGGTCTGGTTCGGTTTGGGGGTTTAGGGGTTTAGGGTTTAGGTTTAGGCTTAGGTTTAGGGTTTAGGCTTAGGTTTAGGTTTAGGGTTTAGGTTTAGGTTTAGGTTTAGGTTTAGGTTTAGGTTTAGGGTTTAGGTTTAGGTTTAGGTTTGTAGGCTTAGGTTTAGGTTAGGTTTAGGGTTTAGGGTTTAGGTTTAGGTTTAGGTTTAGGTTTAGGTTTAGGTTTAGGCTACAGGCTTAGGCTTCAGGCTTAGGTTTAGGTTTAGGCCTAGGCCCAGGCTTAGGTTTCAGGCTTAGGTTTAGGCCCAGGCCTAGGGTTTAGGTTTAGGGTTTAGGTTTAGGTTTAGGTTTAGGTTTAGGTTTAGGTTTAGGTTTAGGTTTAGGTTTAGGTTTAGGTTTAGGTTTAGGTTTGGCCCAGGCTTAGGTTTAGGTTTAGGTTTAGGCTTAGGTTGTGTTTAGGCTTCAGGTTTAGGTTTAGGCCTAGGCCTAGGCCTAGGTTTTAGGTTTAGGTTTAGGTTTTAGGTTTAGGCTTAGGTTTAGGTTTAGGCCTAGGCTTAGGTTTAGGTTTAGGTTTAGGTTTAGGCTTAGGTTTAGGTTTAGGTTTAGGTTTAGGCTTAGGCTCTAGGTTTAGGTTTAGGTTTAGGTTTAGGTTTAGGTTTAGGTTTGTGTTTAGGTTTAGGTTTAGGTTTAGGTTTAGGTTTAGGTTTAGGTTTAGGTTTAGGTTTAGGTTTAGGTTTAGGTTTAGGGTTTAGGTTTAGGGTTTAGGTTTAGGTTTAGGTTTAGGTTTAGGCTTAGGTTTAGGTTTAGGTTTAGGCTTTTAGGCCTAGGTTTAGGTTTAGGTTCTAGGTTTAGGCTTTAGGCCTAGGCTAGGTTTAGGTTTAGTTTAGGCTTAGGCTAGGTTTAGGTTCTAGGTTAGGCCTGTAGGCCTAGGTTAGGCTTAGGCCTAGGCTTAGGTTTAGGCTTAGGCTAGGTAGGTTTAGGCCTAGGTTTAGGCTAGGTTTAGGCCTAGGCTCTAGGCTTAGGCCTAGGCTTAGGGTTCTAGGCCTAGGCCTAGTTTAGCTTAGGTTTAGGTTTAGGCTGTGTTTAGGCTTAGGCTTAGGTTTAGGTTTAGGCCTAGGTTTAGGTTTAGGTTTAGGTTTAGGTTTAGGTTTAGGTTTAGGCTAGGCTTAGTTTAGGTTTAGGTTTAGTCTAGGGTTTATTAGGTTTAGTTTAGGTTTAGGTTCTGTGTTTAGGTTTAGGTTTAGGCTCTAGGTTTAGGTTTAGGTTTAGGTTTAGGTTTAGGTTTAGGTTTAGGTTTAGGTTTAGGTTTAGGCTCTAGGGTTTAGGTTTAGTGTTTAGGTTTAGGCCTTTAGGTTTAGGTTTAGTGTTTAGGTTTAGGTTTAGGTTTAGGTTTAGGCTTTAGGCTAGGTTTAGTGTTTAGGTTTAGGCTTAGGTTTAGGGTTTAGGTTTAGGTTTAGGTTTAGGTTTAGGTTTAGGTTTAGGTTTAGGCTAGGTTTAGGTTTAGGTTTAGGTCTAGGTTTAGGCTTAGGTTTGTGTTAGGTTTAGGTCTAGGCCTAGGTTTAGGTTTAGGGTTTAGGCCTAGGGTTTAGGTTCAGGCCTTTAGGCCTAGGCTAGGCCTAGGTTTAGGCCTAGGCTCAGGTTTAGGTTTGCCCAGGCTCTAGGCCCAGGCCTAGGCCTAGGCTCAGGCTTTAGGTTTAGGCCTAGGCTTTAGGTTTAGGCCTAGGCTTTAGGCCTAGGCCTAGGCCTTTAGGTTTGTGTTTAGGTTTAGGCTTAGGCTAGGCCTAGGTTTAGGTTTAGGCCTAGGCTTAGGTTTAGGTTTAGGTTTAGGTTTAGGTTTAGGTTTAGGTTTAGGTTTAGTGTTTAGGTTTAGGTTTGTGTTTAGGTTTAGGTTTAGTGTTTAGGTTTAGGTTTAGGTTTAGGTTTAGGTTTAGGTTTAGGTTTAGGCTTAGTGTTTAGGTTTAGGTTTAGGTTTAGGTTTAGGTTTAGGTTTAGGTTTAGGTTTAGGTTTAGGTTTAGGTTTAGGTTTAGGTTTAGGTTTAGGGTTTAGGTTTAGGTTTAGGTTTAGGTTTAGGTTTAGGTTTAGGCCTAGGCCTAGGCCTAGGTTTAGGTTTAGGTTCTAGGTTTAGGCCTAGGCCTAGGTTTAGGCCTAGGTTCTAGGTTTAGGCCTAGGTTTAGGTTTAGGCCTAGGCCTAGGCCTAGGCCTAGGCTTAGGCCTAGGCCTAGGCCCAGGCTTAGGTTTAGGCCTTAGGCCTAGGTTTAGGCCTAGGCCTAGGCCCAGGCCCAGGCCTAGGCCCAGGCCCAGGCCCAGGCCCAGGCCCAGGCCCAGGCCCAGGCCCAGGCCCAGGCCCAGGCCCAGGCCCAGGCCTAGGCCCAGGCCTAGGCCTAGGCCCAGGCCTTTAGGCCTAGGCCCAGGCCCAGGCCCAGGCCCAGGTTTAGGCCTCAGGCCTAGGCCTAGGCTTTAGGCCTAGGCCTAGGTTTAGGTTTAGGCCTAGGCCTAGGCCTAGGTTTAGGCCTAGGTTTAGGCCTAGGTTTAGGTTTAGGTTTAGGTTTAGGTTTAGGCCTAGGTTTAGGTTTAGGTTTAGGTTTAGGTTTAGGTTTAGGTTTAGGTTTAGGTTTAGGCTTTAGGTTTAGGTTTAGGTTTAGGTTTTAGGTTTAGGGTTTAGGGTTTAGGTTTAGGGTTTAGGTTTAGGGTTTAGGTTTAGGTTTAGGTTTAGGTTTAGGTTTAGGGTTTAGGTTTAGGTTTAGGTTTAGGTTTAGGTTTAGGTTTAGGTTTAGGGTTTAGGTTTAGGGTTTAGGGTTTAGGTTTAGGTTTAGGTTTAGGGTTTAGGTTTAGGGTTTAGGTTTAGGTTTAGGGTTTAGGTTTAGGTTTAGGGTTTAGGTTTAGGCCTAGGTTTAGGTTTAGGCCTAGGTTTAGGTTTAGGGTTTAGGGTTTAGGTTTAGGTTTAGGCCTTAGGTAGGCCTAGGTTTAGGTTTAGGCTTTAGGTTTAGGTAGTTTAGGTTTAGGTTTAGGCCTAGGTTTAGGCCTAGGCTTTAGGCTTGTGTTTAGGTTTAGGTTTAGGTTTAGGTTTAGGTTTGTGTTTAGGTTTAGGTTTAGGTTTAGGGGTTTAGGTTTAGGTTTAGGTTTAGGTTTAGGTTTAGGTTTAGGTTTAGGTTTAGGTTTAGGTTTAGGTTTAGGTTTAGGTTTAGGTTTAGGTTTAGGCTTCTAGGTTTAGGTTTAGGTTTAGGTTTAGGTTTAGGTTTAGGTTTAGGGTTTAGGTTTAGGTTTAGGTTTAGGTTTAGGTTTAGGTTTAGGTTTAGGTTTAGGTTTAGGGTTTAGGTTTAGGTTTAGGTTTAGGTTTAGGGTTTAGGTTTAGGTTTAGGTTTAGGTTTAGGTTTAGGTTTAGGTTTAGGCTTTAGGTTTAGGTTTAGGTTTAGGTTTAGGTTTAGGTTTAGGTTTAGGTTTAGGTTTAGGTTTAGGTTTAGGTTTAGGTTTAGGTTTGTGTTTAGGTTTAGGTTTAGGGTTTAGGTTTAGGTTTAGGTTTTAGGTTTAGGTTTAGGGTTTAGGTTTAGGTTTAGGTTTAGGTTTAGGTTTAGGTTTAGGTTTAGGTTTAGGGTTTAGGTTTAGGTTTAGGTTTAGGGTTTAGGTTTAGGTTTAGGCCTAGGTTTAGGTTTAGGTTTAGGTTTAGGTTTAGGCCTAGGTTTAGGTGTCTAGGCCTAGGCTCTAGGTTTAGGGTTAGGGTTTAGGGTTTAGGGTTTAGGGTTTAGGCCTTAGGGTTTAGGCCTTAGGGTTTAGGCCTTAGGCCTTAGGGTTTTAGGCCTTTTAGGGTTTAGGGTTTAGGGTTAGGCCTTTTTTTAGGGTTTAGGCTTGTGTTTAGGGTTTAGGGCTCTTAGGGTTTAGGCTCTTAGTGCCTTAGGGCCTTAGGCCTTAGGCTCTTAGGGTTTAGTGCCTTAGGCTCTTAGGGTTCCTAGGTTTAGGTTTGTGTTTAGTTTTAGGCCTTGAGGTTTAGGGTTTAGGGTTTGTGTTTAGGCTTTAGGGTTTACAGTGCCTAGGTTTAGGTTTAGGTTTAGGGTTTAGGGTTTAGGGTTTAGTGTTTCAGGGTTTAGGGTTTAGGCCTAGGGTTCTAGGGTTTAGGGTTTAGGTTTAGGTTTAGGTTTCTAGGTTTAGTGTTTAGGTTTAGGTTTAGGTTTAGGGTTTAGGTTTGTGTTTAGGTTTAGGTTTAGGTTTAGGTTTAGTGTTTAGGGTTTAGGTTTAGTGGTTTAGGTTTAGGTTTAGGGTTTAGGTTTAGGGTTTAGGGTTTAGGTTTAGGGTTTAGGGTTTAGGTTTAGGTTTAGGGTTTAGGTGTTTAGGTTTCAGGTTTAGGTTTAGGTTTGAAGGGTTTAGTTGTGGTTTAGGTTTAGGTTTAGTGTTTAGGCTTTAGGGGCTTTAATGTGTTTAGGTTTAGGTTTAGGTTTAGGTTTAGGTTCTAGGTTTAGGGTTTAGGCCTAGGCTCTAGAATGTGTTTAGGCCTAGGCTCTAGGCTCTAGGTTTAGGCCTAGGCCTAGGCCTAGGCTCTAGGCCTTAGGTTTAGGTTTAGGTTTAGGTTATTTAGGCTTTAGGCTCTAGGCTCTAGGCCTTAGGCTCTAGGCTCTAGGCTCTAGGCCTAGGCCTGAGGCCCAGGTTTCTAGGGCCTAGGCTCAGGCTCAGGCTTCCAGGCCTCAGGCCCAGGCCTAGGCCCAGGCCTAGTGCCTCAGGCCCAGGCTCAGGCCTAGGCCTGTGCCCAGGCCTAGGCCCAGGCCTAGGCCTAGGCCCAGGCCTCAGGCCTAGGCCTAGGCTCAGGCCTCAGGCCTAGGCCTAGGCCTCAGGCTTCAGGCCTAGGCCTAGGCCCAGGCCTAGGCCTGAGGCCTAGGCCTAGGCCTAGGCCTAGGCCTAGGCCTAGGTTAGTGCCTAGGCTTCTAGGCTTCAGGTTTAGGTTTAGGCCTAGGCCTAGGCCTA